>WQNJ02000021.1:4062500-5262500 GCA_016584745.2 Phylloscopus trochilus trochilus
AACCTGGGAGCCTCCACCCCTCAGGAGTATGGGCAACATCATGGCAAGGACCAAGTGAATTTGGGTGATGTCACTAAGGCCAGGAGATGCCAGAGTTTTAGGTGTGCCTGTGCTCTGAGGGAGGAGCTCTGTTATCCCCTGGGGTCAGCACAAAGCCCTCCCACGACAGGAAACCAGAACTCCAGCCAGGGATGAGCATTCCCTTGGCCATCCCTCTCTCCACCCCTTTGCTCCGATGCTGAGCCCTGTGGATCCAGCATCCCACCCACGCTGCTGCAGCACAAATCCCTCTGCTCTCCCCATCCCAGAGCTTCACTCCCAGCAAGGAAAAGCACAGCTTGCTCGTGTTGGTTAAAAAGGGAGATGGCACAAAAAGGCAACCCCTGATCACGTTCCTCTCATCTGGAGCTCTGAGCTTTGAATATCCCTTCAGGTCTGGGACTTTCCAAACACAGAGAGAAGGCTGGGGGATGGTAACTCTCTGACCAATTACAAAGTAATTAAAAGACCCACCAAGAAAGCTTTGCATATGGACTTTAATTATTACACCACAGTCCTGCCAGAAAAACACAAAAGAGGATCTTGGGCAGCTCAGAGGATGCATATGGCTTGTGTAGGTGGAGAGACCTAAGAGACTGTTACTTTGGGTAGGAAGTGGATTTTCCCTCTCCTATAATCTTGTTAAATTACCCTGGTTTTAAATCAATGATTTATATCTCCCTCTTCAAATCCAGAGGGGGGGAAAAAAAAACCCCAAACCCTCTCTAAACAGCCAGTGTGTGACAAGCAATACATTTTCACTTTCATTTACCCTCACACTGCAAAGTTCACTCAGCGAACCAGAAGTGTTAAAGGAAAATACTGGGAAGGACTGGTTAAAAAGAAAACCTTGGCTGAAGTGAGATGGAAAACAGATTTCCCGGGTTAGGTAAGTATCAGAAAATAATACATAATGTTAGACATCCGAAAAGGGAAGTAGGAAAATATTTAGGAATGTGCATAACCATTTGCAGCCTAAGAAAAGCACAAAAACCTAGTTTCATTAGGAAAGGACACTGCAAACTGTGCCAGGAGGTGCCAGGCTCCGGGATCTTCCTGGGAAATGGCCATATCCTGTGCCCAGCACTGGTTTTTCTGGGAGTGCCTGTGTGTAGCTGGCTGAGGATTCCCTAACAGATTCTCATTTGCCCTTTGGGTTTCAGGGAGCCTCCCTCCCTCCTTTCTCAACCAGTTTGCATCTGTGTAGGTCCTGCAGCTTCCAGGGGGAATCATCTCTTAGCAACTCTCACAAAAATAAAACACAATAAGACCCAGCACAGACCTGGAACTGAGGCCATGCTGCAGCCCACCTGCAATGGGGAGTGCTCCAACCCTATCCAATTAACATCTCCCTGACCTTCCAGTTTTGGGAAAGCCCCACTGTGCTGCCATGCCGTGGTTACCTGAAAGCCAGCCGTGTCCTGGGCTGCACTAAAAGGGTGGGCACAGGTGGAGGGAGGTGATTCCTCCCTCTCCTCCTCTCTGGTGAGGCCCCACCTGGAGCACTGTGTCCAGCTCTGGGGTGCCCAGCACGGGAAGGACCTGGATCTGCTGGAGTGAGCCCAGAGGAGGTCACAGAGATGCTCCAAGGGCTCCAGGAGCCCACAGCTCTGTCCTACAGCCCAAAGGCTGCTCGTGAGGCGTCACCAGCGGGGACAGCGGGCAGGAACTGCGTGTCCCAGAGCCAGGAGGAAGCACTGACATCACCCATGGACTCCTTTAGCCCTGCTGAGTCACTGCTCTTCCCCCCAGCAGCAACAAACATCCCAGCCCCGGGAGCATTCCCTGTCCCTGCTGCTGCATCCGGGGCTGAGCAAGAAGGGAACTCAAAAAAAAGCCCTTTTCTCTTTCTGGGTGAGGTGGATGGAAATCACCAGGCTCCCAGTTCCCATGGGAAGACATGAATAACCTCCTGGACAATGCCACATCCTTTAACAGCAGTGCTATTACGGGATGCTGAGGGAGCAGCCGTGGAGCTGGGGGTGGCCCTGGTGCTCCTTCCCCACCAGGCACTGCCAGCACCGTGCCCCAGCCCTGGCACAGCCCAGGATGGGACTCTGTGTGCCTGTCCCCACTGCCCACGGCCTGATTGCAAAGGAAATCCCCCCACGTGGCCTGCAGCACCCACAGGGAAATAAAGCCATCTGTTCATTGAGGCAGGGCAGCTCCAAACCAATTAATGTAAAGTATTAAAGGGTCTCTCCTCAATGCAAATCCCCTGTTGTAAACAAACCTTACAGGTCTCAGCCCCAGTCTCCAAGGCAAGTTCCAATCTGATTAGTTACTCCACATGCCTTAAATTCCCCCCTTACAGTTACTAGTGAATAAAACTATCTTTTTGCTGAGATATATTAAACACTTACTGAATTTCACCTTGAGGTGTCCTTTGCAATGATAATTGGTGAAACTGGGACCTCTCTGGGTGAAAAACAAGCAATTTAATTTGCTTTTTGGCAGTAGTTGTCCTCCAGACCACCACCCACACAGCACACCACCAGACCCCCACCACAGTCCAGCACACACTGAGTTTTATCTCCCATATTTGCACTACTCCAGACTATTTTTGGGTGCCTGCCTAAAGCAGAGCAAGGTGTATGTTCAGCATACAGGAGGATGAATTAATGAGAGGGGAGTTCTGCAACAGTTTTGTGTCATTCTCTGAGCAGCAGTCCTGGAAAGCACTTTTGGGAAAAGCATTTGGTGCAGGTGAGCTCACCTGGGCAGGATGAGGACTGAGAATTCCTGCAGGAACACACACTGTGGATTCTGGAAAAGCAGTGGGATGAGGAAACAGTCCCCCCTGTGGAGGAAATGCATTTGTTAACTGATGGCTTAAAAATGGGAGCACCAAGCTGGAGCCACAGGCTGCTCCTGCACAGCTCAAGGGACCCCAAGGAAACCCCACAGCTCCTCTGAGCCTGAGCCCTCCCTCCCTCCACCAATATCCACTTCCTTTTCTTAGAAACTGATTTGTCTTCTCAATCTTTCCATTTAAAGACACAAGTCTGAAAGCTCTTCAAATGGTAACACAACCTGGGAAAACGTCATGTGCATCCCAGTCCTTCCCAGCTTCATCCCTGCCCCGCTCTGCTCCCCACAGCAGGGATGTGGTTCCAGCTCACCTCAGTCCAGCACCCTAAAGGGTTTGATCCTGAGTTGAAATCAGCCTGATTTCTTTCCTTTGTTTTCTACTTTTTTTTTTCCTATTCTGTTTAAAAACAGACAAACTGATAAAATCACGAGAGCTAACTGGATATTAAGCACTTTGTACCCCACGGATTTGCATTTCTTCCCTGTAAAGCAGAGTCTGTAGATGTTACCTGTGACATTCACACAGAGGCTTTGCTTTTCTTGTCTTGCTACAAGTCAGATCCCACAGTCTTCACTCAGAAGTCCCTTTCCCCCAGCAGTAATGGAAATTTCCCAAACATGGTTAAAACAATGGTCCTGCAGTAGAAGACAGTAAGAGAAGAGCGAGATGCATTTCCTGAAAGCAAAAAAAAAAAAAAAAGATTTTCATTAAAGGTGAGCTCTGCTGTCAGCTCCAGGACTTCCAGGCAGTTCAGAACAAACATCTCCCCCTTGGCTTGAGGGATCAGAATGGCAAGTTTTGGTCTTGCAAAAAAATGAATGGAAAAGTGGAATTGTGGGTGCTCTGTGTCTGTGTGCAGGGCTGAGCAGCCCTGAAACCAGTGCAGGTAAACAGGAAATCTGATGGCCAGGGAAGAGTCAGTGCTGGGAAGGGTTGTGATTTTGGCATTGAAAGTGTTACAGAAAACTCACCATAAAGTTCCTCTGAGGCTTTAATTTCCCTCCCCCCAATCTTCCTTTGATTTTGATCCCCTCCTTTCCTCGTGTCCTTTGAACTCTTAAAAAGGCACTTTGAAGAGATGTCATAAAGTGGGGGCTTTATTCAGGATCTCCTCTTTGATGCTCCTGCCCCGTGTGTGAAGTGCGGCCCCGCAGGATGTGGAGCCAGAGGAGCTGAAAGCCGAGACAGAAAGGAAAGGGCCCAAAAGTAAAAGTGTGGATGTGGTGTTTGTGAACAGCTCATGGACACAGGCACAACCCCACGGTGGATTCTGGGCTCCAGGGGCCTGGTGTGGTTACACCCAACCTGCTCCTCTGAGGGGGAAGTGATGGGGATGAAGGAGGGGCAGCAGGCTGGGAATCCTTCATCCCAAAGCCACCCTGGGAATCCTTCATCCCAAAGCCACCCTGATGTCACCACAAGCTTACAGCTGCATGACAATGCCCCCATGCCTGGGTGACATCCCTGTGGGAAGAGCTCTGTCTGTGTCACTTGGAGCATCTCTGGCACCCAAGCCCAGCAGCTCCAGGAGTCGATGCTGGCATCACCCTGCAGCCCTTCCCACCCCCAGCTGCCCCAGCCACACAAGGTCCTGCTGTCAAACACACAAAACACTATTAAATAATCCTGTTAAATAATAAAAAAATAAATAATCCTGCACACAAAATGCCAAGAGCAGGCCTTCAGCTTCCAAGCCCATCCCATGGGAAGCTGATGGCACAGCCCAGGCAGAAGGAAGCAGATGCAGAGCCCACCAGCAGCACCAACTCTTCAGATCCAGGGAAAGTGCACACTCCAGACATCCCTTCCATACTGGAGTATCTAGAAAGCTCAGAACCACAGGATCATTAAGGCTGGAAAAGCCCTCTAAGATCATCTAGCCCAGCCTTGCTGCAGCCCAGGCTTTGGCTGGGTGACTCTTTTCCTCTCCTGAGCTTCTTTCTGAATTACGATGGGACATTTCCCCAGGGAAGCTGTTTGTGCAGCCCAGGCCCCGTGGCACAAGGCCACTGGTTGGAGCCTCTCAACTTTGTTTAACCTTTGCATAGGGAATTGCATGAACTCATCCAAGGGAACCTCTCAGCTAGGGAGAAACAGATGTTCAGGCATTAGATAAGCTGCAAGCAAGTCCACGGTGTTTATCAGCAGGGTCGTGGGGTTGAGTTTGGGTTTGTTATTTTTAATGGGTGACCAGTGGTAGGAACCATTCAGAAATAAGTGAAAATTATCCTGAAAACTGTTTGAAGGGCTTCTGAAAGGATTTTTTCCTCAGTTGCTCCTTCTTACCTGCAATATCAATTTATATTCTTCTTTTTTTTTTTTTTTCAGAATTACAGCCAAGTATCTGCTTCCAAGACTGAATGCAGATGCAGCTGGAACAGGAAATTTTAACTTGCTTCCAACCTGAGAATTTTGCACTTTAAGCTTGAGATAAGGAGAGAACTTGGTTTTAAAGACACATGTCCCCTAACAAAAGACAACTCTACTTCCAGAGGGGCCACCCCACAGCCCTCCTGAGAAACCAGTACTGCAGAAAACAGCAAAATCTGAAGAGCTAAGTAATCCTAGTGTGCATTTATTAAATTATTCCCACTTAACACACTCCTAGAATGATAGAAACACAGGAAGGTTTGGCTTGGAAGAGACCTTAAAGGTCATCTATCCTACCCCATGCCATAGGCAGGGACACCTTCCACTGGCCCAGGTTACTCCAGCCTGGCCTTGGACACTGCCAGGGATGGGACAGCCACAGCCTCTCTGGGCAACCTGTGTCACCCAGGCAAAGCCACAGCTGCACTGGAATTGCCCAGAATTTCTTACAGAGGATAAGGGAGACCTGACAAAACAACCATGGCTTTTCTTGCTGCAGCCAAGGAACCTTGGGAAGAACCACGGCAGCCTGGCTCCTCCTGCAGCTGCTCCCTTCACACAACCAGCCCTGAGGAAAGCAAGCAAAGAGAAAAAAAAAAAATGAGGTAGTGAATGAAAAAGGAATATTTTGTGTTACTGACCTGTGGCAGATTTTTTTTAAAGGCACAATCAAACATCTAAAGCTGCAAATATAAAAGCTGGCACTAGGGAGAAACCCAGCACTCAGCTACCCAAACATCACCTCAACTCAGGGCCTGAAGTTTCCATCTCCTTAAGCCCTGCTCTCCCACTCACATGGGGCATCTCCCCAAGGACCTTCCCCAAGAGGAGGGCAGGGAGCAGAGAGCTGCCCTGCTATGGCCAAACCCACTCTGCAGCAAAGTAGGTCAAGCTGAAACGCTTTGCTCTCAGCTGAAGGTCACCACTGTCTCCCCAGCCTGCTCTGGGCAAGTTAAGTGTATTTACATTGAGAAGATGTGGAGAGGTTTTGGAGCTGGAAGTGGTTAGAGGAAAAACAGGCTGTTAAAGAGAGCAGGAGCATGAGCCTGCATCCGAAATGGTGAAGGCCGAGGGAGGAAAGAATGAAAAATCCCAAATAACAGACATTTCTCTCAAAGGGCAGGAGTGTTAGAACTGCCTTCCCCGCTCCTGGGCAAGCACTGGGAGGTGTTCCTGTACAAACTACAGCACTGACGAGAGGCCTTGGGTAACATTTGCAGAGGGCTTTGACATGGAAAGTCCAAATTTCCCTTTACGGAGGCAAAGTCTGACAAAAGCATAATGGAAAGAGGCTTCTGACGGACAAAAATTGACTCCCTGGCACACACACAGGCCCACGCAAACTTTCCAGCCTGCCCTCCAAGTGTGAGCACTGGTGTTTCCATTTAGTGCCTGAAAGCTCAAAAAGCTTCTGGAGAAAAGGCAAACTCCTGATTAGACTGAGCACGACTTTTTCCTTGGATTTCTGCAGAGCTTTTACAAGTGGTTTTGCAACAGGAGCAGGGATTACCCTGGTACATTTGTGGGTGCCTCTTCTGACTGCCCTGCAAGAGGAGCACAGATGTAGTCATTTTAGGGTGTTTGAAATCCTTGCTGGGGACATCTGTCAGAGGAGACTTCATACAGAAACAAAATCAGAGAAGAAATCACAGAATTATTCAGGTTGGAAAAGCTCTCTAAGATCATCCAGTCCAACTGTTCCCCAGCACTGCCAATGCCACCTCTAACCCACGTCCCCAAAGTGCCACATCCACACAGCTGTTAAATCCCTCTGGGGATGGGGACTCCACTCTTCTTTCAGGGGAGAAATTTTCCCCAGTATCCAACCTAAACCTCCCCTGGTGCAACTTGAGGCCTTTTCTTTTTGTCCTGTCACCTGCTCTCAGGAGAAGTAACAGACCCCCACCTGGCTATAACCTCCTACACAAACCAGGCTGGAGATAGCCCTGGATTTGAAGCCACACTGAACTTTGGGAAAGCAAAGCTTTTCCTGAAGCAGGCTGCCTCCTCTGCCCTGGTCACCCCAGCATGATCCCACCAACCAGGGGGATTCCTGGACGCCTCAGGCAGGGGACACAAGTCGACGTGGAGGTTGCATCGTGGCCATCATTCACACAATGTACAGACCATCTCCTCTGCCCCTGCGAAAGCCATAGCAGTGCCTGCACAGGAGAGTTATGTTAGAGGACTAATTAATGTATTTTGGCTGTCTCCTAATGAAACCCGGCAGCTGGAAGCAGGCACGGCGCCAGCGCCACGTGACCGCTCCGCTCTGCCTTGGACTGGGTTCAGGAATCTCTGTGCTGAAGTATCCAGTTGTCCTGCACCACTCTTTTTCCCCCTCCAAACCGAACTAATCAATGCCTGGCTGCGAGTTATCGTGGAGGGAGAGGGAGAAACGTGCCTGGAAAAGCTGTTGTGCATCACCCGCTGTATTCTAAGCCCGCTCCCATGCAGCCATACCCGGGATTCCGCTGCTCCGTTTGTCTTCCCGCGAGCAGAACGGCTGGAAGCGGATGAGTGCCTGCCATGGAGAGCAGTTTTGAGTGAGGTTATTGCATTCTTGACTTAAGCCCATTTTTCTGGTTTCCATGCAAACGTCAATGAATTTTAAAAGGGAGCATTCAGCCCGGGCCTTCCGATTCAGACAAAATACAGTATCTCTCTATACGGGGATTATTCTCCTGCTTGGCAGAGGGGGAATCCATTGGATTTCTCCTCCTCTCACCATCACAACCCCTGACTGTCCCACACAGCCCAGTTACCTCCATCGGTTGTTGCACCATTCCCATGACTCCAGGCAGGAATACTCACTCCAAAAGCACGGGAATATAAACGCCTGCACCCGCTGCATGAACACCCACGCACGTACAGGTGTGTGCCGGCACCGAGGACGGCAGGAATGTAAATATGTTTTACTCCTAATTATGGAAAGTACTTTGGCAGGAGGCAGCCAGGGGACACAAAGAGCTACTATTGAGGTTCCTCAGGCTGTGGCCCCCATTCAGCACACAATTGACAATATTTAGACAGCATGGGCTGGTTCCTTCCTTTGCAAGGTAACTTCCTCGTCTGGCAGCCCCGGGCAGGCTGTAAATGACCTTGTGTTTGAGGACAGTGTCAAATCAAATAAGTGGTCAAAGGCAGGCGGCGCCTGCTGGCTGCTGCTCCTCCGCCACCATTCCCTGCTCCCTCCTCTCCACCCACAGCCCCTTGGGTTGGACAGAGCTGGAAGCTCTGGCTGGAGATGCTCCTGTGCTGCCCAGCAGGAAGGCAGCAGCCAGGGAGCACCGGGCGATCCCACGGCGCAAAGCAGAGACAAGGTCTATGGCATGCAAACACTTACTTATTAACCCCAAAGGAATCTCATTTGGGGTTTTGTCTCTCTCACCTCTCCTCTCCCATTTTCAGCCTTCCCCAGGCAAACTCTCCCCTCTAAGATGCTCAAAGGTTTGCTGGTCTCTCACTGGGCAGTTTGGCTCCCAACCCTTCCTTGCTGTCCATGCCCTGTTCCAGTCTGGCTCCCGTAACACACAGGGCCAGACCACAAAGCACATTGACTTCTCCAAGTCTGGCTCTAAAACCAAATAAAAAGCTTTTCATTGACACTCAAGTGTAGGTGCAGCAAGTCAAAAGCCTTATTTTCATGTTTTACAGCGCTCCCACCTGAATAAATTCATTTTAAGTGCCACTTTTCCATTTGTGGATTATGAAAGGTTGGGAGGTCTGGATGCCATCACCAGGGACCAAAAGGCAATATATTACCCACTGCTGGAGCCTGTCAGTGCTGCCCTATCCCACAGCCATGGGCACTGCAGAGCCTTGCCAAGCACTGCCCCTGGTGACCCCAAGCATGACCAGAACCCCACCTCGGACACACGGATGGACACACAGACAGACACATGGACAGATGGACAGCAGCAGGTCTGTTCCTCACAGAGTGGGACAGGCACGTGGCCATAAAGCAATGGTGGGACTTGAATGTGACATGGCTCAGTGGAAAAAAAAAAAAAAATCCCTAATATAAAATATTTCCTAATCCACCCACCTTCCTGCTCCCGTTTGGAGCAGAACGGCTCCATTGTGCTCTGGGGTTTGCTCAAGGCAGAGCCTGCACAGGGAAAGGAGGGGCTGCACATCCCTCACTATGAGCACACCCCCAAACCCAACTGGGGCTCTTGCAAACACCCAGTTGGGATCCAGGGGTAGCCCATTGCCAGCTGTAATGCACAGCATCACCTTAAATTACAAATCACATGTACCTGTGGGTGTAAGCGCAAGTGCCTGAGGCAAATTTGGCACACCAACAGCTACAGGAGAAATCTGAAGAAATAAAGTGTCATGGGATTGTTGGCTTTGCATATATTTAATTTTCCAGCCATTTTTAATCATATGGAACCACAGCTTAGGTGTGTTGGAGCATCACTGCTGCCAGCCCAGAGGACAGAGGTGCTCTGTCTGCCCAGCCATAAGATTGGAAGCTCTGTGCACAGTGGGAACACGAACCATCCTATCAAACTCACAAAACATCAGCAAGCCCAGCATCTTCCAGGAAGAAGGATCACCAGGTTTAAAATCAGACCACAAGCAAGAGGTGCTCCTTGTTTTCTCCCACTCAGCACACAGAAGGTTTTCCACAGCCTTTGAGGTCTCTCGAGCAAACCAGGGAAGGTTTGAGTTTATTCCACTCGTGCAGGGAAGCTCCTCTGACAAACCAAACAGGCGTTTGGCCGAGGAGCTGCAGCACCATATGGCTCCTCACTCCTCACACACACAACCCTCCACAGTAATGCAGGGACAGAAGCACTAGGTGGCAAAAAAAGCCAACAGGTCCTTATTAGTTACAATCTGGAAATGAGCATTAATGTCTCTATAAAATTTCTGGGAGTTTAATACCAACCACGGCAGGTCTCAGCCCAGGACCAGCGTGTTTTGTTGTTCCCAGTGAAGGATGGAAGTGAGGGCTCAACAATCAGGCAAAGAAAAGGGGGAGAAAGGGGTTAAACCCCAAATTGTTACTGAATAAATAGTACCAAAGTAGAAAAAAAAAAATCTTTCTGGATTTCCGAGCACCATTTCCTTCCTGGCAATGGCCGTGTAATAAAGCATCAAAATAAACAGTAATCAAAAAAATAAATGTCTGGAATTGGTCTGTATTCCAGATGAGAAACATCTGCAGGGGTAGATCAGCAGATCTTTTCTCTTTTTCCTGGGCAATTAGTTGGACAATTCTGCGCTCTTATAGGTAAAATTATTCTCCCAGCCTCTTCTATCACCTCATAAATTAAATCAGTATTTTTGCAAAGGAAGGTAAAATCAATAAATACCTCCAGATAAATAAGAGCAAAAGACTCCCCTAGACACAGCTGAGCTGTTCTCCCTGGGACCGTTTCCTGTGCAGCTCTCCTCATTTCCAACTGCACTTTCTCAAAAGGATGGGGGGGGAAATCCAACCCTCAAACGTTTTCAAATTTAAAAATAAGGTTCCAGTTTTTCCTGTGCTAAAATGAACATGAGATAACGGCTGGATTAGACCAAAGTATCGACTGTGTGACTTGTTACAGACCATAAACAAGGACAGTCTCATCAATTTTGGAACCACCACTGCCAATTACGAAAGCATTGTGCTTGCCATACACATTGATTAGCAAAGCTGTTTATTTGAACTAATAAAGCAGTAAATGAGCTGAAATTGTCTTTTCTTTATTTTTAATATGATAAATGGAATAAACTATGGGTACATCTGTTCCAAGCTTCTTCTCCACAACATGTTATGTCTGAAAAGCCTGAAAAATGTTCTTTTCTCTTCCAGCATTTCAAAGTAATGATTTTCTGCAAAGCATCACCTACAAAACATCCATCAGGCTTACACAGTTTAATCCTCATTCTGCATTTGGTTCCCTTTCTGAGCTAAACCACATTACATGGGGAGGAGAAAACAGGCATTAGCCTCCAGCTAAATCATGGGCATCTCTGGCTCAGCACCCCAGGATGCAGCTCTCTGAGATGCCACAGAATCATGGAACCATTTATGTTGGAAAAGGCCTCCAAGGTCGAGTCCAACCTTTAAACCACCACTAAACAAAGTCCCCAAGTTCCACTTCTACAAATGTCCCACTTCAGACAAATCTGTATTCCAGCACTAGGAAGAAGCCAGAGGGACAGACCACAAAATTACTTTCCCCTCTCCTATTCTTTTAAACCTTGCTGCTTAGGTCTCTGAGCCTCTCCCAGCAGGAAAAATCCCTGGTCATCCTGAGCAGGAAAATGCACCACAAGCCTCTTGGATTTTAAAAACATTCCCACCAAATTGCAAGGAAGAGTCCCTACAGCATCTGTGCAGCACTGCAGCAGTCCCTGCTCCCTGAGACACCACACCATTATTCCACAGAATAAATGCTGAACCTTTTTTTTTTTTTTTGCCCAGGCACTGTGGTGGCACAGCACATCCAGGAAAATCTATATTCCAGTTTTGGGATCTCCCAGGGTCAGTTCAGCTGGAGCTGGGAATGCAGACCTGCTCCCTGCACTGCCTCAGAACGGGAGCTTAGTAAAATAGCAAATAGAGAAAAAATGTGTCACCAGATAATGAACACCTTATTTTAGGCTGTGGTTAAGTCATTTGCTTTTCTGAGAAGGAAGGGTTTTTTATTGTATTTAGTGGGGGTTTAAGGGCAGCCATGGTGAAGTTTCTACATAAAGGAAAAGCAAACAGCTGAAGAGTCCTCCCTGGGCTTTGATCCTCCCTGCAGTGAGTAAACCATGAAGTGATTGTTAAATCCTAATCCGATTTAAAACTGCTTTTGAATGCTTTAGGGGAGGAAGTGCTGGCTCTCACTGTCCTTTCCAGCCCGAGGGTTTAAAGCTGTGTCACCCTGCCTGTGCAAAGCCAGGATCTCCCTCCCTGGCAGCTGCTGAAGCCCAAAACACCCACCTCGAGATAAAGCTTATTCCAACTGGAGGTGAATAAATCTCCTCATGTGGGCACCTGGAGAAAGCCCTGAGCAGCTCCCCAGTCACTCAGCACTAAGTGCAGAGAACAGAGGAGCACAGCTCAAGCAGGAGGCAGAAGCCAGAGCTGGCAGTCAGCAGAAGAAGCTCCTAAGCAAAGGAGCTGCAGAGCTGTTTAACAGGAGGTCACTCCCCTGATGTAACCTGGGGACCGCACGGACATCGCTGCAGGAGCTCAGCTCAGCTCAGCTCATGGAATGCAGTGCAGGAACACAGCTCATGGAGTATGGATCCCCACACAGCAACAAGACCCATGGAACAGAGCCACCAAGGAGTTCTTGTTGGAGAGGAGGAAACAGGAGGACCCTGCAGAGATAGTTTATTAGTGAAAGATTCTAAGAGTATGAAACCTACAGAAGAGATGGAATTGAAAGCGAAATTTGAACTGTAAGGTGCTGGGCAGGAAGAGAGTGATTAAACTAGCTGAAAGACTGGGCTGGGTGATTCAGTGACACCTCTGCCAAGACAAAAAGATGAATAAAGGGTTGGACCTTCTTAGGTATCGGGGAAAAGGTGGTTTTTCAGGTTTTTAGTATGTAGATTAGTATGGTAATATAGTAGTCCCTATAGGCTGTATGTAAATTCTGTAGGTTTCGTATCTTGAGGTAATTGGTTGATGCTCATTAGAATATTCACGATAGAAAGGGTTAAAATAGAATGGAACAGGTAACTCGGGCTCTTGCTCCCCTGGATCCCTGTCCCTTTAGACCTATGGACTCTCCCCCAGTTAGGCTGCCTTCCCACGACCAATAAACCAGGTGTCCCAAAGAGTATCCTGCTCTTCAGATCATCTCTCTCATCAGACACTAACAGTGTGCTACCAATAAATTCTCACCCTGGGCAAAGCCCTGGGCCTCTCCTGGGCAGGCCTGGCTTTGCTGTGACAGACCCTGCTGACAGCACAACCCAGCCCAACACCAGCAAACTGCCCTGATTCTCCTGAGGGGCGTTTCTGGGATGTGGATCCAGAGGAGTATTTTCCTTAATCTTTGTTAAACTTAGCACATAAAGCTATTTATATTTTTTCTTCCAGAAATACCATTCAAATGGAATCAGGATCTAGCAACCTGCAAAAATGTAACATAACAATTGCCAACCAAACTTCAGCTGAAGCATCTTTCCTGTGAGAGTCTCTCATGACACTCTGCTGGCAGATGAGTTTTATGCCACTTGTTGTTTATTCCATGACATTTTTATTCTCTGGACCCCTGTGGTTTGCTGATTATCTACAAATGCAGCTGGGCACAGGTACACTTGTAGCCCAATGACCCCATTTTTACAGAGTTAGAGAGCTGTAGGACCCTGCCAGATCAGGAGCTGCACAGCCAGAGTGACAATCCTGGTTTCAAAGGGTTTATTAAGGAGAGAATCAGGAACACTGAAGATTTAGGATCCTTACATCTGGATTCTGTCACTGTAGCAGGATAAAACAAAGCCATGATCCAACCTTCTTTGGTCAAGTGTGGATCAGAAGATGAGGAAACACATCCCAGATCAGCAAGTCATTATTTTCTGTGTGTTCAGTCCACCAAGAGCCTGGTAGGAACAGAGATTTCGACATGAAAACCAAGGCCCCAGGACACCAGGATTAGAAATGTGCTGGCAGCTGGCAAGATATCAGAACAGTTTCCTTGGATGGAGCCAAAAAGCAGTGATTTTGTCTTGGAACTGTTTATAAATCTCAGCTCCAGAAAAGCTGAAGAGACTGAGTGTGATCATTGACACAGGAAAACCAGGACACGGGTGTCAGTGCTGGGGAGCAGCATGGATCTTCAGGGGAAAAATGAGCTTCCACTTATCAGTGCCCATTCAGCCATGGCTGCAGCTCTCCTGGTGCTGGATCCCACCTTGAACGTGGTCTCAGAGCTGCTTCAACCCCACAGGGAAAGACTTCACACTCACCAGGATGTTTCCAAAGGTAGGAACCAGGAAAGGCAAGAGCAGGACCCTCCCCTCCCTTCCAAAAGCAACTTCTAAAGAACAAAATGACCTTTACTTCAGGAGAATGTGCTTTTGCAGCAAGACCGTTCCATTTTTTGAAATGATCTCTTTTCAAACAATTCCAATCCATGCCCACACCATATGCGGGGCCGCGAGTCAAATCTCTGCTTTACATCACACACGGCACTTTTAAATGACATCTCCTTTTTCCGGGGTGGAAAATCACAGTCAGCATTTGTATATAAATATTATTACACAGCTTGAATGTAGAAGCCAGGAAACAGAGAGTGCTGCATGACAACGTGCTAAAAATTCCTTGCTGCGTTTCTTTTTTTTTTTTTTTTTTTTTCTTTTTTTTTTTTTTCTTTTTTTTTTTTTTGTGTGTGTGTGTGTGTGGAGAAGCCAGCACTGTTTGTACAGGGATCCCATTGTCACACACGGCGTTGTGCTCACAGCAGCTCACCCAGGACCAACACGTCCTCCTGCAACCAGAGTGAGCAGCACGTAGGGAATTGTCTCCTCAGCTTCTGATACTCATCCACCGCTCTCCTAAAAATCCCAGATGCATTTAACCTGTGCATACATTAAAACCCAGGCTATTGTCATGCTCTGACTGCTCATATGCCTAAGAACGGGAACACAATAATTAGGAGGGTGAGCTTGTCCTCCAAAGAGAAACAGATGAAGAAACTGCTGGCACACACTCTCTATAAAGTAATAATAACATTACTTATCTTAATAATACTGCTTTATTCTAATGAAAGTCCATTTTATTAGATTTTCAACCTCAACAGTCCCCTTTCAGAGCTCACAAGTGAGTGACAGGGCCAAAGATTAGGACTGGACTTTGTTTTGGGCTAAGATCAAGATTAGGGTCAGCCTGCCATGCAATAGCTTGAGCTTGTCTGAGTGGCACCAGATCCTCATTTCTCCTGGGATGCTTTAACTTGCTCTTCCAGGGCTAGGGAGACAGAAGTTTAATAGCCCAGGGTGTTTTCATCTCCAAGGAACAAATGACAACACCTGAAATTGAAATCTCCAGCCTCCAGATCACCAAAACTTAATCCCTCCATATCAAATAGTCAAATCCCTGCAGCTAAAAATACCCCAAACTGGCCGACGCCAGCTCTTCAAGCATCCAGGAATAGTGGTTGGTTTTTTGAAAGCCACACACTTCCATGTGTCCACAATGTGCTGCTTGCCTTTGAAAACAAAAACACTTCCACTGGAGATACACACTGTTCCACTGGAACAGTCAATCCAAGCCCTGAGGCACAGAAACGTTCAGCAGGGAGAAGCCACGTCCGGAACACACGGATCACAAATATCCAACCAAACACGGGGCACCCTGGGGCTCCTGCAGCACTGACATCAAACTCCTCCTGGTGAAAAGCACCAGGATAATGAAATGTGAGCAAGGAAAGACTCCCCACCACTAACAGAGACACACCATGGGATGGGCAGTGTGCAGTCCCTCGTTAAGGTTGTTCTTAAATTATCTCATTGCTTTCCTGCTGGACAAAGCAGGCTTATCAAAGTCACTAAAGTTACTTCAGGCTTAAAAAGAGAGCCTGGGACAGAGAAGGGATACATGACACCCTCTAAAAATTATTTTTAAGAGAAAAAAAAAATGTGGCTGGAGCATTCAAGTGACTGGGATGGGGAGTACAGGAAAAGAGGACTAAGGTGGGGGTTGCATTCAACCTGTTGTTTCCCTGCTCTACGAATCTCCACAGCAAAACCTTTCCCTTTGGAGCTTCCAAGCTCAGAGCCCTTCAGAAGAGCCCACAGAGCTGGACCAGGGCCTCCTGCCTGAAATACCCCCAGGGTCAGATGGGTAGGACAAAACAACATAATTTCATTACTTGTATCACTGAACTTGTTGAGATAGGACAGAAAAATTTGAGGGTTCCCCGCCCCTTTGGCTCCTGTCAGAGATATCAATTTGCAGACCAACTATAAGAATTTAACATTTCTGACAATTCTGGGGGCCAAGATTTGATTTGATTATGAAAATTCAGGGTCACTTCCAAACTTTATCCATTCTGGTTCTAATTACTTCAATAACTGAGACAAGTTTTGAGGTGAAATCTCAAGTCTCTTTCAACACATGCTTTAATGAAAAGAAATTCACAAAACCAAAGGATAAACAGGTCAAAATTAGTACAAATAACTTTTCCCTTCTAACATTAACCCTTTCAAGGCATACTGGACATTATTTGATGGTCTTGGGAAGCGTTCCCATCCATTGGACGGACAGAGGACTTTGTCTTAGAACTGAAGAAGTGGGGCTTTAGATTGGACTGAAACATAAACCTCAAAATTCCCCAAATTCTGGACCAATAATTTACACCAGTTTCTCCCCCCTAGTTTTCCATTTCCCAAGCATTTTCCATCTGTCCCAGAGATAAGCAAAGCCCCTGCCCTGCTTTGCCCCAGAACGCCAGCGCAGACGTGCCCAAGGCCTCGGGAGTATTTTCCCTCGGAGGAACTCGGCTGTCACATCCCATTCCATTTGGAACTTGGGCTATTTTTGCCCTGTGCATCATCCAGTGCTTGTCCTCTCTCTGGCTCTCGCCTGCCAGGACGATGACTAACTTTCTCCCTCCACTTGTTCCCTCCACCCCTAAGAACATTCACATCCATCTGGAGTCTCTCACAACAAAATATTTTTCAGCGAACCAAAACACCGTAAAACAGGATCAGCCAAGCCGGCCCGGCGTCCTCCCGGCTCCTGGCAGAGCTGCTGCCCCTCACCCTGGGCTGGGGAGGCTCCTCCTGAGCCCAGCGTGGCTCTGCAGGGTGTCCAGGTGAGGAACCCCCTGGGTCAGCACATTCTTTTAATGAATGAGATCCCGTTCATTGTCTGTGGTTTGCTTACTTCCCGCTTTCAGAGAAATGAAAGAGAATCTCAGACTGGTTGGGGCTGGAAGGGACCTTAAATCCCATCCATTCCCATCCCCTGCCATGGGCAGGGACACCTTCCACTGTCCCAGGCTGCTCCAAGCCCTGTCCAGCCTGGCCTTGGGCACTGCCAGGGATCCAGGGGCAGCCACAGCTGCTCTGGGCACCCTGTGCCAGGGCCTGCCCACCCTCCCAGGGAAGGATTTTTTCCCCAATATCCCATCCATCCCTGCCCTGTGGCAGTGGGAATTCCCTTTGTGCTGTCATTCCATGCCCACCTTTCCACCTGTTCCAACCACACAGCCTCACTTCCCTCCCCACCCCGCCAGGAAAAGGAGGCTCTGGAGATGCTTTACCCAAACTGTCTGGATCCTGTTCAAAGATTAGAAAGCTAAGGAGGGACAGAAAACAAAAGGGTGCTATCAGCTGAGCTGGAATTAATCACATTAATTTCAAATAACTTTCTGCTTTTGTTCATCAGCAGCCAGGGCTAATTACCGTGCTGAGGAAATGAATCCCCTCACAGGTGTTGAGCTGGTGTCCTTTGTGCTGCCAGCCCCTGACACTGATAAATCCCCCCTTGCAGGAAGGAAGAAAACTCTGAAGGGAACCAGGAACAGCAGAGAGGAAGAAGGTGCCCAAAAAAAGAGCTCATGAGGAACAAAGAGGGGAAAAAAAAAGGCAAAAAAGAAAAGCTTCTGAGATCCATTAAAGGCAAATCATTTAACATTTACTTTTCCTTCTGGTGCTGTTCTAAGTTTCCACATTACTGCACCATTAATTAGGCAAAACTACAGGAAATGATGGGTATTTTGACAGAGCATTGACTGCTGGACTCAGCCCAGCAGAGCTGTCATAACATCCTGACATACAGCATGAGGGGGCTGTGGGCTGGTGGGGCTTTTAGAGAAAAAACTAAACCACAACTGAACACTAAACCCCAGTAATTCTGTCAAAGGCAACAGGTTAAGGCCACAAAGAAAAGTGGGGTTTAAGTGCAAAAAAAAAAAATTTCCTTTCAAATCACATATTTTCCAGTCTGTAAATTTTTAATGGATATAATCTGGGTATTTTCAAAGCAGAGACAGGAGGAAATTAGTCAGGAAAATATTTAAGTGCTAGAATATGGTAATTATATACAATTATGTGACTCTGTAATACCCAGTGATACTTCAAAGAGGGAAGGGTTGGGTTGATTTTGTTCTACTGCTGTACCCTGTGGAGGAGTAAACACGAGGGATGGAAAACCAGGGGAATCAGAGCTGATCTTGCAGGGAGAGACAGACCCCCCCCCACCTCATCCCCATGGGGTTGGGGTGAGGTGCAAGCCCCCCACAAGCTCCATCAGGGCCCCCACAAACACCATCAACCCCCTGGAACATTCACAGCAAACCTTGACCTGGAACAAACTCAGACCAGCTCCTCAAGGAGTGGCACTTTCCCGAAGGAACTTTAACTTGGAGGAATATTTTCACTTGCAATTTCTTTTAGCAGTTATAAATCATGGATGAAATGCTAGATTTCAGCCTTTTCCATTGTGCTGTGTGTTACAGATCCACCAAAAAGCAAACTGAGTTAAAAATGACGGTGTGGGGCTGGAGACAGGAGCCACACAAAGCAGATCAATGTCACAGGGCCCAGAGGAGCTCTGGTTAAAACATGCAGTTAATTAATCATCACCCATCCTGGGGAGCCAGCAGAGAGTTACAATCCAGCATGATTTCACAGCATAAAAACCCCAACCCAATTGTTTTCCACCAGCACCGCCCCTGCCACTGCAGCCGACAGATATCTCAGTGAAGTCTTGGCATTTTAAACTTCAACCTCAGAAATAGCAGAAATTATTCCACAGGAGTACCTTTAACTACTGCAGCAGCTACACTGGGATTAAATATTGTGCCTTTTTGCCCCAAGTTTCATGAACTTCAAGCCAGAAATGGAAGAGGAAAAAGACATTGATGGTGCCTCGGTGACCAAACCACCATTAGCTCCAGGGATTTATCCACTGGCACTGCAGGACTTCAGCTCTTTTTAAAGAAACAGCCCCAACATCTTCCCCAGCAAATTAAAAAAAAAATAATTGGACACAAAAAAATGTTTGAAAGCTGACAACAGATTATTTAACTGAAGAGACCTCGGAGATTGTTTTGATGTAGTTCAGTTTTGGAGAAAGTTCAATTCTACAGAAGGAGGAAAAACAAGAATAGAACAGTAATTTATTTGAGGTTTTTATGCTGATACATTAATACAGCATGGCTGGTACTCAGCAGTATCCCTGTCTGTCTCAGGTGGAAATTTATTTTCCTGCCAAAATAAAGATGGATTTACCGTCTGCTTTTGATCACTTCAGTATATGTGCAAAAAACCAGTTGATATTTAAATGTTTGCTTTGCTATTCATTAATTACATTATGCAGTGAAAGTTGTGGGGCTTTTTAGGAAGGAATTAGAAGGTTTTCTGACCAAAATGTAGCTGAGCATTAGCAAGGGTTTCAGGCATGGATGCAGCATTTCTTCAGGCTGCTGTCAATAATTTCTAGCTCTGTCCATGGACTGCAGAAGTGAGAACAATCCCAGCACTCGGATATTTCAGGCTCAGCCTGACCTGCTGTAGCAATACAGACACCAAAAGACCTGCAAAGCACTGCTACATGGTCAGCATGACTTTTAAGGTCAGGACTTTTCCACAACGTTGCTTTGTTGGCCAGAGAACACCATTTCCTCCCTGTGAAAATTCATTTCTTGGTCGCAGGTGAAGTGACGGCTGCCGAGAGCCCCGAGCCAGCAGGTGCTGCCTGCTGGCATCAGTTCTTCCCTGGCATTTAAAAAAACAGATATCCACCTATCCTGAGCCTGGAAATCCATAGGAAAGACAATTCCCAGCTGCTCCAGACAGGCAGAGAGGGGCTGTACCTTGCCAGGGGACCACCTGCCTCCACCCAAGGCTTTGGCCACACCTGGAGCCATGGGACAGAGTTCCATTTGCATGATGGCCAAAGTCCTGCCAGGGCCCCCAGACAGGGATGGTCCTCAGGAGGGACCTCTGCCTTGTCACAGCCAGGGCTCCTGGGGAGAGCTCCCAGGCTCTGGGAGAGAATGTGGAGAGCAACACTTCCCCTGCCCTGAAAATATGTTTGCGTTTGTTCACTTGGTTGCTAAAAATGCTCGAGTCACATGGGAACGCCTGGGAATGCAGCCCAGGAATTTCGTTTGTAAGCAGAATTGTGTTTCTGGAGACTATTGACCTGAACAGTAAATAAATATTCAGAAAAAAAAAAATATGGACATATTCACAATTTATGGTCCTTGAGATGACCGAGTCAATCAAAAACAGGTGCAATACTTCCCTCTCTGATCTACTATCAAGTGGCTGAGTCCTACAGGTTGGAAAATAACCCACAGCCCTTCCAAGAAGATTGAGCAGCAGGTCCAGTTTCAGACCTGGAGCCCATGGTGGGGAATTCCATATCTGAGATGGAGTCTCTGGCTGATAACAAGCACTGCAGCTCTGCCAGCTGGGCAGCAGGAAGGGTCCCAGCAGCCCCAGAACCCTGCTCATCCATCACAGCCAGGCTGGACCTGCTCCTTGCCCCAGGAGTTCCACCTGTGCAAAGCAGCCAGTCCCAAATCCCAGCCCTGGTCAGGTCCCAGCTTCAGAATTTACATTTGTCTCAGTGGAATTTTTCATGCCAGTGAATGGCAAATTGCTCTGATATACTCTGAGTTCAGCTTTTGAGATGATGACAGCCAGCACACAGCAAACGTTGGTCAGAAAACATCTTCAAAGCAGCAAAACTCCAAAAAGCAAGAGCAAAAGGTGGAGCATTCAGGTGAAATTAAAGTTGCCAGATAAGTCAGCTATAATTGCAAAAAAATAAACAAGTAACACCCAAATCCTCAAAAAACCCCTTACATACTTTATATGTCCAAAGCCAGGTTGGACAGGACTTGGAGCAAACTGGGATGGTGGAAGTTATCCCTGCCCATGGCAGGGGGTGGAATGAGATGGACTTGAAGGTTCCTCCCCACCCAAACCATTCCAGGATTCTGTGATTTGCCATTTTCCGAGTCCAAATTTGCTGCACAGACTTTTGTTTAGGTTTGCTTCAGGTTTCTTTATATCACTTACAAGGAATTGGTACAGAATTCCCCACCACAGACTGTGGCTGCAGCACCAGTTCAAGACCAAAGAGCATCCCTTCTACCTGACTGAAATCTCACCTTCCCCGAGCTGCTGCTCCCAAATTCCCATTGCTTGTGTTAAAACCCAAAATAATCCTGAAGGCTCCACAGCCAGGTAAGGCCACAGAGCAGAACTGCAAGGGAAGGAAGGAAACGAAGCAGTTGGTGTTAATTATGCAAAACAAGATGTGACTCCAAGGATGTGAGTAATGTCTGGATACAACAACAGGTGCCTGATAAGAGAGGAGGAAGCCCAGACCTTTCATCTGTGCCGCAGGAGCGGCAGCTGCCAGAGCTTCATTGGAAGCAGAGATAAGGATTCTTAGCCACCCCCAGGGCAGTTTGCAGAGTTTATGAGGTGATTTCATAACAGGAGGGGAGGTGCTGCCCGTGTCAGGGGCCTGGCTGCCAGGGAGAGGCCCCTGCTGCATGCCAGGGCATTTCAAGGCAGCGAGATAAAGCTCGGGAAGGCTTCCATGGAGTGTCCCTGCATGGGTGAGCCCAGCACTGCCTCCCACCCACACGAAATCCAGCGAGGTGACATCCAGCCATCCACCCACCCCTTTCCAGGTTACAACACCAGGCTTCTCTCTTCCTTCCAGCAGAGGCTGTGATCCAGAGGGAAGCTCCTGAGAGGTGGTGTTTCCCTGGGAGCCATAGGCTCCATCAGCTCCCATCCTCCCAGAGTCTGCCAATCTCACACACTCAGCCCTGTGAGAGTTGCACCCCGTTCCTCCACAGCTCAGCAGGCACTGCTGGTTTCTGGCTGGCACCTCTCCTGTGGCACCTGCTTTCTGTTTGGCATTGTGGCACGTGTTCCCATTTCAGGCTGTGCCCGGGAGCCCACGATCCCACTGTTTTCCCAACACCTTTGTGATTCCAACCCCCTCTCGCTCATCTCCATGACAGAGCAGCACAGTAACTGCTGGTTGCAATGCACAAGGGGAGGAGAATTCCTATAGCAACACCCAAACCATTTCTCTGACTTATGTATGACAAACATTTGGCACAATCCCCCAGTACTTATCAGTAGGACTAATCCTGCCTACTCTGCCTATGGCTGGAGGCATCACAAGCATCAAACAAATCAGGAATATGGGATGCTGCCCCAGATGGATTTTGCAACAATGAATTTCCATGCAAGGGGCATATTGTAGATTAAAAGAGACATATTCAGTTTTCCTGGTTCTATCAATTATTTCTAAGAGGTGATAAAATCCAAAATTCTCATTTTTTTTATTGTTAATAGGAAAATGTAATCTACACTTTCCATCCTTATAGCACGCACAGCAATGGTCAAATAAATAATGAGAAGGGGAAGGTTCTTCTCCTTCTATCACCAAGAGATGGCAAAGCCACCCACTTGGGCATCCTTTGGTTCTGAGAGGCAAGGCCGAGGTTCCAAACCACCTCCTCCAACACCACCTGCACCCAGTGCCAGCGAATTGGAGAATTCCACAGGCAGGATCACCTGAGGCAGGGAAGGAGCTCCCTCCTCACGCCGCAGCGCTGCTTCCACGCCCAGTTACTGCAGGGCTCCGACGCCAGCCAGAAAGGATTTGGAGGAACACGAAAACCTCAGCAGATAAAGTCTACACATCTGCTCCTGATCCAGCTTAAAGATAGCAGAATGCCAAGTGGCCCAGGATTTAAGACAGAACACGGCTCCGCGTTCAGAACGCCTCTGAAGCCCGAGTTACGCGTTCCCCAGGGGGTTGCACTTTCACTTTCCTAAATTGCCTGCATATTTGCTTTTTTCTGATGGCAGATTAGGAACCATGCATTTCCTTAAACCGCCAGCTTTGGGCCAAGACACACACGCCCTGCCTGGAGCTCTGCCAGCCCACACAGCAGAGGCAGAGCTGGAGAACCACGTTCCAGTGTGAGCTGCTCCAAGGGGAGCCCGGCAGCCGGTGACTGCCAGGCACTCACACAGACCCAGCTCTCCCAGGCCAGGCAGGCTGTTCCCAGGATGTACAAGAAGTAAATTAAAGAACTTTAGAGGCAAAGCAAGTGTGGCAGCACCACAATTCGTCCCAGCGAAGAAATCGCGATCAAAAATCTGCAGCCATTTCAGGGTTTAAACGGGCATGAAATGAGTGAGCAATTAATTTCCTGCATGAGGAAGGAGTGCAGAGTTCAGTATCAGCAGCACTGCCAACATGTATAAACTTATTACATGTCCTGGGATAAGTGGTATTTCCCTTAAAGCCTCAGCTTCCAGAATCCCACAAGGGTAACACAATGCTCCTCCCTGGCACTGCAGCAGCCCCAGAGCCCTCCCGACAAGGAGTCTCCTCCCAACAGGCACAACCTGCTTTTTACAGGCGCAGGAGGAGATTTGGGAAGCAGGCAGAGCATCAGCAGAGGTGGGGAGGCACCATCCCACCCCTGCTCATCCCAGCACAGCAGTGCAGGCATCTCCAGCTCCCCGTCTGCAGAGGGACTTCAGGGGAGCCAGGAACCTCCAGAGTGCAGAGCATCCACCACCCTCACCCTGGGCTTTTGCCTCAGTGACCCCCAGCTCAGCCACTGGGTCCTGACCCAGAGCCAGAGCAGAGCCCGCTGGTACAAAGGGGAACAGCAGCTGGGAGGAACCAGACACAATTCCAAACCCAGGCACATCCAAACCCACACACGATTCCAAACCCATGCACATCCAGATCCACACACAATTCCAGATCCACACACAGTTCCACACCCACACACAATTCCAGATCCACACACAATTCCAAACCCATGCACATCCAGATCCACACACAATTCCACATCCACAGACAATTCCAAACCCACACACAATTCCAAACCCAAAGCCTTGCGTGCCTGAGCATAGCAACCAGGCTAAGATCTAGCAAGAAACACCTTTGTCCACAGGGGAGAATTAGTCAAATAATGTTTTCAATACGTCTTAAGGAAAAGGCGAATTAGCTCCAAGACTTACAGTCTCATAATTCTCTGCTTGAAAAGGTCCCATCCATCCACAGCCAGACCAGCAATATTCCCAGTTTTCTCTCCCTAGAACCACACAGCCAGACCCCATTTCCTCCTCACTCCTTCACACATGGGTAATAATTTTTGTTTCCTCGTTTCAGTTTTCTTGCCGTGGGGGGTTTCAGGAGGGCAGGGGCTGGCAGGGCTGTGCTCGGGGCTGCAGTGGGATTACAGCTCAGAGCCACGCAGGCGGCCGGGGGCTCGCAGGGAGATGCTCAGTGCTCTGCAACAAAGGACTTCCCCCGGGTATTGTGCCCGTGGCCCTGGAACACAGAACTCGGCATTCAGAGATAAAAGCCTTGAATTCAGAGGCGCTTGACTCTCCCACTGCTGCGGCGTTACAGAACACTGGCAGCACTCAAATCAAGGTGCAGAATTTATCCTGTGCCAGTGTTGTAAAATGATGGGATCTGAGATTTTTTTTTTTCTTTTTTTTCTTTTTGTGCTCAGGAATCTGAGGCTCTCAGCTTTGGGCTGGTTTCCAGCACTAAATACAGCACGATTTTTTTTTTATTTATTTATATCTTCTATACAAGCTTTTTTGAAATTGCATTTTCTTCCATTATCTCTTTATTTGCTGATTTCCAGAATCACAGACAACTGATTTCTCTGCCCGCCTCTCCTTCCAGCTTTATTTCACTGCAAAGGACACAACCAGTAACAAAGCAACACTTTTACCAACCACCTTCTATTTATTTTCAAAAGCACACTGATCCGATAGAAATCTGATAAAGATTTCAAAAGCGCCAAATCTGATAGATTTGAAGGCCAGAATGGTTTTATGCAACCTTCTGGAAAAGCTGTTCTTCAGGGAGTCTCCATCTTCTGTCCTTTCCTCGTTAAGTTGCATTTGCCCATGACCCATAACACAGCCCCCACTTGGAAAAGTCTCTGCCCTCAGTGACAAACACACCTAAGAAAATGCTCAGCCTCAGAGCAGAAAGAAATCTCAGAGAAAGAAATCTCCCCTGCTTTGTATCTGCGGTAACAGACATTGTTTGTGTTAGCACTAAATAAATAAACAACGCTGGGGTTTTTTTTGGTTTTTTTTTTCAGCGTGTGCAAGCTTTGAAATACACATGCCATAAATACGGCAGGAAGTGAGCGGGCCCTTGCTTCGTACTCTGCAGATGACTCCTCGCAGATATTAAAATACATCATTAATGCATTTGCAGGGAAGCAACCTGTCTGGGAGGCTCCGGGGGGACCGCACGGCCCCAGGCCCCACCTGCAGCCGCTTCCGCGCCAGCTGGGAGCGGAGATTCTGCCTTTGCCCAGCGGAACTGGAGCACGGAAGGACATCCAGAGCTGCCGGCACAGGCTTCGGGCTGGGCTCTCGGGGAAGCCCGGCACGGAGCAGGAGAGCGGCAGCGCTTTGCTAAGGAAAGTCCGGCCCCCAGGAGCTGCCTGCAGCTGGGAGAGGCTCCCCAGGACTCCCCAAAAACTGGACTCGGGCAGAAGCGCGGAGCTGAGAGAGCAGCAGCGCATCAATGGCCTCACGTCCATGAAACGGGAGCGGCTGCCGGCACTTGGTGGGTGTGGGGAAGCTGCGCAGCTCTATCCCACCTCCTCTCCTCCTCAGGAGAGCACAGCCGTGAAAATAAACCCCCAGGTTGCACACACAGCGCGCCGGGGGGCAGGAGGGGCTGTGCTCGCGTTTTCACCCAGGCACTGCCACAAGGCACAGGGCACGGACACGGGTGTGTGACGATGCTGCAGTGAAAGGAACGAGCCGCGGCTCTCAGCACCCGGAAACCAAGGCGAGCGCCAAAGCAGAACCATTCCCATCCTTTCACTCATGGTCGCACACCCCAAAGCCGGGGATGGCAGAACCTCCAGCCGAACGTGCCCCTGTCCCCCCTCTCCCCGGCTCCCGGCGAGGAGCGCTGCCCGCGCTGCCGCCCCTCGCCCCGCTCCCGGCGGGATGCGGCTGCCCGGGGAGCGGCTGGGGATGCCCGGAGGCCGCCTGGGGATGCCCGGGGGGCTTGGGACACCCTCCCGGCTGCTCCCCGGGATCCGGCCCGCAGGGCAGGGGGCTCGGCCGTGCCCCCCGTCGATCGGGAGCGCGGTGCCCCCCACCCCCGCCGTTACCTCCAGCCCCGGGCGGGGGGCGCGGTGCATGCGCAGCTGCTGCTGCCCTTCATTCATTAAAAAAAAAAAAGGGAAAAAAAAAAAACCAAACCAAAAACCCAACCCCGGGAGCCGCATCCGCGCTCCCCTCCAGCCCCCATTCATAAAAGCCAGCGGAGCATGCGCGGTGGCGCCGCGGTGCCCACCCATTCATAGAGTCGGGCGGCCGCGCCTGCGCAGCAGCGGCCGCTGCCCTCCCATTCATAAAATAGCCATTTTCCCAGGCAGGCAGGCGGGCGGGCGGGTGCAGCGCCGCCGCCGCCGCCGCCGCCGCTGACAGCGCCGCGCTCGCAGGTCCCTGCCCGCAGCCCCAGCCGCTCCTGCCAGCCTTGCTCCCAGGTCCGGCCCCCTCGTCCGCCCCGCGTTTGGGATTAACTCGCCCATGGAGAGATGGTCTTAGCTGAATTATTTAAAGTAAGTACGAGATGGGTGCTTGGCGAGCGATCGTTGAGATGTTTTAAGTGGGAAAAGGGCAAGCCTCTGCTCCCCGAGGGGAAAATGCTGAGCTCGTTCTAGATGTGCTCGGCTGCTCCTTACAGATCAGTGATCGCGAGCATATATCTGCCTCTGACTTTTCTAACAGCGGCTGGCTGGAATTATGTACAGTGGAGAGCTGCCTGGTGCTCCCCAGCCTAAAGGAGACTTGGCATTCTGGAGAAATATCCTGTTTCTCGCAGAATTTCCATTTGTGTCCCTGCGTCTCTGATTTATACCTCTTTTCTGCGTTCTCCCATCAACATCTGCATTTGCTGTACATATATGGCAGGCAGGTTTCAGCACACTTGGGTCGGGTTTGTTTGCAGGCTTTTACAGCAGAATGAGTGGCTTTTTTTTTTCCTGCTGATGGGATGTCTTCTCCTTCATCCCTTCTTCCTTCCCCGAAAAGGAGCACAAATACATGGTCACCTGGGCTGACAAGTCAGAATTGGATCTTCCTTGCTTTGGAATGGATTTTCCGCATTTCCTCTCTTTTCCAAACCCCTGTCTTGTGAGTGTCAAGTAGTTTTTAGCTGTCTCCATAATAGGACACTTCAGAAATCAGCCACTCGTGTGTCAGACCCTTCCTGCATGACCTTTGCTCTTCAGCATTTTATTTCATACAATTTTTTTTCTTTTTTTTTTTTTTTGGCCTCAGTGCCTTATTCCATCACTGTTCTTCCCTGTCTTCCTGTACACTTGTTTTAAATCTGGATGGATGCTGTATTTTAAAGGCTAGATGAGTAATAAAAACGTGTACCTGGAATAACTTCATCTAATATATGAAATATTTTACATATGGAGGAAAAAAAAAACCACCAAAAAACCTGTGCTGGCTGTTCCTTTCTACCAACTGCGTAGCAAAGATAAGCCAGGATTTTATTTTCTGGTACCAGTCCTGGCGTCACAGGAGAAAGACAAGCCTAGAGACGACATGTTCTGAAAATTCATTATCAGGAGGGGAATGGAAAAAGCAGAAAGGGGCATAGAAAAGGCACAAAGGTCTCAGAGGAAAGCAGGACTGGGAATGCAGACCTTGGAAATGGCAGTGCAAAGGAATATCACGGGGGGAAAAGGCTTCCCTCTCTTACCCCCAGTAGCCAAGGGTCTCATTTCTTCATTGAAATCTTTTATAGCCCCAAGTTTTGTTTTTTTTTCTTGAAAGGGTGAAGGAGAGAATGAAAGAGAAAAGGAAAAGCACCCCTGCATTATCCAGAGTGCAAAAGGCACGTTCTAGATTCTTTAAAACTTCTCCAGCTGCTGCCTTTCCTCCATACCATGCCAAGGGGACAGTATGGCAAGGAATTGCTGTTTAATTAGGTGAAGAGAAAGGCAGCTTTCTCAATATTAAGGCTTCCCCTCTCTGCCTTTATTTTGGGTTAAAGAATGAAGCTCCAATTTGTGCACGGAATCACAATGATCCTGATGACTGGCTTCCCCCCTTGTCCATATAAAAATGAATGATAGCAGGAGGAGGGGTTGTTCTCAGTTATTGGAACCCCACTGGGGATGTCTCGTTGATAAATGTGCCCTTTTCCATGGGCTACTGTGTTTCCCCTTGCTGGAAGGGACTCTATATTGGGATTATAAAATTAAAAGGACCATTTCTGAATACTGCAGTCCCTTTGAAATTCTCCATGAGGTATGTGCAGGGGAGAAATCATTTGTTCTCCTCCTGAAACAGCAAAACAAAAGCTGTTTCCTGGAATCATGACTAATTCCCAAATCGTACTGGGAAATGCAATATCTCAAAAAGCAATTCCTTCCCCCCCCCACCCCAACCCAAAAAAAAAATAAAATCTGTTCTCAGACTTCGGTGAAATAAAATTCGCATCCCTTACAACACTCCAGCAATAATTAATAACCAGTTCTGACAGCTTTGAAAAAATTAAACGTGAAAGGAAAAAAATTCATTCATCATATTGCTGTACAACTTTCCAGCTTCAGCCCGGTAGTAAAAGCTGTGTTTTAATGGGCAAACAGTTGCACAAGTGCTGGTTTTTTTTATCCTTTCTCAATGCAATGAAATGTATTTCCTCAAGAAAATCTACAATCCTTCTAATAAGGTTATCATTTAGTGCCATTAGCTTAATAGATCATATCTGGCCTTAGCTTTCTGTCCCTAAAATAAATGTTTTTGTCCAGTAAAAGGCTTTGACTGAGAAATTCAAGTCCCCAGAGGTCTGAATGCTAGTGGGCCAAAATGTGCTTTATTCACTCGCACCATAGGAACAGACTTTAGCTGGACAGAGACAGCTTCTTGGAAGTCTACAGGTCTCATTTCCCAGCTCCCGAATTTCCACGCTCTGGCAAAAATTTAGTGTCTCGTTTTAAAAATGGCAGGTTTCCCTAATAAGCTTTCTAATTTTTTTTCCTGCCTTGTTACTTGTAGAGAAGATTCTAGCTAGCCTTAGCCAGATAAGGCTGCTAAGGAGGGGAACAAAAAGAATGAATGTCAATATTTTGTTAATATTGATACACACTTTAAGGGGGAAAAGCTTTTTTTTTTTTTTTCCTTTTTTTTTTTTGAAGCATTTACAGCTCAACTCAAAATCCAGACAGCTGAACTCAGCCTTAATGAACTCCAACCTTATGAATTATTCTTAATCCCACATTAAAAACATGTGCTTGCTGCAAGGTCTCCTTTAACTACCTCGGAGTGTAGTCTTCCTCATTAAAAGCTTTAATTGAACCCTTTGGCTTGCACCAGGAGCAGCGTGTCCCTTGTCACCACTGGCAGGCCTGGACAAGAGGATGTCCTTAATCCCAAACAAAGGCAGGGGCAGAATTTGTTCCCTTGTCTCCAGCTGCTCCTCTGCTGGGCCTTGGGGAGCAAATCCTTTATTGATCACTTGGGTGGGAGCCAGCTCTGTTCCCTGAGCACCCTGTCCTGTCCCTGAGCATCCTGTCCTGCCAGCACCCCTGTTCTGTCCCCTCAGCACCCAGTTCTGTCCCCTCAGCACCCTGTTCTGTCCCTCAGCACCCAGTTCTGTCCCCTCAGCACCCTGTTCTGTCCCCTCAGCACCCTGCCCTGCCCAGTGCTCAGCTGCAGCTCTGCCCAACACTTTTAGAGGAGCTTGTGAACCCCACCACCAGAGGAGACAGACTGCTGGTGACAGATCAGATCAGATCTGGCACTGGTCACCATCGATTCTGAGCTCTGCTGCCTTGCACAGGCCTTGAAATGGATCTGCCCACCCCTGGCTTGATGCTGCTTCCAAGTGTATTGCTTTCAATTATGGTCATTTCCTGTATTAACACTAAATATTCTATGCTTTTCCTTCCTCTTGCACTGTATTTTCAGAAATTCCTGTGTCCCATACAGCAAGGAAAATAAACCAATTTCTGCAGTGCATTTACTGCAACTGCTGCTGCCTCTGTGTCAGCGTTAATGAGTGACTGTCACAACTCTTCCAGAGATTAATTCAGCTTCTGTATTGATAATGGAGTCATGGAATAGTTTGGGATGGAAGGGGCTTTAAAGCCCATCCAGTGCCACCCCCTGCCATGGGCAGGGACACCTCCCACTGTCCCAGGCTGCTCCCAGCCCCAGTGTCCAGCCTGGCCTTGGGCACTGCCAGGGATCCAGGGGCAGCCCCAGCTGCTCTGGGCACCCTGTGCCAGGGCCTGCCCACCCTGCCAGGGAACAATTCCTTCCTAAATTTTAATCTAATACAGGTCTAGTGTCAGTAACCCAGAGAAGGTGTGATCCCTCTGTAGGTGCCAAGATTCAGAGTTGTCTGGTCTGACCCAAAGCAGATCCCCAAATGAGCAGCTCAGCTCTTACCCTGTCCTGGTGCAGGGCTCAGCCTTTCATCAATCCTTGGCAATTTCTCCATCCCTTCTTCACAAAAGCTTCTGATGCCTTCAACAGTTGGAAAGTTCTCGGGAACCTGTGGTTGAAAATCCATGTTGAAGCATCAGATTTGCTTTATTCTCTTTCCAGTTGGACTTGACAACCCTAAAGGTCTTTTCCAACCTTAGCGGTTCTATTGTAAGAAGGTGGCTTTTTGTGCACCAGTGCTCTCCATGCCCCCAGCACCATTATAACCATTTTAATTTATAAGATTATCATACATATAATGGTCCTAGAGGTGGCCACCAGCCCCTGGCAAAGGGCAGCACGGCACCAGTGGCAGGTTCAGCAGTTCCCTGATGCCACAGCACATGGAGAGGACAATCCAGTGCCAGCAACCCCAGGGGAAATCTTGGTTTGCTGAGGCAAACAGCTCTTCCTGCCTCTGGTGCCGTCAGACACAACAGAAGGGACAGGCTGCTGATGAGGTGTAATTAAGGTGTAATTAATTAGAGATAAGTGGCCCCTGATCTGGTGCAGGCAGCTGACAAAGCACAGGAGGGGTTTGGTGGCTGCATCACTTCCCTGCCCACCCGGGGGTCTCTCTCAGCAAACACACCCCAAGAAGCACATTCGGGGCTTTTTTGGCTTTCTGTGACATTTGGGGTTCCATTTAGACATTTCCATGGCAGCATCCTGTGCCCAAAAAAGGGTTGGGCAGAACTGTGGGACCCTGTGCCTGATGCTGGCTGCAGAGGAGGAGCTCATGGAAGCTTTTCCCATTTTCCTGCTGACTGCACTGGGGATGTGGCAGTCCCTGATTGTCCAGGATTGCTTCCACATGGGACCCTCCTCTAGACTTAGGTCCCTTATTCTCGTGATTCTTTTATTACCACAAACATCTAGAATATTGTTAAACATTGAGAAAGAGCTCATGAACATTATTAACCAGTGGGTGACTCAGATAGTTATGAACGTTGTATATTTCTGTGCTCACTGGATTTTAAAGTCAAGATCCATTTTGGTTTTCAGTTACTGGAAGATTTGTTGTCCAACTCCACTCTGAAAATAAAGATATTCAAACCTTCTAGTTTAAAAACTTGTTCTGAAGACATTAATGAGAAGGAGTTTTCCTGAGGGTTTACGTGACTTTCTCATGGAGTTGCCTACAAGGATGTAGCTTTCTCTAAAATGATGTAGGCAAATCCAAAATCCTATTAAGACATAAAATGCCTTTTGTTTTAATTTCATCTGATTTCAAAATCCTACAAAACTTCTGAGTCTGAAATAATGCCAAAACACTTTACAATAACAGTTGGTTTCCTACAACTTTAGGACTTGCAATTACCCAGTACAACAGTAATTTTAAATTGGCCATATCTTGATGAAGAGATGGAACAAACACTGCAACACGTGTATGAACTTGACTTTTGAGTCCAATTTTACTCCCTTGGAAGGAAGTATATTTTGACTTGAAAATTGTATGTGGTGAGTGACTCTACAGTCATGGGGGAAGAGAAATTTTTCTCTACATGGGAGTTTGCTGCCTTGAAAAGAACTTCATTGTTTGCCTCTAAAGAATGAAAAATTCCCCATGTAAAAACATAGCCATCAATTTTTCTTCCTGTTGTCTACTTTAAGAAAATTATCTGTACAGTGGCAGCCAGCAAATTTGTGCCTGTGTTAATACATCTGTAATTACTTATGATCAAAAATGAATTAATTTTGTGTGCTGTATGGCTTTTTTTTTTCCTCAATTGAAACACAATTTACAGTCAGGATTAGTGCAGTGGACAACAAAGAGCCCTAAGGTTACACCCCTCAGCTCTTGTCCTCTTTCAAGGTCTAAAGTTCTTCCAGGTTACCCCAAACATTAATTCTGATTTGGGATCTGGCTGGGAGAAGCTTTATAAATTCAGTTTATAAGATGCCAGTGTGGCTGCTGAAGGCCGTGTTATCCTTGTGAGCAAACACCCCACGTGTGCAGTGGGTTTTGGAGAGGAGGTGAAGGAAGTGCTGCCTTGTCTCTGGGCACACAACAGCCAGAAAAGGCCAAGTTGTGCTGCCTTGCAGGATCACCCAGGGGGATCACAAGGCCCTGTCAGGTGTCCATCTCAGCCTGTGGCACTCCACAGGAGCAGTCTGCCTTTGCTTTCCTTCTGCCCCAGCACAAAGCTTTAACCTGAGGAGTTGACTGGATTCCTCTTTGCCAGGACAGGAGAGGCACTGTGTGCCTACACAGCTGCCCAGGGCCCTTCCCTGAAACCTCCCCTGTGCTGGGACACAGGCACGGAGCACCAACAGCGCAGGGCAAGGTGCTGACAGCACACAGACAAACCCTGGAGCAGCTACACCATGAAAGATTGCCATGGCTGTCATCTGGGCACATCCCAGGGGAGAAGAGCATCCTGGCAGGATGAACAGCACCCAGCTCACTCTGGTGAGCTGGAGGTGTTTGACCTGGATCTGTCACCAGCGATCTCGCTGCACGGCTGGAACTTCTGGCGACAAGGCCAGCAGCAGCAATGTAGTCATGGTCCTTGGAAAATTCCATAAATATCAGAAACATTTGTCTGTTCAGAGTGGCATGAAAGGGGAGAGCAGCTAACTCTGGAAACCCTCTGCTCAGGAGAGGGAGGGCAGGGCAGAAGGGGAAGGACCACGGCTCCCAGCACCAAACCCTGTCAGGGTGCACACCTGTGGTGGTTTAAAGGCTGTCCTGAGCCAGAGGGACATTGTGTCCAGAGCAGGGGTCTGGGAGTTGGGACAGCTGGGTCTTATTGGCTGTTTTCCCTCCACAGGTTTTATCCAAGTAGAACCTGTGCCCAGATATCTGCAGGGTCTTTGAGTTCACCATGTCAGGTGTCCCTTCCCCTTGTCCCGCAGAAATAATTGTTTGTCTGTTAAAAAAACAATTTGAAACAGTATCACAGTGAAAAAAGAGGATGAAAAACATCTATCGTCAGCTCTCCTGACGTGTTTAGTCCAGGGTCCCTCTCCTTTCTGTGGTAATTAACTGAAATCTTGATTAGCATTATCTCAGATAAGCCATCTTTAACATCTGCCTGCACGAGGCCCCGTCTGTGCACGGGGGTGTTTGAGGAGCTCTAATCCTTCCCCAAATTAATCTGGTGACACCATTTCTGTGTGATGCCATCACTGGCCCTGGACCATGGCAGACTGGGCCACTGCAGAGTGAATGTAAAGCCTGAGTGCCATCTCCAGGGGCTCCAGGGTGCCACCAGTGATGCAGAACACCCTCCACATGGCACCCTGGGGCAGAGGTGCTGTGCTGGGGACAGGCAGCACCAGCTCACTGCCTGGCCTGAGCACCTCTGCTCCACACACGTCCTAGCACACAGGGCATCTTAAAATAAATGCTTCTCCACGGATCCAGTGGAAATCTGGTGAATGGAGCAGTTGGTAACAAGTGGGAGTGAGCAGAGAGCCCTGGAGAGGCCACAAAGGCGGTGCTGGCAGGGTTGAGGAGGAGCAGACAGGCTGGAACACCCTGCAGCACTGCCACCATTTCCTCCAGCTACCTTCCATCTAAGATCAGCTCTGCTGCACTTACTCTTGGCAACCAAAACAGCTGCATCTCTCTCCTTAAAAAAAAAAAAAAAAAAAACAAAACCAACAAACAAACCCAAAAAAGCCCTGTGGAATCAAAGTCTCCCTGCAAATGTAACACGCAGCCGATACAGAACTGATGATTTTGCTAAACTCTGACTTGCAGCAAATACTTTTTATATCATGACACTGGATTCTGATGCACAAAAGAAAATCAAGTTCTTTTCCCTCTGCACGCCCCTTAGTTGTCAGAATCATTGCTTCTCTTTGTTTTTACATACAGTAACTAGGAAGGGATGCTTTATAAACTCCCTTGTTCCTCCAGTCAGGATGTCAATGAGCTATGAATAATGAAATAAAAAAAAAATTTAAAAAAAAAAAAATCCAAATGAATGGCTACGACCCAGCAGAGGATTTTAACTGGGGAAGAGAAGCAGCATAAGGGCTGCATGACAATAATCATCATTACTGCTAACAGAGCATTTCTTCCTGCTGGTGTGGTGCAGGGGACAAAGGGGGCCGGATGCGGTGCCGGACCCGGCATGTGCCGTCCTGCCCACGCTGCCACCCGGCCTCAGCCCGCCCGCCCTCCTACTGATCCCGGGAGAACTGGCACTTCTCCAAGCCCCAATGCCAAGTGATCCATCAAAGCAACCAGCTACACATATAAGAGTGGACTCTGGTGGCATTTTTCAGGGGGGTAAAATCAGGCTTCCCTTTCTTCTTCCAAGAACGCGGAATCAGTTCTTGCTCCAATTTTTGAGGTATTTGTGTTCATTTTAGGGGAGATGGGCTCTATGCACAGACTTCTCATGCATTATTTGGTTGTAGTTGGATGCAGTTTTTTCCTTTTTTCCCACTGCTGTGATATTAAAGTCTTAGAATCACAGAATCATTTAGGTTGGAAAAGACCTTTAGGATCATCGAGCCCAGCTGTTAAACCAGCGCTGCCAAGTCCAAATCTTTTAGGCTGTTGGAGAAGGTTAATTTGTTTGTTGAACATAAACAACTGGCAATGCCTTAAGCTGTTCACTACTTCCTTTTGCTTGCTACCAGCAGCTTTTCCCCTCCTGCGACCGAAGCTTTACTCACCCCTTCTTTCAACTGATCTCCAGCATTATATTATTTATGAATAAAGGTCACCCCGTGAGGAAATGGCACATCTACTAGAAAACAATGTGCACTTTCTAAATTTGAACTGAGTCGTTTCCGTTCTTTGATTTAAGTTTAGTTACTTCCTGTGGTTTCTTGTCCTACGCCACTGCTGAATCTTTGGATTGACTCCAGGATAAATTGCACTCTTCCAATGAAATTAGAAACTGCGGCAATGACGGCTCAGCCAGAGCGGCTGGTAAACAGCACTTCAGCTAAATATTAGTGCACTTAGTGGGCTGCACGAGTGTCTCATTACCTGTGTGAGGTGATGGATCCAGCCTAAGCCCTGTGGGTGCTCTCCTGGGAGCTGCACCCTTGGCTCCCATCCGGGTTTGCCACCAGACGAGAGGTGCTGAGCAAGCACTTCCACCTCCCATGGGAGGGAGGGATAAAGGAGCCTTTGGAACCAGTGGCTCCTGATGGAGAGGGGACACTTCCTCAGCAAAATCAAGCCACCCTTCCACAGTCCTTCTTGGTTAGCGAGGACAGGTGCTCAGCCCCATGCTCAGAAGCACCTTTGTACCAGGCCAGTGTTTCCACAAGCCACAGTCCTGCATCAGGGTTTTTAGAGATCAGGGAAAAGGGGAAAACCTCCAAAGTTTAGAGAAGTCATTCCAGGAAGTTTGCTGACAAAACCACATGTGAATATACACCAGTAGCCCCAAGATGTGCCTTCCCTCAGTAAAAACATGAGTCGGTTCTTCAGGAGCCTGAAGTGACCGCAGCCTTCCCAGGGCTGGAAGAGTTATAGATGGCCAAGGTCAGGGCAAGGGACACAGCAGCAAAGGAGGAGGGAGGCACTTTGTACCTGAATGCTCTGCCTCCCTTGGACACAAGCTTGCATTACGAGACCTCCAGCACAACAACCAGCCTCATTCAGGAGCCCTTTGTGGCTGGGGTTGCAGGGTACTGCAATAACGATGTGCTCTCTCTCTCTCTCCCCCACCCCTTTTCTTTCTCCTCCCCTTCCCCCAGGACACTTAAGCCCAGATTTCCCCCCAGCAGTCAGACTGATCTCTCAATGGAGCCCCGGATTCCTCACAACATCACCGTCGTCCCCAACTCTGTGATGGTGCAGCCCTTGCTGGACAGTCGGATCCCCTACGGGCGGCTGCAGCACCCGCTGACCATCCTGCCCATCGACCAGATGAAGACCACCCACCTGGAGAACGACTACACCGACAACCCCAGCGCCTCCCAGCCGCCCGCCCAGAAGCGCCCCCGAGCCCCCCACGAACTGGGCTTGAGCGGGCAGCACCCGCAGCGCTGCGAGCAGGATGTCACCCACCCCTGGATCTCCTTCAGCGGGCGCCCCAGCTCCATCAGCAGCAGCAGCAGCACATCCTCAGACCAAAGGCTCCTGGACCACATGGCCCCGGTGCCCGTGGCAGAGCAATCGTCCCCCCGCGCCGTCCGCATCCAGCCCAAGGTGATCAACTGCAAACCCCTGGACCTGAAGGGCCCTGTGTCTCAGGAGCTGGACAAACACTTCCTGCTGTGCGAGGCCTGTGGGAAGTGCAAGTGCAAGGAGTGCGCCCTGCCCCGGACTCTGCCGTCGTGCTGGGTGTGCAACCAGGAGTGTCTCTGCTCGGCGCAGAACCTGGTCAACTACTCCACCTGCATGTGCCTGGTCAAGGGCGTCTTCTACCACTGCACCAACGAGGACGACGAGGGCACGTGTGCCGACCACCCCTGCTCCTGCTCCCACTCCAACTGCTGCGCCCGCTGGTCCTTCATGAGCGCCCTGTCCCTGGTGCTGCCCTGCCTGCTCTGCTACCTGCCGGCCACCGGCTGCGTCAAGCTGTCCCAGAGATGCTACGACCAAGTGAGCCGGCCCGGATGCAGATGCAAAAACACAAACAGTGTCATTTGCAAGGCGTTGCCCGAGACCAAAGGGGCGGAAAAGCCCTTTTAACAGCTTGGGAGGACGGAGCTGGGAGGATGCTCCACGGAGCAGGGTGGTGTCGGCTCTTTTTAATAACCTGTGTTCTGAGGAGAGCGTTAGCCTCTCGCCTTCGGAGAAAGCAGAAGCAACTATTTCCACAAACTGAAGCACTTTGGGTTATTCAGGGTTTTTGGAACTGGTCGCAGTTGAAATAGATGGGGCCAAAGGAGGAATGTTAATAATGCAGAGTGAAGGCTGCAAACCCATTGTACATCATGAAGTACAGCTGCTGAAAAACTCCCAGCTTGGACGGACGGCTGCTCACCAGGCCTGCACACCACAGGAACCATTAACTGCTCGCTTGGCAGGCACCGCCTCACAACCAATCCCCATTCCCAGCTGCAAAAAGCTGCTTTGAATTCGGATTCAGGGCGGGCTACTTGTTTCCTGTCTCCTTCCAAACCCCCAGCTCGCTCCCAGCAGCCTGTTGAAGGTGATGGGGGAACCCCCTCCACCCTCCTCCCCTCCTAGACACCACTCCAAGGGCTGGTTGCACACAAAGTACGTGTCTCTCAGAAGCTTTCTGAGTCCCTCAAAGATTTTTGGACCAGAAGTGAAGCTACATTTCATTTGTTGAAGAGCCTTTTGCCCTTTGGGCGTATCCCACCCGGCCCCACTGGTTTGGACCCTTTTTCTAAAGCAAGATGGTAGCAGGGCTGCTCCTCCCGGGAGGAATCACAGCAGGATGTGTTCAGGCAGTTGTATCAACACCGGGTCCTCCTGCCTGTAAGCTGATCCGTAGCATCGGGTTTCACTCAATGGAATATGAATTTTCCACCAAGAGAACAGGAGGATGGTGGCCGGCCCCGATTCCCTCGGCCCGATGCCGGAGCCGGGGGATGTAACTCGAAGCGAAGACGGGCGGGGTTTGTTTCTCTAAACCTCTTAAAGCTCTGGTAAGAAGTCACACAAACCCAAGTGTACGATGCACATAGATGTATTTTTCTAGGGATCTCAATCCAGTACCTCCCCTCCTGGAACAAGCTCTTCTTTGCTCATTAAATATTAAGATTTGTTTTTTTTGTCTTGGGCGGGGGGGAGGTGAATGGCATTTGCTTGAAGTACAGCACATTCTCCCACCCCTATTGCTGCTGTTTGACTTTTGCCTCTTCTGTACAAAAGTGTCTTTTTAAATGTAAAGAATGCTTTTAGTGTTTATTTTAGTGTTAACACACACTAGGGAAAGCCAGGGGAAGGAAGAGAGCGTAGTTACCCAGCGGGCCCGTGGTTTTCAGCACACAGATATTGGCTCTGTCCCTGCACTCATCCTAGGGCTGGTCCTGCCTTCCCCAAGGATGCTGCAACCCCTCTCTCTCAACAACTACAAGGTGCTAAACAAGAATCTTGGTCCAAACATGCAACACTCTAATGAGTAGGTAGGTACTTGTTGCATGCAGAAAACTGACCTAGTCTCTCTTGGTGTTTTTAATTAGAGGAGATTTCCTCAGTAAATGCACAGCAGTGACAGTGAAATGTCATCTCTAATTAGATAAGCAATAGGCAGAGCTCATGTAGCATTTCCAGGAGTCCCCTTGGCCTGGCTGCAACGCAGGTGGGGGCTTGCAGGGGTGTCCTGATGGGACTCTGGTGTCTTTGGGGTTCAGAATTCAGCTCAGCTGGATGACCTGGGGTTTAGCTCAATTGAATTGTAGATATTTATTGAATGGGGGACTTGGGGAAAAAACAAAAAACCAACAAACTTTTCTATTTATAACATTTGCTAGCTTGTACATGCTGAATCATAGAAAAAAGGATGTAATGTCTGTTACCAGATACCAGTTCCTGTAGGGTAGCCTCATGCTAACTGTACATGGGCACCAGGAGGCAGGTGGGGATCCAGAGCTGTATTTATTATCTTGCACAAATTGGAGGGGAAAAGATAAAAAGAAAACCAACCCCAAACTAGCTGAACTGTTGGTTGAATGTATAAGATATTGTATTTAATAAGAGAAATCATTTTCCTAAGATACAAGCAAGCTAGAAAAGGCAGCAGGAGAGGTATTTACCTGCTGCCCTCCTCTGTGGGGACCACACATGTCCAAATGGCCTCCACCCACGGCTGCTTTGCCTTTTTGACCCTCTGTCCCTGGCTGTTCCTGGGGAATCTGTGCTGAAAATCTGCCCTGGCAGAGCCCACGGCTTGGCTGCATGGTCCTCATCAGCAAAGGCACTGCTGGAATGGTGGCCACCGTGCCAATCTACACTCATGTACATACTCCCAGCAGCCCCAGCCGGATTTCCTCTCATTGTACATAGCTGTAAACTATTTCTCTGTTGGTTTGTTTTAATATCTAAGCCCCGTAAGCCGGCGATGCCGTGCTGGAGCCCGTCAAGCGTTGTGGACGTGTTAGAGCAGTGGTCAGTGTAGCAGAGTGACCCTCCCTCCTCCCCTCGGCTCCCAGCACGGCCCCTGGACTCTGCTCCAGCAGCTCCCAGCCCAAAGCACCTGGCAGGAAGGTGCTGAGCCCTGTCTGGAGCTGGGAAAGGGCCAGCCTTGGGCTCTGCCAGAAGGGACAGCTCCCGTCGGTAACGTCGGTATTCCCGCTCTTCCCCATCCCAACAATTCCATCCCCCCGTTCCCTTTGAAGGTACTTGGGTCTCCTGCCACCCCAGAGGTGTACCACGGGGTGTGTCACCCTGTCACAGCTCTGCCATCCTGCCATGCCCAGATCCCCCTGGTAACGAGCACCAACCTCCCCAGCCACGGTTCTGGGGATGCTCATGGAGGCAGGAGGGCAGGGCAGCTGCCCCTGGGACAGGGGCCGTGCTCTGGAGGAGGAGGAGGAGGATGGCAGGGCACCTGCACTGCTAATTACTGCAGCTCTGCTAATTGCTGCAGCAGGTTCATGCCAGGGCTTGCCCCTGCCCTCACACAATGGCCCAGACAGCAGGAAGGGGGGAGCTGAAGGTGCTGGCAATGCCACACCACATTCCCAGTGGGAGCAGAGCGGCCCCAGCAGACAAACACAGTCACCACAGCCCTGTGCCCACCGGGTGCCAGGAGCAGATCCCAGATTTGGGGCTCCCTGGGCACTGGCTTTGCCACTCTGATGAGCCCTTGCCCTTCCCAGCACTGGGTGTTCCCTTCCCCTCCCATGCTCAGACACCCTGAGAAACATTTCCCCCGTCTCCTCTTACCACCCCTTCACATGTACACCCTGAAAAGTTACCACAGAAGGTTTTTTTTCTTTGTATAGAATATTTATTTTGAAGCTCTATTTTAATAGTATTTATTTTAGAAAGTCTACTATTGTAAGAGTTCTTCTGTTTGTGAAGAAAAACAAGTACTGATGAATGTACTGATCTAGAAATTATATATATATATAAATATATATTGTTAAATATATAAATGGCTGTTGTGGTTCTTTAAAAAAAAATCTCAAGAATGTTTATAGCAATTATTCCAAAAATACAAGAGAGAGCAGCCCAGAATTGGTTATTTGATGTTCTCAAGCCCTGCCAAGGAACTCAGGGTGATGCTGGGGTTGCTCTGCCCCACAGCCTGCACATCAGGGGCTCATCAATTAATTATCCCTCAAATCACCTGCAGTGGGAAGTGCCAGCACCTCAGTGAGGAGGAGCACCCTGCTCTGTGAACCTGCAGGAGCAATCCTCTCCTTCCCTGCACCTCTAAGATATGCCAGCCTGGCAGTCAGGCTGCCCCTTCCACGGGTGGACAAGGGGATCGACGCTAAAGAGAACCAACCACAGAGTCAGCAGCGCCATCCCACAGAGGGGTTGTGCCAACCCCATCCCACAGAGCCTCCCTCAGCGTTTCAGACCCACTTCCAGCTCTGCTGCTTCTCCTTTCCAGGAGCAGAGCTGTGCTGCCCACACCAGAACAGCCCCACTGGGGCCATGGGTAGCTGCAGAGCATCCTCCAGCCCTGGCCAGCCCACCCCAAGGTCCTCCCCAGACATGGGGGCAGCCAGAACTCCTGCACCTCCTTGGAAAAGGGCAAGAAGCTGTCAAGGACCAACTCCCTGAGTCCCTGCTCACCCTGCACAGCCCCTGAGCCACATCCTGGGGCTCCCACCCACCAGCACCCACCACCCCTTCCTGCCCCCAGCTCCTCATGTGTCACCAGCATCACACTGGACTGCTAAAAATACAGGATCCGGGTTATTTTTCACCATTCCTGTTATTTATTTGCTCACTCTCTGGAGCTGTGACTCACTGGAAGCTGTGCCATGTTTTGTGTCATCACAGAGGTAACCCGAGTGTGTTACCTGGCCTGAAATAATATTATTGAAACAATAATGTTGAATTAGTCAATGGATCAGATAAAGAGACAATAACCACACTGTGCAGATCACGACATCAGATGCCAAAAAATTTGCCATAAGGAAAAGATACTGAATTTGTTATGCTAGGGGTGGTTTTTTCCTTTTTTTTCTTTTTTTTTTTTTTCCTTTCTTTTTTTTTCACAAACAGGCTGAGCCAGGATGTATAAATTTAAATCAAAGTTTGGCAACACCAACTGATGTCTTGCACATAAAGCTTTAAAAATACCAACACGACGCTCATGTCTCTCTGCTGGAAGCGAACCAGAGCACTCTGCTTGATTTGAGCAGTAGATGTTAAAGCAATATTTTTTAAATCTATCAGAATTAACAGCGCCTTTTTTTTTTTTCATCCTTTTTCTACATCGTTTTCAGTCATTGACTCCTAAAGGAAACCAACAGCTCCACAAGCACGGGCTGTAGAATGTGAAAATAATTCCTCCACAGCAGGTTTCCCCCAGGCTCCTCACAGGGCTCCACACCAGCAGCACCCAGGGATGAATTTGGCCTCTTTGTGAGTGGCAGACAAATGGCCAGGACAGAGATAAATTGCCTTTGCACTTTGTTTTACTTCCTCCCCATAAAAACCTCCCGTGGGAGCACTGAATCCCTGGGCTCCCGCTCCGGCCCCTGCTGAGTGCAGTAAAACTTCAGGGATGTTCCTCGGAGGGGGTTCCCACACAGGGCAAACTTCCCTTTTCAGGAGGAGGGAACGGCTGCAGAGGGCAAGGCAAAGCCTTTCCAGCAGGGTCTCAGCCCTCCTCTTGCACCCACACAGCCTCCACAGGCTTTGGGGACAGAGCCACCCCAAACAGACCCCAGGGTCCAAGCCCCACCAGGTTTTGAGGCACAAGAGGAGTGAAAAGGCTTCACAGAAGTTTCTGACCATGCCCAGGCCACCAAAGCCCATCACAGTCCTGGACAACCAACTAGGGCACCACAAGTCTTCTGCTGCTGCAGAAAGTAAAGAAATGGCAAGTAGAAAACAACCAGCAAGCTGGGAAGCATCAGCCAAAGGTGTGACTGGAGGAGATATTCAAAAGATGTTTATAAAAATAAATAAATTAAAAAAAAAAAAAAAAAAGGAACACCAAATCACAAACCTCTGCGTCTCCCTGGTGCAAACAGTTGCATTTATTTCACCTGGGCTCAGCAGCCCCCCAGCAATCAAACTTTGATTTAAATTCATACAGCCTGGGCTGGATGAGGGCTCAGGACATGAGTTCAACCCCACCACGGGCTGTTAAAACCAGAAAAGAGCCAAGAACCAGCCAGGATTTCAAGTTTTCAGAGTTTCTGATCACTCTGCAAGGCTCTTGCCACAGCAGCCTCCACCAACAGTGAGGGACTGGGCAGAGCAAGCAGCCCCTCAGCACCTCCTGCTCCCTTCCCAGGCCATCTGGGTTCTGCAAACCCAAGCAAAGCCTGTGCTCCCAAGCACAAAGGCACAGGACTTTCTCCATAAAAAGCCTAAAATATTTACTCTTCAGTATTCCTGAAGAGAGGGAAGACTGAATCACGTACTTCCCATTAGCACCGTACCACTGCAGCTCCCATTGACATTTTCCTGCCCTTACAACAGGGAATAAAAAGAAGTTTCTGCATGAAGAAACTCCTATGAATAAATCATCCAGCCCCTTTCTGCTCAGAGCCAGGTGTGTTTGTGATTATGAGGCCATGATGTAACCGGGGGCTCCTAATCAGAAACACGACATTCTGGGAGCTGGGACATCCTGCACCACACCCCTCTGCCCCAGGTATGGCACTGCAGCCTCCAGCCACGGGTGGAGCAGCAAAATCCTCCACCCAGAAACGCCCTGCCCTCAGCTGGCAAGGAAATGGTTCACGTTGTCCCTTCAGGGAAGTCCCAAGAGATGCTAAAGAATGAATGAATGAATTAAAACTCTGTCCTTGTGACAGCATTTAATTGCTTTTCACGGAGAGGGTGAGCCATTAGCACAGATCCTGCACTTCCAACCCTACAGGGTCTGTGGTCTAATAGAGTCCCACCAAAGCCAATTTTTCATCCTCTTTCAGGTCTGAGGATGAGGAGCTACAGTTGTGTTTTCCTCAGGATCAGCCCCATCCCACGGCTGCACCATGACAAATAGCTTCAAGGCTGGCACAAACCAGCTCTCCTGATATTCCTGTAAACTGTCCTTAGGAATATAACTAAATTTACTTTTTTCTTTACATGGGTATCCATCCACTGCCAAGAAACCGCCAGCTGTATTGGGGGCTAGAACTAAATGGTCCTTGAAGTCCTTTCCAACCTGAACCATTCTGTGTGATTTCACAGTGACTGTAGCACAGGACTGGTGCCCAGCCTGTGGAGCTGGGTTAGTGTGAGCTATGGACAGGACAAACCCCAGCTCCCTGAGGAGCCTCTGCAGCCACGGTGCCTCTGTGCCTGCATCTCCCTCTCCACAGAGGCAGGGGAGCATCAGGAAGCAGCTCCCACCTGCTTTCAGCAGGAGACAGCTCTGGCCACACAGCTTTGGACTGAATGGGAAGTTGGGAGCGTAAAATAAGACCAGAGAGGATTCAACGAAGTGTGGAGTTTTAAAAAAAATGGCTTGGCAAGATTCCATGGTGCTGGGAAGGAGTGGGGTTTCCTGCTGGTCCCAAAGACAGGAGCAGAAAATGGGGTTTAGGGCTCCAGGGAGGCAGCAATACATCCTAACGATGCCCTCCTTTGCAGGGTGAGCCTGGCTGAACGCTGTAAGCTGCAAAGGAAACCCAGAATGACAAACAATTGTAGGAACCTGAAAACCCCAGTTCCTCTGGATTTCATGGGAAGTGCGATTTTCAGTCCTCTGACCTGTCTGTCTGAGGGGAAGTGGGCAATAAATAGCAGCCGGGTTGTTATCAAGAGGATGTGAGCTATTTATAAAAAATTCTTGGGCTTTTTGAACTCTGTTTAAAGAGGCAATATCCTTGGCTTGGGTAATTGGGGGGCTAAAATGCTAAAGCAAACACGATTACTCAGCCACCTTGGGAAAGTTTAGTGCTTACTTGTGTTTCTGAATTTTTGAGCATATTTAGAGAGCTGCGCTGGTATTGTCCCCAGATGCAGAGGGGAGAAGGAAGAGGGCTTGGAGATGCCTGTGCAGGGCTGCTCCTGGCACATCCAACCCTCACTGCTCAGCAATCCCAACAGCTGATGGTTACATGGCTTAACTAAACTCAAAGTCCAGGCTGGACAAGCCTTGGAGCAACCTGGTCCAGTGGAAGGTGTCCCTGCCTATGGCAGGGGTGTTGGAAATGGATGATCTTGAAGGACCCTTCCAACCCAAACCATCCCATGATTAAGTAAAAATACTTTACATGAATGAACTGCCTTGTCTGAAAAGGTCTCTGTGTGCCTTCCCAGCAGGATTTAACCATCTCCAGCTCTGGGGCAAACAGTGAATGCCAGCTCGTGCCCTCTGCAACAGCCAGAGGGGAGGTTTTGGTGGGATGGCAAGGGGAAAACAAAGGCAAGATGAACCCAACGTCCACACAAAGCACTAAAGACCTCCTTGCTCAAGGAAACTCATCCCAGCCCTCTGACAAGTGATTACTTTTTAACTAAATCAGGGAAAACTGCTGGAACAACCAGCACCCAGAGATGCAGCCAACTTTCAGAGAGTCATGGCAGGTGGCACAGCCACCCTCAGAAGGGCAGTTCACACCCAGGTCACACTGGCCATGGCAGCCTGACCCTCCCAGTGCCACATGAGTGAGAGATTTTGGGTCACTGGACTGGGGAGCTTTGAGCACAGCCCTCAGAGCTGCTGCCATGCAGGAGGAGGTCCTGACCCCCCTCCATGCAGAGCACCAGCTGACACACGCCAGGCAAGGGTCTCTCCCACCCAGCCTCGCTGTCCCAGGCTCTTCATGTCAGGATGTGGCACCAAACAGAACCCTCAAGGGTTTCCACTGGTTGCTGTCTTATTTTTTGAGAGCCCAGCCATGAGGAAGACAACGTTGCTCCTGTGTGGGAACCACACACAAAGTGTCCTGACAAAATGATGGCATCGTCTAAAATACACAAACACGCTCAAAAGAAGGAAAACCATGAAATTAAGGATAACAAACAACAAAGAGAAGCTCATACACAGAATCTGTTAGTGTTTATGAGTCACTCAGGCCTTCCTGTCTCCTCTTATAAATTGTGGGAATGCGCTGTGGTCCATCCTCTCCTTGAAGCCACCGAGGTGCTATTTTCCTCGGAGCCCAGCGCCAGGGGCGGGGAGAGACACTGCACAAATGAAAGAATTTTTTTTTTATTATTATTATTATTTCTTTTCCCCCCTTTTTTCCTTCTTATTTTTTTTCTTCAAAGTAGGAAACCAAATCTGAGGAGCAAATGCTGTGGGATGGGTAAACAGAGGCGAGTGCAGAAGCCTTGGGGATGAGATCATCGAGCGCCTTGGCCCGGCGCTGTTTTCCGACAGCAAAGGGCTCAACAATGGAATGGATGGGAAATGCCAGGAAAAGTTAAAGAGCTTTGGACACAAGGTCTTTGTAAAAGCTCATTCTTTATTATTAACAAACAACTTCTCCCCATCTTCCTTCGTTTCGCCCTTCAGCAAATGAGGATTTTTCTCTCTCAAATCTGGTTCATTTCCATTTTAAAGCTCTCCCAGCCTGTCTGCTCTGCTGCACCCAAGGCTGCCCCACCATGCCAGGATCCTGGGACACCAACCACTGCATCACACCCTCATCCAGTGGAAGTGTCCCTGTCCATGGCAGAGGGTAGCACTGGATGAGATTAAATGTCCCTCTCAACCCAAACCAGCCTCATTCTGTGATAACCCTGAGCTGTCAGAGCCAAGGTTTCCCTCCAGACTGATGCAGGTTTGCAGGAGGGCCAGTCCCACCCTCAGGCACAGCAGGAGCTCAAGCACCGAGGTGCTCCCAGGAGGAAGGGCCAGCACCCCATTTGAGGCAGAGCCTGTGCAAACCCTGCTGTATCCTGAGGGAAGGATGCCCATGCATCCCAGCTAAAACTGGAACACACAAACTGGAACCAGGAACTGCGAGTTCTGAGGGATTTTTATGTGAAAACCTCACACACCAGGATCTCAGATGGCTTCAAGAGAAGCCACCCAGGCTCACTCCAACCAGGGCCAGCCCTGAACAGCTCATTCAAGCTGCAAGCAGAGCACTGGGCACATTTAGGGGCTTGCAGTACCAGCTTCACATGTGGAGATAAAAATACAAACAGGATGGTAGGATAATAAATAAAAATCCTTCCCTAGGAGGGTGGGGAGGCCCTGGCACAGGGTGCCCAGAGCAGCTGTGGCTGCCCCTGGATCCCTGGCAGTGCCCAAAGCCAGGCTGACATTGGGGTTTGGAGCAGCCTGGGACAGTGGGAGGTGTCCCTGCCACAACAGGGGGTGGAATGGGATAATCCTTAAGGTCTGTTCAACACAAACCAGCCTGAGATTCCATGCTCTAAAATGATGTTTGATACTAAATCCCAACACTCAGCCCTTGGAAGGGCAACTCAGAACCCTACCCAACACCTTGGCATGACAAGCACTGCCTAAAGCTCAGGGGAGATTAAATCTTGTCCTTTACTGTCAAAGCTCCTTCCTTGCCCTTTTCCTGAGGGAGCACCACCAGCCACTGATTGGTTGTGTGGTTTCTCAAGCATTAATTGAAGGACAGAGCAGGAGCTTCCTCAGCCTGGAGCAATCCCATGAGTGGGAAGTGCTCAGCAGCACCTCTGCTGCCATTTCTGCTCAGAGCACAGGACCCCACGTGTCAGCTCAGAAAACACTGCTCCTGCTCCCTCTGGATTCCTTGGTTCCTGCACCACAAGCACTGGGAATGAAATTATTACAGCAATGATTATGCTACAACAAAAAGGCTACCCCCAAAATTACATCCTTTGGAAGGAACAAGGGAGTTAAAATCCCTGAAATGCCAACTGGGAGTGTTATAATTTGATGTTTGCACTGACTACAGGACACATCCCAGCAGCCCCTTTCAGCACCAATAACATCTCCCTGCCAGAGCAGCCCTGGGCTGGGCGACCCTGCTGCAGGGACCCTGTTGCCAAAAACACCAACAAAGAGGGATTCTGAACTACAAAAGAGAGAGAGAGGAACCAAAAGAGGGGTTTACAGCTGTTTTGTATCACTGAGAGTGGCCACAGAAGGAGCAGAGCATCCCCTGGGCACCAAGATGCACCCAAAGAGAGGACAGAGCTTCTATGAGATGAGGGCCTGGAGCTGGATTTTCTGTTCAGATCAAATTAATCATTACTGACATAAAGGGAACAACTTCCTGAAAGTCTCTTTCACTCCCACCTGCAGTGCCAAGCTCCTCAGTGGGTACCTGTGACTGCAGAGGCAGCCCCAGCACCCAGACTGGTGCTCAAACAGGCTGAGCAGTGCTGCAGCCATGGACACTCATCCAGCCAGGAGCCACCAGCCCCCGAGCCCCAAATTTCTCCAAAAACCAGTGGGAAAACCCTGGTGTGGGATGTGCTGGTGTCCCAAAGCCCCTGTCACACACAGCAGAACCTCCAGCCCATGTGGCAGCCCTGACACAGACCATGAATAAAACAATAGGTACCACTCACTGCCCCGAGGGCTTCCTCATACTGGGACCCAATTTCCCTGGAAAACAAAGAACAATTCCCTGCATCGTGTACTGATGGGTCTTGGGTTTGGTCCCTAGAACAAACACACACACACACACACAATTTCTTCTTTTACATTTTTGCCTGATGACTTGCATGACAAGCCTAATAAAAGCCGAGACAAATAACCCAAAACACACAAAAATGTGATACTGTTTCCTATTAACATCCAAAGCACTTCAGTGACTGTAGAAAAAAAAAAAAACAACTGCACTAAAACATCAGAAAAAAAATAAAAAAAAAAATAAAAAAAAATAAAAAAAAAAAAAAAAGAAAGAAAACCAACCACATATGGAAAAAATAGATATGTAAAAGGGGAATATACATATATATTTGGGGGGGATGGTGGGGCACTGGCCAGGGCTGCTCCATGTGGGCATCCCTGTGGGCAGCTGTCAGATGCTGCAGCTTCAGCACATCCAGAATCGATCCCTGAACCTTTGAAACCACCACAGCAGGACCCTGGAAACCAGCTGGGTCCCCACCATGGGGCTGGGGACATCCCTCCCCGTGCTGGGGTGCCCGCAGGGCACTGGGCAGTGAGGGCAGCATGGGGAGATGGGCCCTTGCACCACAGCCCTGCACATCCCGCATCCCTGTGGCTCATCCCCTCCTGCCCCACAGAGGTCACTTTTTGGGAGCATCACCCCAGCAGCAGCATCAGCACCAGGGAGCTCCCGCAGCACCAAGCCCAACCTGCCTGAAAAACAACCCCTGTGCCCTGAGGGAGAGCAGAGTGAAAACCATCCGGGCTCAGCAGTGCCGAGAGGATGTTCTGGGGAGGTTTTTCTTGGCAGCAGCCGATGGGGCTCTCTCTTCCTGCCCGGCGGGGGGGACACGTCCCCAGGGACGGTGCATCCCATTCATGTCCTGCCTCCCGGCCCCAGAACGGGCTCTCCCCTCCAGCTGCACAGCTGTGCTGGCCAAGAACACAAGGGAAACACAAAAACCACCAAAAACTACCAACAAAACCTCTCTACTGTAACAGGTACACGAACAGCGCCCGCTTTAAACCAGGAGCACTCGCTCTCCTCTCAATACATCGATGATCCGTGGGCCTGGAAAGCTTTTTTTGTCATCAAATGACCCCAGTGGCTGTGGGAAACAGGCATGAAAACTTAAAATTATGATCTATACGTTGTATAGAAATGGGAACAACCCTTCCAGATGCTGATAGTGGAGTGAAAACAACCTTTTCCGAATTCGATTGTGCCAAGCAGCTGCAAGAAAGAAACACCAGCAGGAACGGAAAAAATGCTTCCGTGTATTTTCCTGGGCTGAGTGCCATGGCAGAGCCCGGGGCAGAGGCACGGGGAGCCCCCCAGGTGCCTGCAGTGGCCAGGGGTGGATGCTGAGGGATCATTTTGCTGAGCCGGGCCAGCGGGAGCCGGGCGAGTGGAAACTGGCCCCGCTCCGCCAGGCACAATCCAGGAGCTCAACTCGAAACCACTTCCTCTACCTCCCAACAATGCACAGAGGAATTTCCACAAATCCCAAGGCTGCCCTGACTTCCATTTCTAAACTTGGAAAAAGAAATACCAGGACATTCCTTTGTTGTTCCAGCTCACTCGCTGTTTGATCTGGGGTTTTTTTGCTCCAGCTGAGCCAATTAAAGAATCCCAATTTCCCCTGGAAAGGATAAAAAAAAAAAAAAAACAAAACCAAAAAACCCACCCAAAAAACCCCTGCACAAACCAGTAACAAACAATGTGTTTGCTTCTTTGTTTTTTAACTAATTGTTTTCAAGTTGAACCAAAACCTGCCACCTCATTTGTGTCCATGTGGTTTGATGCTTAAATAGAATTTTGGCCAGAGAGACGAGGGCGATAGAGGCATTTCCAACTGCATTCCTGCCCTCTGGAAGGAAACACTCCACTGCTGCATTTCTTGAATGTGGCTATTTGGGATCACATAAGCAGCTTGAAATATAAACACCCACACAGCCCAAGCCCCCAGCCAGCACCCACCAGAGCCAGCACAGCCTGGCAGTGCCCAGCCTGGGCAGAAAGTCCTCAGAAACATTTCTGTTCTTATTTCCTATGCAGTCAATCTACTTTCCTACATTTATAGGAATTTCTATCTCTTTTTTTTTTTATTTTATTCACTTTTATTTGCAGTGGGATTGCCCTTTCCATGTGCAGTGCCACCCCATCCTGGTCCCTGCTGCCTCAGTGCTCCTGTCCTGTCTCCCACCCAGAACATCAAATGTCAGATCCAGGTGCCAAAGCTGAGCAGGGGTGAACACCTCAAGTCTTCAAAAACCCCCTGGATGTGGCACTTGGGGACATGGTCAGTGATGGCCTTGGCAGTGCAGGGGGAATGGTTGGACTTGATCTCAGAGGTTTCCAGCCTAAGTGGTTCCATGGCTTTGTCCTGACTCGCAGAGAGTGCAATTGCTAATCCCAAATCCTGGCACCAAACATCACCCCACAGCCACCAAACCAGGACCAAACTGCAAAGCTGCTGGGGCAGCTCTGGCTTCAAGAGCAAGGAAGCATCTCCTCTTCTGCCAGGAAGAACAAGACACAAACCTTGAACTTGAGGAGGAAGGGGCCAGTTCCTGTTGTTCAACTGGAGCAATTAATCACATGTGTAACGAGGGAGGCTGAGATGGGAAACCTAGGAGCTGGGCATGGAAAGGCAGCATGGAGCCAGCTGGGGGGGACAGATGCAGGGAGAGGCAGTGACTCCATCCCCTCACAGAGCTGGTGGCTGCAGACCATGGCCATGGCCCAGACCCTTCTGTGAGCCCAGTACAGCTGGACTGAATCTCCAAGAGCAGATACAGAGTGGACACAGAGCATCATGTCCCCAGCAGCCCACAAAGGAGATGCTGCAGTGCAGCATCAAAGTGATGCTGGGCATCATTAGGGAAATTTTCTTCTCATGCTACAACAGAAGCAAAGCTCAGACCTCTTTTTTTTTTTTTTTTTTTTTTTTTTTTTTTTTTTTTGTAGTATCTTATCATCCAAGAGCTCATTAGCCAGGAATTCCTCATGCTGTTTATTTTCCATTTGTCCATATGTTCCCCACAAGCTCAGCCTCGTCTCTGTTTTAAGTTTATACTTAGCAGCAGTAATTGGAAAGGATGAACAAAGGCATGAAGGAAGGCAACACACACACAAACAAACTGCCCAGATGTTTTGGATTCCTGCATTTCCCCAAGAAGCAGGGTCCTTAATGTTTTGATCATGTCATCACAGCACAGAGCTGCAGTCCAGAGTACAACTGGCTCCTCTCTCCTGACTCTTGGCCACAGAGACAGGAATTCAAGCCACCACAAGAAACCCAAATCTGCTCATCCCACAAGCGAAAGTGAAAACCTGGGATGAGCCTGATCAGCACCAATGCCTGCAGTGGGCTTGTCCCAGGATGGATTTGGCTTTAGACTTTGAAGCAGGACCAAACCAAACTCCTCAATTGACACCACCTGCTCCTAATGTGGACCAAGAGCTCACCTACCTCCCAAAGCATTATTTGAGGTGTTTGTTGTTTCAGTTGTGCTTTTTTTCCCCTTAAGTTTTATGCCAGTCAGAAATCGATTTGAACTTAACCAAAAGAAATCAGTTTTAATAATGAGAGAAGAAAGGGAAATGGTCTTGAACTGAGAAGAAGGCAGATTTAGGTTGGGTGTTCAGAAGGAATCCTTCCCTGTGAGGGTGGGCAGGCCCTGGCACAGGGTGCCCAGAGAAGCTGTGGCTGCCCCTGGATCCCTGGCAGTGCCCAAGGTCAGGCTGGACACTGGGGCTTGGAGCAGCCTGGGACAGTGGGAGGTGTCCCTGCCCATGGCAGGGGTGGAATGAGTTGAGTTTTAAGGTCCCTTCCAACCCAGCCCAGGCTGGGATTCTACACAATACAAAAGATGGCTTTGCACTGGTTAAATTAAAGTGGTCTCTGCTTGCTTGCAAGTACAGCCTTGGTTTTCAACACAACTATTGCAAAACTCTTGGGACAACACTGAGATACTCCACAGAACGGAAAGAATTAAAATAAGAAATCCCAGCAGTTGTGCAGGGTCCAAGGAGCCATGGACAGTCTTGAGGTTCCCATTCTCCATCTTCCCTCCCATGCAGAACACAGAGTGAGAACAGGACTGAAGATTAATGAGAGGAAAAACTGTGACCACAGCAAATAGAGTGACTCATGCCCACTTCGTGGTCTTCGTTTCTAATCTAGAATAGTAATTTACTGCAGGACCAGATTAAATATATTTCTCCTCCTGCTGAGCCTGTGGCCGTGGGGATGCAGCAGCCCACACTGGGAGCACTGGCCACTGCCTGGATGAAGCCAGCCTCAAAATTATCCAGGCTCTGCCCCAGCCCTGCACCAGGAGCACAGGCTGGCGGGGAGGAGAAGCAACACACGGCAAAGAAATCCCTCCTGCTCCCTTTGGTTCTGAAAGGAAGCAGAGTCCTCCAAATGCCACCTCTGCAGGCTGGCAGGAATCAGCTGGATCCAGGGAACTAATTAAAGGGAGAGCACTAAAAGCAGGCTAAAGACTGGAAATCATGTTCTAAACTCGCATTAGGATCGGAAGGGGAACTTCCCAATTTGATGGCAGAAAGCAATTTACTTCAATTAGCAGGGACATAACCGGAGCAGTTGCTTAATAGAAGCATTGCATCTCTGAAAAAAAAAAGCAGCTCCCTTAATTGCATCCCTTGGCACTTTGGAGCTTCCACAGCCTGCCTTGGGTGAGGTGGGGTGAAAGGAGCCCTTGGTTCTTTCTTATCACACCTCCTGCTGGGATCTGAGCCCTGTCCCAGTGCAGAGGGCACACACTGGACCAAGGAGGAGAAATGGCCGAGGGGAAAAGCAGCAGGAAGAGCCTTTCCTGCCTCCTCCTCCTCCCAGCACAGCCCTGCCCGCTCTCTCCTGCTGGCAGCTGGCTCAGGCTCTGCCAACGTATGGATGAGTCATTCCCAGCAGCTTCAGGAAGTTCAGGCCTGTAAAGTGCTTCTTCCTCTCTATTTCCAGCTGGGAGGTTTGGGGTGATAGATCCGGGTCTGATCAAAGCCTGTCACAAAGCAGCAGTGCTGCAGTGCCAAGGACAAGGGGCTTTGGCTGTCCTCACTCCTGTCCCCACATCCCAGCACCACGTTTAGCCCCAGGGTTTTGGGATCACTAAATTCTGGGCTGTAAAATCCCTCCAAGAATTTAGGAGCTATTTTGCTCCAAACAGACTAAAACCAACAAAAGGCACTGACACAAACACCCACACAATGCAGGAATCCAGCACAAGGGATTCATCCACAAGTCCCAGTACAGAGTTCTGCATCCTATGCCACAAGAAACTGCTCCCCAGGAGACATTTAAAGCTGAAACACCTGCCCAGGCTGAGCAGCTGCCCCTGTGGGGCCAGGTAAGCCCCTCTGGGACTGAGCAGCCCCTTTAGGGCTGGGTAACTCCTGCCAGCAGCTCTCACTGCCCACCCACCAAACCACCCTGGCACCAGGAAACCAGCACCAGGATCTTTGATTCCCAACCCCAACTTTACTTAATCGAGCTGCTGCAGTGCTGTGCCGGGGCTGGCAGAGACAGGAGAAGAAACAAAGACCCCAAAAATATTAAAATGACCCAATCTGCAGGCAAAAGTTCCCGGAGGCGTCGCGGTGAGGATGGGCAGGGGGGGACAGCCCCATGCTCCTGCTGCATCCTGGCCCTGCCGAGCTTGCCCTTTGCACATCTGCAACCCCTTTGCTCTCCTTTTTTCTTTCTTTTCTTCCCCTCCCAGATCACTTTAAAGGTCCGGCTTAGGGCATAATTAGCAAAGCAGTTAAAGTGGCGAGGGCAGTGACCTTCGGCGGTGGCAGGAAGCGGCAGCCGTGGGTGGGCTGGGGGGGGACACAACACCCGCCAGGCGCCCAGGAATCAGCACTGCCTGCCTTGTAAAATCTCCCCCTCCATCCCCAGCAGGGCCTTGGTGCCTTCATCTGCCCAGAGAAAATGGGGATTTTGGTGAAATGGTGATGCTGAGCTCCTGTCCCATGGGCCGCGCTGGCACCGCTGGCTCAGGAGGCCCCATCCTTGCTCTGTCCCACAGCCCCAGGGACAATCCCTGCCCAAGGACAATCCCTGCTGGGGGATCCCAGGGACAATCCCTGCCCAAGGACTTCCCCAGCATCCCCCAGCCGTGGCCATGGCACTGTCCCTGCTGTCCCTCAGCCACAGGGCTGCGTTTCCACGCGGGGCTGTCTGAGCTCCCTTATCGCCACCACGACCTTTGCTGGTCACAGATTAGGGGCTGGAGCCGCTTGCATTTGTTTGATTTCTGTTGATGGTTATTAGGCAGAGGAAGTGCCAGAAGGGATTTTGACCTCGAGTTTAAACCTACTCCAATTAGAGCCACTGAGCCTTTAATTACTGTGCTCCGGCCACTTTGGTTAAAGCAACAACAAAAACAAACACAGAATCTGGTCGGAGATGGGCTTTTCTTCCCATGGCTCCTCTGAGCTGCCACCTCCTTTGTCCCCGTGCTGTGTGACTGTGGCATGGGGCACCCTGGCCCACCAAGCCCCTCATGCTGCCTCCAGACCTAGAGGTGACACCACTCCGAGGTGACACCACTCCAAGGTGACTCCCATGGGCAGGGGACACTCTGCCCTCACCCACTGCCCCTCACGCCACCCCCCAGTGCCCCAAGGGTGCTCCAGGGGTGATCCCCTGGTGCCCAGGTGGCTCCAGTGAAAAACACCCCAGGTTACAGCTCAGGGGCCCGTTAGAGCTCACTGAGGGATGATGGATATTTTGGAAACACCAATTTCTTACTTGGCAGAGCTTCTATTAAGTCGAGATTTTTCAAAAGCAAGTCCAGAGTGCTCTTGTTCTTCATTCCACTTGGCCCTGGGGCATAGACCATGGTTCATCCCCTGCACCATGGCACCCTCCCAGCACAGACCTTCCTCATGCTCCAGAGCCTGGCACAGATCCCTGCCTTTGGTTTATTGTTATATTAATTAATATGAGGCTTTATTAACATATTCTAAGCTTAGCAAAACAGGGTTTGTGTCCTTGTAAGTCCTGTGATTTAAGATTTCTTTCTAGGATACATCTTGTGATTGATTTTTTACTTTAAACAGTGACCTAATCCTCGTGCTCTGAAAATTTCCTTCCCTGCCTGGCTTTCGCCCATGTTAGCCAAAAATCTCAGAGAACAAAAAGCCAAGGGGAAATTTTCCTTCTAAGCAGCACCCAGCCCTGAGCTGAAGCTGGGATGGGGTAACAGCCCAGCTGAGCAACCAATTGGAGCAGTGAATGGATTTGGGCACTCCCAGGACCTGAGGGGTCCAGTACCACCAGTACCACACTGTGGAGTGGTCTCTGTGATGAGTAACAGGCACCAGCACTAAAACAGTCCCTGTAAATGTTCTATGTCCAAGCAGGTTTTAAATAAATTCCTTAATCCAGCTGCTTCCAGCTTTGGAATATTGTATTTTCAAATACTTTGGTTTCTTTTTTGCTCCCATGGAAGCTGTGCCATCTTTTGAGCACAAGGCAATGCAAACAAGAGTAGGTGCTATGAAAACTCAACTTCATGTGCAAAGGGATTTCCTCAGCCCCCGCCAGGCACGGGCTGGGCACAGGGAGCCACAGCAGCCCTGGGATGAGCTCTGCCCCTGTTACATTTCCTGGCCTTTTCAGCTGTTCTCTCCCAGCCCTGCTCCAGGATCTGGAGCCATCCCCTGGGCCATCACACAGATCTGAGGAGAGTCCCAGCCCTGAGGAGGGGTCAGGGCAATCCAGCCCGTGAATCGCTTCCACTAACGAAGCTACCAAAAATGAGTCAGCCCTGGCTTTGTGTGGCCAAAGCACACAGGGATTAATTCACTGGAGTGTTTCTCTGCTGAGAAAGGACTTCTGCAGTAAAGCCAAAAGGTTTAGAGAAATCATCCCCAAATCCAGCAATATTTATTGACTTCTTGTACATGTAACTGTATTGCCCAGAGCAAGAGGTGAGGGGAAATGTCCAGTTTAAGGAACTGGGAGGTCTCCAGTTGAGTAGTTTTATTCCTCAGTGTAATCCTCTATTTCACATTATGCCATGGACAATTAGCATCAATATTTTCACTGGAGTTCCAACCAGAGCAGGCAGAAGAGCACAGACAGTGGGAGACCCCACTCCTTTCCTCCGTGGCGCTCCTACCTCCTGCACAGGCAGATCTGATTTCTTCCAGCACGTGCTGTTCTCCCTTCAGCAGAACCTTCTCCCTTGGGTTGCTTTTCTGTCTTTCATGGAAACTGGAAATCAGATCTCAAAATACACTTCTTACTGCTTTGAGTTGGAAGGGACCTCAAAGCCCACCCAGTGCCACCCCTGCCATGGGCAGGGACACCTTCCACTGTCCCAGGCTGCTCCAAGCCCTGTCCAGCCTGCCCTTGGGCACTGCCAGGGATCCAGGGCCTGCCTACCCTCCCAGGGAACAATTCCTGCCCAATCTCCCATCCAGCCCTGCCCTCTGGCAGTGGGAAGCCATTCCCCCTGTCCCATCACCCCATGCCCATGTCAGTAGTCCTGGGGAGGCTGAGCTCCCCTCCCACCACGGCACAGCAGCTCTGCAGTCGTGTCTGCCCCCCAGGGCACCCAAAGCCTCCACCCCCAGCCAGGCTGTCAGGGAAGGCCAGAGGTGTTTCCTTGGTCACTGCAGGGGAGCACAGCCCTGCCACCTGCGTGGTGTGAAGTGGCTGAGCTGCCACAGACCCAAAGCATTTGAGCCTGGAGTCGGTGTGAACCCACACCAAACACAGCGGGGCTTCTCCAGACCCCATCACCCACCCGTCCCTCCCCGCACTCCCAGAGCCTCTGTCTGTGCAGAACATTGAGCTGGAGGTGTCTGCAGTTTCAGGCCACCCCAGGAGGAGGAACAGGAATGCCAAATATTCCAGTTCTCTGGATATTCAAGCCCAAATAAGGCCCAGATGCCAGGAGAGCAAACACGAGGCTGATCGACCAAGTTTGGGCAAATGTGATTCAGAGTTCCCCAATGCTGCAGATGTTGCCTTGTAGGATAAAATTCCTAATTCTGTGTTCACTTATTCCTGTTTAAAGATGAATCTGTAGAACCTCCGTCCATCTCTTTCAACCCCAAATGCTTGTTTGTGGGGACTCTACATTTAAGAAGTTCAGCTGTGAACCAAAACCAGTTTCATGGGTCAGATAAGTCATGAAACTACCAAAAAATTCAACAAATCCCCCAAAATGCATTCACCATTTCCTGACAGGCTTGGTTACAAAAAGATGGACACCTTGGAGATTTGTGTTACGCCCTCCATGGAAAGTGATGGAATGCCCCCAGATAATCTGTGTTTGTCATCGATAACCAGGTGCAATAACACATCAAAACTCAATTAAACATTGTCCTACAGCAACAATTGCTACAGAAGTGACATTTATTGACGTTCTGCTGTATTTACAGGTTGAACATAGTAAAACTCCAAAGTGAATGACCACTTGGCAGAAAGCACAGGAGTGCACATTAAATCTACATTTCCAACGCATCAGAGTCTCTGCTAACACAAATTATAAAAGCAAGAATTACAGGTATGTTAGGAATCGTCTCAAAAGTCCCAAGCCAAAGAAAAAAAAAGGCCTTTGTTTTGCAAGATGGTTTTTTATACAAAGTTGCAACATGATCTTTCAGTTTTACACTACAGACTCGTTCTGTGAAAACCCCTGGAGAGCCCAAAAAAGCTGGTGGTGCGAAAGGAAAGGATACTACAACACCGAGAATAAAGACTGTTAAAAGTTAATACTTGTGCCACCTCTAAATTCCCAATTCCACCTTGGAGTCTGGACTGCAGTGACCCCTTCTCCTCACACGCCCCTGGGTGCTGGGGGATTGCAGGAGCGCAGCCACCCCGAGCTGTCACCTCAGCTCCAGAGTCACCCCTGCGCTGCCAGCACGGCTGGACAGGAGGCCAGGGAGTGCAGGGATGGACAGGACAGGGTACAGGGATGGACAGGGAGTACAGGGATGGACAGGGATGGACAGGGATGGACAGGACAGGGTACAGGGATGGACATGGAGTACAGGGATGGACAGGACAGGGTGCAGGGATGGACATGGAGTACAGGGATGGACAGGGATCGACAGGGATGGACAGGAGTCCAGGGACTACGGGGATGGACAGGACAGGGTGCAGGGATGGACAGGACAGAGCACAGGGATGGACATAGGGTACAGGGATGGACAAGACAGGGAGTACAGGGATGGAGAGGGCACAGTACAGGAATGGACAAGAGGACATGGAGTACATGGAGTTACATGGGCTGTACAGGACACAGAGCACAGACACTGCACAGCACAAGGTGTCAGACACACAGCCCAGGACAGGGCGTCACACACTGCACAGCACAGGGTGTCACACACAGACTGTTCAGGACAGGGTGTCACACACTGCACAGAACAGGATTTGGTGTCACACACACACACACAGAGTCCAGGACAGGGTGTCACACACTGCACAGCACAGGGTGTCACACACAGACTGTTCAGGACAGGGTGTCACACACTGCACAGAACAGGATTTGGTGTCACACACACACACACACAGTCCAGGACAGGGTGTCACACACTGCACAGAACAGGATTTGGTGTCACACACAGAGTGTCCAGGACAGGGTGTCACACACTGCACAGAACAGGATTTGGTGTCACACACACACACACACACACACACACAGTCCAGGACAGGGTGTCACACACTGCACAGCACAGGCAGAGCCCAGCAGCTCCCAGGCTGAGGAGGAACTAAAGCAAGCCTGGCCCCTGCTGGCCCCTGGCTCCTGCTGCCCAAGCACCACAAACTCCAGCTGAACGGCTTCATCAGCAGTCACAGACTCACTGCAAGAGCTGCTTCAAACATTAGCCACTAATGAGTCAACAATTACAGAACTCTGCATTAATTATTAAAATTTTACACCTAAAAACAAATAGAAAGAAATGCTTCTCCTTTTTTTTTTTTTCTTTTTCCAACAGTACTTTTATTTATTTATTTTAAAGCAGGTGATTATTTTTTCTTCTGCTCCAGAGTCTTGATTCACTTCCTGCAGGTGTCCTGCTGCTTCTTGGGGGGGATTTCACTAATGCAGGAAGACATTTGCCAGAAAACATCTGTTGGAGAAGGATATTGAACACCGAAACTGCAGTCAGAGGGTTATTTTGGATAACAGGAGGATGTCGTTCACACAGCACAGGATGTCTAAGGGCTTATGAAGTGTCTCAGCACACAATGATGTGGCTCCAGCAAAATGCTCAGGAATCTGTGTGTGTTTTACAGGATAACACCAGGATTGTGCTCACTGCTGCACGCACAGCTGGAACAGTAAACTCCAGCTTTCCACCAGATTCATTTCACCAGGTTGTATTTTCTGGTTTGCATTCATGATTCCCCTCCTAATTTTCTAAAAATTATCCCCACTCGAAAATAAAAATAACCCCTCACTGTGCCCTTTGCATCATGCCCTGAAGAGGAAATCTCATGTAAGGACAATAATACACTAAAAATCCAAGTATTTTGTGGTTTTCTCACTCAGAATTCAGGATTAAAATTTTATTTTCAGGGGAAGTATCGAAGTTGTAATATTTATGAATTACTCTGGACATTTATCTCTATCTCAGCATATCTGAAAGAGAAAGTGCTTTTTGAAAATGCTCTAAAATGACCCATAAATAAGAATTTAAACTCTCTGTACCCCCACATGCAAGGAGTGAAGCCAGGTCTTTAAAACTGTAATTTTAAATTTCAAACATAGGAAAAGTCTGAGCAAAAAGAAACCATGGAGTTCCTCAAGGAAATAAAAAATAAAGTTTTGGTAAAGGAGCAAATTTAAAAAAAAAAATTATTTAGTCAGACAAAATACAGAGATAAAGCTGACTTTAAATGCTCACATTCTGTGACCATAAACTGGGGGAAATCAACCCTCTGGTGACTCAGCAGGAATCTGGGAGGATATTACAGATCCTGGAGGAGGTCACAAACCAGAACTTTGTTAAACAGAACTGAAACACATAAAGAAACTGGCTGAACTATTTTTACACACTATCACCAGAGGAAAACACTGCACAAAGGCTGTTCTGTGCTACAGGTTCTCCTCACAGACTGAAAATGAAGTAGAATCGTGGGCAATTTGCAGTTTCTAATAAAAGGGAAGTGCATTTGGAAACCCAAGGCTCGGTTTTCAAATCTCAACAATTTAATGACCCCCAATTTAAAGCTGGGGTTGGTTTGGTTTCTTTGACTGTCCCAGCTGCAATTGCCTCTGTCTGGGGAAATGGAGTGTTATTATGATATTTCTAAAGGGAGCATCATGTTGCATTCCCCAGCTGGGAAGCAACCTATTCCAGGATTTCCTTCTCCTCCGGGAGGGACAGTTAATGCCAGGCCATTATCTGCTGTGAGCAGGAAATTATGCTACAAGGCTTCAACTACTTAAGCCTCCTCCTTTAAAGCCCCATTAGGGCAGCCAGCCTGAGGTTCAGCACTGAAGCAAAAGATTCCCAAGCACTCAGGTTTTTGCAAGATGCTCAGGCAGGACAGCTCAGGTGTGTGGGAGAGGAGGTCTGAGGAGAGCAAAGGTGTGCAAGGGTGTCATTTCCTCAGGAACCTGGCAGCAACTTCAAACAGCAGAATTCAGACAAATTGCTCCTTCTGGGACAAAAGCCAAAGGCACTGGCACGCCCCTCTAGCAACATTTTGTGACCTCTCCTTGGGTTTGGGACACACCACGTGTTTCAGGCATGTGATTTATTCTCAAAGACACTTTTGCCAAATACGCTGCAGTACCAGGGGGCAGAGGTTTTGTTCTCACAGTATCTAGCCATGGAATCAAATGAATATCCAATTCCTCACAGCAAAAGCTTAGGGAGAAATGTCCAGTGTTTCTCTGCCTCCCATCAGGTCAGTCTGGGCTCTGGAGACTCAGGAGCTGGGTAGGGGATACCAAGAAACAACTGTTCCCTGCTTCCTAGAGTTCTAAAAATATTCAAGCAATGGAAAGTGTAGCCTAGAAAAGTCAATAAATAGAGTTAAAATCAAAGCAGAACAAATTCAGGAAAGCAAAAAAATTACCTTTAGTAAATAAAGAGAACTCTGGTTCTGGGGAGAGTGGAAAACGTGTCTGGCATCTTCCTAACCTTTGCATAATTAATAAATCCTCTGAGAAACAGCAGAAAACCTGCAGGGGAGAGACACATTTGTCCAGTTAACACAGGTGTTGCTTCTTCAATGAGAGGGAGCAGCTGAACTCCCTGCCACCACTACAGAGAGACCTCATCACTGGGGTGCACAGCAGCTGATCATACAAAGTCATTATTTTTGGTAGCAATAACACCTCCTCTTTCCATTTCAGGTAACTTCAAAAACAAACTTTCCTTGGGCAATCACAAAACTTTTGACTCCAAGCAAGATCCAGTCACTCCCAAAGCAGGAGAAAGAAAATAAAATGAGGAAGGCAACAATCCACTCTTCCATTTAAGATACAAGAACATCAGTTACAAGCATTATTCTCTTAAGTTCTGGATGATATCAGGATGCTGCCACCAAGAACTGGCAACAGAAGGACAGCATTTACATGTGCCTTTAAAACCTGAATGTGTCCAGTCAGAGTATGAGGGTCACGTTTCATCTGTACATCTACACACACATATTTAACAGCCAGGAATGCTCACAAAATCCTAACTGACCTTACAGGATTTTTAGGCATCTTTCTCCCCCCCAAACACTCACCTAGTACAAGGAAGACCCACCAAAGCCAGTACTGGCCATCAAAGTAACCAGGAAAATAGGTGGAGAACTGAAAAACAGCCAAAAAATACAGCTTAGAGCACATTTGTGAAGCAAAGTCTATTCCCACCAGTTTTAGCAGTAACCAGATCAGGGCAGCACACAGATCTCATGGAATCCTGCATTTCACCAGCTGCAGGAATGAGTGACCTCCACAAACTGCTACAGTTTTTCTGCACCAGCTCTAACAAGGGGAATGGGACAGATTCAATGCCCAGCTGTGAACTCTGGCAATCAGTGGGGCACAAGGACACTACTGGGCAAATATTCCTGTTTTTAATTGTGTCCTGGATGCTTATAAAGTACTGCTGCATTTTTTGAAAGGGCAGAGCAGGCTTGCAGCAGTGCAGCACATTCATCACACTGTCAGGTTGGATGGTGGAACAGTTGGAAAAGAAATCCCACACCTGTGGAATCCACTGACAAGATTCCCAATTGGGAAAATTACTGCTAATAAATTAAAGGTACCAACACTATGAGAGCAGTGAAGTTCACAGTTTCAGTATAAATATAGTATCATTCCTCTGGGTTTGCTCTATTGAAGTTTAAAAACCTAACAAAAGATAAACTTGTTACTGACATTTAAATCAAATCCACAGGAACTGTCACCTCCTTCTGTCACATCTCTTAATCCAGCAAATAGTTCTTAACACCTCTGCACCAAGATGACCACAAAAACTGTCTACAGGAAAGTGAAGAGATGCTGTCTTTACAAATTAGAATTCCCAGCCCCAAAAGACAGGGTAGGGAGTGACAGCTCTGACATTAATGCTCTCTTACTTCTACTTGCAGCCAATGAGCTGCCTTGCTTGACATTCAACTTTCAGCCTGGAATGTCTGTGCACCATCATTTCACAGGCTCCAAATAAAGATTTCCTGATGGAAATATTTTCTCCCAATCCCTCCAAAAAGCCTAAGTGCCAAAACCCCTAGAGCAGGATGGCAGCTTGCTCCTGGTCCCTGCTCCTGTGCCGCAGGGAGGCTGCACCAGAGGGCACCCATGGCCTTCTCCCACTGCTGCTCCACACCTCGCTCCTGCCCACATCCCTGTTCCCCTCTGCCTATCAGCCAGCCTGCATTTTAGAGAATTTCCTTATTTCCAGAGGAGAGCCTGAGGCATAGCAGGCTGCAGGGACCGAGGGCAGGGCTGGCTTTGCCTGGGCTAATGGTTTCCCAGGATCAGAGCATTGCTGCTGCTCAGCACAAACCCACACTCTGATCCAGGCTAGTGGCTCTGTCAGACTCTCAGAATGAATCCCAGAATCCCAGGTTAGGTTGGGTTGGAAAGGATCCTACAGCTCCTCTCTTTTGCCACAGACAGAGACACCTTCCACTATCCCAGGAATCCCTGTGCAGCTTAAACTTGGACACTTCCAGGGATGGAGCATCCTCAAAGCATATCTGGGTGTGCAATCTTTCTTTTCTTTTATTACAACTGTAATTCCAGCATGTAAACAGGATTTAATTATGAAAAAGCTCTGTTCTTAGTAAATAAGTACCTCAAAAATTATTTCATTATTAAAAAAAAAAACTCCTAAATTTCTCACTAACTTTAGTACGAGATAAAAACCTGCTGGGGGAAAAGAGCATCAGTGTCTGTGTACATGGTTTTGCATCACACAACTCACCCTGACAATAAGGATCCACTTAATAAGAGACAGACCAAACCCAGAAATGGCCCCATATCGTCCTGCAGCTGAAGTAGTCAGACAGAAAGACAGGAAAAATCCAATCCAGTTGAAGAGGAATGCCACTGAGAAAGCAGGAGAAAAGCAGCAGGTCAAGACACCTTTATAGTCCAGGGGAAAAAACCATAAACCCCTTGCACACAGGTTTTTTTCCTGGTGCTACACAAACATAAATGTGACCCAAACTGTGCTTGAAGAAAAAGTTCATTTCATCAGGTACTTACTGAAGAAAGTCAGCATGAAAATGCCATCATTTCCTATCCTCAGCTGGTCAGTGTCATCAAAGTCATCTCGTGTCACAAAGTCATCATCCTGCAAAGCAGAGGGAGGAAGCACAGTGGGAGGGTTAGGTCAGTCCAGCCCAGACAGCAATCCCACTTCTGGGTGTGACTCTTCAAAAAAAGGGCTGGAAACCTAAATCTCTAAAGACTACAAATGCAATCACAAAAAAAAAAAAATCCTGTTTCTCATCCTGAAATGGTGCAGGGCATGAAATGTTATCTATATAATAGGAAATGTATCTTTATTTTTAACACAGTCAAGATCCAGCATGTTCTTGTTCTCACTGTGAAGAATTCTTTAACTCATCAAAAAATTATCATCTCAGCAAGGAATTTGGCTTCTGTGAAGAAGTGTAATGAGCAGTGGACTTCTAATGCTAGCAGGGGTGGAGGGAATAGCTGAACAAGAGATAATGTAGAAAAAACAAAAAGAAATCATTCTGACAGAATGGTTTTATCGTCCTTGTATCAGCTACACTGACCTCCAGAAAAGTCAACTAAGTAAGCAGCAGGAGTATCAAGGGTAGATATGTCAGACAGCTGAAGAATTAATCCTAAATCTTTTTTAAAAATAAATAAAAAAAAACCCAACAAAAACCCCAGTGTCAGTGTACGGTCCCTCTGTCAGCTTGCCAAGCTAATCTGGCTAGCACATGCTGGCATTACTGAGATGTCTGACATCATCACAGAGGAAAATTAAAAAGGAAAAAAAAAAAATATCCACAGGACTCTCAGGAGTGCGGAATCTCACCACCCCAGAAAGCTTCAAAAATACAAAAAAACCCAACACCAATTTGAAAAGTCGTGACACACAATGGGGAGGAGTTAAAGCTGCAGTTGTACCCAGCAGTGCAGGGCCAGGCAGGGACACTCACCCTGCCAGGAACTAAGGGAATGGTGGCCTCAGCCTTGCTCCTCTCGGCCTCGTCGTAGCTGGGCAGAGTGGTGGCCACGTTGTAGGACGGAGGCTTCGGGAACCCTGACTCATCCTTGTAGTCAAAATAAGCTGCACAAAAACAGTGACACAGGAGGTAACTCAGCACTTCCTTAAGAACACCAGCAGTGTTCCAGGTGACTCCCAATGAGCCCCGCTCCCCAGGCTGCTAAAGCCTGTCCCCTCCCCACCCTTCCAATCATTCCAGCCTCCTGCCATCCCAAAGCAGAAAGTGAAAAGCATCAGGGGCACCTCCTCTGATAGCCAGCAATCCACAGAGCACTCACTGAACATGTCTGGCTGTACTTCTGCTTAAAACAACACCACATGCTGTGCCTCTGCTGAGCTGGATACTCAGAAATAGTCACGTTTCCAGATCCAAGTGGTTATTAAAGTTATTAGTGACAGGACCAGAGGATGATTCAAAGTCCCATCCTTATGATCAAGTGCTTAGTTATTGGAAAGTGCAGGAAAAGTGAATTCTTTAAACCCTTTTAAGTAACGAATCCTTTAAGGAAGGGGCACAGCATCATCCAAATGCCAGATAATGAGAGGGGAACCACAAATCCTCACAGCACTTTGATTTTTAACTGTCTTCAATTTACTGAGAACACTGCGAACTGTAACTTGAACACCCCTTGATGGGATGACATCAGATGAACGCAGCCAAATTGCATCTCCTAAACCACAAGTACCAACAGGCTGTGTGGATCAATCCTGATCCTTGCAGCTTGGGGAGGTGCTGCAGTGCCAGCCATGGATGAAGAGAGCAATCAGTGAGAGCAGAGCAATGCCAGCCCTTTCCCCAGGTGAGAGTACCTGTGCTCTCTGCAGAAATGCTGCTGTAGGGTGGAGGGGCGTCGTTCACCACCGGCACGGCGTCGCCCGGCTCCTCTTCATTCTGCAGCTGAACAGAACCACACGCCAGGGCTGAGGGGGGTTTCTCAGCACTCTGACATCACCCCTGCAGCTTTAACTGCACACAACAGACTCTTCTGGAAGGAGACTGTTCTGCAGCACCACGGGACACAGAGCAGCTGCTCAGCCTCCCCCCGAAGCATTCCCACTTGAAACGATCAATCTTCCATCTCAGTTTTAATGTTGTTTTTAAATCCTCTCCTCACACACCTGGACTCCAGCAAAGCACAGCACACAGTTTTCCATGCCTTTCCATTTCCCTGGCACTTCCTCAGCTCACACTGCTTAGGAGCTGCAATTGCATCTGTTTTAGTCAAAGAAATACAGTGAGATGCCCAACAAAAGGCTCCACTGCTGCCTGTGGCTTTGCTAAGGAAGGGTTTTTTCCATGGATACATTATATAATAATGCACAGAAGTATAAATGCTGCCATTTCCCTTCAACCTTTCACACTGCATGACTGAAAAGGAGCTGGTTTATTTTGTGCACTGTGCTTCCCACAGGCTCTGTATAAATAACCAGGAACTATCACAGATCCAGCATCACTTGCACGAGGCAGGTGTGCCATGGCAGCTTTGATCATGGAAGCAGCAGTACCAGGCCAGAAACGAGGTTACAGCTGCCATCTCATGTTTCCCTTCCTTCCATTTCTCATCACCTCAGCAGCAAAAACACTGAGGTTTTCTGCAGAACAATTCACCTCAAATGAGCACCTTGGGACTGAAGCACTGGGCTGAGCAGGAGGCACTGCCCTCCTCTGAAATCACCACTAAACAAAGTCTCCTCCAGCTTGCCCTCCTGCAACCACACACATTTGCTCCTGAAGCCACTCAGGATATTTTGCTTTCTTTTCTTTGGAGAGACATGCTGCCATTCTCCTTGAGCATTTAACACAGAGGGTGGGGGCGCAGGGGGATGTTCTTATCTTATTTCTATGTCTTATCAGGGGAAAATAAATCAGCTCACACCTCTAAATGCAGATCTTGGATATTCTGTGCTTTGGAGTTTCATTCCTTTTGCTGCTTAACATCAAAGATCACAGAATGGTTTGGGTTGGAAGGGCCCTTAAAGCCCATCCCATTCCAGCCCCTGCTATGGGCAGGGACACCTTCCACTGTGCCAGGCTGCTCCAAGCCCTGTCCAGCTTGGCCTTGGACACTTCCAGGGATCCAGAGGCAGCCACAGCTTCTCTGTGTCAGTGAAAGTCTATAATCTATAGTCTGTTCCACATGACACTATATTCACATCCTCTGTGAAACTCTTGATTGGACCTAGCAGATGACAATGACAATGACAATGGGTGGTTCTGCTGGCAGGTTCAAGGGGTCAGCTGAGAGGGGGAAAAGGGAGGAAATGACACTGGAAAGCACCAGAACAAAATCAGGAGCACTGTCTGCCAGTCCAGGTGCAGCAAAACAGAAGAGCACCACAGTCCTGCACTCCAGTTCCATGTCAGCTGAAGCTCACTCTGCTCCCCAGGAACATTTTCTAAACAGAATAGCAGGGAAAAAAAAAAAAAAAAGGGTGCTGGTCAGCCCCAAGCTTTGTGGATAAGAAGTCCCCACATGACAACGCTGAACCATTTCCTTGAAGAAGGAGAAACCAGTGATCCGGATGAAAATTTAATCTGTGTTCTGGCAGGAGCAGCTCCCAGCACAGCTGTCAGCAGGACACAGCCCCAGCGCTGCTGCCTGGCCAGATGTGAAGCAGAGCAAACAATGCCAGGGTGTGAGGCCCTGGGGGTGGAGGTGGCAGGACCTGCCACACCTGCAGCTTTACTGAGCCCCAGGGCACTGAGCAGGGACAGGAAAAGCTGCAGCAACTCCACCACAGCGAGGCACCTTTGTCTTTTCAAAGCCCTTCCAAGAAACAAAAATGCCTCATCTTATAAACCCCATGGAGCTCGGCATCAGAAGTAAATGCAAGCTAACTTGAGAAGCAATTGCCTATTAGAATATCAGAACATGCTTTGTATTTTTTTAAAAAGACAGCAGTATTCCAGAAATCCCAAACCACCCTGCACAGAGCACAAGGGTCAGGAAAACACAGAGCCAAACTGCTTGATTCAATCTCTGCCCAGAGAGGCTGCCCCTGGATCCCTGGACAGGCAGGGTTAGAGTAAGATGATCTTTAAGGTCATCCCAACCCAAGCCATTCTGTGATTCCATGATTCTCCCAGCTCTGTAGTTTATGAATTCCCAGAAAATGCTTCACCATGCTTATTGTCAGTCTATCCATCATAATTCAGTACTTCTTTTCTCCCTCCACCTGTGCAGGACCTGGTCTATTAACAGGAGGAAAGGCTCTGTCCCAGCTGGGACACTCTGGATTGCACATGCCCTTTGTTACCTGTTCTCCACGTGAGGGGGTGGCAGAAATTCAACCCCTTCAACCCCTCATGCCTGTAAAAAAGAAGGCAGGCACAGCCTGAGAGCACAGTCACCAGGGAGTGGGGAGGAAAGCAGCGCATGTGACAATACTGGAAGAAACGAAACAAAAGAGGACACAGATATTGAGTGGAATATTACCTCCTACCGCTGGTTTCTCTTTCAATAGTAAAAAGAAATACGTGTTCTTCCACCAATGTCATGTGGGAGAAAGTGGCTGAATTCACTGCTGCCTTCAAACATTCCAATTCAGGTAATGGATAATGACACAAAAAATGCAGCTACATTCTGAAGTTGAGCTCGAGGCTGTAGGAGATTACAGTTATAGAAAACGTATTTTTCTTCTAATGGACAAGGTACACAAATGCCTTCCAGCCTTTTTAATGATTCCAGGCATCTAAAATTCAACTAAGTGCCTATTAGTAGAGCAGGGAGGGTTCATGTGACAGGAAGAATGACTCATCAGGCCTCGCAGGGCCACACTGCTGCCCTCCCTGGCCCCGGCTCCCACCTGCCCTGCACAGCTCCAGGTATGGATTCGGCTCCCAGAGAATTCCCCCGAGGCTTCACAATCCAGAGAACCTGGGTAAAAGCAGTGTCTGACTTCAGTCTGTTCAGCTGAGGCTGTGGGATAATTCTTTCCTAGACTCACTGATGGATTTTAGCTTTTCAAGCAAGGTTCTGGTATTTGTTGCATTACAATGTAAGACAGTCTTTACAGCCATGCATGTAGTTATTAAAACAACAGCTTGGCTGGGATTTTTTCCCAGACTGCTAAACCAACAGAGAGTTAACTGATAGAACACCCAGAGATATTTATTTTCAAATAAAAAAAACCTCAGCATCAGAAGCCTGGCACTGAGCAGGACATCACCTCTGGTTGCCATTTGCCCTGACCGAGACCTGTCCCATGTAAATATACAGCACAGCAACATAAAAGTTGAAATCTTCCAAGCTGTTTGGAACTATTTCCATGTAAACTTTGAAGAAATCATTTCCAATAAATATATTGGTTAATTCTTCCAAATTTCCTAAACTCAGCATATGGGCTGCCAACAGTTTTGAATCTTGATTTTTTAACTCCCCTTTGCCAAGTTCTGAGGCTGCACGTAAACATTCTTTACACTAAATCAGCATCACTACACTAACTCAGCATTACCACAAGCTTTGCCTTAGCAATAGATCACATATCATTACATATTTTCAGCCTTTTAGAAGTAAATTAAAGTCACTGCCAACTCTGAAAAGCAGAGTTATTTTTACTGAGTTTTGCTTTACTTAATTAAACACACTCTGATTTAAAATCCTGACTTTTGTCCGATGTTGTTGCAAATTCCTATAACTTAACATCAGCTTATTAATCAGCAGGAGTAATGATAAGCTACCAGACAAGCCAACCCACACCCTTCAGCCCTCTCCCTGATGAGCAAATAACTGTTTTCTCCTGCAGGCTCTTCCAGCCCATTTGCCCAGAGCAGTGACAGCCCTGAGTGTCTCCTGCACTGGCACAGGTGTGTTGAGCAACCCTCAGGTGACACATCTGGCACCTGTGCCAAGCCAACCCTCCCTGGGGAGATGCTGATGCTCCTGCCTGAGCCTCGAGCTGGGGAATCAGCCCTGAGCAGAGCCCAGCCCCGTGAGTGACCTCCCTGCCTGTGCCAGCCTGGGAATTTCCCCATGGAAAGGGCGCTCAGGCCTTGGCAGGAGCTGCTCAGGGAGGTTTGGATCCCCAGCCCTGGAGGTGTCCCAAGAAGGGCAAGAGGTGGCACTCAGTGCTGGGGACAGAGTGGGGATGGGGCACAGCTGGCACTCCATGGGCTGGAAGGGCTTTTCCAAACTGAGTGACTTTCAAATTCTGAGATACTCCTCCCTTTTAACAAAAACTGTGCCTCCACTCCCCAGCTTTTCCCCAGCTGGAGCAGCACACACAGAGCAGGAACCAGCAGCAGCATGGCAACGACCTCATGAGCCACCAAAAGGCAAAAACAACAAATCAAAACCTATTTTATGTCCATAAAATACAACCTGTGCTCATGAGGGTGTTGTCCTCTGACTCACTGCAGCCAAGGGCCTGACACCACAGAAATGTTCCTCAATCCTGGGAAACAAGCTGGCCTAATTCCCTCATTTCTGTTCAAACAGGGAGTTAGACTGGTCTGGACAGACTGGAAACAAGCATTTGGGCCAGCACAAACCTGTGCCCACAGACTGGCCTTAGACTTGAGAGATCAAGGTCTTAATATGGAAAAAGTAGGTTTTAATCTTGGATAGCTGTAATTAAATTTCCCACACTTAAAACATAAGACCTTCTCATAATATTTAGAATCAGAGTAATATTTTTGTGGACATTAGGGCATTACAGTAAGACTTCTAAACATTTTAAAATACCACATTTTTAAATGGTCATACGAAGAAGGTTAAGTATCATCAGTGGAAAAAATCCCATTGCTCCACCATAGATCAAATTTGGATATTTCACAACAGGCAGGAACAGAATGATTGGATACCCCTTATGACTGAATTTTTCTCACTAGTCCCAATGACAAAGGATCAGAATTCACACACACACATAACTTCTGCTCCTTGCTTTCTGTGTGATTACTTCTAAGTCATGATGCCAAACCCACAGAAAAAGGTTCCTCATCTCCTGGGAGCACTCAACAACCTAAAGCCCTCAGGGACTGTTCCTACAGCTGCTTCCCACTGGGGTTACTGAGCCCCACTGAATTTTAGTGATGAGAGAAAAGTTACTGAGAAAGCCCAACTCAAGAGTTCAACACCATCCTGAGGCCTGAGGTAATACTATATTTAAAGTTTGCATGCAAAGCTATTTTCTCCTGCTACACAACCTGTGAGATGACACTGGACTGCTCCTGTTTCCCTGCCTTTACCACATCCTTTGAGTTTTAGGGACAAAATGTATTTAAATTCTATAAAAACTTTTTCACACAGAATCACTAAACTCTTGCAAACTTACCTGACTGGTACTGTTTCCTACAGAGGTGGGTGTTTCAGAGGAAAATAACCACCTTTTAGTCACCTTAGCACAGCCAAGGCTGGACATGGGGCAGCTTCAGCACAACCTCAGAGCAGAGGCTGCACAAAAAATTTCACTCTGCAATTTTTCTAATTTTACTGGGTTTATGTCAATGGCATCTCCTATGCTGCTTACAAATAAAATAAAATATACAAATAAGCAACCTACCCTGCAACTTTTCTTACCATTCTTATCCTTTAGCCAGCACATCTTGCACACTGCAAGGACCTCACTGAGGAAACAGTCACTGACATTTCTGATTCTAACTGCTGACATGAAAAGATTTGGGATGTTCTCATTTTTTAGTTTCAAGCTGTGTGCCTATTTCAGCTGAAAAACACAAGCTGAAGGTACACACAAGGCAGCAACTGATATCTGCCTCCCTGTTCCTCTCCAGCCTCCTCAGATATTAAAGGAGCTTTGTGGTCCTTCATGGATTTAAGTTCTGTTCCCATTCTATCTCCAGCGATGTATTTCTTCTACAGTTTTCACGGAACAAAAAAACAAACAAATGGAAAAATCTTTCTTCCTTATTTTTCCCATCGACACCTCCCTCTGGAATGATTCATGATCCATGTAAACCTTCAACAAGTGGAACAGGAAGACACAGCACTTAAAAAGGAATATATCTTCATTATTTAACACTCCCACCATTTCCTAGGTGGGTTTACATTACTCATACACCTCACATATATTTTTGAATGCTCCAAGTGCAAAGCATGCCTGGAAAACACAGAGTGTAAATAAACCTGTTAAAGCTGGACTATTTTTTCCAGAATGGAGGGTAATTTCTATTCCAAGGATGAGATACAGTTCTGCCAACTGAACTCTCAATCCAGGGTTATGCTGGAAAGGCTTTAAGCCCCCTAATCCCAACAACATCCCTATAACTTTCCCAAAGGCAGATTGAAGTGACAACAGCCTCTCAGTGTCCCTTTTTGGGGACACAGCAGTGCCTGGAATAACAGTACCAGGGCGGGCTGCAGCTCTCCTTCTTCCAAATCCTCTCCATTCCCACCTCCACAAGCACAGCCCCAGCACCTGGCCTGCAGGGGAGGATCCAAATCCAGCAGTCTGAGCCTGTCCCAGCCCTGCTCCCCGTGGAAGGGGTCGAGGAGGCTGAAATCCCTTCTCCAGAGTTTTAGTTTTATTTCACTGAGGGAGCTGCACTTCCTCAGTAGGCGAGCTCAGACTCACCTCGCCCAAAGGCATCACTGCAGGCTACTTTTTATCAGGTTATCTAATGCCTGAACAAAGCCATGGGCTAGGAAGTTTGCTTTGGGAAGTAAATCAGTGCACAACGACAGTGAACTGACACGGGCTGGGAGTCTGCAGGGAAGAAAGAGGCTGCTGATGGAGCACAGCCCACATTCCCACCTTCCCACAGCCCACCTGCAAGGCTGAGGAAGGGCTGGGAGAGGAAACACACAGGTCTCAAACTCGGATATGGAGTTCTGTTGTGCTCAGATCATGGTCACTAACTCTCACCTTTTTTTTCCCTGAAAATACAGGCACTGGAGGAATCTTACAGATATTGTACAGGTTCCAGAGTGCCCACACCTTACCAGTGCTGCTCCCACAGACACGGGTACATCAGGAACCCATCCCAGAGCGAGGGTTACACATCCCTGGCATGCTTGGACAGTTTACCAGTACAGGTAATAATTACTGGATTATTATAATCCAATAATTTAAATGATTAAATGAGCCTCTCTGAATTTCTTCAGGCTACTTCCACTGACTGGGTCCTGTATTCACCTGCAGCCCTTGCAGTTATCACTTCACTATCAGTCTCTCTTCCTTGGCACACGGCATATTCCCTATTGTACATTCACACACAGAGTAAATTTCAAAATATGGGGGAAAAATTGACACATTCAATGCTACAGAGAGTCTCCCACTCTCTCATCCTCTCTTTATCTAAATCCCACCTGCATCTCCACAGCTTGCAGGGTTTTTGAAGCCACACAAGCATTAGGAGCCAGTTCAGTGATAACACACTTCACAACAGGAATACCTGGCTTCTGGCAGAGGGCAAGGAAAGAGAAGCAATTTCTAAACAGCTGCACAAAAGTAAATACATTTACAAGTGAGAATCTGCCTCTCACTCCAGTTAAACCAGTGGCTCCACAGGCCTCCATTATGTGCTGTCTTTAGCAGTGCAAATCCTCTGGCACAGCCTGGCTCCCTAATCTCCGCAGGGCTCCGCAGATGAGTCTGCCCTGGGTCTGCCCGAGGTGTGAGCAGACACAACACTGAGCTGGCAACCAACAGCTTTACACACCCCTCTCGAAGGAAAGCAGGAGTGTGTGCATCAGCCAGGTAACACCAGGACAGTGGGGTCCTTCAGTGATCCTGTCACCCATCCCCACGGCTCCGGGCGATGGGGCACGCTGCAGGTCCCTCGGGAAAAGGCATTTGTGAAAACACTTGTTGGGGTCAACACCACCCGCAGGACTCTGCCAGGAAAGGCGATTAGTGCAGAGACCTGGCTATCTGTCCCTAGCAGGTCACAGAACAACACAGAGATTTGTCATTGTAAGTGAGCATGTTTGTTTTGCACTGAACAAAAAAAACAAAGCTTAAGTTTTACTTAACTTCTACATTTCCAGTATGTAAAAACACGGAGACCTGCAGCTGTCAGATGAGACAAGTATTCCATCCCATGGGAGGGTGTATCTCCAACTCTGCCGAGCGAGAGCCTACCCACGCTGGGAATGCTACCCAGGAAAAGTCACAACACAGCGATTTCTTGGGAGAACCTCGGTTCAGCAGGAACGAGCTGTCTGCTGTTCTGAGGGATTTCTCCATTACTCTAAGTAAAGAATTCTCCATGTCTGATGTCAGAAAGGCGCCTGCCAGAACTGGGTCACACCAGGGGGCCCAGCCGAGACCCGGCCCTTTCCGTGGAGCCGCTGCTGCAGACAAACAGGCAGGAAGAGAAGAACGGCCCGAATTCCCGAGGGAGCTCTTTAAGGCCAGCCCCTGGCCTAGGGGGCCTTCAGAGGAGTAAAAGATGGAAGAAACCTAACGGTGACCTCGGGCCGATGCGGAACGAGACCGTTCCCTGGCCGTGGGGGGGTAACGACCGGCGGGGTCAGCGCCCTGCGCCAAGGTCGCCCCGGGACTGGGCAAACACCGGCCCCGGACACACCCTGCCCCGGGACTTGGCAAACACCCGGCCCCAGGACAGAGCAAACACCAGCCCCGGGACTGGGCAAACACCGGCCCCGGGCACACCCGGCCCCGAGCCGGCGGGGAGCGGCTCCGCGGCCGAGCCCGGCCCGACCCCCCGGGGACCCGCGGCCTCCGCCCCGGGCGCAGCCGCCAGCACAGGCCCCGCTCCCGGCCCCGCCGCCCCGGCAGCCGCCCGGCCCGGCCCCGCCGCCCCTCACCTGCTGATAGCGGCCGGTGCTGGGCTCGGCGGCCGCGGCCGCGGCCGCCATGGCGCTGCGGGGTCGGTGCGGGCGCTGCGCAGGCGGAGGCGGCGGCGGCCCGGTCGCTGCTCGCTGCGGGCTCCGCTCGCTCCCGCCCTCCCCGTCACGCTCGGCCGCGCCGCCTCCCGCCCCGCCCGCCGCCGGAGCCGCCCCGGGCCGCGAGCAGCGTTCCCCGAGGCGGCGTGGGGGGGGAGGACACGGAATCACAGAGCTACCGAGCCTGGGAGAGACCTGCCACACCATGCAGTGCCAGGTGTGCCCGATGCCCACCTTGTCCCCAGCCCAGAGCACTGAGTGCCACCTTCCTGGAACACCTCCAGGGATGGCCACTCCAAACCTCCCTGGGCACTTCCAAGGCCTGAGCACCCTTTCCATGGGGAAATTCCTGCTGCTGTCCAAGCTGAGCCTGCCCTGGCCCAGCCTGAGGCTGTTCCCTCTGCTCCTGTCCCTGTTCCCTGGGAGCAGAGCCCGACCCCCCCGGCTGTCCCCTCCTGCCAGGGAGCTGTGCAAAGCCACAAGCCCCCCCCCCGATCCCCCTTTTCTCCAGGCTGAGCCCCTTTCCCAGCTCCCTCAGCTGCTTCTCCTGCCACAGCCCCTTCCCCAGCTCCTTTCCCTTCTCTGGCTTCAGCCCCTCCGTGTCTCTCTCACCATGGGAGTCCCAGAACTGGACACAGCACTCGAGATGTTTCACCAGTGCCAGCACAGGGACAGTCACTGCCCTGCTCCTGCTGCCACACTATTGCTGAGACAGGCCAGGTGCCTCTGGTGGCTCTCCTGGGCACACCTGGGCTCATGTTCAGCTGCTGTCAACCAGCATCCCCAGGCCCTTCTCTGCTGGGCTGGTTTCCAACTAGGGCAGCTCCACTGGGGCTGGAGGGTGGGCAGAACCAGCCTGGAGCCAGCCTGGCTGTATGTGGGCACCCGGTGTGCTGCTGCCTGCAGGAATGCGAGAGCCAGCAGCATCTCCCCAGCACCACCAGAGCTGCAGGAGTGACCCCACAGGCTCCATGCACTACACATAATGTGCACTGCAGAACTCAAGTATAATTTTCAGAGTGGAAGCTGCCGTAGGATGTGTTAGTGAGGCCTGGGGAGTCAGGAAATTGATGTAAAGCCATGCTGACAAACAATGCTGCCTCAGCAGGGACACACCAGAGCCAGCATTGAGAAACCAGCCCAGTCTGAGCCACGCTGACCAAGGCTGGGTTGCACAAGACCCCACCCATCCCTGTCCCACCACAGAGCAGGGAACAGGCTGCACTGCTGCACCAAACACCAGGTGCTGGCTGTCAGCTCCTCCATATCCACAGGGAGCAGATGGTGTTGAGCTCCTTCCTTCCAAAAGGAGCACGTGTAGGAAACCACGCAGTGAGAGAAGTTGGTTTATTCTGAGTTCTTCAGTGTTACATTGGCCAAAAGACTTCTCAGCTTGTGTAACATTTGTTTTCTACATGTGCAGTTCAGCTCTAGTCAGGCTTGCACAAAATTACCCACATCAGTCCCTAAGGTGGATGAGATTTAAATATATCAGCTTTAGGATGAGGAAGGCTGAATCAGCCCCGCTGGGATTCCAAACTGCAAATTCAGAGAGTTGCAAGCATTGAAGCCCGAGGACACGGTTTTGAACTGCACACTCAGTCATAAATACAGGCCTCAATGCTCATTATTCCGTACCATAATCAGCCTGGATTCTTCTCTCCGTGTATTTTGCCTTTGAGGGGTAGGGAGTTCATCGATGTCTTAGTGAGATGAATGAACATCCCAGTTCTCATGCTGAAGGAGAGGCAGGAACCGTGAAGGATTTCAGCCATGAATAACCTCAAAGAGTGACTCCTGAGAAACGCTGGAGACACAAGGACAAGGCAGGGTTCTTGCAACACAGGTGCCTTTGAAGCAGCTGGAACAAGAGCTGCAGGCACTGACAGACTCTGGTTTCACCTTTCCACAAGACTCACAATTTGCACTGAGAATTTCCCTGCAGTGAGGAGGTGTCCTGATGACATGCATGGATTTATTCACTGCTGAGGTGGGATTGCATCCCTAAGTAAGGCTGTAGCAGCAGTGGTAATTAGCTGCACAGTGATTGACTTGGACAACACAGAGACTAAAATAAGAAGCAACCTGTGCATGTCCTCAGAGAAGATGCTGGAACGTATCCTGGAGAAATGGTGAAACCATTTGTGTCAAAGCCATTTTGGGGCCAGTGGAGGCAAAACACGGCCTAATTAGTCAATCTAGTCTGAGCATGACTGACTCCAGAGGGGTAAAGGCAATTTCTTCCAGCTGCTCTCCTTCTATTTATTTTTATTTTCTTAGGTGGGGGAAGCTCAGTAGAAAGATGATGCTGTGGTTACAGCACATGACTGGTTCTGCTTTCATTTCCCAAGTGGTTTGAGGCAAATCACTTCATGCCTCTGTGTTTTTTGTCTTTTTCTCCAGAACAAAATGTCTTTTCTCCCAAGAGACACTTGAAGCTTGAAGTCATTGATTTTAGTGACTTCCGTACGGGATGTGCTGTGAAAGTATTTGAAAGCAATTAAAAGTATGACAAGTAGTGGAGTGAGCCTTCTGAAATCTTGTAGCTGTACATGTGTTTCTTTAATTATTGTGCACAACTGAGCAATAAAGGGAACACTTTCAATCTGCACTTTGTAATAAATATTGAACACTAAAAGCTAAATAATAAATCTCAAAAGCAGGGCGTGGAAGCTAAACTAGTAAGAATTGAGCAGGACATTAAAACTAGATCTTTCTTCTATCCTTTTAGTGCTAAATTACCCAATGAAAAAAAAAACCCTCAAAATGTTCACAACAAAAACCTTTTTGTCATCAATTTGAAAATACTCCTGTGTCCCTGGAGGTAGAGACACTCCATGTGCAAGAATTGGATTCACAAGGTTTTGAATATACATAGGTGTCATTTCCCACTGTGAATTAATATCCTGAATCAGAGCTGTATAATTAAGCTGGAGAGATTTGTTAAGGATTAATAAATGCTGTCTAACAGACGCTCCTCCCCAAAACATCACTTGGCCACAAAGGCTTTTTGTGCTTGGGACCATTTTGTATTTGAATCATCTTTGATATTTTTGCTCAAAAAAGCCAAGCTGTGGCTGGCCCATCCCTGGAGGTGTCTAAGACCAGGGGTTGTATCTGGCTTGGAGGGGTTGTATTCCACCTTGGATGGTGGAATGCTCAGGGCAGGGGATGAAACTGGGTGTCCTTAAGGTCCCCTCCCACCCAAACCATTCTGTGAAGCTGCCCCACTGCCTCGGAAGCAGCAGGTTCTGCAGGTGTGGGCTCTGTGCGGGGTTTTGGACATGCAGGCAGCTGCAATTTTGGTGTTTGTTGCAACAACAAAAGCCACTCAGTCACAGCAGGTCTGCTGGAACGAGGAGAGCCCCAGTGAGCGCAGCCACACGCCCCACAGCCCATGCAGAGCGGGGTGCCAGCAGTGCCTCGTTCACTGGTGTGGAAAATCGTGTCCCAATAAGCCACGAGTATTGTGAGGAGAAGGGATGAAAACAACAGTAGCATTGAGTTGGAAGGCTTTCCCAATGGGAGATCTCTTCCTCTGAAACCCAGCAGCAGAAGCCAGGGGCAGATCTGGGGTGAGGCAGTGAGTTGTGCTGGATGGTGCAAGGCAGGGCTGAGCTCCAAATTGCCTCCACACAGTGCAGCCAGCTCAGCCCAGCCTGACTTTAGGGGCCTCAATCACTGATTTCACCAATGTCTTTTGTTGCTCCGTTATTTCTTCAGCCTACTGGAGAAATCACAATTAACCAATGGTTAATTTACCCTTGCTATCCAGATTAAATCCCTTACTGCTTAGGCTGGCAGTTTTGCACCTGTTGAGGAGTGAAGTCCTGACAGCTTTGTCATGGGAATCTCACCTGAAAAACAGGAAGGGACTGGCATGGATGCTCTCCAGAGCTGCCTGTTCATGCATTTGCCCTACACATCGGCTTGTTGTGACCCTAAAAATATCCTAACTAGGATTTGGGTGCTGCTGGGAGAGCTAAGGTGTGAGTGGGGCTTGCAGGAAAGAGCAGCTCCGCTCCAGATCTGTTATTTCTCCTTTTCTTATAAATTGGGGTCAGAAGGTAAATGGAACATGCTGGAGCAGGAAGAGGTGACTGGTGGTGGATATTAAAAAAAAACCTCTTTAATTACAGGATTTGGAGAGAGTATTCTTCATGGAGATAATTTTTTAATTGTTGCTGTTTCAGGGAAAGAATCCCAGTGCTCCCAAGCAGTTCCCAATAGCAAAAGCCCTGATCTCTTAGCACTGCTGATTCTGATCCCTTCAAGATGGGGCAAAAGAAAATGCTGTGTCTGTTAGAGCTCCCCCAATAAACTTCAACTTCTCCTGAAGAGAAGTGTTTGTTTCCTTCCATCTGCTGCTTTTGCAAGGAAGGAAAATCAGCCTGTTCAGACACCAGGAAGTTCTTCAGCATGGGAACAGCTCTCTGTAAATGCAGGAACAATAACGGGCAGAAATTATCATACCTAAAAATACCCTGCATTCGAGTCACACGCATAACCCAGCCCCGGAGCAGCTCGGAGGAATGCGGTGGATGCAGCCTGAGGATCCGCGGGATGTGCCGGCTGTGGGCAGCGCGGGGGCACCTGCTTGGCTCTGCTGCAGATTTTGCTTTCACCAAAACATATTTTGCTTTTACAGGGAGCTGTCGGCTCCAGCCGAAACTTTGTGCCCTGCAGGGTGGCCTAAGCCACTCACGGGGGAGATGAAAGCCGGACCCTGTGCAGTCAGAGCCCTCCGACACTTGGATTTCACCGAAGCCATCCTCACAAGGGCGCTGTGTGAGCAGCTGGGGGGGCTGCAAATACAAGCTAAATATTTGCTAATGCTAATTTTATCCTGGTCAAAAGGGTTTTTTTTCCTGTGAATAATCCCAAACAAGCAGCATTAGGGAATAAGCAGTTCAATGCAGCATTCAAGGGGGGTAAATATGCAACAATTATATAATAATTATTGTTTCCTAGGCTTCTGCACAGTTTTTTTTTTTAATAATTCTTACTAATTTGAAATGAGAAAAGGGCTGAAAAGGTACTGATAGATGAGGCACAGCACACACCTGGCTTTTGAACATCTGTTGTGTGTTAATATGGGCACGTGTCTTACAGGAGGGGATTTTAATTCTGGTATTTAAGGGGGCTGCAAGGCCCAGGTCAAAGGCAGCAGCTCTCCAGCCGTCCCAGGAGAGCCAGGGAGGTGAGGTGGGAGGCAGCGGATGAGGTGATGCTGTCCACAGGCCGCTCTGAGGGCAGGCAGAGCCCACCGCCCGCAAGTCACCCCGGTTGTTGCCCTAGAGCTCACCGCCGAGGGGAGTCCGTGGTGTCTTCCTGCAATCAATTCCGAGGCGGGCTGTGCCTCCAGTATTTGCTTTTCCGAAATTTCCGAGCGCTGGCCGCGTTTCCACGGTAACGCCGAGCGATCCGATGAGGGCTCTTTGCAGAGCGGCGGGGCCGGCGCTCTCTCCCTGCCGAGCCCTGCAGCAGTTTTGGCTTTTCGCAGCAGAAGCTGCAGTTGTGGCACAATAGGGGTGATGTGGGAACTCCCAGGTGTGTGTGCCGGTCAGGTGTGCGCTCACCAGATCCTTCGTGCCGGCAGCACCGTGGAGAAAGGACTGAGGCGGGGCCAGGATGGGAAGGGTCCAGACCTCAGCCGGGTCCCCATCCCCTCCATCCCAGCAGGGCACAGCCCCCGGTGAGGCCAGCACCTCGGTCCTGTGCCTCTGAACCCTCCGATGCTGTGATTCCTGCCAGTGTCCGTGGAACCCATGGGGCTGCCACACCGGAATGGCCCCGATGGCACGAGTGAAGAGCTGTGTCCCACAGAGCCAGAGCCCAGCCTGCCCTGCCCTGCCCTGCCCTGCCCTGCCCTGCGGGAGAGCCGGGAATGCCGCTGCTGCCAGCTCCTCACCCAACACCAGCCACCGAGAGACCTGCCCGTGGGTTGACACCGCTCATGGAAACACACGGCCATGGAATTGATTTAGTCTCTGTGGCCTAAAACTCTTCCCGTGGCTGCCCAGAGCCGTCCCGCCACACCCATCCCAGCCTCTCCAGGACGGGACAACACCGGGAGCACTGGTTCTAGCCAGGTCATTTAAATCATTAAGATGAGAAAGAACTGCATGGGCTGGATCCCAACAAAGCAATTTGTAGCTCATTTTTCCTTACGATGAAATTGAAAATTGGTCTAACTTTGAAGTAAGAGCTTTGTATGACAACAATGAACCAAGCCTGTGCAAGGAGAGGTCGGGCACACTTTCATGAGAGCTTGGAGGCAGCTGGAGCAACAGCAGGAAGGTGTTTTGAGGATACCACTGTGCCAGGACAGCAAGGACAGCCAGAGATCATGGTCTCTGCATCCCCCAGAACGACCCCAACATGCCTACGGAACAGTTCAAATGTGGCAGCAGCTCCTTTTGATGGGAGAAGGCCGGGGAGCTTCACTTTGAGGCTAAAAAGCTGAAGGACAGAGTCGGGTGGATCCCTGCTGTGATGGTGACACTCCAGCAGAACCACATCGAGATACTCATGCCCGTTTTAATGTATTTGGAGGAAACATTGCTTGCCACAGCTTTGCCTGGACAACGGGCGCACTTGCATTGCCGTGACTGATTCACCCCCAGCAGCCGCTTGGCAGCCGCAACGCAGCATTCCCGGCTGGATTCGGCCGTTCTGAGGGACTCCAGCCCCAGGCTGGGTTCGGCCGTTCTGCTGGACTCCAGCCCCAGGCTGGGTTCGGCCGTTCTGAGGGACTCCAGCCCCAGGCTGGGTTCGGCCGTTCTGAGGAATCCCGGCCCCAGGCTGGGTTCGCCTGTTCCGCAAAATCCCGGCCCCAGGCTGGGTTCGGCCGTTCTGCTGGACTCCAGCCCCAAGCTAGGTTCGGCCGCTCTGAGGGACTCCAGCCCCAGGCTGGGTTCGGCGGCTCTGAGGGACTCCGGCCCCAGGCTGGGTTCGGCCGCTCTGAGGAATCCCGGCCCCAGGCTGGGTTCGGCCGCTCTGAGGAACCCCGGCCCCAGGCTGGGTTCGGCTGTTCCGCGGAATCCCGGCCCCAGGCTGGGTTCGGCCGCTCTGAGGAACCCCGGCCCCAGGCTCCAGCCCTGCCGGGGCCCCGCCGCGCTCCCTCCCGCGGGGCCGGGCCCGGCGCTCTCCGCCCGCCCACGGGGGCGGCCCGGGCGGCGCTTCCCGGCCCGCGGAAGTGATCCCGGGCAGGGCCGAGCCGGGAGGAAGCGGAGATTTCGGACGGAGGTGATCCCCAGAGCAGACGGCGGTCGCGGGGAGAGGTGATTCGGGGGAAGGCGGCGATCCCCGGCGAAGGCGATCCCGGGAGGCAGCGGCGGTCCCGGGCGTCCCCACCATGAAGCTCATCATCCTGGAGAATTATTCTCAGGCCAGCGAATGGGCGGCCAAGTACATCCGCAACCGCATCGTGCAGTTCGGGCCCGGCCCCGGGCGCTTCTTCACGCTGGGGCTGCCCACAGGTGGGTGCCGGGGGGCGGGCGCGGGGCCGGGGCCCTCAGCCCCGGCTGAGGCGGCCGCTCCCCGCAGGCAGCACCCCCCTGGGCTGCTACAGCAAACTGGTGGAGTATTACCGCAACGGGGACCTCTCCTTCAAGTATGTGAAGACCTTCAACATGGACGAGTACGTGGGTGAGTGCTGCAGCCACCTGTCCTGTCGCCTTTGTCCCTCCCTGCCCGGGAGTTGCTGGGCCCTTTGCCCGGCAGATCCTGGAGGTGCCCGAAATCCACCTGTCCAGGTAAGATAGACAACATTTCACCGAGTTACAGCATCAGTTAGGATGGAAACGACCTCTGAGATCATTGAGTGCAACCTATGACCCCACACCAGCGTGTCAGCTAAACCATGGCACTGAGGGCCATGTCCAGTCCTTCCTTAAACACCCCCAGGGGATTAGCAAAGAAGGGCAATTTGAAAACCTATGGAAAAAAAATTGAAAATTGAGGGTCAATTTGAAAACCTGTGGACAAAACTGGATACTGGGTGTTGCCCAGTGTTGCAGACACTATTCCAGACACTCCTGTGTGTTAGCTGCACTCAGGTACTGACCAGGTAAGGAACAGCTTATCGCTGCAGGCTCAGTGTGCAGCATTAACTTCCACCTTTGCTCTGGGATTGTAAAGGTCCCTTACAGGACCAGTGTGTTCCCTGAGTGCCCTCTGGTATCTCCTGCTGAGATAGCAAGGGACTGTCATTTCTGAAGTCATGGTGAAAGAGTCTCCTCAGAAGAAATAGATCCAAAGGTGAAAAACATACAAGCTAAATATTTGCTAATGCTAATTTTATCCTGGTCAAGAGGGTTTTTTTGCTGTGAATAATCCCAAACAAGCAGCATTAGGGAATAAGCAGTTCAATGCAGAATTCAGGAGGGGTAAATGTGCAACAATTATATAATAATTATCATTTCCTAGGCTTCTGCACAGTTTTTTTAAATAATTCTTACTAATTTGAAATGAGAAAAGGGCTGAAAAGGTACTGATAGATGAGGCACAACACACACCTGCCTTTTAAACATCTGTTGTGTGTTAATATGGGCACGTGTCTTACAAGAGGGGGTTTTAATTCTGGTATTTAAGGAAATAAAAACAACTCTGAAAGCTGAGGGCATGACAAAGGACAGAGAGAGCAGTGCTCTGTCACCAAAGCCACTACAGAGGTATGGAAGTGCTTTGTTATGGGTGATACTGCTTCAGCCCAGTGTGTTCTGTTAACAGGTCTCCCAAGGGATCACCCAGAAAGTTACCATTCCTTCATGTGGAATAACTTCTTCAAGCACATTGACATCTCACCAGAAAACGTCCACATCTTGGATGGAAATGCCCCTGATCTCCAGGCAGAGTGTGATGCATTTGAGGAGAAAATCAAAGCAGCTGGCGGCATCGAGCTCTTTGTTGGAGGTGAGAACCCAAGAGCAGCAGCTTCTAAACCTTGTCCCAAAGCTGTGCCTGTCCTCCCCAGCTCTCACTTATTGTCAGGGTTGTTCATTGGCAGTGAAGCCCACCCCACAGCCCATGGCCCTGGGCACTGCTGTGTCCTGGCAGCCACACAAATGTGAGCTGCAGCAGAGGAATTGCAGGGTTTTTTTTTCTCAGCTCTGTGTTCCCAGGAGCACTGCCTGTCCTTCTCCTGGGAGAGCTGCTGGCTGTGCTCCCACAGCTGACCCTCTGCTGTCCCTGTCCCAGGTATCGGCCCCGATGGTCACATCGCCTTCAACGAGCCAGGATCCAGTTTGGTGTCCAGGACACGAGTGAAGACCTTGGCCATGGACACCATACTGGCCAATGCCAGGTTCTTTGATGGTGACCTCTCCAAAGTGCCCACCATGGCTTTGACAGTTGGAGTAGGCACTGTCATGGATGCCAGAGAGGTGAGGAAATGAGAAGGGGCTTCCTGCAGTCCCTCTGGAGCAGCCAAATGTTATCCTGTTATGGAGCAGCCACGTGTCCTCTGGTGCAGCATATTCCTGCCACAGAATGCCTGATCCTCCTGTCCTCTGGCATCCTGCAACACCATGGAGAGGCTCTTGCTCCATCTCTGCTGGCACTTGTGTTTGTGTAACCCTGCAGCAGCTGTTCCCCCCCAGGGAGCCAGGAATGTTTGGGAGGGTGTCTTTGGTTAGGAATCTTACCTGGGGAGTAACTACAGAACACCAGCAGGTCATGAAAACTTGTGTGGGACCACTTTTACTGGAGTCTATTTGATCTACACTTGTTAAATCTCAGTGTACAGGTGCCCAAAGGATCATTCCAGTGACCCACCAGGCTGTGGTTTCATTGAGAGCTGAAGCAGTCAGAGGAGCAGCAGCACAGAGAAGTGGCCGTGGGGAGGGTGACAGGGGTGTCCCCATTCTCAGCTTGGCAGGCTGTGGTTGGGCTCTCCCTGACTGCCCCTCTCTGTGTCTGGGGGTGCAGGTGATGATCCTGATCACAGGAGCCCACAAAGCTTTTGCTTTGTACAAAGCCATCGAGGACGGTGTCAACCACATGTGGACGGTGTCGGCCTTCCAGCAGCACCCCAACACCGTGTTCGTGTGCGATGAGGACGCCACGCTGGAGCTCAAAGTCAAAACAGTGAAATACTTCAAAGGTGAAGTGTTTGACCAGGCCAGGCAGCTGTTTTGTTACATTTTTAGGAGCCACTGTTGCTGTATAATTAACTCCCAAAGGAGTATATTCCTTATGTATAAATACAAGGATTGTACTAAATATACCACAGTAGTACAAGTGTGAAGGTAAATGCTTAATGCTTGGTGTGGGAGCAAAGGCACAAGCACAACAGTAATGTCTAAATCCATTAGCATCCCATGAAGGAGAACTTTCCTTTATTATGTCTACTTAAATTGTCTTTTGATTCTCTCCATCAGGTTTAATGCTTGTTCACAACAAGCTCGTGGAGCCCTTGTACAGCATGAAGGAGATGGGAGCAGAGAGGAGCCAATCCAAGAAGCCATACAGTGATTAATGTGCTGTGGCAGTGCTGAACCAGCTGCTGAAAACAGCTGGGAGAAAAGGGAATTGCTGCAGAAACTGATCTCGTATTTGTTCTTAAATTAGCAGAATGATCATATGGTTCCTTCTCTCCATTAAAGAGACAGATGCCAAACACCTGCCTTAATTAACCAAAGGAGGATGGGATCCAGTGTTCTGTGTTCCACAAACTTCTGCCACCAACTCATTGTCTGAAGGAAATGAAGAATGAGTTGTTTGATCTGTGAGCTGACTGTAATCGCAGACTGAAGGCTGCAGAACTGAAATGAAAGTACAATGTTGCAGAAACAAGTGGGCAATCACTTTGGGGTGTATTCCTTGCAGTTAGGACAAGTACCTGGTGTTACTCCTTCCCCCTCCATGAAACACTCTGACGTGAGAATCCTGGAAAAGAGGATTGTCTAGCTGGAGAAGGGAAAACTCAGAGCAGCACCCACAGCCACGAGAGGGCAGCAGGAAGATGGAACCACGGGGAAGATGAGAAGGGACAGTGGGGCCTAAGTGGAGACGTGATGCTCACGCTGCAGAGGATACAACCCTGCTGTGGGAACAGCCAAGCAGTGGGGCAGGATCCCCACGGCTGTGCAGGCTCTCTCTGCAGGAGGTTGGCAAGACCTGCCTGGATAAACCCTGGCTGAGTCCTGCTTTGAGCCATGTGATGGACCTGAGATGCTTCAGCAGAAGAGGCTCCAGCAGCATCCCCCACACGGGGTCCATGGTGCAGCTCAGGCACCTGAGGATGTCACTGTGGTCACACACAAAGCCCTTGTTCATGTTCACGCCCAGGTATCATTTGCTATGCCTGGTGCTCTCTCTTCTCCAGAATTTTCCGTTTCTCTGAGGAAATGCCAAACCAGTCCCAAAGGAAACACTCTGTTCCTACTGGCTTCAGCCTCTGTTTAATTACAGACACCCCACACAGGTGGACAACAGCCAAGACCCCACCAATTCTGAAATGTGATTCCTGGGATTACTATCCAATGCTCTCACACAAGAGGCAAGAAAACTGGGCAACATTTATTTTCTTTATACAGAAATTTTTTAAGTTGTTGATCTGTAATGTAACTTTCTTCACTAAATGTCTTTAATTTTTTTAAATGGTGACATTTGACTGTATCTGGTGCTCGGTCTCAGTGTGCTCATGGTACCAAAGCTGTCTGGAGGCAGTCTGGTGAGAAGAGCTCCTGCTGCTTCCCCCTTCCTTGCCCTTGGCAGGTTTTTCTCTGAGGGAAAAGCAGCACCCTTGGGGTGGGAGGGCACTTTGCAGGCATGAAAATCCCATGAGCAGAACACATCCCATGGCAGCTCCAGGTGGAAGCTCTGGGCTGTCCCATTCCCAGGAGCACCTGTGCTGCCAAATCCATGCCAGAAGGAAGACAAAACAGGGACACTCTGTTTACCATCTTAAAGTGAATTTAGTGCATGTGGAAGATGCAGGAAATACAGCTCAAACCATACACAACATACACTTTTCCTACACACTGACCTAGAGCTTCAGCTGAGGTGAGATTTGCTCTTCCTTTCATCTTTTTAATCTCTGTGCCAGTTCCAACAGTGCAGACTCCTCCTCTGCACAGGGAACTGAAGCACCTGGTTTTGGCCACATACCCAGTTAAATTTATTAACTCTCAGTCAGAACTGGGCTGTGATCACCCTGAGTTCCTGAGGAGTCTCAGCTCCAGAGCTTTCCATCCAGGCCCTACTGCTCTTGAACACAGCACATGCAGTTTTAGTTTCCAAATAAACTTTTAGACTGTTCTGCAAGTGGAAAAACTTGTAAAAAAATCAGTGTTTGCCACCTTCATACTCTCAAAACCACTTGCTGAGATTTTAGGGGAAACAATTTGGTTTCTGAAATAATTTGAAGTGCAAAACCAGTGGAAGTAAAGGATCTAGTCCAGAAGCAGAAGTATCAACAATCAAATTTCTTATATGAAGAGTTAATAAAAAATAAATTACTTCATCAGCTGAGAACACAAGGTAATTGTCAGTATCTTCAAGAATTCGAGTTCATCTCTTCCTGATAACTTTTCACCCTCTCACTGGTCACATCCTCAGCTCACTGCCTTGGCACTCATCCCTGCCAAAACAAGGACAGGCAACGTGAGGGAATCCAGCAGCAACACTGGGAGTCACCAGGCTCACAGAGATCCCTGGAAATGCCTGTTGGTCATTTAATGCCCAGGCTCTCAGGGATGCAAAGGCTCAGGCAGAGCAGCCAGCGAGAGGGGTTGGGGATAATCAGCTTTAATGTCATTAGAAAGTACCAGTGACAGAGCCAGGAGCTGCTTTTCAGAGAAGCACATCAGGAAATTCATAAAAGCAACAAACTTTGTTGCTGAATACAGAAGAAATTTTCTGTCTTGTATCAGAAAACTCCCCCAGTCCAAGCAACTCCTGAGAGAGCACTACAGCTCCACCAAACCACCCCAAACCCCACAATATTCATATTCCAAGAGTCTCCAAGGGTCAGTCTCCCTAAAGGAAACCCTCAAAATATTTCTGGGATCTAGGGCTTCAGTTTTGTCTGTTGGCTTTTAAAAAAGGGTACATCTTGGTATATATTTTTCCAACGGTTTTCCAATTTCTGACTTCTTTAATAATGGACATGTTTGTTTGGGCTTTCCACAATGATGCTGATCTCAGGATGGGGAAAAGTCTTCTTTGGTTTTGGCAACAGGTTTGGAGGTGTGAGTGTCCCGCAGTGCAGGGCAGTTACCACTCTTCTGTCACACAATGAAAGTGAAAAGCAAACAAAGGACACACAAAAAGCATCTGTCTCTGGTTTGTTCACCTTTTGGTGCTGGAGGAAGCTACTGATCATCATCTTCCACTTCCCAGAACTCCCCATCGTCGATGTGCATGGCTTGAAACAATCTGCAAGACAGAAAATCAGCAATACCAGGGCGTAAAAAAGACAAATATGTTAAAAAAGTTATCATCCTAAATGCAACAACAGTACAGCAAGTTCCCCTGTTTTTTTCAGTGTCACCAACCACCATCTGTGCCCTGTGGAAGGGGCAAGAGAGGCTGCCATTGTCACCCTCCTGTCACCTGTCCCTTGGCTCTTCCCCAAGTGAATGTGAGTTAAATCTGCAGCTCCTTAAAGCAGCTCTTCCCCAAATCCTCGAGCTGCTCCTGAGCCTTGGCAGGGAAACACTTCCCTGCAGGCTGTGGCAGCACAGAAAGGGCGAGATCATGACCTGACCAAAAAAAATCAGAAATAGGCTCAGAAGACTCCTTCAGAATTTTAAAACCAAAGTTCGTTAAAACCAAAATCACTCTCATTTTACTGTTAGTGCAAATATTTGAGAGGAGAAACTGTCTGAAACTGTAGCTACAGATTCAGGTAAGAATCTGGGAGAGACTGTAAGGAGAAGTAGAAAACTGTTCCAGCAGTGGGAGGTCCCTGAAGCACCGACCTGTTGAAGCAGGGGGAGGAGGGGTCGTTGAAGTGCCTGTAGGGGTTGGCCCGGGACAGGGAGCCCATGCAGAGCCAGCAGAAATACTGCATGCACCCTGTGCAGGTCATCTTGTTACAGCCATCCAGTTTCTGGGGGAAAAACCAAGGAATGGTGTTAATGGATCCCTACTGTGGCAGGCTCCAGTCCCTCTCTGCCAGCAGCCCTCAGAGCCACAGCAGTCAGTGAACACATCCCCCCCTGGCTCCACCACACACAGGTATTCTCACTGGGAGCTGGAATCCCAGCACTGGAAATCGGTTATAACACTAAAAATACTGGAAATTAGTATTTTTCTGAAGCTGGATTGATTTCCTGGCTCTAGTGTGAAGCAGAGATAGCCTGAAACACATGGAAAACAAAAGGATTCATACAGATCCAGAGTCAACCTGGATCTGCTTACAATGGGAGCCTGACCAGCAGTCACTGTTTGTACTCCAGTCCTTGGGATCCACAAATACCACCTCACCTCCTACTCCATGTCACACAGAAATGGAAAGTTCTCCTGGTATTTCCTAGAGATTTCCTCTCCCTAGAGGCTCCTACACACCCAGAACTGCCTCCTTGTGGGTTATTTTCTGTCCCATGCTTCCCCAGCCTTTCCCTCCTCACTCACCTCGATGTGGGTCCCACAGCAGGGACAAGACTTGGAGTTCTTCTCCAGCCATTCCTTACTCTCCATCTCCTCCAGGGCTTTCTGAATCACTCTCTTGCCATAGCGTTGTTCCAAAAATCTTTTAGTTGTCTCATCTGCTTCTAAATACTCGTTTCTCAAATCCATTAATTTCTCTGGGGGGCAAAATCAAACCAAACCAGACAGCTTTTGTAGGATATTAGATATAGAAGTCCAGCTAATTGCAGCATAAAGATTTTCAAAGAACAATAAAGCAATGAATTAAAAAGCAAGAAAACTATTAAAATACTTAAGATGAAAATATTAAAACCACTCTGCCCCAAAATTCAGCAGTTTTACATTGTTTTATTATAATAGAGATCTGTTGATGTAATTAGGACAATGTAAAATAAATTACAAATGGAAATATTTTTTTCTGACTATATATTTAATGAAATTCCGTCACAGGATTTTGAGGCCAGACAGGGAGAGAAGTCTCCACCTGATTCCAGTATTAACTCTGACAATACAAAGCAGTGAAAATACCAAGTAATTCTTCCACTGCTACAGCCTCTCAGCATTTGACAATCAGCAGTTTATAGGGAGCTCCTGAGCTGAGGAGTCTCACCAAAGGAATATTTAATTGCCAGCAACAGCCCTCCTTCCAAATGAATGTGTCTTTCAGAAAGTTCAGGGCAAGGAGCTCCCTCGCTCAGCTTTGGACTTTTCCACCCAAGGTTTAGCTGTGTCTGGGTGTGACTGTGGAGCCCAGGGGGAGGTGACTCACCTGCAGTGACCTTGCAGGGGGACACCCCGTGGTAAGTCATCTTGCAGAGGGTGCAGAAGGCGTAGTTGCAGCAGGAGCAGATGCCCATGGTGCAGCCGGGCTCCTGCATCACGGGGGTCTGGCAGCCAGGCCGGGGGCAATAAACCACGTCAGCCATCAGGTCCAGGCTGGACTGCAGCAGCAGGCGGTCATAGCGGGCAAACAGCTCCTCCCCAACCAGCTCCTTCACCTGCAAACACAGCCACAGGCAGGGAAGATGCACTGAGGCCCTGGCACTGAGCAGCTGTGGCTGCTCCTGGATCCCTGGCAGTGCCCAAGGCCAGGCTGGACGAGCAGCCTGGGACAGTGGAACTGTCCCTGCCCATGGCAGGGGGTGGCACTGGATGAGCTTTGAGGACCCTTCCAACCCAAACCAGCCTGAGATTCTCTGATTCCTTGCATCTGTAATTCTGAGCCTGCTGCAGCAACAAACAGCAAGTCAGTGAAAAGGTATCAACAGCTGGGGTGAATCCACTTTAGATTCTCTAACAGGTCACAGGGGGTCAAGGCTCTGCTCCCAGGGAACAGGGACAGGACAAGAGGAAACGGCCTCAAGCTGTGCCAGAGGAGGCTCAAGTTGGACACCAGGAGGAATTTCCTCATGGAAAGGTTGCTCAGGCCTTGGCAGGGGCTGGCCAGGGATGTTTGGAGTGCCCATCCCTGGAGGTGTCCAAGGATGTGGCACCTCATGACATGGTTCAGTGGCATGGTGGGATTGGGTCAAAGGCTGAACTTGGTGATCTTGGAGGTCTTTGCAACCTAAGTGACTCTGTGATTGCCAACGTCCACCATGCAGAGCCACAGCCTGGCCCTGAACTCAGGTTAGGTTCCCAGAGCTCCACAGCCCCTGTGCATGGGAATTACCTGGCCTGGAGTGGCGACAGAAGAACACTTGGGCTCGGGGCAGTTGAGGCAGTGCACCTGTCCATCCCTGATCTGGATTTCAAAGTAGTCCTTCAGGCAGGCCTTGCAGTACACGTGGCTGCACTCGGTGAAGTGCATGCACTCACTGCCCAGCTTCTCACAGAAGCAGATACTGCACGAGTACATCTTACTGTTAAAGCACTTTCTCCTCTGGGCCTGGTCGAAGTCCAAGATCTCCCTGATCAGACTGGACAAGGACTCCACATCCTGCACAGCCCTGGCATCCACGATTTCCTCCTCAGCTGTGGCAGAGCCTGTGGCACCCCCACAGTCCTTCCCAGCCTCGAGGGGCCCCACTGGTGTCCGGCTCTGTCCCTTCCCCTGAGGGCTCATTTTCAGCTCGTATGGTGATGAAATATTCAGGTAATTCAATGTTTCCTCCTTCAGAAACTGCATCCAGGCAAACAGGACCACACAGCCTCGGTTCTCTTCCCACACGTTGTCCAAGTGTTTGCAAAGAGCGCTGAGCTGGGAAAGAACAAAGAATTCCTGATTTCAGTAAGTTTGAGTAATTCCTTACTGGGCTCCTCCCCTCATACAGTCCTTAGTGCAAACTTTGATTTCAGATTCAGCAGTTTTTATCCATAAAATACACACAAAATAGTTCTCACAGATGCAAGTGTCTCTTCCTCAGAATCAAATGAAAACCAGCAAGAGACAAAAGAAGAGCCAACTGAGGAGCAAAACGTCATTATTTTTTTACTTTGTTTAAGTGTTAAATATTAACTTACTCAGCAGTCAAAATGTAAGAAATCCTCTGCAAACCTGTGCCTGGGAGAGCCATTTCCCACTGAGGGTGAACACGGGCGGGGAGGTGGATGGGTAGTCAGGTGGGAGCTCGAAATTCAGCACGAGGGGAGGCAGGAAGCACACGGAATACTCGAACCCACTGCTCTGGAGGCTCTCTGTGGAACTGCCTGAGCCAGGGCCCACCGAGGCAGTGGGAGAAATAACAGAAAAATGAAAACTAACCAGCTGTTGCTGTTTTTGACAGCATCCAGTGTCCGTTAGTTTGATATATTTCTGGGGTTAAAACTATTTGTTCCACCCTAAATAACAAAACTCTCAGTGCAGTAAAAATGTCACAGGGCTGGAGGTCCGTGATTAAACAGCAGTTAAATCTGTGAAATGTCAGATCCTGCACAAACCAGGAGCCTGGAAACACATATCCTTGGGGGAATAAAATCCCAATCAACAAACTTAATTATTCTGAAGAAGTGCTATTACTCATCTGTGATTTTAAAGTTTGCTGAAGACGTTCTGTGTATGAGGTTTTAATTGCTCAAACACAATCCTCCAGCAAGCACAGCAGAGGGTGAACCACAGCTTTTGTCCAGTCACTGTTCCCTCAGGTCACCCCCCAACAACCACCTGAGCTTGGTAAATCCTCCCTTGGGATAACAACACAAAACATCTCAACTCACCCCTCACAAAAATTTTGAAGTCTTGAGGTAACTCCAGACAAATTCTTGTTTCTCCTCCTTGGGCAGACTCTGCTCTCTTAAATTCATCCTCATCGTAGATGCTGGCCAGAGCCAGCAGCTCGTCCTCCTGAGCCTCCTTGTCCTCTGAAGACATTTAACTTTTCTGTAGAGTTACCACCACTCTGCAACATCAACCAAGTTAATGCATCCAATTCAAATTATTAATCAGAGGCATCTATATTTTATAGCATAGTAAGCTTCAGAAAAAACCCAGGTAACCAATCTAAAACAATGTGAAATATAAATAACGTATTTTACAGTTTGAAAAAATATTGGTAGCTTTATAAAATTAAAAAAAAAAACAACAAAACAAGAGAATATTGGAAAGTCAGAAAGCAAACTGTGTGTTAGTAAGTAAAGATAGCTGTAAGAGGGGAAATAATGAAATACGGAGATGCCACAGGGACATTTCACTGATGCTTGGAAGAAAACAGACCCCCCAGAAAACACATGAGAAATTAATTAGAAACAGTAGCTCTTGTCCAATGCTCTAACGCAAACAGGGTCCCATTTGAAAAGGTGAAAATCCTGCACAGGCATCTTGTAGATGCACTCGTGGAGCACCTCAGCTCTACATTTGGGGAAATAAAGCCCGTTTGATGAGTTACCTTTCGAGTCAGAGCAGCGCAGAGGCAGAGCCGAGGAGCCGCTCCCTGAGCATCCCTCCAGGGCCGGACTCTTCTCCTCCCTCAAGGCACGGACACGGCGCTGCAGAGGGGAAACACCCGCGGCGCTGGCACCGGCCTGCGGCTGCTGCGGACAAACAACAACAGCACCAGAAGCTCAGGGTTAAAGTGCCCTCGGTGCTCCCGTGCCCGGCAGCTCGCTCAGGGCTTGGGACTCATTTCCAGCCGCAGGAGCAGTGACTGAGCTGCAGGGGCCGGGCTGGGCCGGGGCCCCGGGCGAGCCGTGCCCGACCCCGCGGCGATGGGTCCGGAACGATTCCCGGGTTCCAGGCCCAGCTCACTACGGCGGCTCCGGCCGCTGCCACCGCGGTGCCCCGGCCCGGCGGGCCCCGGGGAGAGAGCCCGGCCCGGCCCGGCCCGACCCCGCCTCACCCGCCCCTCAGCCGCTCCTCACCCGCGCCTCAGCCGGGCAGCCGGGGCCGGGCCGAGCGGGCCGGGGACAGCGACGGGGCCCGGCCTTGCCCCTCGCGGAGCGGCGGCGGGGAGGGAACGGGGAGGGACGGGACGGGAAGGAAAGGCAGGGGAAGGGAAGGGACGGGAAGCGCCGGCGGGCGGAGGAGGCGGCGGCCCGGCCCCGCAGCTCCCCCGGCGGCCGGGAGGGCCCGGCCGGCTCAGCCGGGGTGCTCAGTGCCCGCTCCGGGCCCCGCCTGCCGCCCCTCCCCGGCCCCGGCACGGAGCGAGCGGGCACCGAGCGGCCGCCTCCAGCAGCGGTGCTCGGCCACTGAACGGGCTCCCCAGGGAAGGGTGACGGTGCGAGCGCTGGGTGCCTGTGCAGGGGCAGGAGTTGGGGTCACTGATCACTGTGGGTCCCTTCTAACGCAGGGCATTCCATGGTTGTGATTCATTACAGGGAGCCTGAACTCACACCCACCACACACCCACCCACAGCCCGGAGCAGCCCGGCAGAGCTCCTTGCACACCCCAAGAACACAGCCCTTCCCTCCACCCCCACACCACTCCCTCTGCATTGGAATCAACAGCTGCAGCAGGTGATCCAGTAGAATCCAGTGCATTTATTTCTTGCAATAACTGAATGGGTGTTTTTCAGCTTTGGATTTTAACACATACAAATTCATTTTTGCAAGTTTAATGACAATCAGTACTAGAAGCAAATCATTGTATAAAGCTCATAGAAAAAAAAACAAAACAAAACAAACCAACATATCCATCAGTTCTTGGTTTTCCTGGAAAAAAAGAAACCAAAACAAAAAAACCAAGCATTCCAAATGAAGGCCTCGTGGAAGCAAGCATACCCCTGCCAGAAAAAAAGTTAGGAACAAGTCAGAATCAACTATCAGCATAGGCAGCTGAAATACAAGTATTCACTCTTCCTACAAGCAGCTAATTTAACTAGAGACAAGGAGTTTACAGGGCCTAATTAGCTGGGGAGTTTGTGAGAAACCCACTCCCCTGTCCAGGAGCACATTCTGAGTCTGATCTGCAGTCTGGGCTAAGGAATAAAGGTGCTGATGACCACCCCCTGCTCTGCAAACCTCCTGTAACCATCAACTGTTCCAGTGCAAATCAGAGTGAGTCCAGAGCAGGCATTAACACTAAACCAAGAGCAATGGAAGACTCTGCCTTGGCTCTCCCCTGCCTTCCCTGTAGTGCCAGTGCTGCAATCCACAGGGAAAGGGAAGAGCAGGGTGCACATCAGACTTCAGATGTTGCTGTCTCCCTCCTTCAGGGGAGAATTGACTCAGCCTGGACATTAAAAATGGAGAAGCAGCTTATGGCTGTTCCTAGAGGTCTAGTTAGACTACCAAAACTTCTAAATACAATCAATAAAGGCAAACACTGCTGAGCTGAGCGAGTCCTTCGCCACCTCCGTGTTCTGACCTGCTGCCCTGCCCAAACCTCTCCAAGAGTTACCAAGAGTGCTGCGGGATTCACTTGCTTCAGTTTGTATTCAGAACGTACAAAGTCGACAACTTAAAGCTTTATTGTAGTTTGCAATAATATAAACAAGTGCTGAAATTCAGTCAATGTCCATTTCTGGAAGCTTCTTGTCGGTGGCTGTGGGGACAGAGCCCGGCTCGGGGGGATGGGCCCCGCTCCCGTCCCCCTGCCCATCCAATGGTCCGTTGGGTTCCGTCGGCTTCTGCTCCTCCTTCGGCAGCTCCACCTTGGGTTTGGGTTTGTTCACTATGGGATTACAAATATTTGCCAATTCCTAGAAAACACAGAAATAACACATCCTTAGAAATGGTTTTATCTCCCACGGCTGAACTGTAACTTTTGAAACCACCGTTGGGAATATTCCAGTTGAGGGTTGATGCTCCCTGGTACTTCTGAGATTTCTTGCCTCAGAGTTTTCTGATAGAGCCATAAACACAAAAATTCAGGGAAATACAGTGAGTTATGTAGAAAAGCTTACTTTTGCTTTAGCCTGTATGTCTTTTGCTTTTATAACTGGGTCCAAAGTAAGACTCCTCTTGTTCTGAAGGTTGAGGTTGTTGTTCATCCACTCCATGGCTTCATTGGTGCTCTTCTCCACCTTTGCCACATCTGCTTCATCGAGATGCTCGAACAGTTCATCCTGCAACACCCAAACAAGAGCAGCTGTGTCAGTGTTTGAGCACAAACTGCACCCTGATTTCCTCCAAACTTAGCTTCTAAACACTGAAGACCATTTAGCCAAGAGCTGCTGTAGCTAACAAATCAACTGATCTGATCACCCACAGCTCGGAACCAGAGACTGAAGCTCTCCTGCTGCTGGCATTTTGCCTCCTTGAGGAAATCAACGCCTGATTAAAGAGAGACTGATGTTGCAAGGCCCAAAATTCACTTCTGAAAATCTATTAAACATCAAGAACTCATAAGCTCACTGGGAGGTTGCACCAGATTTTTGTTTGAAGCAGGTTATTCAGAAAACATTTGTACCACCTCCTTGCACTTTCCAGAAATTAAGTATGGAAATACCTTTGCTTTGAATGCATGAACAGCTTTCATGTACTGCTGAATTTGCTTCCCCAAGTCCTCAAATGCTTTTGGTCTTTCCTCTGATTCTTGGAATCTTGCTTGAATAGGCTGACCCAGAGTCTGAAACAAAGCACAACAGGTATCAAAACTCATGGGGCATCACTGAGGGATCCTCAAGGTTTGACAGGATACATCAACTTTCCTGAACTCCTCAGAACTCTGACTGTTCCCTCAACTTACAGGAAAGACTGAGCCTCCCTCAGCCCTGTTCTTACAGGTCTGTTGGAGATCTACTCCTCACACACTTACAATCCAAAGCAGGCTGTTTGTTTCCTCAGACAGCTCCTCACTGGAACAAACTTCTCCAGCTTCAGTAAATTCCCATGGGAATGTCAGAACCACCTACCTTCAGTTCTGCCAATTTATCAATGTATATTTGTTTGGGCTGGTCTTCACCATCTTCATAAAGCCAAATTTCTGTATCTTCCAGCTTCAGTGTGAAGCTATTGCGATCCTGCAGCAATGCACACAAAACAGGCAGGTGACATCATTTATTAGGTGACAAATGGCACTAAATGGTACCTGGAACCTTTCTGTATTTTTAGAATATAAAGAACTCTTTATCCTATTTTAGTGAAAAATAAGAAATAAAGTACTCTTCTCTATCTATAGCTTTGTGATGTATTCCAGGCCCAAGGAAGAACCACATGTGACAGCCACAGTTCAGATCAAATACTGTCACATAAATGGCTTTTTTTTCCCCTGCACATTTTCATTGTCACTACATGAGCAAGCCTGAGAATAGAGGGAAACTGTTCTTTAGCAAAGGTGCCATAAATGTCACCTGGGTTGTCCCAGTTTGGGCTCTGCAGACACTTGGCTGGCAAAGCTCCATTGCAATCAATGGAGATGCAGTCAGGTGTTCAGAGATTCATCCCTAACAGCAGAGGTTATTGCATTACACACCAAGCTCCTTCAGTACAACAGGGAAAGCTGATTAATAATACCAAGACATTTTTAGGCAACCAATTCAGACACAGGTGCCCACATTTAGTAGATTATCAACAGAGCCAGAAAAGTTACAATTATGTCTTCAAATTCAAAGCCTGAATTTGTAATTTATGTAAACAAAGTATGTGTCAGAAGTCAAGAGTTACTAAATCCAGCTGCTGATTGTACCACCACGTATGGGGACAATCAAGCAGCAGTACTCACATCCTCACCGACGAACTTCTCGTAAACACCGCAGAGTTTGTCTCTCATTTCATACACGTACTCCTCCACTGCATTCTTGGCATCATTCCTCTCCTTCTCCAGCTTATCCTGCATTATCATCTTACCCTGTGAACAAAGTGTCAAATTAACTGGCTAAAAAGCTCATTATTTAACATTGACTTCCAGGACACGTTGTTAGCAAAGGCTCAAATCAGATCAAGGTTTTGCAAAACTGATTTACAGAACTGTTCTAACACAGCACACAACTGAAAACTCATTTCAGTTTTGGTGTGATGTCCAATACAGCACAGGATGATCCTCCTCCACCCTGAGGGTCACCTGCACCTTGTCCCTGCAGGTGATTCTGGAGGTTTCCTGCAGAACAGCCCTTTGAGAGGGACAGCTCCCCTCACCAGGAGCAGTGAATGTATTCTGCCTCCACGGGGCACTGTTGCTCATTTCAGACTCCTAACTGCTTGTTTTATTCCTTTCAGTCCTCTCCCTGACCATCCTTAACCATGTTTAATGACCAACAACATTTCTGGAGACCAACAAGCGACATTTTTAGCTTGAGCAAGAAGTGTTTACCTCATTCTCAATGAACAAGTTGAGCATGTCCTTCCCTATCTGCCACACCAGCTGGTTCTCGATGGGAAGGTCCACTGTGGTGGTCTTCACTTTGGCCTTCTTGGCCTGAGGTGGCTGATCCACTTTCTTGTCCTTTGAGTCAGCTTGACAAGTCTGCATTAAAAATACATAAATACATTCACTGTAAAAACAGCATCACTACTCAGTTCAAGGAGAGCAGTCAAGGTTTACATCAGAAAAACTGAGTTAGCATCTCAACAAGAGAAGCAAGCACTCCCTGCCATTCTGAAGCCTGAGATAATTAATGCAGCCACTGACCTTTTCTGGGCAGTCTGACTACATTCATGGGGGAGGGTGCTCATGGCAGAACACTGTTCTAGCATTCAAGTTATTGAACACTAGATGATTATTTCTTCCCTGAACAGGAGAGTTCCCCCATTTTATCAGTACTGGGTCACCTGACAGGCCTGCAGATATCAATGCCATTTGTGTTCTTTCTAAAGCTCTAATCACAATAGACCACCAGTGCACTGAAATAAAAAGTTCAGCTTCCAGAACTATGATGAAGGCAACAGATCTGCTCACACTCCTCATATTCTCAGGAATCTCATGAAAATAAAGTCTCAAATACTCCTGTTACCTCCATTTCTTCAGACTCTGCCTTATTTTCAGGTTGGGTTTGCTGCTGCTCTTCAGCCTTTTGTTGCTCCTCGTCTACTTGCATCTTCTGAAATTCAGAGAGATCCAATTTCACACATTAAACAAATGCAGATCACTGCTTCAGTTCCTAGGCCGATCCCTTAACACCTCTAATGCTCTTTAGGCAAAATAAACAGAATGAAAACTGAAGGAATAAATTATGAGCTCCCAGTCTTTGCTCCAGCAAGCCACAGCTCCATCATTAAGAATTTGATCTGTACCTCAGCTTCTGGTTTCAAGAGATCTACCACTGGTGTAACACACTACAATGAGTACTCAATCTCCTATTTCAGTTGTGGGCATGTCTAATAAATCCTTACACCAGCCTGAGACCTTGGCCAGCTGAGCAGCTGGGAGCAGGGAGGCTGTTACCTCTTCCTCCTTCGCGTGCTGATCCGTCTCCATCGGCTCCTCATTCTCATCAGATTTATGAACCTCCACCAGAGATGCACTTGAAACACTGAAGATGCCATGGATATTTACTCTGACTTTGACTTTCACTTTGGAACTAGATCCATCTGTTTGAGGAGTGACCTTCTGAACCAAGAAATGAGCTAAAGAGAGAGGAAAAAAACAAATGCTTTTGATTAACCTAAGTGCTGAATGCAAAGCTGCTGACACAGCTCACTGCAATGTGCTCAGGGAATGTTAAAACCTACTCAAATTGGACAATCCAGTTTTTTTACTCAGCAATGCTGGGGCACAGCTGTTGGGAATTCCTTATGTAAAACCTGGTGTTACTTTTATCAGAGCATAAGACTGCACAACTCTCAGTGTGGCCCTTCCAGGTTTGGTCCAGTATTAGGATGCTCTTTTTACCCACAAACTTCATGTTACTCCATCTATTTTACTGAAAATCCGTTTGAAATGTTGTCCTGAGAGCATTTGCAGTAGGCTGTAAGTCCAGACTACATAATTATACAGAAAAAGCTCGAAACATGGAAAACACTCTTAGTTAAAGATACAGAATGGTGCCAACCTATAGCAGGGTCTGGGTAGGGCAGCTCCTTGGGGCAACTGTAGTAGGCCTCCAGAGTGAAGGGCTCCTTCCTGTAGAAAGTGAGGACCTTGGAAAAGGGAGCAGGGTGGTTCTTGGGGAAGACCTCACAGTCACTGCAAGAGAAAACACAGCCTGTGCTCAGTATGACAACACAGCTGGTAAGGTAACAAACAGCTCCAGATACTCTTAGGGGAAAAGCTTCGTTAAGAAGTGACAAGCCTTTCAGGTTTAGTAACACAAACAGCCATGCACAAGTGCCAAACTGCCACTCAACCTTGGTTTTGTTTCCTACCATCATTAACTTCTGAAGTATCAAAACTGGAAGTGTTAAATGGGTATCTAACCCTGGTAATACCCTGTTCTAAGGGTATTTACTGATGTTTGTTATTTACTCTAATCACCACCAGTAATTTGAAGCTGTAACATGCAAGAAGATTGTCTGGTCTTACCACAGGCCTTCCTCTGCTGGCGAGTTCCATCGCAAAGAGATGGGGTACGGTATCAAATCTGTGATAGAAAACTCTCTCACTTTGAAAGCCGGGGACAAAATTGCACACTGCAAGAGCACAAAAGCCACATTACAAACATTCAGACTTTCAGTGAACAAGCATTTCATTCAGCAAGTAGCTACTGATGCTGCTTAATATTCTCACAGCTAAAACAAACAGCACTTTTTACCTGCAGTGCACAGCCTCGTGCCACAGCCTCATCTGCATTCAGGGTTGTACTGACTTCTTTGCCAAAAAATTTACTGATCTTCTCTTTTACAGCAGGGATTCTTGTGGTACCACCAACTATCTCTACTGCATAAATATCCTCCTTCTTCAACTCTGGAAAGGAGTCAGACAATAGATGAAATGTTTCTCTTTCACATGAATACAGTGATACCATAAACCAGAAGTTTTAATAGACCAAGTTTAGGCTAAGTTTCTAAGCAGTAAAAAATTTCAGCTCTCAACTTGAGTGAGAAAGTTTTTTAATCTTGTAACTCCTAAGCAAGAAACTGTTGTTTGTGGGAAATCCTTATGTCCAATGTGCAAAGGAAGCCTGCACTCTGGCTGGCTTCTGTCTGCATGCAGAGCACCCCCCACAGCCCCACTTACTGGCTTGCTCCAGCACACTGCGAAGGGGCGGCTCCACTCTTGCCAGGAGTCCTTCACACATCTCTAAAAATTTGCTTCTGTTGGAAGAACCCATAAACAAAGCTCTAGCACACCATAAGCAACATTGCAAACAACAGGATGCCCAAGCTGAAGGAATGCCGCTTTCACTGTGTACTGCAGGGTTTTCTCTCCCCCAGTCCTAGCTTTATACTTTAGTATATTCTCCCAGACAAAAGCTGGTTCCAGGAACCCTGGCATGCTTGCAACATTCCCAGCCCTCCCTCCTAACTCAAGGCCACTGAACAGGCTCTAAACATTTTCATTTTCAGCAGCATTCCTGCACATGTTGTTCTCTGATTTCCCAGCTCCCTGCAGTCCTAAGTGCTGACACTTCATACCAAGCTTTTAACTGCCTGAAGGGCACTCTGAAGTCTCCCCTTGTACAGGAGCCAAGGTTACCTGTTCATGGTTCCAGACACATCTATATCATTCATGAAGCACTCGATGTTCATGGGCAGGTCAGAGGCATTGGCACTCATCAGCTTCTTCAGCCTCTCACACTCCTGGTACAGCCTCAGCAGCGCCCGGATCTTGGATTTGATGTCAAGTTTGTATTTCTTCCCAAACTCCTCACAAAAGTATTCCACCAACACCTCATCAAACTTCCTGCCTCCAAGAGTTGTATCAAAGGCTGTAGCAAGAACCTTAAAGGAAGGGAACCCCTCAGTAACAGTACAACGCACCCTTACCCAATGAAAGCAATTAGCAGTTAACATCAAAGCAGTGCTTTGTTTCAAATACAGTTAACTCTAAGTCAAAGAACTTTGCCTTCCTGGAATGAGGTGGCAACTGCTTTCAAAGGAATTTAGGGAGACAGGGCAGAACTTAGCAACACAATCTATTCCACAGCTTGTGCTGGGAGCAGATCTGTTTCCAAATTCTGCTTAGCCACTGTCAGTTTGAGTCACATCCCAGTTAAATATTTGATGCCTCCTAAGGGTGGAACATGCTTACACCAAGCTAAAAATAAAACAGGAATAAAGTAAATGATATTAACTCTTTAAACAGGTGCTCCTTTTTGATCAAGGAATTATCTGCAAAGAACACCTGCGGCCCACCCAACTCAGCTCATTCTGCTCTGTAAATACACCAGGAATTTATTTTTTTAGGAACAGAAATCAGTGAAGTATCACATTACCCTCAATATCCCTTCAGATGGCTTTGGCCTCTACACTGGCTAACAGCCCTGCACTCTGGACCCCAAAGCATCCCTTCCACACTGCCACAGCTTCCAAGTTTAAAAAATAAATCCAAGAGAAACACAAAGGTTCCATTTCCTCACTAAACAAAACTATGAGAAAATGAATGTTGTCAGAACATTCCTCTGCATTTCACTACCTCATGCTTTACATTTTGCATCTGTTTCTCCAGCCAATCATGAGAAAGGTATTGTAGCTATGAAGTCCAGATTGTAGCAGTAATAATAATAATAATAATAATAATAATAAATGCCAGTAAGAAACGTTAGTATTTGCTGGAAAACAGCAATGCTTTGGCAGTATACACTCAGAAGTACACAGTCATCTACTGAGCTTCCACTTGCAGCTTAAAGCAATCAGGAAAGTTTCTTCTCTCATACATAAGCACCACAGTGAGGGTTCAGAAACAATGCCTGTCATTTACACCTGCAGGAATTCCTGCTTTAACACCAGATCTCATGACTGAACTGGAGTATTTTTTTGAAAGCAGCACAGTCAGATATGATAATTTCTGAATAAACCATTTAATCCAGGTTTTTTATTCTTTGCCAGAGTCTGCTGATTAAGGCATGTTTGCTTCCTCCACACACTGCTCAAAAGCTCTCTAGTTCCCTGCCCTACTTTTTGCTCCAAAGTGCAATTTTAAGAGCATGAACCGAGCTGTGTTATGCCCCTCTGTAATGCCAGGCAGGCTTGCCTGCCACAGTCCATGGCTGTGCTGATGAATGTTCTACAGAAAATTTAAATGGATGTGTAACAGCTTGTTTACTTTCAGTTTGCCTTTGTTGAATGCACAAACAGAAACTTGATATGCAGAATGCCCCATGTCCACAAAAACAACGTTCCGTGGCTTTTCTTCAGAGGCAGGCAGGTCTTGCTTATAGATCCCATACGCAAGGGCAACTACAGAAATAAAAGTATGGTTAGGACATAAAGGTTTGTAATTATCAAGAAATAAGTGGTAATCAGGAATCAGCATTAGCATTTCATTGTGCTTCTCAAGCTACAGACATTGAATAACCCAAATTCCCAATGTTAAAGAAACATGGAAGAACACTGAACAGTACCAGCCATTCCCTCCGCTGCATTAAAACAGAAATTCACCACATGTTTTTATGCCTTTGTAAAGCAATGAAGAAACAGACAAGAATTTAAGAAACTTTCTGATCAACTCATCTATTTCAGGTGTATAAAACCAGATGTAATTCCAGAAAGCAAGGCTCTCTGGCAGAATAAAAGCCCTTTGATTAAAACTGCAACACCCAGTGAGGGAGAGGAAGGAATTACCTGCAGTTGTTTCATTGATTAGTTTCAGACAGTTGAGACCAGCAATCTGGGTAGCATCCATCACAGATCTCCTTTCTGCATCTGTGTAGAAACAAGGAACCTGCAAGGACACCAGAGAGCCAATATTAACATTTACAGGAGCCACCTTCAGGAAACAGTTACAAGGTGGACACTGAGCTCGTGGAGCTGAGGCCTCCTTCAAATGCAGCATTCATTTCAGTTGCAATAGAGAAAAGGCAAAAAAAAATTACATAAAGACAAAGTTCCTTTTTCCATTCCATATCACAAGCCAGTCATTCTTGGAGCACATAATCAGAAATAGGTTATCAAATATTATTTATGCTGCCAATTAGCAGCAATTGAAGACCATTAATGATGTAAGCCTAGTTTCCAAGAGCTGTAAAATTCAGTTTAAACAGAAAAGGAAGATACCTGGACATTCAAGCTTACTGGCCAATTTAATCAGATGTAATTTAATGCTGCAGCCATTTCAGTTCAGACAGTAATTAAGTTCTGTGTATTTTGTTGGATTCCATACTTACAGAAACAACACAGTCAACCACAGGCTTCTTAAGCGCATTCTCAGCGGTCTCCTTTAATTTGGTCAGAAGCATTCCTGTCACCTGCTCAATTGTAAAGTTTCTTTCTTCCTCCATATACATGGCCTTCAAATAAAAATTGTGCACACTCATCACACGGCAGTGGAACCCATGCACCATCCCCATTATCAGCCTTTTATCCCCTTCCCCATTAAGGCTTTCCATTCAAAAGAGAACACAAACCACAGTGAGCAGATTCAAAACAGAATAAAAGGAAACTTTATCAGTTTCCTCCTCTGGCTCTTTCTCAAACATGCCAGACTTACCTTGATGCCAGTTGAGCCTGTTGGCAGCTGGACAAGTTCATAGGCAAGGCTTGCTTTTTCAGCTTGAACAAAGGGATCTGAGAATGCACGACCATGAAATCTTTTAAAACTTTGTACTGTATTCTTTGCATTTGAAATAACCTAGAGGAAAAGAAATCTTTAATACAACGTGGCAGGGGACCATCTGAATTTCAAACAGAAGACAGAGTTTTGTTCTCATGCTTCTCCCGCCAGAGTATTTTTGTCATTTGTATCTTAACAGTATCTGGGCAGGTGCTGGGAGGCAACTTCCCTCTGGTTGCTCAGGGAACCTACAGGAATTTGAGATGGAAAATAAAATGTACGCTAAAAACTGAGCCAAGTCTATAAAATATTGATTGCAGAGCTCAAGTTTCATAGTGTACGTGTAGGAAACTCTTTAGAACTGTTAGCAAAACCTCTTTCCCACTTACCTGTTCTCTGCCCCCTACTTTCTACAACCAGTGATTGCCCAAACATAACAAGCACATGGATGTAAACTCCAGCTCAGGTTCATCACATGCACATGACACTCAACACACAGATATTCTCACAAAACAGCTCAAGGACCTGCTCATGAAGCTTTAAAAGGTCAGAAGGTCCCCTACGATGATACTGTCACCTTGATTTCACTGACAAAGGGTAGACTGACTTTCATTACCAGCAGAGATCAGCACAGAGAAGTGAAAGCCCACCCCAGCTCGCTTCACGTAGCACAAGTGAAGGGAACTCTGTCACTGACACCAGAGCGAGGCACGCACTGAAAACCACAGGCACTGAGAGAGCAGACAGGCACTGTTCCACAGAGCATTACCTGGGAGCTGGGCTCAGGCAGGTGTCTGCTTCCTAAGTAACTTGGGCTGGATGTTCTCTAAGTTTAGTCTGTGCAGGACATACTCATCTCTACGGGGCTCTGCACCAATGGATTTCGTTAAGCTAAGCAGACACTCAATTCCAGAAAAAACAGCTCTGTTTGGTTCTAGTACAGTTGTGCTGTTCTTGAATAACATGGCTGTGTCCAGGGATTTTTTTGTATTTTAGATAAAGAATCTTCACACATCTCTAGGCTTTTTAGGCTAAGAAAAACCAGCTGTTTGACTAGTCACTTCCTGCAGAAGACTTGAAAAAAATAAATCATCTTTTATAGGGGTTACTTACACAGCAACATAAAATCTGATACAGCACCCAAATACCACGACAAATCAGCTTAACGTCTTCTCAATCCTTAAATCACTTTTACCTGCCTACAGCAACAGAAGCTCAGACTATGAGCAGGAACACCCAAGAGAGATATTTTGGTGGTAATTCAGCCACAAAGGGTCAAGAAAGCTCTATCTATTTACACTCAAATATGCTCCCTTTCTGCCAAAATCATGCATTTTATGTAATTCTGTAGAACAGTCACATAATTAAAAGCCATCATAAAGCACAGGAACTGGAACAAGCTAAGGCAGAGTGAAGCATCACTGCTTAGCTTTAGAATTTATGTTCACAACTTGAAAAAAAACTTAGTAGTTGTCAGAATTTCTTCAGAGGCACAGCTTTATTTTGTACAATTCATGACGTGCAAGGATTTCTCTGCCAGATGACAAAGCAGCAGCCCATGGTGAACAGCTGAGGGCAGCTCAGCTGTTCATCAGTTAAGGAGACAGCAGGGCAGCAGCTCAGGGACATTGTTACCTGCAGTGAGAAACCCCACACTCTGCTGCTCTGAAGTTGTTCCACCCAAACCCCACGCTCACCTGGCTTTTAGCTGCAGCACCAATGGAGCGATTCTTGGGCCCAAAGGATATACAGGCTCTGAAAGGAAAAGAGTTCAGTCAGTGACTCGATAGCTGCACTGCACATCTTTTGGGTAAAAAGCACTGATACTGTCTAGAAGATCACTGGTCTAATTAATATGATTTGCTCTATTACAAAAGTTGGACACTCGCTGCAAAATGTGCATGGAACGTTCTGTGGATTCCGGGAAAAACCAGCACTACAACTGCATTTAAAACAGCAACAGTCCTCCCTGCAGAACAGCACTAACCCCAAACTCCTCCATGTCCCTTCAAGCTTCCCATCTAAGCACTGACTGGGCACAGCCTTATCTCAGTAATTGCCCGTGTATGTGATGCACTCAGAGATAAGCTGGTTGCTAATAATGCAGGAAACATTCCACTGCTCAGCAGACAAACACGAGGTAAATCCGATAGCAAGGAAATCGTCCCCACACATTTGTAGCAGGTGCTAACTAAGCTTTCCAGTTTTAATGCAAACCCTTCAAGGGCAGGAAGAAACTACCTGCAGAGAAAGATTGGTAGTTCAGTGTTTCATCTGTACCCACTGAAATAACATGGAGTACAAAAAGAGAAATTGTGCTTTACTCCCCACTGCTTTGTGACAGCCCACAGTTCTGAATAGAGAACCCCTCCTTTTTGGAGAAATTCCTAGACCGATTAAGCCTCTTGATTTACATATTTAACAAACTGTAGGAGCCCTAACAAAACAAAATCCAGCCCTCTAATCCAAGCTGCTCATGCCACTGAGGTAAACTTGGTGGGGGGAACCCTGCCATTAGGCAAGGAGATCTTTACTGCTCACACAACATGCCAACAGTCTAATTAAGCTGCTCTCCATGCAGCAGGTTAAGAATCTGCTTTACAGCACAGTGATGCCACAGGGCTGCCACAGGAAACATTCCAGCTCGGCCTGAGGTTTGGAATTGGGTGTTCCACACAGAAACTGTCAAAACCAGACCTGAAGGCTGGGGTGATAGAATTGCAGTGGGTTTGTATCTTCTTCCAATTTATTAACAACTGCACAAATGCAACAAGGCCTACCCTAAAGTATGTGCTGCAACAGAATTACCGTTTTTGAATAAATCTGCAGTTGTCTGAAACAACTATTAATGAGATTAGTTTATTAAAAAAGGTAAGATTGTGCTCTGCAGACCCTCAGGCCTACACCAATGGAATAGGAGGTAAAAATCTAATGAGCCCAGAGCAGGGAGCTAGTTATTAATTTACACTGGTCTCCTGAAAGGAATTAAGACATGAGTTGTTGCCCTTCTCTTGGACAAAAAAAAAAAAAAAAAAAAAGCCAGCTACTTCATTGCTGAATTCACAAACCAAGATCACCTCATCAACACAAATGCACTAATTTAGATGAGAGCCTTGGCAGGGACCCAGTACAGAAGTGAGTGAAACTAGGAAGAGGAAGGGAGATAAGGAAGAATTTTCAACTATTCTCATTCCCCAAATTAGTTCTCAAGAACCAGTAAACTCATGAAATACAAATTACACTATTGCACAATTTCTGGAAGCTGAATAACTAACCAGTGCATTTTAAGTAGAAACATTCACAGTGAAGGTGATCAGAGATCTAAAGAAACAACTTCAGAAAGTTAAAATCTCTGCTTCACCCTCCCACCCACTGCCACTCCCTGGGAAGATCCCCTGTCCCCTGACAGTTCATGTCCTCTGCACTGATCATCAGCACCAGCTCCAGAAGGTCAATCACAGTGATTTAACTCAAGGCCCTTCATCCCAACAGAATATAAAAATTAAACTATCTCGTTCTTTCAGTTTCCACTGCCTTTCTCTCTACCACTTTTCCATGGCCAAAGACAAACACAGTTTGCACAGCTTTGGGATGTACAAGTCCAAATTTTACAGCATTCCAGAAGAATCCAAGTACCAGAGCTGAAAGCAGATAAAGCAGATTCTGTGGGAGTGTCATCTGTGCCACTGAACTCAGTACAGTGCACGCAGTGGGGTTTATTTTAATAATATAAATTATTGTAACACATACAAAACACAGTGTTTAACCCTGACCATGAGCTAGGGCCTGAGGAAAGCTGTCACAACACCTTGCATGACTTCCCCACTGTAACAACTGCTCAGCACTGACATTTTGAGCCAAGCTTCTGATTCCAAGTCACTTAAAAACCATGCAGAAGTTCTTTTAATAGAAGGGTCTACTTGCAGAATAGTTTTCTGCATTCCCTCAGAACAGTACCTGGAGATTACAGTCCTGTTCAAACCCTCTCATTTTCATTATGTTAATTTCTTCCAATTTCACTTCAGGCTCCCATAACTGAATTATTTCCCAGGAGATGCAAGTGTCAGATATTTTATTTAGCACATCTCTTTCAACAAGGGAGATTTGTGCTCACATCTCAAATATATACATATATGTATCAGGAGAACTTGAACTCCCTGAGGGCCAAATACCTACAGCGACTACAGCACAACTCTGATATTCTCTACATTCAGTATTTTCCCAGTACATCTAACCTTTAAACTTCCAAGTCATTGAGAACACTTAAGAGATCTCCAGATACTCCAGCACACGTGCTGAATTCAAAATTTCCTTCTCCATTTATTCATTGCTTAGAGACAGGAGCAAGCAAACAGTGATGTATTGTCTAACGAGAAGCAAGGTCACTCTGGGATTTCTGAAGTGATGCGAGGGATCTAAAACACCCCAAGCACTGAAGATGATGCAATTGTCTCACCGAGACAGCTACTTCAGGATCTGCTTAAATAAAGCCATGCTGCAAAGGAGGGGAAGCTCCAGAAACAGCCTTCCCCACAGCTCCTCTCTGGGTCTTATGCCCAATTCTTGATGCAAATTCTTTTTCCGTTTTCATTTGGCAACTCATTCAGAGAGTTTTACCCCAGTTCTCTCTCTCCTTCTTAGGAAGTTCTTTAATAAACAGAGGCAATGCACACTCCTGTTGAGAATGTGTTAGGAGGGATCATTACATGAGCAGGGCTGGAATATACTGATCACATTGTACCATGGAATCATGGAATGATTTGAGCTGGGAGGGACCTTAAAGCTCATCCTGTCACACCCGTGCCATGGGCAGGGACACCTTCCACTGTCCCAGGCTGCTCCAAGCCTCATGCAACCTGACCTTGGACACTTCCCGGGATCCAGGGGCAGCCACAGCTTCTCTGGACACCCTGTGCCAGGGCCTGCCCACCCTCACAGGGAAGAATTTCTTCCCAATATCCAACAGGGATATACTTCCTCTGTCAGTTTTGAAGCCATTCCCCTTGTCTTGGCACTGTAGGCTGCTGAGCAGCTTTCCAAACTCTGATCCCAGAACAAGCAGTGGGGCTCACACTAAGCCTGGCACCAGCTCAGCCCTCCCCTCGCCGGTCCTGCTGTGCGGGGACCGCAGGGGAATGACAGTCGTGCTACCAGAACACGGCGTATGAACACACAGGGAATTAACGTCTGGCACTTCCAGCAGCCAGGGACGCTTTTCTCTACACTCACAGCCCCCGTCCTTTTAATGCCAAGAGCACAGCCCCGCCTCGGGGGGGACAAACCGGCCGTACTGCACCGAAAGGCTGAGAGAGCCGGGGCTGTTCAGCCTGGAAATGAGGAGTTTGTGCGGACACCTCAGAGCGTCTTCCAGCGCCTGAAGGGGCTACAAGGAAGCCGGAGAAGGACTCTGCATCATGAACTGGACTGACAGCACAAGAGGGAATGGCTTCAGATTGAAAGAAGGGAAATTTAAGTTAGATACAGGGTAGAAATTTTCCCCTGTGAGAGTGAGGAAGCACTGGCACAGACTGCCCACAGAAACTGTGGCTGCCCCATCCCTGGAAGTGTTCCAGGCCAGGCTGGACAGGGTTTGGAGCAACCTGGGATAGTGGAAGGTGCCCCTGCCCATGGCAGAAGGGTAGAACTGGATGAGCTTTTAAGGTCCCCTCCAACCCCTTAACACCCTATGACTCTGTAATTCTACGAAAGGCAGCTGAGCGGGCCCCCCGAAGCCCCCTCCCTGTCTGCCGCGCTTTACCGCTTCTCTGTAAGCACTTTACATCTCCGCTCCTCCCGGCCCCGCCGCTTCCCTCCCTCCCCGGCCGCGCCACGCCGGGCCCCGCGGGCGCCCTGCCGCCGCCTCAGCGCGACTCCCGGGCTCACTCACGGCGTGCTGCGGTCGCTGTACTCGTTGGCGACAGTCTCGATGCCGCCGGCGCGGGCCACGGCCACGTAGCAGCTCTGGAAGCCCAGGTCGATGCCCACCACGGACATGGCGGCGGCGCTGAGGGGGGAGCGCGGCACCGGCAATTCTCGAAAGATCCCGTCGGGCCGCGGCCGCGCCGGCGCTTAGGGCGGCCGAGATCTCGCGAGAGCGCGGGGCGCGCGGCGGCGCTGAGGGTGGGGGGCTCTGAGGGCGCCCGGCGCCTTTTCCTTTTGCTAAAGTTATTTCCTTGCGTAAGCTTCGAGGAATGGCAGAAAAAGGCGATAAAGTCACAACTTGGCAGCGCTGCAAAGGTCGATGAGTTGTTGCTCTCAGTCCGAGGCGGTCGGTGCCGCAGAAAAGCCGTTTAGTGAAACTTTTTCCTTGCCCATGATGTCACGACCAGAGGGTGACAGATGGGCTTGATGGAGACAGCACACACACCATGAGATTCAATGATAATAAAAGTACAGTTTCTGGAAACACAGTTTTTGCAGAAAAGGACTGAAACGCCTCCTTAGAATTTTTGTTTTGCAATTCAGACATCCCTGGAAATGTAGGTGTTCCCTCCCCACCCATGGCAGGGGTGGAATGAGATGATCTTTAAGGTCCTTTTAACCCAAACCATTCTGGAATTCGATGTTCTGATTGTTCCTGAATTCCAGCAGAACGTCCAAGGCTGGCATTGATGATCCCAGATTGTAAATCCAAGGTGTCATAATTTGAGATTGTGTTAAAAGATAATTTGATGCCAGCCATGCTCCCAATAAAATTCATCATATTATATGATTGCTTTATATCCAGCAGGATTTACAGTACACTTGGTCTTTAATAATCACAGAATATTTTAATATTATTATATCTCACTGGGGCCCTCTTGCTGCAGTTTGGATGAGTACAGATACATTGTGTTTTCCAGGGCAGTGTTTGGCCACCAACTGCTGCGTGGGCGTGTGGGAGAAAAGTCCTTTTAAGGATCAGGAATCCGTAAAGAGCCAAACAAAATTATTAAAAAAAAAAAAATCTCCAGAAGTTCCTGGGACATTCCATGGTGCTATCAGTGGAGAGGGCAGTGGACACTGGAGCTGCTCCCCTCAGCAGTGTGAAAGGTTCTGCCAGGGGAAGCATTTTGGGATGAAAGCATAAGGGATTGGTGGATTCATCCTAACACTAACCTAATCCTGATACGTACATCTATGACTTACGTGAAACAGAATGTTTAGGAATACTTTTAATTCCATGATGAGGCACGCCAAAAAAACTGTGTGTCAGTGCAACGTATTACAAACAGCGCGTTACCAGGTCCACGGTGCTGTATTTACACGGCTGCTCCTTGTTTTAGTGACACAGAAAACACACCCAGAGAAACCCAAGAGTGCAGGCAGGAAGGACTCGTGCCCCAGAGCCAGTGCGTGGCTCAGCCATTCCGGTGATGCCGCTCCGGCAGCTGCCGGGAATCGCCTCGGGAATTGCATCACGGTGCTAATGACAGAATATTAATGAAGTGTTCGACCTCGGGACGTCCTTGAGCGTAGCACGAGGTGCCAAGGAACAGCCCCGGCTGCTGCTCTGTTGTGGGGAGTGTTGTACAGCCCACAGCCACGGGAACCCAGCTTTCTTTTAGATTTTTCGCTTTGCTTTTCCAAAGAGAGATGGGGTGTGGAGCCTGGCGTCAGAGGGGATCGGAGCGCCCCCGAGTGACCCTGGGCTGGCACATGATCCTGGGGCTTTGCCAGGGCTGCTGCCCTGGGCACGGGCGGGAGGTGGGGGAGAGGGGCCCTGCCAGCTCCAGCAGACAGTTCTGGTCATACCCATCGCTCCTCAGAGTATCCACGCTGTGCTTCATTCAGTGCTTGACTCTCTCTGTGCCCTGGGCACTCCTGATCCCGGTCTGCAGACTTGCCCAAAAATTTACTCGCATATAAATCCTTGCATGGCACACCCAACCCCCTCCTTTTCCTGTGATCTGCATAAGAAGCAGGTATGATTTCACTGGAACTCCACCAGCACGGTGTGTCCCGGAGTCCTCCCAGAAGCTCCAGCCTCAGTTTACAGTTCATTGCAATTCCAGTTCAGTCTCGGAATTCATTAGCGCCAGCCAAACAAGACCACGGATGTGGGCTTAAAATAATCCCTGGCTGGTATCTGTCACAGGCTCTTCCTTGGCTGCTGTAAATAGCCCTTACACGTCACCTGACGTCAGGTTCATCAGGCTATTCTGGGACATTCAAATGGGAAAGGGCTTTGTGATCCCCTCCGCTGAGGGATCTGGCAGTCAGCTTGCCCCAAACTGACATAAATCACACCACAGATAACCCAGTTCTCCAAAATCCCACCTCCTCGTGCTACCAAAGCCACCCAGGAGCCGTTTCTACCAGTTCCTTTACCTCAAGAATTTGCAGGGAAATAAATATTAAAATGATAAATTTCCTTTTCTTCTGGTTTCGTAGTTTTCCATCAAACCTGAAAGATAATTAGATATAATGGGTTTACAAATTACAACCATCGGTGCTGGATGACTGCCCACCAAACGAACCGCAGAGTACCCAAAACAGGGACAGGGACAGGGGCAGGGGCAGGGGCAGGGACAGGGGCAGGGACAGGGACAGGAACAGGGACAGGGGCAGGGACAGGGGCAGGGACAGGGACAGGAACAGGGACAGGGACAGGGACAGGGACAGGGACAGGAACGAGGACCGTGACCAGCCCGGGAACTGCAACAGCGAGGCGGGAACGGCAGGGGCGATAGAGAGTACAGGACAGCGGGCGCTGCCGCTCTGGCCGCAGGAGGACTCTGTCTCTATGGTCCCGGGGGACTCGCTCTCTATGACACTGGAGGACTCTCCCTCTCTATAGCGGCCGCACCCTTGCCCACAGGGCCGCATGTCCCGGCACGCCCCGCGGCAGCCACTACTCCCGCCGTTCCCCGCGGCAGCCTCACTTCCGGCCCCGGCGTTAAGATGGCGACGCCCATGCACCGGTTGATTGCCCGCAGACAGGCGTGAGTGGGACGGGGGGTTGGGGCGCGCTGGGCGGGCACGGGCTGAGGAGCGGCGAGCGCTGGTGGGGCTGCGGCGCCCGGCGTTTTCCCGGCGCTCTGAGGCCTCCACGCTGCTGCGCTTTGTCCCGGGGGGGGCGCAGCTCGGCTGAGGGGAAACCGCCCCAAAACACGGCTGGGGTGAAACGATGGCGGCCTCGGGTGTCCCGTGCGCGGCCGGGGCTGGGGCTCGAGGGTGGCGGCGGGTCCTTTCCTGCTCAGGGCGTTCCGCGAGAGCGGCTGTGCAGAGGCTGAGGGAGCTGCTGGCCTGCGGGGCTCGGGGTGCGGGGAGGAGCTCTGGGGGCGCGGGGTCACCTCACCGCTCCTCCTTGCAGACTCGACAGTTCACAGGTGAAAAAATAACGCGCAGGTTCACCTTACTGTGATGAGTTTGCGGAGCTGTCAAAAAGGCAGAGAAAAGCCAAGCTAGCGACTGTTCCTCAGCCAGGGATGTCGCGATCGAGTAATTCCCTCAGCACCGAAGGGATCTGATTGCAGAGCCCTGAAACGAAGAAACCACATTTTTGCTTGTTTGTGAAGTGCAGATGTGTGCCCTGCTCCCGTGAAGTGCTGACGTTGGTTTTTCAGCTCTTTGTTGGTTTGGGTGGGTTTTTTTCCCAAAAATTAATTTATTTCTCTTGTTTCAATTTTCGGACTGTGGGGTTTTTGCCCAATCAATGTGCAGAATGTGGTCAGTTTCTTTGTGATTTAGTAATAAATTCTGTTTCCCAGTGGAGAGTAACTTGGGATTTCAAAGTACTCCTGGAGTACTCGTTCTTTTCAGTTGCTATTTTAAGGACTCATTTTTTTAGATTTGATGTCTTTGTGCTTGCTGGGTGTGTGCTGAGCTGTCCCTCTGTCAGCCTTTGCTCCAGGCTTGGGGTCACTGATCCCTGCTAAAAATTTCCTTCAGTTTTGTGCTTTTCATTAGTGTCAGACTCATTAGTGCTGATGTGCCCTTTGTAGATCTGCAGCTGCTGAGTAGGGCTCGTGTTCTCCTGGTAATTATCTCGGGTTTAGGGTTTAGTCCTCGCCCGTTTAGCTTCTCTGGGATTGTCTGCTGGTCTGAGCAGCTCTGCAGCCCTGCAAATGCTGAGTTATGGGGTTGTTGATTTAAACATCCACCTTGTTCCTGTGGGCACAGCTCGGGGTGGGTTTGAGAGAGACAAACACTGAATTTTGGGGGGATGTTATTGAGGAGGAGGGGGAGTCATCACTCTGCTGATTGTGACTGCTGTGGCAAGGAGACAAAGGTAAAGCAAACCCCTCCAAGCTGTTGGGTTCTGTTCATTCCCAGATACTCTGATTCCTGCCCAAATCCAAGTTTGTTGTGCTCTGCAGGCTGGGAGTTTAGTCAGGTTTTCATGCTGGTTAACTGACTATTTCTAAGGCTTGAGGATGAAGTCATGCTCTGCATTGAAGAAATGACAAATGTTCAGCACAAGGTTCCCTTCAGGAACTGACACAAAAAGTGGTGGCTGAAGCTGAGGGAGAAGCAATTCACAGCTTGGCTGGAAGAGGGAAAAATGCTCTTTGCTGGTCTGTCACTCCATCCTCATACATGAAACTGGGAGCTTCCCAGATCAACCAGGCTGCAATTTCAGATAGTTTAGATGGGCTGGCCTTGAAAAATTCATATTTTGGTGCTTGGAACAAAAACTGAAGGTGGCAGGAAGAGGCAGCAGTGGCAGGGAACTGAAGTGACAGCCCTGAGCTCAGAACTAATTTTGGTTGTGACCTTGAGCAGTCTCTGGGCTGGGTGAGTTCCCTTGTTTGTAAAGGAGCAGAGCAACTGGGAGAGGAGGCAAAACAGCTTTGCAGAGCTTCAGAAGAGCAGCTTAAGAGCTCCAGCATGAAAATAGGAGTCTTTTTGCTTCCCTGATTTCTAAAAATTCCCATGGGATTTTACCAGAGTGAGAATTGAAATTGAGTGTGAACTCTCCCTGCTGCTGCAGGTGTTTGGGGATGGGGCAGTCAGGGGGGCTTGCCTTGATTCACTCTGCACAGAATGAGCAGGAATCTGATTGTCCCAAAGATAAACCTTGTGCTGGGCTTTACCAGCTCCTGGTGTAGCTTGGATTTACTGAGAGCCTCTCAGAGTGTCCTGGGCTGTGGGTGAGAATTGGGCAGTTTGGGACTTGGGTGTTAAATTTCAAAAACTGGAAAGGAAGCTGCTGCTCTTTGTCCTAAAAGAGAATCTCAGAGATTTCTCTGAAGCCAGAACCACCTGCAGCTGTTGGATAGCAGCAAACTGAGCAGTGTGATTGTTCCCATGTGAAAATGCTTTAATAAATGAGGATCTGTTTGCCTGAATTCTGTGTCTGCTTGGTGTTACTGCCCGTGTCCTGATTGAAGAGAAAACCTGCAAGACCTATGAACATCTGGTTTAATCATAGCTTGATTAAAGCTGCATGATAAATTAAATACTTTTTCAGGGGGTAGAACAGACCTGGAATGAGTTACTTAAGCAGTTCTGCATTTTTCTAGGGAGGCAAACAAGCAGCACGTGAGGTGTCAGAAGTGTCTGGAGTTTGGCCACTGGACGTATGAATGTAAAGGGAAGAGAAAATACCTGCACAGGCCTTCAAGGACAGCTCAGCTGGCCAAAATTCTGAAGGAGAAAGAAAAGCAACTCCTCCTGCAACAGAGGTAAGACTGGCAGGAAGAAATTGAAATAAAATACGTTGTCCTAAACAGTTTTGTGTGATCTTCTCCTCCAGACTGTGGGATGTGTGCTTAACGTTAGGTTTGATTCGTGTGCTGGGTGAAATACGTATGCTCAGTTCCCAGAGAATTAAAATCAACATTTTAATTTCATTAACACCTGCTCATCTGAAATACACTTAAAATGGTTTTGGCCTGTCTGAAAGAAAAACCATGCACTGAGCCAAAGTGAAATTAGTTGGAGCATTTTTTGGTGGTGGAGTAGTTTCCTGAGTTCCTTGGTTGTTTGATTTCATGTTTACGTGCTGTCCAAGCAGATGGGTGTGAAAGCTGTGAATGTATTTATTGCAAAGCAACAATTCTTGCCCTGTGTCCAGATTTGCTGTTCACAGCTGCAGTTAAACCTGGCCCAGCCCTGCTCCTGCTGCTCCCTGGGAGCTGCAGGGGTCACACAGGTGGAGGAGAGTTGGGTTATCAGCTTCAACTCAAGTATGAAGTAAAACATCTCACTGAATTGCACAATTGTTTCTTCTTGTGACAGCCGAGAAAGTGGAAGGAGCAGAGAAATCCAAACAGAACTCTGCATGTGGCATCTGATTTCCTTTCCACTTTGCCCTGGGAATACATTTTAATGTTTTCTCCCAGGTTAATAATTGTTTTAACAAGCAGAGGCAAAAGTAACACAGCAGCTCAGTTTTCCATGAAATTCCTGTGTGTCAGGGTCATTTCTGCCACTCCAGTTTGGTTTCTGGAGCTGGAGAGGGACAGGGTCACTCCCAGTGCCACTCCTTGCACCTGGAATTCCTGAGGGTTTGGCCACGTGTCCTCAGTCACTGTCACTTCCAGCTCATCCCACTGCCAGGATGGGAGGCAGGGAGAGCATTCCCAGCTTCTGCTGCCTCCTGATGGGACAGAGAAGGGTGGGAGCCCAGGCAAGCAGGGCTCTTTGGCCTCCACAGCTGCTCCAGCTCAGCAGCAGTTCTGAGTCACAGGGCTGAAACCCTGCCTTGAGTGGAGACTCATTAGCTTGTGAGGAGAGTGATGTCAAGTGATTGATTTTGAAATTAATTTTAATCCAGTGAGTAATTGTGAAGTAATTAGAGTCAGCCAGAGTTTTGGATAGATCAGGAGTGCTTGGACTCTGACACTTGGCTCCATTTGGAGGCAGAGTCTCTTCAGAGACTCAAGATTTTTAGGCTAAGTTTGAACTTAAAGCTCAGATTATTTCCTTGTTGCTTTTCTGCCCCTTTTCTGGTGGATTCTGCAGGCTGCCACTGGAGAATGGTGAATTGAGAGTGAAATTCCTTTTCCTGTCCTTGGGCTTGAACCTGAGTGTGGGATCACTTTATGTGGGAGTTCCAGACTGGTCAGTCTGGCACAGAAGGAGGTTTGGGACTCCTACAGTGAGAGGCATGTGCTGGGAAAAATCATCTTGTGAAAGGAAGCCTGAGTAATCCCTAGGTGGGAGCAGTGTTTAATCCTGGAAAATGGGGCTGGATTCACAGGGGTTATGTCATCATAAGCTCCTTAGCTGTGCCAGGAGGGATCCTGTTCCTTAACTGCCAGTGCTACACTGCCAAGGATGAAGCTTTTTCTTCATGGAAAAACAACTTCTTGGGTCACACTTGTGCTTTTTGTGTCCCTTGCTTTGGGAGGTTCTTCCTTGCCTTTGGAGAAGTTGGGTCTCCCACAGGTCTGCTTTGGAGAGCCTGTGTCACCACCTTTAAAGAGCCACTCAGAAATCATTAACCAGAAGGCAAACCCAGCCTTAAAAAGTCAATATTTACCTCTAACAGCCTCATCCAGACTTTTTCAGTGTGAACTCCTTTGCCAGTTGTTCCAGGCTCCCTGTGCTTGCCTGCTGCTGGCCCCACGATTCTGGTGGCCACTCTGGAGATGTCAGTTGAGCCCCTCAGTGCCTGCCCAGCCTAGAGCAGGGCTGGGAGCTGTGGGAATGCTCATTCCTGGTGCTGTTGGAGCTCTGAGCCCAACCCTGAGCTGGGTTTATGGCTCTGAGGGCGAGGGAGTGTCCAGAGCATAGTAGGAACTCCTAGAGTAACTCCTGAGTAACTCACACCTTAGACACGAGAGGGAGGCACTCCCTGAGTTAGGTCCTGTCTCCTCAAAGGTGCTTTGGGGTTTAATTCTGTTCTCACAGTGACTCCTCCTACCTGGGACCCCCCTGGTTACCTGCAGAGGGTCTGAGGCCTTAGGAATGTAAATATAGATGGGAGGGATTGGAGTCTGAACATCAGTGAATCTTCCCCTTGCCCAGGGGAGGGGAGTGTGGTAAACTCTTGTGTGATGATAACGCTGTCATACATTGTGTGTGAAAATGAAAAATTGGGAAAGTCTCGTTTTTCTGGTGGCACACAAAGAACTTTGTTCTGTGGCACCACTGAAACTGTGTGAGGCAATGGACACTTGGGAATCTGAAAGACACAGGGCTGGAAAGCATCAATATAAATGCTTTTTTCTGTTTCTTTTTGCAGTTGAAAGAAATGTAAAAGCTACAGGCTAAGTCAAGCTTTTACCCTTGATTTCAATCAATTTTGCTAGATATAGTTACATACAGCTTTGTATCCTTTGCTCCTGTGCTTTTCACATCCCAGCTGGTGCTGGCCCTACAAAATGAGGCAAAGGGGAGAGCAGAGCATAAATAGCACAGAAAATCAGAGGGGAATGGCTGGATTTTCCTCTCCTGGCTCATAGGTGGTTTTTATTCTGCTTTGCACTGGACTGAGCTGCTCAGTGCCCTTTGAATATTAAACTCAGCCTCAGTGTGCTGCTATTTATTGAATTTTCCTGTTGCATTAATCAAAGCCATTATTTTTCCCCCCTTAATTAGCTCTGGAGAAAGTGCTGCAGAAAAGAAGACCAAGAAAAAAAGGTATGTGGGGAACTGGTGGGGACTGGCACTGCAGGACTTTGGGAGGGGGGTGGCAAAAGTCAGCTTTGCACATAAGTTTTGGGTTTTACTGCTTTGTCTTTACTACTTTTTAGCTTTTAAAAGCTGTTGCCAGCTTTTGTCTAACAGACAGCTGGAGAATTTCTACTCCTCCCTGTCCAAAAACTCTCAAAATTTTTTTCTCTGTTTTTCTCCCTGCTGATCTTCCTCCCCCTGCATGATCTTGCTGTAGTAATAAAAGTCTTCCTGTTTCTGCCTCAGAGTCCATCAGGAGTCTCTGAAACATGACTGGCACGGGGGTTTCTGGTCTCTCATTGCTCCACCTGCCCATCCTGCTCTGACTTCTGCTGTTTTCACTCCCTTCTCCTGTCAGTTCTCACTCTCTCCAGTTTTGTCTAGAGGATGAAATAAAACATCTTAAAAAACTCAACCCCAAAACCAAACCAAACCCCCTTGATCCCAAACTAAACCATAATCCAGGAACTGACCCTGCCTGTTTCCAAGTCCTGGTTGGAGCCATGAACTCTTTTGACATTGTTTGTACTTTACTTTGCATTAATGTTTACTTGGGAATTTGCTTTCTTAGCAAATGGAAAGGAGGAACAGCCACAACTGTAACACTCCTGGAATCATGTTGGGAGTTTTACACCAGGGAATGTCTGTGCAGTAGCAGCCTTTGCTGTGTGTGGCAGGCAGTAAATAAGGCAGAGCAGATCTTTAAAGTGTTCCTTTATTCCAGACTGTCCTGTGGAATGTGGTTTATTGGAATGCTGGGCTGTCTCTGTGTTTTAGCAAAGGCTGCTTTCCCAGAAGTGCCAATTTATTGCTGGAGTTACTCAGGACTGGTGAGATCATGAATTAACTGGTTTTGAGCTGGGCAGCTCAGGCCTCTTCCTGCTTCTGCTTCCCCAGACACTGCAGACTTTGCTGGTATAATTATTTACAGAGTTCCAACCAGTGCAAATTATTTGAGCTCTAACCAGTGCAAAAATGGATAGAGCAAAAGGGTTCATGGGAAGGGGGGTGGTTTGAGCACTTTTCCATTGAAGTTTTAAAACTCTTGTAAGTTTGAGTTATTCTCCTGCCTCTATGCAAGCAGAGAATCCATGAATAAAGCTTCCTTTCCAGTCAATTTGCTATTTAGATTTTTATTATAACATGGAAAAAATTAAATGTGGAGAATCCAGCAAATCTGTAAGTTCCAAATTTAAAATAAAACTCTTTAAAAAGTTTGGGTTCTGGCAGGAGGAGCACAAACCTTTTCCACAGAGTGTGTTTGTTTTGATATAAACACTAATAAGGGAGCTCAAGCCCAACCAGAAAAACAGGCTGAGGCAGAGCAGCTCTGCAGCAGCTCTATGACCTCAGGTGACAGAGCCACCTTCCAGCTGCTCCTTGGCCTCAGTGTCCCACCTGGAATGCTTGAGTTACCCACTGAGAGCCCACTTGATATTGCAGCACAGGTAAATCTGCCTGGCTGAAGGGCAGGATTGTGTCCTCATTCCTGCCTAATTCCCTCCTTTCCTCAGGCCCCAGCTGTGGCTGTGCCCACAATTGTGGGTTGGGTGTCTGTGGCACCTTGGAAACCCCTGGGGGTGCCAGAGCAGAGCAGGGTGCCAGCCTGGGGGTGACAGCCTGGGGTGACAGCCAGGGCTCCAATAGCATTTGACCCACACAGGGGACAGAATCAGAGATGAACTCTTAGAAACTTGTCCTAAGGAGGATGAATGGTACCTGCTTTAAAAATTCTGTGCTTTCACAGAGGTGTGACAAACCCCAAAACCTTAGATTGCCAGCCTACAGCCTCTGCAGTCGTGTTCCCAAATTGTATTTTGTGTTGGAGTTTTACCTGTTCCCATCTCCATCCTCCTGCTGTCAGCCTACATGTTGTCTCTCCTGAGAGCAAGTTCCTGCCTGTTTCCTCTCCCAGCCCCAGCTCTTGCTTCCCTCTGGGAGAGGCAGCTTTAAGTGTAATATCCTGATGTTTTTGGGAGTGGGTTTTTGGAATAAACCTAAACACTGGATGTCCATGGATTGCTGCTATGGATTCTGTGAAAGGTGATCAGGAAAAGCAAGTTCGGAGTTACTCAGGGGATCCTCTGGTTCCTGCCCATCTCATGGAACTGCTCAGATTGAAATAACTCCCATATTTTTTATTTGCCTTGTCTTAGTGCTGGTTTTTTTCCACAGAAAAGTCAGTGTTTAAGCAGCCCTTATGGATTTATCTGTAATGAAGAGTTGTTGTGTCTGCACACAGAGATAGCAGATGTGTTATAAAAACTTCAGTGCTTTGTGGCTTAATCCACACCCACATTTGTCAGCTGACAGGGCTGATATGATGAAAAAACCTCACACTCTTCAATAACCTTAACACAGGCACTTCCTGAGTTGTTACATTTAACCAAACCCTCTGATAAAAATACTGCATTAGTTTTCTAATGGAAACAAGATTCTGCATTATCATCATTTACATTTTTGAATGCTCTTTGATTGACTTTGGTGGGAAGGGAGGTGAATCAGTATCTTGTGCTTCAGGGAAAGATCTCTGGAAGAACTGAATTGTACTTTCTTGGAATTCATATCACCCCCTTTCATCAGAGATGTTGATCTTGAGAACAATGGCTCCAGGAAGGGCTGAACATGAAAAAAAAAAAATGTGCAGAGCATACAGAAATCATCTTTGCTGTGTTCATTCTGTCTTAATCTTGGATTGTTTCCACCCTCCTCTTCCACCTGGTGAACACTAGCATCCTGTAGTGGCAGGTACTTTGGGATCTTTTGCCAGGAGTAATCTAAGAACAGTTTCTGCTGGGAACAGCTTTGACCTTGGTGAAATCACTGCTGACTCTTGCAGTGGCAGAATTTCACTGTTGCAATGGTGAGGCAGGGACTGAGCCTGGGTCATTTTCCCCAGGGTTGGGTAGCAGAGGGCAGTGAGGCCAGCAAAGCCTCTGCTCAGGGCTAGGAAGGAGATCCTGGCCAGCTTTCCCTCCCTGTCTCTCCCTGCAGTCCTGCTGGGTTATGTCATGACCTGGGGCCACTCTGCCATTGCTCAAATGGCCAAAATCCATTCGTCCAGGAGTGGAAAAAGGAGGGGAGGGCAGAGGAATTCATCTTAGATGGATGATGAGGCCTGGAAATTTCGATGGTGAGGTGTGGAAATTTTCAAGGCAAATAATTGATCTTTGGATTATTACGACAGAGCAGAGGGAACACGGTGTGATGGGCTCTGGCAGGGTGTGCTCAGCTCTTTGTTCTCTCTCAGGTCCAAGAGTGTGACCAGTTCCAGCAGCAGCAGCAGTGACAGCTCAGCCAGTGACTCCTCCTCTGACAGTGAGGACTCCTCTACCTCCTCCTCCTCCTCAGACAGTGACAGTGAGGACAGCAACTCCTCCTCCTCATCATCCCCCTCCTCCAGCAGCTCTTCCTCCTCCTCCGACTTCGAGTCGGATTCCAGCTCCTCCAGCAGCAGCAGCAGCAGCACAGACAGCAGCTCTGAGGATGAGCCCCCAAAAAAGAAGAAGAAGAAATAGCTGGGGAGGTGCAGGACTGGTGTGGAGTGAGTGACACTGCCCTGCCAGGAGGCTGGAGCACACGGCTGCCAAACGTTCGATGGTCAACATTTCTACTGCTCAGATTTCTAAGTGTTTTGCATAGTTGTGCATAGGACATGGAAGGTATTAAATGGCACGTGAGACTTACTGAGAGAGTATTTTTGTGGTTTATCCTTTTATGGAAGATTTTACTTTTTTAGTTTGGAAAAAAAAAAATAATCTATCATCAGATTTGTTTATATGAGCTGAAGTCCAGTAACCTGGATGTTTACATGCTGGAAAACAAAAGCTTTTTATTGCAGATTATGCTGTGCATCATGTGCTGTTCCTCTGTTAATGACAGCTTCACTTCCACTGAGAAAAATCCTCTAAACTGTTACAAGCAGAAGTTTTTCAGTGCTGCTGTGGAGCTCTGGCATTGTTGAACCTGAATGCACACGTTCCACACAGAGCCTCCCATCTCACTGGTGACAAATGGATTCTGTGCTGCTGAGCTTGTGTTCCAATGGCTTTTCCTGATGCTTCCAGGTCGAGTCTTAACTGCACCATCCAGCTGAGCTGTGTTGATTTGCTACTGATCAATGTAGTGCTTGTCCTGCCCACAGGCTCTGGGCCTTTCACTCCCCTGTGTCCTTGGCTCGTGTATTGGAGGTGTTTGCTGAGTGGTTGGTGTTGGAAAGCAGCAGCTCAGTGAATCAGGGCTGGTGCTGCTTTAGGACTTTCATCTTTGTGCCTTTCTTTTTGTCCTGGATTGCAATGCAAGGTGTAACCAGAAGTAGATCTTGTATTACCAGCTGTTGAAACCATTTGGGGAGGTGTTTTCTTTATCTCTTTTATAACCCATTCCTCATAACTCTGGGAGGAGGGGGCAGGTGCCTTCTGTTCATGGGCAGCTGTTCAACCAGATGGGGCAATGTTCTTATCCCTTCCAGGAGCCATCCTCCCTCCAGGGGTATCTGCTGTTCATGGGCCATCCAGGCTCGCTGCAGGGCTGATACAATTCCATCAGCCCATGGGGAGAGGCTCCACCCAGGGGGTGGAGCCCAGCATCCAGTTGGTAATACAACACATACTTTTGGTTACATCTTGCATTGCAACCCAAGACACTTCTGTAAATTCAGCGTACCCCAGTGAGACAAGGGCTGGAGTGGGTGTTCTGCAGAACTCCGTCGGAATATTCCCATCCAAAATACGGTCAGCAAAACCAGAGAAATAATAACAAACAGAACTGGGCGCTGGTTTCACTGGATGCTCAGTAAAAAAGAGGCTCCTTGAAATAAAGGTCTCAAAGGACAGTGTTCCCCTTTGGATGTGTTTCCCAAGGAATGTGTGAAGTGCCGGATTGCCAGGCTGTGTTGGTGGGCACCTGCTGAGTGACAGTCTGCAGGAATTCAGTCATTCTTTGATTGTGGGAACGGCCCTGGAGCAGCGAGTGCAAAACCCCCACAAACCCAACAAAGGCAGATCCAAACACACAAAGGCAGAGCAGGGATTGCTGGATGCAGAGTGGGAATCATTTGTTTTTTGGGTGGATTGAAGCAGTTGCCGTTAGTATTTTATTTGGTGATGCAGTCTTGCAAAAATGAGGTGATGAATTTCTTATTGTTGGAATGTCCTTTTTGGGGAGGGGGCATCACTTGTGGAAGAATTCTCAATTATCTTGCTTTAGGTTAAGTACAGTTCCTAAACTATTTTTTATATTTTTATGGAAAAAGTAGTGTGTAGACTTACTTTGGAATAAACTGTACTTATTTAAATGTTTGAAAAGACCTGTGTTGTGTGTCTGTCTGTGACCACTCCCTGTGTTTTACAGAACATGCTGCAGACTGTAAATAAAACTACCAGAAAGGTGTTTGAGTCTTGTGGAGTGAATGTACCATTTAATGGGAAAGTGAATAAATTATTAAACAGTAGTTGCTAAGTTGATGCTTACTGCAAATATCTAAAATATTTGTGATTGTATGCAGGTTTCAGCTGGAGTTGCCCTGGGATTCCATCACAGAGGGGCAGGATTGCTCCCTGGGAAGTTCTCCAGCCAGAAGTCCCTCTGTATCCAGATTTTTTTCTTAAAAAAAGTTTTGTTTCAAATACAATGTTTGTATTGGCCTTTTTTTTTTTTTCTTGCCTTTTCTGGTTACTTTGTGTCTACATGTTCTTATTTTACACCTTAACCCCCCCCCCAGCCTGGCCAGAGCCTTACCCTCCTTCATCTGACACTACCTGACTTGCTGCTCTCCTGCTGGATTAGGAATTTTGTAAAAACCTTGTTAACCAGGAATTGTTCCAACCTCTGCACTGTTTAATCCCTCCCACTCCAAGCAAAGCTGCCACTGCTCATTGCGGGGGAGCAATTGATGCAGCCTGGCAGGAAAACAGCCTCGGGGAAAAGCCATCACCTTTCAAGGAGAACAGAGGGAACAGAGGGGAGAGCAGGAAAAGGGAGAGACAGCCCCATTTCTGAGTCCAGGGCTTTGTTCACCCAAACAGCTGCCACTCAGAAACAGGTTTGGGGTGCCCTGGATGCAAGTGCATTGTATAGTCTCTGTGGATTAGTGCATTGATTTATTTTCTTAGGGAAGGGTCCTTCATCAATAGGAGGTTCTCCAGCGAATGGATTTGCTTTGTGACATTCTGTTTGTCCGAGCTGTGTCTTTAACAGCCCCTGGGACAACGGCTGCTGTCTGAAGTGGATCTTCACAGTCTTTGTTCACCCAGGCTGTGTGCTGCAAACCTTGACACCAGAACAGCAGAGAATCCCAGAATCCCAGGATGGTTTGGCTTGGAAGGACCTTAAGCCCATCCAGTGCCACCCCTGCCATGGCAGGGACACCTTCCACTGTCCCAGGCTGCTCCAAGCCCCGTCCAGCCTGGCCATGGACATCTCCAGGGACCCAAGGGCAGCCACAGCTTCTCTGGCTGAACTCTGCCAGGGCCTCCCGACCCTCCCAGCCAGGAATTCCATCCCAATCTCCCACCCATCCCTGCATGTGGCAGTGGGAAGCCATTCCCTGTGTCCTGTCCCTCCATCCCTTGGAAATCCTCTCTCTTCGTCTTTTCCTGGAGCCCCTTCAGGCACTGGAGGCCACAACTGGGTGACGCGAAGCTTCTCCTCTCCAGGCTGCACAATCCCAGCTTTCCCAGCCTTTTCCAATCCCGGGGTGGTCCCGGGGGTTCCGCGTCCCGCCCGCCGCCGCCAGGGGGCGCCACGCCCGCGGGAGCGCTCCCCGCGCGCTGCCCCACGTGACTCTCCCGCCGCCGCGCGCGGGAGGCGGGACCGGGCCCACGCCACGCCCCCTACGCGCGCGCGCTCCGCCGGGGTCACGTGGTCCCCGCGCGTCACGTGATCGGGGCGGCGGCGGCGGCGCGCGGGGGCCGCCGGGAAGCGCCAGGCGGGACCGGGCCGGGATCGGGATCGGCACCGGGAGCGGGCCCAGCGCAGCCCCGGCCGAGCCGCGGTCCTGCCCGAGCCCTGCGAGCCGCCAGCCCGGCGCCGGCCCGCCATGGACCGCCGGGACCCCTACGGAGCGGCCGCCCGCTTGTGAGCCGCCCCCCCCTCCCCCGGGCCGGGCCCGCCCCGCGCCCCCCGGCGCTCCGTGACTCGCCGGCGGCTCCTCGGGCCTCATCGTTCGCCGGTGGCGGCAGCCAGGAGATGGTCCGGGCCTAGCGGAGCGGCCAGCGCAGGTGAGCGCGGCCGGGCCGAGCCTCCCGCCGGCATCGGGGCAGCGCCGGGCCCACGGTGCCCCCGCCCCGGGCACTCCCGGGACATCCTGGGCGACCCCCGCGGCGGAACCGGCGGGCCCCAGGGTGGGATCGGCCGCTCCAGGCGCATCTCCCGCCGGGACCCGCGGATTTCCCCGCGCGCGCCCCGCGGTGACACCGTGCGGAGGGCGGGGGTCCCTCCCCGGCAGGCACAACCCGGGGGATTCCCTGCAGCGGGGATTGGGGCTGGGCCCGGGGCTGGCGGGGCCGTGCGCTGCCCTCCCCGGTGATGGATTTAATCCTGTTCCGGTAATTGACGTCAGGGCTTTGTTCCTTCCCCTTTGCTCTCCGCGGTTTAGGGCCGGAGCCGCTCCGGGATGGAGCGGGCAGGACCGGCACGGGCTGCGGGGCTCCGGGCGCTGCCGGGGGCGCTGCCCGGGCTCCCGGGGCTGCCCGCTCATGGAATTGACTCCGGGCAGGTGCTGCCGAAGGTCAGGGAACCAAGAGTCGGGGTTCCGGACACAATCCCGTCCCGGAGTGAGTGGGTGGCTGTTATGTAAAGCCTCATCCCTGGTGGGGGGTTATATTGGACTTTGTAAAACAGCAGTCGCTTAACATTCCTGGACTCTGGGCTGACTTTTTTCCTTTTTCCCCCCCCCCCCCTTTTCCAATGAACAAAACAAAGCAAGAAAGTGTTGAGATGTGTAGCACAGGTATCCGTGCGTTCGGTGCTGTGTCTGTGGTTCTCTTCTGGAAATGAGCAAGTGGTTAACTGAATTTTGGGGGAGAACTGAGTGCTTGTGCCCAAACCTCACTCACAGCCCTGGGCAGATGCTGTACAATGGAAAAGGAGCCTGAAAAGGGGCAGGTGTGGGACCTGCTGTCCCCCCAGCTTATCTCTTGCCTTATTACAACCTTGTGTGATCATTCTCTCAGGAATTCTGGTGGTATTAAACATTTCCATGTTCCCAGTGATGGCAGCCAGACCCCCATCTGCCCCTGTGGGACTGAACAGGCCCTTCCTCAGTGTTCTCCTTTGGGATGAACTGGTTCTGCTCAGGTCTGTGGGTTTGTTTGCTCGCTCCCAGCTGCTGATCTCTCAGGTGTATTTCTAGTTCCTGTCGTTGCTTTAAAACTACTGAATTCTTCTCTCAGGTCCCTGGCAAATGGGGATTTGCAGCCTGGGGGGGGTTATTGCAAAACAGGATCTCGTGAAGTGCTGTGCAGGAGTGGTTGTGCACCTGATTGGTCATTTCATGGTCTCCTCTAATGAGGGAAACGTGATTTAACTCCGGTGCTGCTCTTGTGTGTCGGCCTCGAGGTGTGAGACAGTCCCAGTGTCACACTGGAGTTACTCAGGGGTTGTACTGGCACCAGGTCTTACTGGTCAGGAATAAAAGGGAAAATTTATCTTTTGGTGTTATTAATATCTTGGTTTTATTAATGTATCAATGTTGATTTTTGTCATTTGCTGCCTCCTGTGCAGTGTGTTTGCAGCTCTGTGTGAGAGCAGATTCTCCCGTGTTCAGGAGGGAGACAATCCTGGCATATCCTGAGCTGGGAGGGACCCACAGGATCATCCAGTGCTGCCCCTGTCCCTGCACAGCCCCAAAATCCCACCCTGGGCATCCCTGGAGCGCTGTCCAAGCTCTCCTGGAGCTCTGGCAGCCTCGGGGCCGTGCCCATTCCCTGGGGAGCCTGGGCAGTGCCAGCACCCTCTGGGGGAAGAACCTTTCCCAAAATCCAACCTGAGCCTGCCCTGGCCCAGCTCCAGCCCTGCCCTGGCTCCTGTCCCTGTCACAGGGAGCAGAGGTTGGAGCTGCAGACCCCAATGAGCTCTGACCTAAGACTCCTCCAACAGAACAAACCAAGTGCCCTCAGCATCTCCTTCCTGGTCCTTCCACACCCTTCCTCATCCCCATGTCCCTTCTTTGGATGCTATCAGCTTTTAATCTTTCTTTAAGTTGTGGTGCCCAAAAGTGCCCCCAGGGCTCCTGTACAGTTTAACAGCAATGAAGGAAAACAGTGAATTTCTACTCTGATCTCAAAAGCTGACCCTGATATTTTCTCTAAACATCTTTGCAGTTCTTCTTTTATGAATTTTCTCCTTGTCTCAAACATTGAGCGAGTGAGACTGAGCCACTGGGGTCAGTTTTTGTGTGAGAAGCCACACAGCAACCCAGAAAAATAATTCATATTTATATGTTCAGCATTCTTGCCAGCTGTAGTGACCTGACCTTGATAAAACACGATAAAACTCCAGTGAAATATGACTTGGATTTCCAGGATGTTTTTTTAGGAAGCTGGAATGTGCATGGTTACAACGCAGTTCTTTAACAAGAAAACACCACATTTCTGTCTGCCCAAATTGTAGAGTTTGCTTCTTGGGGGGCTTTGTAGGTAAGGAGCTGCAGCAGAAACCTGTCCTGAGGTTGCAGCTGGCCCATGGCAGGGTGGCATTGGCACTGCAGTTGCTGCTGGCGGGTGTGTTCAGCCCCAGTGTTTTCCAGCGTGGGTGCTCCCGTGTTGGATGTGACTAAGGACGTGTGTGACCTGTGCCTTACTGGCTGAGACAGCAGCTCTTGGCATCCTCTGAGGCCTGGCAGCAGGGACTCTGTGACCAGGTGATGGTGGAACTGCTGTCACTGTGTCCCTCAGTGCTTGGGATGGGTGCCAGAGCTGCTCGTGGCTGTTGCTGATGCCTCTCTCCCTTCCTTTCCCCCTTATCCTCTTGGTTTGGGAGTTTTGTAGTCATCCCTGCTGGTACTTTTTGCTCCAGATCATCAGAAATCCGCAGTGTTGAGGGCGGAAATACTGAGAGTTGAGTCTTGAGAGCTGAGCCAGGAAAGCAGCACCTCTGCCATGGGCAGATTTGGGCACGTGGAGAGAGCTTGAGCAGCTTCCAAGAGGCCTCAGCAACGTGTGTGCTGAGCTGGGAGGAATATGAGTTGCACTGTCGTGTTTGGAGTCCCCTATGTGAGGATGTAGGGATAGTCTGGAGTTTTTGGTGATTGAGGTTTCTTTTCTGTGGCAATAATTGTTCTTGGCCACATAATTTCAGTTTGTTACTCACCTGTGGTTAGGTCTACAGGCCTGTTTCCTTTCTCTCAGTACAATGATGTCACAGTTATCTTCAGCAGAGGCTCAGAAATAACTAAATTTGAGATTAGATACCTAAACTGCAGTTTAGATTAGATCCACAGAAGGAATCCTTCCCTGTGGGGGTGGGCAGGCCCTGGCATAGGGTCAGGGTGCCCAGAGCAGCTGTGGCTGCCCCTGGATCCCTGGCAGTGCCCAAGGCCAGGCTGGACATTGGGACTTGGAGCAGCCTGGGACAGTGAAAGGTGTCCCTGCCAATGGCAGGGGTGGCACTGGGTGGGCTTGGAGGTCCCTTCCCACCAAGACTCCCCTGTCCTCCTTTGCCTTCAGGGTCTGCCTCAGAGTGTGTACCAAAACCAAAGTGAGGTTGGTGTCACCTTCTCTAAACTGGGAGAACAGAGCACCCCGAGCTGTGGGGAGATGGAGGGGCTGTAGGATGTAGAGGGACTGTCTGGAAACGAGTCAAGAAACTTTAACAGATTAGATTTAGCTAGAGCAGGGTTAGATGCATGTAAAATATCTTGCTAACTGTGTTAAACTAAGAAAATAAGCAATCAAGTTCATAGAATTGCAAAACTCAAGATGAAAGAACTTGTGTGGCAGTTATTCTTCTCTTGCTGGATGGTTCCCTCTCTGCAGTCACTAATGACTAACGAGATGCTCTGCAGCTTGTGAAATGACAGGGCTGCTGTCACTGCTTAGGAAATCCAAGCTCACAGCCCCTGCTCCTTCCTGTCACCGAGCTGCTCTGGTGAGCTCAGTCAGCCCCGAGTGCTGGAGCTGTGCTATTCTCTGCCTCTCTCCTGCAGGAATCCAGGTTTATTCTCTTTTTAGCTGCTTGCACTAGATGCAGTATCCAGCTGAATTAACACTTCCCAGTTTGGGGCAGTGCTGGTGCTCTCTGAGGTGAGCGTGTGCCGTGCTCTGAGCTCCTTGGGGCTGGGCCAGCCTTGGCCGTGCCGGCCAAAATTCCCTGGAGCTGGGAGGTTGTTTGCCTCATGCACTCGAGCCTCATTCGGTGTCTGCCATCTCCCCAAGCTCTCAGACTTTTACAACTTTCCAAGTTTCTTTCTTCAGCTCTGCGTTTCAATCCCCTCTTTTCCCTAACTCTGTCTTTTCTCCCCAGTGCTTGGAGTTCCTCAGGTTGTCTTGTCTCTTGTTCTTCCTTGGTTCATTAATTCTTGCTGATGAATGGAAAACCTGGGTTATTAACTGCCAGTAGCACCAGGTACCAGCAGGAAAAAAAAAAAAAAAATCTCCTTATACTCCATACTGTACAAACCTGGAATAAGGGAAGTACTTGCCCTGAAGTCTTGAACTAATTTTCTTCTGTTAACAGCTCATTAAGAGAAATCTTCCTGCTCATCTTTTTATGGAAAACAACACCTCATGAAGCAGCTCAGAGCTCCCTTTTACTGAATTTTTTTTTTTTTAAACACTTCATCTTAGTTTTTATTCATGTCACAGCATTTATTGATAAATTACTTGAACGTGCTGCTTTCATGTTTTATAATTAAACAAATAGAGTGTACTTTTACTAATGTGTAATCCTGTAGTGATCATGTTTTCCAGGAGAGGCTGTTTTATCATTCCATAGCTCTCCCTGTGGATAGGTGTGCTCCTCTGCAGCCCCACAGCAGTTTCTCACTGTTCCCAGTCTGACACTGGGAACATAAAGAGGCAGGAGACCAGAGGCAGGATAACGGTGTGGTTCTCTTCAGTGTGTTTGCTTCTGGAGGGTTGATGTTCCTCTGTTATTTGCAGCTTCCAAGAGCAGCTTTAAGCTGTTTGTCCTTTGGGCTGGAAACTTTCCTCAGCTTTTCAGCTCAGTGGGTTCCTCATGGAGGGGCAGAAAGGAGCCCTGGAATGGTTCTGCTCCTCCTGCAGCTCCTGGGCTGGCTGAGGGTTGGGAAGCATCAGAAAAGGTCTCAAACCAAAGCAGATCCCGACACTTTTGAGCTTTTCCAACTCTGTAACCTTTGCTTGTGTGGGGTGTTAAAATGAGAGGGCAGCCAGGTTTTTTGGTGTCACTTTGTCATCTCCTGGAAGTGGGGGCGAGGCTTTGGTGCCTCACTGTAGTTGGGTCATACATCACTTTATTGACAGACATTTTCCAGTTTAAGAAGAAAATAATGAATGTTTAATTTGCAGAACCAGACACTGGGAAAACAGTGTTTGTGATCAGTGACAGTTAAACTCCTGAGACAGAGGAAACTGTTTCCACTTGTCCCCAGCTGGGATTCTAAGATTTCAGCGAGGTAAATTGTTCCAGAGTAGATGTTTCCCTCAACAGTTGGTTCCTGTGGAAATGTCATGCCGTTGAACAGTCATTCAGTTTTTCACTTCATTTTCCTTTGAAATTCCTAATGTTCACTTTCCTTGGTGTGATCTTGTTGAAGGTGTCCGATTTTAAGTGAGTATTGGATATTTCTATTGGTTGTCTGCTATGTGTTTATATAAATTAGGCTTCAAAAACTGTGTGCTCCCATGTGTTTCCCCATTCCTGCTGACATGACTGTAAAAGCTCAAACCTGATCATAATTGTCCAGCTTTGTGCATTCAGATGGAGGGGTTTTTTTGTTGTTGTTTCTGCATTTAATTTAATTTCTAAAAGACGTTAAAGAGATTTCAGTGATGGAAGTGCTTAAATGGTTTTAATCAGGCTTTGATGTGCACAAATCATTAAAGCGAGGAGGATGAAGAGATAAGAGTCCACAATTCCCTTTGTATGGTTTGGCTGCAGAGGAACTCGGGGAGGAGGAAGTGTTCAGGAAATCCCAAAGGCACAGGAGCAGCCACAGGACAAGGGGAAAACGACCTCAAGCTGTGCCAGGGGAGGTTCAGGCTGGATATTGGGAAAATTCCTTCATGGAAAGGGTTGTCCAGCCTTCCACAGGCTGCCCAGGGCAGCGCTGGAGTCCCCATCCCTGCCTGGGTTCAAGTGTGGAGGTGGCACTTGGGGACTTGGGGCAGTGGGAATGCTTGGACTCGAGGAACTTGGAAGGCTTTTCCAGCCTAAAAAATTCTATAATTCTGTTTTTCTCACAGTGAAGGGGAACAGGAAACCAAAAAAAAAAAAAGCTACATCAAAACGGGAATTCAGTTTGTGTGATGTCGTGCATTTCATGGGCAGAGGAATAACCAGAGTTTCTGTGGAAAAAAAAAATGAGAGATCTGCCAACGTAGCTTTCCAGTGTTGCATTACAATTAGCATAAGCATTTCCTTATTTAAAGTTAATTTTAAAATTGTTTGGTCAAAATCCAGAAAATTTGAAAACATTGAGATGGAAATTCTGGAAAATTGAATATGGGAAACAGGTTGAAGAACTTAAAGGAACATGTTGTAACTTCAGATGCTTGTCCTGTGCTTTGGCATAAATAAAATGAACCTAATGGAAATTGTTGAGTGAAAAACGCTTGATTTTACAAAGATTATTGTATTTTTGTAACTTCAAGAGGCCTTGAAGCACAAAGATTGGCCAAAAGGAGATTAAATAGATTGATTTACTGATATTTTCCCTATCTCCTGGGGTTTTATTATTTTTCTGAGTTGTCCTCTATGGAACAGAGCTTCCTGAGAGTTTGTTTGTGTGTTTTGAGGAGGTTTTTATATTTTGGAGTGAGGTGCTGTGTTTGTTTGGCATTTGCCATGAAGCCTTCCAGTTCACCTCTGACTCTTGTGGAGCTACTGGAATCCCCTCTGGCTGTGGGTGAAAAGCACTGTGGCTACATGGAATATTGGTTTAAATATTCCTGGTGAAGTTTGGGATTTTGAGTTAATTAACTTATTTTTAAATTAATTAATTTAGATTTAATTTAGCCTTCTGATGCTGATGGGATGAATTAGCATCATCTTATAGCATTGATTTGTCATGGTGGAAACTGGTGTTTGGTGTAAACCAGCCTTTAAAAGATAAAGGGTGAAAAGGTTTTTCCTGGAGCAATTGCTCGTGCTGAAAGAGCTCCACTAATTGTATTTAATGAGCAAAAAAAAACAAGTAAGGACTTTGCACTGTGACACATTCTTAGCCAATAATTACCAGAAATATATTTTAATGGGAGAGAGTTTTAACAAGTAGTCTTCAGCTTAAATTTGTTAATCACTAATAACCTCCTAAAAAAACAACTACTTTCTTCAGGTTTTTTTCTTCACTTTTTTTTTTTCTTCAGCTTTCTCTTTTTTTTTTTTTTTTTTTTTTTTAGTGGAAAGAGTTGCTTTATTTCCTGGCCACGTGAAGCAAGGTCCATGCTGAATTTGCATTCAAAAATGTTTTTGTTTGTTTTTTATTTGTTCAGAGGAATGTTCAAATCCATCCAGTCATGATTTGCTGACAAACTTGAAGCTCAAGATGGTCAGAAATGGGTGTGGTTTAATCTCCATTAGATTAAACCTGCTGTTTTAGAATATGAAATTTGCTGTTCATTAGCTGTTCTAATGGGCTGATTCCTTCCCATACAATTTATTTCAATGCATTATTCAATTAAAAAAAAAGCATATTATGTGTGACTCTCACTATAAATAGTGAGTCATACCTTAAAAAATTTAATTTGAATTTGTGCTTAGAAGAATTCCATTAATTGAACCCCCAGCTAGGGGTGTCCATCAATGCCTGGTGCCTGCTCAGCTGCAGCTGCTTTGCCCAGCACAGCTTGGGAGCTTTAGCAGTTCTCACCATGGAATTTCTGTGGCACTTGGAAGCAAATTTGGCTCTTCCAGAAACGTTTCCAGGCTCCAGCTCTGACCCAGCTCTGTGTGAAGTGGCCTCTTGCATGAAGGGTTTTGAAACCCAACTGAATTTTGACATGGCTTTTGCAATGGTTCTTGTGTTTGTCTTTAGCTTTGTGTCACAAAAAAGCTGAACTTCTCTTTCTGGTGGCAAAACTCACTGAGTCTCACTGGCTGGAAGTGGAATTTGCTGGTAGAATTCTGTATTTTGTAGTTTCATGTCTTTTGGTTTAAGGTCACATCTAGAACAGTGCAAAAAGTCGTAAGAACTTTGGGGGGGAAAAAAAACCCAAACATTGTTACTGTGGGAAAATATGATGTAATTTGCATTAAAAGAGTTTGTACAGCTAAATTAACATTTATCAACCTTTTTCCTGAGATTAAAGGTACTACACTAAATGCCCTGTTACTCAGTGGAGGCAGAAATACGAATGTTTTTCCTCAATCTGCTCAGGGGGATTATAAAGTACAGGTGGCATTTAGTAGATAGGATGAAAAGTGAAAACTTTCCAACTTTTTAAGCAGTGTTTGTTTGGAAGCACAGCACATCAAAGCTGTGGCTTTCCTGCTGCATTTCAGCTTCCCTCTGTAGACAGTTCTGGGCCCTTCCTCTCGCTTCCAAATTTTTTTGCTCTGCCTGCAAATCTTAAATGCTCCTATTCCCTAGATTTTTTTCCAGAGTTTTAACTACTCTGTGCTCTCATCTTCAGCATGTTTAAATTTAAAAAGAAAGTTAGAAGGTACCAGGAAGCATCGCAGGTCTCAAAGCTGTCATATTCTGACAGCAGATTTTAGACAAGTAGAAAATGATGCTGAATTTGGTAAACCCTTTGCATACAAGTTAGGGCTGAAAACTGGGAGGGAAAAGTTGTATTCTCACTTTTCTGGCGCTCAGAATTGTGGATTTTGTGAAATCTTCGAGCTGCAAAGCAATCCTAGAACTGCTGCAGCTGCCAGTGGGGAGCACTGGCCCCGTGAGAGTTCAATCCACCACTTCTGAGCAGGTATTGATAGTAATCCATTGATGATAATTAAGAAAATACATTGCTGCTGACATGGATCCACCCTGGTGGTTTTGGAGCTTTCCCTGCCTTTGTTCTGGGAACAGCCTGGACACAGATTTCCCTTTAGGCCTCTCAGTCGTTCTGTGGCTCACCCCAAGTGGTTTCCCATGGTTCTGAGGAGAGTTAAATCATTAAAAAATGAAGTTCTTAATTCTGGTTGCTCTGCTGACCTGCTCTCCAGCATCCTCCTGCTCTTCCTCCATCCCTCACAACCAAATTGCAGAATTATTATCTCAAACCCTGATGTTCACTTCAGTGAGGGATGCAGAACAGTGGGCGGACCTTGGTCATGATGGGAAGTCCAAGATAAATGTCTTATGAGACAATGCAGACAGATGATCTTCTACTGAGGCTGGAGGAAGTGGCAGTTAAACCAGGGTAAAGTGTCTGATAAACTTTTTCTCTCCTTTCTTTTACTGCAGTTGAGATGGGAGTAGGTTGTGAACTTGAATGTGATTTTCCCTTTTGCCTTTTCACTCCTGGTTTAGATGGCACCTCATTAAAACCTTGTCTGCTGTTTCAAATCTTACAGAGAGCAGATTTATCAGAGAATTTCTGTCAAGTGAATCCTTTCTTAATCCTAATGCCAGAGTTCATAGCACTCAAATGTAATGATGTCTTTTATGAAAGTAAATTATTGGGAGGAAGTCAGAATGATAATAGCCAGATTAATGTTAGATGTCTGAATAACTATTGCTTAATAAAATCTAAATGCCAATTGTCTTGGCTTCAAAGTTTAAGCAGATGAACATGTAGGCACAGGACTTGGGTTATTAAGTTTCTGCCCAATTAAAGGGCAGAAATTTGTTGGGAAACTGTGTTGGAATATGCTTTGGTTAGCCTGTGTGGACATGAAAGGATTGCATGTAAAAATGCTGAGTTTGTGATGGTCCATCTTTGCACTGGGGGAATTAAAGACTCTCCCAGTGATGGAGAGTGGAAAGGATGGGGAGGATGCCCTTGGTTGAGTGGGAGATGGAATTGGGCTGAAGTTGGCTGAGAGAAGATTTAACTGAGAAAGAAGAGTGTTCCTGGTGGATGGCTGAGCTCGAGGTCAGTCTGCAATGCTGGGCTGCTGCTTTGGTGATCTCCTCAGGGCAAGGGATTCCACTGCCTGGTTAAGAAAGTCTCCTGTTCCTCAGAGTAGATATTGCAGGATGAAGCAAATAGAAATGCAAAGGTTTGAGAAGGCAAAGTTGAAATTCAGCTTTGCTGAGCAGCAGCAGCTTCACTTCCCTCTCCTGGCTCGGGCTGGTTCTTGTGGCAGGAGTTCATTGAGGCTCCCTGGAATCCTGGCCTGGCCTTGGGGTAGGTGCAGAAAAGGACAATTTTAGTGGCTTTGTGGTCTTGTGGTGTCCATCCCTGAGGCTCTTCTCCTCTGAGTCAGGGATGGCACTGTGGCATCTGTGGTGTCTCCCAGGATGGAGCCTGGGGAGAGAGGGACAGCGGATGGACAGACCCTCCCTCTGCTCCCTGTCCTTGGAGAGAGGAGGATGGAGCAGGGATCTGTCACTTGCTTGGCTTTCCTGTTCCTCTCCCATTCCTGAAGAGACAGGACAGAAAGGAGGAACTGATGTCCTTGGAGCAGCTCTGCTCCCTGTGAAGGAAAAGAGTTGGGAATTAATTTCTGTGTTCATCAGGGAGGGAGGACCAGACGTTTTTCCTCCTGGGTAGTACTTCTGCACAAAAATTAGACATTTAAGATGTGTGGTTGTGCATTTTTAAGGTCCCTTGAGTGAATTACATCAAACAAGTCTTGCAAATTCTTGGATATAAACAATTTTAAGCTGTTGAGTAGTATGATTTAAAAATGGACTTAAAATGGTTTTAAATGAGCTGCACTGCAAGTGCTGAATTTAGAAATGTCCTCCTTGACTTGGCTTCTAAAATCCAGTGGCTGGGAGTTCACTTTTACCTTAGTTAGTTCTTTTACCTTACCTTGGCAGGAGCAGTGGAACTGGATGATTTCTAAAGTCTCTTCCAACCCCAAGCTCCATTTCTCCCTTGCTTCTGTGTGCTGAATCTCAGGTGTGATGAATGATGCACCCAGGTCTCATCTGGACTTGTTAAATGAAATGTTACATTTACAGATACTCTTTCTAAAGGATCCCCAAGTCCTTTTCCAGTGGTTACTGTTGAGTTACAAATGATCGTTGTAATTCTTTTATCCACCATCACTGTGTGTTGGCTTCTCAAGTGGAAGATGCTGACTGATCCTCAGGGAACCTGATATTTGAGGGCTGAAGGGGACTCTGGCAGCTAAAACTCAAAAGCAGGATGTAATTACTTGCCCCATCACTTGACTGAGACGCTGGAATTAAGGCCGTGCTCCCACAGAAAGTGCTGTGGAATTTCTCTCAGCTAACGGTGGTGAAGGATTTGTGCTGCTTTGTCTGGGGAGCAGCACAAGTCCAGGCACATCGTGCCTGGTGGGGATTTCTGGGTGCTCCAGAGCTGAGTGGGAAGGAGAAGTGCCTGCAGCAAACTGCTGGCTCTGCCCTCCCTGGGAGTTCTTGTCAAACATTAACCAGACCTAGCCCAACTCACTTTTTTTATTATTTTTATTTAAAGCTCTCTCAGCCTCCATATGTACAGAGATGTTCCCAGACAGCTCTTGGGGCACTTTATGATATTCTCTCTCCTGAATGTGCAGTAGGAATTCCTGATGTGAAGGGTGGGATACAAGCATTTGTGTTTGTATTGTAGGAATGAGAAACATTTATGTTTCAGTTAGTGGTGAATCTGATTTATAAATGTATTACATTACCAGTACAATTGTATCTGAACTGTATTCCCAAGAGCTCAAATGAAACCTTGGAAAAAGGGAGGTGGAACTGTGGAAAAGTTGATTCTCATCAAAACAGCTGAGCAAGAGGATGGCTCAGGGTTTCCTGTGTTCACCTGTGCAGCCTCACCCTGTGATACCGAGTTATGGGATAGAATTTTGGGATGCTGGGGGTATCACAGCCTTTCCTTTGCAGAGCAGATCCCATGTGCACCAGGAGCCATCCCAAGCCAAATCCCCCTCCCTTGGCATGGAGCCTTTGTGTCACAAGGTGAGGGACAGAAACAGGAAACTTCATGCTTTTGAGAAGTTGTTTTTTTACTCTGTCTGGACATATACATAAACTACTTGAATTCTGTATAAACTCTTGTTTTTAGTTGTGTTCCTTATTTCAGTTATAAAACTCTGAAGATGACTCTGCTGCTTCTGTATTTGCACCATCACAGTTATCCTCTAAACCTGTCGTGGAGAATTGTCCTGTTTGTGCTTTTTTGGGCAAAGCTGTATTGTTTTAGTAGGAAATGTTGTTGGTTTTTTGTTTGTTTGTTTTTGTTGTTTTTGTGGGGGGTTTTTTGTTTGTTTGGTGGGGTTTTTTTTCTGTTTTTCTTCTTCACCATCACATAGAAAGTGGAAGATTATATGCACACTTCTATAGCTCTTGGTGACACCAGGGCATGTTCCTCTTTGTGTGTCGGTGGCTTTGTGTTAATTTTGTTGTTGCAGGGCAGTTATTTTTCAATGTTTCCCTTTTTAAACAGCTCCTCTGGGAGTGCATTTGTATTTAAAGCTGACAGAGTAGCATTTTAGGCTCATGCACATGATTTCAGGGCAGGATTTTTGGTGATGCCCTACTTGATGCACAAGCAGTCCCATGTCAGCTCCTGAGATGCCCCCTTGCCCATGATAAAAAGAATTATTTGAAATAATCAACAGGTGTCTTTGGATGCAGCATTAAGGCAGCTTCAGGTATTTTTAAACGCCTTCTGAATGCATCATTCCTTGCTACAGGCAGGCTCCCCAGCTCCTTTTCCCCTTCCTTTTAAGAAAAAAGGATGAAATCATGGGAGCTGGGTGTGCCCCCGCAGCTGGGTGTGCCCCACAGGGAGCTGGGATCCTGCACGTTCCCTCTCAGCCTGTTTATCCTTCCTGGCCAAATGTTGTCAAACAAAATTGGGGTTTCATCGCAGCCAATTAACCAATTAACTGTTTGATTCCTCTTGTTCATGAAACCAATTGAGATTGAAGAAGCCCTGGAGTTAGATGAGGATGTCTGGAAGGAAGTGGAGGTGTTGTAAGCAGGCTTTGAAGAGGCACTAATGGCTGGGTGAGGTGTGGTGGGGTCTGTTCCCTTTGGATGGGCTTCGTGTGGAGGTTCCTTGGGCCAACCTTCACCTTTGATGGTTTTGCCTCACCGTGTCTGGGAAGATGAAGAGATGCTGCTGGTGCTGAGCTGGAGCGAGGACTTGGCTGCCTGATGTGGTTCAGGGGGGGTGAGAAGGGTTTGGCCAAGGTCCTCTTTCTTTTAACAGCTTTGCCAGGAAAACTCAGGCAGTGTGGGTGTGCTGGTTGGGGTTTGTCTTTCGTTCTGGAGTTGTGGTTCAAAAGTCCCAGAGGGGATGTGCCCCTGCCTGGAGCTGAGGGACTGGGAGGTGGGAAGCAGGAGAAGGCAGCACCAGCACTGCCATTTCATACCACAGGTGATGATCTCTCAAGCCAAAGCTGTACCCTTGGTGCATTAGGGATGGACAGAAATACCAGATGGGATTTAGGAAGGGGTTGGAAGGAGAAATGCAAACTGTGTGTGTGGTCTGGGTGATGCGGTGACGCTCGGTGATTGATGTGCTCGGCGTGCCTGGAGCAGCAGAGAATGGTGGCTCAGGAATACACACAGGGAGAGGCTGGCTCAGGAGTTTCTGTGAGTTCCCTGCTGGGTTTCCTGCTTGCTTTCAACTCTTGCTGTTGAGCTGGAGCAGAGGCGTGAGATGTGAAGGGCTGGTTGTGCAGGGAAGTCTCAGACACAGGGACTGTTCAAAGTACAGTGGGACACACTGCAGGAGGAGTGACTCAAACCATATAGAGTTCAACTTCCTAAAAATGGAAATACTCTGCTGTGCTTTAGGCCTGTTTTCTGATTTTTTAAAAAATTTTTGAACTTCTCTTTTCCCAGATGTGGAAACCAAGATGGCTTTGGCCCTTTCTACAGGAGACATTGTTCTGGCTCGCTCAGCCTGGCTCTGCTCCTCCTTCACACTTTAGCTCAGGCCACCTGGGAAAAGAGAAATTTTAGCAGGATCATCTTGGTAGCATCAGGTACAAGGCAACAGGTTCTTCCATCTTCCACTTCCAGGCCTGTGCAGGGAGGGAGCAGAGGTGCTGTCCTTGTTCCTAGAGGATGGGGTAGGAGTGGTGGGAGCAGTACATTGTAGTGGATATTAAAGTTTTGTTACAACTTCAGGTGCTCTGAAAACTGAGCTGCTGCAGTTTCCTGCCTGCTGGAGTTAATTGCCAGCGATGCTGATCAGCAGACAGGCCTTGGACATCTGCCTTTCAAAGTACCTCTCCTTGCTTTCCCTGAGCATGGGAACATTTCCCTTCTGGTAGGCTCGTGGCTGTGGAAGATGTGGGTTTGAGTGGGAAGTTGTCTGAAGTACAGAGCTAAGGAAGCCCCACAAACTTCCTCTATTTACACATTTAATGCTGGTGTGATTTTAATGGCCTTGTACGTGTTATAGGCACTTAAAATAGCTCAGTGTGGAGATTGGATGATTAGATACCAACAAGTCTAACTTGTATCACAGTCAAACTATTTGTTCTAATAAGAAATGTAAAAGAGTTAAACCCCCCTAAACTAAATTCCCATACAGTCAGGGTGACTCCCCATGAGGGTGTTTATCGTTTGCTGTATTACAAAAGGCTGGGGAGGAGTGGTTAAAAGTGTCATTAACTGGTGTCTTTCTGATGACTAATTTTACATTGACCTGGGCAGGTACAGCCAGATCAGTTCTGGGTTTGCACCAGCTCAGATCTCATTTGCTGTAATGTTCCTTTTGTTTGACAGTGTTGGTACAAATGATGGTTTTTCTTCAGCTCTCAGAGGAAATGATGATGCAATTTTAAAAGGTGATGCTTGTCTCTGTAAAAAAAATAGTGAAGAACTTTGTAAATATTTAACCCTCTGCTTGGAAAACAGAGGTGTAAAACTCTTTGTTAAGCTTATAATATTCTGGATATATAGCTGTATGTAATTCCTGATCTTAGTGTATTGGTGGGAATGAACCACCCCAGAACCAGAGCATTCCTATTCCCTGCCTGAAAATATGCCTTTAATAGTAAATGCCATGGACTCAGACTGTTCCACTTGGCTTTAACTGATCAGTGTCTATAATTAAATCTGATATTTATCTGTGTTGAAATCCTGCATATGTAACAAATTGGGCTGCTGTCTCAGGAATGAGCTTTTTAAGCCCCAATCTTCTAAAACAAGTTTGTCATCAATGCCAGAATGATCCCAGGAGTTTGCTGGCCACATTCAGTGCACAAGTCCCTCTCTCAGCCTTGATGGCCACCTGTGGTTGCTGAGTCCAGCAGCTTACAGGAGAACTGGAGAAAAAAGAGATTTTTCACATAAAATCTAAGTTCTATTCACGGGTTTGTATCAGCAGAGTTGGGTTATGCCACTGTTTGTACCTTGTTTGTATGGCAGGGAAATAACAACAAACCTGGTGCCTTAGAAAGCATCAGAGATCTCAATTTACCCCTGGCTTTAGTCTGCTTTGGGCAGCCTCTGAGATTTCAGTGCTTTCAGAGCAATGGACAAAGTGAGGCCAAATGGGGGAAAAATGTAAGAGGTTAAAATGCTACTGAGATGAAAAGATTCATGTTTTAAAAACTGAGTGATGGGTTGAAATTTTCTCGTTGAGAATGCAATAGGTGGGTTTGCACAGCTTTCAGAATCATGCTTCAGCAAGTCAGTTATTATTTTTAATAATCAGACAGCTGTCTAAAGACGTGAAATAATGATTTTCTAAGCAGCCAGCATTTTCATTTTAGACTGCAAATTATGTGGTGGAACATCAGTTTCTTTCCTGGATGCACCTACTGTACTTTGTGCAGATCAGTAAAGAACATTTCTAAATCTCTTGATGCAGAGTTTAGCACATTTTGTGGCTGCTCCATCCCTGGCAGTGTCCCAGGCTGGACAGGGCTGGGAGCAGCCTGGGACAGTGGAAGGTGTCTCTGCCATGGTAGGGGTGGCACTGGATGGGCTTTAAGGTCCCTCCCAGCCCAAAACATTCTGGGATTCTATGTTAAAGGAGTTAGTGACACCTTGTTTATCATCTCATTTTGTTTACTCCTTTATGTCCCAATGCTGTGTCAAGCTCAGAGGGAATATTTTCCAGCTTTTGCGTGTGTTTTGCAAGAATTTGATGTATTTCTGTTAACATAAGCAGCAAGACCAAACTGCAAAGGAAAGTTTGTTAAGAAGGGGGATTGGCAGCTTTTTAATCTGCATTTTTGCAGTAGGAGGATATGGTCCAAGGCAAAAGGTGCATTATTGCCAGAACTTCCTGAAATTACTGCTTTGAGTTGAAATGCCTTTTGGGAATCAGGGAGGGAGAGAGACCTGGAAACCACATCAAAGCTTGAGGTTAGAATATATTGGATAATGGGTGCCAAAAAAAGGTATGTCAGCACCAAAAATAACCCTAATCTACAGGAGAAGTCAAGCACTGAATGGGTGGGGGGATGGCAGAACATCTGGGGGATGTGGGGGAGAAAAGGTATTTTAGAAATGAATGGGACATGTTTGGCGTGGGCTGGAACCGAGATGATTGGAGCGGGTGAAGTGGTTTGAAATAGTTACTTGCCTGAGGACTTGGTGGATTTTTTTTTCAGTTTTATTTTTTTTATTGCTGCATAAAGTTTCCCTGTTAGAAGCCAGCTGTGGGTTGGGGGTTACAGCCCTTTGGAGAGGGCTGAAATTGGACAGTTTTGAGGAATTGTGGCCCTCAGAGGGTTCTTAACAGAGATCATTCTGTGGCCAAAGAGGGCCAGAAGCTGCTTGGGGACACTCAGATCCCTCCTTTGGGCACTCTCATCCCTCCCCTGGGCCCTGACATCCCTCCTGCTTCCCTCTGTGATCAGGACTGATCTTTTTGCTCGTAGCAACATGAACCGTGAAGACCGGAATGTGCTGCGTATGAAAGAAAGGGAAAGGCGAAATCAAGAAATTCAGCAGGGTGACGAAGCCTTCCCACCCAACTCTCCTCTCTTTGCTGAACCATACAAAGTGGTGAGTTCCTGCACCTCAGAAAAACGCATGTTTTGTGACAGAAATCACGTGCAAATTCATATTTTATTTTCATCTGCGTTCTTATTAGATGGAAAGCTCTTAAGGCAACCAAGTGTTTAAGCAGGGCTTGAAAATAAAGCTGGACAGTCACAGCTCCACTGGCAGATTTATAATGCTTGGGAAGGGGAGGAACTTTCATAGGGAGTGAGAAAAAGGGAAATAAAACCATCAGAACTTCTTCCTTCACCTTTTCTACAGTGACCCAGAACAATGAAACTGTCCATTGTGCGGTGCCAAATTGTCGTTATCAGCTCTAACTAGTGCCCCAGTAGTTTGTATCTGATGTTTTAGTTTGTTTTGAAAGAGTTGATTCTGTTTGTGGTCTTGCACAGCTTTCAGCCTGTGCTGGGTTTCCTTCCAGGTTGCCTTGCTGAACAGAACTGGAAAAAATAACCTAATTCTGGAATATCTAATAAAATATTATTTAATACGTTAATTACGTAGTTCAAAACTCACTTTGAAAGCAAATCCTTCCCTTGTTGCAATTTCAGCTGGCTTGCAAGAAGTAAAACATGATTGAAAACTCTTCCTGCAGGAGGAAAGTTGAGAAATACCTGGTGGTTTTTTTATTCCTGTCCTCCCATCACTTCCTTGTGCTTGATAACCAAATTCTACATGTATGAAGTTAACTGGAGCTGGCTGGGATGCATGGGGGAATGATTCAGGATCTCAGATCTGGAAAACAAAATGGTTATAGAAGAAAGAACCCTTTTAACTGTGTGCAACAAACATTGTGCCAATATAAATACCAATTAAAAATGACTTACGGGGGTGAGGTTAAGTTGATTTTATTTTACTGCTAATTAAAACCTTTTAGGACTGATGCATTCTGTATTAGAGAAATTACAGTCTGTAAGGTGACAGGAGGCATCTGCACCTTTGCAACTTGCATCCAGCTCAGCAGTGCATTATTCGATTATTGCTGGTTCAGCTGTCCTTGCTGCTGAATTTTTAGCACGCTTTAGGGAGTTAAATACACATTATTACGTATTTTGAATATGTTTTGGGGAGTCAAATTGCTGTTTTATAAGGACTAAAGCAGAATCAGTAACGCTGGCAAAGGAGGAGGCGCATTCCAGCTGAAATGGAGGTTGGGTGCTGTAGCTGTCAGATCATTTAACCGCACGGGAAGTTGCTCTCGGTTCTAATTCCCGGTTTTTTGTGGCTCGTTGTCCCAGACCAGCAAGGAAGACAAGCTGTCCAGCCGCATCCAGAGCATGCTCGGTAACTATGATGAGATGACGGATCTCATCGGCGACCGGCCGCTCCAGAAGATCGTCGCCATTCCCAAGCCCTCGGTTCCCGCAGCGCCCGATGACAAACCCCCGGCCGGCTTCTTCGGCGAGCAGCGGCACGGCGCGGGCTCTCACCAGAGCAGCAAATGGACCCCGGTGGGGCCGGCCCCCAGCACCTCGGCCCAGTCCCAGAAACGCTCGGCGGGGCTGGGGGGGCACGGGCAGCGCTCGGGGGGCGGCGCGGCCGCGGGGGCCCGGCACGAACGCGATTCCTACGGCGGCGGCCGCAAGAAGGGCCAGCACGGCTCGGAGCACTCCAAGGGTCGCTCCGGCAGCCCCGGGAAGCCGCCGGCCGTGTCGTCGCTGGCCTCGGGTCACTCCAGAGCCCACGGCAGCGACCACCACGGCAAAGACCATCAGCGCTCCAAGTCGCCCCGGGACCCCGAGCCCAGCTGGGACTCTCCCTCCCGCGTGCCCTCCTTCGCCAGCGGGCAGCACTCGACCCAATCCTTCCCTCCCTCGCTGATGTCCAAGTCCAGTTCAATGTTACAGAAACCCACTGCCTACGTCAGGCCGATGGATGGGCAGGAATCCATGGAACCAAAGTTATCCTCGGAACACTACAGCGGCCAGAGCCACAGCGGCGGCGTCAACGAGCTGAAGCCCAGCAGCAAAGCACACCTGACCAAGCTGAAAATTCCTTCTCAGCCACTGGATGTAAGTTGCTGGCTGTGTGGTGCCTTCGTAAATGTAAATCCGCTTGGGCTGGGGTTTTCCAGCGTCTCCAATCCCAATTTGCCTAACCCAAATGGAGTTTTTAGTCAACACTGTGTTTTTGTTACTCAAAGCACCTTCACCTAAGCTGTGTTTTCAGCGGGGAGCATGCAGAAGTAATTATTTTTGTCTTCTGCTTCTTCAGGGTGGATACTGGGATTTTTATTAAATAAAGGCTGAGACGTTCAGAAAGGCTTACTTAACCCCAAGAGGCCAATTTTCACGGAGTATTTCTGTAGTCAGGAGTTAGGGAAATTGTAGGATATCCACAAATATTTTGATAAGCTGGGTAAATACATTGTTGTTCCTGGGAGCTGAATTGACTTAGAGTTGTTGATACAATCTGCCTGTATCAGATTTTCTTTTGAAGTGAGTAGCAATTACTAGATGTGATTATTATACCTTCACCAAATTGAACAGGGTGCAGGACTTCTATCAGTTGTGCTGGATATAAAATACTATTGGGTTAACAACTTTGAGGAGTTTGGTAATTCCCGAATCATTAAGACACAGACTCTGACTCCAGCTCACTTACAAAGAGCCTTTCCTAGTAATAAAGTCTCATTTCATCTCCTGTCTAACTGCTTGAATCATGGTAGCCAGATTGTTCTCTTGTTCCTGGGATTGCAACCGATAGCAGAGTAAGATCCAGCACACAGGTAAGGAAATCAGAAATTGCTTTATTTGTGAAGACTTGCCACATCAGTGCTGATGCAGTGAATCCTTTAGTAACTTTGCTTCTTTCTGCTTGTGGCAGCCAGGGATACAGAAGATTCATAGTTTGGTAATTATTGCTGTTCCTGGGATCACTCTGTGATGAGTGTTTTACTTGGGAATGTAGTTTGTCATTCCTGTGCATTCACGGTCCTGCACTTGAATTCAGATATTATCCTGGGCTGCTTCCAGGAAATGATTGAAAGCTGTGATTCTCTTTCCCCTCTCTACAAGTTTTTAATATCACTGACTGCCTGTGATCACTTTAACTGTCAAGTGAAAAGTGAGAGATTATCATCACAGTTTTATGGATGTCATGTATTTGCTTTTCATAACTGTGACTCATGCCATAAAAACATGGATCTATCTGATATTAAAATTGATGAAAAGAGTTATAGCAAGGGCTGTTTGTGTCTATGTAGAGTCCATATGAGTCACAATAAGAATTGAAGTTTGTTTTTAACTGTCTTGTAGCCCCTGGAAAATTTGGGAGATGTTAATTTTGAGTTTTGATTTGTAGGCATCAGCCTCTGGTGAGGTGAGCTGCGTGGACGAAATCCTCAAAGTAAGTTCTTTGTATTCCTTTTCCCAACTTTGTTGAAAATACAGCCATTCCCAAGGAGGGGGAAGGACTTTGCAGTTCTCAGAGCCTGTCCAAGTGCAGGTGGTTAAAGGAGGGCTCTCCAGGTGCTCCTCCAGCACAGGAGACTGGGCCAAACTGGGAGCAGAGCTGGACACTGGGTATTGTGGTGTGCACATCATCTCCTGAAGATCCTCCCTGCATTCCTCCTCCCTGATAACCAGAACTACATTTCTTCCACCAAAATACACTTTTTAATCCTGATGTTTTAGATTATAGTAAGTGCTTTGCTGCCCCGTGGCAGCACTTCCCCTCTCTCCTACCTGGGTTATTTTCCCAAGTCCTTTTACCCCTCCTGTGATCCCCTGTCCTATGTCTGCTCTCACAAAAGGATCAAAAGGTCCCTCTGGAGCATTTCCATGGCTTATTATTTCCTGTGGCCTTCAGTACTCCAGAGGCCTTGGACATGCTCTGAGAGAATAGGAGGCACTTTGCAGCTGCAGGCTTTTGATTTCCCCCTTTTGCTCAAACTCTACAGGCTTCCCTTTCCTAGGATTCTTCTTCCCACACACTCTGAAAGGATCAGAGACTCACTTGCACTGCAGGTTGTCTTCAGGCCAACCAAGCTGATTGATTTATGCCTTGCTGCTTGTTATTATGTCATAGCTTTCTCTTCTCGTGGGTAGCAATTGAACATTCAGGTTTACATGCAAAATCTTTGTTGCACATTTGGGAAATTAAGATTTGAATATAAAGCTTAGTGAAGGGTGAACAATGAACTGAAAATGGAGAGAATCCAGGTTGCAAGTTGGAATCTGATTTATTTTGATAGTAACTTTCCTTTTTGTTGTGTTTTAGGAGATGACCCACTCCTGGCCTCCTCCACTTACTGCCATCCACACCCCCTGCAAAACTGAACCCTCCAAATTCCCCTTCCCAACAAAGGTCAGTGCTGAATCAAACAGTGGATGCTGTTGAAAAAGTAACTCTTGTTAAAGATCAGGGCTTTGGAACTTCTACACCGAGTTTTGTATAATCAGTGTTTGTTTCAGTGCTTTGTCCCTCTTTATTTTTCTTCACATCATCTGTCAGCAGTGGCCTTATGAAAAATGTCCTTGGTTTTCCTCTGCTTTGCACAGACAGTCTGAAAAGTTACCTGTAATACAACTTACCTTTTTCATTTTTGTTGGATAAATTCAAACTTTCAAACTTTTGAAGCTTGAAGATGCCTTTGAGCCCTTTCCCTAACAGGGAAATGCTTTGCACCATTTTGTGTAGAACCAAGTGAGTTTCCCTCCATGTAGCAAAACAGAGGCTGAATGGTAAATGCTGAGAAATTTAAATGGGCTTTTCTGCATAAACTGAATTTTCCTCTTGGTTTGAAGTCCATTAATAGTCATATGAGATTTTTTTTTGCATTTTAGTTACAAAAAATTAAGAGAGTTTAAGAATCACATGTTTTGCTGAAGAAATCACTCGTTCCAAAAAGATCCTCTTCCCAACCTCCTGTGTTCTTAAGAACTGCTGAAGGGTTTAAGCAATTAATTCCAGAGAGAAATCCACCTCTGCTGCTGTTGACAGCACAGGGCACGTGTCCAGGGGAGCTGCTGGAGCTGACACCTCTGAGGAAGGAATTCTCCTGCTGCCTCCCCTGGGGCTGGGCCTGGCAGCTCCAGGTTTCCAGGGCACACTGGCACTGGGAGTTGTTTGCCTTGAAGAGCAGCTCTGCAGGATCCTGGAAACCCAGGACAGGCAGGGGAGGCAGCTGTGGGTAAAACCCAGCGTGGGGAGCTGACTCACCCAGGAATTCATGGTCTGGTTCCTGGATCTGCTGATTGCCACTAAAAGATTCAACTCAACAACGTGATTTTTCTCCAGACTCAACATCTCTCTGGGATGAATTGGGGTGTTCCACCTCTAACTTGGCAGAGCTTCAGAGTGAAGAAATTGTACTGTTAGTCTTTTAGAAGTTACCTATGTAATAGTTCAGACCATGCTCTCTCTGACCAGCTGCTGTTCTAGACACCACTTAATTGCTCTTAATTTCCTGTTTGATCCAAATTGCTCCCCAAAACAGAACATCTGAGGGAATAATTTTAAGAAGACTTTCTCAGTGAGGTTTCTACTGTCTCTCTCTAATCCCATCCTTTTATGTGAATGCTTTGACATGACAGCCAAAGGTTCCAGTCCCTGTTGGAAGGGCACATCCACAAACCTCCCCTGCGCTGGTCCAAGTTCAGGTTCTCATCCTGGCTGGATATCTCAGAGCCAGGGGCAGTCCTGCTCTGTGTGACCTGGCCCTGGCTCACTGCATTTTGCTTCTCTTCAGTATCAAAAAATGCAGAATTTACCATTCAGTTCTCAGCTTTACTTTGGAAGGTACACCTAGAAATAAATCCTGTTTTCTGTTTTCCTAGCATTAGATCAATATTAATCTTGCAAACATTACTTTTAGTCAGGGTTTATTTGTGTGTTATACAAAACTGTCAGCCTGGAAATAATTCATGCCTTTTTTTGTGAGGAAAGAAATTCCACACCTTTCCTCATCAACAAAGGCCCTTATTCCACCAATTTGAGTACTCATTCCTGAGCCTTTAGGGAGATATTTTCCATTTTGCATTTTGAGCACACTTGACTGTGGGGCTGGTTGGTTTTAGTTTTCCTGGCATTTGACCGAGTTTGGGAAGGTGTGCAGAAATGCATGTGGCTGTGACACAGAGGCCACATAACATTGCACAGCTCTGGTAATGTTTGAACAAAAAAAAAGTGGCTTGTGGGGCTTTTTGAACCTCTCAACCTGGATTGTGTCTCTTCACCCAGTTTGCAAAAAATTCCATTTATGGCTGCTCCGAGTAGTTTGACTTTTTGCCAACTTTTTTTTTTTTATTTTGTGGCTGCACATCTTAGCCGTGGAACTCTGTCAAATTCTCTCTCTGCATCCAAAGCCTATAATTTCCTCTGCCTTCTCCCCTCTGTCATTCTTGGCAGCAGCAGCTCTGCAGAATTCCAGGGAGTTAGTGAGCCATAGGCTTGTGCAGTCTGGGCCCAGAGCAGAATCCACCAAACAAAACACAACAGTGGTTTACTTTAATCAAGCAGTTCTGGTGGAGGAAAGCTCCTTCTCTTTAATACTGTGCTCCATTTATTGCCAGTCATCTGCTGAAGTGTTTCACAGCACTGCCCTCGTGGGCAGAGCTTGGTGTGTTCTTCCTGCTCACATAAAATGAAGCTGCTCTTGGTGGACCACTTGATTTCATTTGTCAGAGTCTTAGGATGGGATCACTTTCCCTGTGTGTAGGGAGTGAGTAACTCGAAGGAACCCAACCTCCTGACTGGGGCCTCTCTGATTGCTATAAATATATCTAATAGTTCCCAGGAAGTCTTTGGATCAGGAGGGAGAACTCCATGAAAATAGGTCAGGGAAAGTTTTATGGATGCTATGGAAAAATGCAGATTCCTGTGTCTTGATAAAAAATGTTATCCTGTGACCTAACACTCTATAATTTTATCCATGGGCTCACAGTCAGACACTCCAGAAATCCTGGCAATGTTTATAAAATGCATTGAGCAGCCCAGCTGCTGGCTGGGAGGGAAAGCTTGGGTTCCAGGGCAGGCCTGGCTGTGGCTGTACTTCTGCAGAGGTGGTTCTGTGCTGCAGGATCCCTGCAGCCATCCCTGGGATGCACAAACTTCCTCCTGAGAAACAGAAATGAGATCTGACCTGAGGTTTCAGGTATTAACTGGCAATGGGCCCCGTTCCCCTCAGCCAGGGAATCTGGCCCTGCTGCCTCCTATCCAGCTGGAGAATTCCTCTCTCCATTTTTTTTTTGTCAGTTTTTGTTTCCTGCTCCAGTGTCTTCCCTGTTTAACCTCAGTCCATCATACTTTGCTTTACAGGGTTTCCTTCCTTTCAGTCGTTTACAATTTCTTTCTCAAGCAGACCTTTAGAAGCTGCTGTCTGAATAAGCTGGGAGTTGAAAGTAAAGCTTTCTTTTTTTTTTTTTTTTTCAGTCTCCGAGTTTCTTAAAGAACTGTGTATCCAGTAGATGGCAAGGGAGTTGGAAAAAGTTGCACATTGAACCATAACACCTCATTAAAGTGCACTTAGCTGAGAGCCAGTGCTTTGCCTGTGAAATAGGAAGTTGACTCAAGTGAGGGATTAGGCAGGTGTGTTCTGCAGAATTCCCAGTCCATGGGCTGCTGGAAGGGGTGCCAGTTCCCCATCCTGTGCTTCCCCAGTGCTGTGGCTTTGGAAATGTGGAGTTTCTGGTCTTTATTTCTTTTTTTCACTCAGTTTGTTGGCTTGGCTGAGCTGCCAGTGACAAACCAGGGATTCACAGCTGCCTCCTCCTCCCTGTGCAAATGATAAGAAATGGATTTATTTTGAAGGAAGAGTGGCTATTCACAAGACTTCTCTCCATCTTTGCTTTGCTCTTGAATCCTTTCTTAATTTTTTATTATTGTTTTTTTTTGTCCCTTCCTTTCAGTTAGTAAAGAGCAGAGGTATTTGAAACACCTCCCAAGATGCAAGTTCTCCCTTATGAAATTCTCCATCCACAAAATTCTTGTTCAATGCATTGTTCCCTTTTTGAAATACAAAGCCGAGGGAAATTGAAAAGATCTCAGGGGTGCTTTGCTGTGTAAAGCCTTTGTGTGTTTAAAAACTTCATTCTGTAAATTGCCTCTGTAACCACTGCCTGGCACTGGCTTGGTGTGAGGGAAAACCAGGTCACAGGTGTAGCAGGGAAAATGGAATTCATTGTTGAATTGTAATTCTGGTTTCCCATTGCCAGGGCATGTAAGTAAAATGTGTGTACAGAACTAGAAATTGAGAATATCTGACTTGATTTATTTTTCTGGGGCCATCAGTTGTCCTCATTTTGAAATGAGGTCAGGAAGGTCCTATTTTAAAGAGGAACTTGAGCCTGGAAGGGAGTTTGCAGTGGGTCAGTAGCTGCTGTGTATTTGTTATAACAATGGTTTGGGTTTTCAGAAAAGTTCATAATCTGCTGTGTCTTGGGAGTCAGAATTGGAGTTTCCGAAATGGGAATACTGAGGATGATACAAGTGCTAAAATTTTCAAGGCTTTATCTTCCCTGGCTGGTTTTATAGGATCTTGGGCAGGAATTGTTCCCTGGCAGGGTGGGCAGGCCCTGGCACAGGGTGCCCAGAGCAGCTGTGGCTGCCCCTGGATCCCTGGCAGTGCCCAAGGCCAAGCTGGACACTGGGGCTGGGAGCAGCCTGGGACAGTGGGAGGTGTCCCTGCCATGGCAGGGGTGGCCCTGGATGGGCTTTGAGGTCCCTTCCAGCCCAGCCCATCCTGTGAATGTATAATACCATTTTATTGGCTTTTGGAGCAGATCTGGCTGTTCCAGGCTGGAATGCTGTGCTGCTCACCCAAGCTGGGTTTACCAGGGACCCACGTGGAGCCTTTGGGGCAGAGTGTGCAGGGCTGATCACATCTGAAGCCTCACCTTGTCCCTCAGGCTCCTTTGTGGCTGAGAAATATTTGTTGTTGAGAGATTTTTCCCTGTTCTGTTGCTCTGTGTGCCCAGAAAAGGAAAATGAGGAGAAAAGAGTTGGAAGGAAAACACTTCCAACAGCAGCAAAGTTTGTGTGTGTGTGTATAAGGAGCATAAATAAACATCCTGAATGGTTCCTCTCCATCCTAAACACAGAGGAGGAGGGGATTTAGGGAAGTCTCACAGGGATTTGGGAGTTTCAGCTCTTGGGAACAGCAGGAAGTGGGTGAGGAAGAGGAGTGTGAAGGTCTCACCTGAGGTGCCCCAGGGCCCAGAGAAAGAATCCCTTTTTTTTTTTTTTTTTTTTTTTGCTTGTTGTTTTGGTTTTTTTCCCCATTTTCCAGAGATTAAGTGTCATCCATTAGGTGGAGAGAATATCTTCCTTACAGCTTGATTTTAGTACCTTAAAATTCCCACTGAAAAAAAACCCACTTGTGATCTTTTATTCCCCCAGGAGTCTCAGCAGTCCAGTTTTGGCACTGGAGAACAGAGTGAGTACACGAAACTTCCTGGAATGTGTTTTTGTTGTCATTCAATGTTCTCAGCATCTCCTAAGAGGTCAGGGGTTTGAGGAAATGAGGTTTTCCAGACTGGACACAGGATGGAGTCTAACTCAAATTTTCTCTTGCTTTCTCAAGTTTGAAGCTGTTAAAACAGTTGCTTGATTTTCTTTTGCATTTCTTGTTCAGATCTTGAAAGTTATCACTGAGTGGAAGGGTGGTGTGTTTGAGGAAAAAGATTTATTTTAATTGATCCAGTTCTTTACAAAATGCCTCTGTGGTTGATTGATTTGAAAATAACTGAGTACTAAACCAGAACACCTTAAAAAACCCAACCCCTTGCTTAGGGACATATTAGAAACCAAAAGAGTGCTTTTGCTTTTATTTCAGTAGGAAAAGCACATGGCACTTTCACTGTTCATTTTTACTTTGACATTTTTAAGTCGAGAGAGAACTGGTCAAGAACTTATATCACATGATATCTTTGAGTTTCTTGCACTGTTGGAGTTTAGAAAAAGGTAGCTTTTATTTCTTTTAACTGTCATTATTTTGAATAATGAACACAAAACTCAGGTAAATACCAGGTAAAATAGAATTAAATTTGTGCTGTTACCTTCCACTCCCTCGTGAAGTGATCAAACAGCTTAAATAGTAAAAGAAGAATGGTTTATTCTTAGATATTCACAAGCTGCTTAATCTGAACATCTGATACAGTGGGGAATTAAGGAAACAAATTCAAGCTTAATTCCATAATGCTAAACCTTAGGCTCACGTTATAGGAGCAGCTGATCTTCAGGTGTGGAAAAGAAGAGCCAAGGTTAATTAAACACAGAGCCAGTTTCCTGTGCCTGTTTGGATTTTCTGGAGAGCTTTTAACAGCCTCAGTTCTTGTTTTTGTTGAACTGCTCTCAGTTATTCACCAGAATTAAAGAAAAGAGAAGGGGAGAAACCCCAGACTAAGAAGCAGATTTTGTCAGGGTGTATTCCTGCTGTCAGAATTAGTGTGTGAGTTGGATTTTGGGATGTGGAGGTTCTCATCCATCAGAAGCTGTGTGGGGCTGCTGGAGCAGTCAGAGCTCAGCAGATGGATCTGTGTCCCATATCCTGCATGTAAAAGGCAAGAGTTTCATCTTGGTAGGAGCAGAACAGTTCTCCACGCCATTAATAACAAATTAAGTGTGTACTGGTTTACACAGCAATGGTTTAAGTGTTTTTCTCTGTTTTCTTGGTTAAATTATTTGCTGTATTTGGTGTTTTGCCTCTGCACTCCTCCCTCCCTTAGCCTGGGGGAGGTCATTCCTGGTGTTACCTGGGTGCTGCTCCCTCCTGTCCCCTCACATGGCCTTGCTTTATCCATCACTGCATCCTCGTGGCACCTTTGGGGTGACTCCTTGTGCTGTGCCTAAGTTTTCAGCTGTGCTTTTCTTCTTTTCTTCTCCTAGAACGATACAATCCCTCATCCAAAACATCCAATGGTCATCAATCCAAATCGTAAGTGGCTGCTGAGAAAACATTTCACAGACAACAGTTGTATTTTAAGAGATTTAGGAAATAGTGTTCAGTAGAATGTGAGTGGCACTCCAGAATCCTTCACCTTGGCTGGCAGGAAAAGGGGATCATATCCCAGCAGGTTTTTGGGACAGTAAATCAAATATTGCTCACTGGAGTGAGTAACAAATACCCTGAGCTGCCTTGTTTCCTGCTCCCTTGTTTTCCTGTCAGCTGCCAGGAGAGGAGCAGGAGTTTGGACCTTGGAATTGGCTTGGGAACTAGAAAGGGCATCAACATGGGATGGGACCTAACAGGCCTTGCAGAGCTGGCAGCTGGAGGTTGCACAAATTCAGGATGAGGAAAGGTTTTGGATTGGAGGAGACAGAAAACTGGGTCTGGGATCCTGTGAGGTTTGTTCTGCTCAGTCTTTGCACACAGACCCAGCAAAACAGAAAAACTCAGAGGCAGCTGGAATGTTCTGCATGACTGTAGTCCACCTTTCTCAGACTTAAAAATCAATGCTATGCAGTTAAAAGACAGTTTCCAAATAAATATGCCCATAAAATAAATATTTACCAGCTGATTGTGTCTTAATGGAAGTTGTGGACTCTGAAAGCTGACTCTGGGTTAGTGACATTCCACAGTTAACTTTTGTTGGGATGCACTCACAGGATGCAGCCTGGTGCTTCTGCCACAGAATTGGCAAGATGAAAGAGCACCTGACCTATGGGAAAAAAGGAAACAAAAGAAACCCCCTTCAGCTGATACAAACCTACAGCCAGTGTCCCAAAGCAGGCAGGCTGGGAAGGTGCTGAGAGAGAACTGTGCTATTGCCAAAGCTGGGGATGGGAGAACCCCTGAGAACAAGAGGCAGCATCAGACACCTGCTGAGCTGGAATGCAGGAGAAGGAAGTTTAAATAATGTTTACTGTGACAATACAACTTAAAATACGTATTTTTTTAAAGTGATTGTGATCTGGTAAAGAAAACCCTTAAAAAGGAGATAATTGCATCATTTGTAAAGTGATAGCAATGACCAATAGTTCAGGAATGAGCTCCTAGAGGTTGATGTTCCTGTTCAGATCATCATAGAGTAGCTCACTGTGAAACTCAAAGGAGTCAGACTGTTAATTCTTTCTCATTTTCTCTCCACAGATGTGAATCGAACCAGACAGAGTAAGATGTTTTGTTTTTATAATCAAATGTTTCCAGTAATCACAAAGGCACTGCTGTGTGTTTTCATTGTGCTCATGTATTCTCAGTATGTGAAACTGTGTGTGTGTGTGACTACCAGAAGTAATTATAGTTTTGAATAATAGCAATTAATGATGGCTTAGGACAGTTGCACTGCTGCCACGAGACAGGAAGCAGCCACTGGGGTTGGCTTTCTTTCCTCCATTTCAAACACAATTCTTGGCCATTGTGTGTAAAAAGTTGAACATACACAAGTTACCTCCTCCCACACCAGTAAATTGTGTCAGATTTCCTCTCTAAATTTAACAGAATGGACTCAGGAGCCAAAGTACCTGAATCCTCATTCTTCTCTGAAGAATGACTCAACTCACCATTCTTAACCATGCCATGTGTGAGTGGTGTCTGGTGGCTCTCACCCACGCAGCCTGTGCAGGATAAACAGTGCCGTGTTGAAATCTAGCAGAATGCTTTGGAAGTAATTAAAGTACTTGGAAAAACTTGTCTCACTTTCTCCCTTTTCTCCTTAGTATGTTGAAAGATGATTTAAAACTGAGCAGTAGTGAAGACAGCGATGGAGAGCAGGTATGTTCCTGAAATGAGTTCCCAAAAAACACTGCACTCATCCATGGGGCAGCCCTGGGCAGGGATCAGTGGCCCAGCAGCAAACTGGGCAGCTTAGCAGGAGATCTGTGAAACTAGAAAACCTCATGGCATGTTTTTAGACAAACCTCAGGTATTCCTAAATGGAATCTTGGGGGAAAAAAAAAAAATGTGCAAACAAGTCAAAATGTTGTATTTTCTGGAAACAGCTTGCTTTTATCTAGAAATTCTTTTTAAATTACTTCCCATGGGCCTTCTGTAAACATCAAATGACAATAGTGCATTTTAAAGCTTATATAATGGCTCCTTAATTAAAGATAAACCCCTTTTTATGTTCTACCACTCCAGCTACAGAAATCGTGGTGTGAACATCTGTTTGCATTGGTGCCCTGGGATGTTTGGGGGTGACAATGGGCTCTATCTGTCCCTGGGAGTACAGCTGCACCTTTCCTTTTATCAAAAAGTCTCTTTTTTACTCTTTTCAGGATTAATTTTTTGCAGCTTCTGCCAGGCTGGCACTTAACATGCTAAATAAAAACCAAATATGTGTCTGTCCTGCCCAGTAACCCCCACTGCTCTGGGGTTTCTTCTGTTCCTGTTCCCAGTTCTGGTACTTGATTTCCTTCAAGTGGAAAACTTGGAGCTGGTGAACTCCACTCACCCTGGGCATCTCAGGAAAATCATTGTGAAATGCTGAATCATCTGATTCAAAAAGGTGGAAACAGGATATTAATTAGTGATAGAAATGGGAATTCTCACAACTGGAGTAAGAATATAGAGATTTGTGCTGAAAACTTGGAGAACGTAACAGTGCTTCTCTTTCTGTATAAGGAAAATGCAGATCAATTCAAACTACTGCAAATAATGATTTTTTTTTTAAATAAAAGGCTCTAAACTGATGTTCTGCAACTTAATTGTATATACAAGCCTAAAATAACTTCTAGAAGCTTCATGCTCTTTTTTTTTTAATTGCAGGACTGCGATAAGACAGTGCCAAGGAGCACACCTGGAAGGTAGGAATTCCTGGGGGATTGCAGCATGTTCAGCCCAGTCAGCACTCACATTTCCAAAATTCATCTTTGTCCTTTGGCTTGTACTAAAGCAAAAGGTGATGAGAATTAATTCAGTGATTAAATAGCACTAAACAGAATATGAAATATTTCCTGCAAATCAGCCTGACCACTTTGGGAAGGGGCAACACCCAAAGGCTGTTTGTTTCCAAGCTGAACTGTGTTCACTCGCGCTGAATTTTCTCCTGAACGTTGATTAAAATGTTACATTTTGTTGCTTCTGATGAAAGGATTTGAAGGCTGTTATTTGTGCCTCGGGTAATGCTTGGTTTCCCTCCTTTTTGTTGCAGTAATTCTGAGCCTTCCCAGCACAACAGTGAAGGAGCAGATAACTCCAGGGATGACTCGAGCAGCCACAGCGGCTCCGAGAGCAGCTCCGGCTCCGACTCGGAGAGCGAGAGCAGCTCCAGTGACAGCGAGGCCAACGAGCCATCCCAGAGTGCATCCCCCGAGGTAGGGCTGCCAGGGCCTGGCCTGCAGCAGCTGAGCTCTAAGCCTGACACTGAACAGCACCAAAGTTTCAATAAATTCTCACACTGTTAAGTTAAAAACAGAGCGACCGGCATGGGCTCGCTGTCAGGCCGGGCTGTTCTGCCGCAGTTCCTGTGGCGGATGTGACAATTCTCTAGATAAGCCCACTTTTGATGTTTGATTTGAGGTGGTTTTTACCACCAGTTGTCTGTTGGAGAGCAGAGTTAGATATGGTGTCAGAACCCTAAAAAGCCGTGGCATGAGTATTGCCTGTTGGTAGCAGACAAAGAGAACAGTTATATTATTTAGACCTCTATTTCATTTATTTATCTCAGGTTTTGGCTGTACCTTGTGCTTTGGTGTGCAGCATCATACAGTTGTCACGTGGAAAAGGTGGAAGAAACTGGAAATATTTTATCTAACTCTGTTTTTTACTTTGCTTTTAGCCAGAGCCACCTCCCACAAACAAGTGGCAACTGGATAACTGGTTGAACAAAGTAAATTCCCATAAAGTGTCACCAGCTTCTTCCGTGGACAGCAATATCCCTTCTTCCCAAGGCTACAAGAAAGAGGGACGGGATCAGGGTACAGGGAGTGGGTACACTGATCAAGGTGGATCCAAGGACTCCATTTCTTCTACACCAGGGAGAGATTCCAAACCCACCCAGAAGGGCTCGGAGAGCAGTCGTGGGAGGCAGAAATCACCTGCCCAGAGCGACAGCTCAACTCAGAGGAGGACTGTAGGGAAAAAACAGCCCAAGAAAGCAGAAAAGACATCTGTGGAAGAGCCCAGAGGAGGTCTTAAAATAGAAAGTGAAACCCCAGTAGACATGGCAACAAATATCCCTTCAAACAGGCACAAGGCAGCCACCAAAGGCTCCAGGAAACCCAATATAAAGAAGGAGCCCAAGTCTTCCCCTCGACCTACAACAGAGAAAAAGAAGTACAAGGCTTCAAGCAAATCTGCCCAGAAATCCAGGGAATTCATCGAAACAGATACCTCATCCTCTGATTCAGATGAAAATGAGAGTCTGCCTCCTTCCTCACAAACACCCAAATACTCTGAGAGCAATAGGACTCCTGTTAAATCTTCCATGGAGGAGGATGACAGCTTTTTTCGGCAAAGAATGTTCTCTCCTATGGAAGAGAAAGAGCTTCTGTCCCCACTGAGTGATCCTGATGAAAGGTACCCACTCATTGTGAAGATTGACCTGAGCCTCTTATCCAGGATTCCAGGGAAGCCTTACAAGGACGCCGACACTGCCAAGGCGGAGAAGAAAAGCGCTCCGGAGAAACACGCGCGCGAGTCCCAGAAACAGCCCTCGGACAAGAGCTCCACTAAAGGCAAAAGGAAACACAAACAGGTCAGGACTGCTGGGATTGCCCTGTTCTCTCAGCCCTCAGAGCACTGAGTACCCAGAGTCCAGGTGACACTTCAGGGGAGGGGCTGAGCTGTGCAGGAGTGGCGTCGCTGCCTTGTGTGGAACTCCTGGGTCATGCCTGTGCTGTTACAGGAGACTGTTGGGATTTCCTTACAGAAGCACCTGTAGGAGTGTGAGCCTACAGAGCCTGTGCCTCTGAGCTCTGCATCCAGCCCTCTCCTGCCTCCCTGGAACCAGCCCCTGGTGCTCTGCAGGCCAGCTCAGGCAGCTGATCCAATGGGAAATCCACCTGGGAAAAAAACCAAAAAACCCAAAAGTCAGTTTTCAGCTGGATCAGCTCCCTGAGCCATGGAGTTGCCCATTGCCAGGATAAGAGTTGAGGCAGGACTGGGCCTGGGGCATGGTAGCAGCAGAAAGCATCTCAGGTGCTGCTTTACTGGGAGCAGAGGGGGATCTCTCCATAATAATACTGAATCTTTTTCAAAAGCCTTTCATCTTTCCAGCCAGCAGTAAAAGGCAGAAATGGCTGGGGGGGCTGTAAAATGGGCAGGAGTCAGTGGGGGAACTGAATAGAAGGGATACTCTTAGAGGGGAGAATGTGAGAAGTCAATGCTGGTGTAATTTTAAACTGCTTTTTGAAAGCTCAGCACAGGGACACTCTGTATAAAGGGCAAAGCTGGGGCTGTCAGATGGGCTCAGTGATCCAGGGAATCTGGTTTCCCTGAGTGTAGGGCTCTGAGGCCCTGGGGCAGGGATTCAAAAATCCCTGTGCTGCTCTGGATGTCACTCTGAAAATTTCATTTTACCGTGTCAAAGGGTACAGGGAGTGAGTGGGTACACTGATCAAGGTGGATCCAAGGACTCCATTTCTTCTACACCAGGGAGAGATTCCAAACCCACCCAGAAGGGCTCGGAGAGCAGTCGTGGGAGGCAGAAATCACCTGCCCAGAGCGACAGCTCAGCTCAGAGGAGGACTGTAGGGAAAAAACAGCCCAAGAAAGCAGAAAAGACATCTGTGGAGGAGCCCAGAGGAGGTCTTAAAATAGAAAGTTTTAGAAATAGACAGGGGTTGGAGACTTTGTCGACATCTGCAATCCCAGGATTCTGGGAGAGCATTCCCAGGTGGATCATTTCAGTTACACCAGTTTCCTACTGAGCAACTAAAGTAAACTTGATCACTTGCTGAAGTCAGTGTCATGCAGGAGCCCTGACATGAAACTGCAAACAGATTTACCCTGTACTGTTCCTAACTTAAGATTCCTGTTTTCTCTGGCTGAGGAAATGAAGTGAGAAAATGAGCTGCTTTTGTGAAAAGGGAATAACTCTGACCAGTACAGTGAACAATTACTTGTTGCAGGTGTTACTGTATAACTCCTGATGTTCCTGGGAATGCACTCACATGTTCCAGTGGGTCTGAATTCCCTGACTTATCTCTCTTTGGCCAGTTTTGCTTTTAACCACACTTTTGGAATTACAGTGTTAAAGATCTGTGCTCTCACATATAAACCACAAAGCCTTGGTGAGAGCAGTTAGATTTAGGCTTTGTCCCAGGAAATAGTGGTGGTAAAATGTTGTGAAGCCTCAGATCACTCTGATGCTTCCTGAGAGGATGGAAACCTGTGTGAGGCAAGGACAGGACCCCCTTTCCCCACCCCTGCAGTTTTAAGTTTGTGCTCCAAACCCAAGTGGCACCGCTTGATTTTCTACATTTCCTGGATTTCCTTGATGACAATTCTCAGGTTGCAGCATCAGTAACAAAACCAAAACCTTTGGGGTTTCAATTTGGGATGTGTTACCAGATGATGTATTCTGTGAGGCCCCATTTTCTCTCTTATTCACTGTATTGATCCCTCCAGTGCTCGCTGAAGACATCTTAGAAATTTACCTTCAAGACCCTGTGACTTGGGGATAAATTGATATAAATACCTAGTCTTCAACATCTCTGAGCTGACTTTAATAGACTGATTATATTTTTCCCCTTTCCTGGCATTCATCAGACACCTCTTTAGACCCCACAACATCAAATCTGTCTCCTGAGCTTGCCAAAGCCTTTGGCAGATTTTCCTGAGATTTCTTGGTAGTAATTTATCTGTGCTGAAATGAACAACTTGGCTGCTGCTGCTTTTATCAGGTTGTAATTTAGTAGGCAGACTGGAATTTTCATTTTGTTCCAATATCAGGTTCTGGTAAGGATTCGCTAAGGATGAGGTGCTGTAGGCCATGGGTTTGGGGTCTGTGTTTAACTGTGAAACACCTGCTGAATGATGTCTCTCAGTGTGAAATACTGCCACTCTCAGTGATGTGTAAATGTGCATCTTTGCTGGATGTTTTTCTCATTTGCTTTGCTCAGAACGAGGATGAAAACAGAGCCAGTGAAAGCAAGAAAACGAAACTGGAAGAAAAAGCTCCCTCAGGACACAAGAATTCCAGCAGTAGGGAGTGAGTATCTCTGCTCTTCCCTGCACTGAGGGTCATGTGGAGAGAATGGTGCTCACCTTCCCCCTCTTCTCCTCTCTCCCACCCCAAGTTTTCCTTAAGTAATTGGTAAAATTTCACTTTTTCTTACCCTTCAAACAAATTTACTTCAGAGCTTCCAGAAGCAATTGGTGGAAATGAATTTCCATCCCCAAAAACACTGGCCAAGGACAATTGTGCTCCTTAACAAAGTGAGGTGACCCCTCCTGTGAAGGGAATATTTCCTTCCTGGTTTTCTCTATACACAGTGGGGCTTGGTCTAGAAATCAAAATCTGTGCTTTTAAATTAACCCCATCTGGTAATTCTCTGTCTAGTAAGTTTTAAACTGGGAATAAACTCCTGAACTGGCTTTCATTGGGAAGCTGATGGCATTGAGCTTTGGATCCATGGATTTAGCCTTCCATCTCCTTGATTTATTAGTGCAAGAAAAGTGTGAGTGATACCAAAGCAGAATTAGAGATCAGTGCCATTGTTTAATATGTTATTTCTGGATTCCCCATGCTTTTTGCAACACCTGTTATGCCTTTATTTGATTGATTTCTTGGTCAGTGTTAATCCACAGGAGAGATTAAGGGTTTTTTTCCACTGCGTTTTGAAACTTCTGTTTCAGTTCAAGCAACTGAAAACTGGTGTGATTGTGTCATGGAAAATATTCCTGTGCAGTGAACAATTGCCAGCTTACAAAGATGTGAGAAGCTGCAGCAGTTTGGATGCTACAACTTTTGTTTGCCCCTTCTGAATTAAACAATGCCTTACTGTTTGTTAGGGAACAGCTGTAGAATGAATGGGTACATTTCTAATTTGATTTTTTTTTTTACCTGAGATTTGCTTTTTTTCTGGTGTTTGCTCGATTGCCAGTGCAGTTCTCTGAAGGACATTTAATTAAATGAAATTATGATTTTCTAGAAATATTGTGTAGAAATAATAATGGTGGGGAAGGCAGGAGTAGCCAACAGCATCCCTCAGCAGCCAGGTGAGTGTCCTGAAAGGCTGTGCTGGGGAGGTTTCCCATTCCCTGGCTTCCAGAGGTTTATCTGGAGCATCTTTCCCTGGAGCTGTTGGCTGGCTGGTGTGCACAGACAGCCTGGCGCTGGCATTGGCTCCCACTGCTGACACTGGGAGGGTTTGGGGTGGCTTTTGTACAGAGCTGGTGCAGAGGTGTGGTTTTATGGTTAGAACTTGTCTGGTTTTGCCTGTGTTTTCAGGTCAGAACAAATAAAATGGTGAAAACAAGTTCAGTCTGGCTTTGGATAAACCTACTCACTGAGAGGATTATTCTGCTTTTCTCCAAAGCTGGCTCTGACAGTAAAATCTTGAGGAGGAGGGGGAAAGGTGTTTAGTTTAAGATTTAAAAATCAAACTTCTGCGTGTTGTTTTTTGGGGGGGAGTTGTTTCTTTTTTTGGTTTTGTTTGTTAAAGCAGAAAACCAAACCCTGAATTTGTTCTTCTTTTCCAGATCTTCAAAGCCAAGTGCTGTTAAAGAGAAGGATTTACTGCCCTCCCCTGCTGCCCCAGCCCTGCAGAAGGATTCCAAGCAGGAACACAGCTCCAGGAAGAGAACAGTCAGTCAGTCCTCATCCCTAAAATCCAGCAGCAACCCCGGCAAGGAGAGCAGCAGTGGCAGCAAGAGCAGCTCCTCTTCCAAGCAGAAGAAGACAGAGGGGAAGGGGTCCAGCAGTGCCAAGGAAGCCAAGGTAGAGGCTGCTTCTGTCCCTACCTCATTTGTTTTGTTTTGTTCTGTTTTGTTTGATCCAAACAACCATTTCCATTTCAGTTTAAAACATCATTAGTTTGAGATGTGCGTTGTTTCTGTCACAGAGCTCAAGCGCCTTGGAAGGCTGTAACTGAGAAAACAACTTGGAGTCATTATGGAATACAAATGCTTATCCTGCCAAATTCCTGTGTTAATAGAGGAATGGGTTTAGTCATCTTCTGGTGCCTGGTGCTGCCTGTTCATTGTTTGAGTTGTTAATAAGAGCATCACTAGAAGCTGTCTGCACACTGGGAATGGGACTGGGAGGCTGCTCTTGTCTCCTCAGAGCAGATACAGGATTTGTCCTGGTTTCAGAGGAGAGCAGGAGCTCACTCTGTGCTCAGTGCTGGGATGGGAAGCTCTGGCTCTGATTTTATGACATTGTAGAAAGATTATTTCAACTCCAGCTCAGCAACTTACAGAGCTCTCTGTGGTTGGAGGGGAGAAGACATGGTTATGGAGATGGTGCAGAAAATGGTTTGTAAGAGGTTTAGGTCGAGAAGGTTGATGTGATGGAATTTAAAAACATAAATGTCCCCAAGCCAGCTGTTAATTTGTGGTATGTTTGTTGTTTTATACTTCAGGTCTATACTTTTTATACTTTATACTTTTATACTTCATGCTTACTCATGTCTTTCTCAGAGGAGTAACTACTCCTGTGTGGGTTTTTCAAGGCAGAGGCATTTAAAGAGTGTGTTGTTGATAGAAATCCTCAAAATCCTCCTCATCTCCATTAGAGTAGAAAAAACAGTGACAGGGGAGATGGAAGGAGGGATTTCCTGACCCTGGGTGTATCTGGAAAGCCTTGGCTGCACCCTCCCCTCTGCAGTGAGGAGCCCCAGCCCAGCCCTGTGGGAGCATCTTGGGAGCTGTGTTATTCCAAGTGCTCCTGCAGACTGTCCTTCCTGGGTGGAATGGGAGAGGCCATGGGGGAATTTATACAACAATTGCTCTTCTTGTAATGATGGCGTGGATTTCTCTTCCAGGAAAAGATCCTGAACAATTCCTCCAGCTGCCCTCCTGCCTCTGCTCAGGCCACGGAAAGTGCGAAGTCGAGGAGAGCAAAGCTCGTTTTTGATGATAGGTGAGGACAGAAAATTTCTTTTCCCTCTCTGGAGGGTCTGGATCTGGAGCACAGGCAGCTCCCCACGGAGGAGAGTTGGCATTTGGCTCCACAAAAGATGTTACACACAAGCTCTTTGTCAAAGAAAATACCTTGAAATGAAAACAAAACAAATGTTTCACCATCTTGTGCAGACTTGAGGTTTCAGTTGGGCCAATTCAGATGTCAGCTTGCTCTGAAAGCACTTCTTTAAATCCACTTTACAGATGAGATTATGTTTGCACCAAATTTAAAATAACTTTCTGCTTAAGAACTTGGTTGAAATACTGTTTGAATTACCTGAAACTAGAGAATTAACTTGCAACTACTTTTAACAATTTTATCATAATAGTTAACTAATTTAACTGATTCCTTTAAATAGTTCTAGCATAGTGTAGCTTGAGTTAGAACAGGAAAAGCCCTGAAATATGGCAATATTAAGAAGCCCCAGTTACAAAAGGCTGTGTAAATGGGTGGCTCCAGTCCCTAAATCCCTGTCCTCTTTTGCAGGACTTACTCAGCTGATCATTATTTGCAGGAAGCAAAGAAGCTGAAACATAATGCAGATGCTTTGGTGAGTGGATCCCCAGTCCCCACCCAGTGTGTGCCCCTGATCCTGGGCTTGGTTTGCTGCCTTTACCATTCTCTTGCCCTTCTGTGCTGGAGTTTCCTTGCACTTCTCTGGTTTCTGTTGCTGAGTTGTTCTCCCTCCTGCAGTCGGACAGGTTCGAGAAGGCCGTGTACTACCTGGATGCTGTCGTGTCCTTCATTGAGTGTGGGAATGCATTGGAGAAAAATGCTCAGGAATCCAAGTCCCCGTTCCCTATGTATTCAGAAACTGTGGAATTAATCAAGTAAGCTTTGCAGAGCTCCTGCAGGGGCAGCTGGGTGGGGGGAACTCTGGGAATCAGAGCTTTGAGGTGTACAGAGGTTTCGCCCCCAGTTTTTGAGATCTGTTGTCGTTCATAGTAACACTGGGGCAGAGCTCATTCCAGTTGCTGGGATTTAAAGCATTTCCAGGAAGGTTGAGGTGTTTCTGCTGCGGCTTCAAGCCCCTCTACAATGAGTGACCCACAAGGAGCAGAATTATTCTGGTTACTGCTGAGTCAATACTTTATTCGGGGCTGGGAGCTGTTCCTAAAACAGTGGAGACAGCTGAAACTGGAAATTGATGAGAACATGAGTGCCTTGTGAATGGTGAATGAAAGTGGTTTTTGTTTTGGAGCTGATTTGCTGCCTTTCTGTGCAGATACACTATGAAACTGAAGAATTACTTGGCCCCGGATGCCACAGCTGCGGACAAAAGGCTGGCAGTGCTTTGGTGAGTGTGCTGGGACTTCCTGCAGTGCCCTCCTGCATTTCCCATCTGTAATCTTCACAAAATGCTGTTTTACACTGAGCTCTTGGGTGTTCCTGAACCAAACACAGGAGACTTCCTCTTGGCTGTGCACAGAAATTAATCTGTGTCTGATTGCTGTAAATGGGGATGTTGCCAGCCAGGGCCAAGGCTTTGAAACATTGAAGAGTGACAGCAGAAGGTGCCACCTGAGCACTGAGCCAGGGATAAATCACACTTGGACTGGCTGTGGGGATTGGCAGGAGCCCTGAGGCTGAGGGAGTGGCTGCAGAAGGTGTGGAGGACCAGAACCCTTTGGTTCAGGGGAGAGCAAAGGGAAGGCCCTGGCAGGGGCTCGGGGTGTCCTGGCACAGGTGAACAATAAATGAAACCCTTGTCCAAGTCCCTGGCTGGTGCCTCCCAAGCCCAGCAGCAGCACTGAGAGCTTCAGTTCCAGCTTGAAGCACACGGAGCTGTTTCAGTCCCCTTCAGACTTTCAAGGTGGTTGTGGATTTTCTGGTTGAGTTACAACTTGAGAGCTGAGTTGGCAGAGAGAACATCAAGACCACAGCTATTAGAGTTCTGAAAGTCACTGAGTTGAGATAAACCTGACTTTAATTGTGACTGATTTGTCCTGTCTTTGGGCAGCCTTCGGTGCCAAGCTCTGCTCTACCTGAGGCTTTTCAAACTGAAAAAGGAAAGTGCATTGAAATACTCAAAAACCCTGACTGAACATCTGAAGGTAATTGCATCTGTATTTTCTTAGAACATTAAAACCTAATGGTATGGAAGCTGTGCATCACTTAAAGTTCCCAAATCCAATTTCAGATTGCTGCATGTGAGCACCTGTTTAGAAATGGACTTAAAGGTGTATTTAAGCTGGGCAGAGCTTTAATAACCATAACCCTGCTGGTCCTGGCATACAACTCTCTGTTAATTCCTTCTTTAATAAATGTAGGCTTCAAGGAGAAGGTTGTTTGCAGTGGTATGTTGGCTGGGTTTAGGTAAATTGCCCATGAATTTATCTGAATTTCTGTGCAGCTGATTCTGAAGCTTCCAGCTCTCAATGCTGAGAAGAACCAGGCTCATCACCCATCCAGTCTCTCAGATCTGGGATATCTTTAATTGTTCAATGCTAGTGGTAACAGATTCTTTCTATTAAAGGGCTGAAAAAACTAAAATGTTCCCGTAAGGGGCAATGGACTACTCTTAATACTTGTTTGTTTTGCTAAAATAACCCCTTAATTTGTGTCTTAGCCATCAGTAAAAAAGGATATTTCCCTGAATTTCAGTTTACTGTGATGTTACTGAGAACACTACTTGAAAGTGCAACTACAAAAAAACCACTTGCTTAAAAAGAACCAATTAAACAACCAGATAAAATGTAACTAGTGAAAGTATAAGCACAAATCAGGTGAAATGTGTCTTTTTGCCCCACACAGAATTGCTACAATAATTCTCAAGCACCGTCACCTGGTATGGGAAGGTGAGTGGTAAATCCTGTTACCTCTATTTCTCAACTTATAGGACGTTTGCTCCATTTCCTATGTGCTAGGGGGCTCAGGGAGAAACTTTTGGGGTGATTATTTGAAGGGTGGGGATTTTGTTCAATTTTTTTTTTGTAATTATCATGGTGGAGGGAGATGCTGCAGCTCTGCAGGGTTTGTCAGGCTAAAAAAGGGGCAGTGTGCCATTGACCCACAAGTCATTTATCCCAGGGAGTTTTGGTGTTTAATTTAATTCTTCTCCCCTCAAACAAAAGCTTCATTAGTGCTGCAAGGCCAGAGGTTACAAGCATTTGTAGGATTCTCTGTTCCATAGTTTAGCAATTACTTCTGCTCTTTTAAACCCAATAAGGGACCTTTGATAAATTATTCAATGAGTTTAAGGGGAGGGCACTTCAGATTCCCATTGTGTTATCTGCAGTAATGTTATATAATGTAGTATATAATGTTGGCAGTGGAATTACCAGTAGCTGTAATTTTTTCGTTCTTACTCTTTAAGGTTCATTTAAACAATGAATTTAAGATTTTATTAAATAAAGAGATGCTGAGGTTTGATAATTAGGTTTTATAAGCTATAAATAATTGTTGGATGATCCTCAGCAGTTCCCAGCTCAAGATCTTTATTTGTTATAGGGAAAATCCTGATTTTTGGTGTGCAAAGTGGGAATGTTTTCCCATCCCACACCCTGAGTGTGGGCAGAGGGATCTTAGGGGACATCTCAGAGTATGGTGTGTCTAAACCTAGTGCATTTCTGCCTTTCCAATTCCATCTTCCCTTCTGGGTGAGCAGCAAACCTGTGGGGATGCCATCTCCAGTCTCTCCAAAGCTGTCTCCAGGGAATTCAGGAAATTACTCTTCCGGGGCAGCCAACCCTTCAGGGAGCGGGTCCTCGGTGACGATCCCGCAGCGCATCCATCAGATGGCTGCCAGCTACGTCCAGGTCACCTCCAACTTCCTCTATGCCACTGAAATCTGGGAACAAGCAGAACAGCTCTCGAGAGAACAGAAAGGTAAGGGCTGCCTCAGGGGGATTGAAACCTCCTGAAGGGGCTGGAACACTCCCAGTCTTTGGTTTTGATGGTGCCCTGGGTGCTGAACCTCTGCAAAATCAGGGGGAGAGTGACACCTTGGTATTCCAGGGATAGCCCAGGCTGGGTGTTGTGGTTATCAAGGCGGTGTTGGAGTTGTGACATAAAAATCTTCATTGTGTTTCCTGTAGAACGTTCAGTGTAGGAAGAGGAACTTGGTGCATTTCCCTTTCTGAAATTCTTTAGTGAAGGCTTCCTAAGGAAGTTTGGCAGTAGTTTCAATTATTCAATTATTTTCAACTAGTGAAATATAAGTTTTAGAGGAAAACCAAGAAGATTGGCCACGGTTTAGTTGTTTGCAAGCAGTCTTGTGCAGAAGAGTAAAGAAATGGATTAGGAAGGACCTTTCTCCTCGGCTGCCCCATTCACCCAGCTCTCCTCATTCCCTTTCTCTCCATCCCAGCGATTCACTCTGGGAACTGGGGTTGGGTGTGGTTACCAAATGTGCTCCTTTAACGTGCCTTTGTGCTGTTTTTAGAGTTCTTTGCTGAACTGGACAAGGTGATGGGGCCCCTGGTGTTTAACACGAGCATCATGACGGAGCTGGTGCGTTACACGCGGCAGGGCCTGCACTGGCTGCGCCTGGACGCCAAGTGAGGAACCCCAGCCCAGCCCATTCTTCAGCTGCCTCTGATTCCTCTCCACAACACTGTGTCATGTCAATAAGGAAGACTGCCATAACACATTGCTTAGTTGACACTAAGAGCAAGGAATGCTTTCCCGTGTCTCCCATCCTCATTTGTGTTTTGTGTTGAACCCCAAATCAGCTGGTTCATGGACTTCTCCAGTAATTCCCGGTTTAAGTTATTTAAATATTTGAAAATTTGCTACATAAAAGTTGTAGTTTTGCTGATCTGTCACGGATAGATCATTGGGATTCCAGTCACAATACATGAATTAGTCAGTTTAAATCCTATTTATTTTAATTTTTTTTAATTTTAATTTCGAAAAGCCCCATTTGGGGCTGGTTTTAGCTATTTCTTCTTCCCTAAATTTCCCCTTTTGAGTACTTAGAAATTAAACCTAGACACTTTATTTAAGTACTTTGTGAGCTTTGTTACTCTGTAATGTCTTGTGGTGGTAGAGCCTGTAAAAGAAACTAGGGTTGATAGGTTCTAACGAGTAGGGACACCATACTTCTCATGCCTAATGCCTATGAGTCGACTAATAAATGACAACTACAGATTTATTATTGCAGAATTTGTACTAAATAGAAAAGTTCCAGATATTCTTCTACGTATTGAGATACTTCATTTAAATGAATTATAAAGAAATTTATATGGAAAAATATTTAGCTGGATCTGCCTTGGATTGTTTCCAAGGCAGCTTCAAGCCATGGATTAACACTATAACAATCACAAAACATTACAGTAATTTGCATTTAATGTAACGTCCAGGCAATGGTGTAGGAATGACCTTCAGTCCAGTGGGTGCGATGCAAACAGGAAAGGCTTTGGAAAAGGACAATCTCGTGCTTTTTTGCATCTCTTCATTTCAAATACCTTTTGTTTCCGTGCTTGTCACTTTTTGACAGTTAGGAAATTGGGGAACTTCGTGGTTCCAAACCCAAGAGTAGTTCAATTCCCACCAGAACCGTCATTTGCATCTTTTCCATTGACTGAGAAACCAGGAATCTTTAGTAGAACTCCAGGTCCATGTTGTCCTCTTAGGGTCTGCTGGGTGATGGACACTACAGGCTGGCAGTGCAGCAGCCACCGTGGGGTGGGAGCAGAGCTGCTCCTGCAGGAAGCTCTGTTCTGTGCAGGATGGATGGCAAACTTGGCTTTACCCCGTGCTAATGAAGGTCCCGTTCATGTCCACGTAACGTCCACTCCCGAGGGGGCTGCTGGGTGCCACAGAGGGTTGCTGGAGCTGCAGGTGGCCCCTCTCCGAGTGCAAACCAAAGTACCTTTCCACGTGAGGTGCTTGTCTGAGTTAAAGGTTTCAAATGCTACTGCTTTCAGTATTGCTTAGTGCCCCCAACATGTCTGGTGTGCCTTATGCCTTACTTTTAGATGAAGATTTTATGAACTGTTTACAAGATGTTTTACAGCAGGACCAGGTATACTGTATGCAGTGGTCTTCTGCAGTACTTGGGTAAAATTCCATTTCCTTTTTCAAAGTCCCGGTGTCCGTCACACAAACTGACTCATCGTGGTGGTCTCCTTCCCCAGAGTCCAACTCTGAATCCTTTGGAGTGAGATTGTGGAATGCTGCTTTGTTTTCTCTCCCATCAAACCCTCTATTCTGTACCAGATATGAACGTGCATGTTCAGGAAAATTATTGCACTAAATTTTGTGTGTAGGTGTAGTTAAGTGCCAAAATCACGGCAACCTCGAGAGAAGGAATAGAATTCTACGCTCCTTAGTACTGCAGTATGTCCTATGGGCTTTAAGAGTTTAGAAGTTTTGCAAATTAGTAACCTACTACAAGGTAGCTGCATCTTCGTAGAGCTTCCTTTGCGTCCCAGCGTGTTTTGTACTTCCAGAAAAGCTTTGCTACGTCCGGATTGATAAACGGGGAACAGACCTGGGGCTCTCCCTGACTCGACTCTTCAGGTCTGTCGGAGCATCCTTTTTATGGAATCACTGTGCAAGGTCACCTTTCTGTTAGTCTTTGCTGTTGGAGACAGAACTCTGTACCCTCAAACTCCCCGCCGTGGGCATGGGACACTGTCAGCTGTGTTTCCTTTCCTCCTCTGAAGTGCCTCGCACACCTCTGACGCTGAGAAATCCCTTGGTAGAAGTTGCATTCGTGGGTGGGTTTGTGTGTAGTGCTGCACTAGCCAGCGTGGCTGTTCTTGGCTTGCTCCTTTGTGCACAGTCACCATTGCTGTCAGCAGGAATGGTGTCATCTCGGGGAATTTTGTTTTCCTTAACTAGAGTCCCACAAATACCTTTTGGTGTCACGCGAAATTTGCCTCTCGAAAACGCATCGCTTATCCCTAGAGCAGTGGATCTTAGAAATTGGCTTCAAACAACCAGAAGGCTTTTTTTTTTTTGCATCATGTCAAAATGTGGACCTGAGCTGGTTGGAAGTGTCCCAGCTGAAGGGTGGACTCCATGGTGGCAGATCCTCTGGAGTGTTGTCCCAGGTGTTGTGTCCGTGCGGGGGATCCGCAGGGGGCTTGGGGGTGGATAGGAAATGCCTTGTGCAGCTGGGGCTGGTGCAAACAGATCAGTTCAGACCTCTCAATTCCAAAAGCATATCTTAATTTGGGATTGAGCCTTGTTTCCAAGAGGAAAGTTCTGTACTTGATCAGATTTTTTAGCCAAAAAAAAAAAAAAGCAAATACGTCCTAGGCTTCCATCCCTCTGCCAATGTAGGAGGGCTCTGTCCCTGTCCTTGGCAGCTCCCAGCACCACAGGGGGAGTGCAGGTCACAGGAGTGACTAAGGAGGGACTCCCCAATCCTGGCTTCCCAAATGATTCCCTGGACAGGGAATATGTATCAATACATATCAAAACTGTAATTTTAATTCCCTTGCTGATCATGGCCCCAGTTGGTGAATCTTAAAAATGGCTCAATCAGACTAGGCTTGCTCAGCTGTCTGTGCTGTTTGACTTTGCTCTCAGACTTGCAGGTTCCAGGTGATAAAGGTGCAAACCATTTATAATTCCAAACAAATCTTCAGGACACCAGAGTAAACCAGCCCAAGAGTTTTGTTTTGATTTGAATCTCAGCCATAAAGCAGAGCAGACGGACGGCTCTCCTTGGCTTCGATGGCAGTATGCAATTTGTATTGTATGTGTCTTTTAATATATATGTATATATATATGACTCAGTCTGTCCAAAGTATATGTTATACTTGTTTTTAGATTATGGTGCAACTGACTATATTGATATATTATTTATTGAGTGCTGAGTCACCATCTTATTGGTGATAAATATTGCATATTATCCAGGAGTGCAATGTATATTCCTTTAGATTGCTGAGGCTTGATTGCTGTGGTAACAAAAAATGCCCTGAAATGTATTTATGAATGGCCCCAACACACAGAGAGTCAGAATTTATGGGAATGATGTAGCACTTGCCTGGGGCAAGTAAAATAAAGCCGTAGGCAGAGAATTATGGAGTTGCCAAAAGGCAAATTGCTGGAAAGAGAGAGAAACTACCTTTGCTGTATTTAATGTCATTTTCTGAAAAGATCTTTGCTGTCACTGCAGTGTTTCCATTGAGGCAGATCCACAAGGGCCTGAGCAAGTCAAGTTTGAATTACCCATTGGGGAGTAAACAACTTCCAAATTCTTACCTTCGCGACAAATCCTTGGGTCAGGGTTGAAACTTCTCCCTCTGATGTTCTGGAAAACCCCTGTTCCCGAGCAATGAGGTCAGTGCTGGGCATCCTGAAGGACAGAGAGGAGCCAGAGCTTTGCTCACCCAGATCCAGAGCTGTTCCAGGAGGGGCTTTCCCAGGCAGGACTGGGAACCCTGGCGTGTGCCGGTGTCTGAGGCTGTGGTGCCCTCCGGGAGGGAAGGGGCAGCGCTGGCCCCGGAGCCGCTCCCGGGCCAGGCTCTCCTCCAGCCCCTGCATCCCCTTGGGAGCAATTCCAGCTGCTGTGGCAGCTCAGGGAGCTGGGCTCTTGGTTGGTGTGGCCATGCTTGCCCTGTTTTAGTTCCACCTGGGAATTGAATTCCCCGTGGCAGCGTGCCCCTTGCTGGCTCCAGTCTCCGTCCCTGTCCCGGGACGCGGCTCCTGGCGCTGCCTTGGCATTCCACATCCCAAACTCTACTCCAAGGACCAGGCATGACTTTCCAAGCACAGTTCCTGACATTTGTATCTGGTCCCCCTTTTAAATTGTTTTAAAAAAAAATTTTGTATATGGAGGATAAAGTGCTTATATATTTATTAAAAATCCTTTATCTTATTTGAAATTATTATTTGGTGAAGAAGGGGTTTTTCTTTTGGGGGAGGGCTGGGGAGGGGAGGTAACTTTTAACCTGTCACTTATAAATGAAGCCCTGATTAATCCTACAGAAAGGTACTATTAGTAACTAATGGGATGTCTCTGTTTTATGCTTTGTACATGACAAGTCCATGTGTTACATTTTGTTTTCTATCGAAAGATTTGGACATCTGTCTTCAACCAAAACCGGAAAAAAAAAAAGAAACAACTGTGATTTTATTTGTTGCAATACATTTGAAATTTCAAAGGGTACTTTGGGGCTCAAAATTAGGATTTCTAAGTCAGTATGTGCATTTCACGTAATAAAGCTGTTAATGGTGAGCAAAGTATTATATACTAACTAGATTTTTTCCACATCTGTATAGTATATTCTATGTATTTTGTGGTATTGAGATTATAGAAAGTTTAGTGTCTGAAACATGCGTTTAATGTGTATTTTTAAACAAATTTATGGCAATTAAAATATTTGGAGAAAAGGGTATCACATTTCAATTTGTAAAGATCTTTTTAACTACTGTGTCATTAAAATGCTTTGTACAATGCAAAACTGTAACTGGAGAAACTAAGTTTAATAAATATCAAATAGATTTTCTGTATTAAACTTCCAACCCCCTGTGCTTGTATCTGTTCTGTGGGGCCTTCTGCTCCCTGGAAGTGCATTTTTAGGCAGAATTTTCTTTCCTTTGATCCTATTACTCTGTGAAACAAAAGTAGCATCCAGTGTGTGTGTCCAGACTTGTTGATTTTGTTTTGTTTTTGTCTTTCAGCCTCCAAGTCAACATCCAACACATCAAAACAGCATTTTGATCAATTATTTTTGAGACAGGAGATAAGGTCAGTGGCAAAAGTCAGTCTAGGACATGTATTTAAGTAAATTTGATTAGAAGTAATATGGAGTAAATAGTTCTCATTCCACTTATCGCTGGATATATTTGGGATACTGGAATTGCTATCAGTATTATCAGTTTGGCTCCCTCTTTCCAACAGGCCTTTATCTGAGGACTGATAAGAGCTAGAGTGGGAGGAGATGGGGCCTGATCCACTTTAGGCTCTTGCCAGGGGGAAGGATAAATGTCCAAAGTCTGGCTGGAGTTGAGCCCCAGCTCTGTGCTCACCATCCACTTTGCTCAAGATACAAGAAAAACCAAGCTGCTTTGCTGAATATATATTTTAATTCACACCTTCAAATAAATAATAGAAAACATTACAAAAAAACCAAACGAGGAGGAGATGCAGAGCCCTTTTATTGAGCTTGGCCAGAGGCCTCCTGAGGCATGGCTGTGGGAGGAGATGCTCTTGAGCTCTTTGAAGTCCTTTTATCAGCAGATGTGACAGAAATATTAAATACCCTGATTGCTCGAGGCTCTTGCAGCTCCTGAGCAGTCAATAAATACATCCCAAGTGTGTGGAGCATGGTCAGCAGTAACAGTGCAGGCTGTGCTTGGTGCCAGCTCACGCAGAGGCCGTGGAGAGGAGGCAGCGATTTTTCCTGGGGAAAAAAAAAAACCATCATGAGACACTGGGAGCTGGGGCTGCCCCTGCCAGGCCCAGCCAGGTGGCCCAGGTACATCTTTGTGCCCCTGTGCCAGCAGTGCTGGGTTCAGGCACACTGTATTGCCCTCAGCTATTTAGTCTTGGTTCATTTTTTGCTCTTTGCTTTCCATCAGAATTCCTAACATAGCGTGACAGCCCAACCACCCTGTCCTATTTACTTATTTATCCTAATAACTTAAAATATAAAATAAGCTTATTTATAATATTTATTCATAATAGGATATACTATATTCATTAATAATAGGACATACTTATCCATTACTGCTACTTACATATAGTAGAAAATTAGTAAAATAGTAATTTTCTATTTTCTATCCTGTCTCTGGGTGCTGGTGTATGTGTACAACAGGTGCTATATAAAATCACCTTTCAGTCATTAAGTAATAATATGAATATTTAAGTAATAATTTTAACTAATCAATTTATGTGTAGTTGAACAATTTGCTGACGCCTAATGAGAACTAAATAGCTTTTGATATTGTAGTTGCTTTTTAAACTATGAGCTTAAAGCGATTAATTTAGGGTAAGATATTAATACAGGCTTTTTCATTTTTCGTTAGTACATGCTCTAAGAGGAAGGGTTAATGGGAAGGTCTGTAAGTTGCCTAAAAGGTGTCTGGAACCCTCTGTTCTCTTTGCCCAGCCAGGTTATTTGGGGTTGCAGTGAAAGGATTGTGGCTGGCACTCGAGAGACCTGGACTCTGCTCTGTTTGCTCTGCTTACTAAAGAGTCTGAGTCTGTTGCCCCATCCCTATTCCTGGTATCTTGTTTCATTCAGCAAGTGACCTCTGGATCCCGTTTTGGATGAGCCCAGGTGGGAAGTTCTCTGCATCCCAGCACGTTGAGCGTGGTTACCTGCAGAGCATGGTGAGGCACTCGCTGTTGTCCCTGCAGGAGGCTCCGATGGGTCTCAGGGACACCCCTCTCCAGAAGGGCGTCATCCGCCGCTGCCGGGGACTGTGGGGCTGGGCGTGGGGCTGGCTCAGGGACAGGGACACGCCATGGGTCTGAAACACAGCAGGGTGACCCTCAGGACACGTGACGGCCGCAGCACTTCCTTGTTCTGCTGCTGAGGCCGACAGCCTTCGTTTTAAGTGAAGCGCTTGAAATCTTTCTGGTTTTCAGATGGCAGCAGCCTCTGGGTAAAGCACTGCTTGCAGCCCAACCCCAAAGAAATATCTACCAAAATTCATGATGGCTTTAATCTTCTTGGGGCTGAAGGCAGAATCACTGGCTCGGAGTAGCTCAGTATTCACTAGGCAGTAACTCTACATTTTTATGATGCTGGATCCTCTAATAAGCCCCCTCTTAACTCCTGCCAGTTGTCCATCCAAATGATAACAGCTTTGATGGACTGCCTGTCCTTTGAATTAGCCCTTTAAATAGTTTATTTCAGTATTATCTCCATTTACCTGGCTGAGCAGCAGCGAGCAGAGCAGAAGGGCTGCCATCACTTTCCACCAGTGCATCTTCCCGGCGGGAGCTGTCACTTGGAGCAGCCGTGGGCAGAGGAGGCACAAAGAGCTCCAGTCAGGACTTCCCAGGCTTTCAGCCACATTTTTATAGACTTCATTCTCTTATCATTGTATCAGCTGCCAGTTATTACAGGACCAAAGTTCACTTTGGAACAAGAGGGAATTGCTAAGTCTACATCTGCTGCAGTGATCTGGTTCAAGGCCTGAGCTAATGATTTACTCCCCTTCCACTTGTACTTTGTCTGGTCAGTTGTGCTGACCCCTTGTGCCAACTGTTCCTTTTTTTAAAGCCCACCTAAGATGTTACCAGAACTCCATGGTCTATTTTTAAGCAAAAGTGGTGGTGACGGATGGGGTGGCCCAAATTATTATGGTCAGGATCAAAAGCCTAACTTAACTTCTGTAGCTCTGAATTACCTCAGCCAGGGGTGAGGGTTGTCTTGCCAAACTGATTTGGAGCAGAGAATTATGCTTTTGATTTGTTTCTCACTCTTAGTACATGAATGAACTGTAAGGAAGTTGCTTAACCTTTATTTCCAGGCACACAGTGCTCAAAAAGCAGGTGTAACACTTTCCAGCTGGGTTTGGGAATGTAAATTGTGTGCTAAGTCACAGAGCTCTTCCCTCAGGAATCCAAAGGTGTCAAAGATAATCATCTCTAGGGAGATAATGGAAGAGGCTGCTCAGGACTTGTCTGGAGCTGAGGAGCTCCATGTGCAGACTGTGGTTTCCCAGAGATGAGCCATCTCTGCCCCCCCGAGCTGTGTCACCATCAGCTTCCCAAAGCGCCAGCAGCTCCCGTGGGGGTGGAGGGGCTCTTTGTCATTGAGAGGAAGCTGCAGTTTTCCCATTGTGGAGTGAGATTGCAGCAGCAGAGAAAAGTGTGAGCAGAGCTGGTACCTCTCATCTCCTCTGCTTACACACTTGTGCTTGTCCCAGTGTTTGTGTCTCGTGGCTCCTCACCTGTGGGATCTTGTGGATCTCGTTGGATGGGGCTTGGAGCAACCTGGGCTAGTGAAGGTGGGGGGAATTGCAAGAGCTTTGAGGGCCTCTCCAACCCAAACCATGCTGTGGCTCTGGCTGGTTCCCACATCTGTCCCATGTGCCTCACATCTGTCACGTCAAGACTTTGCAATTTGAAATTGCAAAGTGACATAGAGAATTCCAGCTTGTGTCACTGTGTGCAGGTTTTGGAACACATTGTTTTAATTCAGGTAAATACTTTATAAGGTAATAAGTGTGTAATGAACTGTGTTTTAGCTTAATTGTAAATACAGATCTGGATGTCACAGGCTCTATTTCTTTGATTGCTTAATATGAAGGAACAAGTGCCAGCGTGGAGGGCAAGTGACTTAGATTAAGATAATGCTGTCATGTCAGATGATTACCCCTTAGCCCAAATTTCACTGGGATTAAAAGAAAAACCTTCCCAGCATAGTCTACAACCACTATTCAATCATTCATCCTAGGATGGTTCTTACACACCTTCCTCTGCCCTATTTGTTTTGCTTCTCCAGGAGGAGGAAGCAAAATTTTCGTTATTTTACCTTCTTGGATCTTACGAAGGGAAAGAAATGGGACAGTGAATCATAGCAGACAAGTAGCTGAACTTAAAAAGTTTATTTTATATTTGGCTGAGAATTTCTTAGTTGTTTTTCCCATGAAGTCCTTCCTTTTCATGCATCTCAGTTCTAATTTCTGCTGTTTCCATCACTAGTGTAGAACACAAAGGAGGACAAGGCAGCAGCAGGAGCTCTGACTTCTTCCATGAAGCACAGGACTTGGAAGAGCAGCAAAGCCCTCTGTAAGTCACCATTTCTCAGCATTTTTGGCTGGGGAAGGAACCAGCCAAGTGTTCTGAGCTTCCAACAGTGAAGGCGTTTCTGTACTCAGAGACACAGAATGAATTTGTCACATATTTAAGGTACTTTGTGATGATATATCAGAATTGTTGTCTGTCCTTCTGGGTCACTAATAGCATCAGACTCTCCCTGTCAGGCAGCAAACTGCTCTGTGCAAGAAACTGGGGAAAAAAACCAGCATAACTGAGCTGATCCTTTCCATGCCCACACTTCCCACAGGCCAGTTAGATCCATAACAGAGATGTGAAGAAACGAATACAAATGCTGCTCTGTTGCCACTTCTAAAAATTGCCCAAAGGAGAACGGAAATAAATGAGTGAAATCTTTTCAAGCACCTTGTTCAGGTTCTGAAATGCCCACGAGTCGAAATCCTCCTGTCACAGGTCCCCAGTAGAAACCATCCCAGCTGGGAATGGGACCTTCATCCGAGGTGGAGGTTGGCAGGCCGTGTTTGGGGTGGGTGGGCACAGTCACAGGATGGCAGGGCCATGGTCAGGATGGCTGGGCAGGGGCAGGGTGGGGCAGGGGATGGCCAGGCAGGGTAGCAACAGGCTGCTGGTGGAGCAGCTCAGTGCTGACCCTGCCTGTCGGCGCTGACCCTGTCCCTCCATGCTGACCCCGCCGTGGGGCTGACCCTGCCCCGTGGCCGCGGTGCCGCTGCCCCTCTGTTTGCATTAGTCTGGCCCCTGGGCCAGGCACGGCTCAGGCGTCTGTGAGCAGGAGCAGGGATCAGTCTGGCCCCTGGGCCAGGCACAGCTCAGGCGTCTGTGAGCAGGAGCAGGGATCAGTCTGGCCCCTGGGCCAGGCACAGCTCAGGTGTCTGAGCAGGAGCAGGGATCAGTCTGGCCCCTGGGCCAGGCACAGCTCAGCTGTCTGTGAGCAGGAGCAGGGATCAGTCTGGCCCCTGGGCCAGGCACAGCTCAGCCATCTGTGAGCAGGAGCAGGGATCAGTCTGGCCCCTGGGCCAGGCACAGCTCAGGCGTCTGTGAGCAGGAGCAGGGATCAGTCTGGCCCCTGGGCCAGGCACAGCTCAGCCGTCTGTGAGCAGGAGCAGGGACCTTGTGAGAGCCCCAGGCAGCTGCTGCCCTCCAGCAGAGCTGCTGGGACAGCACACGGTGACTGAGCTGCCAAGGCAGAGCTCAGGGGCTGTCAGAGGCCACCCAGCTCTGCAGCTCTCAGAGGCACCGTGAGCAGGAGGACACCACGTTCTGAATGGAACATCTCAGGGAGAGGGACTCATACAGGCACCCAGTGACAGTTAAGGGGGAATGGCTTCAATCTGCCAGAGGGCAGGGTTAGATGGGATATTGGGTAGAAATTGTTCCCTGTGAGGCCCCGGGACACATTTCCCAGAGAAGCTGTGACTGCCCCTGGATGCTGGCAATGTCCAAGGCCAGGCTGGATAGGGCTTAGAGCAACATGGGCTAGTGGAAGGTGTCCGTGCCCATGGCAGGGGTGGCACTGGATGGACTTTGATGTCTGTTCTGGGATAAATCTGCCTCTCTGCATCTCTGTCAGCTCACAGTCACAGCAGCCATTTTGTTGTTCCCTACTTGTTCAAATATTAGAAAATAATAATTTCTCTACTTCTTATTATTAGAAAATGCCAGCAACCCAAAATGCAGTTAAGCACAGAATATTTTTGGCACAACTAGGGAGCGCTGACTGACTGATTTTATTGCCACTTAATGCCAACCTCAGGCTGTGCTTGGAGGAAACACAAGAGGCTGAGCTCAGTCTCATGTGCTCTGAGTGAGCCCCAAAATACTCCAGCACTGAGCTGTAAAAATTGCATTGCCTCAGCTTCCTCAAGTGAGAGCCTGAGCATCGTCTTCCTGACAGCCCAGCCCTGAGTGCACAGGGAAACACACAGGGAAACGTCACTCCTGCCCTGCAGATAAGATAAACTCCCAGGACAGCTACAGGAATAGCACAGCAGGAACACCACCAACGTGTTGCTCTGCATGGGGTGGGAGCTGGAGGCAGTCAGTGGAACAGTGGGAGGAAAAAATTAGGATAAAGGAACCAGCCAAGTGTTCTGAGCTTCCAACAGTGAAGGTGTTTCTGTACTCAGAGACACAGGGTGAATTTGTCACATATTTAAGCAACTTTATTACCAGCAGCTGATTTTTTAATCATCTTCAGGCATTAAATAGCCTTGCTTCTCCCGGCAGTTTTCAAGGTTCTAATGCAGCCTCTTACCACTGATCAGATATCAGAGTGTAGTTAAACACCCAATTAACATTAGTATAACTAGGTAATTAGAATCACAGGATCAGAGAACAGCCCAAGTTGGAAGGGACCTTGGCAGATCAGCTGGTGCAAGCATCTGTGGGAAGGGAGCCCAGAGGAGGTTACCTGGCACCCTGTCCAGTCACCTCCTGAAACCCTCAGGCTGTTCCAGGGACTGATTGTTCTCCCTGGAAAAAAAATCCTTTGTTCCACAGAGATGGAACCTCTCCTGGTGCAGCCTGTACCTGTTTCCCTTCATCTTCTGCCCAGGGCTCCCATGAAGAGCGAGCCTCTGGCCAGAGGTCAGGGTCCATCCCAAATCCCAAGCCACCAGCCAGCCCATCCAGCTTTAATCAATACCAAACCAGGGAGTGTTTGTTTTTCACAGATCTCAAGGCTGGAGGAAAAGCAGCGGCCAGCAATGGGAAAAATAAAGGGGACAAGGAACCATTTGAAACCAGCCCTTGCTCTTTATATTGAGGAATATTTCAAAGAAACAGGAATTACGAAGGCTGGAAGTGCTCTAAGATAAAAACATCCGAGCACATGGAACTTCAGCCTGATTATCTGCCCGTACAGAGAGAACCAGACAAGGGATTTGATGCTCCTCACCTCGAACAGCTCAAGACACGGATTTCACACAGAGTCATGGGGCAAAGTTACAGTTTATTAGCCAAGGCTTATCTCCCCGCTAATCCCCTCCAGCCATGGGAACAAGCACGGCAGGTCCCCAGGGAACTCTGGAGCCACGTGGTCACTGCTGGTGGTCACTGCTGGCGGTCACTGGTCGTGCTCGTAGTCAGCTGGGTTCTTCCTCTTGAGCCGCTCAAACTCCTCCGATCCCCAGGAATAAATGAGGTAACCAATGGCCAGGGCTGGCAGGGACAGAAGACAGGCACGGTCAGGGGACACCGGAATGAGGGGACACTGCTAGAACGGGACACTCTCCATAAAGGGACAGTGGAACATGGGACCGCTGTTCTAAGGGGATAATGCAGTGAGGGGAAACTCACAATAACGGGATTTTCGCAGTAAGGGGACACTGCCGTAAGGGAGTATTCATAATAAAGTGGCATACGATGCAGTGAAGGGGGCACCGATAAAACGACACTGCAGGGAGGGGACACTGGAATATGGGGATTTCACGACATGGGGACACGGGGAGAAGGGGATATTCACAATATGGGGACACCGCAGTGAGGGGACACTGCACCGCACACAGTGCCTACCTCCTGCGACAAAACAACATCCCACACACACCCCCCCCCACCCTCCCATGCTCCCTTTCCCCAAATTCACACTACAAAGGGGGTAAAAAAGAGGGATTCCCCCCGGTACTCACGGGGCACCACCCTCAACACCTGGGAGGCGAAGCGGCGGCCCGCGTTGGGGATGCCGTGGGACACGATATTGGGGACGGCGCGCTGCTCGAAGGGCGACAGGCTGTAGGTGATGACATGCCGCACCCGCGCCAGGTTCCCGAAGTGCTTCCCCATGGCCGCGGTGTCCCCTCGGTCACCGAGCTACGGTCACCGCGCTATGGCCGCCGCCCGCCCCGGAACTGCCTCCGCGACGCCTTCCGGGGCACCGCGAGCTGCGCTTTCCGTTGGAAATAAACGGCAGAGGCGATGAAATACGCGTGTGATACATCACAGCTGTACTAAAGTGTGTGTTTTTAACAGGAGATTTGTAAAAAGTGATGTGCGCCATAAACCAGCCCTGCCCTGAGGGGCGGGGGGGGGGGTGGGGGGGGCAGTGTCACGCGAGGCACCTGCGGCGTGAGGGGAGGGGGGGGGGCGGTGCCTTAGCGCGGAAAACCCGCCAAAAATAAACGATGGAGAAAATAAAACCGCTTTTGTGTGGCGATTGTGGAAAGCCGATGAAAAATAAATAATGGCCTGATAAAAAAAAAAAAAAAAAAAAAAAAAAAAAAAAAAAAAAAAAAAAAAAACACAACAACAAACAAACAAAAAAACCCAAACAACTTTTCGTGTGGCGATTGTGGAGTTCCCATGAACAGTCCGAAGTGTCCGAAGCAGAAAATCGTGGAACTATGGAGCAGTTTACTCTGGGAAAGGCTTTTAAAGGTTAAATATCCACCCGCCCACCCCAATCATCGTAATTTATTAACAGTAAACAATATTGGAATTATTAGTAGAATGTATTAGACATCTACCACATAATTGAAATTACTGTTAGACTATATATCTTCTGTATTCCTGGAATGATTAATAGAGTCTATTATAACTATTATATTAGATATATTCCATATTATTCGAGTTATAGAATATATTTGACATCAAGCTTATTTAAATTATTATTAGAGCATATTAGAGATCTTCAACGTTATTGTAATTATAATTAGAATACATTAGAATTATAATAATATATCAGCTTCCACATTAATGGATAATTATTAGAGTTACTATAATATAATTAATCTTCCACATAATTGAAATTATTAGAAGATATTAGAATTATTAGGTGTATTTAATGTTATTGGAATTATTATTAGAATAGATGAGAATGGTTAGAAGATTAGACATTTTCACCATGATTTGAATTATAGTAGAATTATTAGGTTGTATTAGACATTTTCAACTTTATTGGGATCATTATGATATATTAGACATTTGCCATTATTTAAACTAATATTGCAATATACTAGATTTGTTAGAATATGTTCAACATCTTCAACATTGTTGGAATTATTACTGGAATGTATTAGGGTCACCATTATTGGAATTATTACAACATATTACATATATTTAATATATTACTATTAGAATTATTAGACTGTATTAAATATGATCCTCATTAATGGAGTATTAGAATATATTAGGATTATTGGACCACATTAGACATTTCAGCATAATTAGAAGGATTTGTCTCAGGAAACAATTCCATTTATTTTCTTTTCTGGCAGGTGAGCAAAGCCAAATTCCCAGAGTTTGAAGGGATGAGCAGGAGCGATACAACCCAAACTCTCCCAACTGCCCACAGTGCTGGGACCAGGATGGTTTTTTGTGTGGCACCAACATTCTGTTTTGAGCTTTTGGTGTCAACCACTTTGACTTCAGCAGTCAGAGACTGAAACCCGGAGCAGGATCTTCACTTTTCAGGCAGATTTGTGCCTCCTGCACCTCCAGGAGCTCTCCAGACACCCTGACATCCATGGGTTCAGTGACCAGGTGAACTGTCAAAGGGACAGCACACAGCAGCTCCTCGGGAGCAGTCCCTGCCCTGCCAGGCTGAATTCCCAGCCTCTGAAATTGCTCAGGATCTAAGGTAGGGGCTGGTTGGGCGGCCGAGTGCAGAAAGTGACAGCATTTATTAATCCATTAGCAAGTCAATGTTAAAGGGTGTTCTGAACCAGTTTTACAAGACAGTGCTGCTTCACACCCTTTAGTTAACAAACAAACACACAAACAAACAAGAAAAGTCCCCACCAAAGCTGAGAGGTTTTGTGTATGAACCTCAAGTCCAGGAGGAGAAAATAAATTATAATAAATCCATTACAGTAAAAAAATGGTGTGAAAGCATCTAGAATTGAGGTGCTTGTTGCCTACAGTTTCAATCTGAGAGGAAACAAAGCTGTGGCCCCACATTTCACAATATTAAACCCATTGAACAGCATTTACATCAACACATTTAAGACTTTTAGAAGCTATTTTTGGGGATTAAGCTTTTTGAACAATTCTTCCTACTTCAGAAGCCAGTGGCAGTGTGCCTCCAGTGGACAATCCTCTGCCCTCACCCCATGGACAGCTGCTCCTCGTTCTTGAATCAAAGGAAGCCTCACCTGATGCCAATAGTTACCAAAATAGTGCCTTGATTTAAGTGTTCACAAATTACCCACAGCTGCCCTGAAATTCTTACCCTTCTTTTAGCTGCTAAAGCCCAAGGAGTGCAACAGAAGAAAAGCAAAAAACAACCTAGTAACTCTTTATAGAACTGTGAGGAAGGGTTTTGTCATCCTGCTTGGAAGAGCTGGAATGTGGTAAGGAAAGAAAATGAAAAACTGAAGAAATTATTCTAATGTTAAAGACTTTCTTCTCTTCCTTGGCAATTTCTGGAGATGCCACACACAAGGTTTCTGTAGAGGCAGAGTAGCAGGCACTGCATGTCAGGATATATGTGATAGCCATTTATTTATCCTCCTTTTTTTTTTGTTAATCTGTAATAAAGCAGCTTAAAAATAGACATTTAGCAGTTGAAACCTTTTCCCCGTTTTAAATGCAAAGTTCTCCCGATAAAAAGACGCTATTTACATTGAATTGCACATCCTAGAAAGGCTGAGTGAGTACAAAGAATCAGTGCTGTGATGTGAACCCCTTCTGCTAAACTCCGTGCTGAATCCCAGCTCCTGGAGCTACAGCAATGCTGCTCAGATAACTGAGAAGGCAAAACTAAAACCCGTGTTTGAGAGTGCAAACCCACCCCGAAGCGGAGCGAAGCCGAGGCCCCGCTACCGGCAGGTGCACTTGGTGGCGATCATGTCCTCGTACTCCTTGTAGGCGATGGAGCCGTCGGGCTCGATGGTCAGCACGCTGAGCGGGCTGTAAGCGGCCGGCACGCAGGAGGGCCTGGGCACCGAGGGGTCCAGCCGCTCGTAGATGAGGGTCTGCACCATGGTGTGCACCGGGGAGCCGTAGCGGTGGCCCAGGGCGCGGGGACAATCCCCCCGGCAGAACTGGGGGCTGTACCTGTGCGGGGCGATGATCCAGCGGTCCCAGCGCAGCTGGCTGAAGCTCAGGCGGAAGTTGTGCAGCTCGCACTCGTGCGGGGGGAACGCGAACTGCTTCAGGTACTCGCTCAGGTTGTGAGGCGAAGTGCCTGGGGCCTCTTTCGGGTTCTCATTCCTTCGCTGGCGAGAGGCCCTTTTACGCTGGGGATTGCCTTGTCCTTTGTCACCCTTTGGAGGATCCACAGGCGGGCTGCTGCTTTTCCTCCCGTGCCCGAGTGAGCTCCCCCGGTGATAAGCTTGCTCGCTGGTGTCATTCAGATAGAGCAGAAGGGAAGGGGGAACCAGTGTCACATTGACAGCGTTTTCCAGTTTCGTGCTCCCTTGTGGATCACCCGTCAGACAAGTGAAGTTCAGAGCCATATGGACGTTCCTCCTGTTCGTAGCAATCAGAGGCTGGAGGAAAGAAGTCACGTCCATCTCCACCCATTTGCGTTTCCTAACATCAAAGTGCAGGCTAAAAGCTAGAGAGTGGGAAATGCTGGGACAGACTTGGCTGGAAAAATCATGTTCCTTAAGGGATAAATGGCATGTGCAGGTAATGGAAGAGGAAATGGGAACAGATGTGTCAAAGGAATAGAGCAAGACAGACTTGAGTAAGTGCTCCAGAGCAGTAACACGATCCAAGTTGAAGAGTAAATCCACCGAGTGAACGTCTCCTGGGAAGGGAAACAGATTCCTGTAGTGTCAGTGTGTCTTATTTTTCCAGCCAGACATAAATACTGTTGCAGTGGATAAGTAAAAATTACTCAGCAACAGAAGAAAGCAATTTAGATGCCCCCCTTTACATTTACCATGTGAAATTTCTACTTTGGTCAGGGACATAAGAGTTAAAAATAAAGACATAAAAACAAACCAAAGAAAACCTCTGATTAGAACACTTATTAGGATTCATTTCTTTAAAAGAGCCAACACAGGAAGAAGCCAGCTGTTGTCTCTTTAGTGCTGGTGTGGGGTAACAGGAACTAAACACTCCAGATGATACAAACCATGAACTCCACCACAAAAGGCTGTTCCTGGGCAGCCTGTATTTATCTGTCTTTCTGGTGACAAATACAAGTCAGGAGAACTCAGGTCACCTCAGAAGACAAACAGCCAGCGATTTCTAGGCGTTGTTGTTTTGGTCAGCCCACATTTAAGAAAGCCATGGAAATACCATAAGTTACAGGGTGCCCAGCCATCCCAGTTCTGAGCCTGATTTGTGAGTAATTCTACTCTTCCCTTCAGGTTTTGGTCATGATTCTTCTCTAGCAAATGTACCAGGCAAGGAGAGGAGTCTCTGGCAGCGGGTTCTGCCAGTTTGGTACAAGTCTCATACCAGTGCTGTGGGTTTTTTGAAAAAAGCAAAACCAAGATTGGTAGAAGGAAATGTGCTGCCCATTATCCCTCAACAGTTTTTCCACTTCTCTTACTTTACTTAGATCTGCTTGTGGCTTTTTCTGACTCATGAGGAGATGAGTCAGCCCAAAACATCAGCATGTCTTGTACATACCGCTTGTGTGGTGTTCCCCAGCCTGTGAAGTCTGTGCCTAATGCCATTCAGGGAGAAGTAGGCTACAAAAAAAACTCCCACCGTTTAGGAGAAGAGCCTCCGGGACTAAAATAGCAACAGCTCTAAAGAAACGGGGTATTTTTATCTCGTGCTGCCGGCACAGAACACACAGAAACCCCGTGTAACCTTCCCGGCCCAGGCACTGCTCACCTACCTTTCCCCAGGCCCCTGTGGCCGTGCTCACATTCCCAGCACGGGGTGAAGAGCCGCACCGTGTTATAGAGGCGGCCTCGCTGCGCTTTGGGGATGCCCTCCCTGGTGGCAGACATCCTGTACAGCCTCTTCATGTACCGAAGGGCCCTGGAGTCCGGCTGCAGCCGCGGGGCCTCGCTGTGCCAGCCCCGGGGGCCGCGGTCGTGCAGCACCTTGAGCAGCGGGGGCAGGAGGGCATGGGCTGGCCCCCTGCCTTGGGGCAGCTGCAGCACCGCGCTGAGCTCGCTGGCAGCATCCTCGGGAGCTGCCAAAAAGCCAGCGGCCTCCTCAGAGCTCCCCCGGCCCCTGGAGCTGGGGGAGCACTGGGTGCCAGCAGAGAGCCAGGACAAGCAGCAGTACAAACAAACACAAATCCTCCAAGTGCTCCCCATGCTCTTGAGGGTTGCAGATGAAAAAGAAAAAAAAAAATACCTCCCCTCAAGTATTCAAGGAAAAACAAGAGTACCTGAGCCCCATCCCTTATATAGGTTGCAGCTGTGGAATGTGAGGGAGGTTTCTTTCTGATTAGGGAGCAAAGGGAAAGATCTGCAGCTGGACCCTGAAACCACAGGTTTATTGCAGTTGGGCTAAGCCTTGGCCCTGAAAGCTTATTATAAAGAGATACTAATTCTGAATTAACCTTTTTCACATGGGAAATTACAGGCTGGGAGCGAGGGAGCTGGGGAGGCATTAGTGTTGCCTGGTCTAATTAATCCTGGTTTATTTGCAGGAATATATAAAGTTAAGTATTACTGCTCTTAGCCTTTGGCCTCTCTCCATGTGCTGGTGGAGTTGTTTTCACCAGCTCTGAAATGAACAACCCAGCCCCCAGCTGCTCACTGGGTATAGAGTTGTGGGTTTTGTTAAGGAAGAAGGTTTGAGGCTGCTTTGAGAGCATCTTACAGGTAGCTTAATTAGGGGTTATATCAGATGTTCTCCCTCTGGCCTTGGTGTGCTGCAGTGGAAAGCTGAGCTTGCCAAGCTCGTTACTATCTCTTTCAGCTTCCCTGGTGTATTTTCCTGCCTGAAAAGCTCTTGTTTACAAGCTGGAGAGCAACGAAAGCCCTGAAGAATCAAAAATTGTGAAAAATGTAGAGCCTGCTAGTGTTACGTGCCCTGTTTGCTGCCTGGGGTGAGGTTTGAGGTCACCTGCTGTACACCAGCTGTGAGTTATTTTTTCAGAATTTTTTTTTTTATTCCTTCTAAATAAAATAACAGTTCTTGCCCTTCTTGCAGGATCTCTGCCATGGGGTTCAGCTGGGGCTTTAAGATAGGAGTAGGGAAATTGTTTCTCATTTTGTTGGTGTCTTGTTTATTTTGCATTATTATTGGATACAGTTATGGTGCAGGTCTGGTGCTGCAGACTCCGGAGCAGGGGGGCTGGAGGTTTTTTGTAATTGGGAAATACAAGGCATTTTCAGAAATCCTTTCTTGGCTAGCTATGTTACTTGATATCAAGGTAGGGGCCAATTGTGGTGAGTCAAAAAGGTTGCTGAATTTACTTTGAATTACAGAATTTACCAAATTTACTTTGAATTATTGATAGGAGGTACATAGAACAAAAGGCAACAACCCCAAGATTTCTGCAGCATCTGCTCAGTGCTGACACTGGCTCACTGTGTGTGATTGGGCTGGTTCCCACTTCCGTCTTCCCAAAATAAGCTCTATTTATTTTTATCTTAATGGGTCAGGGCTGCAGCTCCTAAGCAGAGCTAATGGCCTCAAGGGCATCCTTTAAGTTTAAACAGGGTTTTGACTCATTTTTATGGGGGCTTTTGGAGAGGGACAATCACTCTCTGTAGGCTGCTTACAGACTTCTAAACTGCTTTTATGCAGGGCAATAAAAATTACTCAAATCACCATCCCACACTAAGACTGGAGGCCTGTTGGGTGGAAAAATGCTTCTTCCTTCCCATTAGTATCTCCCTGAAACCCCAAAGCACTGACACTCATGTTTGGTGAGGCACACTCCCATTGTTATTGCTGGTTTTTAGGCTGCCTCCAGCCTGGGGGTGAATTTCAGCTCTTCTGGCATTTGCTGAATCATTTTATTTGGTTACAAAGTCGTGGCTGCAAGGTCAGTACCTAATAATGAAACCAGTGAATGCTCAGAAGGTAAACAAGAGGAAATCCTTGCAGGCTGGGACACAGCCCTGTCCTGGGAACTGATGGTCACCCACATTTGGGCACTCCCACTTCTCCCCACAGCACGTGTGCAGCAACAGCAAAGGGTGACTGAACCTTTAGGTGACTTTGTCCTGCAGGATTAAGGATGAAAAACCAGGTATATTTATATAGAAATAAATGATTTATCATGCTAATGATAAGACTAAAAAGGCCTTAAACAGAATTATTTGTTAGCTAGTATGAGTAGCCAGAACTACTACTAAAGTACAGTGCACTATTTTTGAAGAAAAATTGAAATTTTTACTAAAGTATACTAAAGATAGCAAAAAGTATTAACTAGAGAATGGTGTTACACATCCAGAGCAAGGACTGTGGATAAATGGCTCAGCCCTGAGGAGTGGCCTTGGGGGGTGTCCCCACTCCAGGGAGGAATCTCCACACACTCTCCAAGAGGGGTGTGTTGGAAAACCCTCTGTTAAAAAGTGGGCCTGGGCTGTCAGTCTGATGTGTCTGGGCCAGCTGTGCCAGCTCAGCAGCTTTGGGTAAGGTGTCAGTAGCATCACTTGTTTGTTCCTTTATCAGATACTTCATCATCTGCGACATTTTCACCTCGCTCTCAGGATGTTTAACTTTGGGATCCGTGGATCAGGCTGGTTTTTGCTTTATTCACTCCAAAAGCAGCATGAACCCCTTCTCCACTCACTGACAGCTTTTCAAGCAGGGCATTGTTTGAGCTGTTGCACCTCACTCCAGGCAGAGCATCCTGAGCAGGGGCTGCACCCCAGCCCACACCTGTCCCTGAGCCAGCCCCCCTTCCCTGGGGCCACCACGGGAGCCACAGCAGAGAGGCTTCTGCTGAAAAGCAGCACAGAGGGGACAAGGTCTGCTGTAATGTCCCCTGCAGTGTCTCACTGACACAAAAAAACACTGATCGTGAGTCTCAGGCTGCTCTGATTCTCTGTGCAGTTTGTTTATTTAATCAGTGGTGCTGCCAAGTGTTCTCAGCAGAGCTGTCTGGGACCCCACTGGAGCCTGGTCTGGCCATGCAGCACAGACAGATTTTCCATCTGCCTGGCAGGAGCTTCCCAGCAGTTTTCCCCCATGCTGCTGAACTAGGTCAGGCTCTCACTGCCTTCCCCATGCTGCAGACCTGGGCACAAAATCACCCCAAGTGTCAATTCCTTGCTCCTGCCTGGAGCTGCCTGGCAGGATTGCTGTGTATCCAAGCATCTTCTCATCCCTGGCCCATGCCACACCCATCCCAAAGCACAGGTGCCATGGGGTCCCTGGATAGCAGAGGAACCTTTCCTTTTCCACACCATCAGTGTCTGAGGATACCACTGTGGCTTCCCAGGCCCATCCAGCTGGTACCACAGCAAAGCCCATGGGAAGCTTTCACCTGGTTTCCTATTTCACATGCAGTGCTTTGAGCCTTTTGGCCCACACCCAGGCACAGGGGCCCAGCACGAGATCTGGGTTCTTACAGACTTTATGGAAATAGGCAAAAAGTGAGAACTTCTGTCTGACCAATACCCAGAGCAGCCCTTGGAGCAGTGTCTGGGTCTGTCCCAGCTGTGCTCACCCCGGTGCCAGAGGTGAGCCAGCTTTTCTAGAACAGCCCTTTTCCCAGGGAAATGCAAAGCTGATGATTGCACGGGTTTGGGAAGGGGGGTTGTTCTCCTGGAGGTTGTTCAGTGTCACGGAGCTGGGGCCGGGTGCTGGCTCTGCAGGAGCTCTGTGGGACTGTCAGCACAGCACAAAAACAGCCCTGTGCTCCTCAGCCAAATGTTCCCAGTCCTCCCAGGAGCATCTAAACTGGCCCCACCTCACAAAGCCAACTGTGTACAGACTTCATTTTTATGTTAGATCCGTTCCCACCAAGTGCCAAAAGCAGGCACAGGGGAAAGCTTAAAAATAAACCACGACAGCTCTGAGAAGGATGAATTTGGGCAGAGCAAGGAATTCCAGCATTCTCCCGATCAGCTGATGTCCTGCACTGAGCAGAAAGGATTTACTGGCTGCAGGGCAGGGTTTGGAGCCCTTCCACCAGGCACACGCCTGTCCCACAGCCCGTGTGGGGTCCTGGTGGGGCCAGAGCAGGAACCCACAACCAGGGATGAGTCTGGTCAATCTGGCAGCATCCCAAAGCATCCTGCCCCAGCCTCAGCTGCTGCTCCTGCTGCTCCTGCCTTACCTGAAGCAATTGTTGGGGGGTTGCAATTACTTTCCAAGCTTAAAACAAAATCCCAAGCCTTTCTCAAGATAGAAGCGTTCCTGCCCTGCCATCCCTATGACAAAGCTGTATTTTGTAGTGCACATCAGCCTGAAGAAGTGCTGAGGTACAAATTTGCATTTGCATAGCTTCTGCTTCATGACTTCGTCCTTAAATTCAAGCCTGGAGTGATTCAAGTGAGTTTCCACCCCTAGGACAAGATTTTCTTCCTTTTAATGCTCGGGGATAAAGTGTCAAAGTTGTTCCCCAGTTGGATCGGCCTTACCCATTCCCTGCTTGTGCGGGCAGCGACTGCAGCAGAGAGGGGCAGCATCAGTCAGAAGTGATCCAGGCAGCCCCTGAGCCTTTCCTCCAGGACGGCAAGGGAGAGGGAGAGGGAGAAAGGGAAAAGCTCCCCACGCATCAAGAGCTTTCCAGCCACATGTGCGTAAAAATCTCTTCCCGCGCCACGTGACCGAGGAAGAGGCACGGATCCATTACACAATAATAAAAATATGCCTTTGGCAACGTGGAGCCAAAGTGGAGCTGCTGGAGGGAGCTCAAACTACGCACAAAAAGGAGTAAAAGAGGAATAAAAAGGACCGAAGTCAATCCTGCACGGCCCTCCCAGGACCTGCTGTGGCAGGACGGGGCCGGGATCTGCAGCAAAACATCTGCCTGAAGCCCTGGGGGCTGCCAGCGCCTGTCAGGACCTCACTGAGGAGATCAGGCTGGTGAGTAGATCCACTTTTCCTTCTTCTGCCTCACCCTCCTCTTAACCTTAACTTTGAAAACTTCCCAAATAAGGTCTAAATCACTGAGCGCTCAGGTTTCCAAAGCCTGCGCAGGAATCCATAAAGGCAACAGTTGCCAGTTAAAGAAATAACACCATGAGGGAAACATTCCTCAGCCTTTGCTGGGAGCTCCCACCTCCTCCAGCCTGGCCCTGCTCTGGGCAGCTGCCGAGACGGGTTTGGGCTCGGGGCTAGGGAAGGTTTGGCACAGGAATTCCTGCTGTTTCTGCTCCAGGCTAGGGAAGGTTTGGCACAGGAATTCCCGGTGCATGAAGCCAAGAGAGCACTGCAGGTTCAGGACAGGAGGTGAATCCTCTGTTTTCCCTCCTTTGCCGTCGCTTTGTGCAGCAGCAGGGAACAGATGAAACCCCTGTTGGTGCAAGTACTGCCCTGGCTCCTGTCAGTTAAATTACCCCTTTCAGGTGTTCTGTCACTGCTGTCACACCTGATTTTACCTAAATCAGCCTTGCACCCAAGGCTCCTTTTGCTTCCACCCTCAGGATGCTGCAGGGCAACCTCCAGAGCTCCAGAGAATTAGGCTCATAGGGATAATGATTATCTTGAAGATTAATTAAGACACCTTGAGGTACACTAGGAAATGGTGAGGCAGAAAGATGGGTGTTTTGTTTGAGAAAGCCTCAAATATTTAAAGCAAATAGAGAAGATAGTCATGGTGTCTGCTCACTGCTGTGTCCCCACATCCTGCTCCTGCCACCCTCCAAGCAGCAAGTCCCTCTGTTTCCTATTCCTACCACCACATGGCACACTGGCCAAAAAATCACCATCCAACCACTGCACGTGCCACCAAACCCTGCATCTTGCAACCCTCAGGGAATTCCTCTGGGATTTCAGCCCAGCTGCCTTGGAAACAGCAGAAAGTGCAGCTGATCCTGACTCTTCCAGGCAGGATCTTCTCTTACAGAAACACTTCTTTAATGCACAACAGGCATTGGTCATGGCCCAAAGGGGTCTAACCCTGGTGACAAAGCCATAGGTTTAAATGTCACTGGAAAATCAGCCCTGCTGCTGCACAGCCTCCTGTGTTGGGCTGGCTGCCCACACCATGGAGAGGGGAGATGCTGATCTGCTTCCAATTTGCTTTTTGGAGCTCATTGGACCTTCTACATCGAAGAACAATTTTCCTTTTAAGGTGGAACAGCATGAGGTTTGTTCTCTTTCAAAAAGATTTCTTGAAGAGGTTATTTATAGATGCTCTTGTGGATGTGGTGGTGCTTTGCATCCCACACACGTTGCTGGGATATGGGATGAGGAGTTCTTGTGGAGCTGTTAATTAGCACCAGCTCTGGAGCTGTGCTAGAGCACAACTCCAGGTATTGGATACTCCCCACTTATCCACATGCTGGTCCCACAGACCTCCCAGCCACAGGGGACTTTGTTTGCCACTTTTTACCCCATCAGGTCAAGGAGATGGCTTGTCTCAAGTTAACAGAAGTGATTATGGTGACAAACTGCCAGAGGAGGAGCTGCCCTCCCACCCTCTGCTCCTTCTGGCACCTTTCTCCACATGAGGCATTCCCAGCTTTTCTCCAGGTTATGCTCCACAATGACATTTTTTCCTGCCACAACTTGTGAGTGTCATCTACCTCCAGACACCTCTCACCTCTCTGCCTTGTTGGAGGAGTTCCTGGGAAGCAGGGATGCAGCTTTCCTTGTGATCTCCCACTCCAGGCACTTGAACATTTTGTTTCCTTTTCCATGAACTCAGAAGCCTTCATTCAGCTTTCTGCATGAACACTGGGTGGTGTTTTCCGTCTCACAAGTCCATTAAACCAACGCCTTTCAGCACCAGCAAATCAGAGCTGAGGAACCAAAGGGCTTAGCAGCCAAATCCAGCCCTGAATCTGGTTTGCATTTCCCTCTCCTCTGTATGTTCTTAATTATAATATCACAGAACTGGGGGCTCCTACTGAGCATAAATATGTAGGATCAGCTGGCTGGATTTGGAGCACCTGAATATGCATTTCCACTCCTCAGGAGCTGAGAGCAGGATGAGAGATAAGGCCAACATGGAATTTAGCCAGTGCTCTAAGCATCTTATTTCCAGGGCAGGAGTTGCACATAGCAGTACTGGGGAGCTGCTAAAGCTGAGCTGCAGTGGGGAAGGGGATGAGGCTCAGCTCGAACTGACAGGCAAAAGGCACTAAGGCCTGGCCCAAAGACTGCCCAGCCTCTCTTCTGAGTCCTGCCCTGCATCACACCATGGGCTTTGTGCTTTGATACAACCACGGGCAGGTCATGCTGGGGATGTTCACACCAAACCTTTCTCCTTCTTCCACTCCTCTGGTTCCAAGCAGTTGCTTTCTGCACCCCTCTGCCATTGCTCCTGGTATTTTGGGGGGAAAGAGGCTCAGGAAGCAAAATAAAATGAGGGATGGCCATAGATACAGACTTGGAGAAGAGTGTGATAAAAATATTGAGCTGACCTAGAAAACTCTGTGAGCCAAGTCCTTGGAATCACATCACACCAAAGCAAACAGCTCCTCCACCCTGCCAAACAAGCCAAATAATCTCCCATTTTCATGCAAGTTTCTACACCAGCCCATGCCAGTGGTGCCCACACGCTGCTCCTCCCCACAGGCTGTGCCATGATCTCTGCTGTGCTGCTCCTCTGGACCGTGCCCTGCGTGGCAAACCACATCCTGGGGGGCTTTGCCAAGCGGGAGCTGCAGGAGGGTGCCCAGCTGGCCTGCAGCCTGCCAGGGCCCCCCGGGCCCCCCGGGCCCCCCGGCGTGCCAGGGACTCCCGGGACCGTGGGCAGGATGGGCTTCCCAGGCAAGGATGGCAAGGACGGCCAGGACGGGGACAAGGGCGAGCACGGCGATGAAGGTAAGAGAGAGGCGCTCAGCATGACCATGGGAAGGTGGAAGCTGTGGTGCAGCTACACCTCCTGGGACACTCCGCCAGAATTTCCCACTGTCCGCTCTCCAAATGATCCCGTTTGCTCAGAGGGGATCCAGACTCACATCGTATCCTGACAGCTGAGGGCAATTCCTGTCGGCTTCGTTTTGTGACACAGTGAGGTCTGCCCTGCGCTGATCAGGGCTCTCTGGAGGAGACAAGGAGCTGGTCTGTGCTCCCAGGAAAACCAGAGCCACATGAGAAAAGGAGGGATCGGCTGCCCAGAGCAGTGTAACGGGGCCGGCTCTGGCCATGCCGGAGCAAACCAGAGCGAGAAACAGAGGTGAGGCGGGGCTGTGCTCCGGATCCTGCCGGAGCAGCCTGTGCAGAGCAGTGATTTCCCTCTGCCACACTAGAGAGCACTCCTGCCTCAGCAACGCCAGCGAGCCCTGCTTGCTGCTGCCTCCCTTCTCCCTTCCCAAACCGGGAATCTGGAGAGCAGATTTCCAGCCACAGCAGAGTTCGATCTGCTCTTGCTACAGCAGGTCAAGAGACACTGCATAAATCCTCACGATTTTGCTCATATCAGATACCACCGAGCCAGAATCACTGCCAGCCCAACTCCCTTCCTATCTCAAGGCAGCCCCTGCCCCCGTTGTTTGCTGGTTCATCCCCCAGCTGGGCTGGGCTTTTTACCACGTCTAGATTTACTTTTACCTTGTTTTTAAACAGTTTCATGCTAAAAGTAAAAAATAAAACAAAACAAAGGACGAGATCAAAAGTATTCACCTGCTCAAAGTGGGGCTCTGTAAGCTTCACAAACCTGTCCCACTCTGTAAAACCCAAACATTTAAAGCTTTAATTCTTCCTTTTGCTCAAGTGAGACAGATAATGGAATCAGCCTTTTGGTCCTTAAAAAGGACAGAGTTCCACTGTTACCACACCAACTCCCCACCTGTCCTGGCTGGTCAGTCCAGAGAGATGTCCAGCCCCAGATGGGATTTTTTTGGGATTCTCATCAGTGCAAACCAACAATGGCTTAATCCTAAATGAAATCCCTGCTGCAATGCTCTAACCCCTTTCTATTAACTGTATCAGCTCTTTCTGATAGTGGTAAGAAAAATTGATAAGATAATTTGTCTTCCAGGTCCCCAGGGCAAAACAGGAAACCCTGGCAAGCCAGGCCCGAAGGGGAAAACAGGAGCCATTGGCAAGGCAGGGCCCCGGGGGCCCAAGGGTTTAAAGGGCAATCCCGGGAAAAACGGAGCCCCAGGGAAGAAAGGGCCCAAGGGGAGCAAGGGGGACCCTGGGCTGCCGGGGCCCTGCAGCTGCAGTGCCAGCAGGGCCAAGTCTGCCTTCTCCGTGGCAGTGTCCAAGAGCTACCCCAGGGAAAGGCTGCCCATCAAGTTTGACAGGATCCTGATGAACGAGGGAGGACATTACAACGCTTCCAGTGGGAAGTTCATCTGCAGCATCCCGGGGATTTACTACTTCACCTACGACATCACTTTGGCCAACAAGCACCTGGCCATTGGCCTGGTGCACAACGGCCAGTACCGGATCAAGACTTTTGATGCCAACACTGGGAACCACGACGTGGCCTCTGGATCCACCGTGCTGGCCCTGAAGGAGGAGGATGAGGTGTGGCTGCAAATCTTTTACTCAGAGCAAAACGGGCTCTTTTATGATCCCTACTGGACAGACAGCTTATTTACTGGATTCTTGATTTATCCTGACCAAGATTATCTCAACGAAGTGTAGGATGAGAAACTATGGGAAAAAAAATAGGAAATGGGCCTCAATCCAACAAAGTGTGGCCTTACCTGGGATGTGTCTGGGATGATCAGATGATTCCACATTTTTCCATGGGATTATCAGTTGACTGCACTCTGTATGGGCTATTTAAACTTTTCCTTGATGCCACCAAACCTGCAGGGTACCAGGCTTTCAGCAGCCTCATGAATATCTCCATCCCAAAGCCACCTGTTATGTATTCCATGATTATTCCAACATGCCATGGACATGTAACTCAAATACTGGCGCAGAATGCTTTGGCTATTGCATTGTTACAATAAAGCATGGAAACCAACAGTAATTTCCTAAAGCTGAGCTGGGAAGTGCCACTGATGCTGGAGATTGTGTCACTGTGCCTCCTCCCCTACTTCCCAGCACAGTCCTTGTTAATGGAATTCGGTTTTGTCAGCCAGTTCAGAGCCAGGAATTTGTCCGCTGGAGTTGTAAAAGTCCCTCTCAGCCCCATCAAGGCAGTTCTAACAGCAAAGGCATCTGGTCTGTACAGAAAGTGATTAAAAGGTCTTGTTTTTAAGATTCAGGGCTCCTCTCAGGACACAAAGTGGTGCTCTGAGCACCACTGGTATCCCTCAGAGCAGAGAATCAGAGTCACAGAAGGGTTTGGGTTGGGAGAGACCTTAAATCTCATCTTGTCCCACCCCTGTCAGTTATTTAGGAATGGGGTAAGCATTAACATGAGGATGTCTGTAGTACCAAGAAAGAGACAAAGACAGAACTTTATTTTATTTATTTTATTGTTGGCTTTCAGTGCAGTGTAAGAGACTGAACTTGCTGCCTTAGGCAATCTTTTTGCTGGTCCTTTTGTAGACTACACCAGAAGAAGTAGAAATCTGGAAGAAAGAACAAACCAAAACTTTGGTTGAACAGTGTAATCAGCCTTTAGACTCCCAGGGGAACAGCCCTGGCGATGGCTGAGAGCCTGTCCTTCACTTAAGATTTTTTTCCTAAGCTTCAACTTTTAAGGATTTTCTTTGTTTTTTATGAACCACCCTGGATCTCTGAGCACTCACCTCTACCAGCTTCCCCCCAGAGATCTCTGCAGTGTGGCGGTAGTTGGGGAAATCAGCCACGAGTTTCCCATCTTCCATTTTGACAGTTGCCTGCAAGAGAGAAAGGGTTCATGTTGCTGGGGTTGCTGCAATTTCTGTTACCAGACTCTGTGACACCTGCACACCTGATGCTGGGAGTTCATGAGACAGAGGCCGTGTGTTGCACAGGTGGCCTCATGCACAGGGCTAAAATCCCTGGGTTTTAGTTCTTGAATGTTCACAGTTTAAACGGACACTTGTTCATGTTCCAATTCCTGCAGGCTCCAGATCTCCACGTCACTCATGAACAGCTCTGAAAACAGTGCTGGCAGGCAGCCCAGGAATCAGGGATGATGGAGTCAGGGAATCTCAGGATGGTCTGGGTTGGAAAGGGCCTCAGAGCCCCTCATGTTCCACCCTCTGCCATGGGCAGGGACACCTTCACTAGGCCTGACACAGGTTTGCTTTTCACCCTAAATCCAAATCCTCCTGAGGCTGGGGAGCTGAAGAGCTCTGTGAATTTACCTGGAACTTCTTCCCTCCCATGGTCTCCATGTCTGCCTCCTTGCCCACGGTGAAGGTGTTGGTGGTGGTGCGGCCTCCTGGGAAGTGCTGTGTCCATGTGAAGTCATTCCCATTCTGCACAACCTCAGTCACAATTTTGCAGTTCCTTCCCATTTCAATCTTGTCACTGGGGAGACCTTAAACAATAAAAACACAGAGTTTATCAAATCTAAGCTGAATTTGAAGTGAAGGATGGTAGTGGTGTGTTTGTTCTCAGAGCATCTGATTTGTTCATTTCTTATTTTTAATTTTTTTACAACATCAAAGCTCTGAGTTGAAATTACTGATGTAAAGAAAGATATTGGTACATTATTGGTGCATTTGCTAAAATAAATCTTGCTTTCTTTTCCCTAAGAAACAGTACACAGGAAAAATGTAAAAAGTACATAAAATATTCCCTTCTCCTTAACCTACACATGCAATGCTTGGAATTTCATGTGTGGGACCTTGGGCCTTTGCTATTTAGCTACACATACCTATTTTTATTTCTGCTCTTGCTCTTTAACTAGATGCACATGGAATCATGGAATCTTTGGACAGGTTGGGTTGGAAGGGACCTTGAAGATCATCCAACCCCCTGCCATGGGCAGGGACACCGTGCACTGTCCCAGGCTGCTCCAAGCCCTGTCCAGCCTGGCCTTGGACACTGCCAGGGATCCAGGGGCAGCCACAGCTGCTCTGGGCACCCCCACCCTCACAGGGAACAATTTCTTCCTAATATCCCATCTAAACCTACACCCTGCAAGTTTGAATCCATTCCCCCTTGTCCTGTCACTCCATTCCTTGTAAAGTCTCTCTCCATCTTTCCTGTAGCCCCTTCAGGCACTTGAGAGGCCACAATTGGTCACCCCGAAGTTTCTCCTCTCCAGGCTGAAGAATCCCAGCTCTCCCAGTCTTTCCCCAGTGTTTTTATCCAATCCATGTCCCATGCCTGACCCCAGCCAGACTCACCAATCTTCTGCACAAAGGCATCGTAGTTCTCGTCACCCTCGAACTCGTATTTGCCTGTGAATGCCATTGTTCCCTTGGGATGAGCCTGGGGAAGGCAACAGCAGCTGGATCAGAGCAGAATGGATCAGCTGGGCTGAGCCCTGGCTTTATAAACCAGCCCAAGCTCTCAGCCCACCTGGCCCACACCCCTTGGAAATGGAACTTTATGGCCCCCATGATTCACTCATCAATGCCATCGACCTGTGTGAAGTCAAGGTTATCAGGCAATTGTACATCCTTGCCAATAACCTGGAGATCAGCAGGAATCAAGGCCAAAGGCTCAGCTTTCCTTTAGTGCAGATTTAAACAAAATTATTTCTTTTCCCTTTTAAGATTTCACTGGTTTTTTCATTCAGGATGGAATAAAAGTAAAATAAAAATGGACCATGCACCAGTTCCCAACTCTGCAGAGAAAGACCTGGGGAAACTTAACTCACCACCAGGCTTTCCTTTGCCATTCTGATTTAAAGGTGGCTGTAAAATGACTCTGACTACCCTAGAAACATATTTGACACTCAGTTTATTAATTAAAACCCCTTCAGCTTAATCCCAAGATGGCTGAACTCAATGAAAGGAAGCTTCCTTTCCCAGCTGGACCCCAGTGCTGAGGGGTAAAGAGCAAAGCAGCAGTAGCACAGGAGGCAGGGCAGGGGTGGCACAGCCATGGAAGCCTCAGTCCTGGCTGCTGTGTGCCAGGGGGACCTGCACAGCCTTGGCAAGGAGGTCCATGAACTCAAGCCATAAACTCTCCTGACCACATAAAACTTGCAGGGACAATTCACCAGTAGAGTGGCATCACAGGGACCTTGGGAGAGAGATCAAACTGGATAAGGAAAGCAGTCCTGTGTAAAAGGAAGGAGATAATCAGATTATATGAACGGTACTTGAGCTTTTGTGCTCCCTGTCCATAAAGATCAGGTTATATTGATAGCTGTCCCATGGCGAGATATTAAAAATGCTGACAGCTCCATATAAACATGGATAGGATATTCCATAATCCCATGATGTGATTCTGCTGCCACAAGAAGCAGTTATGCAGAAAAGCTCAGCTCAGTATTTGAATGTACCAGGATGATGTAAATCCCAAGTGTGCAGCATTTGGAGACGGTGAACGGGAATAAGTTGTCAGAGAAGTAAAACTCTTGTGGAAGCTCATCCCCAAAGGAAAAGGTCATCCAAAGTGAGCAGTGTATTCCCTCTGCCTCCCGAATCAGCTGCCTCTGATATGCAAAACAGCCGTCTTCAAATGCTGCTGGGAACAGAGGGAGCTTTAAGGAGCCAAATCAAAGCCTTGGATATCTTTGAGAGTTCGCTTGCACAAAATAATAACACAACGTTTCTGCATCCCTTTTGTCTGCGGAGTCCCCTTGCCCTTGGGTGGCTCCCAGCAGCCTCCCAGGTTTATTAACCTTTCAGAAGAGTTGCAGGGAGATTCGCTTGGAGACAAAACGAGGATAAGGGAGGTAATTCCAGCAGTGAGTGAACCAGGCAGTGCCGGGCTTTGAAGTGCTTTTAGAGCCGGATTGCAACTGAGCTGGGAGTAGGGATTCAGAATAGCAGTGGGAACTCTCCAGTGACCGCAGAGTTCCAGCTAATGACTCCCTCCGAATGGAACTTGCTGGGGAAAGCCGGAACCAGCCGTATCTGGCAGTTCTTCGGCAGCCCTCCTTAGGAAATGCTAATGATTATTAATTCCTCTGGTACTCAGAGTAATCATTGCTAATGAATTCGGGATGAGCTCATTTGGCGTTAATGTGCTGGGTAATTCCAGGGGAGTCCTGTTACTGCTCGGCCTTGCTCAGTGCCCGTTTAGTTTGGTCCGAGGTGTTGGCGCTCTCCAGCCCTAAAGAGCAGAGAATTCATTACCGGAACGGGGCTGAATTATTGCACAGCTTGGACAGAGCTCAGAGATTGCACAGAAATGCACCTGCCAAGCTCCACAGGTGGCACAGCACAGAGCCTGTCCCTGCCACAGAGGGGACGTGGACCTGCCTAACAAAACCAGGAAAAACAGGAGGTTCAGAGACAGAAACACCTGCAGGGAGGAGGGCACAGGTCTTCCAAAAATCCCGTGCTTTTGGGGGCTCTCTAAAAGAGAATTCAATTATTTTTGTGTGACAACACTCCATCAGGAGAACCTTCAGTGTGTTTGGATCTCCAGAAAAGAAATTTCCAGAAAAACAAGCCAGCCAAAGGACTGATCCAGGCTGCAGAGGCTGGCAGAGCCTCTGTAGGAAGGGCTTGGGTCCCACTGGTGCTCCTGATCTCTGAGTAGAACCTCAAAGGGACTGCTGAGCTCTGGGCTGGGAATTACAGAGACAGAAAACTAAACCTGGGGAAAATGTACCTGGTACCACAACTCCTTGGGAATTTAATTCCCTCCTGTCTCCAGGATTCTTCCCTTTAATGAGTTATCCTGTAGTAAATGTTATCAGTGGTATCCAGTTAAATGGGATGGGGATGGACAGCAGAAATGGGAAGCTATCTTGATTTTTAACAGAACAGAAGACTTGAATTTTGTTAAGCCAGTTTGGATTTGTGTATCCTGAAAAGGCACAGGAAGACTAATTTTGGCTGCTTTCAGTTTGGCTCCCACAAAACTGCTCAGATTCCTTTGAAGTATCATCCTTGGATTAAGAGCCACTGTGGAATATTTTGAACTCCAATGGTTTTAGTCTAATATAGACAACGTTTCAAGGCTTGCTAAAAAGGAAGATATAATTCAACTCTATCTGCAGACTCTTCTGGTCAAAAATCAGAGTTAAAGCTCCTCTCTCTATGGATTTCTTATATAGAAATATAGAAAGTTCTAATAAAGTTAATAACTGACAGCCCTGAAGACAGGAGTCATTGCAACTCTTCTGGACTTTTCTGAGCAAACCCCCTTTATCTACAGAGTTCATGGGCTGTGTTGTAAAGATTTTATTACTTGATAATATCTGTGCGATTGTCCTTGCTGACACATCAGATAACACAGCTCCAAGTGGAGCTTATCCTCCAGGGAATCCAGTTGGGGTTTCCTCACATGGCTGTGGCTTCCCACCAGCACCCAGAAGAACCTTGCTGTTCCAGAGCATTCCCTCAGCTGTGCTTCCCAGAGCTCTGGCAAAGGGAATGTTCAATTCAGACACTGCTCTTTCTCTGAGGGCACATCTGGGTTGCAGTTGACCTTTTGGTATTCCCAAGTCCCCTCCTCTCTGTGTCACCCTCTGAAGCCTTTCCTGCTCTCCCTTCCCCTGCAGCTCACCTGGGAGAAGGCTCAGGTGGAGCAGCACCTGCCTGGAGCTGGGGAGAAACCACCCCAGGAGCCAACCAAAGAGGGGTTTGATCTGAAATAATCTCAAAGGCAGGAGAAACCAATATTTGAGTGAGTTTTTCTTATGCCAGTGCAGTGTTTAGTGAGTGCCCCACTGAAAATACTGATCCAAGTCAAGTGTGCAGGGACAGACGGAGTCTGAGAAGCAGAGAAGGTTTTCTTTCCTTGAAATACAAGAAAAACCAGTTTTCTTTGCCTCTTTTGGGCCTCAGCTCTGCTTTGATGTGTGTGATTCACAGCAACATCTCACTGCATACTTTCAGCCCTTTGAAATTGTTTATATTTCCTTGGATACATTTATCAGGAGAAGAAAATATACTTCTGTGGCAGAGAAAATACACACATTTCACGTGCCATTCCTTCCCCACCTCCACACCAAGCAGATCTCTGCATCTCCTTGTTCCAGGAGCTGCTTTTATTACATCTGGTGTCCCTCTTCTACAGTTTGATTTATTCCTGAGTTGTTCAGCACTAAGTTGGCTCTTATTAATCAAACAACATTGATGGAAAAGTGGGAAAATGGGACTGGGTTGGTAACAGCTGTGATTTTCTCAAACCCTGGAATAAGCCACACTTCTCTTAAAGACTCCTTCCAGAATAAGAAGAAAAATCTGGAAAACACTTCAAAATCTGAGCTTCCACTTAAGTGTTGCTTTATTCCAGAGCACCAAGCAACAGCTGTTTCCCTTCTAAACAATGGGAAAGCATCAGAGGCCAAAAAGCCCCTAAAAAGTGGCAGATTGTCTCAGCTGGTCAGAGCAGGGTGCTGAGAACACCGGGTTTGTAGGTTCAGTCCCTGTATGGGCTTAAGAGCTGGACTTGATGATCCTTGTGGGGTCCCTTCCAACTCAGAGCATTCTGTGATTTGGAAATCTGTTTATTTCTTAAATCTTGATTTTTAACCTAAACTTGCCTTTTGCAATGGCTCAGACTGATCACATGCACAGGTCATTCTCAAGGTGCTTAAAAGCTCAGTGACTGGGTAGGAGCCAACTTCCCAAAATTCTGCCTCCTCGGGCACAAAATGCTCTTGCAAAATCTGCTTTTGTAAAGAATTGGCGTCCAGGAGTAATGCAGGATCCTGGCTGTCCCTGTGGCTCCCCTGGTGGTTCCAGGAGCAGCAGGATTTGTCTGGCAGCCAGGTGAGCTCACCTGTGCTGGGCCACAGCACCATCCAGTGCTGGCTCCGTGCTGCTGAACCCCTCCCTGGGGATTCCAGGGGCAAAGCTGCAGCTCCTGTCCTAAAAGGCAGGAGAGGAAGGGAACCAAAATAGCTCAGCTCTCCCTGTATCAGAAGTGGGGTTTGTGTCAATTCAGGGTCACAGAAGCACAGGATCAGGGATTGATTTGGGTTGGAGGGACCCTAGAGATGCTCTATTTCCAGCCCTCTGATGCAAAGTCTGGGTGCATAATATGGACTTTGAAGCTGAAAGGGAATCTGCTGGGCTTTTGTTGATCTCAGACCCATCAATCTGCATTTCTACAGAGCTTTTCTACCTGTCATCTGTACTCAGGGCCTGTTTATACCCTGGGTTTTGAGAGATTTTTATCTGCACTGTTGTCACCCAGCATTGTTTGCAAGCTGGGGGTCACTGAGACTCTTTGGCTGGGGCATTTGAACCTCCTGAGCCCCAACCTTGGGCTGCCTCCTCCTCCTCTCCCAAAATAAAACCTTGCAGGTTATTGGTACTCCCCACCGTTCTCTGCTGCCACAAGGCTGAGCCAGGGCCAAACAAACCCAGGATCTGTTTTCCCTCCCCTCCTCAAAGCTGGAAAGCAGCTCAGGGAAGGTGTTTGGGCTGTGTGGCCCTGTGTGAAGGAGGAATTCCCCCAGGGAAGCAGGGAATGAGTTCCTACTGTGGCCTTTGGCCATGGAATGATGCTCACAGGGGTGGGAGCAGCAGGAGAGGTTTGTTCAGCCCTGTGGTTAAGGGGAAAAAGCAGGAGGACACAGGGATGGGAGCTGCAGGGAGAAGCTTCCCATCCCTCCTCTGTTCCTGGGGAGGGGGGACCAGACAGGATGGATGCCAAGGGGTAACACAGCACACAGGCTCAGCAAGCAGCTCCGTGCCCCTCCTGCACTCCCAGCCCAGCAGAGCACACAAGGCTGCAGCTCTGCCCATCCTGGGAATGGGAACCCCAGCAGAGGCAGACACAGGGAACGCTGCAATCCTTCAGTGCTAATTTAGGGTCTTGTTTGAGAGAAATATCCTCCTCCTGCAACAATGGCTTTGTTCTGAGAGGTTTGGTTTTGTCTGGTCAGTGCCTGCTCTTTTAAGTCATTGTGACCTACATACAGAGAGGATCCAAATAAAAAATTAAAGAGAAAGAGCTCTCTGTGACACTGCCTGGCTGAGCCAGCCCTGCAGTTCTGTGGCCTCTGGATTCTTTTTTCACACGGGGCCAGATAGAAGTTTATATAAATTCTGTATGGTTGGGTTATTTCCTTCATTACCATATGAATGTTTAAATATTCCTCTTCAAGGAAAAATGTAGAGTTTACCCACTGAGGGTGAAGGGATGGACACACCCTTGCCAGTGCTGTTATCCTGATAATAGAAAGAAAAACCTAGCCTGGAGCTGTGCCTCTGAATAAAACCCAGGACTGAGCACAGAGTGATCTTCTGGGAGCTGACATCTCAGTTACCCTAAGCCCCAGGTTCCTGTGCCAACACACAGCACAAGAGCTTGGTTAAAATCATTTTCCCCGGGACACTTGGATGAGGTCTGGATGGCACAAGGAATTACTCTGGAGATGTGGAATCCAAGCCCTGCTCTAACTCACATTTAAATCAGGATTAGTGAGACTATGACTCCTGCTGACTGCTCATTAAGCTGGGTGAGATCAGTCTGGGATCAGCTCAACTCCCAGGGGCTGCAAACTGATTTCATAGCCCCAAGGTCTGCTCCACCTGGAATAACCCAAGCTCTGAGTTGAAGGAGAGCTGTGCTGCTGCTCCAGCCCCTGCAACCCCTGTCACAGCTGGCACCACCTGGAGAACAAGAAAATGCCCAGGTGGGCTGCAGGACACTGTGCTCAGTGCCCTGTCCCTGCAGGGCAAGGCTGATGCTCCTGCAGCAGGGTCTGCACAAAGAGCAGCTCCCCCAGCCTGGCACCTTTCCCTGCTCCCAGAGAACAACTGGCATTTCATCCCAGCTGAGGGAAGCAGCTGGCTGGGGGTGAAGGAAGAAGCAAATTAGAGTTTATGGGGATCAAGCAAGCCCTCATCACTCCCTGTGCTTGGGGCTGCAAGGCCAGCTCGCATCCAGCTCTGCTGCTGATTGTTTTTTTGACAGGAATTGCTCCCCAAACAGTCATCTTCAGTGATTATTTGTCTCCTTCCCTCTTCCCCTGATTACAGCCAGACTGGGACATCCCTGATCCGCATAGAAATGAATATTTGAAAAGGCAGGGCTGTCCTCCAAGGGCCCTGTGCACCATTAGGCCTCCAGATTTACTGCCCCAGCAGAGGCCAGGGGGGTAATGAGGCAGCAGCAATGGGCTGCGAATCAGGAGAAAGCAGCTCAAAGAAAGGGATTTGCCTTGGCACATTCCTGACTGGAAATTAACATTATCACTGAGGTCCTGCCTTTATGTGAGGAATTTTCACCTGATTCTGTAGCCCCATTCCCAGAGCCTGCTCTGCACTGTGGCAGCTCCTCTTGACTCAGCAGTGTCCCGTGTTTTGCCTGTGCTGATGAACAGGAAGCACCACCAGCCAAAACCAAAGCACATTTAAACAGGACTTTTGCTGTGTCACTGTGCTGGATGAAGTTCTGCTGTTTCTGGGCTCTCTGCAGGAGAGGTTTTCCCTCAGTGCTGAGCAGTGCCTGTTCCCTCTGGGCCCTGCCAGGAGCACAGATTTGCCCAGGACTCTGGGGGAAGCACTGGCATTAATTGCAATCTGTGCACCCAGGCTGGTCCAGCTGCAGCAGGAATGCTAATGAATGCCAGGAATTGTGTCCTCCCTGTGGAAAACATGTCCCAGGCTCAGCACCTGCACAGCCCTCAGTCCTGCAGCCACCAGAGCCCTGCAATCCAACATCTCCCGAGCTCACTGGGGCACCTCCTCTCCCACTGAACCCTGGAAAGATCCACGGTGTTTTGTATCTCAGTGTGCCTAACCCTCGGAACTGAGTCATGTTTCCCCTCATTTGGGAATGATTCAAGAACTTCCTTTGGCCTGACCACATCTGACTCACCCTGGGTGACTTCAGAAATTCGAATCAAATTGAGACTGGTGGGGAAAAAGCAAAACTAAAGTCAAATTGTAACTACTGGTGTGATGAAGTATTCCTGCCTCCAGTCTGCGGGCAGAAGAGGATTTATCTGGTCTGTCACTGGTCCAAGCCTGCATCCACCAGCCAATTTGATTTGATTCTGAGGGGAAAATATAATGAGTATCAGGAATCCCTTTTATATTAAATTTATCCCCTAGAGGAAAACCCTTTGCAATGACAAAACTTCCAAACCCCGCTCATCCATGACTATGAACCCATGGTGAACACCCAGAGAAACAGCTTCACATTTCCCAGAGACAATGTCCTAGAGAACAGTGTTTTAACTGCAAAGAGTTATTTTGTTTGAAGAGCTTACACAAGCATTTAAACCTTTCCCATTTCATGCAGGAGACAGTTGCCAAGTCTGTTCTGTGCCTGCAAGCACAGATGAGTACAGAGGATGCTTTGTGAGGACTGATTATGTTCCATTTACCAAATTTTAAACAGCACTGACTTTTACATCTTTCATTTTTCATTTCAGAGAAGACAAGAGATTTTCTCCTTCCCCCTCTGTTCCTTCCTGCACTGGGGAGGTATTTGGCTGCTGTTATGCAGAATCCTGACAGAGACTTCTCCATTCTCACTAAGGGATAACTTGATTCAATCCTGGTAATTCTTTTGGGATCCGGTCCCTCACCTTGCCTTGTGTGATTCACCAAGGGAATTTCCTACAGAAATATGTCTGTCCCTTGAGGGGTGCAGCATGAAATTCCAGATGTCAGCACATTTTTATCATTCCAAGGGATGCCAAAGCAGAATAGAGCACCCCAGATATGTCCTAGACTGAAGCACAAGAGGTGGAGAAGGAACACTCAGTAAACACCCAACTGCCACTGCCATCAAAGCAATGCCACGTGCCAGGGGGGCACTGATATGAATTATCCAGAGTGCAGACCTCAGAGACACAAGGGATCAACCCTGTGGGAAGGGCAGATGGCTTGCAAACAGTAGCTGTAATTCTCAGTCTTCTCCTCTGAACAAATACAATGACATGGGTACAGTTCATTTGCTTGCCTTACAGTTTTCCTTCCCTTTTTATGCCAGAAGTTAGGCTGAGCCTAAACAGAGGAAGCCTACAATCTCCCAGCTGAGCACTCATTACTTGGGTACTTCCTTTTCAGCATCAAGTACCTCTGTTGTGGTTTCCTTTCTGTATTTTCTAAACTAGTATGAGCTGTGCCTGGAAAATGCATTTTTTAGAGCATTTCTTGACGTTTTGGAAGCCTAACCTTGTCTACTACCAAAACAACCACACACTCCTAACCAGTGAAATAAATTGAAGCTGGCAAAGGTATTTTTTCCCAGCACGATGGTTTCAGCAGCAGTGGGGAAAGAACTGTTCAAAATGAAAATTATCCAGCTGCAGCAGCACATCCTGGGCACTGCAGCTCGGGCCCTGCTCTGTGATAAGCCCCACATGGGGGATTAGATTAGGGCACTACAGAGAAATGCAGTGTGGCTAAACCAACACATTTCCTCACCGGGGTGGTGACAGTCGTTGAAGGCTTGCATTTTTCTTTTTATTGTTTGCTGAAGGGTGACTGGGGAGAGTTTCACTGGGCCAGCTCTAGAAAGAGGGTCAAAGGCAAGATCCAGCCCCTGATGCCAGGGAATGCAGTTAAAAAGCACAAGCAATGCTTTACAAATCATCAAGATTGGTTCTAATTCCATTCACCTTCTGCCTTTGGAGCTGCTAACAGACAGATGTGCAAGAGGCACAGCTGGATGACCCCTGACAGAGATGTTCTCATTCCTGGCATTTGTCACTTTATGGACTTGTCTGTGACAGGACCAAGGAAAAGGATGTTTTAGAGTTCCCATTCTGACTGCATCACTCCAACTCTACACTCCCCCAAACCCTTGGACAAACAACATTTACTCTCTTTTTGCACTGATCACCACGTGTCTTTATCAAATCTCTCATGTCAATCATCTCTGCCCTGGGTTTGTGCAGCAGCTGCCAATCACTCACCCTGCCATCACAAATCCCTGTGCTTTATTGATTCCAGTATCAGAGCCACAGCCTGTTTTGTTCTGGAGGTGAGGGGATGTTTTTTCCATGGCCTGAGTTAAAGAGAGGCTCTGAATGAGGGCAACACAATTTCCCACCATTAACAATTTCAGAAAGGTAACAGAGCAAGCTCTTGGTGTGAAGAATTCTTTCTCTTGACGTACAAGCCCCTTGCAAATGACTCTGAGTCAGAATTGACAAGATTACCTGGGAAGAGAAATTAAAAATTGACCTGACTTTACCAAAGGAAGTGACTTGCAAAGGACCATGCAGGGATTTGCAGGTGAGCTCTGACAGGAACTCAGGCTGAGCCTGGGCACTCCATAAATTGATCCTACTTGGAATTAGATTAGGAAAGGGTAAGAGAAGATGTCCACCAGATATCCATAAAATACAGGGATACATCTCTTGCTTGAAATACACTTGGCACAAGAGGTTCTACAGCTGAAAGTCCACAAGAAACCAGAAGATGAGACAATGACAAGAACAAAGGTCTGTAAGAGAACACCAGGTAAAACACCTTGGTAAAAGGTGAAGATAAAACTGAGAGCAACCCAGGAGATAATTTCCTTACATATTCCCCCTCAATCCCTGTGATTTTTAAAGTAATAACAAACTTGTAATTTTTATTCATTGCCAGGGTCCCTTCATTATTTTTATCCAGAATGCACAAATATACAAAGCAGACAGGGACACACAGTCCAAGGTCTACTTTCAAAATCAGAAAGTTGAAAATACTTGTCTGTGGTGACAGCACTCCTTTGTTCCCACCCCTCCCAGGAGAGCTGCAGCCATCAGGAAGAGCTGGGAGTTATTTTTTTTTTTTGGGTTGGTTTGTTTGGGTTTTGACTGAAAGACAAACTGGATGGCAAAGCTGAGCTTTCAATACTTTTGCTTTTTAAGCACGACTTGAAAAACTCGACTGCATTGTCATTTATGCCCCGCCTCTGCCTCTGGAACAGCGTCAAAAGTGTCACAAGAGAGTCAGGGGGAGCCAGGGGAGTGTGGAAGCCCAGGCTCTGCAGTGGGTCCATCACAGACTGTCACCTCCCAGAAAGAGCCAGGTACAAAACCTGCAAGTTCTGAGTGACATGGGAAAGCAGGCAAGGACGTGAGACAAGAGTTAAACCAAGTAACTCAAATAAACCATGAAGGCAAGCTGGCTTCAGGAGGGACAGCCTGTTACAGGCCCTTTTGAGATCTCCCTAGGAAATCTCCCTAGAAAATCCCACTACTCTTCTGGAGACCACCTGCAGTGCTTGGCTCTGATCTGCAGCCAGTCCATTTCTAACTGTTGTATGTCAGACAATGTCGAGCTGGAAAACACATTTGTCTCCACCAGTCAATTTACTGAAATCCATCCAATTGTTACAGTCAAACAATTAGCAAGGAAGCTGAATGTCTCAGTAACTCTTCATTTAAAGAGAGAAATTAGTTTGTAATTTATGGAATAACTTGATGATCTGAAAGACCAATTTTCTGTCCCTGTGTCATCGTCAAGGATAACATTTAGCACTTACACAACATTCCATCCTCAAGTTGTTTTTAAACCTTCACTATAATTAAACCACATCACTCTTGTGTGAATGAAATGTTATTGTCCATTTTTCACAGCCAGCAGAGCTGAGGCTCCACATAAGTGCCAAAGAGAAGGACACAGTGTCACAGGCAGTTGGCAGCTGCTCCTTCAGCTCGGGAAGTACAAAGGATCCAAATGATTACCAGTCAATTCCATTTCCTCTATTGTCCTGTCTCCTTGAGCTCTGTCAGCAACAAACCACGATGAGAACAGACTGTGTAGGATTCCCACTCCTCTAGTTAAGGTGTTTCACCCTTCCTGCTATTTCTGTTTGAAATAGGATTCATCTCCAGGGACCACAGGTGAGGAGAGGTCACACCTCACCAGCTGGACACTCTTGATGTGAACAGAGCTTGGCTGCAGATGTAGAATAACCTCAGAAACACCACAAGGAACAAAAAAGGTGCTTTGACATATTTATGGCTAAAGAGACTTCTGTAATTTCTCAGAAGACTTTTATGAGAAATTGAGAAATTCTCTAATTACCAAGCTGCCTTACCTACAGTTGAGTTTGGCCTCTCAATGTGTCCTGGCTCCAGTGATGATGCCCATTTTTCTCCAAATGGAGAAATCCATGGAGATACAGTGGGGATGCCACCAGCACCTGCAGCTGCACAGGCTTCAGAAGAAGGCAGAAACCAGACAGATTACGAGATAAGACAGGAAGCACCTCCAGACTCCATTTCCTCACAGTTACAAAGTGAGATGTCAGCAGTGAGACACTGCCAGTCCTTCACCCCAAGGCCTCACAATTACCATTTTTTAAGCAACCCCAGCTATGGAAATCTATTTCATTAAATTCTCCATATGGATATTAGGTAAAGCCCCACTCCTTGACTTAATTTCTTGTTCACAAGAAATGCAGCACATCATTGACTTTTCAGATTGCAGGGCAGAATTTTGGGGCACGTGTGCCTGCAGTGAGGTTTTCTTTAATGCTCATTCCAAATCCTTTAATGCTCATTCCTAAACCCAGCAAAATGAGCTCCATGTTCATAAGGCCACAGAAATCAGTTACCAACACTACAGGAAGGACGGATGATTTTCTCACCCCAAACTAACTTTCTGTAATAATTCACTAACAAGTTTCAATCCATCTTAAACATAATTAACAATTGTTGTAAGAGCATTACTTTCCTAATCTGTTAGAGGAGCAAAGAGTTTGCAGCACACAACCAAGACCCAGATTTACTTTCAGTTTATTTGCCTGTATCCCTCTGCATTGCTCACGTACAGTGGTTTTTACTGGTTACACTTTTTAATTTAGAAAGCCTTGAACGTTCCCCACCAGCAGATCATGCCTTGAAAACGCTGACTGGTGGATTTATTAGCACTGTGTAAAGCTGTGAACGCTAAGCCTGACTCGGGGAGGGTTTGGTGGCCCTGCCCAGGGTCACAGGAAGCTGCTGTCACTGTGGCAGGCACAGGAAGCCACTGTCACTGCAGCTGGGATTGAGCAGGGCAGCAGAGCTCTGTGTTCCTGCAGCAGCAGAGAGCCTGCAAAGGCTGCAGCGAGGATATAAACCTCATCCTGCAATGTGGGGAGTCTCAAAGCCTCAGTGGGGCTGCTGGAACTCCAGACTGAGAACCTCATCTCTAAAGTCCCTCCACCCCAGTGCAGGTCTCAGGAGAGGGATCTGCTGTCCCACCAAGACAAACTGTCCCTGTAAATCCACAGAGCCCCGTGTGCCACACTGAGACACATCAGCTGCAGCAAGGACAGCACAGGGAACTTGCACCTCTCCAGCTCCTTGGATACCAGCAGCACCACAAATTCCAGCCACTGGGCAATTCCCAGGGGCAGCTCCTTGTGCAGCCTGCTAACACAGCCTTGCTCCAGCTGAGGGAAGCTGCAATCATGGGTTTGGCTTCACTGGAACCCTGATTACTGCCTATTTATGGATATTGCACTGGGTGCTGGCTCTTTCATGGCAGTGCATTTCCAGGGAACTCGATGCCCAGAGTGATGTTTCCGCTGTCCAGCATCTGAGAATTCCACACCCCCACCCCATCAGTTATTACCTGAGGTACTCAGAGCGGCTGGGACTGTTCACACTTCCAGAGTGGAGTTTCATGGCAGAACAAATCAATATTACTGAGTTTAAGGGTTCCTCTGCCCAGATCCATCCCGTGTCCCAGCTCACCCACACAAACAATTCCTTCCCCGTGGGTGCCGTGCACACAGCTCCAGTCGGATCTGCTGCTTCCCCACATCCCCTCACTCTGTCCACCCAAACTCACAGATTCCCCAGCTGCCCATCCCAACAATTTACTGCAACACATCTTTATGGAGCTCAGCATCTTTCCTGCCTTCATTTTAATGGTTTTATTCCCTCCGATTGTCTCTGTTCCTCTCTGTAATTTATAGTTTCTTCTCTCCACTTCTGTCCTTCCTGCCACTTGCTGAACACAGAGAGACTTGTTTTAATTTACAGAGAGTGTGGTAGTGCAATCTGTTTCATTAACTTAATTAGTTTTATTTTGGCAGTTTCTAAAGGTTCCAGGATAGAAAAAAAAAATACTCCAACTATGCAACCACTCTGCAGACCAGCCACTGTAAGACAAATCCTATCTTAAGGAGATTACAGGTTAGATTTGAAATAAATAGAAATTAAATGGTGATCAAAGGTATTTGGGATGGAAAGAGAATATATAGCGAGAGCTTTTTTTGTTTAAATTTACGAGTTCCATACTGCATCCACATGCCTGTGTTAGAGAGGTTGAATGTAAGAGTTACCTACGCTATGGTACCTCTGTGGGGCATTATTCTAGGATATAAATGTCCTTATTTACCTCTTTTTGAAAGCACACACAGCACCTTTCAACATTCAAAGGAGCGGTTTATGTTTTATTTTGATCCCTCAGCAGGGTCAAGCACATAATCTGCTGTTACTGCAGCGAGGCAAAGAAGAAGCCATACACCCACTCTGTTCCCTATGGAGCACAGGAATTCCTGGGGACTCCAGAGGATGTAAAACACAACCATTTGCATTTAAATGGCCACTGTCCTCCACAAGCAACACCTGCTGAAAAGGTGCAGTTTCAGCAGAAGGCTTGCAAGAGGAAATCTTCCATTTCATGCCCATCCTTTACATAAATCCGAGCTTAACATAACAAAGAGCCTGCTGGGCTGAGCTGTTGGATCTGAGCATCCCATCAGCTCCAGAGCTGAGTAGTTTTAGTTTCTTTCTGTGTTCGTCGGGAATTTCTTGTAGGCTCAGGCTTTAGGGCACACAGGGAAGGGAACAGGCGCCCTGAGCACACAGAGCGGCACGGAAATACCATCACAAGATAAAACCTCTCTGCTTTGTAGCGAAGGCCACGACCCTTCTGCCCTCCCTGCCTGAAAGGTGGCTGGGACTCGGCTTTAGCAAACTTGTGAGTGCGAGTGTCTGTGAATGTTCTGAGGGGCAGAATCACAGAGCCGATGCCTCATCCCCGGAGTGTCCAAGGCCGGGCTGGACGGGGCTCGGAGCAACCCGCCGCAGTAGAAGGAAATTATTAACTCCTTTTCTCCCCTTTCGACTCCACGTTTTTCACCTTTACCTGATGTGCCTAATGCATGGTGCTTAACACTTGAAAATACCGATTTACCTCACAAAAGGCATCAATCCCTCTGCATTCCCCGCATCAGGTGAGGGCAATAGGAGGGTCAGACATTGATCTGTGGGGACCAGGGAGAGGAGCCAGGGCAGGGCTGGAGCTGTGCCAGGGCAGGGCTCAGGTTGGATTTTGGGAAAGGTTCTTCCCCCAGAGGGTGCTGGCACTGCCCAGGCTCCCCAGGGAATGGGCACGGCCCCGAGGCTGCCAGAGCTCCAGGAGCCTTTGGAAAACACTTCCAGGGATGCACAGGCTGGGACTTTTGGGGCAGGAGCTGGACTGGATGATGATGTGGGTCCCTTTTAACTCAGCGTGTTCTGTGATCTTCCCTCTCGCCAGTGTCACCCCTTAGTGCTCCCCCCAGCACGGGGATTAGCAGCTCCTCTGCCCGCACTGTGCAAAGCAGGAAACAGCGTCGGGCTGTGCCCCGCGGGGGAGCCGCTCCAGGGCGATCCCACGAGGGGCGACCTGAGCCCCTGACAGGCGACCCGTCCCCGCCATGGCCGCCCTCCCGCCCTCACCAGCTTCCCCCGCGCGCTCCCCGGCCCCGCTCCCCGCCGCCCGACAGACACTTGACGCCGCCAATCACCGGCCTCCCTCGAGAGCGACACCTCCCTCCACCAATCAGATGGCAGAGCCGCCCCACCAGCCCCAGCCCCCCCCATCGGTGGCCTATAAAGCGTTAAACCACGCCCCCTCTTCCCCTTCCCGGCTCTGCACTGAATGAAGCCGCCGCTGGCCAACGAGAAGTTCCCGCGGGGTTGGATGGACAGCTGCGCTGCCCAATAGAAGCGCAGCATTGCGGCGCGCCCGCCAATAGGGCGCAGCCTGCGGGCCCTCCCTCCCCGCGGGCCGTGGCCGTCGCTCCCGCTGCTGGAGGGAGGCGGCGGAGAAAATGGCGGCCATGGCTGCGGAGGCGGCGGCGACTGCGGCGGTGCCGGGGGACGGCGGTGCCGGCGAGGCCGAGCCCGAGATGGAGCCGATCCCGGGCAGCGAGGCCGGCGCGGACCCTCTACCCGCCGTCAGCGAGGCCGTGGAGTCGGCGGTGCCGGATGGCGAGGAGGCAGACGGCGGCAAGGCCGAGGAGCCGCCGCCGGTGCAGCGCGCCCGGAGCCCCGGCGGGACTCGCGAGCCGGACGTGGGAAGGACGGAGGAGCCGCCGCCGCCGCGCAGCCCGGGGGTGGAATCGCCGCGGGCCGAGCCCCGCGCAGCGCCCAGCCCGGGGTGCTCGGAGCCGCCGCAGCCCTGCCCGCCGCCCGAGCCGGCCCGGGAGCCGCCGCAGCCCTGCTCGCCGGCTGCCGGGGGCTCCGCGGGGCCCGGGGAGGAGCCGCCCCGGCCGGAGGAGGAGGAGCCGGATGCTGCCGCCGCCGCCGCCGCGGTGGAGCCCGAGCCGGCGGTGCCCGCGGCCCCGGGCGAAGGGGAGGCGGAGGCGCCGGCGCTGCTGCCCGGCTCCGAGGTGCGGGTCACCCTGGACCACATCATCGAGGACGCCCTGGTGGTCTCGTTCCGGCTGGGAGAGAAGCTTTTTTCCGGGGTCCTCATGGACCTCTCGAAAAGGTGAGAGCTCGGGGGGAGCCGAGCCCGAGCCCCCACCCAGCGCCGAGCCCGGGAGCGCTCCCGGAGCCGCCGGGGGTGGGAGGGGGGCGGCCCCGCCGGGACCCTCGTGGGCTGTGCAGCTTCCCTTCCTTCCCATCGCTTCCCATTCCATCCCAGCCCTCCTTGGCCCCAGTCCGCCCCGGGCCAAGCAGCTCCTGCCCCCGCGTCCTCCCCGGGGAGCGGAGCAGCAGCTTCCCGGGCATCCTATTCCTTCTCTTCCTCCTCCTCGACCCTTGCAGCCGGGGGTGTGCAGGGCCCCCTCCCGCCCGGGGAATGGGAAATCGGGAGAGGCAGGAGAGGGGCGAGCACATGGGCACAGCCTTTGGGCTTGGCCGGGGTTCCCAGGGCGTGCGGCAGCATCCCTGTGTGCCGGGAGAAGCACCCGAGCACGGAGCTTGGCGTTTATTCTGTCTTTGTACAGAACAGCCCCGGAGATCTGATTGCCCTGTTCGCTCTTACATTGCCTAGGTAACCTTCTCTTTCAGTACGTACACTTTTCCAGAATAATGGTTTTCCAGCTAAGCTGTTGCAGTTATTAATTAGTGCTGATTGCTCCTTGTATGCAATGAACGGGGTGAAGTTTCGTGGTTCTTAAATATCCTCGTGGACGGGGGGATTTTTACACATCTCTGAATAGCTTATCAGGCAACAGGGTTTGGGGTTTGCTTTTTTTTTCACTGCCCTTCAGTAGTGAGAAGCTCTTGGGAGACCAGAAATCGTGGTATCTTACAAACAATCTAGGTTCTATCAGCAGGTGAAAATACTTCTTCATCTTAGTGGGTTTTTTGTAGACGTGTAAGGACTCTGCAAGTTCATGAGAGAAAAGGGAAGTTTAAGCAAGGTTATTTTTTAAAATTATCGGTGTGCAAAATATGCAGCACTTTTCCCTCTCGGCTTTGAGCTGGGTGTGGACATATGTCTTTTATCACTCCTTTTATGTTGTTAGTAGCTGTTCAGCAACTTCCTGAGATACTAATATTGTCAGTGGTTCCTAAAAAGAAAATTGTGGGGACCAGCACTTCTGGCTTGGGCCTCACTGCGTGGTTGGGGTTTGACACAAAAGGCTTTTCCTGAGCCCCAAGTTTTGGGTAATGTCATGGCATGACGTTTTCAGTCTGTCACTTGATGAGGTGTGAAATGCTGAGCAGAAATCCAGCCACTATAGGGTGAAACAGCATCTGGGAGCAGGGCAGGAGGTGACACAAATGAAGCTGTAATCCTGGGTAACACGAATTCTTTTGTAGGTTTGAAGTGGTCCCAGCAGAATGCCATGGTTGCCCTGGGCAGGAGGGTGACAAAGCCTCTGCAGGAAAATACCAGCTTCTCCTTTTTTTCCTGAAAGGGACCCTTGTCCTCCTAAACACACCCTGGCCACAAACATCCCATGCTTTCCCAGGTTCTTGTGCACTGAGGAGCCTCTGGCATGCAGCAGATCTGCAGCCCTTTGCAGCAAAAGTCAGTTTGCAGTCTGGCTGCTGCTGCTGTGCCTTGGTGGAAGCATCTCCAGCCTCCCTGGGTCCAAGCCCAGCCCCTGGGACAAAGCTTGGCAGTGGGAACTGTGGAAAAGCCATGCAGGGAGGCTGGGGCTGTCCCTCCCATGTTTTCTTGGCAGTGGAGGCATTTATTCCTTCAGAGGTGCTTTTACATGGGAATCCAGGAGGGGAAATTTAAATTCCCAGGGCCAAGATCTACAGAGGGCCTGGACAAGAAGAGCTGAGTTTTGAGGCATAAGGTCTGTAATATTTGGCTGTTGACAGCAAGACGTTGGTAGATAACAGGAGTCTCTTTATCAGATGTCTCAGGGCAAGAAATGCAGTGGAAAACAAGCTCTAGAAATAGTCCAAGAACTTCCTACCTCTAAGAAATGGAAGCATTATTAAAAAAAAAAAAGTGTTGCCTGTATGTCCAACAATTCCATTTTACCACTTCTGTGGTGACTAACAAGTGGTATTGTCTAAGGTGTCAGCTTTTCCTTATATCTGTTTGTTTTTGTTTAATGTAGCAACACCTGGACTTGCAGAACATGAATATTTTTCATGAACTTCCTTCTGTATCTGTGGCAGGCCCTGGAATTCTTGTCATAAGTTTTTCCACTGGACCAAAAAGAAAAAAAGAAGGGCAGGGTTAAATGAGAACCACCTAAATTCCATGCATTTACATGACAACACTGGGATTTCCAGCATGAGAGATGGGTTGTTGCTGAAATCTGTCTCATTCAAATGCATGAGAATAATCTCACAAACTTTCCTAATGCCAAAGGGATCAATATTTTAGACTGACAGCTCTTACTAAGTAAAAGTGACAATTTGTATTAGAATTTAATCATTGTGTAGCTTGGGAAAGTGGCTGTGTTCACTGCACATGCTGATGCTGTGTTCATTGTATGATCAGAGGGAAATAATTCCTGTTCCTTTTTGGATCTTAATTTCTCTTTCCCTTCTGCACCCTCCAGAGCAGTGAAGGTGCTACTTCCATACAGTGCTAAGAAGAGTAAATTTAAGTGGCTCTTCTAAAAACCTGTTCACTGTGTTCTTTTTTGTCTTCTCAAGTCATGTCCTGAATTACTTGAACTTCACAATGAAAGAAAAGCAGAAATATCCCCATATATTTGTGATTTTAAAGGGTTTTTTGACTGTTTTATCTTACTGCTTTTTCCATTGTTGAGATGATACCCTGACTTTGCATTTTACTCTTGATGACTTTGGTATGAAGTCAGTGATATTTGTATGAAGGGCCTGATTCCCTCTCCCACCCCCTGGAAATGGGATATCCCTTTAGGAGTTTATATCACAAACCCCTGGGTGTTGAGTGGGCTTTATTCCTACATTTATTTGAGGTAAGGGAGCACTTCCCTGCCTGTCCCAGTGGCAGCCTCCTGTATCTGCTGCCCAGGAAGTTTTGAAAATCAGCAGAAAACAGGAACCCACCTGTCCTGAGTGCCAGGTCCATTTGTTATGCAGTAAATCCTCATCTAGAGAGGAGCATGTCCCCACTTTGGTTACTCTGAAGGCTCATTGCACAAATTAAGGATGCCTTCCTACTGTTAAACTTCATTAGTGCTGCTGCCATTGCCTTTTAAGTGCTTTAGTGCTGCAGGGGTGAGGTCCTGCTGGTGGTTCCTGGGGGTGGATGTGCCTGATGGAGTCCTGAGGGGAGAGACAGCAGCAGCCCTCACACAGGGAGGAGAAATGCTTGGGGAAAAACTCCACGTCCCCAAGGCTGATCCCACAGCCCAGGGATCCTTCCCTGCTCAGGTGAGACCCCACCTGCAGAGCTGCTCCAGTGCTGGGGCCCAGCACAGAAGGACCTGGAGCTGCTGGAGCTGGTCCAGAGGAGGCACCAAGTTGTTGAGGGGACTGGAAGGAGCACCCTCCCTATGGAGATGAGCTGGGAATGTTCATTCTGGAGAGGAGGAGGTTGTGTGGAGACCTCACAGCACCTGCCAGGATCTGAAGGGGTTGCAGGGAGGCTGGAGAGGGAACTTCATCAGGAGCTGGAGTGGCAGGACAAGGGGAATGGCATCCCACTGCCAGAGGGCAGGGTGAGATGGGATATTGGGAAGGAATTGTTGTGCCCAGAGCAGCTGTGGCTGCCCCAGGATCCCTGGCAGTGTCCAAGGCCAGGTTGGACATTGAGGCTTGGAGCAGCCTGGGACAGGGGAAGGTGTCCCTGCCATGGCAGGGGTGGCACTGGGTGGGATTTTGGGTCTGTCCCATCCTGGTTCTGTGGGGTTTAAAGTCCCTGTGAGCTGCCTGTACTTGGCACTGCTCCCTCCCTACTTGCTCAGGGGACAGGAGATGTCCATCCCACCTGCTGGCTCAGAGTAAATCCTGCTCTGCACCTAGAGGAGGAAGTAGGTGGAAGGGAAGTACCTCAGAAGTGTAGCATTTGTAAATCTTAAAATACAGGGTTAAGAAGTTGTGGTTTCAGTTTGTTCTTCTGTAGAAAGGATAATTATTTCTTTGTGTGGTGTTGTTTTTTTTTTTCCTTTCCCAAAGATTAGGGGAGGAGGGGGGATTAAATTTATGTTCTGTTGTTTTGCCAACAGTCAAGACTTGGCTGTTTTATTCCTTTATCGTTTCACTGAAATTTTCCTTCTAATCCTGCAGATGTGAAGGACGTGTTTTGTCTTCTTCTCTAAACCAGTTCCCTTCTGACTTGCCTGTATTCATAATAGTTCTTGGGGGAGAGAGAAAGAGCAAAAAGTTGTTTTGTGACCTAAGAGCCTTAGTTAGATATCCAGAAGGTGTCCAGTGTGTTCCTAGTAGACATATGTTTGAAATTATGTCTTTATTGGGCTTTTGTTATGGAAGGAAGGACTTCCTGCACCAAGGTGTGCATGAGCTGTATGATCAAAATAAACTTTTATAGGCAATTTGCAATTCTTACAATCCCAGAAGCAGTTTTCAGGTGCAGCACTGACTCAAACCCTGTACTTTTCCCAGTTTGTTAATTCAGCTTATACTGCAAAAGAATGATGTGAGAAGGAAACAGCAGAAGCCACACTTGAAAAAATGTGATACGTTTCTCCCTGCTCTTTCATTTAATAACCAGGGACAGCATGTGCTCATGCTTGTCTGGAGAAGGACTGGGTTTTGTAGGAGGCCTGATGTTGTGATGCACATTCTCAACAGTAAAGAAGTGTCTGTGACTCGGGGTTTGTGTGTTTTGGTTTATTTTATTTTAAACTTGCACTCAGTTTCCAAGGTGTCCCCACACCTTGTCATCTGCCCTCTCTGGAGTTTCTCAGGAGCCCAGAGGAGCTTGGTGAAATTCTGGCATTTAAGGGGCAGCCCCAACACTTCTGTAACCTTTGTTTTTATTATCCCCGGAACGTGGGAAGCTCAGGTGTGATGAGAGTGTGGTTAAGAGAGTATTTCAGGTGTTTTTAGCTTGTGACTGACAGGTTTTATTGAAGGTGTTCGATGTAGACTCACTTAAAGGGTAGGGTTAGAATTGGGGTCTGGATTGGGCCTCAGACTTTCCTTTCCTGAAGGGATCTGTGGTCTTCAGCTGTTCTTTGTTGGTCTGGGATGTCACAGATGATGGTTGATCTGTCCTTCCTTATGGAATTCTCTGTATTCCAGCAGCATGGCTTGTCCTGGCTTTCTAAGAGCTGCTTGGCTTGGTTCAAGGTGTTGAGGCAGGGCAGGGGTGAAATTTTCAGTCTGCATTCAGTTTATTTTCTGTTATGGGACTGATGAGTCTTGGCCCTCTTGACACTTCAATTCATCCATTATTTAATGGTATCATTCTCTTCCATATGTCCTGGGTCTGGCATATGGATGTTCTTGAAGAGTTTATTCAAGGTATAATCCTTCAAAATAGATCACAGCAAATGTATCAGCAAAGTATTTTCTTCAAAATGCAACTGACGGCTAATAATGGCAACAGATGTAAAAATTAAAAGATATTTCACTTTAAACAGACCTTCAGCTTTATAGATGTGCCAGTAAAATTATGGGAGCAAAGCATCCTGTCTTTTCTTCATATTGTGCTGTTCCAAAGAATCACTCACACTGCAGTCCTTTGCCATGGCTTCAGAGCTCTCAGTGAAATGTGCATTTTCTGGGTTGTTTAGCCTGGTGTTACATTGCTCAGGAGGTGAATAAACCATGGAGCTGATTGTTTGGCTTCTGGGGATGCTTTTTTAGGGAAGGTGCCTGTACTTAAAGCAAGATATTCCATCTTGTGCTTTATCACACCAAGTAAATCCTTCATTAAAAATAGGTTCTTGCATAATCTGTGTTTTCAATGCAGGTTATTTTGAGGAGTTCTGCAAAACTTTGTGTTTGAACAGCTATGATCTAACTGTGTATTACATGGAATGTTATAATTTAAACCCTCAGTTTAGATGCATGAAATACATATCCGTAGTTGTTTCAGCATATTATTATACTCCTGAAACTTCCATCCATGCAACAAAAATGACTTCAGTTGTTGCTTGTCCTGGCTTTTGCAGAACACCAAGGATGATCTTGGGTTCAAGAGCAGAAAAGGTAACAGGAGATTTCTGCACTGCCTTGGTGGTGAAGATGGGTTTTGATCAGTGATTTACCACAAACTTAACACTTTTAACACAAGTTTCACTGCTTTGTTGATGTCAGTTCAATGTGTCCAGAGACAAATGGGAAATAGTTCTGAACCTGCTCAGTGGCTTCACTCCTTTGGCAGAACAAGGGGCTTTTCATTTCTCTCCCTTTTAGTAGAAAAGTCAACCATTGGAGGCTAAAGATGAGAACTTAAAACTTTGGGTACTAATGTAAAACACTTTGCCCCAGGGAGTGTTGTTTATGTACTTTGTTTATGTACATACAGTCATGAGTTAAAATGGGGTTTGTACATCCTTATCTCTCATGGTTATTTCTGAAAAAATACTCTTTAACTGTTCTGTTTTGCATATAAATTGAACAGTAATATGCATTCATTGTAGTAATTCTGCTGCAGGATTTAGATTTGAAAAAAAGTGGCTTTACTTTCCTTAAGTACTTAAGTTTATATGTCTGTAATACAAAACTCTGGCTTTAAGTGACAAGAGTTTTGGGTTTGGTACCCAAACTGACTTTTGGATGCCATGGCTGCCTATTAATTAACTTGCAATTGGCAAAATCGAAATGAAGCCTCCCTGTTTTTACCCTGTGTCTGTCTCTGCACACCCTGGTCAATTGATAGCTCCTCTCAGTGTAAATATCATTGCACTGCCAGAATTGATCAGGCTCTTAGTTCAGTACAGGTCCTGATATCCTGTTGCTATTTCTGTCTCCAGTGAAAATGTACTTTGCAGTGGCATCCACAGCAGAAGTGCAATCAGATCCTGCTGATTGTCCTGGTTGCTTGAAAAACCTCTGAGAAATGACTTCTGTACAGCATTGCACCCATCATCTCTTAGAGATGCATTTTCAAGGCAAATAAGAGCTGGGACACCTTTCCAGGAGAGGAACTGGCCCCATGGAAAACTGGCTCTGATTTCCATAGGTAGGAAGCAGCAGGGCCCTGCTTCCCAGCACTGCCTTGGATTGAGGCTGAAATTCCTCTTTCTGAGTTTGGTTTTTCTAGCACTTCACTTTTAAATCCCCTGTCAGTGAATCTTGCCATTCCTTGGAGTGTGATGGTCTGAGGTAGAAGTGTTACACGAGTCAGGAGTAGGCTGGGCAGGGAGCAGCTGGAACTTGGGCACCAGGGGGGTTTTATTTTAAGCAAACTGTTGCAGTATATCTTTACTTTCATCCAGAAAAGCCTATTCTTGAAATCTTGTGGGGTAAGGTGATATTTGGGATCAGTATATTAAAAAAAATTATTTTGTTGTTGGAATAAAGACAAGGCAATTCCTTGTAGAACCTAAAATGTGCAATGTGTGAGGAGAGGAGCGTGTTGGGAGCCTCACTGTGGAGTAACTGAAATGGTTTCTCTTCAGAGCTGATCTAGTGCCAGGCAGTGACTGACTGGGGGATCAGTAAATGTCAGGATACAACTGAGCTGTGTGCCTTGGAGTTTTGGTTTTCTATAGATGTCTTTTAGTCCTCTGTCATCTTCTGTGGCAGATGAACCAAAGGCTTTTGCAGCTTTTCTAACTATGAACACAACTAACTAGTTCAGCTTTGCCGTTGGTGTGACAAAGATTACTGTGCTTCTATGAGAAGTATTTATCTTCGAGGTCCACCAAGCAGGTGTGTAAAAATAGGGCTTGAAATTCTGGTACATGCAATAAACACTTGTGCTTGCTGCAGAACTAATTAGATGCTGTCTCATGCCTTGTCCTGAAGAGGTTTTAAGCTCATGTCTTCATTCTGCTGCTTCTCTTAGGAAAAATAAATCCCTCTTTTTCTTACTTGGTTCTTTGCCTTTATTTTTTTCCCCGTAACCTTTACTGTTTCATTTGCAAGTTTTTCCGCCATTGTTTTCTCTTCTTTGTTTTTGTGTCATTCTTCCAAGTTGCTGGAGAACTTGATTAGCCAGGGAGGAAACAGAGATAATCAAAAACTAAATACAGTCTGCTGTTGGGTGAGGCCGAGAGAAGACACAATACACTACGACCAGTCTCTTGGCTTACCAATTGTATTTTGTCCTGCAGGTGGATTGTTTTGGCTAAATGTATGTTTTGTATCATTTACAGGAATCCTGCTGTACGTAACTGCACAATATCCATGAATGTTCTTTACTTCCCCAGTTTGTTGATTTGTAGGTGGACAGGGGTGGAAGAGTCTGGTTTATTTTTTAAGCAGTACCTTTTGTGAGGGATTCTCTGACTTCAGGGCTTCACTCTGGATTGGTTTTGTGTCTTACTAAAGGAGGTTTGTGTCTTGCATAAAAATTACCCTTTGTGGCTTCCTGTTCTTCAGTTCTGGCCTGTGTTTTGTGCTTGAAGGAAAGGAAGGTGGAAGGTGCAGAATGAATCTTTGATTTCCTGGTATCAGGCATGTGCTGAGCTTTCCATCAGCCTCTTTATGCCTTTGGGGTGCAAATTGTGCACAATTTGCTGGTGAGTCAGTAGAATGAGAACCTGGAAAAAGAGATGAAACACTTGACTGGGATCCTGCTGGAAACCCTTGCAGTCCTCTTCATCCACCTCTTCCTAGTGACAGCTAATTATGCTTAATTTCCTGACACAGACCCACATAAATGCCCTCTGGGAGAAGGGCTTGGCTCTGGGAATGGCCTGTGAGGGCTGGAAATGCAGCTCCTGAGGCACTGAGGGCAGTTGTAAGGGATGTTTGTCTGTGTGGGGTTTGATATCCCACTCCTATCTAGTTCTGTTGTTGGGCTCTTTAGGATTGGAATTTGTACAGCACAGATCTTGCCCTGTCTTGTTTTCAGCTCTTACCATAGATTAACTTTTTACCAAATCCTCTAATCTTTATCAGGTGGTGAGTGATAGGATCTGGATCTTAGTTTCTTTTAGAAGCTGAAGGTCTTGATGCAAATAACACTGAGAATATTGCTAATTTAATTACTGTCAGCTGGTAGTTTCTTTTAAAGCCCTACTTGGAACTGAGTGACTTGCTTACAATCCTTTGTGGAGGGAAAAGTATTTATGGAAAGGCAACTTCTTTACCCTTGATGGACTTGTGGGACTTCAGGGAATGTAAAACTTAGTTATGAGCGAGTCCCTTGTGGTTTAATGCCAGACCATAGGCTGGAAAAATGTCTGTACAAGCTGCTGAAATGCAAACTGGGTGGATAATTTAATCTTGGGTGGGTCGTTTGCTTCAATTACACTTCAGATGTAGAAAGGAGCTTGTGATAAGCAAAAGAACAAACAAGTGATGGCTTTTGTTGGGGACACTGTAAAGAACCTTCTAACACATGATGACTTTATTTCAAATCCAGTTTTGAGGAAATAAAGGCAACATGTAGGCACTTTACTTAAAAAAGTGAATAAACTTCAGTTTAATCAGCTGAGGGGATGTTGCTGTTGAGCAGCCACACTGCAGCACCAACCTGAGGACAGATCTTGGGGGAGTTACTCCCTTGTCCTGATCTGGAGCAATTCCAGTCTGGAGAAAAGGAGGGAAAGGTTTAAAACCTTGTTTGCTCGTGGAACAGTGAGGAATAGTTTGTACTGAGTTGAAATAAGGGGAGTTTTGCTGGGAGAAACTCAGGCTGGGCTGGGGAGTTTTGGGCTATAAAGCATCAGGTGCTAAGCTTTTGTGGATGGACGGTGGTGGCACTCCCTGTTCACTGCAAGGATTTAGGCAGCCCAGATTTGTCTCTGTTAAATCTGGACCATTCATCCTTTTCTGCTGTGCTAAAAATGGAAGAAGAGTTCCTGAAGATGTCTTTTGCATGAAGTTGACTTAGCATGGAAAATGAGCTTGGGTAGACTGGGAGTTGTTGGGGTGAGTTTGGATGTTCATAAGCATTTTCTAGAAGCATAAAGTTAATTCTTTTGCTGCTATCTCGGGGATATTTTTGTTACATTTTCAGGGCATCTTGTTGATACGAGGGAAACTGATAATCAGTGAAGCTGATTATCTTTTGTTCTCCACTGACTTTATTTTGGTGTCTTGCATTTTCAAAGCTTCCCATAAGGCTGGATATGAAGATTTAATTTCTCTGGGATTCATAGTTTTCAAATGCTGGCTACCTAATGCAGACGAGTTTTCAAATGCTTTGGTATAAACGCTGCAAAAATTCCCTCAAAACGTTGAAATTTTTTTTTTTTTCCTCTCTCTTTAAGGTTTGGCCCCCATGGAATCCCTGTGACCATATTTCCTAAAAGGGAGTACAAGGACAAACCTGAAGCCATGCAGCTCCAAAGCAAACCATTCCAAGAGGAGGCGCAGGTGAAGTGTGAGGCCGATGCTGCAGTCCCCGATGACTCCTCCCTCACGCAGCCATCAGAGCCCAGCATAGCTAAAAGCCTTTGGACTTCTAAACCACCTCCTCTGTTTCACGAGGGAGCGCCATACCCTCCTCCTTTGTTTATCAGGGACACCTATAACCAGTCAATACCTCAGCCTCCACCCCGGAAAATCAAACGGCCCAAGCGGAAAATGTACAGGGAGGAACCCACTTCGATCATGAACGCCATCAAACTACGGCCCCGGCAGGTCCTGTGTGACAAGTGCAAAAACAGCGTGGTGGCAGAGAAAAAGGAGATCAAGAAAGGTGGCAATGCAAGTGACTCTTCCAAATACGAGGACAGTAAAAAGCGAAGAAACGAGAGCGTGACTACTGTGAATAAAAAACTTAAGACTGACCATAAGGTGGACGGAAAAAGCCAAAACGAAAGCCAGAAAAGGAACGCTGTGGTCAAAGTTTCAAATATTGCCCACAGCAGAAGCAGAGTAGTTAAAGTTTCCGCACAAGCAAATACTTCAAAAGCGCAGTTAAACACAAAAAAAGTTCTCCAGAGCAAAAACATGGATCATGCAAAAGCTCGGGAAGTCTTGAAAATGGCCAAAGAAAAGGCACAAAAGAAGCAGAGTGCAACCTCCTCTTCCAAAAATGCACATTCAAAGGTCCACTTCACGCGGCGTCTTCAGAACACCAGCTCAGGGTCCCTCCCGCCCCGATTGCGCCTAAAGCCCCAGCGGTATCGCAACGAAGAGAATGACTCTTCCCTCAAGACAGGACTTGAGAAAATACGGAGTGGCAAGATGGCAACTAAGCCCCAGTCTCGCTGCTCCTCCACCCGCTCAGCAGGTGAGGCCCCTTCAGAAACCCAGAGCCCCTCAGAAGGCCCCGAAGAGGCCAGCAGTGAGGTTCAGGACACGAGTGAAGTGCATGTAACTGTTGATCAGGATGAACAGCAGACACTGGGCAAGAGAGGCAGCAAAAGCAATATAACGGTTTACATGACCCTTAATCAAAAGAAATCTGACTCTTCCAGTGCATCAGTTTGTAGTAGTGATAGCACAGATGATTTGAAATCCACCAACTCTGAGTGTAGCTCTACTGAAAGCTTTGATTTTCCTCCAGGCAGCATGCATGCACCTTCCTCCTCCTCCTCCTCCTCCTCCTCCTCCTCCTCTTCGAAGGAAGAGAAAAAGCTCAGTAATTCCTTGAAAACAGAAGTCTTTTCCAAAAACGTCTCTAAATGTGTCACACCAGATGGCAGGACCGTATGTGTAGGGGACATTGTTTGGGCCAAGATTTATGGCTTCCCTTGGTGGCCGGCCCGTATCCTTACCATAACTGTGAGCCGCAAGGATACCGGGCTGCTGGTGCGCCAGGAGGCTCGTATCTCATGGTTTGGCTCCACCACCACGTCTTTCCTTGCTCTTGCACAGCTCTCCCCCTTTTTAGAAAGCTTCCAGTTGCGCTTTAATAAGAAGAGAAAGGGTCTGTACCGCAAGGCCGTCACTGAGGCAGCCAAGGCTGCCAAGCAGCTCACGCCCGAGGTGCGGGCCCTGCTGACGCAGTTTGAGACGTGAACGTGGAGAGTAAGGTAGGCAAGAAACCTGGAGGCTCCACCAAATCCGTAGCCAGGTTAGAGAGAACTGCCAGGAAGGACAAAGTGGCAAAGTCAGAAGTTGCACTCGGTTGACTGCTCTTTTTATACGAGACTCGTGCCGTGCGTAGCGGGTCGTGACGGTTCGAACCAATTGAACATGCAATCAAAATTAGCCTAAAAAGTGAGGACTGCGGTATTTTTCGAGGGAGAAGTTTTTTTTTAAAGAGAAAGAAAAACAAAAAAAAAACAAACAAACCAAACCTCCTCAACCACCCGATGCATAGGAGCCATAGCCTCAGCTGGAAGGCAGCTGATTTGCAGGGAATTTTTTTAGTAGTTTCTACCCAGTATATAACTAGTTCTGTGTGGCCGAGGGTTGACACGAGCGTTGAAAGTAGTAGCTGTGACTTTTTTTTTTTTTGTTTTATTAGGTGGCCCATCAGGGAAGTGTAGAAATGTAAGCCTTGTCTAAATGGTCTTTAAAGATTATTTTTAACCAGTCTCTAATGGATTTAGTCAGGCCAGGCCCAGGTGGCTCCAAGCTCCCCTCGGCGGGCGGCGCGGGCCGGTTTAAATGGCATTGGAGACGTGCTCCGAGTTGTAAGGAAGAAGAATTTTAGTGACTTAAAGACCAGATTAAATGGGGTTTTATCGTAGTGACCACTTAAACACTCAACTTTTCTATGCACATGGGGGCACAAGTAAATCACTTCAGGGTCGGAGAAGTCGAGGGATGCCTGTAGCTCTAAGACAAAGCTGAGGAGGCCTCAGTGTTTGGGATCAAGGGCTGTTAATGCTGCATAGGTGTGAATCGTTCTGGTCTTTCTTCCTGAAGAAATCTTTCAGGCCATTTGCCTGGAGGTTTAGTTTAAGAGAGGCTTTGTTTTGAATGTGTAAATAATCAATTGCTGAAATTGGTCAGATTTTCTCCTGACTGGTTGTTCCTAAATTCTTAGGATACGTCCTAGTAAATTACACTTTGTGAATTGTCAGATGTGTAATTGTTGCATTTTGGATGTATCTAACTTTTTTTTTTTCTTTTTTCTTTTTTTTTTTTTTTTTTTAAATATTTCCGTTTAAGGTATCTGTTTGCAGGTCAGAAAAATGAGATATGTAATTGTGTAATGCTCTGAAATGTAAAAAACAAACTGTAAATAAAATTGACTAAATCTGAATTATTTGTGTGTGTTTCTCAAAAAGCTTTGAAACAAATCCAGGATGTCAGAGTATTTTATCTGTATGCCAGATTTAGAGGACACCCTTAAAAAGTAAATTGTCCTTTTTCATGCATTCTTAAAGATGAAGTGCTTGATGTAAATACTATTGGTATACTTCAGTCTTAATTTGGAGATTATCAATTATCTGTCCCTTTTGTTTCAGAACCAGCTCTGTAGAGGGCTTTCTGGAAAGTTGATTAACTTTCTCCCTAAATTAACTTTTGGTCCATATATTTGAGTAGAGACTGTGGATAATGTCACTTGTACAGTGGGGAATGTTTTCAGTTTCCATCTCAGAGCCAGTCAGAGCTGCTCTCCACTGCCATTCCACCTTTTCTTGCATGGTTTTTGCTCCCTATTGGGGGCATTTTCATGCAATGCACTTGACTCTTTTTTTTTTTTCTGTGAGTTTTGGTCCTTACCTGACCATGTGAATTGCTGTGTCCTCCAACCCATTCCTGCTTCAGCCTTGCAATGCCTTGTGAAGAGTCTCCTGGTGCTCATCCCAAAGCAGTTTTCATTCTGGTTTTTGCTGAATTGCCCATGTAGGCAATCGTGACAGATATAAAAATTTAAGCTCAGACTGAAATTAAACAGACATGAAAATGGGGGCAAGGATTTAATCATCGAACCCTGAAAATATTTTTATTTTAAGATTTAATTTCATATGTTCATGATACTGTCTGGTCTTGCCAAAACATTCAGTTTCTTTTTACCCTTTTTAATTATTCTGTCGTGCCCACAGAACTATTGGAAGTCTAAAGTGTCAGGCTGTTCAAATTTTCCTCAAGCTGACAGTCATTAATTGCTAATTAAGCTTCCAAATCTACCAGCTTTACCTTGGCATTCTAACAGTTCCCAAAAAGCCCCAGTGGTCAATGCTTTTTGAATGTGATAAACACACAATAAATTTTGTAAAAAAAAAGAAAAAATTGGAAAAAAAAATCTGTTTCACTTCTCTGTATTCTCTCCTGCAAACAGAAACAGTTTCTTTAAGTAAATAAGCTGTATTTTGTTTTTAAAGCAAACTGATTTTTGGAGTCAGGAACCCATGTGAGGTGGGTCAGATGTCTACACCACTTCCTTGAGGTTTAGAAGCTCAAGTGAACTGGTTTTAAGTTAGTTGTTTTAAGCCAAGTAGTGACAAAATCAATATTGACATTGTTATTTTTTCTTTAGAAGACCTGGAAGCTTTGTTCTCTTAATTTATATAAAATTAGAATAGCACTGCAACTTACATAGACTGAGTTTGCTCAGGTGTTCACTGGGGGAGCAACAGGTGTGGGAGGGCTTTCTTTGGGTGGTTTTATGTTCAAAAGAGCTGTTTATTGGAAGGCATTTAAAGTCGGTTTTGATTTGTAGCTGATGAGTTTGAAGTCTTTCCTCAGTTTCATAGTGAATGTGCTGTACTGCTGCAGACTGAACAGGGCTCGAAACGAGTAATTTGTTTTGTTAAATTAAGTTTTTTTACAACACCGTGTTACAGTAAGCTGAAAATCTCCTCTTCATGCTCATCCCTGATTTTCCTTTAACTCCCAGGGAGGCTCCTGTGGATGCAGCAGTTTCTAGGGGCTGGGCTGGGCTAGGGAGAGCCATGAAGGCTGGGACAAGGCTTGGGGCTGGTTTAGCTCAACTGTTGCACCCCATTTTGCTGTGCCTGTGGTCCCCAGCAGTGCCACAGCTCCGAGGCAGCGTGACTTACCCTGGTTTCTCCCAGCAGGAGCACCCCTGTGCCAGGATCAGGCCTCAGGCTGGGCCAGGGGACAGTCACTGAGGTGTCAGGAAGGATTTCTCCATGGAAAGGGTGGTCAGGCATTGGAACTGCTCAGAGAGGTTTGAAGTCACCATCCCTGGAGGTGTCCAGGGAATTCCTGGACCTGGCACTCAGTGCTCTGAGCTAAGGACAAAGTGGGCATGGAGCACAGAATGGATTTGGTGATCTTGGAGGTCTTTTCTAACCTTAATCCTTCTGTGACTCTGTCTTGAGAAGGCAAACAGCAGCAGAGAGGGTGACTGGTATTTTCCCATCAGTTTAATGGGGTTAAATTGTAAATGATGACTTTTTTAGTTAATGAAATGCCTCGGTGTGGTTGTTGGATATTTTTGGCCTGTCAGTTTAGGGAAGAATGGGACAGGGCATGATGAGTTTCTAGTACAGGTGTTCTGTTCCTCTGAAGATCTTCAGCTTCAGTTACAATGCCTTGGGAGAGAGTGCAGTTGTTCCAAAACTTAGATCTCTTTCCCCAGAGGTGTTGGAAGAGGCTTCAGGAGCAAAGCTGGAAGGAAAGGGAAATGCTTGTGTGTGTCTGAAGTGGAGTCATGCAGGAAATGGAACAGGTATTTGTCACTGTTCTAATTGCAGTTGTAACTTTGTGTCAACACTTCAGTGAGATAATCATCTCTGATAATTTGGTTTCTCTTTCAGACACTGCTGTGTTCAGTTTAGAAGCTGCAGAACTGCCCTGGGGTGGGGTTCGTGGGGTGGTTTAGATCTGTGCAAGGCTGAAAAGACTTTTTTTTTCAGCATGGTGTAAAATACCTTTGGGTTTTTTAAACATAGTTTCTAACTGTGATTAGGATTAAGAGTAGCACAGGAGGATTAAGTGAGGTAGGGTGAGAGTTCCTTTTTGCTTTGCTAGACGTTAGGTCTGGTTCTGTTTAACTCTGTTAAGTCCTGATACTGATTTTCTTTCATGTCTGCTAAAACTGTGAGAGTAGAATAGGAATGTGATTTTTGGAAAATAAATGTCAGTAGCTTGTTCTCAGCATCATCATCTGTCCTGGCTGTCCTGAGGAGTCCAGTGAGAAAACAGAGCAGCTTTATTGGCTGAGGAGCTGTGGAAAGGAACAGACTGATAATCAGGGGAAGGCTGTTTCAGTCCATCTTTTGCTTTATAATTGTGTTCCAATGAATGCCTGCAGGAATAGCAAATTCAGGCAGTGCAGGGGGTCCCTCACTGATCTGTAGCTGAAGTCTGAGCTGGGAGGGAAGTGCAGTGAGCTCGAGCCTAAAGGGATGGATGGCAGTGTGTGGTGGCCTAATCCATTGGCTAAAATGACTAGGACTGTTTAAAAAGGGAGTGTTTCCATAACTAACCAAGCTTCTGACCATGGAGTGATCAGGGATCACCCACATTTAACACTGATGTGTAGCTGCCAGCTGACTGAAGATCCCTTAGCTCAGGTGTGAGAGATGAGGATGGGAGTATCCAGCATCAAATTATCCTTAATCCCTGATGGAAAGAACCTGTGTTGTGATCCCTGTCCTTGCAGTGATGATGGCAGTTCCCAGTCAACATTTAACCCCCCAGGTGCTGCTCTCTATGACATCTTTGGATTTTAGTTTAAATAGTTCCCTCCCAGGGGGTCACCCTGGCAGTGTGTTCATAGTGTGGCTGTTCAGGTCAATTATATCCCCTTGTACCTTTTCCCTTCTCTTCCCTGCTCACCCTCCTGGCATTTTTAGGCACCTGGTCCTAAAAATAGATGGGTCTGACCCCATCTGTCTCTGACCTCTGTGGTAAGAACTGTTTGTGGTCATTTGGACCACAGCAGCAATTCCTCCCAGGTCAGAAATACCTCTAGTTATTGGGGTTTAATTATTGGATCCTAATAGCAGCTTATGATTCCCTATGATTTACTCATACATTTCAGTCTTCTGTACTACTTGGGATGTGGATACAATCCAGACTGTCATTTAAATTAATTAATGATTTTTTTTCCTTAAATTTAACAGTGGCACAAGTGCCCTTGTGTGAGCACAAGGCAGAGCAGCAGGGCTGTGGTGCCAGGGAGTTGGTGCCTGATTTGCCATCCTGTTTTTTCCCTGCACAGCTTTGCTGTTGTTCCCAGATGGGGCAGTTTGGGAAATTCCCTGGAGCTGCACCTTAGTGCCAGGCATCGAGCACTGAGGAGAACTCGGATCCACGGCTCTGTGTTTTCCCCAGGAAAAAACAATTGGTGTTCCTGGCAGCAGGTGGAAAGTGGATGGTGCTGACAGACCAGGGCTTTCAGGCTTCACAGAACCTGAGCCAGCTTGCACATCCAACAGGGAGACACATGGGAGTGAAAAGGGAAAAAAAAAAGGTGGAATAACCTGGAAAAGGTGACTCCCTGTTCTTATGCCATGGGATGTGCCATCTTTGATCTCTTTCTGCCTGCCCATGGCCTGAGGGGAGAATTTAGCAGCCTGCAGGTAGGAATGGGCTCAGGGAACAAATCAGGATCCCTTGGAGCAAGTTTGAAACCAGGCTTTGCTCCTTCAGTGTGAGAAGAAATGGATCTGTGGGGTTTATTTGGGCTGTGTTTGACAAGTTACTTCCCAAATCAAGAGCAGGCACATTTTGAACAGCTGTAATTCCGTTTCTATGCCAGCGATTCCATCCCTCAGTGCAGAGGAGGAAGAGGGGACTGTGGGAACTGAGGATATTCCAGGTGTGTGAATCCCTGTGGGATGGGGGCAGAGGCACAGGGGGAAGCTCTGTTGAGTTGCAGCTGGGACAGGAAATGATACTTGAACTGAGGCAGGGAGTTGAAATCCAGCGCTGGAATATTGATTGCCTTTGTGACAGTGAAACCCTGGGTGCTGCTTGTGGAATGGCAGGGTTTGAAAACCAATGGATCAGGCTGAGCTCCTGGGCTCAGAGCAGCTGGGAGTGGGAGAGGACAGATGATGCAGCTTTGTCATTAGCAAGGCTGATTTTGGAAAAACAATATTTGTAAAAATGTATCTCTAATGGAGGATTGTGCCCTGTGTGTCCTGGTCACATCCTGCAGGAATCACACTCGGAGTAACCCAGGTTTGATCTGAGGAATCCTGCACTTCCCCTTCTGCCAGGGGCCTCTGTGTGCAGCCTCCTGCTGGGCTGATGCCATTTTTGTAACAGCATATGTAGCTTGATGTAACTTGAAATCAGGGTGTTCTTTAGGAAAAAAACCAGATCTAGGTCAGTTTTCATGTTTGTTTACAGATGTTTTGGATGTCAAATACAAATAAGGAATATTCTCCTACATGCCAGGCATGTCCTGGGAAACTGTGCTTTGGGAGGCAAGTGCTTGTTCCCAGCACTGAGATCCTGTGACAGAATCACAGCAAATTCAGGTGGCAGAATTGTCCTTGCTGTCCTTTGACAGGTGCACAAAGGGGAAGATGAGATCTTGCTTTGTCAGTAAAATAAGGCGATACAATTCCAAGCAAATATTTGCTTAAATGCTAATTTAGCATCATTTTTATTTAGTAATGTGTAGGATATTTGTTTGGCTTTAGGAAATGCTGGGGTTTAATTGCACCTCTGCCATGCTTTAGGATTTTAAAGCACGTGGTGCCAGTTTGGGTACTTAGTAGCTCTGGTGAAAAGGAACTAAAGCCACAAAAAGGATTTTTAAAAGAATTGTCATCAGTTTATTTAGAAGTTTAGTTAATGAAAAAAAAAAAAAAAAAGGTCTTTCCTTGAGGTATTTCAAGTGTTGAGGGATTCAGGAAAAATCTCTTCTGATACATTTATATGGAAAAAACTGAGTTGGACCCTGTTGTAGGAATTTTTGATACTGTGTCATATATTTCAGGGAATTAGGCACATAAAGGGAAGAATGTGTTGCTGCTCTTTGTTTTCCTGATGGCCGAGGTCCTGCTGCTGGAGGCTGTAAAAGAAGGAAACAATTCTTGCTTTTAGTAGTTCATCATCTGGAAGAGCAGCCTGGTTTCCCTCTTCTCCACTGACTACAAATGGAATCTGTAGCAGGAAAATAGGAGTTTTGTGCCTTCTGTTCCATAGTTTTGCACAGACACAGCATTATCCCCCAGGAAGGTGCATAAATGTTACTGTAACTATTTAAATTTGGGCTCCTGGCCTTGAGGTTTAATCCTTGGTGGGATGTGCTGCTATTTTTGCTTCCCTTGTCCTTCTGGGGTGTCTTTTCTCCCCCTCCATGGCTGCCTGGTGTCCTTCTGCTTTTCCTTTGGAGATAAAAGCCAGGACTTTCAAAGGCAGCGATTCTCTTTGGACAGCAGTGAATAAAAGGATTGAGAAAATGTTCCCATTGAAGAATCAGAGTCCCCATGGCAGTGCTGGCTGCCAGGAAAAGGCCGTGTGAGCTGAGTTCAGTGGGGCAGGCAAGAAAGGCCTGAGTCGTGTCAGTCCTTGGCCTGACACACATTTTTACCTTGTTCCTGGAGCAGTCCTTAGGATGGCTCCATAGGGAAGGGTCTGGAGCCCCAGGAGTGGCTGAGGGAGCTGGGAAAGGGGCTCAGCCTGGAGAAAAGGGGGGACCCTGTGGCTCTGCACAACTCCCTGCCAGGAGGGGACAGCCGGGGGGGTCGGGCTCTGCTCCCAGGGAACAGGGACAGGAGCAGAGGGAACGGCCTCAGGCTGGGCCAGGGGAGGCTCAGCTTGGACAGCAGCAGGAATTTCCCCATGGAAAGGGTGCTCAGGCCTTGGAAGTGCCCAGGGAGGTTTGGAGTGCCCATCCCTGGAGGTGTCCCAGGAATGGCTGGAGGTGGCTGGGGACAAGGTGGGGATGAGTGCAGCTTGGACTCAGTGGTCTGGGAGGGCTTTCCCAATCTGGGATCTGTGTGATCCTGGGATTCTGTGTGATTCCACCTCCGGCAGTTGAATGGAGCTGCTTCGAAGCAGAGTCCAGCCTGTGAGCTCACTGGAGATCCCAGGGGAGCTGTGCCCTCAGCCAGGCTGAGCTGTCACTCTCCCACAATCCATGGATTCCACATGGAGTGAGTGACCCACGGATCCCACCTGGAGTGAGTGACCCTATGGAATGACTGATAAACAGGCAGTGGGCTGCACTCAGGAAGGTCAGGGAGTTCAGTGGCACAGACACAGAGCTGACACATGCAGTCAGGTTTTCAGTCACTGGATCTGAGGAGCACAATCTCAATAGAATCCCAGTCTGCTTTGGGTTGGGAGGGACCTTAAAGCCCATCCAGTCTCACCCCTGCCATGGGCAGGGACACCTTCCACTATCCCAGGTTGCCCCAAGCCCCATCCAACCTGGCCTTGGGGCGGCCACAGCTTCTCTGGACAACCTGTGCCAGGGCCTCCCCCTGCTGCCAGTAAGAACTGGTGGCTGACTGGTGCTGGTTCATGCACTGCTCAGCACTCAGGCTGTTCTGTCTGCTCCATGGTAATTTATTCCCGTTCTCTGCAGTAAATGGGAAAACACAGGCAGCCATGGGAAAGAAACACCATTAGCAGGTTTATAGTTCAGTGCTCCCTCAGGCACTCGGCTCTCGTGTGTGGAAGGGCACTGCAGGGTCACATTTAGCTTTGTGTTGTGAACTGCCGTCAATGTATAGATTTTGTGAATTAATCTCCCTGCTTCCTGAGCTGTCTTTAAATGTCTTTACAATTGGAATTCTCTCTGGATGCTGAAATGGGGTGAGATGTAACAGATTGCTATGGTGGCTCCTCCTCAAACCCCAGCCCCCGGAGGAGTTTGCTCACTTGTGTCTGTCTTGTGATAATGTCAATCTATTTTTTGTCTTCTGCACACGATGCACAAAGCAGGTGAGCCGGTAACTTTTCTGGCCACCTCAGCTTTTGCTTTACCTACTTTTGCAATATGTACTGGAAGACATTTAACCATGTTCCCTTTCTCTCCCCTTTTCAGCTCAGAGACACTAATGACCCGCTGTTTTTATGGAACCTCACTACACTGCCACGAAGAGCACCAGCTCATCAGGACTGAGAGAAATCTGAGACTGACTTGTCCTATTTTTCCTCTGAAATCTTCACCAAGTAGTAAACATTTTTTTGAAGGGGAAAGGGGGTAAAAGATGTTAAAGCTCCCCCTCGCACCGTTAGGGCACCTGTACCTAATGTACATTTTCCTTAAAATTTCAAAAGATGTTAGGAAATATTTTATAAAACTTTTTTGCAATAAATGACGCATGAAATTACGAAAGACTCTATGACACTTACATGCAAGGAACCACTTGAATTATTAGGATGAAGACTCACTGCAGATAACTGGGGTTTTTGTAATGTGACAGTCACGTTTGTATGTTTTGAGAGGTGCCAGTGACGGAGCCAATTTGCCTGGGAAGTTGACTGTAACTTTTGAACTTTTCTTTTAATTCTTGACTTTAGCATTGCAATTTTCCATTCTCTGAGGCTTAGTTAGTATTTAGTGCAGGTGTTAGCAGAGCTGTGATCTGTGATCAAAGCATGTCCAAACCCAGTTGTATTGTGAAATATGAACAGTCCTGCTATTGAGACCAACATTTCCCATAGAGGTGATGGAAAGGACAGTGACCACAAACTCCATGGATCTCTGTTTTATGGGAAAGCTCCTTCTGTGTGAATATGGTTGCATTTTATTTATGCTATTGTAACACTTAGGGAATTGAGGGTTGTGGAATAACCTTGAGAGGGGCTACAAGGCAGAGAGCAGCGTTTTGCTTATAATCCTATAACAGGATGGGAATCATGAATGGAGAGTGATTCAATGGGATGGCATTTCTGTTTCAATCATGGGTTATTTTTTCCTTTTGACATAAATATTTTTCAGATAGGCAACTAGTAGAGAGAAGAGGTTTTATTAAGAGTTTCTGATGGTTGTTGATCTGAGTTGCGTTGACTTCTTTGAAAAGCTGTAAATCAAAAAAAAAAGAAACTCACTGGGTTTTATCCATTTTATTCCCCTCCCACAAAGGTCTTGGGTAAGACTGACTTCGGTGGAGCTTGGGAATGCTGGACACGCTGCTGAAATCTTGAGTTATTAAATATTAATTTATTTGTCACTAATTATTTCCATTGTGTGCACACTGTCTCGGCAGAACCATTTCTTTAAAGTTCTTAGCAGGGGATTTATTGTGTAACCTGGGAAAATAAATATTTGTTTTGAAGAGATGAAAATGTGCACATAATCTACTAAAAGTCAAATTTCTGTTTCTATAGAGATGAAAGGACTTGTAGGAAACTCTTTTCCTCCTTACTGATATCCTGATTCAATTGGAGAAAATGGAATGTCTTTGTCTGGATCGTTTAAAACCAGAGGGACTTTTCCAAGGGGCCTCTGGGTCAGCACAAAGACAATTTCTTCGTGTCTGGAGCCTGAATGAACCACATAAAATTTGAAGTTAGGACAACTCTGTCATTGGCAACAGGTTTATACTTGTTAAACAATCGGAGAGGGGGAAGTGAAAGGCTGGGACAGGCCCTCAAACCCCAGCCAGGCCCATCAGGGATTCACACACTGAGTGTGTGGCAGCTCGTGCTTTGTGCTGGTTCAGTGTCTGCTTTTCAGAGCTAAATTCTTTATTTATAAATGCCGAAATTGAATATTCACTACCTACTTTTTAAAACCAGGCTGTACAATGCTGTGCAGTGCATTCAAATAGTACCATTTGCCATAACGATTTCATCATAAAGTACAGACTTTTTTTAGAATTTGGATGAATATTTGTTCTACAGTGCTTTTCCTTTTCACCAGTGGAAGAGGCCCAGCAGTCTGGTCCTGCTCAAGGCCTGGGATGTGACCTAGAACTGAAAGATTGAGACATGTGAATGAGGAAAGGGGTGACTTGGTGCCGGGTCCGTGCCAGCCTTTCACCTCCGCTTGGATTGACAATGGCTGGGGGCTTGGCCTAATCAGGTACATTTTCCCCCACCCCCCCAAAAAAACCAAACAGAAAAGCCACCAAACCACATGGCACAAACCAGTTTCTGCTCAGGAAAAAGGCCCGGGACTGTGGTGGCAGGGTTGTTGCACATGGGATTGAGGAGTGCCTGCTGTTGTTTTGGAAGCCGGTAGTGCCTGGCTGTGCCCCCCGGATCCCCCAGGGCTCTCCTCCCCTCCCCTCCCTGAGCACAGCAGCTGAAGCAGGAGGGATTAACCCAAGGGATGCAGGTGTGCACTGGAGAATGTGGGTATAGAGCAAATAGCATCCAAGGGAGCTCATGTCTGCCTTGCTTTTCCCAGCATTGCGTTGGAAACCACATTTTCATTTGGAAATGAAATTGTCAGGGATATTCTAATGAGAGAGAGTGACAGTAATGTATTGCTTTTCACTTTTTTGCTTTAGTTGCTTAATATTTAAGCTTTGCTCCGTGCTATCTTCTTGTCTGTATATTGAATGGTCACTATGCCTCTTTCATTTTGTAGACTTGAATGAGGAAAATCTGATTCACCCTTTAAGGTTTGCTGAGAAGTAAAAATGATAAAGAATGTTGTGTAACATTTATTCAAATAAAGCCTTGATTTTTTTCAGTGCTCTTTTAAAGGGAAATAATGTTTTGATGTCTTTAACTTTCTTGCTTTATTAGTCCTTGACCCCAAAGCCTTTGATTCATGTCAGGAGTGTTTTTTCTGGATTAAACAAAGATTAAACTGAGGTTGCTGGTCCACTGCTGGAATTCCATCACGTGGACGAGTCTCTACCTAACCTCACCTTTCACCACTGTGGCTGAAAGATCCCAAGCCACGCTCAGCCAGCTGAATGCTTCCCAAAACAGTAGGAAAAATTGTAATTAGCAAGAAAAGATGGTGTGGTAGAGACAGATCCAAGGAAGCCCTGATGGCTCTGCCACAGTCCCAGGAGGAGGAGGGGATGCCATGGGAAGGGGCTCCTGCCCTGGCACACACAGTCCTTGGCTTGGTTTTTATGGAGTTCTCACAGTTTCAGACAAGTCTTACCCTCACAGGTAAGTGTACAGGAGAATTCTCCATCCAGGGAGGAATTGTTCTGAGCTGTGTTTCCTTGCCCTGGAGCAGGGATCAGGTGGTGCTGGAGAGGTAATTTCTGTTCCAGAGCTCTCCCACTATACTCAAAGGAGGGCCATGCCAGCAAGTATTTTCCCAAAATATCTGGTGGTGCTAGGTTGGTGCTTGGACTTGATGATCTGAAAGGTTCTTTTTCAACCTTAGTGGTTCCATGACTCTGGAACTGCACTTTCTCATCAACTAGAAGGCAGCAAAAATAGATACATGTTTTTTCCACTTGCATTTTTGGTTCTGTAAAGGAAGATTCCCTAAATTGAGTTGAGGTCCTAGGCTAAACAAAAAAAATTAAACTGTTTGAGTAAATTTGATTTCTAGGAAGTCCAGGAAGCATTGGTGGTTTTATGGCACAGGGTGTTTTTATGGCACAGAGGATGCCAGGAGCTGGTGGGTCACCCAAAGGTCCAAACCCTGCTGGGAAGGGGTTGTTGCAGTGACCTGTTGTTGATAATGAGGAGATTTTCCCCAAAATCGAATTAACTGTGACGTGCTGCTGTTGGCTCAGCCAGGGAAGCTTTGGAAGCGCTGTGACAAACACCCACATCTGGCTGTGGCCCGAACACAGCTCCAGCAGATGGTTTTCTTTCCCTTCATGGTTGTTTCTCATTCTGTCGGGATTACAGCAACTCCCATCCCCTTTTCTCTCATTATTCCTTCAGCCTTGCAGCAGTTCCTCTTGAATTGGCGATCCTCATTAGGCTGGGAAATCCTGCTGAAATGTAATTGCTCGCTAATGGCTTTTCCTTTGTGACACCGAGTTGGCAGCAGCGCTGAGGGGACAGAGCCACGAGAGAGGCTGGCCGGGCAGATTTGAGAGCTCTGCAATTACTCCATGGATTAATCCTCACTCCAGTGGTTGGCAAAGGGATAAAGGTGACCCAAGGCCCACACAAGGCCCCTCTAATGGCGTTTGCTGCTGGCCCCGAGCATCAAAAGGGCGACGCTTAATGCGGGCAAAAGTGCAGCTCTGGCACGAGGGGTTTGGAGAGTTTCCCGTGCAAAGTGTGAGGGATCAGAGTTTAGATCTTGCAGGGTGAGACCAACAGGGACATAGCCGAGGGGCTCGGTGACAGTGAATTCACTGTCACACACCGGCTATTTGGGCACATTCTGGCTGAGGCCGCCCGGCCCTGCCTGAGGCCTGGCTGGGCCTGAGGGGCTCCCGATTCCCTCGGGGCTCCCTGGGCTCATCTGCCTTGCCGAGTGTCAGGTTTGCATGGAGAGGCCCTGCTGGGCTTGAGGACTTGTGGAAAGCTGGGGATGCCGCAGGCTGGGAGGATTCTGAGGCAGGTGAGGTGTGGTTGGGTGCTCACAGCCTTCGGGAAGGGCTCATCCCTCTGCTCCAAGGGAAGCAGTGTCAGGGCTGAGCCCCTCAGGGCAGAACCAAGCCCTTGGCACCAATTCCCCTTCACTGCCTTGGGTTTGTGTCCTCCTCCCTTGTCCTTGCTCCAGTTGTTGTGGGATTTGTTCTCCTTTGTCGTGTTCTGCAGGCAGAGCAGGGAGCCAGGAAAAGGCTCCTGTTGTTTGCTGGGTTATACTGAGGGGTTTATTCATATTCCATATCCGGCTTTTATGGTTCTGCTCCTGCTTTTCCCTTGAGTGTCTCTGTGCTCTTTGTTTTGCCTTCCTTGCTGGGTTTGCAGCACAAGCCATGGGTGCTCCATGCTCGGCAGACTGGACACCCCTGCAGAGGTTTCTGGCATGTTCTGTGTTTGGAGTAAATATTCCAAGCCCAGGAGGGGTAGTTCTCATTTTGAAATCCAGATTTTCAGCTGAGCTCCGCATCTTAAGAGCTTGGGGACTGGAATTTCTGACTGTGGTTGTCTTGCTCATTAAATATTAAATGAGGCTGTTCCTGCTGGAGGGTTCATCCAGACACTGAAGGCTCTGAGCTGTCAGGGGAAGGGGCTGGGGGCTCCAGAGTGTTCAGGGATGGACCCTGGACCATGCTAAGGATAAGACCTCAGGAATACTGACACTGCTCAGATGGATGTGGATGATGCCTCTGTGATTCACTCACTTGGCTGTGGTTGCCTTTAAAAAGGCAGCACTGGGCATGAGCTGTGAGAGCAGAACTAGTGGGGGGTTGGACTTCACACCCCTCTGCATTAACACTGCAGGATCCTGTCAGGAGCCATCAGCTGCATCTTGGCTTGGAAAACCTGCTGCTGGCTCCAGGTTCCAAGGCCTCAGCTGCATTCCAGCTGGGAGCAGGGACACAAATGTGTTGGGGCACAGTGAGAGCTGTCGCTTCAAGGGCAGCTCAGGGCTGGAGCCACAGGCAGGAAATCTGTGAGCTCCCAGCCTCCTCCTTTCCCTAAGTTCCAAATACTGTAATTCTTCCTCCCTCAGACAGAGAAGTGCCCCACGATGGAGGGTCAGAGCCAAAGGAGCTCATGGAAACAGGAGAAATGCAATTAGGAAAGCCCTGGCCCCGCTGCCTCCCCAGGGACCTTGCTGGGCGCTCGCCAGCACCACTCAGGAATACACTTAGGAAGCTCTTCCAGCAGCCACCGCCCAGACGAGATAACAGCCTTTCCCCTTCTTCCTGCCATCCCTGTTCCTGCCATCCCTGTTCCCTGGAGTGCCTGCAGGGAGGGGTGTGCCTCAGTTCACTGGCCAGAGGCAGGAACAAAACCCACTGGCCAGCGTGTGCTTATCCCAGAGCAGGCACGGCTCCCTCCCAGATCCCTCCTGGCCCCAGGGAATCAGTCCTGGAGCCTGACTCCCTCCTGGATACTGCCCAGAGCCCACGGACACCAGGCAGGGAGTCCTGGGAACCAGGAGCAGAGCACTGGGCCCAGCCAGGCCAGGAAAGGCAAACCTAATCCTGCTGCATCCATTTAGGGAATGCAGGATTTGTAAATTGTCTCCTTGAGAAACAATGGGGGGGAAATGTGCGGTTCTGGGGACTCCAGGCTGCAGCTGCAGATGGTTTCCAGTTGGGAGATTCCCACTGAACATGCAGAATCAGGAAAAAAAGGGGTTTATTTTAATTTTCAGTTGATTTAGAGCCTTTAATCTTTGTCAGGGTAGGCAGTGATGCCTCTGGCTTAGAGCCACAATTCCTGTGCCAAGGGCTGCCCAGAGCCCCCCCCAGCAGTCACAGCCCTGCCTGGGGTGGGAAAAAATGAAGTTGCTGAGCAAGAAAATGTTGGGATCCATCCAAAGAGGGAAAGCTTGTGAATGAGCAACGTATGAATGCTGCACATTAAATGTGCCCCAGCGCATCTTTGCCCATGTTGGAAAGGAGGCATTGGGATATAATTGGTTCTTGGCTGCAGCAGTAATCCCTTGGGAATAACACTGCTAATTAAAGCCTAGGAACTGGTGACCAGCAGCTTCTCCTCTCTCCCTGGCTGGGGCTGTGCTCATCAGGGGCAGGTAGATCCCGGGAAGTTTTGTGCTAATCAAGGAGGGAGGGATTTGGCTTCAAAGCTCAGTGCTTTGTCAAATCTTGAATATCCCAAGGGGTGAGCTGGGGGGGATTTTGGATCCTGCAGGGCAGGAGGGATGGGCTGTGCAGGGCCTGTGTTAGTCCCACTGACCCTTCCCTGGAGTGTAGCCTCTGGCTGCTTCCCCTGGGGAGGTTTTGGGAGACAGAGCTGAAGATGTGAACTGGGGAACTGCTTTTTTTATCTCATAAGAGATGTTAAATGCTCCAAATCTTTGGTGGCATGGAGGGAAAAGCAGCTGTTCAGCTCCTCTGAGGGCCAGGCCTTGGGACTCAATGAACAGGATCTGTAATGAGGCCAGGTTGGATGGGGCTCGGAGCAAACTGGTCTCTGGGAAGGTGTCCCTGGTCTCTGGAAGGTGTCCCTGTCCATGGCAGGGAGTGGGACTGGATGAGCTTTGATGTGCCTTCCAGCCCAAACCATCCTGGCAATCCATGATTCTAAACCTCAGCCCATCTGCAGCCAAAAGGATTAAAGTCTCTGAGGGGACAAGCAGAGAAGTGAGGGAGAACCCCTGCATAAAACACAAACCCCCGAGTCAGTTCTGGTGTCAAAAAATGGAAGGTCTGAGCCACAGGCGTTATGGAAATCCTGGAGAAAGTTCTTTTAGGGAGAGACTTAACCCAGCTCATGGACAAGACCAACATTCCCTTTATTTCTGTGCAAACACCTCAGGGGAAAGGCCGAGTTACTGAAAGGTTTTGTGTTTGGCAGGCAAAGGAAGGAGGAACAAAGGTGGGAGCTGAGGATGGGCAACTCCAGCTGGAACGGAGGCACATGCTGGTTACCAGGAGGGTGAGTAACTGTTGGAACAGTTGAGCAAAGAACTGTTTTGCTTTAAGAGCACTTATATTTAAAAGATTGTGTTTCATGCAACTGTTTTTTCGCTACTAGAGGCTGTAAATCTAACATGTGAGACTCAAAACTCCCGAGCACTCCCTGAGTTGTGGCCAGTGGCACCAGGAGGAGGCACCAGTTATTTTATTGGTGGCAGCTGTGAGGACTAGTTTAGACATAAAAAACCCACTTAAAAATTAAAAGCAAGATGCATGCATTTGTTCAGGATTTGGACAATGCAAAAGGACTTTCAGGCAATTAATTGGAGTTTTGCCTAGAGAACTTGCTGTGGTGGCAGATAACACCTGCCAGAGGTTTCTGGTCCAGCTGGAGAGTGGCACTGAGGAGGGAGGGATGACCTGGAGGTTTGAGTCCTCAGTACCAGCATGCCCAATTCCCAGTGACTTTCACACAATCCAATTAAATTACAAACACTAATCAGCTGCAGTCCTGCTTCCTTTGCCCTTCCCTTCATTGGAAAACTCCAGGTGCACATCAGGCATCCTGCAGGGGAGTTGCACAATGATTTGATGATGTGTTTGCACAGCAGGTAGGAAATTCAAAAGCTTTGTTGTGCTTCTGTTTCCCAGAAATTCCCCAGTCTCCAGCTGAGAAGGAATAGTTGCAGCTCCCCAGGCCTTCAAAGGGGTGAAGCAGGAACAGAGTGGAAGGAACAGAACTCCTGTCCCTGAAGCCCTGGAGCAGCAGGTTGGAAAAGGCCACTGGTGTAACTGGGCACAAGAGCCATCCACGGGTGAGTGACACTGCATGCAGTGTGGGTAGGGACAGAAACACACAGGTCAGAGCAAGGAAATTTAAAAGCATTTTAAAAATCTAAAATTTAAAGCATCCAGGGTCATTCCAAAGTGGTTCCATTTTTGTCCATGCCAGGGTGTGCTGGGATGTTGCAGGTGAGTGGAACCAGGGCCAGCTGCTGATTCAGGGCTGGTACTGGGGCCTGAACAGGCCCCCTGAGCCCAGCCCAGCCCTGCCCAGGGCTCCCTGTAGCAGCCTGGGCACCTTTGCTCTGCTGTGCTGCAGGTTTTAGGGAAGATTATTAACATTTCTACTAATCCCAAGCCACTGAGACTTCCCTGCAGAGCTCAGCTCAGGCAGCAGCGGTTTCAAAGCTCATCCAACCCCAGGCCCAGCTCTAAACTAAACTAAAAATGCAGCAGGACAGAGTTTAACAATCAAAAAAAACCCCCAAAAAACAAAAAAAACCCCAAACAAACAAACAAACAAAAACAAAAACAAAAAAATCCCACAAACCAACCAAAACCAAACCAAACCAAACCAAAACAAAAAAAACAACACAAAAAAGCCCCCAAAAAACCCAAACAACTCTGCACAGATGCAGAGACTAAAATGACATTGAAGCACCAAACCTGCTGCCTGGAAAGGCTTTTCCTTTCAGTGAAAGCCTGGAGCTCCTGAATTTCAGACATACAGACTTCCTGAAATGAATTGGAGATGACACCCAATAGCCAAGGCAGCCTCTGCTAATTATTTAATTAAATCATGTACTGAAATCTGCATGGAGACAACTGCAGGATCTGCCTCCAATTAAACACTTCAGCACTGATAAAACCCAGGAAAGCAGGAATAACAAAAGGCACCTTCTCCCAAACCTGAATGAACACCATAACAGAACATACAAATATATATGTACACATATATTTATGTTTATATCATGGTCTGGTTTGGGCTGAAGGGACCTCAGAGATCATTTCATTCTAGAAACAATTCCAAGCCCTCAAGGTCCAGGTACTGTGGAGACCTGCAATCAATTCCTGTGGATCCCTGCAACATGAATGGATCTCAAACAAGCACATTTCATTTGAAGGTACCTTTACAAGGTGTGCAGATAGAGAGGGAGGCACAAAATGTCATTTTTGCCTTCAGAAAAATTAATACCCAATAAACAAACTGCTGGAAGGGTGGCATGAAGTGAAATGACAACACTGCTGCAAGCAGGGCCAAAAAATCCACTGCTCCCCATGAATGTCCTGCAAGGTGTTATTTGTGGGACCTTTAACAACAAACCCACCTGGGGGAGGGCTCAGGCCAGGCAAGAACCTCACAACCCCAAGAGCAGAAGTACCAAGCCTTTATTACAAGATCCATGATTCCAGGGCAGAGCTGTGTCCAGGGATGCCAGTCCCACCCAGCTGAGGGTGGGGCAGTGCTGCTGCTGCATCTCCCCATTCCCATTTATCCCTTTGGATTCCCCTGAACTGCTGCTGCCAGCACTGAGTGGGCCAAACCAAGGAACTGCCTCTTGGAAAAGCCAAACACCGCAAGGGAAGGGAAAAAAAACATATATATATTAAAAAAAAAGAATAAATCACACACTGGACACAGTTATCACTATGAGAAGTTGAATGAGTTGCTTTACATCCACATTGCAAATAATTTCACAAGCTGGGAAATGAGTTTGCTGAGTCTCCGCTTCCCCTGGGGGTGGAGGGTGTTGGTTTGCTGGATCCTGGCATGGGATGTGCAGAGCCACCCTGAATCCATGTTATCTGTTGTTGTTGGGGTTTTGAACAAAATTGATGGAGTAGGAGCCAGTTGATGAATCCTGTTTGACCTGGAAGTTCTCTGTTGACAGGCCAAAGGGGCGCAGGACCAAATTGCCCAGATCCTTCAGTTTGCCTGCAATGACATTCCAAGAGAACAAGGTCAGAGCTGAGCAGAGGGAAAACTCCCATGGAATTACACCCAACTCCACAGCCCAGCCCTGCTGATTTATCCATCACAGGTAAATGCTGAGGAAATCTCTGCATTTTGTTAATATTTAGGCTCTTAGCAGGAATTAAAAAACCATTGTTAAATATCCACAGAGTATGAGAGTTAATAAAGTCCTGTCAGTAAATGGATCACACGTGATTCCTGACTCTGGGAAATGAATCTTGCTGCAGCTGTAAGAGGGAAGGACACCAAAAGCACATCCTTTAAAAAATCCTACATAGAAATTACAGAATAGATAAAATGAAACAGAAATCAGAGGTAACAACTTCACTGCTGGCTGAACACAAACCCCTGGCATGACAACACAAAGGAAGAAGATGGCCACTTTTCAAAGAAAAACATTCTTTTCCTCCTGCTTTCAATGCAGAATTGTAGATTTCCCAAAGGAAAAGCAGAAGTTTGGACAAGTTGAAGCCTTCTCAAGATTTGCCTCCCCACCTTTCCAAGAGCTCCCACCTGCACTGATCCTCAGGGAATGGGTTTTGTTTTGCTGAGAGCTGAGTGTGACAACAGCAATTGCTGCCATGGAAAATCCACTGAGCAGCTGCAGCAGCCAAGGGCCTGGAACAATACTTGGGAATGTCCCACCTATCCCTGCCTGGAGGGGCTTTGAGTCCTGAGAGCCCCCTGGCACTGTGCTCACCTCACCTGGGCCTCTGGGGTAAGGATGCACTGGAGCAGTGGAATCCTGGAATGGTTTGGGTTGGAAGGGACCATAAAAATCATCTCTTCCACCCCTGCCATTGGCAGGAACACCTTCCCCTGTCCCAGGCTGCTCCAAGCCCTGTCCAGCCTGGCCTTGGGCACTGTCAGGGATCCAGGGGCAGCCACAGCTGCTCTGGGCACCCTGTGCCAGGGCCTGCCCACCCTCACAGGGAAGGATTTCTTCCCAGTATCTGGAAAAATACAGCCTCAGCCCTCAGCCCACCAAAGCAAATGGGTGGGGAAACACAACTTTTCTTCAACTTGTTTTTTTTTTTAATGGGAATTCACAGATGAGGTGGTTCAGGGATGTGGCCAAAGTCACTCCAGCAGCAGCTCAGGCAGGATTAACCTCTTTGTACATATTTGGGGCTTTTTCAAGGTACACCTGTTTAAGATAAATTAACTATGATGTTCATCCCCTTATGCAGCACGCTGAAAGCATTTTGGCTAGAAAACCATTTTGGTAGCATCTGTCTGAATGACATGAGGAGGTTTTTTTGTACTTCTGGACAAACATTTGGCCACAGCTGACCTACAGGTCTGGGGTGAGAAGTGACTTTGTGGAGAATCCTGTAGAATCTGGCATAGCTGGAGCCCCCCAGGCCTGCAGGAGGGCAGAGTTTGCCTGGCAGGACACAGGGAAGGTCTTTTCCAATTGCAGGCAGCTGGCTGGATGCTCTTTTCCAAACCCATAAACACCCCCTGACTGCCTCGGCATCCACCCTACAGCTGCAGCAGCTCCCAGGAGAAGCTCCCCAGCACAGCATGGATTTGGGGCTTTATGATAATTCCACCAGCACATCCCAGCTCACCTTCCTGCTCTCTCCCTCCCCAGGCAGGCTCTGGGGCAGCCACACTGAATTAATTGTTAATGAGGCAGAAGAAAGCCTTGGCTTTTCCGGGCACTCCAGCCCGGAGCTGCTGCTGCTGTCCTGGCACACACAGACCCAGCATTGTAGGGAAGCTCTGTCTCCTCCTCCCACAGCTCCTTTCAGCCCTAAATTAAGGGCTGCAGTGAACTGCAACCCCCTCCTAAAGAAAAGCTCCCTCACAGCCTGTGCTGGGAGGAAGGAAAAGGCACCACGTGGAGCTGGGACTCAGCTGCAGAGGCTGCCCAGCCTCCAACACTCCCTGTCCCCAAGCGGGGTCACCCTCTCCTCCCTCTGCCCTTATTCTCACACATTTTGCTTTTTCTTTCAAACACACCTTGTTTATTTTCCACCTGCAACTCCAGCACATTCAGGTTCTTCACCAAAGCAAATATTCAGAGGTTAACAAGAAAACAGAACTGTAAAAATCAATTTAGGTCTCAGAAGCCTGTGATTCATTACTCACCTAAACTGCAATTCAACACCCTATTGAAAGAGGCAGATGCAGGAAAAGATTACTCACAATTTACATTAAGATGTAACAGCCAAAATTAATTGCTATTCAGTCTTTCTGGCAATAATTCTGGCTTAGTTGCTGGTGTTAATGTGGGGTTTGGAAGTTGAAAAGCTCCATCTTGCTTGTGTAAAGAATTCTTTTGGAGAAAAGACAAATTTCCTGATGAGGTCTCCTCTCTGTGTAACTTCTTGTATTATCAACATTTTTAAGCAATTAAAAGAGCAAGGGCAAATCCTTCTCCCTTCCCTAAATGGTAAATGAGGACTGAACTGTAACTGTAATTTGGGTCTGGTGTAACTACTTAAAGTCACCTCGTGCAGGGTTGGGGTTTAGCAGCTCAGCTGCAAATACAACATAACTGTGAATATTTAAAAAAAAAACCAAACAACCATAATTCTTTAGGCACAAAGCCTCTTTGCTGATCTCAGGTAGCTGGAAAATTTCTTTCCAAACTGCTAAAGCCATTCCAAAGCTCCCCTCTCCTCACATCCTCTCCCCAAAGGAGTGGTCCCAGATATCATAAATTATAACATACAATAAAAGTCTCTACACAAGACTGGAAATTATTGGCTTTAAGGAGAGAGATACCCAACTCCCCAGAAAATGGTAACTGTTCACATCCTCAGTCACTGAGGCAGAGGATGCTCATGGAAGTACAGAGGGAAAAGCCACTTGGATTTGAAAGCTCCTTCCCAAGGCTGCTCCAAATCCAGCTCTCTCTGATGTGAACTCAGGGGTCACTTCATCCTGAGCACACTTCAGTGGCAGCAGAGCTGATCAAAACATGGAAATAACTGAAATATAAATGTCAGCCTCGGAAAAGGGAGATCCTTGAGGACACACAGGGCTTGGTGTGGCCACAAAACGGGATTTTTCTGGTGACATCAACCTCAGCAGTCATATGGCCCACAAGGAAAATCCAGCCAGGAATGTGTGCTCTGGGTTATTTACACACAAGCACTGCACAAGGGCTTCAGCCTCTGACAGAAATGAGCTGTAGCCCTGGGAAACAGGAAACACACTTTGGAAGGAGGAGGATGCACTCCATTTATCTGGGTTTGTTTGTACACAGCTCCACTTTCATGTCACTGGGAGATGGTTGGGCAACCCAGGGCTTGTTGGAGTTGAAAGAATAAAAGCTCAGCAAAACCAGGACAGGCCAATTCACTGACTGAGGATCAGTCCAATATCCAAAGGAGCCAAAGCACAAAGTGGGACATTGTTCCTAATTTCAGTTTAGTGTCAGTGCTCCTGGAGCAGGCCTGGCCTGGAACTATCAGGATGCATCAGACTTGCTGTCCTAGAGCCTGAAAGTCTGGAATACAACCCAGGCACCTCAGCTGCCCCGTGGGAAGGCAGGAATGTCCCCCTGGCACTGTCCAAGCCCAGTCACCCAGCTCCAGCCACAGTGCCACGAGCCAGGTCCATCCTGGCAGTGGGAAATGCCTTCAGAAAGGGTGGGAAAGTGGGAACAGCTTCCAACAAATTCACTGCACAACAAAACAGTGCAAAGGAATCTCAGAACCACCACATTCCATCGAGTTTCTCTTCCCCCACTCCTTCCAGAACTGCCATCTAAGCCCTGCTCCAGGGCTTTCCCCTGACCTCAGGGGTTTGCAAACCTTGGCAAGTGTTTCCTTGCTCCATGGGCAGCTCCATGGCATCTCCACTGCCTCTGCTAACAACAGGACACAGGGGACCTTGGAACACCCAGGAGAAGGAGCTGCCCACATTCCTGACCTCATTTCAAGAGGATGTTTCATAGAAACCCCTCAGTTTGTGTGACAGCAGTGAGCTCAGGCAGTGCTGAGCTCAACCCCCCTGCCCCACTGCCACCACGTCATTGTCATTTAACCAGAGTGTGACAATCCTGTGACACCAGGCTGGGCATGAACACAGATGCTCTCGGTCTGGCTCTCCAGCTGTTTCACCTCCTTGTGTGACATCACTGAGAAGGGATTTCTTTCTCCAGAATCCCAACAGAAACAGTCTGAAGTGGTTCCCAAAAGCTCAGCTCAGTTTTGAAATCTCAACTGCCACCTTTAAAGTATTAACAGTGTTAAAAGAGATCCCACCTAGTCTGACATCCAGGAAGAAAACAGCAGTGCAGAACTAGGGTTGGATTTACTGTTCCAGTCAAATCCTTTGTGATTAGTGAGGCCCTTGAGAGTTCAGCAAAGATCAGGAATTATTTTCATATTACTTTGTGCTGAAACCCATCCCATGTCCTACCAATGGGCCTGCTCCTTCTGGAGATTTTCTGCATTTGTCATTTATTTATAGCCCCATCACCCTTAACCTGCTTTATTTGGGGCTTGCTCTCAGCACAATGGGGGAAGCAGACTCTGATCCTGTAAAGCTCTGCAAACCTCATTGACACTCTGCTAGGTCAGAGCAGAACAAAGACAGAGCAAATCAGAGGCTGCAGAAAAGAAATTCCAGAAAAACATCAGCATCAGCTGAAACAGCCTCTTCTCCCCAAATATATCAACAATCAGTGTGAAAGACAGGCTGAGTTTATTTAACCTGATTTTCTGCAGAACAGCCAAACACTGCCCTCCCTTCCCACCAAACACTGCCTTAGGAAATGTAATTCCACTCCTGCTAACCCTGGGTAGGTCCAATTCAGCCTCCAACCAAGCAGCAATGAAATGCTGAATAAATCAAGGCAAACATGAACACTTGGAGGTCTCTGGGCTGGAAGTGCTACAGAAAGAATCACATTTATGTCTTCAACCCCCAGATCAAACATCCCCAGCTATTCCAGGTTTAGTGAAAGCCCTGGTTGATCCCTTTCATGGGAATGTTTGCTTTGAGGGTTTATTTGCAGGGAGAAAGGGCTGAGCAGTTGGGCTGTGTTAGACCATTTCCCCCAGCTCTTACATATATAGCTGTTTTAGAAGGTTTTAAGTTTTCTTTCTTTAAATGGAACTAATGGCCTTTTCTGCATGGGAGAATTCCTTGTCTTCAGCTTACTGTAGGTGAAACCAAGCAATTGAGAACTACAAAGAAATCAGGAGTTTTGTTTAACATTGAACAAATATTTCCTTTCAGATTTACCTCCTTTAAATTTTACACAGGAGATTCTATTCATGCATTTTTTCTAGTAGATTATGAAGGTTTTTATGGAAGTACATGCTACTCACCCAACATTTCTTTCTTTAATTTTTCATTCCTCTCCTCAATTTGCTGTGGTAATCTCTGTGGAGAGAGAAAAGCTGGAATCAGATCCCTGCTTTCAATAATGCTCCCATTTTGGACATCAGCAGTGACAGAGACACAAATCCTGAAGTGCAGTTCCTACTCCAGGCTCTGAACACTGCTAATCCAGAGACAAAGCATTTCCCACTCCAGGAATGTCCTTCTGGACACCCATTTTTATCTGATGTCTCTGATACTTATCCCAAAGTACAACTGCTTCTGGGAAATCACTTTATCTGCCCTAAAATCCCTCAAAAACTGTGTGGAAGCTGAAATTCTCCCAGCAGTTACACACCTGTGAAAACCCAAACCCAACCATTGCTTCCATAAAATGAAACTTTCTGGGAAAGCAGCAATAGGGATGATTTGACCACAAACCATGATAATTCCAAACTGTTTAGTCTGGCACTGAAAAAGTCAAAAATAACTGAGGACTGAAATCAGAACCCCAGCTCTGCACTCCTGAAATACAAACAGTGCTCAGGTATTGGAGCTGGTACCAAATCAGGAATCAAAGAACTATTGTGCATTTCATATTTTAATCTGTAGTTTAACAGGGTCATGACATTCCCTAGAGCAGTGTGAGATCATTCCTGTGGGCAGGGAGGAGGAAGATTTGCTCTAACTGTGAATGAAGCCAATTTGCAGATTTTCTTGAGGCATCATTTTCATTGCCAGTGACGGGGGAAAGATCCTGTGACATTCCTGCAAAGCAGAGACACTTTTACCTCACAAGAGAGCAAAGCTGCTCAGCCTCCTCCAGGTTAGAGATGTCACCAGGTATGTGGAGTCAACAGCTGAAACTTGGGGTTTTTTATTATGAAATTTAGAGCTTTATGATGAATATTTGAAAAGTGTAAAAATATAGCTGTCAGGACTTCCTTAACAGCTTTTCAAGAAGGGAGTTTTAAGCTTCAGTCTCGATAGTTTGCTTCTCCTCTCAAATGTGACAAGGACCAGCTCAAGGCAGGACACACCAAATGCCAGTGCAGGGTAATTTGAAGGAACTTGTCCAAAGGGTTCTGCAGCCAAAGGCTCTGCCTGGCCAAGGGAGGTCAGGGAGCAGGAGGGGGTGGAACCCCCACCCTCTGCACTGCCCAGGCACAGAAATCAGGAATAAACCCTGAGCATTCTGACCTGGGCCTGAAGGATGGCCAGAGGAGCAGCAGCACTGCTGGAGATTCCCCTCTGGGGCTGGGCAAGGGCCCTCCTGTGGGATTATCAGGGCACAGACACTGAGAGAAAATCCTGGCTTTGCAGAGGTCCAAGGACAGTGTCTGTACTTGCAGGGGTTCCAAACAGCCTGAACAGAACCTTGGGGAACAGAACCAGCCACCCTGAGGGTCTGACTCAGAATCATGGATTATCCTGAGTGGGAAGAGACCCCCAGGACCATCCAGCCCAGCTCCTGGGCCCTGCACAGACCCCCAGCAATCCCAGCCTGTGCACCCCTGGAGCTCTGACAGCCTCAGGGCTGTGCCCATTCCCATTCCCTGGGGAGCAGTTCCTGGCCCAGGGGGAGCCCCAGCCCAGCTCCAGAGGCAGAAGCTCCTTTATGGGAGCTCAGCTGTTTTATGGGATCACCCCTCACCACCAACAGCACTCACACAGTTAAGCAGAATATTTTCTGCCATCAGTGCAACTGATCCAGTCCCCCAGGAAATCATTCCAGGCAAGGTTTCTTGCCTAATATGCCATAAGAGCTGTTCCTAATCTGTCACTTACAACACCACAGTGTGGGGAAAAGGGGGGCAGAATCATTGCTAATGATTTATTTTCCCAAATGGAGACTTAGAACAATTAAGCCTTTCAAAAAGATTTTTGTAACAACATATTCAGAGTGGGTTTAGAGATAAATTTGCAGGTGATGCACGTGAGGTTTTTTTTTTTCCTTCTGAAAAATCCATTGCAGGTTCACTGGTATGAAGCTGAACTAAAATAATGATAAATAAGTCAGGCCAAAGTTCACTGAAAGGCTTAAGCTTACCATGCAAGCTTCTCTGGCTTGATGAACTGATGGGTCTTTTTCTAGGACTGCCTTATAATCTTCCAGAGCTTCATCTAATTTTTCTGTTTTTTCATAGAGTTCTGCTCTCCTCAGCAAAGCTCTGACATAGTGAGGGTCTAATTCCACAGCTGGAAAACAAAAGCAAAGTCCAGGATTGTACTTGAAACATTTCTCCACCCCTCAAATGAATTCTGAAGTGTGTATTACATTTGTAAGTTGTCCTTAGAATGTAACTCAGGATCAAGCAGAGTTAAAGCTAAGTCAGAATTCAGAAACAGCTGCCTGGGACAGTGTCAAGATCATATTTCATTTAATGTCCACAATCTCTCACAGATGGGAGTGATTTATGATCACAAAGCTTTAAATGTGCAATCCTATCCATGCAGGGATTCTAAGTGATGCTACAGAAATGTTAAGGACCTGCAAGATATTTCAGTTTTTGTGTGTTTAGCAAGTGGCTATTATTAGATTGCAGCTAAAGTTAAATATCCCTCCAGACACACACAGCAGGGAAAATCAGCCTTGCCACGCTTATCTCAGTTCAAGTGGAGACAAACTCCAGGAGAATTTCTGGAGCTCTTCTGAATTTAATATCAAACAGTCCAGATTGTGTTGGGAATGCACAAACAGTGATTTCAGCTCTGTGAGCTGGCAGAGGGGCACCCTGACTGAATCTCAGCTTTTGCTCCCCTCATTCCCTTGGCAGCCAGGGCTGTTTGCAGTGGCAGTTCAGACTGAATGCTAAACTCAGCAGTAACCTCCACATGGTAATTCCTCAAGAATCCCTTCATCCATTTTCCCCCACAGAAACAGGGAATGTAAAAGATTTCACCCCAGAAACAGGGAATATGAAAGATTTTTCATCACAGCAAGAGGAAATATGAAAGACTTCACCTCAGAAAGTGGGACTATGAGGGATTTTTTATCACAGAAAGGGATCTCTCCATTTTATAATTCCCAGCCCATTAAAATGGTTCTGGGGACAATTAAATCTCAGATTATCCAGGTAAATATTGCAGTTTATTTCCTCTGGAAGGACAAAGGCAATGACACAGTCAGCAAGCTGCAGGTGACTGAATTGCTCTGCTGTGCTCCAGTCCCTGGGGAGTGGCAGGCCCTGGCAGCTGAAGTCTCCCTGCTCAAAGCACATCGATTCCCTCTGAGCCACTGCAAAATTCAAGGTGTTTTTCAGAAAGCAGCAGTACCAAAGCCAGGCAAAGCCCCAGTGAGAGAGGCCAGGGAGGATTTGGTACCTCCAGGAGCCCTTTCAGCAAGCACAGCTCCCATTTCTGTGCAGGCAGTGCTGGCACACAGCCACTGGATTAGTTCTCTGATGGGTAATTTGGATTTTTTTTCCCCAGCTGTCACAGGGAGTTTAACAAACACTCGAGGGTGGGTGAGTGGGTGGAAGCAATAAAGCAAAGCACAGCTGAACTGATTCCACCAGAAGGTGCAGAGAGAGAACTGTGCAGGGCAGGAACAGGGGAACATAAGCCCTGGTGACAAAGCAAAAGCTGTGCAGGAAAGGGACTTGATAATGCTTTTAACTCTATAAAGCCTCAGAGTTCTTTGGAATCTGGGATTAAACCAGGATTTTGGGGGCGGGGGGGGGTGGCAGGTGGAGGTTTGAAATCACAGGTGTGGGAAATAGTTTCCACAGAAAAGACTTTCCTCTTAAAAACAAGTACAAACTGCAGCCTTATGGTACAAGAGAATAGAAGTAAATTACTACAGGTAGGAAAGGTTTGACAGACATTTTACAAAATAAGTAATACAAAATAGGTGTTTTCTGTTCTATCCTTTAAAGACCCTTATGCCCAAAATTACAGCTCTGCAGTAAAGGCACTAAATGATGCAATTTATGTATAAAAATCTGGCACAAGGGCAGCACAGAGAGAAAAAAGTACCTTTGGTGCAGTCACTCAGGGCAGCCTCTGTCTTGTCCTAGAACACAAAAGAGTTTTGTTAGATTGAAGTCATATTTCCTCATGTCCCCAGCCCTGGGGGTGTCCCAGGAAGGGCTGGAGGTGGCACTCAGTGCTCAGGGCTGGGGACAAGGTGAGGATGGGGCACAGCTGGGACTCCATGGTCCTGGAGGGCTCTGATCTCCTCATAACTGCATTTGTGCCACAATCAACCCAGTGTGACACAGAATAAAACCAACACTCACCTGTTTCATTTTTGCAGCAGCTCTGTTTGAGAACAGAACAGCCCTGTCCTTCTGGAAGCAGGCTGGGCAAATCTGCAGAGCCTTGGTGTAGGAGTCTTCTGCTTCTCCATAGTCTGCAGAGCAACAGGAAAAACCCAAACCAAACCATTTATTTCTAATCACTGAACCCCATAGCTGAGATTCCTTTGGAAATATGGAGTTCTCAATATCTGGTGATATGACACCAGAATCAGTAGCTGCTCTCAAAGAACACCACTAAGTACATAAATACAATCAATTATTTTAAAATTGACTTAATTCTGCCTACAAAAGCAGGAATATACTCCTGACCTAAATGCAACAAGTGCAGCAGGACGTGGATGTAATGCTCATCCCTGACATTGTTTCCTCTTTGAGCAGAGGTGGAATCCCTTTGATTGAAGTGCTGAAAGGGGTCACTGCTCTGTACCTGCTCACAGCAGCTGCAGGGAGCTTTTATGGCCACATCATCTTCACCTGACTTAAAGATCAGAGGGGTTGTCAAGGAGAGGCCAGGGATGAGACTCCAGCAGCACTCCAGGCCTGTGGCTCTCCTGGCCTTAGCAGTTCTCTCCTGCCCTCTCTGATGCCTTCCAGAGCTGGAGATCACTCCCAGGATTGTGTTCCCTTAGGACACAGAGGCACCTGCAGCCTCTGCCTGCTCCTCGGGGCACACAGGTCCCTTGCCTGTGTCCTGAGGGAAGCAGGAACCTGCATTTCCTGCTTTCTCTGGGAATCCTCCACCCACCAGCAGATGCAATCAAAGGCAGGTGTCAAAACCACTTCCCCCCTTCTGTTTGTTCCTTAAAATCAATGTATAAAGGTACAAGACAGCTACAGAGCCCTACATCTTGGATCAATTCTAAGCACAACCATCAGCCCAGCTCAGAGCCCCGGGGAAGCCTTTTCTGATCACTAAAAAAAACCCTGGCTCTTGGCAGGCAGTCCAAAATCCATGGGTTTGTACGTAAACACTCAGCCTTCATGGGAATCCTGCTTTAGTACCTAAATCTTTGGGATTTAAACAACTCTAAAGGAGGTCTGATATCTCTGTCTCTTCTCTAGAGCTGGATGAAAAATGAAAGAGGGGATAAAATTCAACAAGGACGGTGTGAGATCTTCCTCAGGGTTTTCTGCAGCACCACCATGATGGCTCAGTACTACTGTGAGATTCTCTAACATCCACAGGGTGTTCAGAGGTGATCAACCCACCTCCTTTCTTGAAGTGCTCATTTCCTTTCTCCTTCAGCCCCGTGCTCTCCTTTCTTCTTTTCTACAAAAGAAAAGACAATGTCTCTGAGTATTTGACTGAAATGAACAACTAGGTCAGCTGCAGTTCCAAATAAAGTATGGAAGGGAAGCAGAATAAAACATAACCTGAAGAGTTTTAACTCTGCCAAGATCTGCTTGTAGACCCTGTGACATGAAATCCTTTATATCTCCATGAAACACTGGAGTGTAACAGCAAGGCAATTAAAAAGCTCCACTTCACAGCCACCAGGATGCAGGGAGAGCATCCATGGAGAATTCCATGCTTTAAACCAACACATCAGCTTTTAGCTGGCTGTTTGCTTCTCCTTTCCAACTGCATTTAATTCACTCACTGCAGGTCAACTATGCAAAATATATTTTAAATGTAAAGTCTCAAAAGTTTTGCTTGAAATAATTCCACCTCAGAAATTCCAGTTATTTTCAGAGATGCACAAGGAAAAGGTCCAGGCTGAGAAACATTTCTTAGGCAGAAAGAACCCCCAGAAGCAGGTTCTTTGTCCAGTGAGAACTGCACATGTGAGCAGAGCTGTGTTTTCAACCATGAACGTCTTGGCACAAGGGGAGGCCATGCTCAGGCTCTCAGCCTGTGACACAGAAAACTCAGGATGTCACCGAGCCATCCCTTCAACCTCCTGACAGTGCAGACACTCCTGAAACAAAGCAGGGAAAGGCAGGAACATCACAGAGCTCAGGAGTTGTTCTGTGCTACAAAAACCATCCTTGGAGCACCAGTTTTTCTCCCAGCACACAAAGGATTTCAGTGGAGGTGTCTGTAAATGACAGATCACTGAGCAATTAAAAAGCCAACAGTAGGAAAAGGAGCAGTTTCCTTTCCTGCAGATTGTGTGAATCAAGGATTAATGCAATTATCAATATCACACAGAACATCTCCTTGGAAACAGCTAAATATAGTACAGAGTGTGGAGCACTGCACCAGCTCCCAGCTATGCCAAGGAGCTGACAAACAGCTCAAAATCACAGGTTCTTCCTCCTGCTTTTATTGGCTTTGGGAATTGATTCCTGACCATTGGCACCACCTCGAGAACAGATCAGGCTCAGTGGAAGGACACTGAGTCATGACACGAAATTCCACAGCAAAATCTCGTCTGACCCCTTTGATACATGCCCAGACCATCAAATTTGTTCCTACTGCCTATTAATTAGCTTTTCCAATACCCACTCCTGCTCACATTTTAAAGAAACCCCAGGAAACACAGGGCAGACAAAGCATCCCAATTATTCAGGAAGTGCCTTTGCTCAGGGAGGGCTGACAAAGCCCCCAAGCCCTTCCACAACACCCCAAGGTACACAGTTGGTGCTTTCTAACCATGAACACACCAATTCCACACTTCAAGCTGCCTGAAAATCCCAGATTCTCTGTGTCATGCAGAACTCTGCAGTTCAGCACAGGGAATGTGGAACTGCTACACCTCAATTTTCGAGGGAGCAGACAGAAATTCCTGCCTGGACCCCACAAAAAGGCATTTTAAAATACTCTGCAGTGCACAAAGGGTGAGAATGATCCCAACATTTTGTGGCACTGAACAAAGCAGCCCCATCTCAGCACAGGGCAGGCCTGAGACGAGGATCCTGCTGGAAAGATCTCCACAGACAACCCTCAGTGAGGGGAAGGGCTGCTGAAACACAAACCCCACTGACTTCATTGCTCATGACCTATTTAGAAGTGGCCTTTCAGTGCCATGAGCACTCTCTGCTGCTCAGGGTTCAGTTACAGCTCCACAAGAATGAAAGGATTTTTATTATGAACACGACTACAGCATGCTCACACCAGTCCTGAGGCCGAAACCCTGGAATCAAGGGATGTTGCATGAAAAGTTTGACCTGTATTATCAATATTTTGTTTCATTTTATCCAAGTTATTAAAAAAATTACGTGTTTACCCTCATTATGCATTAAATGCTAATATAAAAAGTGATTTGCAACAAGAAAGCTTCAGAAGAATAAGCTTTATATTAAAAAAGGAGTAAAAGGGAAAACAACAAAGCAGCACTTCTAAGAGCTCTGTGTATGATTTTGTGATTTATTCAGCTCCCTGCAAAGCAGCAATGGTTCAAAACTTGCATTTCTGTGAGAGCCTGACCAACATTTTCAACATATCCCTGGTTTATGGGTTTCACTCCCAAACTGAATGTCCAAAGTACTTTTAAAAAGGTGAAGTCTGTAGGGTACCTCCTGCACATCGATGGATTTGCATTTCAGGTATGACTGACCAAGGAGCAACATCTGAAAGCCAATTCCTCTGGCTTTTCCACAAAATGTGAAAGCATGAAAAATGGATGAGCCCCTCACATGCTCAAGGCACTGCCCTGCAAAGCAGGCTGGGTGTGAAATAAATACATTATTTATTTCTCCAGCCACACATTCCTTTAACAGAAATTCCTAAGGCAGAACAGGGGAAAGGCAGCTCTTAGGATTTCCATTTCAGCTGGGCTGCTCCAGGGGAGGCAGGAGAACCTGCTCACATCCAGGGAAAAGCCCAAAGCACTCCTGCACTGAGAAGAGCCAGCTGTGCCCTGAGGATGCTGAATCCCACTGGGACCGGATCAGGCCCCAGGGAAAATCCTAAGTGACACGTGAAGGGATTTGCACAATGTCCCCAAAGTGTCCCCACCAAACTGGTCCAGGACAAGAGCCAGGGAGCTGCCCTTCCTCCCTCCCTCCCAGGGAATTAGGTCAGCCTGAATCCTGGAATGCTGTGCCCAGGAAAAGCCATCCTGGCCTGCTCCATGCCCTGGGGCTGCTCACACACACCACTGGAGCCAGCCACAACTCCCCAGTTTAGGATTTTCTGCTCTTCAATGGCAGCAAAATCTGAAGGTTTGGGGGTTTTTTTGTGAATTTTAGTAATGCAAAGACGACAAATTCCAAGGCAGGCACTGATTGTGATGTGGTTTAAGTAGTTTTTGAAGTTCAGAAGAAATAACTGAATGTAACTGGTGATGATTGTTTCAGGATCTGATTAGAAATGTTTAAATTTGGGTACTGAATTCCAATCTCATACTCAGAAAAAGATCAGTATTTAACCCAAAGCCAGGGCTGCTGAAGGTGATCTCAAGTCATGACAAGGGACAGCTTGGCCTTGTGACAATAAAGCACAAACCTAAATCCCACACAGCCCCTGCACCTCAGCTGCTCTGCCAGAACACTCAGGGTTAACAAGAAACCCTGAGTTATAATAACTCTATAATTTTAAATAAATTTCATTTGGATGTTCAATGTAACTTTTATAATAATAAAAGCATTAGTCTGCTATTAGAGAAGACAGCAACCTACACATTCCCTATTTCCTTGGGAAGTGAGCAACAGAAGTGTTGGAAATGAAATCCCTGAACAGCCAATGGGAGCTGAAGGAACAACACCCTCAGTTTGTGACATTGCCCACAACATTTCCTCTGGCTGTTCCTGAGCCTGGATTGATCCCTTGATTTCCCTTTGCTGGGAACTGTTCCTGGCTCCAGCCCTGGACACTCTCCTTACAGTGACCCTGTCCCTCACAGTCCCTTGGGAAGGTCACCAAAACCAGGGAAATCCAAATTCCTGGAGTTCAGAAGGGGCACAGAAACAGGAATCTTAAAACAGATCAGAAATGCATTTTTCACCTTCCAGTCCCACTTCTCAGTCATTCATTAGCAGTTGTCTGCTTCCCCCTGCAGTTTTGGGAAGCTACTGCTCTGTCCAAGGGTTTGGATTTCAGCTTAAGGTTGGAGTCACCCCAAAATGCCCTTTTTGAAATCTTGAAAACACCCAAAGCTGCACTTGAGAGCTTCCAGGGCAATGGCAGGGATAGACCTGGCCTGTCCCTGCTCCCTGAGATTCCATGGGAAAGAACTTTTACTCTTTCTACTACCAAATCTCCAAATCCCACCGAATTGGAAGCACTGCCAGACACAGGGAAGGAGGTCACAGCCCTCCCTGACAGCTCCAGTTAAGCCCAGCCTAAGTGTGCCTCTTCCTGAGGCACAGTGTCACAGGCACTCTTCCTGAGTGACAACAGTGCCATTCATCCTTCCTGCTCCAGAGGAGCAGCCTGGGGCAGGGAGAGTGGAGCTGCCCATAAATCCATTGGCATGAGAGGAAAAGGCCTGGATCTGACAGGAGCAGTCTCTGCCAGAGAAATGCACAGCTGAACACAAGACTCAGATCAGACAGCAGCACTCAAAGGGACACGAAGGGAGGATTTTCCCCTCTTCCTATTAAATTGTCACTCAGCAAAAGAGCTTTGTTTGTTTAAAACTCGAAGAATTATAAAATCACACAGGGAGATTATAATTCCAATTTTTATTAAAATTCCTCTCTCCAGCTCTTGCAATTAGTGACCCCAGCAGATACAGATTTACTGCTCAAATGCAGGGTTTAAGTCAGAAAATGTAACAGGATGTTTTATTCTATACAGAAGCTTCCCTTTTTGGAAAACAATGGGATCAACCCAAAGGCACAGGGAGGAAAGGAAGGGTGAGGAGGGGGCAGCTTAAAGGAAATGTCTTCACTAAGCCTATGTTCTCTAATATATCCCAGAAAACAAAAGGATTAAAAAAAAGGCAATTTTACTGTTTAGGCCAGCAAGAATCTCAGGTATCACTCCAAAATCCTATTTCTAAAAATTAGTCCTACCCCATTCTCACAAGACACTCCTCAAGAATCTCCTCTTGCTTGTCTTGCTGACACATTTCCTGCTGTCAGAACAGGAACTGTGATTCCAGTCAGCTGGAGGTCCAGGCCAGATGGAAAGGCCAGAGAAGGAACAGCTCAGGAAGAATATTGGGTATTTATTCTGGTGTCCTCCAGAGCACAGGGGTCAATATCCAAAATTAGAGCTCCCCAGGCCAGGTGCTGAAGTCCTTGCCACAGGACAGGACAGCATCTGCCACGATGGAGGAGCTGAGGGACTGGGAGGCCTGCACTGGATGAACTCCTCATTAAAGGGAGTCCCTCAGAGCAGGGCTGGGCTGAACAATGACCCTGGAACAGCTGCTGGGTGTCCTGGATTAGTTCTGCAGAGCAGCCCCACGTCAAAGCCATCACTGTCACTGACAGCCAGCCAGAAAAATCTGCTTGGAATGCATCAAAAGCAATTTGCTGCTCAGTGCCTCTGCTGAGGCAGCAGCAGCAGCCTTGTGAAACAACAACCAAAGCCTGGAAAGGTGAATTTCAAGCCTTAAAAAGCTCAGAGGTGAAAGCCCAAGCACTGTTTTTAAGAACTTCTTACAGGTTTGTGTCTTAATATCCCTGCAAGTTCTTATTTTCCTTCTCTGTGCAGAGCAGATTTCTTAGGGTATCCCTGCTGTCTCCCTGGAAGGAATTCCTGCTGCTTAACATTAGAAATCTCACTGTATGGGGCTCTTGAAATGTAATTAGAGAAAACACACAATCACTCACCAGCTCCTTCCCTCTGAGCTCTGCAGCAGCCTCTGCTCAGGTGAGTGTTTCTACTCTGAGCTGCTGGAATCTGCACAGAAAAACCCAGAGCCAGGACCAGAATCTGCCTTTGCACCTCCAGAATAAATGAGACTTTTCCTACAGCCCATTCCTGGAGAACATGGCTCCACAGAGCCCATTTATTTCAGCTGTTGAACACAACAATGGGCCTTTGGTTACAAAAACCCCAACCTATGAAGGTGTAGCCCCATAAATTTCACTGGAGCAAGGCTCACATCCAGCTCTCCTTGTGCCCCGAGCCCTCAGTTTATGGTTGGTGCTGCAGCACCAGCTCCTGGGGAGTTTCTGTTATTTAGACAAGCAGCCAAATCAAATCCACCTCCCCAGGAGCCAGCTCCAGGCTGCTGTTTGATGTCTGCTTTAACCAGCACTGCCCTGCATCCAGAAGCACAGCTTGATTTCCCTGTGAATCCCCACCCTCAGTGCTCCACTCACCCCGAGGTGTGCCAGCACACAATAACCCAGCAAGGACTGCTGAGGGGCTGCTCCCCACCTCAGCAGCCAAAAAACACTTCTGAGCTTTTCTGTCTCATTTGCTGCAGCTGCAATAAGAAAAATGAATAAAAAATCACGTCGCCCTTCTCAAAAAAACCCCAAACAAAAAAACCCAAACCCTTTTGAGTCACTGGGAGCAGGCTTAAAAGGTTTAAAAAGCTCTGAGTAAATGAATGCACAGCACTGTTTGCAGACTGGGACTGCAGGACTTCTTCTTAAAAGATGCAGCATTTAACAGAATCTTTTTACAATCAGAATATACAGAACGTTTCACTTTTAAAAATAAATTCATGGCCATCAGCAGCAAATACGAGGAGAGTTGGAGCAGCAATTGAGGAGTGACCTACCCAGGGGGAGATCATGGAAGGGGCCACTCCAGTGGCTGCAACAACTGTCTGAGCTGCTGATTCTGCTCTGCATTCAGAGCTCAGCAACGTTTTGCTAGAGAAAAAAACCCACATTTGAAAACCTGCAACATTCAGAAATCTCTCCATGGAACATAAAAAACTGCTGATCCAGGACTTGTGGTGCTGGTGAGAGACAGAATCCCTCAGTCTGGGTAGCTGAGATCACAAACCACTCTGAAGGGCAGAATTGCTCAACACCACTGGAAATAAACCTGCAGAAAGATGAGAGCTGCAGCTGCCTCCAGCCTTTCTCTGAGCAAATCTTCCCAGTTTGAAGCAGTTGTTGTTTTGCACTCCCATAGCCCCTTTCAGTGGAGTTCCACAAAGCTGAGTGCCAAGATTCAACATTCCCAATTATTTTGGTCATTTGACAGCAGGCAAAGATCCATGTGCAAAATGAGATGATTATCTAAAAATACACCCAAAGCAAGAACAGCATGAAAACTAACACAGCCAATTGCCAGGCTTGCTGCTCCTTTCAGAGTTTAGTTCCAGAACCATTTCCCCCCCAGTTTTTAGCAGTTTTTCTCTGAAGCTCTCAGGTGCTGCAGCCCCAGTGTGACTCATGATGACAGTGCTCCTCACTGGACAGGAATAAACACAAGGAAAAAAAAGAGACTGTTCACTCAAGAATGGAAAAAACCCAAGGGCAATGAAATTATTTTTGTGTGAGGAGGTCATGGAAGGTGATTTTTGCCCTCTGCTCAGCACCTGAGAGATGCATTTGGAGAAAAACCCAAATCAAACTCCCTCCTACAACAACAACAACAAGACACTGACTTCCCAGAAGGAGCCCAGGGGAGGCCCCAAGATGCTGAGGGCTCTGCAATAAAGGAAATTCTAATTAAACATAGGACAAAAGTTTCCAGGATAGTTAAAGAGCAGCACAGGGAGCCAGAGGGGCTGTGCCAGAGATCTCCCTGGCTCTGGGCAGGGGTTTGGACTAAAATCCTCCAAAGGATGCACCACAACACCTCCTGACATTCCCACCCCCCTGTTCTTCATTATTAAATTACAACTGGCAGCACTGTTCTGCCCATTTCCAGCCCAAACTGAGGCACAGAGTTCCAAAGGGATTCCCAGCAGGTCCAGCAGAGATCAGAATTACTTTTCAGTCTCACTCCCACCTCAAGGGGACTCTATGCCATGCTGTCCTCCCCCAGTATTGCTTTCCTTCCTCAAGAAACTTCTATATTAACACAAAGATTGGTTCTACAGATGAAAAACTGCATATTTCTCTTCCCTGCTGCAGGGTGAGTTTGTCCAATGTGACAGCACTGAGAGCAAACAGTCCCACACATTTCATGTGGTTTTGTTTGACTAAAGCCCAAACAATCCACAGGGATCTATTCAAATTGAATCCCAACTCTCTGGATTCCCTAACCCAACCTTTCAGGAAAACTACCCTGAAACCTGCTGAGTTTTGGAGAAGCACCTTGCAGGCACTCAGGGGAAACCAAGGGATGCACAGACAGTAAACAACAGGGAACAGGGAGAGTTTTGTTGCCTGTAATCTCTGAGTCACAGCCACCCCCCTCACTGCTCAAGGCACACAAAATCTGCCCTGGAATGTGAGGATTTAGAGCAGCAAGGAAAGCCACAAACATTTGTTACCTAAAAGAAGCAATTCAGAACAGTGAAACCAAACACAGGAGGGTTTTAAAGGGCCCTTGGTGTCAGCCCCAGCCCATTCCAAACACTGAGTGCACACAGATCATTTCAGGCCCAACACTGGTGCTTTGCATTACCTGTTTCTCCTCCTCTGGCATATCTTTCTCTAGTTCTAGCAAGTATTCTTCATCTAGTTCTGTCTGCTTCCTTGAGCTATTCCCATCATCCTGAACATTCCCTTCTTCATCCAGCACAGGTCCTCTGGCCTCAAAGGAGTCGTGACAGTCATGGAAACATTCCTCTGCGGGCTGCTGGCCCGGGGATGGGGCACTGCCAAAGCTCTGGGGGTGCTCAGCATCTCTGGGGTCAACCTCTGGGGACTTCTGGTCTGACAGCTTCAGGTGATTCAGCAACTCGTCAGGTGCATCTTTAAATTCTTCCATGCTGGACTCCTGGGAGGGGGTTGTGGAAATGAGAAAGGAGTGACACTGGATAATCATCGTTTAAAAGGTTTGTCAGCAAACAGAGCCCAGCGTCCCAGGGTGGGGGAGGCTGGGAGGGACCACAGCGGGTCACTGGTGCCACCTCCTGCATTCCCGAGCACAGGGCACGGGATTGTGTCCACACAGCTCTGGGACAGCCCAGGGAGGAGATTCCAGCCCCTCCTGGGCTCTGCTCAGGGCCGGGCGCTGCCCAGGGCCGTTCTGCCTCCTGTGCAGGGGAACTCTGGGGCTCAGGCCCTGCCCGTTCCCCTGGTGACACTGCTGGGCCTGGGGCAGAGTCCGGGCCCTGCTCTGCCCCCTCCCTGCACATTTACACACACCCAAATGTAATTCATGATTTAACTTCTTTATCCGCACTTACACAGCTTTAACGTGCTCTCTACATCCCTAAGGGAAACTCGGATCTCTCGACGCGGGGACAACTTCCTCTGATCCCATGTCCCGTGCAGGGACACGCGGCCGGGCCAGTGCACCCGTGAGTACGGGAACTGCCGGGCTCAGACCTCCGGCACCGTCCCGGCACCGTCCCGGCACAGCCCCGCGGCACCGACCCCAAACACCGCCCCCGGCACGGCTCGCCCTGCGCGGCCCCTCCAGCCCTGCCGCGACCCTCGGGGCGCCGTGCCCGGCTCGCAGGGCCCGCTCCGCGCTTCCCGGAGCTGAGGGCACGGTCCTGACCGGGGCCATCGCCCTCCGGATCGCCCCGGGCCCGCCGGAGCCCCCAAGCCCCGGGCCCGCACTCACCTGCGCCAGCCGCACTTCCGGCTTCCGGCTTCCGCCCCACCCCCGGCACGAGGGTGACACTTCCGGCACCACCAGCCAATGGGCCAGGGCAAGCGGGCGGAGCATGCCGGGAATTGTAGTTCTCTTTTGTGACGTCAGGGAGCGCAGGTGCGAACAGGTGAGGGCAGGTGAGGGAAGAGGAAGGCAGCTGAGCAGAGGAAGGCAGCTGAGAACAGGTGAGACTAGGTGAGGGCAGGTGCCTCATCCTGCTCGTGGTCCCTTTCCCCGCAGGGCCTCACTGGTGTAAATCATCTCCGTGTTTCTTGTCGGCTCCTTCAGCCCCTGCGAGGCCACAGTTGTGTCACCCCAAAGCTTCTCCTCTCCATGTGAACAATCCCAGCTCTGCCAGCCTTTCCCCCCAGCAGAGCTGCTCCATCCCTCTGAGCATCCTGGCCTGGCTCCAGCAGCTCCAGGCCCTTGCTGTGCTTGGCCAGGGCTGGGGCAGCTCTGCAGGTGGGGCTCTCACCTGAGGGGGCACAGGGGCACAATCCCAACCCCTTTCCTGCTGCCCTCGCTGGGGGATCAGCCCAGGGGTTCATTCCTCCATGTCCAGCTCTCACCCACCATCTCACTGTCCATCTGTCCATCCCCAGCCTGGAGTGAGCCCAGGAATTTGCCCTGATCCAGGTGCAGCACCAGCTCCTGGCTGTGTCAAACCCCATGGCATTCCCAGGACCTGCTTCTCCCTAATGAGCATTTCATGTTTATACAGCTCAGGAACATGTGGCTTTTTGCCCTGAAACTCTGAGGTGACTCTCCCCTTGTTCAGCCTCACAGCCCATTCTGGTTTCATTAAAAGTGTTCTAGGGTATTTCAAATCTGAGCCCAAAGGGAAGCATGAATTGTGCCAGGGCATAGAACACCCCTGGATTCAAACAGCCAGAGACTTGGGAGGCTGTACACTTGAGCTGTTCTTCAGAAATTCCTAAATACTGCTGCTTACAGCAGAAGATTCAACACGATGCCCATGAGCCAGGTGACAATTTGAGTTGATAAAGCCCAGCAATCTGGAGAATACCTTCTCATTATCGATTATAATTATTGAACACATGATATCCAAGTCCTCCCGCTGCCCTAAGGGGAAGTCCTGCTGTTTAAAAGGCTGGATTTGTGTCGTGTAAAACCCAGGGACTCCAGTGCAGTGGAGGATTTGTGACTCTCTCCCGCCACCGAAATCCCGTAGGTGGCGATGTTGGATTTCCCAAGCCAGGTCCCCCGTTCCTTTCGATTTGAAACTGGTTGACTTTGGTGAAAGTCGGGCTGGAGCTCCCCCAGCAGAGCGGGATTGGACTCTCAGCCGCCCAGGAGAGGGACAAATGTTGCACAACTACCGCAGGCTCCAGGCCATATGCTGAATTTTCTTCTCGGGACAGCTTTTTTGATCCTCACAGTGAAGAAACCAAAGCTCAACAAATCAAGCAAAGGAAAAATAATTACGATTTTCTGGAGGTCACAGAAAGTTCAGGTGCTTCACCAGAATTGAACATTTGCACACAAGTCTCAGTGGAATCAAATGATTGTGCTTCCCGAAGAACATTTTGAAAGGAAATTGTGAAATAGGCAATTAAAGCCTTTTTAATCACAGCTATAAATTAAAGTTTTACTACATCCGCTTTTTAGGCTGGCTTATTAGAGAAGCAGTGATGGATTGTTATTAATTTTGAATATCCATTCTCTTTTTCTCTATGCCTTGGCTGGAGTGTTGTAACAATTATGGGAATTGCTAGACAGGGAACATGTTCTTCACAGCTCAAGCCGATGTATTTTGTCATAAGAAATTCCCAGTTACAGCCCCAGATTTCCTTTCCCTGTCTCCTTCCACTTATGTGGAAGTGGGATTTGGGCTATATTGGGAAAAAGCCAGGTCACAGATTACAGCTGAGTAGAAATGTAATGTAATTTTCTGCTTTAAGGCAGGAGAGCAGAGGAGTGCAGGGTGACCTGTCCCTGTCACAGTGACATAAATTGGCATCATAGCCCTGCTTTTCTCCACAGGGACACTTGGTTTATTCCCTCAGTTCAGTTCCAACCCAAGCAGACAAACAGGTTGTCCTGGGATCGTTAAATCTGAGGGTGGAATTGCAACCTTTCAGTCCCCAAAAAAACCATGGTGGGCAGAAACATTTTTGGGTAGCATTGGCACGAACCCAGCGTGATGTGTGTCCATGTGCTGAGGTGTTTCTCTCTGACCTCGCCAGGTGCAGGTGGTGTTTGTGTGGTGCACCATCCCCGTGCTCCATGTCCTGCCCTCTGCAACGTGTGAGAGGACCTGGGAAGAAGGTGAGCAAGTCTCTTGTGAGTCAATCAAACCAGAATCCGTGGGGATGAGCTGGTTAGTGTGTGGGATAAGGAACACTGGATGTGAGCACAGCAATAATTCCATCCCATAACTGCTGTGATTATCTCCTGTGCCAGGCAATTTTCTGCTCATTTGTCTGAGGTGAAAGTCAAGCACACAAACTGAGAGCACAGAGCTCAGCTGCTGAATAGAAAGTTGCCTTTTTGACATTTGCCAGACTGGAACTGTACTTTGCAATACCAATGTCCTCTCCTCTCCCCATCACATTTGTAAAGATAATGGGAAGCTGCATTTCCAAAAAGCAAAGGATGCAGGATGCTCTCCAGCTTCAGCCTCATTCAGCTGGATTGATTTTACCATAACTCTTCTCACAAATAAGCAGCACTTTTGTGAGAGCTGAGTACACTGAAACCTAATGGGTTTAATTTCTGTACAGCTGGGCTGTGACAAAGCTCCCTGAGCCATTCCAGCTGTGCCTCTCCACTGAGTGGCTCTGGAGCAGCCCCTCCTCAGGGATGAAGCTCCACACAGCAGCTTTACCTGGGGAAATTCAGTGTTTCATGAACACCTTTGGTGCTAAATGGCAGCAATTCATTTTGAGAGGTGAAGCTGTTTGCCCACAGAGTGGGTTCATCAGAAAGTTTGTGAATGAGCATAAAAAAGACACCACCACCATGTGCCACTGCCATGTTCTGCTTGGCAAATTCATTTTGGCTGTAATAAAAAAATGGGATTGTCCCACAAGGCCTCATGATCCTGCCCTGGCCCAAATAGTTTTTCCTTTAAAGGAAAACATTGCATCAAATGAAGGACTAACATAAGGAAGGGGGTGATTTGTACAGCCTCGTTTGGGCTGGCTTTCCTGGTATAGGTTGTAAAAGGTTCCAGTGGAAAAAATGAAGATATTCAGAATAGATCTCGTCTGGACAGGTCAGGTGGCCTTGCAAAAGTTTCATATTTTAAGATGGCATATCAGAATTTCTCCTCTGTAATCTCTGTAGTCCCTCCTTCAGATCCATGTGAGTTTTTCCCATTTTATAGATTTTTTTATTGCCTGTACCTGTGTTGAGGCTGTGACTGGAGGTGAAGCTGGTGTTGTTTGACTCTTCTTATCTGAGAGGCAAAGGAAAAGCCTCTAAATGTGCAGAGCTGTTTGCAAAGAGTGCTCAAGGAACCAAGGGCTGGGGTTTGGCTCTCCAGTGGTCACTCCTGTTTTGGGAGGAATTTGGAGTGATTTAGGAGTGTTGCTTTTAGAAATCAGATCCTCTGGTAGCCTGGATGTCTGCAGGACACTCACTGGAGTGCTGAAATGGAGATTCTGAGCTCTCACCACTGCTGGAATTTTCAGACTTTCTAAGAGATCCTGGTGAAGGAACTCCTTTAACTAATTCCTGATGGAAGAGTTACGTGTGTTGGTGATGAGGGAAGCAACTGCATCCCAGGAGCCACAATGGCAAATTTAGCGGCTACGAGTGTTTTATTTTGTAGTGAGAATCCTGATGAGGGATCTTGGCTGAATTCCAGCCCTACAGTAACAGGAGCAAGTGTTTCAGTTGTTGAGAAATTACTTTAATCATTGTTTTCCATCTCTAAAGTGCGAGTGTACAGCGATGTACGGAGCAATCGGGAACTATGGGCAGAGCCAGGGCCAACCTGGAGAGAAATGACCTCAGGGCATTCCTCATTGCTCCATCAATGCATCCATCCATCATCCATCATCCATCCATCCATCCATCATCCATCATCCATCCATCCATCCATCATCCATTCCTCCATCCATCATCCATCCATCCATCCATCCATCCATCCCACATCCATCCATCCATCCATCCCTCCATCCATCCATCCATCCATCCATCCCACATCCATCCATCAATCATCCATCCATCATCCATCCATCCATCCATCCCTCCCTCTATCATCCATCCATCCATCCATCCATCCATCCATCCCTCCATCATCCATCCCTCCATCATCCATTCCTCCATCCATCATCCATCATCCATCCATCCATCCCTCCATCCATACCTCTATCATCCATCCCTCCATCCATCCATCCATCCATCCATCCATCCATCCATCCATCCCTCCCTCCCTCCCTCCCTCCCTCCCCACCCTGGCACAGCTGGGCACCCCCCACCCCGTGCCCACCCCATTTCACCCCTCTCTCCATACAGGTGTGTCTGGCTGCTCAGCTCTCCCAGGACACCTGAGGAATTCCCTGTGCCCTTCCCTTGGCGTGTGCAGCCCCCCTGCCCTCTGCTCACGCCTCAGTAGTTTCTCTGGGAATTAACCGGGAATGTTGCAGTCCCTGCTCTCGGCACTGCTGGGACAAGAAGCCTCCTGTCCGTCCCTGCTCCCCTCCCGAGCTCCCCTGAGGAACCCAGCACGGGTCCGTTGCTTCCCCCGGCCTGGCGGGAGGCAGGGCAGTGTCCGGAGGGCCCGGAGCGGTGGGAATCCGCCCGTTCCAGCGGGGACCTGCCCTCCAGGCAGCGCTGCCCTTCAGGGCGTGCCCGGGGGCTCATCCGCAGAGCCCTGGCCGGCGGCAGGGCCGTGCCCGTTGCGCTCGGGCAGGAGCTGGAAGGTGAAGAACTGGCAGTGCCCCTGCTGCCCGCTGCCCTCCCGGGCCGGGCTGAGCAGGGAGCTGCAGTTCCTGCACTCCTGCAGCGTGCATAGCTCCAGCTGCGGGTGGCTGATCCTGCTCACGTAGCCGGGGCTGGGTGATGCCGAGGATAAAGTCCTCTGGCTGCTGCTCAGGAAGCTGCCGCTGTCTTCCAGGGAATCTCTCCTGGCGTGCTCGAAGGAGCAGCGGTTCCAGTTTCTGTAGCTGTAGGGCCACCAGCCCAGCTGCTTGCGCCGGTGGCACTGGCATCTCAGGATCTGGATGAAAGCCCTCTTGAACTCCTTGCTGGAGCAGGGGTAGATGATGGGGTTCAAGCAGCTGTTGAAGTAGCCAAGCCAAAAAATCACCTTGAAGATTGTTTCAGGGGGCTTCAGAGCCGAAAACAGGGATCCTGTCCAAGGGAAAGCAAGAAGAGAATATCTGAGATCAGAGGTTTGTCTGCTTTTAGGAAGGGAACATGTTCATCAGATCACTGTTGGAATCTGTGTTTTAAAACTCTTTTATGCACGTTGCTTTCAGTGTTTGTCTTCTGGTACTAAAATGCTATTTTGAAAGCTAATAAGGAAATGTTTCCCATCTGAAAGCTAAAGGAGTACGTCATTGATGAAGGATTAAAAAATAAGAAGCAGTCCTTGTGTTTATAGGTGCACACCTGCTGCAGGAACATTTCCTGACCCCAGGGATGGATCAAACTTCCCTTGTCCAGACTGTTGCACGAGGCACACGAGGAATAAGGCTGTGCCTTCTTCAAAGAGCTTTCAAAGGTCTTTCTTTAAAAGAAAAGTGTTCCCAGGCCCCTCAAAAAAGCGTTTCCAGACACACCTTACAACTCCTAATATCTCCTCTGGCAGCTCTTGAATGGCCCTCCCTTTATCCAGATTATTGTGAGAGTACAAACCTCCTGAAACCTGAACTGAATTGGGGAACTTCCCATATCTCAGGCATTCATAAAAATGGTGTAACCCAAACCAAGAGGTTATTCTGAGGATACTTCCCCTTCCCTTCACAACCAAACAATTTCCCTAACGAGGCTGCCCAAATGAAAACTCACACTGGGGAATCCACTTCCTGTACTTTTAGTGGCAATTGATCAGCTAAATTTAGCAAATGGGGCTGGAGAAAAGAATGTGTGAGATTTTTATGGCAAACGGAGCAGGATCTGTTATCTGTTATCCCGGAAAACACCTCAAGTGACCACGGGGTGGGGATCCAGGAGAGAATTCCTCTGTCAGGAACTGGAGTTTGATTTGCAGAGCATTTCAAATGGAAGGTGACACCCCAGCCTGGCTGGGAAAGAACCTTTCCCTCTGGGGTGGTTTTGGATTTGCTGGGCTGTGGGAGCAGCTGAGTCAGTGTCAGGATGCCGTGGAGGGGCGGGATGTGATTCTGGGCACCATTCCCATCTCACAGCAACGCAGAGGTCGTGCCTGGGGCCTCCAAACTATGCAAGAGCACTTCCTCTGCTCCTGGGTGACAGCTCTGGGGTGCCAGCACAGCCAGCACAGCGTGTGTGGGGCCAGGGCTGTGCTGCACTCCCTGCACGAGGGGTCCTGTGGCCCCAGATCCCAGATTTTATCCTGGCAGAGTTTGGGAATGGTGCCAGGGCTGGGCTGCTGCTCCCTGCAGGAAGGATCCTGTGGCTCCAGATCCCAAATTTTATCCTGGCACAGTTTGGGAATGGTGCCAGCTCTGCCTCTGCCCTGGAGCTGAGGAACTCAAGGTTAAATGGAGAATTTAAAGGAATTTCCTCATGATTTCTGTGCTTCAGGGTTTTACAGGACTCCTGCAAGGTGAGCCCCTGTCCCTCAGGGCCGTGCTGCTGGCAGTGATATGTAGGGTTTGGCCAGAGCCTTTTCTGTGCAGCTGCTGCAGATCCTGCAGGTCCTGCCTCTGTCCTGATGGATGCTGCAGGAATTACAGAGCACAACGTGTTGAACACCAGAGAAACCATGAAATGCGTTTGAAAAATTTCCAGCATGCACCAAATCAGTGCAGCTCCCAAACTGTGTCTCCTGAATGTCTCGGGTGAAAGATCCAGTGACAATTCCTGTCATTCCATGGAATGAGCCATCACATTCCTCTAAAGCTTCAGGAAAAGCTGATCCAAGTTTATAACTGCAGCCAAGAAGAGGAGGATGCCACCAAACCTTCCCCATGCTCAGCTGCAAAACCTTTGCAGGGTTTATTTTGTGAGTGATAATTGCTGATATTTCCCTTCAGTTTAGGGAAAAGAGAAGATCTGTGGCTTTGCAAAACAACCACAAAGCACCATAATGTACAGGGAACTTTTTGGAGCTCATACTGATAAATTTCTTAAATTGTTTTCTGGAATTGCTTTTAAAATATAAATTATTTTCAACTCTTAAAGTCCAGCAAACCTCATGAAGTGGCTCAGGAGTGTCTATTTTTTCTTGGGTGTAGATTTGAATCCACAGTGGTGGGTTGAAAGGTCTGCCTTTCTCTGATACTGCAACAGCTGAAAATCCATAGGACATTCCTCTACCAAATTTAAATACTTTTAGGCAGGTTAAATGTGGACAGAGAAAATGCTATAAATAAATTAAATAAATTGATAAGGAATTTTACAGCCCAGATAAAATGAGTGGAAAGCAAAAACTGGGAAGCAATTCAGATAAAGGAGCTGAGCTTCTTTAATCTATATCACACAAGATCTTACTCCTGAATTTCCCAGTTTCAAAACCTTTCTATTGTTGCAACTAAATGCTGATCTTTAATTTATTTTTTTTTAATTAACTACAGTACTTTTTATTTAGCTGCATTAACCTGTCAGGAGCAAACAGGTGTGGGCTGTTTTGATACCTTGATAAAATGCTACAGCAAAGCCTGCTGGCCACACTCGAGCACCAGACTGATATTTGCTGCTCTAATCTCCAATCACTTCCACACTGCAGCCTGATAAAGAGATTAAATATTGCCCTGTGCTGATTTAAATTGCTCTTTAAAATGCCTGGAAAATTTGCATGTGCTTCTCTCCTCAGTGATTTATTCATGGTGGGGTGGCCAGAGGGATTTCCCTACTCCAAGTGATTGCTCTCCTGGTATTCCATGTTTAACAGCCTCACTCCAAGGGATGTGTATTTTCTGCTCACTTTTATTTCTCAGCACTAACCCTGTGATTTATTAATCACAGCACCACAATCTCCCTCTCACTGTGCCACTGATACCAATGAGATTTTTGCAAAGCACAAAGGGAGAACAGGAAATAGTTCAGAAATTCATCTGGATCAGTTTGGAGGGATCAGGTTTTTGCCCACAGTCACCAGGCTTGATGGAGCTGTTGAGCTTGGAGATACACTGAGCCAGAGCAAGTATCATAAAAAGGAAATAAGAAGTATTTTGTTTAGGAAGAACTAATTTCATTTAGGCTCTGACAGGTTCTTTATAAGGAATGCTTTATAACAGAAAAAGTCAGTCAAGTCTCCTCAATGAAATTAGGGAACACTGTGGGAAACAATTTGCCAAATTAATTCTCCTCACATATTCTGCAGGATATGGAGGCAGAGCATCACTGAGACATTAAAATTCCGGGTCCACTGGAGTCAGGGAAGACCTTGAAACCCTTTGAAAAGGCTCATAAGGACTTCAGTGGACCTGGGAAGAGTCCTTAAAATATCAGGGTGGGCAGCAGGAAAATCTTCTGGAATGGCTTAATTGTTGTACTCCTAATTAAGGAAAACTCTTCACCGACGGAGGTTTTAATTAAACATTCATTTTTAATGCATTGTGGGTTTGATATCAATTAAGTATAATAAATTACTCATAGAATGATCAGTTCTGCTCAGAATTTGTTACCTAGATTAGATAACGATTGGGGAGGAGTACTGTGAGTTCCCTGGATTTAAGGACGAGTCACTAGGGATGAATTTGGGGCTGTCAGGTGCTGCTTTCTGTGCCTTACAAAGGAAGTGCATTTCAAAGTCTTCTAAATCCAGTTTTGCTGAGATGGAAACACACCTAGAGGGGTGTGTGTTGAGTTCCTGTCCAGTTTCCTGGAACAAATACAATATCTGGATTTATTGCAATACAGTGGTACAACAGAGGGCTTTGCTGTGTGCCCCTGGATATTCCAGCTGGGAAACTGGAGATCCACTGCATGCCTTTGCCATTGTTTGAAGATTAAAGAGCCACAAAACATGAAACTCATTCTCTCTATTGATAACAGGTTGAAAGTGAAGTGTTTCAAAACCTTCTTGTTTGCACAACGTGAAAAAGAGGGAGAGAATGTGTAGTTAGTGATGGAAGTTTAGAGTCAGGTAAAGGTACCCTTGGAAGGCAATGCAGGGGCCAATCCTCTTTCAGAGATTCCAGATTGGTGCAGATTGGAGCCATTCTGGCTGGAGGTAAAGCTGAGCTTTTCAAGAGAAAATTCCAAGGTTTTAAAAATTGTTTTGGCGAGGGGAAGCGTTGCAAAGCACCAAGTGGTAACAGCTGAGTTCTGAGACAGGGAAAACAGGAAACTTCACCAACACCAACCCTCATCTCCATCTGTCCCCCAGGAGTCAGCTTGTGCAGCAATGGGCCTTGGTGTGCAAGGATTCTGCTTTATCAGGGAACTTTTCCCTGGGAAAAATGATTGATCTGATCTGTGCTGTGACCAGCACGAGCCTTTCCAGGCTGGGAATCTCCATGTTCCCGCTGTGATTCCTGCAGGAGCCACAGCTCCTGGAAGCTGCTGATGGCTGAGTTACATCCACTGTGTGCACAGCCAGTAAAAACCTCCCTGCAGAAGCAATAATCTGCCCCTGAGCAGAGTTGTTGTGAGTTTAGAATGTGCTGAAAGGATGTGGTTGCCTTTTGTTTAAGCTTTCTGCAGCCCTTCTCACCATGGGCTCAGCCAAGCCAGTGTGCCAAGGTTTTAGAGCTAATTGGATTTCTAAAGCTCCTGATTTCTTCCCTTCCAGCATCCAGTGTTTGTTTACATTCCCCTGGACTTATTTAATATAGGAAAAGAACCCCAAACAGTAGATGTTTACAAACAGTACATGATGAAGTGGAGAGGATGGTTATAAAACTAAGGGTTGGTCAAGCTGGGAGGCACTGCAGGCTGCTGGAGAAGAGGGTTAGGATAACAAGGAAAACAGCTGGAAAACAGTGAAAAATGATCTTGACAAACAGGGAGAGCATCCAAAATAAGCAGAATCAAATTCAATAAGGAAAATGAAAGGAAAACTGGATAAATTACAAGTAACAATGGGTGGCATACAAATCTGATGGGGTTCCAAGTCTGGCAGTTGTCATTCTCCAGTGTAATGTGGATTATGAATGTCCTGGAATCATGGAATGTTTTGGTTTAAAGGGACCTTAAAGCTCATCCAGTTCCTGCCATGGGCAGGGACACCTTCCACCATCCCAGGTTGCTCAGAGCTCCTCAGTGTCCTCGATGTGAGGAGTTTATGTCCTAGGACTGACAATCTGTAGCAGATGCCTCATATTTCAGATGAACAAATCACTGCAATGAGAACAGCATGAACTTCATTCACAATGACTCCAATCTGAGAGCTTTTGAAAGGCTCTGAAAATAGAAACTTATCTGGAGTGGCCAAAATAAAACCAGGACTTCAAGGAGTACAGATAGGCATGAGATCTTTTCCTGAACCCCAGAGCTGCCTCGCCTCCTTGCATTACAAGCAGTTGCCAAGCACAGCAGCTACTTTTGATTTCTGAAGGGACAGTGCCTTGTATTTAACCACAGAATTGCTGCCCTGGGCACCACCTCGCAGCCAAGCCCAGCTTTGTGACTTCCACCACAGAGAGAACTCGCCTGTGTTTAAACTGTGCTGCCCTCAGACCAATAAAATAAAACCAAGATCAGTTTTGGTCAGAATCTTGTCCAGTCTCTAAAGCTGCCAGTGCACAGGGACATGAACACGGCATTATTGTTGATATTGTTTAGTCCAAAAGAGTTACAGACTCCAGCAGCTCCTGACTAGACAGCACACGAGCCAAGATTATCCTTGTTTTGCAAAGGATTAGCTGATTAAGGGAGTCTAGAAAAGCTAATCTGCCTCTGCTGACATTTTATTTATTGTACTTCAATATCTGCAGTTGCTGAACATGCTCTGGTGTTTTCTCTCCTCCTTGCTTCTCCCTGACAGCTGAGCCAATCTGTCTTAGCCATGGCTGGTAGGAAATAGCTCCAGCATGGAACTGAGCACTGTTACAGAGGTGCTGGATGATTTTCCAGCACAGGTTTCTCTCTTGTCACTCAGAGATGGATGGCTATTGCTTTCCAGTTCTTAGGGCTCACCTGGAAGCCCATCAAACAGCTCCAAATCTTGCAGTGGGTCACAGGGAATTGTTTTAGTAAAGATGTGAAAAACCTCCTGGCTCTTTGGTCCTGGCAGTATTTCAGCAATACACCTGAGACCCTGAGCTCTGGCCTCAGGTGCTTTAGGGGCACCTGGATTTGTGTCACTTTCCTCAGGGCTGTTCCTGTGCCCTCCAGCCTGAGCAGCTCCTCAGGTGTTTGCACACCCCTCTGGTGTCCAGTTGCCTCACTAAACGCAGCATTTCCTCTGAAATTCTCCCTTCCCTCCTGCCTTTGATTTCAAGAGTTGTGACATTTCCTCTCACTGCCCAGTGACTCAGTCCTGAATTTTTTCCTTGGATCTCTCTGACCACCTGACACAGGAGCTGCTGCCATCCTTGGGGCAGAAGAGTCAGCACTGGTTGATTTCTCTGTATTTTGCATTTTGTGTATTTGTTTCTGACACTGAGCACTGTAGGGTTTCCCTTTGTTCCTCTGACAAACAAATCCAAAGCCTACAGAGGAATTACCCAGGAATTCTTGCAGTTTCCCCTACTTTGATAACAACTTTGTCCTAAACCTCAGATGTCTGTAAGTGACTGGAAATTGATACCCTTTGCAAAGCCAAGCTTAAAGCAGGGCTTAAGAGAGGCTATTTCAGTAGGAAAATGAATCATTCCAAAATAATCTGGTGCTCCCCACGTGCCAAAACTCTCTGTGCTGGTCAGTGAATGCCCTCAGGATGTTTAATTGTCCAGTTCCTGCTGTCTCCTGTCAACTGAACTTTGCACAGGGATTGACCTGCTGGATTGCCACATCTCATTAATTTATCTGAATTCTGTAACTATTAACTCGAGGTCATCAATTCCAGAGAGCTGGACTGGTCAGGGAGGGGAAGAGGAGACAGATGAGGTGAAGATAAGCCAGGCCTAAAGCCCTGCAGAGAACAGAGCCCAGTGGCACTGACAGCACCAGACCTAAAGCTTGGAAGTGTTTCCCATGGAAACCAAGGGGACTGATTTGGAATTCTCAGAGGTTGGCCTGATGTAACATAAATCTACATTCTGTACTTCAATATCATATTCTTTTAAGAATAGTTTTGTGCTGTCTGACCTACAAGGTGCAGAATATTTTATGTTATTTTTTATTACTTACAGAGAAATTACAAAAGCTTAACCCAGAGTGATAGTCCCAGCAGGTGTATCTTCATCCTGGGGCTCTTGAGCCCTTCCAAGTTCCAAGAGTTTTATTTTTCTTCAGTGGATGGACCCCAGGATTTGGGGGATTTAGGCTCTGAACTGGGCAGTGGATCCTGCTCTGATCTCCACTGCAATTATGCAGCAGGCTGGGGAAGTGCCTGCTGCATAGTTGCAGCTGAGTTTTCTCTCTGGGAATGTCTGGGAGAAGCCTGGAAAGTCTGCTCTGACATCTCAATTCACAGCAGTGACACTAAACCTCTCCTTCCACCATCCTTCATTTTGTATTCACTTTTTAAACAAAGGTATTGTCATAAAATTGGACACTCCAGTGTTTAAAGGAGGGAGTTTTAATGAGTGCTGCCTTAGTTCTGCAGGGCTCTAGCCTTTAAATAAAAAGAATCTCTTTCACTCATCATTTATCAGCCATGAATATTTAATGTAGTCCTGCTGCCTAAGGAAGAATTTGTATGAAAGGGATGAAAAGAAACATTTATTTTAAAAAACCAAGATATTTACTCCTCAAAGCTGAGTCACTGAATTTATGGCCTGAGAAGTTGTCTCAAAGACACAAATGTCTTTAGGTTTTTTTAATCTTGAATCACAAATAATTTTGAGTGGCAAGGGTGACTATTTGCACAGGCAGGGAGCTTTTATAAATGTGCAGCCAGGATGTTCTGTAGCTCCATTTGCTGTCTGGAAAGAATATCTGATACAGGAATAACCCAAATTTCTCACATGATTCTCTCTGATCCAAGTCCTGCATCCCCAGGTGCTGAAGACAGCTCAGCTCAGTGCTCCAGAACTGACTGGAGTGCTGAGAATTTAATGCTGCCCAGTGCCTGTGGTGTCAAGGCTGGAATTCCAATCTGCACTGGATAGAGAGCTTTCCTTGGGATTTTGGCTTGAAAAATGTTCTGGAAGCATTGATATGATTTCTTTTCATTTTTCCAAGCAATCTGCCTGCTTTCAGCACCACAGCTGTTCCCAGGGCATAGCTGCCACCTGATGGAATAACTCTGGGCTGGAATATCAAATGGGGAGCTGTGGAATAAATTGAAATGCCAGACTGGAATAAGAATAATTTTGCCTGGGAAACTCATGGAACTGCTGAGAATACCAAGGAAACTCTGCTACATTTAAGTAGATTTATTCAGACCTGGGGCCACAGAAATAACATTTACCAGCTTGGCAAACATTTTGTGGTTGGATCCACAGAAATCCAGAGTTGCTTTGCCAACACCCTCCTGCAGAGTCATGGATTACTGAGGGAAACAGGGAGCAGAGAAATAGAAACATAAATAGCAAGGATGCAGATGTGAGGTGTGATTTGGGTTACTGGGGCAAACAGGAGGTGTGAGAAGGAGAAGCTGAGGAAGAAGCCAGTCCTTGCAGGGAGGGGAGGTGTCTCAGCTGGACAGGAACCAGTGGAGAGCTTGGAAAACATCAGCATCTTTTGGATTCTACAGTTTGCCTGTTCCAGGAATTGATTTTGTACCACTGGGTGCTCCCTAAAGGGGTTTTAATAGCATTTCACTGAATTTTGTGTCTTCAAGACACAAAGCAAATGATTCCTGCTGTGAAGAGTGCAGCTCACAGCTCCTTAGGAATTCTTTCCCCACTGATCTCTCCTCTGCTGCAGTTGAGAGCAGCTGCATTGTCAGAAAAAGACTTTTCTCACCTGTCCTAGTGAGCAATGCTTGAGTCATGCCTGACATCCTTAATTGACTCTGCTCTGATACATAGAGATAAAAATACAGGGGGTTGGACAGTGCTGGATCAGAAATTTAAAAAGAAAAACTCAGGGACAAGGAATAAACCCAGCCTATTCCCAGTCAGCAAAACAAAGGGGAAATACCAACTGTGGAAGTGCATTGGGATCTTGTATGGGATGCTACAGGTTCTTTCTGTCCCCCTTTTATAGCCAGAGAATTTCTGATAGAAATGGGATCCCAGCAGTTTTATGGCACTGCCAAGAGCTCATCCCTTGGCTCAGGGGGCTGTTGGGGTCAGAGCACCAGCCAGGGGTGGGCTGAGGTCCCCAGCTCTGGGTTTGTCCCCAGCCCTGGGTTTGTCCCCAACTCTGGGTTTGTCCCCAACTCTGGGTTTGGCCTCCAACACTGTGTTTGTCCCCCAGCTCTGGGTTTGTCCCCAGCCCTGGGTTTGTCCCCAGTCTTTGTGCCAGCCCCCAGTGCTGTGCCAGAGGCTCCAGGCTGTCACTCACTGCTGCATTGGCACAATCTATACAGGAGATAAAACCAGATCCTGGCAAGTAATAAGTTCTCCCTCAGGCGGTTTAACAGCCACTCACTAAACCTCCCAGAGAGCCCAGGAGATCTGAAATAACTCCTCCAAGGGAGAACTGACACTTTTATGGGAACTGGTTGGTGTCTCTCTTTGCTCCTGCCCTGTGTTCATGTTTTACTGCTCCACATCTGAGCTGGGTGAGGGGTGTCAGTCCTGGCTCCTGCCACCCACACACATGAGCTGCTGTGTTCACAGCTGCTTTTTCCCTTCAATAATTCAAAATCCAGGAGGGAATCTGCTTTATCAGGGGATCATGACCCACTGCTTACAAATCTAGTACTGCTACATATGGTGGAAATTAATTTCTATCCACAGCTGGGTGTTTTTGCTTGTTTTATGTTATAAACTTCCTTTAAGAGCCTGCACAAGGACTTAAACTTCAATAGCCAAAGAGAACTTTACTCACGGTTTTCCTTCTGTTTGGACTTTTTCACATCCTTAACATGACCTTTATGCAAGTCTTGAGTCATAAAGATTCTCAAATTCAGTACAATAAGCTAGAGATGACAAAGTTGCCCCGCAGTAGCTGAAGCAGTAAAGATTCTAAATGATATTAGACAGAAATTATAGTTTTATAATTCTTCACCAGGACCAGGCTGCTGAACTCAACTCAGTTTTCTACAACAATATCTAAAAATACCCGCTTACTACTCAATCAGAAATGTTTTGGTTGGGTAACTAAGTAAACACAAATACAGAACATTAATAAAGGCTTTTTCTCCCTTTTCTTCTTCCACCTCTTTCCATAATTAGGCTGCCAGATTGTCTCAGAGAAATTAATTTTGGACAGTTATTTCTGAGAGCTCAGTAATTGAATATCTTGAGATATTCCCCTTTAGAGGTAGTGCTAATATTGAAAACAATGCAAGCACATTTAACACAGCTTTGGGAACACTGAGCAATGTGTTAAGGCTGTGTCAATGCTTGAACAGTGTTTTAAAGTTGAAAATTAACAAAGTCACTCCCAAAAGCTCCCATGGCAGTGTCCAAAATGCCTGAATGAAGAACTACTGACACCAAAAATCACCTTCCTTGGGGATCTGTGGGATCTCCTTTAGTTTTGGGATTTGACCAGTGATGTTTGAACTCAAGCTAGAACTTCTTGGCTTCCCAAAGCTCAGGGTAGTTTTGCCCCTCACAATTAACTAAGTTCATTTCCAGTCAAGGCACCTTAAAATGCCCAAATCCTTCTGTGTTATGTCCCAAACCTGGGGCTGTGACCTGTACCCCAACACTGCAGTGCTGCAGCTCTCTGGTCTTATCTAGGGTTAGGGGTGAAGCATTTTGGCAATGTTTCTGACACCTAATTCAATTCCAGTGAACAACACAAAGGGGATTTAAGATATGAACCCTGGAGATATTGTCCCCTGGGGTGACACAGGCCCTGAGGACTCTAGGTGAGCAACTTTGTGCAGCTGCACACTTCCCAAAGTTCCAGAGTGACTCTTTGCACATCAGGAGCTCCCTTCCTTTCATTCCCTTCCTTTCTGCTCTCTGCAGCTCTCCCACCAGTATCTCCTCATCTATCCAATCTTTCCCATGATATTTCAGTGGGATCCAACAAACCCACCCCGACCCCTGCCCTCGCAGTCCCCTGGTTCCCAACTCACCCAGTGGCAGGACAATGAAGAAGGGGAGCCAGCACAGGATAAACATGCCAACCACAATTCCCAACGTCTTGGCCGCCTTCTTTTCTCTGGAGAACTTTAAAAGTTTGACAGCTAAGGAGTTCCTGGGATTGTGACCCTTGGATTTGGTGTTGTTTAAGGTGTCCTCGTGAACGTGCTTGTAATGAATCCGTAAGGTCAGCTCCTTGGAGTTGGACATTTCCTTCATCACCCCGGCTTCCAGGTTCCTGGTAGTCCTTTTGGCCACGATGTAGACCCGGCAGTACATCACGAGGATGACGATCAAAGGGATGTAAAAGGAGCCCAGGGAGGAGAAGAGAGCATAGAAGGGTTCCTCGGTGATCCGGCACTCCCTGTCGTCCTGCGGGGCCGGCTCCTTCCAGCCCAGCAGAGGCCCGATGGAAATCACCATGGACAGGACCCACACACCCAGGAGAGCTAAAATCGCCCTTCTCCTGGTGACCAGCGTGGGGTACTGCAGGGAGTACCGGACCCCGATGTATCTGTCGATGGAAATGGCACAAAGGCTCAAAATAGAGGCTGTGCAGCACAGCACATCCACTGCTGCCCAGATGTCACAGAATATCCTCCCCAAAACCCAGTAGCCAAGCACTTCCAGCGTGGCAGAGAACGGCAGGACAGTGAAACTCAGCAGCAGGTCTGCTATGGCCAGGTTAATGATGAAATAGTTCGTAGGGATTCTTAAATGTCTGTTGCAAGCCACTGAGAGAATTACCAGGATATTACCTATGATAGCAAAGAGGATAAAGGCACCGAGGATCAGCCCCACAACGATGGCCCTGCTGGTGGCCAAGGCAGGTGAATCCAGGTCGCTTCCTGTCTCGTTGGAGTTGTTGGCAGAAAAATTGCCATAATTGAGTGCAGAGCCTTTGAAATATCCCGGTACCGATGTATTGGATTTATCACCAAGGTAGGTATTCATCTTAAAAATCATCCTCCATAGCAAGCTGGGGTTGTGTCCCTCGGAGAGTCAGCTCAAAGTCATCTCCGGACCCGCGAAGTGGCCGCAGAGCCGCGGGCAGTGCGAGCAGGAGCGTTCATGGTCCCGCAGAGCCGCAGCCCCGGCACGGAGAGCCCGCCCGGTCCGGGCAGCCCGGGGCAGCCCGAGTCACCAACGCGCGGCTGCTCCGCACCCCTGCATTGCCCATGCGGAGCCGCTGCAAGCAGCAGCAGCAGCAGCAGCGGCAGCAGCAGCAGCAGCGGCAGCAGCAGCAGCGGCAGCAGCAGCAGCAGCAGCAGCAGCAATCCTGCCCGGCAGCAGCAGCAGCAGCAATCCTGCCCGGAGCCGGGGGAGCTGCGCTGCTGCCGTGCCTGACACGCGGGGCGGGCTCAGCCCCGGAGCGGCCGCGCCGGAGGCGGAGGGACAGAGGGACAGAGGGACAGAGGGACAGGGGGACAGAGGGATGTCCTCCGGTCCCTGCGCGGCCGCGGGCGGTGGCGGCTCCGCCGTGCGGGGACAGTGCGGTGACCCTGCGGTGTCTGTGCGGGCACTGTGAGGTGTCTGTGCGGTGACTGTCAGGGGCTGTGCTGTGACAATGCTGTGACAGCGCGGGGACTGTCAGGGGCTGTGCTGTGACAATGCTGTGACAACGCGGGGACTGTCAGGGGCTGTTGGTGGCAGTGCGGTGGCGGTGCAGGGACTGGCTGTGGCAGTGCCGTGACCCTGCGGTGGCGGTGCGGGGACAGCAGTGAGGGGACAACGGGGGACAGCAGAGAGGACGGCAATGAGTGAGGGGACGGCAATGAGGGGAGAGCAGTGAAGGACAGCAGAGGGGACAGCAGTGGGGACAGCACTAGCGGGCCAGGAGACACCGGGAGAACATCGCGATCTTAACTCGGCGTTTGCCACAGGAACCTGCAGTGCAAACCTGCAAAAAAAAACCCCGGTTGCATTATCCGAGAAGAAAGATCCTTGGTGGGACGTGGTGAAAAAAGCAGTTTCGGGACAAAGTGATCGGTTACCCTTCTGCCCGTTAAGGAAATACATTGGAGTTTATTTTGTGAGTCACGTATCGTTTTAGAGAGCTAATCATCCCCTAAGGAAAAATAGCTTGGTTCCAAATTCCCTGGTTTGTTTGTACTATTCGTTATTCAGTATTACTATTCAATATTCAATGATGGTATAAAGTTTGTTCCTAATTAAGAATCTGATAATAAAATTAAATTGAGCAGAGCAGCAAAATCTTGTTGCTGTTGTGTACTCCTGTACCAGGCACGTCTGTGGCTTCAGCTCCTCTTTTCCACCTCTGTAACTTTTCCAAGCAGAGTTTACTGTGAACCCCAGCCCTGAGCAGAGCTGAGCACCCCCACCCACAGCCCAAGGGAAGGCAGAGACAAGGATTTACTTTAGGAAATACTTTACCTTTATTTAGGAAATACTTTACTTCTTGATCCTGAAGTATCTTCCTGAGTCTTTGCTCAGGGCTCTGAGGTCACTGATGCTGTTAACTCATCGTAGCTCTGGGAAGAGTCATGCTCTTACAGTAGCCTATAAAGCAAAATATAAGTAACAACAGATTTATTTTGTAGATAATAGCCTTTAATGTCGTGGTTTCTTGCCTTCTTCAGCTTGTGAAGCTTTGGGGAGAAATCTCAGATCTTTAGAGCTCAGTGCCATGAAAAACAAAAAGTGAGTGATTTGCTGAACATAAAACTGCCAAAATCCTGTTCTCAACTTTCTGTCATCAGATTATGTCCCCCAGCTGTTGTCTGCTGTACTCTGGGCTACTCTATATTGATTTTCCTGTTACAAAATGTACTGTGTTTAAAATAAAAACTTCACATTTAATAAGGCAGCTATGGCTGAGAGTTGCAGCTGACTGCTGGTTCTGAGGACAAACCATGTAAACAGAAGTTGAATTTTAGTCAGGGAGTGCATGGCAGATGTTGGTGTGGCTCTTCTCAGCAACAGGGCTGTGGCAAAGCTTTGTTGTTCAGAAACTTCCCTTTGAAACATTCACAAGAACAACAGGATAATGTTATGGAGTCACTGAAGGGGAGAGGAACAAACACTGCATCTATGAGCTTCACCTTTCTGCCCTGCCTTGGCCACAGCGGAGTTTTCAGTGCTGCTAAAGGCAGGCAGCAGCTGGGCCTTGGGACATTCATCCTTCACACTTTCAGCTCCTGCTGGGCTCCACTCTCAGTGCTGTTTGTGATTTCTGGTGTTTCTCTGCCTGGGCTGTGAATTCCTCAGGCTGGGGCTCTGTGCTGGGGCTGCAGCTCTGACCTGGTACCACCCTCAGCGTAGTCGTGGTAGCACAGAGGGCACGGAGCCACTGCATCCTCCCTCTCCTGGAGGTGAGCTACACCCATTAAAAATAGTTTGATTAGATCATTAGCTCCAGACATAACCCTGTTCCAGCCTTTGGCACCTAAGAAAATTTGATCACTGCAGAATGTTGGGAGGTTGGATAAGAAAAGCCCTGTGAGGCTGTGAACAGCTCTGCGCCTGTTTTCAGCTGGCATCGTGTGGGACATGCCCAGCCTGCCAAGGGTGACAGAGTGGCCTGAAGCTGCTGCCTGGCTTTGGGCACACTCCAAGCAGACTTTGTAGTCCCAAGGAACCAAATCTTTCAACAGCCCTTCAGCAGCCACTTCCAGGAGTCAGCTGGTTCCAGGACACAGTGCCCAGAGCAGAGGAAAGGGCAGAGGGAAGGGAACGGATTCTGACTGGCCATGGTTGGACTAAAACATTTGCTCAGCACTGGGACCAGTCTGCTTCTCTTCCTGGTGCTGCTTTCTCTGCCCCTCTGGAGGAAAGAACAGACAGAAAAATCCCATTCCAGGGGTCAAAGGAAGACAAAGCTGTGGCTCATCTCCCACAGCCCTTGGAGGAGCCGGGTGTGTTGTCACAGCCCTGTTCACCAGGCTGTGCAAAAACAAACTGCCTGGATAATCATGAGCCTGAGCTGAGGAATGTTCACAAATTGCTCTGAGATCTTCAGCAGCAGGTGCTGTAAGAGAACCAAATGTATTGAAACTCAGACACAGCATTAACTCTTCACGTGCCTGGGGTGAGGGGTGGAAGAGGCACTATGAGAAAAGGGGACTTTTTCTGCCAGGTTTAAGGTGGCTCTTGGAACCAGTCCAAGACACCTGCTCAAAGAAATACAGCCAGGATTCATGGCAAAGCTCCTTTCATTCAGATGAATCACAGTTTTCAATGAAAAAGTGAATTTAATAGCCTAAACATTCTAGTCAATTATACTTCAATGATGCTGCCAGAATAATTCTCCAATGAGCCCTTCATTGAAAGAGAAGCCCTTTAGCACGGCTCAGCATTGTGAGCGGTTGTGTTCCTTTTCCTCCTTTGCAAAGGGATGTTAAAATATGTGCTGGCATTTGGATCTGATTCTGAGACACAGCAGAGACATTCCCAGAGCACTTTTTCATCTCTGCTCCTAACTGGGCATGGGGGGATGAGTTGATCCAGGATTTAAATGAGAATATCTCCATAGAGTTTTATATACTCCCTCTTGAGTGTTTCCTGCTCACTTCTCTGCTATTTTCTCTGATATTAAAGCATTACCAAGAAGTGGAGTGAGGAGCTGGGCTTGGGGAAGGATTTTGCTGTGATTGTGGGTGGGTATTTATATTCCTGTGATGAAGAATTGTATCTGCAGCTCCACAAACATGTGTTTGGCACTAGATTATGTTCAAGACCTTCTTTGTAAGGAGGTCCTCAAAGAAGTATTGATAAAAAGATGAAATTTATCTGCTTTTGATAGAAACTTCAGTGTTATCTACAGAGCTGTACTTAATTATTGCTTATTTTATTAATTACAGTGCAGGATGTTGGTACTGTACCTTTGCAGAGTTGGTTCAAGGCTCCTTCCTGAAGTTTTTCTTCTGGAAGTCACTAAAAATCACAGACAGTCTCAGCCATGAAATGTATTTCCTTCACTTCCATTCTTTCTGATGGACAAAAGCTTGTCCTCCATGGAAAACCTCTTTGTCTCAGCCAGAATTATAAAAACTTGCCACTGCCATTGGAAATACACTGGATTACTGTTTCCTTACATTTTGTGATTAACTGGGAACACATTTCCTTGGAGCACACAAACCCTGAATCCCAGGAAAGGGAATTTTCATGATGAGAAGAGAAAACAATACATTTAAAATGCTAATTTGCAGTTGTCCAACGGTGATATTTAAAGCCTTGTGGGTTTATTTTCTGAGTAAGGGAAAGCATCTCCTAGGTTTGTATTAACAGCCAAGGTTATTAGCTGGAACTTGCCAAAACAGGATTGCACACACTTGCAATTTGGAATAATCTTTTTTTTCTGTAGTTATTCAGTGCTTGTCATTTTTATGTAAATAGGATTTCAAGAGCATTTTCTGGTAAAATTAACTAAAATACAATTATTTTCATGCTGTCACTGGCTCTTAAACCCCCTCCCAGAGAGGTTTTGCAGGCCCATTGCCCACACTAAATCATGTTTTTTCTCACTGTGCTTTTCTGTCAGAACTCTGCTGGAGACTCCCAAAATTTATCAGTAATTTACCAGTTCTTGATAGAACAGACAGAGTCTCTTCTCAGAGACTCTGTGAGGGTGATGCCAGACTGTGCATGTAGGTGGGGTAGGAAAATCAGTGTTTGGAAAAAGTGAGTCCCTGCCTCAAGGAGAGAGGGAAGAGCAGGAGCAGAGCAGCTCCTGCCTGTCCTTTGCACCTTAAAAGTGCTGCTGGTCCTGTCCCAAATGGCCAAGGGAAGTGCAAATCCCTCCTAAAGCTCTGCCCAACTGCCCTGAGGGAAGAGGATTTCTGCCTGATCCCATGTGGAGATGATCTAAACCCAGGGAACTCTGACTCTGCAATCTTTCAGAATTTTAATCCAAATTCCAGGGATTTTAAGGGAACCAGGAGAGGCAAAACAATTGAATTCTGGTGGAGAGGCAGGAGGGGATACCAGGCTCTCCTGGAAGGATCCTTTCCTTTGCTTCACATTTCAGCTATTTCAGAACTTGCCTCTTTTGGGATAGAATTATAATGGAATAAATTTGAGGTTTTAATCTCTCTGTTCTAGATGTGAGAAATTCAAATTAACAGAGATTAATGGAATAAACTCGAGGCTTTAATCTCTCTGTTCTAGATGTGAGAATTCAAATTAATACAGATTGCCCAGTCCTTTTAAAAAAAGGCTGGGTATATTTATTTACATTAAAGAAGTTAAATGTCACGAAAAATATTTAGCCTGAGATTAAAAGGGCAAGAATTAAATGCTGAAAGAAGAAAACCATTTTAAACACAGCACAAAGCTCCTATTCCTCACTGGCATAAACCAACATCGTGCCAAGGGCTGTGCAGGATCAGGAGCAGCTCAGAGGTTTCTGTGGCTCATGAAACAAGCCCTGATAAACAGGCTGAGGTGACCACAGTGTTATAAATCTCCACACCTCAGGAAATAAACTTGGAGGTAAATTCAGGCTGGATAAAGCCCCTCACGCTGTCACAAGTAATTAATCTCATTTCTGTGCCTCCTCCTCAGTAATTTCTTCACTCTAAGAGTGTGGTATCCAGCCCAGAGGAATATTTGTAACACAACAGAAATGTGGCTGGGAAAGGGATTTTTCAAAGTCATCTGGGCTGAGTGGGAATTTTGCTGTCTTGAGAGTTTTCAGCTTCGTCTTGAAGTGCCACAAGACCTTAGAAACTTCTGGAAAATCCTCCTGATTGCACATCAGGATTATTTCTGTGCCATGATAGCCTTCCCTTTGTTTTTAAATACCCAGATGCTTTATTCTGCCTGCAAGAGGTCACAGCAATTTGGTGTCCAGTCCTGGGACTTTTAAATTTCAGTTTTTATTTTCCAGGTTGGACATTTGTTGGACAATATTTCCTTTTTAAAAAACCTCCAACATAAACCTCTTTTCCACCTCTTTCCACGTCACTTAGCTCTGATCATGGTGTGCACAGTACTTAATTTCAGTTTTATGACATTTAGAACTTGCAATTGCAGCATAAATATCTCACTGCCAGTGAGTGGCTGGGCCTCACTGCTGATGAACACTGAAATTTATCTTCCAGGGGTGATGTACAACCCCATTCTGGTGCTTTGCCTTGATGAAAATGCCTGGGAGAGGCAAGGAACTGACTTTTATATTTGCAATAATACTGGCCTTAAAATATGGGCCAAGATCTTCTTTCAGTGAGATTGATGTCAATCTATCATCTAATTTATCCGTTCCTTTTCATAAATCTGTATTTAGATGAATTTCAGGGTATCTTTATTGCAATTAAGCAGTTTTTCTAACCTTGAAGCAATTTTGACATCTAGTTTTGTTAAAATATGGGTATCTCTGAGGAGAAGCAAGTCTAAACTCCCTGTCTTGCTGCTTCCCTGCTTGCAGAGAAGCTGGAAATTTGTATTCTTCCTCCCTAGCTCAATAATTACCCAGTCATTCCTTTGCTGAACTCATTGCAGTAAAAATAATAATGCTAAAGGGCAGAATTCCTTGGAGAAGGATTGCAAATGGACAGAAAGCTGCTTTTGGTGCAGGGTTGAAAACATCAGGATAATGAGGAAGCAAAGGACAAAGAGGAGCTCTTTGCTCTACAGGAAGGGAATGAAAGGAAGAACTTTTGGGGAAAATAAAGCAAAAAGAACCAGGACAGGGACTTCTGTCAGATCTTTGGATGTGCCAGTCCTCAAAGCTGCAAATCCAAGTGGGAGAGGGAATTTTGCACGATCCCAGAGTCTGGAACTTGTTGACAGAAAATGTCTCTTTTGCATCTTTTCTCCTAAGAGAATCTGGACCCTCCTGTTAAGGAGTGAACCAAAATATTCCCTTTTCTCATTATTAACACTCAGCTTGTGAGCCAGGGGTTGAAGTGCTGCTGCTTCTCCTCCTTCAGAGCAGAGTTTGAATGCACAAACACCTCATCACACTTTAAATTATGCATTTGTGGTTTCACACTCCTCAGAGCAAATTAAAGAAGCAAACGCTACTCCATCTTTTTAGAGATGAGTGTGAGAGGGAAATAAAGGAATTTTTCCTTTTAAATTTAAAGTTTAAATGAATTTTTCAGTGTTAGGGGCACCAGTTGAACTCTCAGTAGCCAGAACACAAACTACAGGTGGAACTGTGAGAACTTCAAAGAAAAGAATTAGAGTTTGGCTTGTATTTTCTGTTAAATGAACACTGAAGTCCTCTTTGAAATAATGTTAAATATTCATGAGTCTGTTATTTTTCCCGTATTTTGTTCTTGTGAGAAGCCATAAAAATCTATAAGCAGTCTTTATTTCTCCAGAGGAAAATTAGGTGAGAGAAAACATCTGTTCCTCTTTCTTTCCTGTCAAGATTTGGAATAATTATATCAACTATTTCAGCAACTGGGAAAGACCTAATTCTATTTAATTCTGATTAAATGTGCATTAGGTAGGAAAGCCAACTGCATTGTGAGTTGTGTGAAAGTGGAGGGCAGTGGAAGGGAACAATGGGAACAGCTTTATTTGGTGGAACTAAACTGCTCCCTGCTGCTCCCCATATTCCTGAGCTTTCCCAGAGGGAACTGGGAGATTTCCAGCAGTGGCTGCTACTTTTCCATGTGGGAGCAGGAGAGTGCACCTGGGTCTGGGATCCCAGGGAAATCCAGGGAAATCACCTGCCCCGGGATTAGGGTGAAGAAGAGAAGGAAGAAAATGCAGAGCAGCTCTGCAGGTCTGGCTGGGATGATTTGACTGCTCTGGGGGTTCACCTGGGTTCTGGAATTCAGGAGCTGCAGAGGCTGTGAGCTGCTCCTGGGCTCTGGGCTGAGCTTCAGGGACTGCGTGGGGCAGGAGCAGCTCCCAGTGCTCCCAGGGCTGCACACATCAAACACAGCCCTGGATTGGGCATTTCCCAATGGCCCACACCAGAGAGGGGCCTTTTCCTGAAAAGGTTTCCTGTAACCTCCCAAGTGTCTACTCTGGAAGTGTTTTCCAAGAACAAAGCCCAGCAGTGCTGCAGCTGCCCCAGGCCTTTGCCTGAGATGATGAGTAGGATTTCATTGGAATTTACATTTGTTTTTTACTCTGCAAGAGATATTCTTGAGTGTCACAAGTCACCATGAGTCAGGAATAAAAGTCAGCTAAAGGCAGCAGTTCTGATCCATCGGTTGTTTCCTCCTCAGGGAGTGTTTGCAGGATCATTTCAGGAGCTGTTCCCCACCAGCACTGGGCAGTGCATCATCTGTGCCCAGCCCAGGGCACCTGTCCTGGATGAAATCCCAGCATCTTCCTCATCTGGGGTGCAAAGAGCTAAATGATGAGTGACTGTGTCCAGAGAAATACCTGAGAGCTCTGTGAGTACAGCTGTGCATGGTCTGTGGGGAGTATTGAGGGACAATCCATGGGATTTTGGAAAAGCTGGATGCACCAATGGCTGTGGTGCACTGCAGTCTGTAAAGGATCAGACACTCAGCAGCACCCTCATGGTTTGAGATATTGCCAAGGATTTCTGGTCCCTGCGTTTTTAATGATACAAAAGACACATTTGGAAACAAGCAGGAGACTGTCCTTCAGGGATGATCTGTGGGTGAGCTGAGATGTGGGGGTGGTTTGAATAATTTGTGTCCCCAGCAGGCAGTGCTGGCACAGACTTGGCCCATCCCAAGCCCATTAGGTTGGTATTTGTTGTAATTAAGAGTGACACTGGTGACTCCAGCACCACACATTTCCTTCAGGAGCAGCAGCCCGGGCAGGCAGTGACTGCTCCCAGGTCAGTGATGCCAGATGAAGTCATTGCCTTGTCAGTCACTCTGGCACCACTCTCCTGCTCAGGAACTTGTCCTTTTTGGGTAGGAATCACCCAACAGCTCTGGGCCTTCAGGATGTTTGGTTGCAACCAGAAACTGCTTCAGTAGTTGGGTAAAAAAGACCTCACCTTTAAGGGCATCTGAGGAAAGAGCTTCCTGACCTACATCTGCCAAGAATCCAGTCCCAGCTCCGTTCCTCCCAACCCTTCGGAATGAGCGGGAACATTTGCCCATGATGAGGATAATGGCAGAAAATATGTATGAGAATGAGTCACTGAAATTTTTGTTCAGAGTGCAATATCCAGCATCCCCTGAGACCTTTATTTATAGCCTCAGCAAACTCAACAGAGTTGCAGGAGGACAAATGAAAGTGTAGGAGAAGCTGAAGTAATGAGTAATGATAACTCCAACAGGCTCTTTCCATCACAAATTAAGTGAGCACATCATGGTAGTAAATCTGCAAAAGAGCTCAGACAGTTTTATCTCTGTGGAGCCTTGAAAGACTTTTTGGAATAAACGTTGGAGTAAAGGTTTCTTTTCATGGTTGTCTCTAGAAGATGTCTAGAATAGAAACAACTGCAGATCTGGAGAATGCTCAGAATAATTACCATGCTCTGCACCTCATCCTTGTGTCTGTCCTCAGTGCTGCCCCTCAGGGTGTGGTATTGCCATAAATGAAATATATTCATATATGAAATATATCCAGGGACGCAAAATGTTCTCAATTGCTCCAATCTCCAGCTGCAGGGCTGGCTTGCACAGGGAATGCAAAATGCTCCTTCCACGAATGAAGGGAACTCCCAAGGAGGCTCCAACTGAGATTTTTTTTCACTGTTTCTTGCTGGATTGTACGTTAAGAAATTTCCAAATGCCTGAAATGTAAACTGTTCCTCTGGCAAGCAAATAATTTAGAGGTGATGATCAGAATTTTTCAGCAGAACAGATTTTCATTGATTTCTTTGAAGCATGTCCAAATTCTTGAAAATTTCCTGTAATCCACACTTTCCATTGGAACCTGGAGAATCTGCCAAACTTTCTCTTGCTGTTCCACGGCAGGAAGGAAGTCGTGATTAGAATCAGGGAGGCAAAGGCCCATGACAAAATCATTCCTTGGAATCCTGGGTCAGCACTCAGATTCTTCCTCCCCCTGTCTCAACACCCAGCTGCTCACCCAAATGGGCCTCATATTTCACTCCTTTCCCATGGTTTTGAAGAGATTCATCCTTCTGCTTCCTCGTTTTCCTGCCTGTTCCTGCCTCTGTTCTGGGAATGCTTTCAGGCAGGTTCCCAGCTGGAGATGCACCCTCCAGCAGGAGGATCAGATAAATGCTGCTATTAAGAGTTGATATGGGATAGTTAAACATACAGGGATGAAAATTAGGGCGCTTTTTTTTTTTTTTTTTTTTTTTTTTTTTTTTTTTTTTCTTTTTTTTTTTTTTCTTTTAGACTGAAGAAATGGTAGAAAGTGTTTTCTGGTGTTTAAACAATATTGTGGCCATGGCATTGACCTCACTTTTCTTGATAGAAACAAATTATGAACTGGACATCTCCAAACTGCTTCTTCTCTTTTGTGTCCACCCAGAGGATACAACACAGGCTGCTCTGGGCTGGTTTGGCTGAGCCTGGTTTGGCTGAGCCACCCCTCACACCAAGGGTTTTGCAAAGCTGGGACTGCAGCTGATTGACCCCTCAAGCTGCAGGGAAAGGTCAGCCAAAAAGGAGAAGGATTTTCACAAGCTTGGCCAGTGCTGCTGGGAGAGGACCCTGCAAAAAGGCTTTTGGGTTTCTGGTTCACAGGGCTATGAGAGGGAGAGATGTTCTGGTACAGAATACTGGGACGGAGAAGACTTTGGCATCTGCATGGATCAGGACTCTGGAATCCTCTGGAAGTGCCAGCTCTGAGCTGTGCCCATTCCCATGCCCTGCCATGGGGTGAACTCCACGGCTCCTGAGGGAAAAATCCCAGCCCTGGGCCTCCCTGGGAGTCTGGAGCTCACTGGTGCTGTGGCAGCCAACAAAATCAGAGGCACTTGGGAAGTCAGAAATCACCAGGGGCTTCCCACATGCTGGAGCAGGAGCTAGTGAGGGAGGAGCTGTGGGGCCAGGGAAAGTCAGCACAAAACTGAGGTCATTTAAGGGCTGGTGCCAGAATCCCCCTGCCAGTGCCATTCCACCCTCTGTCCTTGTCACTGATCAACTGGCTCTTGTTCCATTCCCAAAGCTTCCAACTCAGCTTAATGAAATTAGTCCAGGTTTATGATCCCCCCTTAGGCTGGAGTTCTCCAGACATTGTTTCATTGGGTGTTTTACCCACTCTGTGCTCGGATGACTCCTGGTTTCCTCCTATGACTTCAGTCCAGTCCTGGCTGCTTTAACCCAGTCGTGATTTATGTGTGATGAGGAGACTGAGGTTGCCATCTCAGCTTGAGCACCGCTATTCCTGCAGATTTCTGCTCCTGATTCATCACTCTCCTCACTTATTATTCTGACATTTATGGATTGAGTAATGGCCACGATGGGTTTTTACTGAGAGCAGCTCTCAGCAGACTTACAGCACATATTTTGACAGGGGGATGGATGTTCTGGGTTATATCTAATAGCAATTTAATGAATATTTTATTAAAATAAACTTAGTTAATGTTTTGTGGCTGCGTGGAGCAGTAACTGCCTACAAATCTGTGGTCAGGAAAGCTTCAAGCTCATGGCAAATTTCCTGTTCCTAGAGTAGGATCTTCCTTCTCAGCACCATAAGGCCAGAGGGACATGTGTGCTGCTAAATGCTTGTTCTACATGTGAGAATGAGTGCACGATTGTGAGGAAAAACATTTGGTTTCTGCTGTTGATTAGTGAAATTTCAGCACAGTGAAATCCTGTGCTGGTGCCAAGACAGTGTCTGAGACAAGTGGAAAAGTTTCCAAGCTTTGAGTCTTTCAGAAAATTCCACAAATAAAACCCCACATCCCAGTTTATTGGGGATGCAGGACTGCAGTTTGGGGAGAGGGGGGATTTTTCTTCCTGAGAATGGGCTTGGCATCCAAGTGTCTCCAGCCTGGATAAGAGAAGCTTTCTTGCATTTCATGTATTTTTAAAAGGTTTTCTCACATCTCCCTGGTTCTCACACGAGGTTTGACATGAACAGGATGAAAAGCCCTTGCACCTTTCCACCTCCCAGGCAGTTCTGGTCTGGTTGTGTTACTGTCAGTAAAACCCCCACAAATCCCCTCAAAGTGACACTTAAAATCAACAGGAGAACATTGGCAGGGTGGTAAATACAGACAAAAGCAGGAGTTCCAGGGAAGAACGAATTAAGGAGGGCGAGGTGGGATGAGTTTTTCCTTTGATGGATCTGTGTCTCATCTGCAGTTTCAGCAGTCACAGTGGGAGTTCTCACTCTGTCATCATTATGTGGCAGCAATCACATTTTCCTTTAGCATAAACCTTCATCTCCTGCAATTTCCAAGTACTCTATGTTAAACTGAGGAAGAGCAGGTTACTAATTAGGACTTGAAGTCAGCCCTGGGAACAAATCTGTAGCCCAATGAAGTTGTTTGCAGCATCATTGATTTGATGAAAATCTCCACATTTCTCTGTACTCCAGTTTAGTGGATGTCAGGATTTTCAGAGTCACAGCATCCCTGTCAAAGGTTGTGGAGTGAAGCTCTGGGCTGTGAGAAACCCCCTATGTCCTGTACAAGCAGAGAGAAGGGGCCAGGAGGGACAGCAAGGAATGGGATTCTCCTCTCCAGGGAACAGGAACCTGAGGAGAGGGCTCAGAGCAGCCACACCCTGTCCTTCCCACCAGCACTTCCACATCTCCAAACCACAGCAGAGAAGCACAGAGGGGGTTCCAGCCAATGTTGGTACTTGGAGCACGAGGAGAGTTGGAAATGAGGAAGTGGAGGCAAACTCTGGAAGGGAAAAGCAGAGCTTTGGACAGCTACAACCCCTCCTGGCTCACCCCACAGCCCAGCAGGTGGGGATTAGGGAAGATTTGCCTCAAATTCACCCACCAGAGGAGAGAGTCTGGCACCTGAGATTGTGGTCAGGCTGGATTTGGGGCAGGGTGGATGAGTCCCCTCATGGGGAAGGGTAAGTCTTGATTCCTTTCGAGCAGGAAAAGTTTTGATTTGAGTAGGAAAATCATCTTAGCAGAACTTCACTGTGTAAAGAATTTTATCTGAGTATTTTTATTAAAGAAATCTTACCATCAAAATTAGCCTTAATTTTGTCTAGCATAAGGAAAGAAATGCCACCAACATCCCCCTTTCTGGAGAAGCCATCCACTGTATTTAATTTCAGAGCAGTTTTACATCCCAGCAACAGGAATTTAATTATTATCTCCTTTTCTAATTAATTTCAATAACTTTAATTATAATTTTCTGCAATGGTCAATGCTTTGGACACTTTATATAATTATAAGGGATTGCTCTGTGATTTTTGCTTTAATGAATATTCACTGGTTATAAGAATCTCAATATCTCTCATTATTAAAATGTTCCAGAACCAAATTCAGTGATAACTTAAAGCTGGGTTGCAGAACCATCATTTTTCAGGTGATTGAAGAAACGAGAAGTTCCTGCTGTTTTCCAGCTCCATCTCTCTTGCAGCAGGAGATGGACAGCTCACGACTCTGTTTTGCTCAGTGAAATGGAAAACATGAAAACAGTAACCCAGAAATTAATTAGAAATGGGCTGAGACACAAGAATGAGCCTTGAATTTTAAACATATTAAACTGGAGGGAACGAGTAGTTCTATTCATCTTCTGGGTTCAGATAAAGAGGGGGAGGGAACAGGGGCTGAAGTTTGAGTGTGGAGCAGCACTTGGCAGGAGGAGCTTGGCTTAGGCCCCTGGTGTTTATTTGTGAATAGAAGCAATATTTGATGTTTCTCCAGTTGCACAACTGCTCTGCATCTCTGTTATAAAATCTGGGCAGCACAGCAAAGATTTTGGTACTTTCAGGTTCATAAATCCACTTAGGATAATTCTTGAGGTACCTTGTGCTGCTCTTGGTGCTTTGAAGTGACCTAAAAATATATTTACAAAGAGCTCTGAAATGGCAAAGTGAGACTGTGACAGGCTCTGGAAGTTGCTGGGGGTTGTTTTGGTGTGCACATGTGTGGGTTTTATTTGTTTTGTTTTAGTGGAAGCAACCATTGGGTAGATTGGCTTATCTCAGTCCCCAGGCTCAGTTCTGTCTCCTGGGTGTTGCACCGTGCTGGGTGAAGCCAGAAATTGGGAAAAAGAGGCTAAATTTGTCAAACTGCAAATGGAGGAAGGAACAACACTGGGAAGGGCAGTGGAAACTCAGGTTCTCAGAGGTTCCTCCTTAGGGTTCTGCTTGGGAATGGTGAAAAAGGTGCTCTCCATGCTGGCCCCCAGAAGCAGGGCTGGATAAGCAGAGCTGCAGTTTTCTTCTGGGAAATCATAAGGGAGGTTTGACCCCCCCCCCTCCCAAAGCACTTTGGCATTTAATGGTTATCCCATGAACAAAGAGCTGCTCTGATTGATGCAAATTGTGACTGCAGATAGACCTGGCCTAAGTTAAACCTGGTTTTGTGAAAAAGGAAGGTCCGTGCTGTAAGAAAATGTTTATAAATCTGAATTTATTTCCTTGTCTAACAGTGAAGACTTTCTAACAACAGTAAATATCCGCTGTGTGGCTCTGAAACTTTCCCCAGTGGTTGTTTTTCAGTCACTCAGGAGCTCAGCTGACTCTGTACCAGATCCCACAGAGAACTTGTTGGCATCTTGTGCTCCAGTTTATGGCTCCCTCACGTCAGTCAGTCTCCATTTTTTCCAAGTTTTAGTGGAATACCAATGAAATAAGTTTGAAACTGAGTCTGGCACACACAGTGGAAGGGTGTGAGAACAAGGTTATGTTTTCATGAGAACAAGTGTTCTGTTATGAAGTGGAGATAAATAATGAGGACAAACATTGCATTAAAAAAATAGAATTTAATGAGCTGCAATTGTGATCAGTCCCAGGAAATGCTCTTTTTTTCTCTAGTTTTTTTTTTTTAATATAGATTTTATTAATTGCTTGTAAATGACTACTTGACAGCATTAACTAAATTTATATCTGATTTCTTGCACGCAAGTATTGATTCAACATTCGTTGAGTCACATTTTGCACTTTGCTTAAAATAGATTTCAGGTTGATGTGGAAATTTACAGCCAATTTCCAGCCAGAATGGTTGTTCTTTCTTATAAAGCATGCTGATTATAATTACAGACACGTATTTATACAGCCATGATCCACATTCTTCCTGATGAGCAGAGGGGTGAACATTCCATTCATGGAAACTCAATTACAGCAACTTTTCCCATTCCATTCTCAAGTGTTTGGTCACAAGAGTTTTCAGGGAGGAGCTGCCCATTCCTGCTTGGATTCCACTTTCTGGGACAGGGAATGTTGGACCTTCAGCTCATCCTGGGCTGGTTCTGTCCCAGGAGGATCTGCCCTTCAGGGTGAGATGCTGGAGCTTGTTGCAATTGCAGATTTATGAACAGCAGATGCTGTTCATGTGCTCTGGTTGAAAGCAGAAATGGAGAAAATGAGAGCCCAGTTCTGGTGTTCCTGCAACAGGAGGGAGATTCCCTTTGGAGAGGTTGGCTCTGGGTTCTGCCACCTCAGGAAGGGTTTGGGGTGCAGCACCCAAGGTTTCCTGTTGTCCCTTCTGTTTGATCCCTGCAGAGGCATCTGAGGAGAGCCCTCAACAGCCACTCAAGCAGAGGCTGTTCCAGAGAATCCTGGAGTATCCTCAGCTGGAAGGGACCCACAGGATCATCCAGTCCCACCCCTGGCCCTGCACTGATGCCTTTGGGAAGGCTGAGTTGGAACAGAGACTGGACAGAGCTGGAGAATAAAGCAGGGATTTATTGAAAGGGCTTTTGGGTACACCTTGGGCAGGACAAGAGCCTGGCCAGGGCTGCACCCAAGGTGGACCAAAAATGGTCACAAAATGGACAAATGGTCACGAGGTCTTGTGTTTTTATGAGTTTGGTCCATACTGGGGTTTAATTGTCCAATTACAGCTCCAGGTTATGAAGTCCCATCCTTCTGGTTTTCTCTCTCCAGCCACCCTTGTTTGTGCTGTTGGGCTGAAAGTTGTCCTTGGTGTGCAGCAGGAACAGGATTTGTTTTGTGTCCCTGCTCTGTGCAGAGCTGAGTGACACTGAATGTGAGCTCAGAGCTGCACCCCTGGGCAGCACAGAACCTGAAATACATCAAAGCTCAAACTCAAGGCATCAGCACAAATCCCCAACAATCCCACCCTGGGCATCCCTGGAGCGCTGTCCAAGCTCTCCTGGAGCTCTGGCAGCCTCGGGGCCGTGCCCATTCCCTGGGGAGCCTGGGCAGTGCCAGCACCCTCTGGGGGAAGAACCTTTCCTGAAATCCATCCCAACATAGCTCCAGCCCTGCCCTGGGTCCTGTCCTGTCCCAGGGAAGGAGCTGCCCCTCGGGAGATGCTGTTCCCTCTCTCTCAGTAAACATCTCGTGCTCAGGGATTTGCAGCTCCACTGGGCTGATGCACAATTGGATCGTGGAATGCGACCTCCAGCCCAGCACCGGCCAGGGAAACTCCTCCCGTTTCAGCTCATCCCCCGAACAATAAAATCCTTGATTTACAACTCTGAGGAGGAAACAGAGCACGCTCTGGGTTAGTGAAAGCATCTGTGGGACTGCTTTACTGGAAGGAAAGGTTTATGGAGCCTGTTCACGCTTCTGCCTCCTCCCAGCCACCCTCGGGCTCATGGAGAGGCAGAAATTTGGCACAAACACTCCTGGTGCACTGCAAAGCCACCACTCAGAGCAGGAGATTCCCTTCCTCTCAGAAGGGACAGGGGTTTTAGCACCAGCTCTCCCTGCAGAAGGGTATGAACAGCTCACAAGCTGGAGCAGAAAGCACCAGCACAGACTTGGAAATTTAACACCAGAAGAGAAATTCAAAGCTGTTGAGGAAGCAAATCTGCTCTAGCCACACTGAAATCCTGTGCTGAACTCACAGTTTGCTCCAAATTGGAGCCCTGGCACGAGGGGAGTGCTGGAATTGCACACTGCAGTCAGTGAAAGGCCATCTCAACATTGAAGCAAGCTGATCATTTGCTTTTTCAGATAAATATAGATATTTGGGCCAAATTAAGATTTTTCTCATCATTCACGAATTTACAGTATTTGAGCAAAGGGATGGAATGTCCTGCAGTCCTGACAAGGATACAGTTTCATAAATAACCCTCTTGACGTGGGTAAAGTGAACATTTTAGGAGGTTTAGGAAGGGTTTGGGGTAGCAGGGAATTTATTTCCCTGTTTTAAGGCAACCAGGTCTTTTATTTTCCCTCTTACCAAGGGGTGGAATATTTCTGTTGGCTTTGCTCTTTCCCCCTTCCAAGTAAGCTTTCCACAAAGCTTTCCCACATGTTTGGCTGTAGGTGAGGGCTTCCAAAATCATGCAGGATTTAATTGCAGTAAGCCAGATAATGAGTTGATAATTAAATGAAACAGGGAATACACCATGAGCTGGAATTAGGATTTATAATAACTCAGTAGCTCTGTAAATCTCTGTCTGCAATACACACACAAATCTCCCATGGATGGAGACTGAGAGGGTTCTGTAGCACAGGGAGATTTTTTTTTTTTTTCTGTTAAAGAAGTGACAATCTCAGAGGCACAGAGACAAAACAAAGATTTGCAGTGGAAGAGCTGCACTGAACTGAAACTCCTCTGTTCTGTTCATGTTGTGCTCCTCTGCCTTCCTCATCCCTCCCAACTGTCTCCAGTGACACTTTGCAATTCTTTTTTCCACTCTTTGATTGAAAAAAAGACACTTTTGGATTGTTTGAGGCGATTGCCTGAATTCTTTTTTGGCATGTGTTGTTTTTGCTTCTCAGTTAGGTTTATCTGACTTTTTTGGCTGGTAAGAAAGACACTGCTGTTTTCTCCCCAGCTATTTTTACAATGTCTGCTTCAAAAGAAATACTCTGGGTCTCTGGACCAGAAGCTTTCTCAGCTCCTTTTAGTGACAGAATGGTGCAAAGCAACAATTTTTGAATGGCCACGTGACCATCCCAGGAGAACTAAACAGAACAAAATGTCTTAGTGAAAAGAATTTTTTGGAATTTAATCACCAGCTGCACACTGAAGATGAGTGAGGGGCATATTCTTTTAACCACGGAAGTTAATTACAGTCAAAGAGTGGCTCTGCTTCCAACGGCAGGAATTGCTCTGGAATTGGTGGACAGTGGCTCCTGGCCTGGTGTCCCACTGGTTTTTCCAGGGGGAATATTCATCAAAAGGCAAAGCTCAGTTCAGGGACTGAGCACTAAACAAGAAGAAACAGGAAACGAAATTATAAGTTCAAACAAACAAAAAAAAAAACGACGAGACCAAAAGAACCAAAGAGCCCAAGCAATTATAAAAAAAGCTGTCTGTGTGCAGATTGTCTGGGAGCAGCCAGAGTTTTTAGAGGAGCATTTTACACTTACTGAACAATCCAAACTGAAAAAAGAGAATATTGCAGTCAGGGAGCTGCCTCCAGAGAAACAAACCCTAAAAAATGGGAACAAACTGAGCAATGTCCTCAAGTCCTTCAAAACGAGGAGGATTAACCAAAAGTGTATGAGATGTCACAATTTCTTCAGATAAACCCTGAGCTTTCAGAGTTTGTATTTAAAGTCATGAGGTCACCACTTACATGCAGTTCCAAGAACACATAACATATTTTTCCAACCCCACATCCCTTTTTTGGTGTTGCCTTTGTAAATCCTTGACAACTGGAATAACAACAGTGTCATTTGGAGTGAGTGGCAGCTGGACATAGGAAGAAGGGAGGGAATATTTTGGTGTCACTGGCATAGAGCAGAGACAAGATGTGCTTTGAGTGAAGCAACTTCAGAGGAGCTGCCTGAGCCTGTGAGTCCCAACCACCTCCTGCAAGGCAGGGCCAGGCTCTGTTTACAACATCAGTTGGTTTTTGGAGTGATGCAAATTGCTTTGGAGGCGTTGTTACCTCACACTGTGCAAAAAGCCCTCCCCGACAGCCTCTCCTTTTCCATCCCAAAACACATCCAGGCCTGGAGTTCCCTGGGCCTGGTGGCTGCTGCTCACACCCCCAGGGTCACTCTGTGCTTTGGGGTGGCTGCCAGAGGCACAGGTTCCTTAAGGAGCAGAGCAGAGCACAGCAAGGATGTTTCTGTATATTTAGAAGGGAGATGAACATCTGGGCATTCCTGTTCAGCAGGGGGATTTTAGTCCTGGGTGCTGTGTGGGAATGCTGGGGACAGATGAATTTATCCAGTGCCTCATGGTCCCCTGGGTGTCACATCTGTTGCTTTGGTGGTGTCCCAGCTGTGTTGAACCTCCTTGGTGCTCTCTGCTTGCAGAGATGTGGAATTCAAGCAGGTCAAGACTTGAATTTTTCATGTAACTCAGTTGTTCTAGTGGGATCTCACTTGTGGTCTGTGGCTCAGACACTCCCTGTCCTGCCAGTGCTCCAGAAATGTCACCTCCAGCTCAGACACAAAGTCCCCTGTCCAGGAATGGTGGCTGTACAGGAACTGATCTGATCCAGTTCAATAAAATTGAGCCAGATTTGGAAACTGCTGCATTCCCAGTGCCCCCCAAATGGAAACTTCCAGACCCAAAGATGCACAGAGAGTTGACTTTTTTTTTGCTCAAATACACAGAATTTGTGCCAAAAGCCAGCTTGGAGATGTTGGTTTATTATGCATTTTCCAGAAGAAATCCAGAAGGGATAATGCTGGTTGATGGCAGATAACGTGGGGTATAAATGGAGAGGTTTCTCTCTGAGGCTTCTCTTGTTTGCTATCAGTGAGCAGCAGTTTTCACCCTACCAGGCAGAGCAGATAAAGTAAAAAACCACCATTTCCAGCTTGCAAAAGCCCAGCCTATGTGGAATCAGCTCAATTATTTCAGCTCAGTCTGCAAGGAAAAGCAGTTCCTATCTCAGAATTACAATTACATGGGAACGTGAACTGCAATTTCTCTCCTTATTAATGCAATATAACAACAAAACATGGACAATGCCAATGCATCAGTTCCCAGGGACTGGAAATAACTCTTGGCATGATGGATCTTTAAACATTATCTGGCTTTATTTCATTATTTTAATATTGTGCCTTGAACTGGAAATTTGTGAGATTGATCTTGTTTGAGTGTACTGATGCAGCATTTAGAGTGATAATGCAGAAGATTTTTCACAGGGGGAAATGCTTCTCATAGCTTGTGGCTAACTGGGTCCCAAACTCCAGGGACACTTTGTGCTAATTACTGAGTATTTACAGAACAATGCCAAACCCATGCACTGAAAAATCACAAAATGAGCTTAGGGCACGAAACTAACAGAGAAAATCAAAGGGGGATCTTTATTGCTTTGACTTTGTTTGAGCTTTAGGGTGAAAGGCTCCTCGTGTTTTCAAACCTTTCACCACAAACGTGGCCTTGAAACTTTGCTTTCCACTCCTGCTGGGTTTCTGCTGGGATCAGCCAAGGGGGACTTCAGGAGCTGTGGAATTTGTGAGGGATGATGGCTGGGGTCTCCAGCCAGGGAATGTCTCTCATTAATCCCCGTCCTGTGATCCCCCATTAATTATGATTCTGAGATCCCCCATTAATCCCAATTCTGAGATCGCTCAGTAATCCCAATTCTGTGATCCCTCATTAATTATGAATCTGAGATTCCCCATTAATTATGACACCGTGGTCCCTCATTAATCCCAGAACTGGCTGTGTCAGTAACACCCAGAGCCCAATTCTGGTTTTTTGTTTGGTTTTGTGTTGGTTCTTTTCTTTTCTTTTCTTTTCTTTTCTTTTCTTTTCTTTTCTTTTCTTTTCTTTTCTTTTCTTTTCTTTTCTTTTCTTTTCTTTTCTTTTCTTTTCTTTTCTTTTCTTTTCTTACCTCTTGGAGGTGGTCTGGGAAGTGTGTGGGCAGGAATGTGGATGTAAAGATGATGGAAAACCATCCCTGGAGTACCTGGCCTGATCTGGGAATGTCAGTTTGGCTGGAGATGTGGTGAGCAATCATTGTGTGTCCCCAGCCCACACATCCCCCTGATCCAAAAGGATCCAGATCCATTAAACCCACTCTGGAATTCCATTTCCATCCCTCAAGCTCGTGAGTGACAGCATAAACACATTAATTACTGAGAAATTAATTGTTTGCAAAACGTGGATTCATTTCTTCCGTTCCCTTCCTGCCTCTTCCTGTCTGTGCTTTGGAGGTCCTGGCTTTTCTCAGGATATGAAGTAAATTAGGGAAAAAAATATTCTTGTAGTGCTGGGAGTCTGTCTGGAAGCAGGAATAGAAGCACCCCCCCAAATGTTCTGACTGATCCAGGACCTGAACTACAAAGGACTTGAGAAAACCCTGGCAAATACCAAGTTTAATAATCCAGGAACTTGAGGCTGAACACAGATATTAAAATGAAGAAGTTTTTCTGGGTTTTCACTTTTTCTTTTCAAGAAAAATGCTCCCAAAATTTGAGAAGATGCCCATTTTCCAGCACACTATAAGTATGGAAAAAGACATATAAATAACATTTCATATTAAGCAGTGTTAGATATAAAGTTATTATCAGTTAAATTGTTCTTATTTTCTTTTGCTGGTTGAGAAATAACTGTTCTGAGTGATGTAGCTGACCAGAAAATGCAAGTTTTTTAAATGTACAGTGCTCTAAAAGATTTTAAAAAATCAATTTCGGTGGAAAATTTGCAAGAAAAAAAATCAATCCAAATGTAATGACTCCATCAAGATAAACACCCCCAGGTGCCAACTGAGCCCGAGCTGCAGCTCCTGGTGCTGGGAAGAAAAAAATATTGCAGATTTAAATATTGCTGCAACTTCTTAACATTTCCATAAAGCTACAGCTTAATTCACCAACAGCTTCAGCATTACAATCTCATTTTCCAAACCCCAGCCCCACCTGATTTAGGGATCTGATCATAGAAAATTCTGCATGTAAATGTGAGATGTTGTACTAATTAATTCTGGTCGAATTCTTCCCATTTTCTTTCCTTTCCCAACCACCCCTGTGGTCTGTTATGGACCAGAAGCCCTTTAAATACCCAGATTTACTCAGTGGGAAGGCTCTGCCCTGGCCTGGGGTCACTGTCCCCCTGTGCACCAGGTCCAAACCAGGAATTTTCCTATCAGGAGCGCAGAACAGACCCAAAAAAAATGATCTGCAGATGTGGATCAAAGGTGGAGGAATAAATCAACCCTAGTTGGGCTTATTGACAAAGCAGGACTGAGAATTTTCCAGATTTTCCAGATTGCTGCCCCAAAACAATCAATGGGAGGGAAAGAACACTCATTTTGAAGGTGAAAAAAAGCTGCTGTGTGAGCACAAAGTGAGCTGCAGAAATTCCATTGATTGATCTGATTGTACCTTGAACTGTTTGCAGAAGTGCAGGGTAAGAATCCCAAACACGAGCACTTTCCATGGAAATGCCTCTGCAAATGGAGCATTTTGAAATATTTATTGTGGTTTGTATTGATTTTTAAAGATGCTGAGTGGTGCCAGAAGATGCCATGGAAGTCTCTGACATCTCATTATGGCTGTTTCTCATTAAAAAAAAATAAAAATCCAAGAGCAGCTCCACCTCTTTTCCCTCACCTCCCTCAGGCCTGAGGATCTCTTTGGGGTTCCTGGGGTTGGGATTTTGGGCACTGCTGAGGAGGAATGGACGTGTCACTACTGAAGATCCAGACCCCAAACACTTTTCTGGTGCATGCAAAGCTGCAGCTCCTTCAAAAATTTCCTGCTTAAGTCTGAACCCCAGGAGCTGCCAAAGCTGCTTTAATTTCAGCTCAGCCTCAGTGACTCTCGTTTAGGGCAGCCTGGGGGAGGCTCTGCTGCTTTTCCAAGGCAGGAAAAGCAGGAGCAGCTGCTCTCCAGCCAAATCTGCATCCTGGTGTTGGAACCCTGGGCACTGAGAATTCCAGGCTTTCTGTGCTGCCAGGCACTGACCCCCAAACAAACTCTGCATTTGACCTGAGGCTGTGGAGAAGGCTCCCAAAATTGAGTGACAGCGCTGGGATTGTGGGTGTGTGGTTTGAATGGAAGTGTGTGAGAGCACAGGGTGCAAAACTCAGAGTTTAAGGGTTTAGAATACAGTAATATATAGATAATGCAAGATGGATATTTTAGGGCAAAGGCTGAGTCCTTCTTTTTCACCTTCTTCTCCATGGCTCTGGGGGGTGTTTTGTAATTGGGTAGAAAAATCCACATTGTGGGCCATGGGTGGTTGGTTATTGGGTAAAAGTAAAAATAATTTAGGTGTCATCTCATAATTGGACAGTTTATCCTTTAAAGACCTTGTAGAGAGAGAGACAGGGCTCCATTTTCAGTTTGTTAGCTAGCAGTGCTGTAGAACTCAGGGTTTGTGAGACTGTGATAGAGATAAGAATTAATAAACATCTGAGTCCAAACAAGAAACACCGTCTGGAGCGTTTAATCCTGACCTGGCAAAAAGAAAATAAAACACAACATCCTGGGAATGTCAGCAGGGCTGAGGAGGTTGGTACCTGCATTTGGAACCTCCATTCCCCCCAGGATGGCATCACCTACTCAGACACAAATCTGAGCTCAGGAAAGGGAACGTGAAGAGTTTCCCATCCTGCCCTTGGTTGTGTGCTCACATCTGGCTCAGAATTAAACCCAGCATTAAAAACAAGCTTTGGTAAAGGAAGAGTATTGTGCACATTTTATTCTGGTTATCTCATGGAAAAGGGTTGGATGGGATGGGTTGTTTTGTTCCCCACAGACCCCACAGCTGCCTCCCAGTTTTAGCACATTCAGCTACAGCATCCAAAGGCTTGATTTATATTAATATATCTGATATTAAGAGTGATATCATCAGTCTAAAAAAATTGATACAAGCTTGAAAAAACAGTTGACCCTTGTGCTTTATGGTCTCAATTACCTTGGGGAGAGGAAAAGTGTTCACATTAAGATTTCTTGCACCTTTCTCTGTTGTAGCAGGAGAGTTTTATCTGCTCAGGGCTCATTAAAAACCTATTTTTAGATCCAAGTGTTCTCCCTCCCCAGTCCCTCTGTCAGACAGAAAGTGTTCTCTGGGAAATAAATCCAACTTTGGCTGATTCACTCTGCACAAGTGTGGCAGAAATCTGAGCTCAGGCTCTGCCTCTGAGTCCAGGACAACTCGTGTGACCTTTGGCTCACATAAAATATTGTTTTTCCCCTCCTCAATTGTGTAATAAATAAAGGATCAAGGAGTGAAGAAATGCAAATAATGTTATCAGGGAGAGTTATGGGATCCTGAAACAGCTTCTGAGGGATCTGGTGCTTCTTCATCAAAGGCCATTAATTAGGAGTTGGTGTTTGTAGCCTTGAATTCCCTCCAGTCTGAGGAGTTCTGCTCAGGATAAAATCCAGTGAACTGCTCTGGCTGGAATAGGAGTGTCTGATCTGATTAATATTCCCTATTTCCAACATTTCTGAGGGAATCTGTACCCAAAGGAGTTTTTACAGAATCCTCATTGGAGCTGTTTCACAACTGTGAGAGGTAAAGGAAAAAAATACCTGTGGGATAAAGGGAATCTGGGCCTGGAAAAAGGAGTCACCATAAATTGTACTTCACTCTGGAGCAGAAAAAAATCTCCCCCTCCTTCATCCTCCCACTGATGTCTCCAGTGTTTTCTGTTGACTTCAGGCACAAACAGAAATGCCAAGGCTTTATTGTTTCATCAGCTGGACATCAGCTTATTCTTTATTTTATAGGAAGTATTGGGGTCTAAAGTCACCAGAAATTTTGACTTTGAAATGTTCAGTCACCACAAGAGAGGCACAAATCTGGCCTTAGAGGAAAGCCTCCAGGAAAATTCCCGGCACAAAAGCCAAAATCTCTCCATTCTTCCTGACATATTTGTTCACAGTATTAATTTAATTAAATCCAAGGGGATTCATTAATGATTCCAGTGCTTTTGTCTCCTCTGTCTCCATCAGATAATCCTCCACCTATCCCTAGTCCCATTTGAAAGTGATTTTTGTAATTAATTTTCTAAAATAAATGTGTTTAAGTTACACACCATTTACTCTGCTTCCTTATTGTCTAATGAAGTAAAAAAATAACTGGATTTGAAATGAATTTGCCAGATATTGGAATTCTTTCTTGACCTGCTCTTCTGATACGAGTTTATTTGTCTGGTCTTCATGAATCTTCACCTTTTTTCTTTGGCTTAACCTGGTGATTTTCAGCAGGGGGAGCAGAAAATAAAAGTGGGTCTGTTATAGCTGGGGCTGGAATCCCCCCTCACTTTGGGAATACTGCACTGAGCTCTCTCCCCTTTTTAAATTTCAACCTCCAAGGACTGGGTAGGCTGTAAAATATGACATCATTTATATGCACAAGCCCATTAGGCTTTATTTGGATTTCCTCCTGCGAAGCAGGTTGCTGTTTCTCCTATTAATATTACATTAATTAAAGGCTATTAAGATAATTAATATTACATTAATTAAAAAGTGCTGCCCACTCATTAATTGCTGCTCAGCTGATGGATGTCTGTTTTTCCAGGTCTGCTGACATGGATGAGTCTGGATCATTCAGGGGCTGGCTTCTGTCCCAGGTAAGGCCCAATTCCATCTCCCTGTCCATGGTCACAGCCATGGTATTGCTCTGCTCTTCCAGAACCGTGCTTGCCCTTTTCCTGGGATGTGCAGATGGGAAAACCTCACAAACCTGGCATTTAAATCAGGAGTATTTGCCCAGAGAGGATGGAGAATCCCCCTGGAACAGGCACTGCCCTGGAAGCTGTTCTGACCATGAATCCAAGGCTGGTGCTGAGCCAGGCACAGCCTGAGCTTCTTCCCAACCTCAAATGGGCTGGATTCCCACCTCCAGATTTGTCTGGGCACAGAGATGGCACTTCTGGGTCTTGGATTGCTGCTTTAAACGATATGATTTCTCCTGGGCAGTCTCATCTCTCTGAAATAGCTGATTTGTGGTTGATAGGAAGGCCCTACATCAAAAAGGTTTTGCTAAACCTCAAGGTTTTGAGGGCCCTAGGTTGACTGCCAACAGTGCCACGTTTTAGGAAAACTTCCCTGGCACCAAATTCCCACTTGGTTTGGTGCCTAAAGAGTCTGCCTGGAGCAGAGGCTGGACAGATGAATAAATGAGAATTTATTAAAAGGCCTGCAAAGGATGCACCTTGGGCAGTACAAGAGCCTGGCCACAGCTCCACCCAAGATGGACCCTGAGTCAGGAGTTTGACACTTTTAGAAGTTTTGGTCCAGTTACACATTGGGGTCATTGCCCAATTCCAGCTCCAGGTGATGCAGTCCCACCCTCCCAGTTTGCTCTTCTCAATTCAATGTGGCTTATAAATTTTTGGGCCTGAAGCTGCAGCTGTGCCCGTGGTTCTGGGGCTGGAAAAGGATTGTTCTGCCTGACTGAGCTGTGAGGAGAGCCGGTTAATAACACTTCATGTGAAGTTCAGAGTTATGCACCAATGCAGGGCAGAATCTGGAAAATACCAAAGCTGGAACTGAAGGCATCAGGTTGTGTTTTCAGAATCTCAGCTGAGCTCTGTGTGAGAATCCCCAGGGTTTTCCTGCTCTTCCCAGCACCGTTGGTGGCTTTGGACACAGCAGAAGTTGTTTCTGGATGCTGTTTTCTAGGAAATGCTGAGCCCCAAAGCCCCCTGCTCTCCTTGCCCTTGTCCTCAGCTGCCTCCCCTCACTTGGGAACAATTTCCTTTGCCCTGGAGCAGGAACATTTTTCACCCGCTGTTACAGCAGGGAAAGAATTCCCCCCTCCAACTCTAAGAGTAACTTTGAGTATTTGCACCCACAGTTATAAAGTATTCTGGATAAAGGCAAAGTGTCCTGCTATTCTTTACATGCTTTAAATATTTCTGGGAAAATTCTGTATTAATCTGGATATTGGGAAAGGCTGGAAATAACTTTTATGCTGGAATTTTATGCATGATGGGCATTTAACTTAAAATAACCCACTGGGAGAGACCCACCCCTGCATTAATTTGATGAAAGCAATCTGTGCTTAATTGATTAATGATTGTCAAAATTATTTCTAGAACTACTTCTTAGAAATACTGCATTTTTTCTTAATTGATGTTGTCAAAACTGAAATACTCAACAATAATTTAGTACCTTCATTTGGCCCAATAGTTAGTCAATTAGGAGCATTATTAATGACATCTTTTAAATAGAAACAAATTACATTGTCAAAGTATGCAAGCATATTTTCCAGCTATTTTCAGAGACATTTCAGGGTTAAGTAGTTCAAGATTGGTTTAAAGACCTAAGAAATAAAATAATTCCATGGATATTACAGGGATTTAACTTCACTTTTCTGTTTCTGTCTCTGAGGCAACAGGAAAATGCTTTGGCCAATGTCCCATCCCAATGGGATGAGTGTTATAAATATAAGCAGTGTTTCAGAAAGTAAAACTTTTTTCCATTCTGTTTTTGATGTTCAAATCTGACTAAAATCCCAAACTCAATTTTACACCTCAGAACTTTGATATTCTTTAATTTCATTTCAGTGATGCTGCCCCAAACCTGATTAGGCAACAAATGTCACCACTCAAAGATTCCCTATCAGAAAACTTCCTCTCCCCTTCCCAGCAGTGAGAGGAAATAAAACGTGACCAGAGCATGTCCTTGGCTGCAGGACAATGTGGGATGTGCTGCTTCTTGGTCACAATCACACAATCCTTTAGGCTGGAAGAGAAATCCAAGAGCATCAAGCCAAACCTCACTGAGCAGGTGTAAAATGATCTTTCTGCAAGAGAGAGCCTGAGAAAAGGCTCCTTTCCCATCCAGATTGTTTCAAAATCCACAATTTCAGTATTTTCTGTGCCTTCCTATATTGGTTTTTTTTTTTTGCCAAGATTGTGTTGCAAACACAAAGGCTGTGACAGAGGGGCTTGTGCCACACTCACCCCTGGGACTTCAGCTGAGCTTTCCCAGCTCTCTTCAGGGAAATCCAATATTTTGTGAGCACTTTGTGGAGCAGTTCAATCCCTCTCCTCAGGGCAGGGAAGTGGCCACGTGTCTGCAAGGACACTTTACTCTGGGTTAGTGCTCCCTGCATCCCAAATTTACACTCAGGAACAGCTGGCTCATTCCAGAACTATGTGAGGCAAAGTTGAGGACGAGACGTGGAACCTCCCTCTTCTCCAGCCTGATCTGTCACCCTTGTTCTAAATTTAAATCTGTGTTTACAGGATGCAAAAGGCAAGAGGCAGGCAGTTAAATTAAGCAGCAAAACATCTCATGTTTATTTTGAGGTCAGACAAAGTGGATTTTCTTTTCCATATGGTGAATTCAGAGCTTTGGTGGGTGATGTGCACGTTTGGGAAAGCTTTGTGAACAAGTGAGCCATGCTCAGAGGGACCCTGGCTTGGCTTCTGACCCTTTTAAGGTTATTTTTGGCAGCAAAATTCCATAGAATAATAAGGAGTGGTATGGGGATTGTGTGAGAGAGACGAGACCACTGAGAGGCATTTTAAAATATGATTTATTAGTATTACCTTCTACAGTCTCATGAAGGAGTCTGAGAACATCTCCACAGCAGAAGTGAGAGGTCAGTAGTAGTCACAAAATTTCTGGTTACAAGGTGTTTTAAAGGTTTATTACCTACAAACTACTGCCACAAAGATTGTTTCTATTTTCACACTAATCACTAATTAAATTGTCTCACACCTCTAGATGCAATGCCACTTTCTTAACCAAACCTACAAAGACACACAAAACTACTTGTTACACCTTAAAACTTTTTACTATTCCTGTAACTACTTCTATATCCAAACTTTAGGCCCTCAAAACTTTCCACTACCCAGCCTGACTTGTTTCTGTCTAAAATACAAACCCACATTCTTGCTTATGGTCTCTAAATCTGGAAGCCTTTTCCAAGGTCTCAAGTTGAACCCTGTATTCATTTCTATGTCTGGGCCTGCATGCACGAGGTTTTGAGAATTTTCTGTGCCTGGATTTCCCACAGAGTGGGGCTGGAGCAGGGAGTTGGTGGAGCTTTCTCAGGAGGCTTTTCCAAGGGACACTTTGCTCTGCTTAGGCTGCACGTCCCTGCCTGTCCCCTCCTCCAGGTCAAGCCCAGGAGGCTGAACCTGGGGAGCTCTGTCCAAACCAGCAGGTCCTGGGCATTTTTCTCATTTCCCTCCTGAGTGACACCTTGTCTTAGTTTGGAAAGACAGGTGTCTGCCAGGGAAAAGCCAGAGCTTCCCTTGAAATGGAAAATGTAAACCCGCTCCTCTGAATTGTTATAATTTTGAAATTAAGGGGCTTTCAGGCAAAGATATGGGAATGGGAATAAAAATTAATTGACAATTCTTTACTAGGAATATTAAAAATGTAGTAGTACAAAAAAAGCAAACAAACAAGAGAAAGTAAAACCCTGACAGAGTCAGACCACGACCTGACACCCTGTTGGTCAGGGTGCTGGGAGCAGCCCCATCAAGTCCTCCTGCAGTGCCGGGTGTGGTTCTGTTGGAGCAGAGATGATCCTGGAGCAGGGTGCAGTTTCCTCTGAAGGTGCAGTGGTGCTGAGATGGGTCTGGATTCCTCTGGGAATGCCGTGCACACAGGCTGCCCTGGGGCTCTGAATCTCAGCTTTGATCCAGCTGGGAATGCTGGGCTCCTCCCCCTGGGTGGAGCATCTCCCCCTGGGCTGATGGAATTGTATCAGCCCTGCAGTGAGCCTGGATGGCCCATGAACAGCAGATACCCCTGGAGGGAGAATGGCTCTTGGCAGACATAAAGAAAACACCTCCCAAACTGGTTTCAACAGATGGGAATAGAATACATCTTGCACTGAACTTGAGACACACATGCAGATTCCAAGGGCAGGGATGAGCTGCTCTCAGCACCCCAGGGCCCTGGTGCCTCCCCCAAAGGCTGGGTTTGCTCAGATCACAGATTCTGCTCCCTGCACTGAACTGTTTCAGCATCAAATGAGGACTGTGGTCCCAGCCCTCAGAGAAAATCTTGTGGAATGTCAGATGGGAATGGCCCAGTCCAGGGAAGTGTGGACTGCACCGAGCTGAGCTTTGCTCTCTTCTCCCTGGGTCTGCACATCCACCTGGGTGGGATCTGGATTTGTGAAATGAGCTGCTCCCCTTCAAGGGAATTCATCAGCTCCTGGTTGTAAAAACCCCAATGGACAACTTTAGCTCTTTGCTGTTATTAGGATGGGAAGCTGCCCATTTTCAGTCTTTCAGTACAAGAGACATTTATAAACTGATTATCAGAGCCTGCCAAGCACAGAGAAACCCAACTGGAGTTGCTGAGTCTGTGATTGAATGTGATTAAAGGAAATTAATTCTGGATAAAATTCAGGTTTCTGAAGTCCTGAGACCTTAAGTTCTTATCTGGCCCAGCATTGTGCACACAGCAATCACTGTCTCCATCATTTCATATCTTGGGACTTAATCACACTTGTGTTGTAATTTTATTAGAAAAGGCTGATGTCCAAGTATTGATGAAGGAACTGAGGGGATAAATATTCATCCTGTTTATTGCGTCTGCTTCTGATGCTTTTGTAGCAGAGGTGAAAGGAGAATAAAGCCTCCCAGATAAAATTTTAATAATAATTTTATGATTCTGCAACAGGAACTCTATTATGAAATAGTCTGTGTTGTGTTCCCAGCCTTTAGCTCCCCAGTGCTGCAGGTTTGTGCCCATTTTTTACTACTTTGAAACTTATTTATTGTCAGCTCCTGCAATTTATTAAGCAGGATCCAAAGGCAGGGACAGTTTTGTGGATTCCAGCAGAGCAACCTCTGTTGTGGGGTAGCTGAGATGATGAAGGAAGGTCTTGTACAGCGAATTACTCCCAGTAATTTAATTAGAAAAGAGAAAGGCAACATGAACTTTGTGTAATTCCCACTCTGATACTGTGACCCATAATTTCCATTAACAGCAACTTACAGATTTTGAAGTTAAAATGTTCAGTCTGAACTCCAGTCCCTTCCAAAAGGAATCCCAACCCCAGGGTAGAGTTTTGTGTGCAGGGTGGAGTTTGTCGAGCAGGGAACACCTGGAACAGGGCACAATTCCATGGCAAACCTTTGTTTTGTCCTTCCCAGACCACCCCTCCCGTGCCTGTGATCAGCAGCTCCTCACCCCCAGCACCTATTTGATTCTATTCTTGCTTTTCATCCAAATAATTCCCAAAAAAAATCAGCAGTGCTACCTCAGGTCCCATATGTCCCACTGGGAAAACCTCCCTGCCTGTGACAGTCCTTGGAGAAGCTCTCATTAGTCAGCATCTCTTCCATTTTCCCAGTGTTTGCTTCACAGATCCTTTTTGCTTGTTTGTTTTACATCCTGATGTCCCTTAAATTAGAGTGACTCCGAGCAAGGCAGAAGAATTCCCATATTAAAAACATAAACAAAAGGGCATTGTTTTGTCTTTAAAGTTCTTTGCTTCTCCCCTCCTTCTTTTCTCCTGAACTTAAAATACCCAGCTATAATTAAATATCCTTTTTTTAAGGGAGGGAACTGCCCTCACAGGACTGGAGAGGCCAAAGCAGGGTGGGAGAGCAGAGTTTTGCCCCAGCCCTGTGCTGGGAACCACAGCATTGCCTCTGCTCCAGTCTCTCCAGGCAGATTCCCAGCAGGATCCTGAGCTCTTTGTGCACACCCCGAGGCCCAGCGAAGCTCCACATGCTGAATTCACTTCAATGTTTTCTATACACTTAATTTAAATGCACATATATGTAATTAAGGGGGTATTCACCATCTTGGACCTTCCTTTATGATCCGTTGTCCAACTCGTTCTTGGTTTTCCCACCACTCCTGAGGATGCAGCTACAGAGAAACAGGATGGGCAGAAAGAAACCTGAATAAACTAGAAAAGAAAATTAATTTTACTTGCACAAGACAAGTGACAGATTTTTTTTTCCTTTGAAGAGGGTTTTTATAGAGGAAGAGGTTGAGAAACATTCCTTTTTGTCAGGCTTTAAGGAATTTCAGCTCCATCAGCCAAAGCAGACTCAGGAGTCCTGTTAATACTTGGTTGTTCAGCCTCTGCTTGAGAAAGTATCCCAATTTCAGAGCACACAAAGACAATGGGATCATTAATAAAATAAATCAGGACATCTATTCTTGGGGCACTCAGCCAGGGTAGTAAAGTTGTCCTGAAAGGATACAAACACCAGGCTGGAAATGAAAACCTGCTGCTATTTTTTATTAATTCTGAATCTCTTGTATTTTCCCTTTTTATTTGTAGCTGGTAATTTGAGGGCAGTGACATCAATTAACAGTTTAATTGGAGTTGCAGGGACAGTCTAATTGGGAAGGCAGGGGTGTGCCAGGTAATAAGTTCCATTTCCAATGAACTCCAAGCAGTGGAAGTGTTGTGAGAGACTCTTTCCAGCATGACCCATTCCCAAACAGGAAATGTTTGATAGGAGAGGAAAATGAGGAGCCAGGTGCTGGTGCTGGGGTAGAAATCAGAGTCATGGCAGGGAAAGCAAAAGAGTTTCCAGGCTGGAGCTCAGTGCAGAAATGCTTTTCTCCCTGGATATTTATCAGCTCCTTCAAAGTAATTTGGTGGAATTTGGAGTTCCAAAAATTTGTTGGATGGGAAGCAGGAATGGGGGCAGGAAGTTGTGGAGAGCTGCATGGACCTGTTGTGGAGAGAGAAATCACCTTCCAAGGCAGCCTCTGAGGAGCAGAGCTGGGGCTCAACAGGCTCTGAAACCAACCCTGACACTCCAAGCTGAGCATGAGAGAGACTTTGGTTCAGGGTCCCTGAGACAAAATAATTCCATGGATTCCAGCAGAGAGAGAGGTGAATGCTTTCCCAAACTCCACACGTCCAGGGGCTGGTTGGAATTCCAGATTCACCTGCTTGGTATTGAATTGGGATGGTGCTTATCCTCCAAGCACCCAGATTCTGTCAGGTCCTGTGGAACACTGAGCAGAGCATGGTGGGTATTGAGTGGTGGATATTGAGGGGTGGTTAATTCATGTCTCATGTCATTTGTAAGACACAAATGCTGCCAAGCCACAAACTAAAGACAATTCCCACATCTCACCACTGGAAGGGGAGGGGCAGCTGGGGACAATCTGAGCAGGAACAGGGCACTGCAACTCTTCACTTCCCACTCTGGCATTATTTCAATCTCCCCTTCCTTCCATCAGTTCTCTGCTCTTGGCTGAACACCCAGGCATGATTTTATTACCCTGTGAAATCAATGAATCTCAACAGCAGCCTTATGAACTTTAAATGGTCCAGAATTAGTGTGTGCAGCAGGCAGGGCCCAATCAATCAATCAATCAATCGTCCCCAGTTAATCTGTTTTCTAGAGTGGCCCCAGATCAATCCCTGGGTGAGCTGAGCCCCAGGATTGCCTGAGCTTTGGCAACAGCTGATGGACCTAGAAGTTCTGGAAATGAAACGATTTAAATGAATATTCAGGCATTAAATCAATGCTAAGCAGAATAAGAGGTGACATGTTCTCCTGTTTATTTGAAAATTAAACCTGGACAGCTGTTGAGCAGTGCTATTTTTCAGGGATTTATGGTTTTCTGGGCTGGCATTCTGTCTTGTTCATGTCCTTTTATTGGCTTTTGATGCACTAATTTGGAACTGCTTTATAATCACAGTGGTTAGGGATAGATGGCCTTGGGGTTTTTTTTCTCAAGCTGGCAGAGAAAGAAGAGATGATTTGAGTTGTGTGATTCAGCCCCTGAAAAATAACCACAGTTAGTGCCTCTCTTGTCATATTTTTGGAATATCAGCAGGGCAGGAAGGAGGCTCCATGGGCATGAACCCCCAGGATAAATAAAGCTTTTTATTCCCTCAGGGTGAAGATGTGCCTTGAGAAGTGTTGCTCCATCTTTTGAGGGACACAGAAGGATTTTTTTTCGTGGGATTGATCCAAATCCTTAAATATATTCTAAAAACAAGAGTGGGGGGAAAAGGCAGCTTGGTGATAAAGTCTTGTTTCAGCTTTGGTGATTTTCCAGGTGCAAACCTGCAGTTTTCAATAAATAATTGGAAACAACTGTAGAAATGTTGGGTTATAGGATTCTCCTCTCCAGCTGTAGGACTGTCACCAAATCCATCTGCTTCCCTTGCTGGTGGTACATTTGTACTCCTGTTTCCCATGAAATAACTCAGATGAAAATATTCTTTATTGGGCTGAGAAAGCAGGAATGCTCCACCAGAGTCAGGACTTGTGGGTGCTCTGCCCAGAATTCCCAATCCCTCACAGCATCTGTGACTTTCTGCTCTTTCCTAACAATAATTCCTGATCTTTTAGCTGGAGTTACAAAACAGGAAAGGGTCAGAACAGCTGGAAAACTGCTCTGGAGAGTCGTGGGCAGGCAGCACGTGGGAGAACATGTTCAGACATCCTCTGACCCCCTCAGGTCGGGGTGGGCACTGGGGTTTCTGTGGCTGAGGGTATTTATGGAATATTGGCCAGTGCAGACTCTCAGTCTCCTCTTGGATGATTCCCTCTGGGCTGGATGGGCCCCTCCTGTCACCCTGTGCCCTGGTTCCCAGTCCTTTACTGGGATCTTATGAAAACACACAGGAAGATGAGTGAAAAAGGCCCTGGATAAGCCACTAAACATGCTCCTCCCCTTTCTTTTCTCTCCTAAATCAACAAGCCTTTCTCCAGAGCTGAAGTCGAGTGTCTCTTTGAAAGAGCCACCCTGGATGCAGCAGATAATGCTGCAGTTCCTCAGCTGCAAAACATTTCCTGAGAGCGTTCTGGAGCCAGGATACATTTTCATCTCTCCTGTCTGACTTCTAAAGAGAGAACAAAGTGGTGCAGCTGAAACTCAGCAATCCAGAAATGGGAAGCTGTTCTGAGAGAGCATTCCTGTTTCTGGATGTTTGTAGGGGCACTGTGGCTCACCTTGGTCCAAGTAACCACAGGCCTCATGGGCATTTTCTGGCACAATCTGGAGGTGCTGAAGTGATTTGGGGTGAAATCCTTTGCTGAGTCATAACACTTCACTTGAAGCCACGGCAAAGATCTTAGCAGCAATAAAAACATTCCAGACTCTCCCTTCAAGGCAGTGTCTGGTGTTTACAGCTGCACCACTGCAGCACTTCAGCTGCTGCGCTTTCAAGAGTTCCTGAAAAACACCTCTCATTTTATGGCATTTCATCTCTCAGCATTAACAGATAATCTTGTACAATCCAAATAGATTTGCCAGCAAGGCCAATTATCCTGGCAAGAGCAGCTGGGTGAGGGAATCCGTGGGCTGAGAGCAGAGAGAGCTGTGCTGTTTATTACAATGCCCAATAAATCATTTACAGCCAGAACCAATTACCTGTTTATTTCCAGTGCCTGCTCTTCAATTAACAGGGGGAATATGCACCTTTAAAGGAGATAATTTCTCGGGATGCATTAGATTGCTGTTCCAGCCTGGAGCTGAGCTCTTCTGTTGGCATTTTATTGGGAGTCACTGCTGAGAGCTCAGCCAGCCCCCCGGCTCTCAGCTGCTTTATTGAGGGTGACATTACCTGTGCTGTGTGAATTGGGAGCTGTAGGAGTGCACCCCACACCTGAGCAGGTGTTTCCACAGAAGGAAAGGTTTGAGACTCACCCCTTGCTGTTCTTGTAAGTAAAGGACCCAGAAACTCCGATGCTCTTTTCCCAGGAACTGGCCAGGTGCCAAGCAGAGACACTGGGACCTGGACCTCAAAACCTTCCAATTTCATTGGGTGAGGTGCCAAAAAGCCCACCTGGACCATTAGGTACTTAAAAGCCTGCGCAGAACTTCCCAGGGGTGTTTTAGACTGCCTTAGCCAGTGCAAGAGCTCTCTCTACATTGTGTTTGGCTTGTATTTCTTTTGTTTGATACTGTTTGTTATTTTTGTCATTTTAAAACCTTTTTTTTTTTTTGACAAAGCACGTCCAGTGAAGTTGTCTGGCTATTATTAAGCCACTCTGGGAGGCTGCAGGTCAACCCTCAGGCTTGATACATCTTCAGGGGGCTCACTGCACTCTGGCCAGGTGTAGGACTGAATCACACAGTTACCAGAGCACTGCCAATGGGAAGCTTTCAGCATCCCAGCTCGGGGTGATCCCCTGCTGGAGCAGGCTGGGATAACCCTCCCTGGGGAGCTGCTCTGCAGCTGAGGTGATGCTGGGAACCAGGGGCTCTGCCAAACCACCAACACCCAGCTCAGCACCACCAATGCAACCGGTCAGCTCCTTCTGCTGGGAGTTCTGGTCTCTCCCTGCTTTGACCTGCGAGTGCTCAAACCTGACACTGATGGAATTCCTGTGATGGTGGTGGAGAGCAGAGTCCTCCAGTGGAAGGGGTTTTTTTATATTTATGTGTACATTATGTATATTTATGTATTTATGGATAAAATTACAGGGAAAGTCAAACATTGTCCATTCCCAAAACCCAGGGCATAGAGTGGCAGCACTGGGAGTGTTGGGGACTGAGCTGGGAATGGCCCCTGACTGATGGCCTGCAGTCAGAGCAGGGTTTCTCCTGGAGAGTTCCTGGTAACAGATTGCTTCTGCACAGCTCCACCCATCTCCCCAAGGGGAGCCATGGAAAAGAGGGATGAACTCCTATGGAATGGACCAATCCAAGGTCAAATCCATAGAAATTGAGGAGCTGTGGGGAGTGCATGCTCCTGACTGAGATTTGCAAATTAAATGAGGACTGCTTTGCATTTATTTGAATAAGAGCGTTTTCCATCCCTGGAAGTGTCCAAGGCTAGGTTGGATGGGACTTGGAGCAACCTGGGATAGTGGAAGGTGTCCCAGGCTATTAAACAAACCATAAAAGGCTCTGGCAAAAACCTGAAAAAACAGTGGGGTGGGGACTCTGGAAGTCTCTCTTGAGAGAGCCAGGATTTGCCTTAGATCTGGGAACACTGGGAACACTGGGAACACAGACCCATAACAGCCCCAAGGGACAATCAGTGGCTGTCAAATCGTTTGATGTCAATTACTTTGCATTAGCAACAGAAAGAGTAAAAAAAGGAACAAAGCTTAGTGTGTTTCTATTTCTGGTATTTGCTGTGCTGATTAATGATTGATGATTAATCCCACAGACATTTTGGTGACAGGGCTGGGAAGATCTTCCTGACACAGGAGACTTCACCAATTACCTTCCAGACTAAGTGCTGGGACTCTGTAATTTATGGCACCTTTATCTCCCTTGGGATAAAGCAGCAATAAATATAATGCAGGGAAAAGTCTTGCAAGGCCAAGAAACTTCGTTGGGAAAGGAGAAAAACTTCTCAGCTTTCAAGTTCTTTCCAACTCTAATTTCTGTGCAATGAGGAGAGTGACAGCAAACTGCATTTTTATCATCTTTAGTGATTAAATGTTTCTGTTCAAAGTAATTCCTGTGTTCAGGGGATATATTTAGCTGTATAACAGCAAAACATCTCAAAGAAAATATGGAATTATTCTGACTCCTGAATGGAAAGCAGGCGGGAAAATTCTCAGAGTTTATCTTGTAAAGCAGATCAGGAGGTTTGGAGTGCCCATCCCTGGAGGTGCCCAAGGAATTCCTGGAGGTGGCACTCAGTGCTCTGGGCTGGGGACAAGCTTGAGCTCAGTGATCCTGGAGGGCTTTTCCAACCTGGATAATTCCATGATTCTGTGATTCCCTGAACTCTGCAGCTTTCCTGCAGCTGCAATTTTAACCTGCATGGGGGTTCTGCCAAAGAAACCTCTGGAACCAGGTCCTGCAGCAGAGCTCAGCTCAAACACACAATTCTGAAAACCTTTCCCTTCAGCAAATGTTGCTCAACCAAAAGGTCTGAGTAACTCATAACTGATTTATCATCACCTCCAGGAGAATTTATTTATTAGGCTTTAATCCATTAACACAAGTTTTAGATGGAAAGGAAAAAAAAACCATTAGGAAGAAAAACATTGTAAATCTTATTCTTCTGGGAACTGTTAGTGGCTAATTCTAGTGAGAATTGCTGAGGCCATGAGCAATCCAGATGTTTATTATTTGGCTAAGGCTGATTTTTCCTTCTTCCTGCAGTTCATTAACAAGGAGTGAGCGAGTTCCTGGGATTGGAGAGGTGGGATGAGAGGGAACGACTGGATGGACAAACCTCTGATGTGGTGTTTGCCTGTAAGCAAAGCTGCTGGTTCTGTTCTAGATGATCTGGCTGCTTTTCCACTGAAACAGATTTAAACTGGCTTTAAAAGCCAAAACCATCTGAAAAGGGATTTTAAACCCACATTGAGACATGCAAGGATAGATTTCCTAACTTTACAGAAGTCTTTAGGTTTTGCTTAAAAAGCACATAAATCACCATTTTCAATGGGAAGAGCCACGTTTAAACTGTTAAAATCACTGGGCGGAGAAACAAACTCACAAAGCTGAGGAACAGAACTTGGCTAAATCCATTTTCAGAAATGTTTTTCTCAGGACTGTCAGTCACAGGAGGCTCAGGGCAGTGTTTGAATATTGAGTGTGCTTTGGGAAGGGCACGTCCTAAAGGGAAACTTTAGGGATTAAAATCAATTTAGCCCTTCTTGTCATTTTCCCTTAATAGCCCTAGGAGGAAATATAAATTCCAGGTTAGGGAATAGTTTAAATTATTTCTCTGTTGTCTGCTGAGATGAGGAGAAATGCTTTCCCTTTAAAATAATTTCTTATTTTCCCTCTGCCTCTCCTTTCTGCAGCAGGTTCTGCTGCAAACCCATCAATCTGAATCACTGGTGAACAATCTCATTCTGACAATAAAGTGATGGGTGCTGCAAGCTAATATATTCTAATTTCAATCTAACATATTCTATACTCAATTGTGATCAGGGGAAAAAAACCTTAATCCATCAAAGGGAAACAAGGAGATGACTCCTGGCTAGAATGAGTAAACACTTATGTCTATATTGTCTCTAGAATTCCTTGGCTCATCTCTTTAACTTGTGTCTAATTTTCATCTGTTGAGGCATTCCTTGAGTTAGAACTCAAGGACTAAGTACATTTTAAGAACATTTTGAAATGGAAGGGATAGGGGGGGAAATGAGTGAAATATCCTGTTTTCCATCATGGCCTTCAAGAAGACATTTTTGTACCTGATTGCTTGTTCCATATCACAGACCCAGGGAATGGCTTGGGGTGGAAGGAACCTAAAATCTCACAATTACAGACTGCAGGGAAATGCTGTGAGTCTGCAGGGAAAGGGATTGTTCCAGATGTGTTTGCATCTCTTCCCGATGCTGTGGGGATCTCCAGGAAACCTCAGGGCACCAGAAGAGGCCAAGGAAAGGAAGATTTCATCAGCACCACAGGGTTTTGGACCACAAGACTGATGTACTTTTCTTGTCTCATTTTATCAGGAACGTTGTTTAAAGCACACAAACCCCAGGAAAGTCCTTGGAGCAGCTGATTTTGGTTGTTGCCTGATTTTATTTCTTGTCAGTAACAGCCAGAAATGCAACCAAAACCATCCCCAGGCAAAAAAAAAGTCCTGGAGAATTTGCTCCAGACCTTCTCCCTGGAAGCTTTTTCCACACAAATCCACAGGCTGTTGCCAGAATCTCTCTTGGCTTTGCATTAGCACACCCAAGAGTTGAAGCTCCTTCTTTTCCCTGTCCCAAACTGCTCCATTTCAGAAATGCTCACCACTCCAAAGATTTGCTCCTCCTTCCAGAAATGGACAGTTTTGTTCAGCACTGTTATTATCTGACTGTGAATTATTTACAGTTGCCATTATTCAGAGCCTTTTGGAAAGCCCACAGAGCTTTACTGAAAATGCTCTGGAGCTCAGGGACTGATCCCAGCTGCTCCAACAGGATCTGCACAGCCTGCAAGCTGTTAATGAATATTGGGATTGGGGCACTTCCACAAAGAATCTGGAAATTTGGAAATCAAGGCTTTGCAGTTTCCAAAACGAAGTCCCACTCCAAGGAGTGAAATTAATCTGAGTTTCAAACAAAATCTTGTGTTTCTGTATTAACCCATTGGCAGTTCTCATTTCAAGTATTATGAAAACATATTTTGTCACCTAAGTAAAAAATAGTTTGAATTTATAATGCATTTTCCATCTAAAGAATAGGAAAATATTTCAGTCTGCTTAGTGACTCAGTCAGGAACACTCACACCTCCTTTTATCAGCAGGGAGCACTGAGGGGGATTTTTCCTTCCAAGAGCTGCTGCTGGTCCCTGGGTGGGATTTAGCATGAGCAGGGGTGCTCTGATGTGCAGTCCAGCTTCCTCCTTGCACATTTGTGGATTTGGAAAAACAAAACCTGAAGGTGCAGTTTGGAAATACAAGTCCAGGTGGCTCAGTCAGATTTCACAGCAAAGCATGGAGCAGTTGTGGGGAAAAAAAGGGAAAAAGGGGGGGGGGGGGGGGGGGGAAGGGGAAAAAAAAGAGAAAAAAGGGAGAAAAAGGGGAGGAAAGGGGAAAAAAAAGGGGGGAAAGGAAAAAAAGTACCTCCTGGCTGTTTCATCCTGCTTAGCAAAGGCTCTGCTTGGAAGGAATAGAGTTCACTTGGAGCCAGTTAGCTCTGAATGCCAACAGGATGAAAATTCCCTCATTAATACACAAAAGTTCTTAATTGTGACCTGTGTGCTCTTTCTGAGCTACAAATCAGCTCATTTTTTCTCCCTAAGGAATGATTCCGTGTGTTCTTTGGCTCCCACTGAGGTTCCTTGGGCATCCCATCTCCCAGGAAAGCAGGAATTGCTCCATGGCAGGGAAATGTGCAGTAGCTGGTGCAGTGTGACTGAAGGGAAGGTTTTATTCCACGTTTGGTGACAGCTTTGCAACCCTGCACGAAGGATTTTGCAGGATGGATAATTCAGAATGGGCTTGCTCAAAGAATTTGACCCACAACTCCAAAATTGGTCTCAGCAACCACAGAGTAATTGGGATTGCACCAAACAAACAGCAAACAAGAATCTTTTCCCTCGGAGCAGCAAGGGGTCAGAATCTTAACTGGTGCTGTCTTTTCTTCATTCCCTTGGGCTCGTTAATTAGCAAATGAAAGTGCAATGAATTAGCAACTCCAATAACCTGGGATTTCTCTCAGGAGTCTTTGTGAGTCCTTCCCTGCTCCTGCCAGGCTTGGACTGGCTCCACACTCCAGGCATGAGAATTTCCATGGGGATGGACTGGGCTTGTCACAGGCAGCAGCTGTGGCTCTGAGAGGACCGAGCAGATGAGATTAAAAAGTTCCTAAATCACAGCAGAGCAGCAGAGAAGGAAACAAAGGAACCACACTATAAAACTTCCTTGTTGTTGTTGATTTTTTTTGTGGTTTTTTTTTTTTTAAAGTCTGGGATAAATTGAAAGAATTATTAAATTAAATTGATCAACTAAGATTCAATTAATTAATTAATTAAACAATAACTTAATATTATTAAATTAATAATATTAAATTTAGTTATATTGATATTTCACTTGACTGGGAATTTGGTCCCTGTCTCTCTCGAGCCCTTCCTGCTCAATTATCCAAAATATTTTGGAGATCAGTGTGGTTTCCTGTACCCACAGAGGCCTGGGATGGCTCAGGCTGGGAAGGAGCTGAGCAGGTTCCAGCAGGGCCATCCCAGAGCTCAGGATTGTGTCCAGACTGCTCTGGAATATCCCTGGCCAGGGAGACTCCACAGGGCTGATCAAATTCTATAAAAGAAGTGTAAAGTCCTGCGGGAATCTCTTCCAAATTCCTCCCCAGGATTTCACAGCAGCAACCAAAGGCTGTGCCCAGCACAGATCTCACAGCAAACCTGGGATGTCCCAGCCCAGTGTCCCCAGAGTGAGCCAGGGCTGGCCCTGTGCCCCTGCAGCAGGGATGGCACAGGGGCACACACACTTCCCTGGCCACATGCCCAGGGATTTTTGCTTGTTGAAGGCTCCTCCTTGTTTTTGGTGAATCCCACTCAGGCTGGGAGAGAGTCCCAGCTGTGTCCAGTGCCCACCTTGTCCCCAGCCCAGGGCACTGAGTGCCACCTCCAGCCCTTCCTGGGACACCTCCAGGGATGGGGATCCAAACCTCCCTGGGCACTTCCAAGGCCTGAGCACCCTTTCCATGGGGAAATTCCTGCTGCTGCCCACCCTGAGCCTCCCCTGGCCCAGCCTGAGCTGTTCCCTCTCCTCCTGTCCCTGTTCCCTGGGAGCAGAGTCACATCCCTACCTGGCTCCAAGCTCCATGTCCATGAGCTCAATCAGCACTGGCCTTGATGAACCTGCAAGGTGGGATTTGCATTTCCTTGAGATTTCACAGCTTCCTTGCTCTCAGGGAAATCATGGAGTGTGTGCCTGGCTGGGCTCTGTGAGAGCTGCTGCCACAACCTTTGCTACTTCAGAAATTTCCCCAGTTTCATGCTCAGAGAGAAAAAAAGAAGAAATGTTTCCCTTTTTGGCTTAATGCAGAGGCATTTGAGGATAATGAGGAGCTGAATTCCCATCATCCATCCCCAGCAAGGATGGATTTTTGGGTGAGAGATGAGATGGGAGCAATCATTTGACTGGAGCACCTGCAGTAATGACTCAGGAGCACTCTCAGCTTGATCAGCTCCTCTCATTTCCCTCTGGAATTTTGGAGATGTTCTGCTGCTTGTGGAGGTGCCAGCCTGTGCAGGGGCTCTCAGTGAATTGTGGCAGCTCAGGCTCATCCTGCCCCTGCTGCACTGCAGAGGGGTGCTGGGCAGCTCTCCTGCCAAAAATGGCTTTTCAAGGCCTTTTCTGCTAAGGCCGAGGTTAATCCAAGAGTAGGTCCTGGCGGGAATAAACAATGATTCCTCATGAATAACAACAGCACAATCAGGCCCTAAATGAGACATTTACTCAACCTTTCTCATCTGTCTTCTCTGAATCACCTTCCCTGCGTTGGCATCTCTGTCCCCAGAGGAAAGGGCTGACTAACTACAGCTTTATTCCAGGAGGCAACAGCAGGAGGAAGGAGGATGCTTGGGAATGATATTTCAGGCATATTGTTAATAGCCCTGGCTGGTCCACGCCAGCAGGGAGTGGGAGGTGACCTTCAAACGGGGTCAGTGCAGTGCAAATCCAGAGAGGGAGGGAAAGAGGAGCCTCTGAGCATCCCCCCAGTTCCCTGCTCAAAGTTCAGAGTGTGATCTGCAGTGTCTGAAGGGACAGAGGAGTGCAGATTGCTCATGTTCTTTTCAAACTGAGATGCTCAGATTTTTCAGGACCTCATCCTGCATTAACGAAGAATTCGAAGTTTGGTATTAACACAATCCCCTCCTGACTCCAAAGATCTTCCTGCACTTCCCACAGCTTTCCATGAGTTCTTCTCAAATGTTCTCTCCCTCCAATAGGGAAGGAATCTTTCAAGGTTGAAATCACAAAGACTCATAAGACTTATCACCCCCAGCCTCTGTCTGGGCCATTTCTTGGTGCTCTGCTCCTCCCCGGGCACAAAAGCCCAGCAGGTCTCAGTTTCATGATCCTTCTGCAGAAATGTGTAAAACTTCCTGGGTGCAGAGGCTGCACTCACTAAACCATGACTAAAAGGGCTTGAAGGGAGATTCCAAGGGAAAAAAAATCCTTGGGCACAAGGAAAAAAAAAAATCTTGTGTTAATTGAGCTTTCCAAGTGGTACCAGCAGCTCTGACAGAAATAAAAATTTCAGGATGTCTCCTAAAGAGCAAAGGAAGAAAGGACAGAAACAGCAACCCTGGGGTGACTCTGGGATGAGGGTGGGGGTTAATGGAGAGATGGAAAATGTACATCACTTTTACATCAATGCCCAAAATACACAGACAGCTATTTTCTCCAGTGACTAGGAATAGTTTAGAGATTTTTTTTTCCCAGTCAAATAGCACAAGGAAAAATAGTCTGCAGGGGCTGGTGAGGAATGAGGGGATTATGAGGGAGAATGTTACAGAACATAATAACTGCTCCTTTCTGCCATTTCTATCCCTAAAATCCAAGCTGCTTTTTGTGGTTTTGGAAGAGGAGTGTCCATATGGGGAAATGAAAACCTGACAATGCCTTTGCTGCCTTGGAGCTGACAGGAGCTCAGGAGAGAACATCAAACAAACAAAATGAGCCCAAGGAGAAGGGAGCAGAGGAATTGCTCATCACCACCTCCAATTTCTGCAGCTTTGCCTTAAAGTAAAATGCAGATTTTTGAGGGGAAAAAGCTGAAGAACAGAACCAAATGAACCAGAATAAGCAGAAGCAGCTTTTCCCTGCTTCCTTGGGAGGGCAATTCAACAGCTGCAAGGGGGTTTTAGATCCTGTGCCATTCTCATTCATCTTTGGCTTCCCCTCACTTCACACTGTCAGTTTTGTTGAGCTGCTCTGCATGAAAACTGCTTGTGATGTTTGGCAGGGGACCAGCAGGAGAGAGACATTTCAGCAGCTCTGAAATGTCCTGTGGGGATAGAACTGCTGGATGTGACTGATCCATCTGGGAAATCCGCTGCACTTCACCTCCTGCAAACGGCTCCTGTCCTGCTGCAGGTCCCTCCTGTCCTGCAGCTGCCAGGTCTGAGCCTGTTCTCTCTTCAGAGAGGAGAAGAGAGAACCTGGATCATGGGAGCTGCTTATCCAGGGCTTCAGTGAATCCAGGGAAAGGAGCATTGCTGCTGTCTGTGAGCGAGGGAGAGAACACAGGAATTGATCACTGGACACAGAGCAAGGGAGAAAAAGCACCTTCACTTGTCACCTTCCTGGCTTTGAGTGTTCATCTAATGAGGAAACACTCTGGAGCTCTGATTCCCTCGTTCTACTCCCTCTGTAAGACACCAGAGCTGCTGGGAATTCCTCCCAAGGGATGCCCCAGCACAAGAGAACTTTCTGCTCATCGTAGCAATGCCAGAAATTCTTCTCCGTGGTGTTTTTGCTCCCCAGGGAGTTCCTGTGCTGTGTTCCACCTGCTCTTGGCCATCTTTTTCCTCACTGGAAGAGCTTTAATGCTCTTTGTCTCATCCAGGGAGCCACAGGAATGAACATCCTTGCTCCCATCTCTTTCTTGGGAGAAACAGAGCAGCAGGAAGCACTTCCATAATTCATTTCCAATTTTCTGGAGAAGAATGGAAAGGACAATGAGACAAACTTGATGCCAAGCCATGAACTGTCATTAAATGAGAGAACCAGTCCTGCATGAATGAAGCCTGAGGTTTTAATGGGATCCACAGGAATGTTGTATTTATTCCCTCTGAAATTCAGGCAGGTGGAGCCCCAGAGGATCCCTCAGCACTCCCGGGGCAGCACTGAGGACATCTCTAATGGTCCTACCCCAGCCTCCTCCTGGGAGCTCAGAAATCACAGAACTGGGACATTTTGGCAGAGGCTGCTGCACTCCCAGGCCCTCTGGGGAGCAGGAAGAAACCAGGAATTCATTCTTCTCTCCTCAGTCATGGATCACTCCCAGTTTGACCAAAGAGAGGTTTCCTTCACAGAAGTTCTCATGGAGCAAGGGGCATCAGAGGTTTCCTTCAAAGGAGAGGAGCTCCAGCCCTGGCAGAGAAAGTGCTGGGTAGGGACTTGGAGGACCTCGAGCTTGGCACCAAATCTTTCCTTTTCTTCTGCCCTCAGTCAGGGAAATGTGCTCAGGATTTATTCCCTGCTCCCTTTTTACTAGCAGAGCCATTTTTACCAACTGACCATTTCCCAGAGCTTCAATTTCCAGCTGAAGATTTAGATTTTTAATTCTTGTAATGAAGCTCATCCCAGAGGTCCAGAAATTCCTAATAAGCTTTAGGATTCTACATCAAACAGTGCTCCCAGCTCTGTGCTGGCACAGAGGCTTTGGGGCAGAAGTTCTGGGATGTCCCTCCTGGCAGTGCTTTGAGGCCTGGGGTTGTGGAGATGCCACAAGCTCCAAACTGCCCTTTTAAAGTAAACATCCCTCAGTTCCAGGCCCCAGTTTCATCTCCCAATTGAACTTGTTTGAGGAAAGAAATTATATTTTTAGGCTTATTAAGCTGTATTTTCTGCCAGCAGCACTGAGAGGCTGGATTGCACACATATGGAAATGAGCTCTTATCTGGCCCCACACACTCCTGATGGAGCTCTGGAGGAGACCTGGTTTGAGGAAAATGTGACTTTATGGGCAAAACCAGGCAGTAAAACTTCACTTCTCCCTGTAGGAAATCAAGGCAACAGAAAATTCTGAAAATCTTGTGCATGCAGGCCCAAACACAGCAGAGAATACAGGGTTAGACTGAGACCTTGGAAAAGACTTCCAGATTGAGAGACCATGAGCAAGAATGTGGGTTTGTAGTTTAGACAGAAACACCTTAAGCTAGGCAGCAGAAAGTTTAAAGGTTTTAAAGTTTGGATATAGAAATAGTTGCAGAAATAGTGAAAAGTTTTAAGATGTAGCAAGTTTGTGTGTTACTGTATGATTGGATAAGAAAGTCCTCATTGCAGCAGGATGTATGATACAGGTTAATTGGTGTGAAAGTAAAACCAATCTGTGTGGCAGCAGATTATTGGCTAATAAACCTTTAAAACCCCTGTAACCTGTGCTCTTGTGACCCTGACCACAGACACTTGACCTCTCTCTTATGTGGTGAAGACGTTCTCACCCTTCATGAGATGAGGCAATCAATAATGCTTTAAACACCTCTCTGTTGTCCTGTTGATGCCTCCAGTTTCAACTTTCATGGGTTTTAGGCTCTGTGCTGCCCAGGGGTGCAGCTCTCAGCCTCACACTCAGTGTCACTCAGCTCTGCACAGAGAAGGGACACAAAACAAATCCTGTTCCTGCTGCACACCAAGGACAACTTTCAGGCCAACTGCACAAACAAGGGTGGCTGGAGGGAGGAACAAGAAGGATGGGACCTCACAGCCTGGAGCTGTAACAGGACAATTAAACCCCAATATGCAAATGGACCAAAACTGATCAAAGTGTGAGACCTCGTGAGTGTTTGTCCATTTTGTGACCATTTTGTGACCATTTTGGGTGTAGCCCTGGCCAGGCTCTTGTCCTGCCCAAGGTGTATCCTAGAGGCCTTTCAATAAATCCCTGCTTTATTCTCCAGCTCTGTGCAGTCTCTGTTCCAGCTCAGCCTTTCCAAGGCATCACTGTCTCTCTTGCACAAGCCCAACATCTCCCCATTGGAGAGAACCTTCAGCTGCATTTGCTCCTGGAGCAGCAGCTTTGGGGAGAGGCTGAGTCACAGCTGGTGGCACAGACAGAGCTGCTCCCCACATGGCTCTGGATGTCAGCAGCTCCAGCACAGGTACGTGGCAGGAACACAGAAAATGCAATACCTGCAATGTCCTGGCCTGGTGATGTCCAGGGGCTACAGAACCAGCATAAATCTGATGCTCCCCTGTGATTGATCCAGATCAGAATCCAAATGACACCAAACCAGATCCCCATAAAGGGAGCTGGGAGAATATTCAACATCCTCCCCATGGCAGGTGTTATATACAGGAGATAACAATTGGAATTCCTGTAAAAATAACATTTTGTGGCTTTTAAAACTCTAATTTCACAATCTCCTCAGCCAGACTTGATGAATCATCAGGCCATGCTGTCACTGGTGGAAGTGCACCAGATGGAGGAGCAGCCACCAGTGATCCCCCAGGAACCTGCTCAGGGCTGGGATGAGAACTGGGATGGAACACAGCTCCTGGAGAGGCTCTGCAGGACCCCTGGGCCACCCAGCCTGTGATGGGTGAGTGCATTTTATGTGAAATGAAGCACTGGGATCATCCATAAAGCTGTCAAAGCAAACCCTTCCAGCCACTCTTGTCTGGTGAACAGGAAATCTTTATGCATTACAGTGCAACCCTCAGAAATCTTGATGCATTGCAGTGTAACCCTCAATTACTTGATTGCATTCTGTGCTGATGGAGGATCTGTCTCAGGCACTGGGGGAATTTTCTGGGATAAATCAGGTGCCCAGCAAAGCACTGCTTGTGGAAAGGCTGGACTGAGGCACTCAGATGTGCCCTGGGGGATGGGAGGGATAGGAGCTGCTGAGCAAACCCCTGAAATGCAATCCCCTGAGCTGGGTGCTCACTGTGCCTCCAGGCTGAGGTGTCTGACACTCCAGCTGCAGCTCCAGGGCTGTCTGTGCTGAGCTGGGAGTGCAGGGACAAATCAGTGTCTCTGATCCAGTGGGGAATGGGGCAGGAAACTGCTGAAGGCATCCCAAAAATGTGCTCCTCAGCCACACACCCTTCCTGGGTGTTTAATCTGAGCAATGGGAACGGTGCCAAATTCAGGAAGGCAAAAAACCACCAGTGATGTGAAGTGTGAAGCTCCCACATTGGTGCCATAAGTGACCTTAAAAAGTCCTTAAGAGCTGCATACTGTGAGGAGAAAGGTCCTTTGGAGTGGGGTTTGCTGGTGTGAGTAGGAAAAGGCCACCCCATGTGGCATCTTTATCCCAAAGCCAGCCAGAGCAGGCATCACACTTCACTGCCATCCTCAGGCACTTGTTAAAGCAGACCCAGGTATCTCCATTTCTTGTCCCTTTTGATCAATTCTTGCCTTGTGAGCAATACCTGTCACTAAACAGAGCTTTTCCCTCTCCTCTGCAGTGAATGTCTGTTTCCACTGATTGTTCTCAGCTGATTAGTTCCTAATTCTGCCTAGAAAATTAAATGGTTTGCCAAAGGGCTTTGGTTTTACCAGTAAGAACATCTCTGCTACCATTTCAAGTCTTACCAGGGTTAATGCAATACAAATCCTTTTTCTTTCTCCACTTGAAAAAGGAAAATTCAAAGATAAAATGCTCTGATTATTGCTCCTTCCGTGTAGCTTTTCCTTTCTTCCCAATACCCAGCTTTCAAAATAACTAAATACATTTTGCCACTAAAATCTGAAATTTTGGAAAGAAGGCACAGCTCCAGCTGGAGAGGGTTAAGTTCCCTTTTCCCTTATCTTACATTTCCCTCTAGTGGCTAAGCCCTGGAGCACCAGCATCCAAAGGGAGGAACTACAAGGTTTTCCTGCTTTGCCCTTTTTTTAGTGAAATATTTCTCCTTAACCTCGTTGTACCCTGCTTGTCTTGCTTTGCTCTGTGTGAAAACTCTGCTTTGCTGCTCCAGGGCTCAGGATAACAGGACACAGGTGCTCCCACCCTCCTAAACCCACCCTTTTTTGGGGAAGGTAGAAACTCCTGTGGTGCCCAGATTTGGGGGCAAAGGAGGAGTTAAAGGGAGTGAGAAAGGAGCAGTTTTGGTTCAGGGCTCTCCTGAGGGTCTCAGATGTGCACAGACCCAGAAATGTTGTTCTGGTGAGACAAGACCCAAAATTTCCTCCTTCTAGCAGGGCTTTTTCCTTGGGTGTCCTCCAGAGAAGTACCCCAAAACAAGGCTGGACTTCCAAACTGGGTAAGTCTGGCTGGGTTGAAATACAGTAAAAAACAAGTGAAGATGTAAGAGAAAAGATTCACCCATCAATGCTCCCCTGCCTCACTTCTCCACTTCATGGCAAGATGGTCGTGCCAATAACGTGAAGAAAATGAAGCTTTAAAAAATACCCCGTTGAATAAGTTATTTTGGTATTTTAAAGCCATTTTTAGTTGCTCTACCTTCTAATCAAGGGTTGTTACGGGTAGAGGGGATGTGAAGGGTCCATGTCTGAAGGGATGCACCAAAAAAGCACTACAGAGACTGCAGGCTGTGCTTCAGGACATGCTGTGCCTGGGAGAGCCACCTCCAAGCTGGAAAATTTTATGGCACAAAATCTGAGCTCTGAGGGTTCAGAAGCTGAGAGTTTATTTCCCTCTCTCTATTTGAAATGAGTCTCCCCAAGAGGCTTTTTCAATGAAAAGGGTATCTTTCTCATAAATACTTGAAAGCAAACATGGAATTTCTGTTCACCTCAGGAAGATGATGCCATTCCTCAGCCCTTTCTATGGCTTTGTGCTCATGTGTGTGGGTTGGTTTTTTTTTTCCCCTCAAACCACACTGGTTTTGTCAAAGCTGTCTGAGTCTGAAAGCCTCCTGAGCAAACATTGCAGAACTGAGACTGTGCTTTGGGAATGCTGCAGAGAGGAGTTCTGCCAGGGCCTGAGCAGCTCTTGTCCACAGCAGGGAAACCTCCAGGGAAAATGGGGTTCAGGGTGAGAGGAGAGGGCAGCTGGGGATGAGAAAATCATCCAACAACTGACACAGTGGTTGGAAAATCAGGGCCAGCTTTAATTTGGGGTATTTTTTAAGCAAAGTGCTAAATGAGCTGTGAGCAGGAGATGAAAGGAGAAGACTTTCCTGTGCTGCATTTTCAGGGCAGGAGCTGGCAGATGAGGACTTTGTGTCCCTGGACATAGTCTGGATTCAGGAGCAGCACAGGGGATGGAACGCAGAGCCTGAAGGTTTTTATCCTGGATCTGCCTGGGGTGAGGCTGAGCTGCTGCAGGAGCTTCAGCAACCAGAGAACCCCAACCTCACAATGCTTGGTCTGCTTTCCACAACCCCCAAGGGTCTGAAAGGGAGGTGACAGGGCTGGTCCTGCCCTTGTGCCACCCCAGTTAATGGGAAGATCTCTGGGAAAATTAGCATGTGCTGGTTTTGCTCGACCTCTTGGGTTTTGCCCTTGGTTTCTCTTAGAGAAACGGAGTTAAGGCAATATTTTGCTCACATGTTTGGTGTTAAACCAATCCCCAGGACCTCTGAGGTGGGAAAAGCCCTCCCAGCCCATCGAGTCCAAGCTGTGCCAAATCCCCACCTTGTCCCCAGCCCCGAGCACTGAGTGCCACCTCCAAGAATTCCTTGGGCACCTCCAGGGATGGGCACTCTAAACCTCCCTGGGCACTTCCAAGGCCTGAACACCCTTTCCATGGAGAAATTCCTGCTGATGCCCAACCTGAGCCTCCCCTAAGAAGGAGCAAAGCCCAGTCTCTGTTTAGGCTCTGGCTCCTGGCAGCCCTTTGGGCACGGAGGAGATGCAGGGTGGATGCCCAGCAGAGCTTTGGGAATGGGCACAACTGCCCAGAGGCTTCTGAATCAGCCAAAAACATGAACTGAATACAGGGAAAATAACAAAAAAAAAGGAAGTAGACTGAAGTAAATGACTGCTTGTACATTTTTTTTTAAGGAATCGCTCTGGCGCTTGTTCATTCTGAGATGAATTGTGAGCTTCAGCCTTGCCGGTGAGCTCAGCCTTGGCCTGAGCCTCTAATGGGGATTTATCCATCTGAAAGTGCCCTGAAACTACTCCACTTTCTATGAAGCTCCCCCTAGAAGATCAGTCACTGCAGATTAAAGCTGGGAGGGAATTTCTGACTCAGAGGTAAAAGACACCGTGTCACCCTCGACGACGGAAATTCTTTATAGGGTTTCTTTCCCCTTTTGAAAGTGATTTGCCTAAAAGAAGAGGGCTGAGGTTGTAACTGGAGCACATGACAGAAACAAATGGTGTGTTTGTGTTCCTTCAGTCAGGTAACTTAATCTTTCAGTGTTTTAATTTTGCAATATCAAATACCCTGGTAAATCCCCCCTGAGACTGTGAGAGTGCTGAGACTGTCAATGTGAATTTCTTGGAGGGAAGGTAAAAATGATGGAATGAGATTATTAAAACAACGAAGGGAGTTGCAGAAGTGGAAGAGGGAAGTGGATCAGGTGCCGTTTTCTGCTGTAGATTAGTTCTTGGTGCACTGAGCTTGGACAGTGCTGATGTTTTGGGTGTCTCTGAATGTCAGGCCCCATTAAAAGAGCCTGGAGTGCCAGGATGAGGGGGAATGGCTGAAAACTACCAGAGGGCGTTAGATGGGATATTGGACAGGAATTATTCCCTGGAAGGGTGGGAGGCCCTGGCACAGGGTGCCCAGAGCAGCTGTGGCTGCCCCTGGATCCCTGGCAGTGCCCAAGGCCAGCTTGGATGGGCCTTGAAACACCCTGGGACAGTGCAAGGTGTCCTTTCCCTTCTCCTTTCCCTTCTCCTGTGCTCTCTATTCCTCCCACCATTTTTGCCTTTTCTTCCAAAACAAATGCCACAGTGAGATAAAATCTCATTTAATTTTTTACCATGGAGAGCAGGGTTTTTCCCTCTTCCCAAATCTGTTATCCCAGAGGTCCCTCTACCATGGCTGGGCTGGCTTGGAGAACAGGACAAAGAGCAGTGAGATACAAAGACCCGTTGAACTCATAACATGAACTGTGAGCCCTTTGCAGGGGTGTCCAAAGCCAACCCCCTTGTCCAGAGCAGGCTCCTGGGTTTTATTCCCCCAGTTCAATTCTTTTGGTCTGAAGTTGGCCAAGCTTTGGGCTTGAACAATTTTTCATTTCCTAAAAAAAGCCATTGGCAGGATTTTGTTTTGATGTCATCTCAAGGCCTTGCAGACTTGTACTGGGTCATGTGAATTTTGTTGGCACCAGAAGTGAGACTTGGAGTCATGGTGGAAAATACATTCATTGCCCAATCTGAATGTCAGCAACCATTGAAGTTTCTGATGCCAGCAGTGATCTCAAAAGTTTTAATGAGATCTGAGTTTGGAGAAAATGTTCACAAAGTCTGGATGAACTGCAGCTTCTCTTCAGCTTGGGAAATCACTGAGCTTTGGGAGTTCAGGATCCGCTTCAACACTGCAGATAAAACAAAGGGTAAACCAAGGCCTGGAATTAAGTACAAGGAAAAATTAAAAATTGTTGTAAACTGTATAGATTTCAGGCAATGTACATGATTCAAGTCAAGTGTTTCATGCAGCTTTATTTTCCTTGCCTTCAAAGCGGAGGAGCTTCTGCTGAATGCCCTTGAGGGAAGGGAGTGTGGAAGAAATGAAAAGGAATAAAAGGCTCAGGTGTGGCTGGAAACTTCAGACATTCCACACGGGAGTGAAACCCAGCTTTTGATCAGAGGGATGAGGAGGAGAGGGAGGCAGGCTGGGAGAGCAGCTGGGCACTGGGGAGGAGGCAATGGGGACAGGGTGGGGACTCTGGGCACAGGGAATGAGGCCAGCCCTGGACCAGCCTGGAGCAGGTTCTTGTCAGGGAGAGCTTGGGGCTTCTGCTGGCCGAGGTGACCACACAGTGATGCCTGAAGTTTGAGCTTTGATGTTTTTCAGACTCTGTGCTGCCCAGGGGTACAGCTCTGAGCCTCACATTCAGTGTCACCCAGCTCTGCACAGAGCAGGGACACAAAATAAATCCTTTTCCTGCTCCAGGAAACTGCTCCAAGGACAACTTTCAGCCCAACAGCACAAACAAGGGTGGCTGAAGAGAGGAACAAGAAGGATGGGACCTCACAGCCTGGAGCTGTAATTGGGCAATTCAACCCCAATATGCAAATGGACCAAAACTGGTAAAATGTGAGACCTCATGAGTGTTTGTCCATTTTGTGACCATTTTGGGTCCATTTTGTGACCATTTTGGGTCCACCTTGCGTGCAGCCCTGGCCAGGCTCTTGCACTGCCCAAGCTGTACCCCTAAAGGTCTTTCAATAAATCCCTGCTTTATTCTCCAGCTCTGTGCAGTCTCTGTTCCAGCTCAGCCTTCCCAAGGCATCAGCAGGAGCAAAACCTTTTATTCAAATTGTGGCCATGACTCCTCCTTGCCCTCTTTCCTGTCCCTGTGTCTGGCCCTGCCTCCTCTGGGGGTGCCCAGAGGCTCCTGGTGACACAGTGACAACGTGACACGCTGGGACTTCCGTGCTTTCAGTTTGGGGTTGCTTTTTCAAAGTGCTGCAAGGTTCTGACAGAGCAGCCACTAACACTGACTGAAATCACAAGCCCATTGCTAAATGTGTGGAAAAGCCCAAAGGAATAGCTCCCTTTGGAAGGGGCTGCTGTGGACATGGGGGATGAAAGTCACACAGCTCCAGCTGCCTCTGCTGTTAGGATCAGAGAATTGGTTTCTTTCTGTCAAATTACAAATTCTATTGAAAACAATCACCTTCAGACTTCATTCTGATGTTTTACTTTGCCACCAGCTAAGCACTGATGAGAATTTGGAGTTGTGTACATTAAGCTTTGCTTCTCGTGGAATTAAAATCCTCCTTGTTTGTATTTAATCTCCACTTTAACTCCTGCTGCCATTCCCCAAGTCTCAGGTACAAATAACAGGAGGGAAATCCTAACCCAGGGAGTTGAGCACAAGGGTTTTGTTCATTGTGAGTTAAATATTCTGTTGTTTAAATGAGCAGACACATAACTGCAATTCTTCAGCACCTGGAAACCAAATCAGCCAAATCCTGACTCCAAAACTGGTGTAAGTCACCATCCATAGGGACAGGACTGTGTTGATATGGAAAATAAGTGACATGAATGGATTGGTCCATGTCCAGTGCAACGTGGTGGGGTTTTTATGTCAAAGGGAAGCATTGGAAATTCATATTTGAAAAAATTTCCTTAGCAAATGAAGAAAATTAGTTTCTTTATCGTGGTCTGTAATAGAAAAACCAGTGCAGTCTCTGTAGAATGTGCTCCAGGCTGGACATCAGCAGGAATTTCTCCATGGAAAGGGTGGCCAGGCTTTGGAAGGGGCTGCCCAGGGAGGTTTGTGTGGGAAATATTAAAGGTGAGAAGGTTTTTAGAAATCTGTGAAAGCAGGCCCCAGAAACAGAGAGAGCAGAAGAATTTAGAATTAGCTGCAACTGCAAAGTTTGAAAGTAGGAAAAGTTACAATAAGGACATAAAGGAATAAGGATATAAAACAATAATCTGAGTCTTAGGTTTGGCTAGGATAGATCTTATGGCTGCAGAAAAAATGCTTAGCAAGACAGTAGAAGGTTTAAAGCTTAATAATGGAATATTGTTTATTTCCATTTATTTATTCCATTCTATTTATTGTTAATAGAAAGCAAACAAGCAAACATTGTTTGAAGCAGGTGTGGGTGTGCTTTCAGTGATTGGTAGAACAATTGTCTGTAAGCTTTAGCAAATGTGCATTGGCTGGAAAACTTTTAAAATGCCCTGTAACAAAGAAATCTTTGGCTGCTGCTGGCAGAGGTGAGCTGCTGCCATCCTTCAGTTGTGTAAAACCCTATTATGAGAATGATGCTGCAGTAAAGGTTGGAGGGATGCCTGGCAGAAATCCTGTCCCTTACACAGTTTGGAGTCACCTGGAGGTGGCACTGAGTGCTCCAGGCTGGGGACAAGGTGGGGATGGGGCACAGCCGGATGGGCTGGGAGGGCTTTCCCAGCCCAGGGATTCTGGAATCCTGAGGCAGCAGAGGAGCCCCATCCTCGGACACTCGACACTCAGCACAGCGACAAGGGCTCACCCTGCTGGGACAGCAGCCAGTTTCAGCCTTGTGGGTTTTGAGGTCAGGCCAGGTCTCCCAGCCCGTTCTGGGGGAAGTTCTGCAGCCGCCTCCTCATTTATTCATTTATTACATAACACAGGCTGCCCTTCTGCACCCCAGCTGCCACCCCAGCACGTCACTGAAACCACAGAGATGTTTTGACTGGAGCTGCTCTGACATCCCTCGAGAACCTCTCAGAAGCTCTGCCAAGGAAGGGGCAGCCAGGGAGTTCTCAGAAGGAAACAGCAAAGCTTGGAGAGAACCAAACCGTGTTGGGATTTCCAAACTGAAAGTCTGGGAATGCGGGGGGGTGTTGCTTTTTATCTTCATTTTTGCTGGGGAGGGATTAAATGTGAGAGACTTTTGTTGTTGTTGTTGTTTGGATTCAGATGTTTATTAATTTTTATTTATATTACAGTCTTACGAGCTGTGAGTTCTACAGCACTTTTAGCTAACAAACTAAAAATAGTTCTCTATCTTTTTTTTTTCTACAAGGCCTTTTAAGGATAAAGTGTTTAATTAAGAGATAACACTTAAATTATTTTTATTTTTAACTTAATAATAACTACTCGTGGCCCACAATGCAGACTTTTCTATCCAATTACAAAAACACTACTTAGACTTATGAAGAAGAAGGTGAAAAAAGTAGCCTCTGCTCTAAAACTTTCATCTTGCTTTAGATATATATTACTACATTCTAAAACTTTAAAGTCAAAGTTTTTCACTGTGTGATATTACATACTTTTATTTAAACTACACACTCATAATTCTAGTTCTAGCATTTAATTTTGGAAGCTTTCTCTATGGCTTTAGGTCAAATGCAGTGTTTTCTTGGGGGTTAGTGTTTGTTAGCACAGAAAATCTAAAATTCTCAGTGCCCGGGGTTCCAGCAGGGAGGCTGAGTCCTGTGGGGGCAAATGCCAGGCTGAGGGGGGATCCCACACAAACAAATCCAGGCTGGGATTGCAGCATCCCCTTCCTCCAGGCAGCAAGACTTGGATTATCCAGGAGGAATTCCTTCCTGGAAAGGAACATTTCCTTCCTGGAGAGGCTGCTCAGGCACTGCCCCGGGGAGGTTTGCACTCCCCATTCCCTGCAGGTGTCCCCTGGACGTGGCACTCAGTGCTCTGGGCTGGGGACAAGCTTGGGCTCCATGGGCTGGGAGGGTTTTTCCAGGAATTCCTGGGATTGCTGACCCTGCCAAGCCATCATATCCTCGGGCTGCTTCTCACTGAGAACCTGCTGGAGTTACCTGGGAAATGCTGGGCTCTGCTTCCTCTTTCCCTCTGTGGTTTCAGCACAGTTTTTACATCTCCACCAGGTTTGTAAAACAACCAAAAGACGCCGCCGAAACTCAGAGTGAGGGAGTTTCTTTTCAGTGAAATTGGGAGTGAAGGTGGAATTTTCTTTCTTACCAAATGCTTCATTACCCCAGAAAGTCCTGAGTAAGGAGAAAGGAGATCCAAGCCTTTGGGAGGAATTTTTGATCGAAACTAATCAAGGCTGGAACCAGAGGCAAAATGGACTTTGAATGGGTTTTGTTAGTAATTTTCTTTTAAGTCCCTAAAAATAAGATTCTCCAAAAGTAGATTTTGAAATTTGACTTTAAATGTTTCTACTTTTCTTTCCTTCTGTTTCTTCCTTTGTTTTTCTGATTTTCTTTATTTCTTCTCTCTATCTCCCTCCCCAAATCTCTCAGGACAATTTTGAGTGCCTCATGTTCTCCTAATAATTACGGTGAGATTTTAAATTGTTCCCAGAGAAATCTAAACCCCTTCCTATCTCTGTATGGCCATTTCAGCTGCCCAAACCTGAACAAACTTCAGCACTTTTCCCTTTCAGCCCAGCCCAAACCTTTCTGAAGGGCAGGGTTCTCCTGGCTATTTGTGCCAGTGTGCTATCCACAGCAGGAATTTATTGATAATTATTGCAAGCTTGCAAACAGCCTGAGCATCACCTGGATTTTTAAATTATTTGATTTGTAAATTAATTATTTTAAAAAATATTTTAATTTTAAATTAATTAGAATGAATTATTTTAAAAATAATTGATTTAAAATGATTTAATTTTAAAATAATTTAAATCATTTAAAATTAATTAATGGGACATTGCCTGTTTTATTCCCCATGGGATCCTGGGGGATCCCAGCTCAGCTTCCAAAGGCAGCAGTGGCAGCACCTGGAATGGCTTTGGTTGGGACTGGGATCAGGATAAAGAGCTCTCAGTGCCACATCAGCTGTTCCTTGAACACTTCCAGGGATGGGGCTCCACTCCCTCCCTGAGGTTAAACAAAGGGGATTTTCAATTTTTTTTTTTTTCTTTAGTTTTGACCAGGATTCCCCTTCCAACTGAAAATCTCAGTTCTTTTAAGAGAAGTGGCTTGAGCTTTTCCTTCCCAGGTGCAGACATGCTGAAGTGGTTGGTGAGGAACGTTCCTTGAGCTGCTTTGCATTCTGCTGGATTTCAACACCAGGGGTGTTGGGGGTTTTATGTAAAATGAGAAGTGGAGGTGAGGAGTCCCATGGTTTGTGTTGGCAGTGACGACAGAGGCTGCATAGAACTCACACAGAGCTTTCTGCACTGCTCTTACACCTGCTTTTACACCCTGCTAGTGTAGTTACGCTCTTCCAACCACGTTTCTGCCTTGCCAGGAATTCTGATTTCCCAACCCAGGTGCCTCTGGCTCAGCTCTGAGGTGAGCAGCAGTGCAGTGTGAGGTCATGGCACCTTCATTCCCTTGACAAAAATCAAGGTTATTTAGCAGAATTTGTGGGTTTCTTCATCCCCACCTTTCCTTTTCTTTTGGTTTATTACATATAAATAAATATGCAGTGCAAGTAAATGGAGTTCTCTGCCCCTTGCTCAGCCACAGCTGCTCTAAAGAGACCTTTGTGCATCAGATGTTACAATATTTGTGGGGTTCCTTTCTTCTCATTTCCCCTCCATGAGCAGTTAGCTGTCAGGCAAGGGCAGTGTAGATGCAGCTCCTGTAATTAAATGGTAACTACAGAATTGTCCCAGAGGGAATCCCGAGGGCTGCTCAGGATCTGGCTGTTCCCAAATCCTGGCTGTGCCTTTGTGAACAAAGGTGTGGGGCCACCTCCCAGTCTGGAATGGACTTTGCCCTCAGTTACTCACAGCCCTGCAGCAGATCAGAGGTTTGTGTTCCCTTGGAATGCCACCCCTGGGAGCAGAATTCTGTGTGGGGCTGGGGGGCACTCCAGGGATGGGGCTGGCTTTGGGTCACAGCCCACACCCCGTGTCTGTGGTGGTTCCAGCTGTCCCTGGAGCAGGGCTGGATCCCTGGAGCAGTTCCAGGTCCCTGGAGCAGTTCAGATCTCTGGAGCAGTTCAGATCCCTGGAGCAGGGCTGGCTGGATCCCTGGAGAAGTTCCAGATCTCTGGAGCAGTTCAGATCCCTGGGGCAGTTCCAGGTCCCTGGAGCAGTTCAGATCTCTGGAGCAGTTCAGATCCCTGGGGCAGTTCCAGGTCCCTGGAGCAGTTCAGATCCCTGGAGCAGTTCCAGATCCCTGGAGCAGTTCAGATCCCTGGGGCAGGGCTGGCTGGATCCCTGGAGCAGTTCCAGAACTCTGGAGCAGTTCAGGTCCCTGGAGGGGACCTTCTTACTCACCCTGCTGACCACAGCCTGCCCTGCAGGAATTCCCTGCAGATCCAGGTGGAAGTGCCCTTCCATGAGGATGCTCAGGACACTTGAGCAGAGTATTTGTTAAATTCAGCTGGGTGAGGAAAAAATTCTCCTCCTCAGTGTGCTCCATCCCTCTCTGTACCCCAGTACTGGTTTATACTGGGCTGCACTCTCTGGTGGAAGTGGTTTTGTGCTGAAAATTATCCCAGCATTGATGTCAATCAGGATTGAAAATAATTTGCTCGGGGCAAGCAAGAATTCCTTTGACAAAGGAATTTATTGTTACAACTGCCAGACTAAAGCTCTCTCAGGCGGTTGTTAATCTCAGTGTTAATTAGAGGTGGAGGAAATTGAAAGAGGACCTTTCAAGTTGATATTATTTTTATTACAGGTACAAACAAGCGTTGCACAAGAATATCAATGTTTAACTCTGAGCCTGTCACAGGTGTGTTCACGGAGAGATTCTGCAATGCAGGGCTTTTCCTGCTGCTTCTCCCTTGCCTTAGAAATTCCACACCTGACTGGGAGCTAGCACAGCTTCCCTCAGGCATCAGAGGGATTCGCTGGGTGGCAGTCACAGCTCCAAGCAAATCCAGGATCCCAAGGGAAGCGGAGCCAGGTGTTGGATTTGCAGCTGAGTCCCTGCCGTGGCTGTCACCAGGGGAAGGAAGTCGCGTCCCTTGTGGTCACGGTTGTGTCTTGATTGACTCCCTGGCGCTGGGGGAAGCTTTGCTGGAGATCAAAGGAAGTCCCCAAGCCCTGGGTTACGTCAGGAGCTCCTGTGCCACTCACCCAGCTCTGCACACAGGGATTGGGGTTTGCTTCAGCGTTCCCAGCACTGTCCCAGGGAGCTCCTCTGCAGAAATAAGCGGGAAAAGCCAATCGAAATGCAGAGAAAAGTGGAGTGATGAATTAATGGCTCTAATGGCTTATAAACAAATGGATTTGGGGGCCAATGAATCTTTGTGCTCTGCAGCTCTGCCCCGTGGAGTTGGAAAGTGAGTTTCATTCATTTTCCAGCTAGAAAGAGTGAGGATTGTCCCCCCAGATCCCCTCAGAGCAGAGTTAGGAAGTGACAGAGGAGAGTCCACACTCGCTGTGGGAGAGCTGCAGGGCTGATTTCTTTACTGACCAGCAAACTATCATCTTCTCCCTGAAGTCTGCAAGTTCCTGGTTTCATCCCTTCATATCCTCCCCATAATGAGAACAAAACCCAGCAGAGATCTCCTCTCCTGGCACAGGATCAAATGAGCTCCCAGACATGCAAAAAGCAGTGATTTTTACTTGAACTGTGTGTTTCCATAGCCCTGTGTACAGGATCATCCCCCCAAAAAAGGCATCATTTTCCCTTTTGTTTTTTGGGCAAAAACCAACCCAAAGTACAAATCCACGAATGTAGTCACTGTTTCTCATGTTTGCATTTTTCTTAAACTCTTTCCCAGGGATTTGAGACTGTAAACAAGGTCACTCTATGTAAACTATCTTGTTTTTCACTTTTCCCTCTTCTGAGGAGGGACTTTGCTTGTTGACCCTTGGTGTGGCCAATGGGTCCAGGGATCCCACCTCTTAGGTGGGCACATTGTAAAAAGGTATAAAAATAAGTTCTGAGAATAAACCATCCCCCTTTTCGGAGCTTCAGCCTTCTGAACCTGAGTCCGTGTCTCATTGATCGTGTCCCACAGCGACACACGAGCATTTAAAATGTGAAACACATCCTTTACTCGTTTACTTGTTTTTTGTTTCCCTCTCTCCTCAGGCAAATCACCAAATTCCTGCTCAGCTCCAGGCATTTACTGGCATGAGTCAGTTATTTCACCCGGTGAAGGACACTTTTTCCTCTGGGGCTGTTGAGGTGTTTAATCAGGGTGATGTCGCACAGGGAGGAGCAAGGGAGCACAGTTCCCAAAATGAGCAACTCCAGGCACATCCTCATCCTCCCTGGCCCGAGCAGGAACAGCTGTGCTCGCTCCAGGCAGGCGCTTTCATCATTCTCCTGGGAAAGTCCTTGCTGGAAGTTCCCTCATGCAAAGCTTTCTCCTCACTCTGAGTTATTCACAGTTCTGTAGCCTGGTGCCACAGAGCTGCAGGAACAGGGATGTGCTCCTGGAGCAGCCCTGGCACAGCCCAGCACAGGGACCATGGAGATGTCACAATTCCTGAGGTATTGGCACCAAAATCTGCCCTGTCCCAGTCAGAAATGCGTGGCAGCATGAAATTGAGTTGGAGGAGGATTTGCCATTCCACAATCCCCCTCTTCTGCTGTGGGTCCTGGAAACCTTCCCCTGTCAGAGCTCCTGAATTTTAATTTTAATTTTAAGGGGTTGGTAACAGCATTGTTCCATTTTTTACAACATGACTGCAGCAAAGGAGTTCCAGGAGTGAATGTGATGTCACAGAGCAACCCCTGGAGTAATTCCAAAATTCTCTTTGGCTTTCAGAAGTTCAGGGATGCTTCAGTGGTTCACTGGTGAAAAGTTTTTGCTTTCCAAATAGGTCCTGTATGAGCTCATTCCCTCACAGTCATGGGAGGTGTCAGAGCTCTTATTACATAATTTAAAGTTTCTTTTCCCCACCTTGAGGAACTTGGAATTTTCTGACAGATAAAAAATGATGCAGCAAGATGCCTGGATCATGCTTGGCCATTGAATCTTCCTGTGAACTCCTGAATCCCTTATCCTGGTATCCCCATTCTCAGTTTGGGTCCCCAGGCTTTAGCATTAAATAATTATTTATACATTAATAATTAATAGCAAAACAGGAAGTTGTCACGACTTCCTTTTTCTTCCAGGTATATCCCTGAGGGCTTTAATTACAGAATCCTGGAATATCCTGGGCTAGAAGGGCCCCTCAAGGATCATCAGTCCAACTCCTGGACACCCCAACAAGCCCACCCTGTCCCTGAGAGCATTATCCAAACTCTCCTTGGACTTAGAATGGCCTGGCTTGGCTTTGTCTGAAATCTCCTTTTCTAGGAGCTGTCAGACAAAGAAAATGCTGCTTGAATTTCAGTCAATGAAATGAATTTGCTGGGCTTTTCCCTTGACTTTCAGTTTACAATGTTATTTCCCCACCCCCAGCACTGTAACATGGCCCAGGCACTGCTGATGGTGGAGTTCAGAGTTACAACATCCCCCAGAGAGGAGTGCAGCTCCAGTGAAGAGCCCAGCTTGCAGCTGGCTCCTCCAGCTGGGTGCTGTCAGATTGACCTCAGGGTTGGGTTTATCTCAATGTCAGGTTTATCTCAGTGTTAGGTTTATATCAATGTCAGGTTTATCTCAGTGTCAGGTTTAAATCAATGTCAGACTGATATCAATGTCAGGTTTATATCAATATCAGGTTTAAATCAATGTCAGGTTTATCTCAGTGTCAGGTTTATATCAATGTCAGGTTTATCTCAGTGTCAGGTTTAAATCAATGTCAGACTGATATCAATGTCAGGTTTGTACCAATATCAGGTTTAAATCAATATCAGGTTTATATCAATGTCAGGTTTATCTCAGTGTCAGGTTTATATCAATATCAGGTTTATATCAATGTCAGGTTTATCTCAGTGTCAGGTTTATATCAATGTCAGGTTTATATCAATATCAGGTATAAATCAATGTCAGACTGATACCAATGTCAGGTATATCTCAATATCAGGTTTAAATCAAGGTCAGACTGATATCAATGTCAGGTTTATCTCAATGTCAGGTTTATCTCAGTGTGAGATTTATGCTGGGAGCAAAGGTTTGATCCCAGAGGGATCAGGGACTTTGGACCAGCACTGAAGCATCTCCCTGGGCATGCCCTGGGAAGAACCTCCTCTGTTCCTGGGCCAGAGAGGACTGATAACTCTAATTCTGCAATAAATCTATCAGAAATACCAATTCCTTTTGGATCCCTGCCCCACATTCAGTGAGCACCTGTAAGGATTTGCAAAAGCATCTTATGGATTTAAGCACCCAAACCCCATTGACTCTACAGAGTCATTTACTGTAGAAAATGAGATTTGGTTCTTAAACCCCTTTGGAAATGTCACACCTTGCTTTGCCTTTCTTTAAAAGTCCCTGTGCAAGACACTTCTGGCTCTTCCTGTTCTTTTTATCCATCTGGTGGTGTCTCCAAGCCCAGGAGTTTGTGCAGAGACACCCAAAGCTCTGGGACTCACACGTTGTGAGGTCCTGGGGCAGAAAGGAACAGGACCAAGAGATGAAATCCCCTTTTCCCCTTCTCTCAGGGGGCACCAGCTCCTGCTCCATGCCTGCACCCATCCCAGACCCACATCCTGCACTGAGCAGCAGCTTGAAGCTGGGATTTGAGGAACTACATCAGCCTGAGCTTGATTAAGTCAGGCTTCAGTGATCCTCCTGCCCACCTTCCTGTCCTCTCCACCCAAGGAGGGGGAGATTCCCAGCACCCCCATCCTGGCCAGCTGCTCCAGTGGTACCAAAATCCAATTAATCACTGCCCTATAGAACTTTCTGCTTTCTGGTAGAAGTTGGGTGTATTTTCCTCTGTGTTTTTTGTAGTTTTCTCAAGGCTGGAGCTTGGTTTGGTGATTCCATGGAGTGGCTGAATGGGAATTTTTTAGGAAAATTCATTGGTACACCAATATTACACATATTTTGTGATGAATTCACAAAAATAACTGAATTATAGATTAAGAATTATAGGATAATGTATAGAATTATAGATAAAGGGGCAGTGTTCCCTTCTCACTGCTACTGCATTAAAAATCCTTAATGCCAAAGTTGATCTTTGGCATTAATCTGCCAATGGATATCCATGGAAAACCAGCCAAGTGCTGAAGGGAATTCCATAGAAAGGAATCATACAGATTATACACTTTTTTATAATTATTCCTTTTCCCTAAATTACATGGGTTTATTTTCCTGGATTGGGGTGATTCCTTTGTCATTCCACAAAGCAGAAAAGATGTTCCTTCCTTCCTAAGAAAGGAAACCTGCTTTCAAATGGGCCTTTTCTGCTAAAAAAGGAGTTTTTCCTCAGCATTAAAGTAAAGCATGGACAGGGTTTGCACATTCTCTGTCAGTGTCATAGGGGAAGCAGAATAAGAAGATGGGGAGAAGCTGCTCCCCTCCAAATTTCCCCTTCAGAATCAATGAGCTCATCGTGGAAAACCAGGCTGTCATCGAAAGAGCTTTTCACAATCTCTGTGTTTTAATATTTAAAAATTCCTCTGATGGATCACAGGAAACCATCCCATCATGGAAGTTCCACCCAGAGGTGTCTGTGCTCCAGGACTGGTTTTTGGGATTCTTGGCATAAAGCTTTTGGGCACCAAGTCACTCCGTGTGTCTGTCCTGGGACAAGAGCTGAGCCGAGGGAATTAGGAAGGCTCGATGCAAACACACTGAAAATGTGCATTTGTTTGTGCTGATAATAATTATCAGGTGTTTATTTGTATTAATTAGGAACTGTTCATGTTTCAGACGTAAGCAGGCACCTGAAGGCCTTTGTTGAGTCACTAAAGTGACTAAAAAGAAGTGCAGCCATGGGAGCAGAGAAGGGATGAGGAGCTGAGGAGAAGGAGCAGGAAATGTACTCATGAAATCACTCCTGACCTTATTTGTAGCCCAGATCTCCTGTCTCTGCTGGCTTGCTGTTGTGTGCTGCCCCAAAAGGGATTTGGGATGCTGTGAACTGTCTTAAACGGGAACAGATTCGTGCCCAACCTCGGCTCAGGCTGGGCTCTCCCTGCGCTGTGCCCGGGGCTGCATTCACAGCAGCAGGGGAGGGGGTTCCTGCCCCCGGAGCCTCCTCCTGCTCCTCGCTCTTGGAATGAGGAAAGCAGGCGAGCTGGAAAATGGTGCCCAGCCTCTTCTGAGCTGCCTTCAAAGGCAGTGGGGGACCAGGATGAGGAGGGGACAACTCTGTCCCCTGGAATGCTTTGGCTCCCTTCGGAGCTCCACCTGGTCCATCCCATCCCTGACACAGACCTCAGGTGAGCAGTTCCGTGGCTGCCGCTCAGTTCTGTGTCAGGAACGGACCCCACGACCCCTGGGAGCCAGATTCAGCCTTTGGGGTGTGAAGGGAGCAGCTTTCCCCTTGCTCAGAGCTGCTCCCTCTCCGCAGCCCCGGAGCTCCGCCCGCGCCCGGCTCTGCCGGGAGCTCCGGCGCAGGGAATTCCCGTGTTTGAGGAGCAGGCTGGGCGCTCCGGGATGGGCACGGAGTCATCAGGGCCACCCGCGAATGCAGGGCCCGGGGTTGCGTCCTGTGAGATGGGAAAGAGTCACAGCTCCGCTGCCAAAGGGGAATGGGAGCCCACCCAAGTCATTGCCTGCCCCCAGCCTGGAGGGACGGGACATAGGGAGTGGATCCCAGTGCCAGAGGGCAGGGCTGGGTGGGATTTTGGGCAGGAATTGTTCCCTGGGAGGGTGGGCAGGCCCTGGCACAGGGTGCCCAGAGCAGCTGTGGCTGCCCCTGGATCCCTGGCAGTGCCCCAGGACAGGGTGGATGGGGCTTGGAGCAGCCTGGGACAGGGCAAGGTGTCCCTACCCATGGCAGGAGTGGAATGAAATGGTTTTTAAGGTCCCTTCCAACTCAAACCATTCTGGGATTCTCTAGCAAAGGAACAGGCACCATCACTCCATCCCTGGATTCTGGCACTGTAATTGCTGCTCTGTGGGAATCCTGCCCCTGGAAAGCACCTGGAATTGAGTTGTGTCTCCATTAATTCCTGAAGTGTGTCTGGTTGAGTTTCACAGCCTTTTTTTTTTTTTTTTTTTTTTTAACTTTTATAAGCAGTGTATTTTTGGTTTGCCTGGCAAATTATGATAATGGTATATTCAATTACCTCACAAAAAAATAAAAAAAGAAATCCACACAGTCTTTCCTCATTTTCAAAGCCCATGTGGAGCATGGGGCTCTTCTTATGCTTGAGGTCTAAAAGGAACATCAGGTTCAGATTATATTTAAAAACTGCAGCATAATAATGTGCAAATATCAGGTATCTCTAAGATAGAACTAATTGTTTATTTTTTGGCTGACTTAAGTCTCAATTCATAGAACAAACACAACTCCAAACCAGCAATTAAAAATTACTATTTCTATTCCTTCTTTGATTGATGTGGTAGCTGGGATTAGAGGTCATGTAATTAAATCTCTCATGCTTATCAGGTAGAAAGAGTTTTAGTTTATTGAACTTTCTCTTTCTGTCTTCATTCTGTGCTTCCCATCAGCCACTTTTGGAAGTTTATTTGGTCTCTCTTCACTCTTCCTCTGTGATGAAGAGACAGAATGAGAGACACAAAACCAGCAAGGAAAGGAAATGACTCTGGCAAACCATTAAAGGTCGTTTTACAATCTCATAATTTCATTTCCTCCTCGAAGTTTACCTGGGACTCCCAAATATTTTTTTTTTTCTGGCTGTAGCTGTGGCCCAATGTAAAATAGGAACTGGAGCCACGTGTTGCAATCCTGTGGTTCTGCGGTGGCAGGGAGCGTTTATAAGGCTCCTCTGGCCCCTGCAGACTTAGGGACCAGAACTTAGCTTCCAAGTTCACAGAGCCAACCTCCAGCTGCAGCTCCAGCCAGAGGCTTCCCAGGAAACGGTGAGAACTCATTTCTTCTTTACTCAGCTGTCAAGAAAAACTAATGAAAATTTAACATTATTTCTTTGAGAGTGGATTGAAATTGTTCTTGGGACGTTTTCCTCAGGGCACTGTTTATATCCTCGTAAAGTTCAGCACATGCTGTACACATGTAAATACTCCTGGAGTTGTAACCTGTGTCACCAGGCAATAATAACACTTTTATTGGAGCAGAATTGATGTTTCTGGTCTGGGAGCATTGCCAAACTCCTTTTTATGGCTGTTCTGTTCCATTGGCCCGACCCTGCCTGGAGCTGGGACTGCCTCAGATGAGGTCCAGAGGTTCCTTCCTGCCAGGAATCATTTGGAGATTCTCAGTGCAGGAAGCAGGGCTCAGTCCCAGCCCTGGAGCTCCAGAGCAGTGGGGACACGAAGGGGACACCAAAGGACACTTCCCCTGTGCCCCTGTGCTCAGGTGAGACCCCACCTGCAGAGCCCTGGAGTCTCCAACATCAGCAGGACCTGGAGCTGCTGGAGAGAGTCCAGAGGAAGCCACGGAGCTGCTGCAGGGCTGGAGCCAGGCTGGGAGAGCTGGGGGGGGAGCTCACCTGGACAGGAAGACTCCAGGGAGAGCTCAGAGCCCCTGCCAGGACCCAAAGGGGCTCCAGGAGGGCTGGAGAGGGACTGGAGACAAGGCCTGGTGGGACAGGACACAGGGAATGGCTTCCACTGCCAGAGGGCAGGGCTGGATGGGATCTTGGGCAGGAATTGTTCCCTGGGAGGGTGGGCAGGCCCTGGCACAGGGTGCCCAGAGCAGCTGTGGCTGCCCCTGGCAGTGCCCAAGGCCAGGGTGGACATTGGGGTTTGGAGCAGCCTGGGACAGTGGGAGATGTCCCTGCCCATGGCAGGGGTGGCACTGGATGGGCTTTGAGGTCTCTCCAACCCAAACTGTTCCATGATTCTGGGATTCCCTGATTCCCTGAACATGTAGATCTGGAATATTCTCATTTCTGAAGTGCTCAGGCACTCACTGGTGTTGTTCAGAAACTGAGTTTATTTCTCATTAATTTTTCAATAAAATTTTGAGATGGGGGAGGGGTGCTCTCATTTCATCAAAAAATTAGTCTCTTTCCATCAAAAACCTGAATCATGAAGCTTCTCCCTCAAAGCAGGAGAAATGTTTCTGTTTTGGAGGTTTTAATTGTGATGAATGGAAGAGGAGGCACAAGTCCCACTGTTCTCCCCCACTCTGAGCAGTTTTGATGTTTTGATGTCCAGTTTCAGGTTTATGAAGTGTGGTGATGAATTTCATGTTTCTGTGACAGAAACCAGTAACTTTCAGAAAGTTGCCAAATGAATGTTTCTGTTGGAAATTCCAGCGAATCCTGCCTGAAATCTAAGAGTGCAACGAAGCAGTGCACTGCTAATAGGATATTACATATTCTAGAGCTCTTTTCCAACCTACAGGATTCTGTAATTTCTGTCCAATAATAGCTGGCTTTTCCCTGAAAAAATCCAAAGGGCACTGGATGATTTGTGACCAAGATTTAGGATGCTCAGAAGAGCAGGAGCTGCAATAGGGACTGATTTGCACAGGAACACACTCTGCCCTCAAGGAATCAGGAGGGCTACTGCCCTTTCATCACAAAAAGACTGGTTTGGGAGGAAAAAACAATTCAAACCTCTTAATTTTGTGTTTTTCACCTGCATTCAGCCTCCCACTGTAGTTAGAATAGATATTCACCATCTCTTTCTTGAAGAGATCATGTATCTGTTAATTTGCTTTACTCTCCAGTTAAAAGAGGTCTGTAAGTGCATCTAAATAACTGTTATTAAAGTTTTTATGTAAGTTATGACAATATTTGGCAAAGGCATTTGGTGTTTCATGGAAAGTTCTGCTGGTATTTGGAACAAATTCAGGACAAATATCCATTTATATGCTGGACATACAGCAGCAATGATCTCCACTCCCAGCCCTTCCTGCAGACAGAGCTGTGGCACCGAATCCAGGAGGATTTTTGCCTTAAATTGTTCACAAGCTCAGAGTGTGAGAGCTCAGGGGGACACTAGAACTAGGACTAGAACTGGAGCAGTCAGGCAAGTGCCAACAGCAGCTCTGCACTGAGCACTGGCCCTGCTGTCACTGGTTCAGAGGTGATGGAGACAAAATCCAGCAAAACCCTTCAGCAGCTCCCTGGGTTTATCCACAACCCTTTGTTCTACAGGAGCTGCTGAGGAGCTGAGCCAAACTTGGGTTTTGAATGGATGGAACTTGGTGCCCATTGATGTTTTAGGTCATGGGGAATGATGGGATCACTGAGGATGGGAAAGAGCTTTGGGATCACCCAGTCTCAGCTGTGCCCATCCCCACCTTGTCCCCAGCCCAGAGCTCTGAGTGCCACCTCCAGTCCTTCCTGGGACACCTCCAGGGATGGGGATCCAAACCTCCCTGGGCAGTCCCTTGATGCTTTCCTCCAGTGCCTTTCTCATGGAATTGGCCTCTCTGGACCAAGCAGGGCTTTTCCTGCACGAGGAACATTTAACACTCACACAATTCCCTCTGAGTGATTCCTGCTCTAAACTGCCTTGGCATGAGAATCCCACGTGGATCAAAATCCACTCCAGCTCCAGCACAAACCTGAGATTCCACTTTTATGGGGTCCCATAGTTCTCAGAATGAAAAAGTTCCTCAGCTCTCTGAGACTGGTTTTGTGTCCTTGTCACCCTGCCCAGCCCCAGCCTGATTTTGGAGCATACTCAGCCAACCTCAGTGAAGTTTAATATTTTTTTTTTTTTCCCTACAGATGTCTCACCTCCTCTGTGCCTTACTGTCCTTGTTTTCCTTTGCTGCCCTACTGGAAAGTGCCCATTGGAAACTGCAGGAAAATGGTAAGGAAGTCTCTACTTAGACCTAAAATTTTGGAATTATAATTGTGGTCACTAGCACAGAATTTGTTAACTCCAGTATCTTAAGCCAAGGTTATATGTTTATTTGTTTGACAACAATTAATTGGAGTTAATGGGAAAATATTTAAAAGTCCTAAAATGTCTTCCAACAGCATATTTGCAATATTTGAATTAGCAACTGTTTTATTTCCTATTCCTTCTCCTCATGTTCAAAGTCACACAGCCTGGATGCAAAAACTGTGACTTAGGGAACAGCCCTAAAAAAAAAACAAGGGAAGAATTAATTATGAAAAAGAAAATCTATTTCTGAGTAAAACCTAAAACCTAGAAATAGTTTATCAACTTCCCTGGTAAAGAACTTAAATGTAAATCCATTTGTAAAAATACAAGCTAGGTAATAAACAATTCTTTTGAAAAATTTATCAGAAAATTGGGCTAAATTCAGATAGTCCTCTCTTTCATTGGTTTTCCTTCATATCTTTACATTAAAAGGAATATTTCTCCTGAGGGTTCCCTGGGAGGGATTTGATGCTGGAAACAGCAAATCTGTTGGTCAACATTGAGAGTAAACTTGAAGATTCACTTTGCCTGTGTCCGGAGGGACTCTGGGAGCTGAGTATTTTCTGCCAGTTTAGATTCCATGTCTGACAGGTTTCTCAATGCTTTGGGGCCTCAGAGCTCCCTGGGATTCACCCCGAGCTCCCTGGAGGCCGAGCTGAGGGAAGGGGCTCAGCCCCAGCTTCCCCTGCTCCGTGTGAGCAGCTCCTGATTTTCCCTTTGCCATTCCCAGTGCTTGTCATAGAGTCCCAGTGGGACGCCAGGGCCCCGGCCACCACGGTGGAGCTCACCTGTGACACCTCTGAGGAAGCAGTTTACTGGGAAAGGGGCTCGGACTGGAAGAGGGAAGGGAAGACTGTGACTGCTGCAGTGAAGGAGAGCCCTGACGCCGGGAACTACAGCTGCTGGAGCCAGGAGAGCAAAGAGCTGCTCAGCTCCAAACTCCTCCTCATCACTAGAATCAGCCCCGAGGGGAAGATGATGAGGTGGAACCTGAAAAGCTTTAAAGGTACGGCCCCAAAATGCTGGGTTGTCCCTGCTCAGCTCTGTGCAGGCTCTGGGAACACCTGGGAATGTGCTTGCAAAGGGGCTCTCTTCAGAAGCTTTGCTGACCGTGGCAGGAAAATCATCTCTGCCGTGGCTCTGGGCAGTGCAGCTGATGAGCAGCACAGGAATTGGGTGCTGTGGGGTTTGTTTGGGATTCTCTAGGCTGATAGGGTGGAGTGATGGGAGGAATTGGTTTGGAAAACCAGGGCTATGTGACAGGGACAGGAGCCAGGGCAGGGCTGGAGCTGTGCCAGGGGAGGGCTCTGGTTGGATTTTGGGAAAAGTTCTTCCCCCAGAGGGTGCTGGCACTGCCCAGGCTCCCCAGGGAATGGGCACAGCCCCGAGGCTGCCAGAGCTCCAGGAGAGCTTGGACAGCGCTCCAGGGATGCCCAGGGTGGGATTGTTGGGGCTGTGCAGTTGGACCCCATGATCCTTGTGGGTCTCTTCCAGCTCAGGAGATTCCAGGATTCTGAGATTTGACAGAACCAGGGCCTGCCCCAGGCTTGAAGTGCTGTCATTCCGGCCTCTCCTTTCAGGACTAACCTGGAATGTTTTGCATTTTCTGCATGAGCCTCACTCATCTGAGTCTCGTGTTTGAGTCATGGTACTGCCAGGGAATCTGTGAATTTATGAATTGCTTCTCTCTGCCTTGGCCATTTTGTCAAAGAAGGGTCAATAACTCCTGATTTCTTTCTTTCTTTCTCTGTCTAGAGCCCAAGGATACATTTTTGAAGTGTGAGGCAAAGAACTACTCTGGAATTTTCACATGTTCCTGGATGACAGAAAATAATAGTCCAAATATGAAGTTCAGCATCAGAAGCCTGAATGAGTAAGAGCTTGTGCTTCCCTTCAGAGCCCCACAGAGCAGCCCTTGATGTTACTCTGGGGAGGATTTTAGGCTGTTAAGGGCATGCAGATGGGGGGAGATCCCTTTTCCAAGTCTGAACATCCCCAAAATGTTTTGAGTCATTACTGGGACAAAGTTAACTTAATAAGGGCACGGAAGTGGCTCAGAAATGAATAAAGCCTTGAGAAAGGAATGAGTCCAAGGGGGCTGGAGCAGCCACTGGGTAATTTAAGCAATAGCAAAACAGTTGGTGGAGGGCAGAGAGGAAGTGGAGCCAAGGCAGAAAGAACCAGAGCTCCCAGTGCAGAGTGGAGTGGGAGGCTGCCCCCAGTGCAGAGCACATGGCCCCTGACAAGGCTGAGCTGAGGAACCCTGCAGAGACCTGCAGGGAAATGTCTGCTGGGAGCCCTGGGGGGATTCCCTGCCTCCCACTGCTCCGGGGGGTTCTCCAGAACAGGGAGTGCTCCAGCAAAGGTCACTCCAGCCTGCTAAAGGAGAAACAGCTGCCAAGGGGTTCAGGTGGCTGAGAGCAGAAACAGACTCAGGCAGTGCTTTGGTGGCTTTTGGTGTTTGTTTCCCAATGGAGACTTCTCAACCCTCATTCCTTCAGCAGGATTTGGGAGAAGGCAAAGGGACAAAGGAGGAAACTGGAGCTTGCCATGGGGTGGTGGAAATGAGAGATCCTGGTTTAGGTTTAACTGTTAATCCCTTCTGCTGAGGCAGGGGTGAGCTGGGGCTGTGATTTGACATTAATAGATCCCACAGCTCTGGGAATGTGGCAGCTCCCAGTGACCCTTTTCTGCAGCAGACAAAGCACAGGCAACCCCAAACCTTTGCTCACCAAATACACGATGCTGCAGTCCTGGCAGCACCTTCCCAGGCCAAAGCAGCATTCCCAGTGTCTCTGCCTGCTCTGCTTCAGCCCCCAGGGAGACGTGTCCTGCAGCAGCCCCGTGGCTCTCACCAAGGGGACCCTGACCACCTACACAGCCCAGTGCCACAAGGAGAATTTCTGTCCCTTTGCTGAGGAGCACCAGCCCATTGAGATGCTCCTGGAGGCCATTGATGAGGTGTTCTATGAGAACTGCACCGCCAGCTTCTTCATCAGGGACATCAGTGAGTAGCCCAGCACTGGGGGTTGCCTCTGAGCTTTGTTTTGCTGCTGCCAGCAGAATTCAGGGCTCAGCCCAGCCCTGGGAATCCCTGCCCTGTGCTCTGTAAATGTCCACCAGGCCCCAGTTACAGGAACAGGGGATGCCAGGCTGGAGGAGGATGAGGAAGTGAAGCAGCAACACTTTCCTGGCTTGTGACCTCCAGTGCCCCAACACCCACAGCTCCCTGCATGTCCCCAAAGGATGGAGGTGGGAAGGGCTCTGTGGGAAAAGGCAGGGAATAATCCAGCAGGCTCCTGTCTCAGCTGGTTCAGGCTGTGGATGCTGCCCTCCTCAGCCATTCCTAGAGGGGCAGCCAGGGCAGGTTCACAGAAAGGGACAGCAATAACAGGGCTCTGAGTTGTGGTCACAGGGCACAGGAAAATGAGGCAGCATCCTAAAGAAACAGAGGTTTTCCTGAATGTATTAATGGTCAGTAGGTGCTGAAGGGATTCCTGTGTGTCCAGCAGAGCCCTCTGCAATCCTCCAGGCCAAAACCAGAAGGATCTTATCCAGATTGATTCTAGGAATGTGCTTAATTTTCCATAAAAAGCACCTGAGGCAGTTATTACACCTCAAGCCTCCTCCTCTCTTAACCTGGAGGCTCCCAAAGTTCGTTCCATAAAACTACCACCAGTACCACACCAAATCTGACATGAAGTTGTTAATAGGAACGAATTCCCTCTGTTCTCTCTTGCAGTAAAGCCTGACCCCCCTCAGTGTCAGTACGTGGCCAGCAATGGAACAGTGACCTGGACGTATCCCAGGACCTGGAGCACCCCAAACTCCTACTTCCCTTTGATTTTCAAGGTCAAAGTTAAAAGCATGAGGAGATACAAAAAGGTAGAAACACAACGTTTGAAACACAATTTGCTTGCCTGGATAGTATAAATAATTTTTGTATGCAAGAATAATGAACTAAAATTAAAAAAAAAAAAAAAAAAAAAAAAAAAAAAAAAAAAAAAAACCAAACGGTGCTGAACCCCAAAAGTGGAAAATTCTCTCCTGGCAGAAAAAGCCCTTCCCAGGTCCATGAGCAGGAAGATCCCTGAGGGAATTTAGGACAGAAAATCCTGTCCAGCATTGCATGGTTGTGTTTACTAATTCATGAGGAGGCTGTGCAGGGCCCCAGATGGGAAAATCCCAATTTCCAAACCCAGAACCCCAGGATCTGTGACATGAATTTCCTCATATGTTGTTCACACCTGGGTAGCTCAGACCTCAGAGGTGAATTGGAAATAAGAGATCAGTGACTCCTCTGGAAGCATTTCTATGGAGACACTGGTCTTTCCCCCTCGATTCCCAGTTAATTCCTGGGATTAATTAACTGTGCCAGGCTTAAATCTCCAACGTGTGTCCAAACTGCCTCGGACCCACGGGAAAGAACTGGGAAAAGCACTTTGACCACAGGGCAGTGACCCCTGAGGCCAGCGCTGCCCTCCCCGGGCCAGCACTGAGGAGAGCAGGCAGAGGGAACGCTGATCCCGCTTTTCCAAGGGATTCAATCAAAGCACCCGGGAATGTTTCCCGCTGGGGACGGGCTCCAGCCCGGACCAGCAGATGGGGCCGTTCCCCCGGCGCTCAGTCCCGGAGTTTGGCTGCTCCAGCCCTTGGGGAGGGAATCTGGGGATGCTTCTTGTGCCACCACGAGCCCGCAGTGGGGAATTCAACGGTACCGAGCAGGAGCAACTCCTGGTTTTTAGGGTTCCCCAGCTGGGAGAAGAAGGAAAAAGAGGAAAAAAACCCAGATAAACAAATGACCTCTTCCTTTAATGAGCGATTAGGTTTGGGGTTTGCATCATTTAGAACACCAAGCTCAGTGGGTTTGGATCATTTAGAACGCCAAGCTCAATGGGTTTGGGTCATTTACACCCTCAGTGGGTTTGGATCATTTAGAACACCAAACTCAGTGGGTTTGGGTCATTTACACCCTCTGTGGGTTTGGATCATTTAGAACACCAAGCTCAGTGGGTTTGGATCATTTAGAGCACCAAACTCAGTGGGTTTGGGTCATTTACACCCTCAATGGGTTTGGGTCCTTTTGGAATACCAAATTCAGTGGGTTTGGGACATTTACACCCTCCGTGGGTTTGGGTCCTTTGGAATACCAAATTCAGTGGGTTTGGGTCATTTACACCCTCTGTGGGTTTGGGTCCTTTGGAATACCAAATTCAGTGGGTTTGGGTCATTTACACCCTCTGTGGGTTTGGGTCTCTTTGGGACACCCCCCTGAGTGGGTTTGGGTCACTCCCTCAGTGCTCCATGAGCTTTTCAGCTCTTTCTGCTGAGCTCCACTTCTGCCAAGCCCCAGAACTCTGGGAGCTGTGTGTGCAGTTGGAGCCTTTGGGACACCAGACCCCAGTGGGGGGCTCAGTGACCCTTGCTGGAGCTCTGTGGTGGGTTCTGTCCCCCTCTGCCACGCTGAAGGAGCTGTCCCTGTCCCCAGGTGTATGACACTGACCAGCAGTCCATGCAGCTGCGAGTCCCCGGGCCAGCAGAGGTGTGGGTGCAGGCCAGGGACTGCTGTTACCTCTCCTCCTGGAGCGAGTGGTCCTCGCTCTGCAGGTAAGCATCCACCAAGGATGGGCTGGAACTCCTGCTCTGAGGAGAACCAAGAGAAACCTGATGTAAATGTGCATGTCAATGAAAGTTCTGCTGTTGTTTCACAGATAACCAGTGAGGGATCCAGGAGGGTGGCACAGCACTCCTAGAGAAGGCAAAGAATGAATTAGCACAAGAACAGAAGCACAACTAGAAGGAAAGTTTCCATTTGAGACTCTTGAGAAGCCATAGCTTACTTTTTTTTTTTGTACCAGTTGAATGTGGTCCTGATTTTGGCAGCTCCTAAATCCCCCAGACTGGGGTTACACTTTTAGCATCCATCATGTTACATTAACATGATTTCGACACCTTGCTGGCAGCTATTATTGAATATCCTGCATATTATTATTATTATTATTATTATTATTATTAAGCATTTATTTATTTCATACTATTTATTTATCTATTTAGTATTTTCTATTTATTTATTTGTTATTTATTTATCTATTTAATATTTATTTATTTATCTATGTATTTATTTATTTGTTGCCCTGCAAGGCCAGTGGGTGGCAGTTGCTGTTCAAACCACTGCATGGGATAACTTATTTGGAAACTTCCTGAAGGAACTATTTGAATATTCCATTATTTAATGGTTTAGTTCTTTGTTCATTTCATATTTATTTGTATTTATTTCTGTGGGGCTGGGCAAGCACAGAAAGCCTTGGCTGCCTGAGCAGCTGGGTGTGGTGCACCCAGGCCATCCTCATCCTCCAGGATGTTGGAGTAAAGAAGGAATTGCAGGTGCAGAGCCCTGGGGATGTTTCCTGCTGCCCTCTGTCAGCTCTCTGTGCCCACAGCTCCTGATGCCCAGCTGGAGAACACTCCATGAGAGATCCATGGAGCTGGAGCTCACTGGGAGCACTGGGAGCACTGGTGTGAAGGCAGCTCTGAGCCTCCTCTCATCCCTCAGGAATATGAAGGGAACTGGGAGCCAGGAGCTGCATTTATCACCTCCTACACAACCTCCCCTCCCTCCACTCCTGTGGCCCTTTTCCCAGGATTTTCCATGATCCAGGTGTGCCCAGGGCATCTCCTGCAGTGGAATTCCATGGCAGTGGAATGAATTCCACAGGAACCCCCAAGGGCAGCTGAAATTGCACCCCCAGTGAATCAAATCCCCCAGGCCCCAGCTGGGAGCTGGGTTTATGGGAATGTTCATGATCCCATGAAGCCAAACTTTTAGAACAGAGATTTTTACAGCCCACTTTGCACCACAGTGTGTGCTTACAGAACCTCAGGGAAAACTCCTGCTCTGAGCTGCTGCCAGAGCGAGCACCCAGCTCTGGGAGGAAGCAGAAGCATGAGTTGAAACCTTGGTATTTTCCATGGAATCCTGGAATTGCTTGGGTGGGGAGGACTTAAAGCTCATCTGTTCCACCCCTACCATGGGCAGGGACACCTCCCACTGTCCCAGGGTGCTCAGAGCTCCATCCAGCCCTGGACACTGCCAGGGATGGATCCTTTGTCAAAACACTGAGCCCTGACTTCCAGGAGGGCAAAATATTCTGAAATATCCCTGAGGATCCAGGCCCTCACCTCTGATACAGAATCACTGATATTGAAGTCTTCCATTGCAACCATGCTTCCTTTTTCCCAGTCTTAGCCATGGGTGGTAATTTAAGATATTTAAACATTGCAAATATGTGAAGTATCTGGTATTTCAGAAAACTGCTGATAATTTACCAGTCCTGTTACTATTTATTAATATTAAATTTACATGTCTTATTTGGCCTATAAAGGCAACTTATGTGCTTGTTTACAAAGGAGCTAATAATAAATACACCGAAACAAAGAAAATTTGGTTGATTTGTGATCTTTTGAGAATGGTTTGTGTCCCTCTTCACTTTTGTACCAGAGGATCAGACACTATTTCTGTCTCAATGTCTGCAGGGCAAATTAATTATTCTTAATTAATAATACCAAATTGCCAGCCTGTAAAACTGCACAGGATGACCTAGGCAAGGGACCAGGGTGTGAGAGCAGGATCTGCTGAGCCCTGTTCTGCAGGAGAGGAGAACTCTGGGGCTCTCTGTGGTCTCCAGCTTTGAACTGAACCCACCTGGCCCAGACCTTGAGGTTCCCCTGAGGTTCCTCCCTGGTTTCAGTATTCAGAGGTCCCAGAACCTTCCTGACCCTCAGGGTTTGAACCTTGGCACCCTTGAAACCAACCCCTCCCAAGCCCAGCCCAGTCTCCATTCTTGGAATATTCAGCTCAATTTGGTGTCCTGACAAAGCCTAAATTGATCTTTGCCTTCAGAATGTGCCTTCCTGTGCCACGATGCCATGACATGAGAGAAACCTCCCCACAGGATTCCTGGTGTGGATTGAGAGCATCCAGTGGAGAAAGCCACTGGCTGAGTTTATTCAGGAAAATAACAAAGCTCAGCTGGGAACTGCCCCCTTCTCTGCAGGAATCAGCTCAGGGTCAGGTGGCTGCTCTCTAAGTCTCAAGGTTGGCTTTGGTCCCCAATTATCCATTTCCTGGGCCTTCCATGGATCCAAGTGCCTGTGAATGTCTCCTCTGGGAATTGTCAGGCTCCCACCTCTGTCTAGATTGGATAAAAAGCAGAAAATATTCACTATGGTGGCTCCAGGCACAGGAGATCACTCTAACATACTCCATCCATCCAAGAACATCATCATTGATGCATCAGTCAATCTTTGGGCTTCTCTTCCTTCATTCCTCTCCTTGTTGCACCATAAATAATCTGGATCAAAACCTCTGGATAAATGTCAGATGCACAGACTCAGGCTGCACAATGTACAAAATTATCACCACCCCCTAAAAAAACCCCAACCTTTAGATTGCAAAACCCCAAGGTTCTGACATAAAATTTTACATCAATTTATTCCTGAGAGAGGAGAGTGGTTGGCTGTATAAACCCAAGACTTTTCTGCTGGGTCAGCCCCTTTTTCTGTGCTCCACCGTTCCTGGGAAGGGGCAGCTCCTCCAGCTTTCTGCTCATCCCCATCACTCAACCCCTGGCTTTGGGTTCTGCTACCACACCTCCCTAAATCTGCTCTGAGCAGAGCCTGACTAATTCCCCCCCGGGCTTTCTCAGGGTGCTGCTCAGCTCAAGGAATGCTTGACAGATAAATAGTTGGTGTCTTTAATGAAGCACTAATTGGTCGCTGTAGGGATTTGCTGTTCTCCAAGAGCTTCAGCCCCTGGAGCTGGGCAAGCAGGCTCTTGCTGAGAGCAGAAGGAGAAAAAGCTGATATCTGATGAGGGGTTCTGGGGGAGAACACAGATTTCAGGTCCAAAGGCTTCATATCAACCCCTTCTCTGTGCTGATCTTCCTCCCATCCCTCTCCTTCATGAGTTGTAACTTCTCTTTTAGGAACATTTTATTTTTAATAAAGGGAAAACCAACGCACGTCCTCCAGCCTTGCTGTGAGCCATGAAAAATCCTTGAGACCCTTCTTGAAATGTCAGTTTGATTGACTTTGGTGTGGCAGAACGGCCAAGTCCAAACACCTGGGGACTGCATCTTCAGGCCATTTCAAACCAGCCCTGTTCAAAGCCCACTGGGTGGAAGTGTTCAGCTATTAATGCTTCGTTTTTGTGAGGAATCAGCTCAGAACCATCAATGGTCTGACTCTGAGGAATCAGAGGATCCCCGAGCTGCCTGCAGGACACCGAGCACCACTCCTGGCACCTGATCCCAAAGAGATCAGAGGCACAAAGGAAACCAAAGACCAGCTCCAGCCTTTGCACAGCGTGCTGGGTTTATTTTTAATTTCTGAAACAACACATGAGACCTTCAGCAGGGCTCTGGCTGAAGAAAAGCTCCTTTGATGTCCACAGGGAACTCACCCTCCCCAGGCAAACACCCAGGGGCTTTGGCACAGCCCCAACAGAGGCAGCCCTTGGTTCTCAGCCCCTGTTGAGCAAGACTTTGACACTTTAATTGCAGCTGGGTGGACAACCCTGAGCCACCCACCCTCCCTGGGGCTGGGGGATAGAAACACCCCGGCAGCCCAGGGAGGGGAGGGGAGGTCCCACAGCAGCCCCGGCTGGGCTGGACCCTCCCTCCTGGTGACAACGTGGGTTTTTCACCTTTTCCACGTGCTGTTTGTCAGCTCTGTGGATGCCCTGCTTGGGAGGCTCTCCACGGATGAGTGGGAGCAGGTTCCTCCTCTGGAATGCAGCCAGGGAACATCCTCCCATGCACTTAACTAATGACTTGCTGCAGCAGCATTTTTGGCATCCCACTGGCGCTCTAACCAGGGCCCCAGAACTAAAAGCAGTCTAAAATTTGGAATAAGTAATAATTGGGAAAAGTTTCTTACCCTCAGAAAAAAGCACACCAATGTTTTACCACTTGTAACACCATGGAATGGCTTTTTCTTCCTCAAAAGATCAACTTAGAGGGATAAGAATTTGGGAAAAAACCCAAGATATAATAGCAAAGGTAGAAAATTATGGGAGTTCCATAATTAACTTCATTGCATTGCCAAAATTGCACTCACAACTCTTCAATATAAACCATTTATTTACCATATTTACCCTGAATTTCAGACTGAGCTCATCAATTAAACATTCCTAACCCAGCTTTGGGAAGCAGCTATTCCCACACACATCCCAACATTTGTTTTCCAATGAACTTTTTTTCACAGGAGTTCAAATCACGACATTGTGGTGCTTCATTGCCCGTGTTTGCTCTGTCAAAGGTTAATTTATGAGGACAAAGACACCCCAAGGTCCCCAAAAATGCCAGCAACACTTGACATTCTCCTGTGGGAATGCCAGAAGTTCCATTGGAATGGCCCGTGGAGGTCACCTGGGTGCCCACACCCTCTGTGGCCGCTTTGAACAGACCCATTTTTATATCTCCAGCGATCTCTGTGGATAACCTGTCTCCATGGCTGACTCCTCCTGTTGTGAAATTTGTTTTGCTGCCATCTAATTGGAATTTCTCTCCCTGCAATTTGCTCTGTTCCCTCTTCCTTTCACTCTGCAGCTCCAGGAGGGCTCTGGCTCCCGTTCCCTCTGTCACCAGTGAGGCTTTGCCTCCTTCTCCAAACCCTCCAAACCAAGGAGCCAAGCCCTTCTCCCAAGTTTTCCTCCTGTTTCACCCTCTCAACTCTTGGTGCTCCCTCATGGGCCCTGCCCCAGCATTTCTGTGCCTTTCCCTGCCAGGGAGCCCAGAATTGTCCCAGAAGAGCAGCTCCAGCCTCACCAGTGACACCTTGGGACTGAAATTCAAGTGCAGAGCTGGAGAATCTCTGTACCTGAACGGAGCAGGGTGCAGAGAGGGGTTTGTGTTCCCCCAGGGGAACGGGATGGGGGCTGGGGCTGCATCCCACGGGACACTGGGAGCACTGGGCTGGGGCCCTTTCCTCATTCTGGGGTCAGGAGCTGGCAGGATCTGTCAGGCTGCAGCTCTACAGTGCTGGGACATCCCTGAGAGCTGTGTGTGCTCAAAACCCTTCAGATCAGGAGGAACTTCCTGATGGTTTGGGTTTTGCTCCTGTTGCCTAATTGCTCATAATTATCCATCAAACGGGGACGTGTCCTGAATACTCCCCATGAGTTCCTGCATGTTCCCTGCCAGGCTTTTCTCCAAAAATCCTCCCCAGAACACAAAGTCACTGACAGCCCTGAGCAGAGAGATCTAGCCCAACCCCAGCATGAACCCCACCCTGACTTTTGTCCTCTCAGCCTCACAGGAACACATGTCCAAATTAAGGAAAAAGAATTAGAACAAAACCACTGAAGGGCACTCAAAAAATAAAATTCCAGGCCTCCAGCTCCAATCACATCTTTGCCCATCCTAGAATTTGGATTTTATGACATTTATGTTTTTCATCCTGTCAAGTGATGAGAAATTAAACATTCATTAATTACCTATATTCTTTAAAGACAAAATTATTCATATCCCTCTTGGGATGGGTTAGAGGGGCCCAAGGCTTTCCTGACCAATTGAAATCTTTTCTGCAGGAGCTTTCAGACCCGTGTTTTACTGGAATGAGCACCTCTGACCCCAATCTTGCATGGGGAGAGGAAGCCCTGGGCTACCCTGCAGTGAGGGAAGGTGATCACTGAAATACTGGGAACTGTGGTGGTGTGCAGGGATTTTTCCTGTTGAGATTTTTGCACATTTGGATGGTAAATCACTAAGAGGAGAAGGCAATTCTGGAAGGATGGCTTGAAACCAAACTGTCACCTCCACACTCCAAATCATTTTGGGTTTATGAAAATTCAGCCTCAGACCTGAGTGTCCCGTTGGGGCTCCCCCATGGCTCTGTCATAAAAGACAGAAATTGCTGCCTTTTGGTTAAGTCACCAACAAACACAGGGTTTGTTTAAGGAATCCCTCCTGTTGTGCTGGAAACAGGGAAATGGGAGCAGAGGGCAGGCAAAGAAATCTCCTGTGGGAGGAACTCAGGGGATGCTCAGGGGCTGGGAATCCTCTCTTGTCTCAGCCAGGCAGCGCCGTGGGGTGACTTTGCTGCTTCTCTCCCAAATCATTCCTTCTGATCCCAGACTGGGGACATCCGAAAGGAAAAGGAACCCTGGGGGGTGCTCTGGGCTGGGTGTGAAGGGCTTTGAGCAAAACACAGATTCCCCAGAGGTTCAGGGCTCAGTGCACGGCCACAACCAGCTCAGCTCAAACCGCAGCTCAGGAACAGCCCCCAAATTCCCCAAAGAATAAGAACCGAGCCCTTACGGGATGAACACTTTGGCAAACGCCCAGGCCAGGATTATTCCACCCTGGGAACTGCGCTCAGCTCCGAGTCTGCAAGAGCAGAACAGCCAGCCCTGAGTCAGAGCCCGGCTGCCGGGGCTGGAACAGTTAATTAATTAATTAATTAGGCAGAACAATCCCCGCTCCATCAACGCCGGGCCACGCAGCCCTGCCCCGTGCCCCTGCACAGGACACATCCTATTGACTCTGCCCTGGGCAACACCTTCCCTAATGAGCTGCGCGGGGATTTCATCACCGGCTCCCGGCTATAAGTGGCTCCCGCAGCTCCATGGGGACACTGGGGACACTGCGGGGACCCGGCGGTGGCTCTGGGACAGCCGGGCTCGGTGTTTGCCATGAAGGTCACGGGCAGCGGGGTGCTGCTGGCGCTGGCAGCTCTGTGCTTGGCAGGTGAGCACCTCCCCTGGCTCCCCTCGGGGATTTTCAGAGGTTCTCAGTGTCCTCTGCGCGGGGTGGGAGGGAGAAAATTGGAATTTTCTATTTAAAATCCTATTGTTCTGTTTAAAATCCTATTGTTTTCTATTTAAAATCCTATTGTTTTCTATTTAAAATCCTATTGTTTATCACCGCGATCATGTATTCCCCCCAGCTGGGGCTGGGGTGGGTGGAAGCTGCTCTGTGCTGGGTGTAACTCAGAGCTGTGCTCTGTGACTCAAAAGAGCTGTGACGCCTCAGAACCACCTGGTTTTATCGATTTATTTTTAAATTTCGATCTGAGAAGGGAGCTGGGAGCTGGTGAGGTCCTCCCCCTGCCAAACTGACCAAGCAGGGGGAAGCTGATGATGCTCAGGCCACATAAAACAGCTGGGAATCACAGATTTTCAATCTTATTTTTCCAGGCTGCAGAGAGATTTTTTGGTCTAAAAAAATAGGGATCTGGGAGGATTTTCTTCAGCCTTTACTTGGCAATTGTATTTTTACTAAAAACTTACAGTAAAAAATATATATTTTAGAGAAAAACAGGTGCCTTTAAAAGAAATGAAAGACTCCGCAGCTCTGCAGGTAGTATAGAAGTTTAAAAGCATTATGAACATTAAAGGAGCCAAATAATGAAAATGTTAAATGCAAAATGATGAAACAAAAGACTCTTTTGAGCAGCTCTGGAAAGGTTGCTTTGAAATTTGTCTCAGCCCCAAAATTCTTATGGAAAGCAGCAGTTTAAATGAAACGTGATGGAAATAATTCATTCCATGTTTCATTAACTGCAGGAAAATAAATAAATATTCCTTCCATTGGAATTCCAGGAAATCTCTTCCTTGAACTTTCTGGTTTATCTTGTCTGCTTGAAAACTTCATGAATCAACACTTTCTGAGCCACACCTCTTTTGCATTCACTCCCCTGTGCAGAGTGGCTCCTGAAAGGTTACCAGAGAAAAAAAGTAACACCTGTATTTTTTGGGGGAAGTGGAATAAATCGAATCCAACTCCAGAATAATGAAATCTCAGTCAAACCTCTGGTGCCAGAGGTGGAAACTTGTCCTGGAGCTTCATTTCTGCTCATTTTCTTTATACTGAATGAATGTATTTGATGTGAGGATGTTAAAAAGGTTCATGAAAGGGAGTTTTTGTGGAAAGTTTAACCTTTGAAGATCAAAAGAAAAGCCAAATGTATTCCGAAAGACAATTGCTAGAACTCTGCTCCCGAACACATTTGGAAAATTTAACCTTTAAAGATAAAAAAAAAAAAAATCCAAATTTAATGCAAAAAACAGGTGCTAGAGCTCTGCTCCCGAACACATTCCTGCTCCTTCTGCACAGAAATCTCTCCCTGGAAGCCCCAGGATGGTGATTATGGGACAGCAGAGGGACAAACACATTCCTAAAGAAAGTAAGAAATGTGTCAGCAGCGTGGAGCCACGCCAAGGAGCTGATTACTTTGTGGGAGGTGTAATTAGCATTGTTTGGAAGGAGCTCCTTGAAGCCCCACCTGAGAACAGAGGGCTCTGTTCGAGAGGAATGTGGTAAAAATAGGAGCCAGACAGCTTGAAATCCATATTGAAACAAGGGAAGCACTTCCTAAAGTGGGATTATGAGCCAGAATGTATTATCATTGTGATTTAGAGTTAATATTGTACCTTAATCCTCATTATTGACAGAGAACACCCATATGAAAGGGACGTGGTTTGCTCACAGTCACACGCAGCTCTTGATAAACTCAGGAATTAATCCCCAGTCATGCTCAACCACCAGTTAATGCTGGACATTAAATACAAAATAACATTATGAACCTCAAATATAACATTGACTCCTGGCTCGTCAGGGGGTTTGTGCTGAACAATGGCTCCATTGCCTCCTGCAGCAAAGGCTGTTCCAGCAGGTGACAGAAGTTTCTAAGGTAAATAATGCAGCAAAATCCACTTGTTCAATAGGTTCTGACACCTGGGCCTTAATAAACACCACAAAGCTCTGTCAGTATTGACATTTAAGGAGGTAAAAAATTCAGTGTTGCTGAGTGAAGTCACCCTGGTTTGCACCTGAGTCTTCATTAACTGTGTGGGTTTTCATTTTCTCCTTTGTGATTCAGTTTCCACTGCAGATGGTGCCCCACAGAATGAGGTGAGTGATTTCCTTTTTCCTGGATAGAAATATATAATATGAGGTAAAAAAAAAATAAATAAAATATAATAGCAGGGGGTCAGAAATAAAACATGTTAAACTTTACTTAAATGCTGCCAATTTATTGAGATTTCAGTGAAAGTTCCTGAGTTTGGGATATGGGGTTTCCACAGAGTTGCCCTGACAAATTCCAGATGTTTTCACCTGTTTGGCATTCTGGGCAAGAAATTGGGCAAGGACAAATTTTAAGCCAGAGAAATCTAGATTTTAAAAAAAAATATATATTTATTTGATGATGATGCTATAAAGCTTTTTTGATGACTTTCAGCTCCTAAATCAGGTACCTGGAGATTTTCATTCTCTCTGAGTACTCTGGGGTCAGTACTTGGAAGAAATGAGGCACCAAGGAATAAAAATCCTTCCTGGGGTGAGCAGGAAAGCCCTGGCAGAGTGGATAGTGGTGGGGAGAGAAAATTGATCCACACACAGAGCTGGACCCATACTGGCAGAAATCAGCAGGAATTTCTCCATGGAAAGGGTGGTCAGGCACGGAAGGGCTGCCCAGGGGGGTGGTGGATTCCATCCCTGCAGTGTCCAAGGAAGGCCTGGATGTGAAATGATCCCACCTGAATTTACTGATTGTTGTGATCAGATAATAAAAAAATCCCAACTCTGGGGCTGTGTTTTTCCAGGGACCCCATTCCTGCCCAGTCCCTACCACAGGCAGCACCACTCACACCTCTGATCAGAAACGTTTCATTTTTGGGGCTTAGCTTCCTAACAGAGCTGGTGATGCCTGGCTGGCTGTGCTGCTCCAAAGCACAGTCAAAAATTTGATATATTTATTATTTCTATGACGCCTGGCTGGTTGTGCTGCTCCAAAGCATGGCCCAAAATTTGATATATTCGTTATTTCTATGATGCCTGGCTGTGGTGCTCCAAAGCACAGCCCAAAATTTGATATATTCATGATTTCTATGATGCCTGGCTGGTTGTGCTGCTCCAAAGCATGGCCCAAAATTTGAAATACTCATGATTGCTGTGGGTGGAGGCTGTGAGACTGGAGGCTGCCCTTGTTGCAGGTGGACTGCAGCGAGTACAGGAGGCTGGAGAGGGGGAGGCCCATTTACTGTGAGAGGCTCTACCAACCCTTCTGCGGCTCCGATGGCAAAACCTACAACAACAAATGTTCCTTCTGCAAGGCTGTGCTGTGAGTACTGAGCTGCCAACCCCCCCTGAGGGAGCCAAAAGCTGGGATGGGCTCAGTTACCTGGGATTTCCACTCCACAAAAGTGCTGGTTTTTTTGTTTGTTTGTTTTGGGTTTTTTTTGTGGTTTTTTTTGTTTGGTTTTTTTTGTTTGTTTGGGTTTTTGTTTTGTTTTGTTTTGTTTTGGGGGTTTTTTTTTGTGGGGTTTTTTTGTTTGTTTTTTTGGTTTTTTTGTGGGTTTTTTTGTGTTTTTGTTTTGGTTTTGGTTTGGTTTTGGGTTTTTTTTTGTTTTTGTTTTGTTTTGTTTTTTGGGGGGTTGTTACTTCTCTGCTCCTTTGCTTTACCTTTATGCAATAATTGTTCCTCCCACTGATAATGTCCAGCTGATCTGAAAAATAAATGATGGTGATACTTGGGTGAGAGCTCCCTATTCTGGCAGGAAGTATAAAATAAGGAACTAAAAAATTAGCCAGATCTCCAGGTCTGAACTTCCTATTCCGGCAGGAATTGTGAAGGTGGACACTAAAAGATTACTTGGATATTTGTGTGAGCAGCTTCCTATTCCGGCAGGAAGCGTAAAATGGGGAACTAAAAAATGACCCAAAGGTTTGTGTCAGGAAATTGGCAGCAGGCACTGCAAAGTTGAACACTAAAAAACGATTCCTATGTGTGTGAGGAACTTGCTGCAGGTACCATAAGATTCAGTCACCACAAAGTGACCCTGATGTTTGTGTGAGCAGCTTCCTACTCCAGCAGAAAGCTGGACAGCAGAGAGTCCAACGAGCAACACAGGCCTGACACAGCACCTGTACTCAGCCCAGGCCACACAAAAATTCAGAAGTGGTTCTGGCAATATCTGGGGTTTATGGATAAAACACATAATTCTGCAAGGAAGGCTGTCTACAGATGAGTGCCCTCACGTCTGCTGTGAATGTTTAGGGTGTCTCCTCTGTTGGCAAAGGGTTTCAGAGAATTTTGGTGAACCATGCTGATGCCTTGAGAGGCTGCCTGGAGCAGAGGCTGGACAAAGGAATAAATGAGAATTTATTAAAAGGCCTGCAAAGGATGCACCTTGGGCAGTGCAGGAGCCTGGCCACAGCTCCACCCAAGATGGACCCTGAGTCAGGAGTTTGACACTTTTAGAAGTTTTGGTCCAGTTACACATTGGGGCTCATTGCCCAATTCCAGCTCCAGGTGATGCAGTCCCACCCTCCCAGTTTGCTCTTCTCAATTCAATGTGCCTTATAAATTTTTGGGCCTGAAGCTGCAGCAGTGCCCGTGGTTCTGGGGCTGGAAAAGGATTGTTCTGTCTGACTGAGCTGTGAGGAGAGCTGGTTAATAACACTTCATGTGAAGTTCAGAGTTATGCACCAATGCAGGGCAGAATCTGGAAAATACCAAAGCTGGAACTGAAGGCATCACTCCCAACGTGAATCTTTCCGTGTGCAATGTCCGTTCCTTTTCCTTGCAGGAGGAGCAGAGGAGCCCTGCACGTGAAGCAGGCAGGGGCCTGCTGAGGGAGCGCGGCTGCCGGTGCTGAGAACAGCTCCACACTGCCCCGATCCCTGGATTCTGGTTCCCCTCCACCCTGCCCTGATCCCTGGATCCCCTCCACCCTGCCCTGATCCCTGGATCCCCTCCACCCTGCCCCGATCCCTGGATCCCCTCCACCCTGCCCTGATCCCTGGATCCCCTCCACCCTGCCCCGATCCCTGGTTCCCCTTCACCCTGCCCTGATCCCTGGATCCCCTCCAGCCTGCCCCGATCCCTGGTTCCCCTTCACCCTGCCCTGATCCCTGGATCCCCTCCACCCTGCCCTGCTCCCTGGATCCCCTCCAGCCTGCCCGATCCCTGGATCCCCTCCAGCCTGCCCCGCTCCCTGGATCCCCTCCAGCCTGCCCGTGCCAAACCCAGCCCCAGGAGAGCTGCCAGCTCTGCTCTCTCACCGTTGCCTCTCTCTTCTCCAGAGCTGGGACTGGCACCCCTCTGTCCTCGCAGCAGAACTGTTCCTGTTGGTTTACACGAGCCCTTCGTTAGGTATTTGTCTCCGTGGCTGAAGTTCAGATCCTCTGACAGTGCCCCTCAAGTCTCTTCCCCTCATTGATCAATTTTTTTTTTTTCCTCTACCCAGAAACTTTAGCAGATATTTTTTCCCCAAAGGGTTCACCTTTCTCTGGCAGTGCTGTGGCTCTCCCAGTTTTTAATTTGAATTTTAAATGCTTATTTCTCATCCCTCTTTGTACAATTCTGGTTCCTGTATGTTGTTCAGCTACTCAGTGTGCTTGTTCGTTAAAATAAACTTTCACTCTTTTTTTGCTCCATGGTGAGCTTTCTAGAGAATTTCTTGCATGCATTACCAACAACTATTTCCCAAATTACAGAAAACTGTGCTGGAGCAAGGGCTGAATCCAGAGATACAAATCCAAAGCCTGGGATACAAAAGTTGCATAAAAAATAACCCACAAAGAGTCTGCAGGGTGATGAATGAGCCTTGTTACCCAATCCCTTGGGGTTTGTATCAAACAGGACTATAAAATGTTGACAAAATTGTGATTTCTGCTGGGATCCACCCAAACACAGTGATTAAAACATGGCTTAAGTACAGGCCTGCATAATACTGCAAATACACGGGTGAGAAAACTGGCAGGACTTTTGGGGCCAGGGTAAAGACTCTCCAGGAAAAATCACTTAAAAAGCTCCCAGAGAGTATCCAAAGGAGGGACACGGGGATGGGGAAGGGCCTGGAGGGGCCATGGAGGAGCAGCTGAGGGCACTGGGATTGTGCAGCTGGAGGAGACTGAGGGGAGACTCCTTGGGGTCTGCAGCTCCTCAGGAGGGGCAGCTCCAACCTCTGCTCCCTGTGACAGGGACAGGAGCCAGGGCAGGGCTGGAGCTGTGCCAGGGCAGGCTCAGGTTGGATTTTGGGAAAGGTTCTTCCCCCAGAGGGTGCTGGCACTGCCCAGGCTCCCCAGGGAATGGGCACGGCCCCGAGGCTGCCAGAGCTCCAGGAGAGCTTGGACAGCGCTCCAGGGATGCCCAGGGTGGGATTTTAGGGCTTTGCAGGGCCAGGGGCTGGGCTGGATGATGACGGAGTCATGGAATGGTTTGTGTTGCAAGCGCCGGGCAGGGACAGCTCCCAGAGCCGAGGCTGCTCCGCGCACGGTGTCCCCCGTGTGTCCCTGCGGCTCGGCACATCCGTGACTGTAACTGCGCGATTCCGGAACGCTTCTGTTCAATCCCATCCCTCCCGCTGCGAGCTGAGCGAGCCCAGCCTGCGAACGGCTGCACCGGGAGCCCCGGGAGCCCCGGGAGCCCTCAGCGCCCTCAGCGCGGGGCGGGGCAGTGTCACACTCTCTGTGGCGGCGGGGCAGTGTCACACTCCCTGTGCCGGCGGGGCAGTGTCACACTCCCTGTGGCGGCGGGGCAGTGTCACACCCCCGATGCCGGCGGGGCAGTGTCACACCCCCGATGGCGGCGGGGCGGTGTCACACTCCCTGTCGGGGCGGGGCGGTGTCACACTCCCAGTGGCGGCGGGGCAGTGCCACACCCCCGATGCCGGCGGGGCAGTGTCACACTCCCTGTGGCGGCGGGGCAGTGTCACACCCCCGATGCCGGCGGGGCAGTGTCACACTCCCGATGGGGGCGGGGCGGAGCCGCAGCGCGGGCGGAAGCGGAAGCGGCCGCGCGGGGCCGGAGGCGGAAGCGGAAGTGGCGGCGCTGGCGGAAGGGGCCGCGCAGGAAGCGGGGCCGGGGCTCCCCCGCGGCCGAACCGGGGCGAGGGCGGCGAGGGGAGCGAGGGCAGGTGAGGGCAGCGAGGGCCAGGGGAGGGCAGCGAGGGGACGGGGACGCGGCTGGCTCGGCCCGCGGGGCGGCGGGGCGGGGAGCCGGAGGCTGCCGTCCCCTCTGGGCCCCGCGGGCTCGGGCCGGCCCCGCTGTCACAGGCCGGCCCCGCTGTCACAGGCCGCCCCGTGAGTGAACGGCGGTGATGGGGCTCTGGGGAAAGCTGCTTTTCCTTCGCTTGTCTCGGCACAAATCACCGCGTCCTCGCTTTTCCCCCTGCGCTTCGGGAGCGCCCCTCTGTAGCCGGCGCTTGCCAGGCCGTCCCTGGCTGCTGTCGCCGCGTTTTTCCTCATTTTTCGTTTCTGCGGACTCGTCCCATGGTTTTTAACGCTTTTTAAGGTCCGTGGGGTATTTACTCATCAATAATAGAGCACGTCGAGCTGTTGTTTCATGCGACGTTCACTGTCGGGAATTAATTGAGGTGGGGGCCGCAAAATCCCATTCGCTTTATTGAATGTATAAAGCTCTTCTTGCTGTGGAGATGTGTCTTTTATTTTTAAATGGGGTCAGCTCGCTAATGCAGAGTGAGGTGTTAAGGCCGTGCTCATTAGCTCAGAATAACCCCAGGAGGAGCTTTTATTGTGCAGACTCATAGAGACAAATCCTTCTTTCCCCCTTCATGGCAGGGGTGGGTTGTGCTCGCTGGAATTGTCTCTTGCAGGACTTGTCCCCACTTTGGTTGTTGATATTTTTATTTCTCTTGCCTTTTGTCCCAGTTCTTCTGCTGTTCTCTTTCCTGCTGGATTGTACCCAGCACGTGGCTGTGCCAGTCTGGGAGTTTTTGGGTTGTGCCACGTCCTCTGTTCGAGCTGAGTTACCCCAGGTGACTGGGAATCGACGTTTTCCTTGGAATTCAGTCGATAAATAGTTACATTTGGGCTTTAGGAGGTTGATCACCCCAAAGTGAGCCCGTCCAGCCTGCCCCAAAAAGACCAACAACTGCAGGGTCCTCACTCCTGGCTGGAGAATTCCCCCAGTCCCGAGGAGCAGAGATCCATTTCCCGCTGGTTCACAGGCACAAGGTGGGGATTTGTTGGTTGGATAATCCCCCTTTAAGATCAAATCATGGCAACATGCAGTTAGTAACTGAAAATGCACCCAAGGTGTGTGACACCACGTGTTTTGCAGTAGTTAGATCACAGTGCAAACTGTCAATATTTCAAATTTTGGCGTCATGGGGAGGTTGCAGTGCAGTTCCAGGCCTTGCTGAAAGCTTTTCCAGAATCTGCCTTCTTTTTGCCAGTTGTTTTTCCTCAGTCCACTGAGTTTTGGCATCCAACATGTTAAACTCAGGTTCACTGAGCTGGTGATGCTTTGCTCTCCTCATTCTTGTCTCAGAATAAAGTAAATCTTTGCCATATACAGTCATGGAAGAACCTCTCAGCATCTGTAGGAGGTGATTTTCTGTTTGCATTGAGTTCACCTTTATTTTAGTTGCTTGTTTGTGGCTTCTGATGATAACTGTGTGTGTTTTTACATGAAGCACTGTAATCCCAGTGCCTGTGTGTGCTGCAGTGTGGATGGACGGGGTTCAGGGGGGAGCAGAGGATCCTGCACGCTGCTCTCAGACAATGACTCCCAGTTTTTCTGTGCCTTTGATCTTTAACTCAGCAACCTGAATATTTTACTTGGTGTTCTCACCTCGAAGAGGAGCTGGTTTGAGGCCTTTTAATGGAGCATTTTTGGAGAGTGTTCAGCAGGAGGCCATTTTTTCAAAAAAGAAAAAGAAATCATTTTTCTACTGGACAGACTTTGGACTTTCATTTTGTTGCCGTTGGTGCTGAGCTGGTGATCTCTGCACAGCTTCCCTCAGGGTGGGATCTCTAATGATTTTTTATTCATAAAAAGAACTGATCTCTGCTTCAGCCTGTGGTGATTTTTCATCATCACTCCCTCAGCTGAGAGGGAGAACTGATCTCTGCTTCAACCTGATTTTTCTTCATCACTCCCTCAGCTGAGAGGATCTGTCCGATTTATATGATAGTGCTCAGGTTTTGTCTGATCCCTTCTGTCTAACCAAACCACAGCTTGTTTTTTTGCAGCTGAACTGCTGTTCCCTCCTCTGCTCTGTCCTTTTTGTGTTCCTGTTGCCCTGAATTTCATAACTCTGTGGCCGTTTCCTCCCTCAGAACTCGGCGCAGAGATGGGGCCCCGGCGGAAAACTGTGAAAGCGAGCGCAGTGAGCAGGGAAGGGGCAGAGTCTACCAAAGCTGAGGAGCCAAAAGATTACATGAACCAACTCTCTCATGAAGTGCTTTGCCACATCTTTAGGTGAGCAGCCTGGCAGAAATCAATTTAGTGCTTATGGTTTTAGAATTCTTTATGTTTTCTCTGACCTTACCTGTTTGTGACACAGTAAAGGGTGGATGTACCATGAGTGGGTCGGTGGATAAAAAGGGATGACAAATGTTTTTTTCAGTCTCCAAAATTCATTTGGAAACTGAAAATTAATTGATGTGAGTGTCGTGAATGCTAGAATGAAGAAGAAATAAATAAGTGATTTAATTATGTTAGAAATACTGATTTTAGAGCAGAAATACATTTTGGGCAGAGCACAGTTGAGGTGATTGCTTGGGAGTTGTTGCATCTGCAGAAGGGATGTGGGATGAGGATGTGACCTCCCCTACAGCAAAGTCCTTCTCCCAGATGTTCACTCAGTCCTATTACCCAAAACAAATGCCTCACCCACAAGTTCTTGGAGAACAGGAGCTCTCCAAAATATTTGGAAATTGAGCTTGCAGCGTGTGCTAGAAAACAAAAGTAACTTCATTAAACCTATTGGGGCAAATGGCTTGGTCAGCAGGGTTTGGGTTGGTTTAAATTAACTTAAGGGAAGGAATTCCTCCCTGTGAGGGTGGGCAGGCCCTGGCACAGGGTGGCCAGAGCAGCTGTGGCTGCCCCTGGATCCCTGGCAGTGTCCAAGGCCAGGCTGGACATTGGAGCAGCCTGGGACAGTGGAAGGTGTCCCTGCCCATGGCAGGGGGTGGGATGAGATGATTTTTAAGGTCCCATCCAACCCAAACCATTCAGTGATTCTATGATTAACTAGAGAACCAAATCATAATGCATTTAATACTATATTTGTGTGACTGTTCCACATGCAGCGTCAGAAACTGCTGAGTCACTCAGCTCAGCAAAACTCCACATTTAATGAGAGCGCTGCCAATTCCGTGTGAACGAACCAACCAACGTCCTGCCGTGCTAGAAATGTGCCCATTGCTGCAGCCAGGCTCTGCTTTGTGGCACCTGGAGTGAGAGAGACTCCCCTGCCTGCCCCCTGGCCTCCTTGGCTAGCTCAGTTTCCTTGAGGGGCTTTAGAGGAATATCTCAGGGTAAAAGATTCTAAAAGAGGCTCTCACCCCCTACGATCAGTCCAAGGCTTTATTCTCAAAGGGTTCCAGGGCAGAGAGAGAGAACAAGGAAGAAACAGGACTTTATCTGGTCTTCTGCTCAGGACAGAGAGCTGGGCCTGAGCCAATAGGGTCAAGATAGGAAAAGAAGGGTCAAACTACATGGTTACAGCCTTCAGGGGGTTCTGGGAGGTAAAACCATTCCCCAGAGGAATACCAGTCTGGAGGCTGCAGCTGTGCTGAGGCAGGGGCTGTTTGTGCTCTCCCGAGGTACCTGCCCTTGCAGGACATCATGTGCATGGAGTGCCTGTCGCGGAAGCTGAAGGAGGCGGTGACGCTCTACCTGCGCGTGGTCAAGGTGGTGGATCTGTGTGCGGGGCGTTGGTGGGAGTACATGCCCACAGGTGAGCCCCCCGCTGCTCCCTGCCACCCTCCTCTACAGAATAAACCTGCAGGTGCTTGGATGTTCCCTTCCCCGTGCCTGGCTGCCTTGAGGAACGGCTGCCTTGCTGCCGTCTGCGTGTAGATAGGGATTTGGGGTGTTGCTGTGTGAGGTCGTAGGTTGGACTGGATGATCTCAAAGGTCTTTTCCAACCCAGTTCGTTCTGTGATTCTGTGGCTGGGAGTGCTCTGTAGCCACCTGTGTTTGTCTGGTTGTTGGAAGGGAGTTTGTCCAGGGGTTATGCCACGAAGAGGCTGTTTGCATGCAGGCAGGAAAAAAATACAGTGGAGTAAGAGAGCAACTCATCTGCCAGCACTTAACAATGTAAGGATAAGTTTTCATGTCACACCTCGAGTCACCTGCAGATCAATAGATAAATTTGTCAGTCTGTGAACCCTGTGAGTACCAGGATTTCTGTTGGGTTTAGGGATTTGGTGGGGGGCACAGCTACAGTGAAGGAATTCTGAAAATGAGAGGAGTTACAAATTGAGGTTGGCTATGGCTGGTATTAAGCAGGTGTTTAGACCTAACCTAAAATTGGTGTAAATACAAGTAACTTACCCAGTTAAAATCCTTTTTATGTGCTGTTTTTGGCTAGAATAGAATAAACCTTTGCTTTAAGAAACCACCCTGTTTCTGTGAGAAATATGAGCTGTGATGAATAGTGAACTGAAATAAGGGATCCAGCTGGGATTTTTTGAGCCATGGAGTTGATAAATGGAATTCCAGGAAAAATAGACCTGCAAAGCTTCGTGTGAGGAGGGAGAGAGCACAGTGAACCCTGCAGCCATGCAGCTCCTCTGAAGGAAACCTGTAGCAAACCTGCAGAATTCAAGGCAGAGGAGTATTTAGGTCATGATTTCTAGAATGTGGAAGTAAAAGAAAAGCTATTGCTTCACCAAATGCATCTTTCAACATCACAGAACTTGTACTGCCACATAAAGAGAGAAGTGTGTTTGGCTTTCCCTTCAAAGCCGAGTGTCTGCTGCCACACCAATACCAAATGTGTTGTTGTTGTCTTAGGTTTCACTGATTCCAGCTTCCTAACGCTGCTGAGGAAGATGCCAGACATTGAACAACTTTATGGTCTTCATCCCAGGTATCTGGAAAGGCGCCGAGTCCGTGGCCACGAAGCTTTCAGCATTCCTGGAGTTTTAGAGGCTTTGCAGGCCTGTCCAAATTTGCTGGTGAGTGGCTGGACTTGGGAGAGAACCTCCTTCAGCACTGTTAAAAATTGTGACAAGGACTTGGTGCTTCCAGGGCTGTGGTTTAGGCCTGGCTGCACAGGGAGGAGTTAATTGTGACCCTGTTTGCTAATGACAGCTATTTTTAGTTGCACCACTGGGAATCCCAGGTGCTCTTAAGCCCAGCAAGGAATTAAAGCTCTGATCCCTCTGCTTTTAAAAGAGACCAGTCTTGCTAGAAATGAAAAGTGAAATAACGTTGCGTTCTGTAGTTTACGTGGTTAAGAGGATGTTGTTGTTGTACTGGTGTTAGAGCATTTGCTTTGCTTCCTTTTATCCAGGGTGTTGAGACCTCTCATTTAGAGCTGGTGGAAGCTATTTGGACATACATGCCCCAAGTCCACATTTTAGGGAAGTTTCGTAATCGTAATGGTGCTTTTCCAATTCCTCCTGAGAACAAGCTGAAAATTCCTATAGGAGCTAAAATTCAGACTTTGCACTTAGTAGGTGAGTGTGGTCGTGGTGAAGTAGTTGGCTTCAACACAGGTGGATTTAAAGGCTTTGAAACTCTGCAGATTTGTAATTCTTTGGAGGAGAGGGAGTTTGGGCTGTGGCATCTTGGAGGTCTTAGTTGGATGTTTGATAGCAGGTGCAGAGGGCAAGTTCTAAAGAATTATTGACAAACCAAGGTGAAGAACTTGTGTTTCAAGTGTTCACAGCTTTTCTCACGTGCCACAAAGCACAGAAAAGCTTCCTTTTGAAAGCCAGGAATTTGTCATGCAGTGGCTTAGTTTAAAGCTTGTTTAAAATGTTTGTTTGTTTTGTTTATGTATTATTAGGGGTGAATGTCCCTGAGATTCCTTGTATCCCAATGCTGAGGCACCTTTATTTGAAGTGGGTGAGACTCACCAAACCACAGCCTTTTAAAGATTTCCTTTGTATCAGCTTACGTGCTTTTGTCATGAGGAACTGTGCTGGTAAGAGGGATTCTTCCTGTCTGAAGGGGATGGTAGAGCATGGAGGAAATCTGGTTCTGTTAAAGTCTTGGAATTCCACATTCTGAGAGCAGCCCTTGTTTGATTTGTGGTGTTGGACAGAAATCTGTCCCTGTCCTGTCCCTTACTTGGTGCTGTGTGGTTCTGTTGGCTTCCTGCTCTAGAGGGATGTGTGTGGATGTGTTTTAGCTCTTCAGTGGGATAATTCAGGGAGAAGTGAACAATCTGCTCTGTCTTTCTGGCCTTGTTGTGTGCAGGACCCACAAACTCCCTGAAGTACGTTCCCCTGGTGACAGGCCTGGCTTCTGCCAGGAATCTGGAGCACTTGGAACTGGTCCGTGTTCCATTTCTTGGAGGACTTATCCAGCACGTGGTAGAAGACAGCTGGAGATCAGGTGGGAAGCTCCCCATCCCTCATACCTGAACAAAAATAAATAAATAAATTAAAGCTTTAGCAAATTCTGGGGGGGTTTCTGTCAGTAGCATATCCTTTTCTGAGTGTTTGGAGCTGTGGTCACAGTGCTAAATAAGCTCTGTATTGGGTATCATTTTGATATTCCAGCTGCAATTAACTCTTAATGAGCTGCATTTGTTGATGAGCAGAACCAGGGTTGGAGGAGCTGGGTACAAATTTTTTGGGGTTTTTTTTTGTTTTGCTAAAAAGGGTCAAGACAACAGTGGTGAAAACGTGTAGGGCTGAAGGCTGTGATGTGAGCCTGGAGTGTAAGAAGGATGTTCTTTATTTGCCAGGTGGTTTTAGGAATTTGCACACTATAGTTCTGGGAGCTTGCAAGAATGCACTTGAAGTGGATCTTGGCTACCTCATCATAACTGCTGCACGAAGGTACCTCCCTTCAGATCTCTCTTTGCTTCTCCTTTTTCAAAGTAAATGTCAGAAATGACATCCAAGAGACAGAACAGCCATCAAAGTTTAAGGAATACACATATAAACTTTGCATGGCAAGAGTGTTCTGTGGTTAAAATCACTGCAAATACCCTCTGAGTCCTGCCAGGTTCTTTATTTCATTAGAACAGGTCACCTCCTTGGGTGTTTTCTGTGTTTTGGCCTGAATTTTGATATTCCCTACAGGTTGCACGAAGTGCGGATCCAGCCTTCCTTGACCAAAGATGGTGTTTTTTCTGCTTTGAAGATGGCTGAACTGGAATTCCCACAGTTTGAAACTCTTCACCTAGGCTACGTTGATGAGTTTTTACTACAGTGTATGACACTTTTTATATCCATAAAAAACCCCCATAAGGGTTACAGAAATTGCTGTGTTTTCAATCATGTTCTCAGCGATTGATAAGAATATTAATGTTTGCCTGTATTGATGCTGCTGATCTCGTACAGCCAAATCTGGTTTTCCTCACTCCCTGAAACAGGGAGAGCTGAGCTTTCTTAAAGGAATGATCTGATCAATAAGGAGTTAGAAAATCCTGCTATAAAAGGCAAATTTACTGCTGTGTCTGCTCCTCTCTTTTATAGGTAAAATGACGAGTACGGACTTGGTGAGGTACGGCTTGGCTGATGTGGTTGAAAACCCAGGAATTATTACAGATATTGGTATGAAAGCTGTAAATGAAGTTTTTTCTTTCATCAAGTATCTGGTCATTTACAACTGCCCACATCTACATAACCCAAATAATTGGATCACAGGTATTGCACACCTTTGAAATTTCAGAGCTATTATATGAATTTCTGTGCTAAACCAGAATTTCTCTGCTCTAGTACTGCTTGTTCTGTTGTTAGTAAGTACAGTAGATGATGCTTGCTTTGGGGCCATGGTGATGCTGGGAACAGGATGGAGATCCAGAGGATGCTGCTCTCAGATCTGAAAAGGGGGTTAATAAACAGGGAGTGAGGTGGGAATCCCTCAGGAGAGGCCTCTCTTGTGTTCCCAGACCACTCGAGGTGGACCCGCCTGGTTGACCTGACCCTGGTGAGATGCCACGCCATCAAGCTGGACTCTTTCAGTCAGTTCATCGAGTTACTGCCAAGCTTGGAGTTTATTTCTCTGGACCAGATGTTTAGAGAGCCTCCAAAGGTAAATTCCAGAGCATGGTTTGGCTTTTCCTCATTGCCAGGATTTTTACTTGTTTCCATTTCATTGGCAATCCAGTGTGCTCCAGCTGCTCTGCATTCTTCCCAAAGTTGTCATTAATTGGAGAGATGGTAATAAATTACTTTGGTTTGCAGTTGCTTTTAGTATGGTGTGCTGGGGAGTGTGGCTCTGCTTCTGCAGATGGGAGCAGTGGCAAGGAATGAATGTGTGACCAGAAAATAAAACTCATTCATTCTGTTGGGGGTAAAACTCACTGATACTCTCAAGATCTCTGCTGGTATTTCACTGTGCTGCTGCTTTTTATATTGTTTTTTTCCTCTTAGGCCTCTCCTTACAATACTAAGGGGTTTTATGATATTTTGCTGTGTGGAATGGGGGTAGTGTTTTCCCTTTGAAGTGCTTTCAAAGCTTAGGAATTTTATTTCTTCACGTTGTCCCCTCCCACACTGTAACTCAATTCCTTGGTAAGCTGCTGGCAATGGGAAGTGTAAAACCCTCTTCCTTTGGTCATTAATGGTACCTGGAGGCTGCTGTGTGCTGGGAAGACTGATCTGCTGTTTATATTCATGTCATGATCTCACAGCAAATCAAGAGATTAACACAATTAATAAACTAAAATGAAGTGCTTTGGGGACTTTCCCTTTCATTAGGAGTTTAACTGTGTAAGTGCTGGTTTGCCAGTCTGAGTCTAGACCTCTGCAATCAAGAAATCTGAGTGACAGTTTCACTGTTAGTATTGTTCTATTCCAGACAATTCCAGCTTTTTTTTTTTGTTTGTTTTGTTTTCCTGTTGCCTTTAGGGAATGTTGAGATAATGAGTCCTTCTTTTCAAATCTGAATTTCTGCTCTTTGTTTCCAGGGTTGTGCTCGTGTGGGTCTAAGTGCAGGCACAGGAATTGGGGTCTCCTCTGCCCTGGTGAGCAATCAGAACTCCAACAATGACAATGACAACAACAACAACCACCAAAACAACAACAACAACCCCAACATCCACCACAACAACCACCAGCACCCCAACGAGCAGAACGAGGAGAACGAGCTGCGCCAGGAGGGCCCCGCTGAGGAGCAGCAGATTGGGGCTGAGGGTAATCCTGGGGGAGCTTTTGGGGGGGATTTGGGGCTGAGGGTAATCCTGGGGGAGCTTTTTGGGGGGGATTTGCAGCTGAGGGTAATCCTGGGGGAGCTTTTTGGGGGGGATTTGGGGCTGAGGGTAATCCTGGGGGAGATTTGCAGCTGAGGGTAATCCTGGGGGAGCTTTTTGGGGGGGGATTTGCAGCTGAGGGTAATCCTGGGGGAGCTTTTTGGGGGGATTTGCAGCTGAGGGTAATCCTGGGGGAGCTTTTTGAGGGGGATTTGCAGCTGAGGGTAATCCTGGGGGAGCTCTTTGGGGGGATTTGCAGTTGAGGGTAATTCTGGTGGAGCTTTTGTGGGGGGGTTTATCTGCATTCCCACTCACATAGGCTCCTGGTGAAGTAGGAATATACAATGAAACCTTGTTCTTTCAGCTCCTGGTGTGGAGCTTTGATCTTTTCTAAGTGAACCAAACCCCAAAAGTTAGGCTGGGCTTTGGCTACAGAGCAAATCTGTGAGGGACTTTGTGCAAGCCAAAGGCTCACCAAGGGAGCCAAGGCAGTTATTATTTCTTTCTTGTGGGTGTTTGAGGGCTCTGTTCACTCTTGTTTCCTATCCCTGACCTCCTGCTCCCCTTTGCAGCCCTGAATGAGATGGAGGAGGTGGCACAGGAGGAAGGGGAGGCTGCTGGGCAGGGCCAGGATGAGCTGCCAGCTCCCAGCCAGGCTGTTGTTCCCATGGAGGTGGATGAGGAGCAAGCAGGTAACTGAGTTTGGAAGGAAATCACCTCTTGGTGTCTCCCTGAGGGATTCACTTTCCACTGTAAGTCTGGTTTTGGATGTTTTGCTTCAGCTGGGTTGTCTGATTTTGGATAAGGATGTTAGCACAGCTCAGTGCTGTGGAGGAATTTTCTCTGTGTTACAACCCAGAGCTTTCTTTGCACTTGAAGGGAAATGTTGACCTTAAAACCTGATTTTTGTGCTGGGTGTGATAAAGGCCAGAAAAGGCCTGAATGAATTTGTCCTGTTGCTCTGTTGGTGTTCATGGCCTTAGTTCTTTCATTGCAGCACTTGGGTTGTTCTTACTTTTTCTCAAGCCAGCACAACTTATTCCAGTGTTAATTTAATTTGTATTAATGACACAAGGCAGCCTTGATTTCTTTAATTACTGCTTTTTGCTGGACAATAGAATTTTTTACCGAATATCCCAACAACATAAAGTAACACTCTATTGTGACCCTCCTCCCCTTCCAAACCAAAATGCATTAATGCTGAAATTCAGTATTTTGCTCTTCTCCCATTTAGATTTTAATGAGGGAGCCACAGAATGGGTGGCTAAATTGACTCCTATTAATTCCTTACCAGTTTTTCAAGCAGTGCTAGAAGTTTTTCAGCCCTTTAATCCATGCTTGGTTAATTTTTACATGAAATATTGATACTCTCCTTCTCAGGACCAAGTGGAATTCAACCTGTTGTAAAAGCAACTCCTATTACCATCCATGATTCAGACAGTGAGGATGAGGAGGAAAACATGGGCACTTCCAGAGCCTGCATCTCCAACAGCATTGCACAGAGTTACTCAGATGGGGAAGAGAAGAGCAGGGATCCAGTGGAAACCAGAGAACCTTCAGGTGTGCAACATTCCTTTTTAAGCTTCAGTCCCTCCCTGTGGTTTAAGTTCATTTCTAGCTTAGTTTGGAGTGTAGAATGAAGGTGTAGGGACATACTTGGAGCTCCAGTCACAGGTTTTATACAGAAACACAGATAGTGGTGCTGCACTGATCAGAAACCTGCAGCTCCTCTTTGGAGTTCCCAAGTGGACAGAATTTATCACACCTGTGAGCCCTCAGTGTGGATGTCAGTTCTGGTTTCAGAGGGAAAGAATGCGTGCTTAGAGAGAGTTTGCATCAATTTTTGTACTGCCAGTATTGGGGATTTGGGGCTTGGGGTAGTGTAATGAGCTGAGGGGATTGAGACAGACATTCAGCAGGAATTTCCCCATGGAAAGGGTGCTCAGGCTTTGGCAGGGGCTGCCCAGGGAGGTTTGGATCCCCATCCCTGGAGGTGCCCCAGGAAGGGCTGGAGGTGGCACTCAGAGCTCCCAGGCTGGGGACGAGGTGGGGATGGGCACAGCTGGGACTGGATGGGCTGGGAGGGCTTTTCCAGCCTCAGTGATCCTGGGGTGAAGTTCTGTTATGATTTGTGTGGGTTTTTATTCCCCTGTGAGCTGAGACTGCTGTAACTGCTGGCAGCACTGCCCAGACCCAGGAGGGGGAGCTGAGGGTTGCTGCTGAAACATGAACTTCAGTCCTGTCTCTGTTCCTGTTTGATTCCTCAGATGTTTTCCTCATATTTAAGAAAACAGGAGCCTCACTAGATTAGATATTAGGAAAAAATCCTTCCCTGTGAGGGTGGGCAGGCCCTGGCACAGGGTGCCCAGAGCAGCTGTGGCTGCCCCTGGATCCCTGGCAATGCCCAAGGCCAGGCTGGACATTGGAGCAGCCTGGGACAGGGGAAGGTGTCCTGCCATGGCAAGGGTGGCACTGGATGATGTTCAAGGTCCTTTCAACCCAAACCATTCCCTATTCTTTGATTCTGTTATCAGTGTGCCTTTCATATTGTGCCTGTGTGAGCAGTGAGCTGCTCTGGGACAATCTGGTGTTTTTGTGTGGCAAACCCTCCAGCACATCACTCCAAAAATAGCTGCAAGATGTTACAAAGATGCAGCAGCAGCTACAACTACCCACAGTTCCCATTCCTGGGGAGGTTGTCAGTGGAGCACTCAGGTTTGTTTGGGGTTTCTCAGCGTTGTCCCTCCCTTCCCTCCCGCAGTGAGCGGCAAAGGCAAGACTCCCCTGCGGAAGAGATGCGGCACCAGCCATGGGGGCCAGGCCAAGCAGTTCCCCGTGGAGGAAAGCAGCTGTGAGAAGGGCTGCCAGGTGACCAGTGAGCAGATCAAAGCTGACATGAAAGCAGCCAGTGACATGCCCGAGAGGAGCAAGAGCAAGGATTCCTACGGCAGCTGCAGCAACGCCCCGGGATCCACGGCAACGCCCGGCTCCTGCACTGCTGCTTCTCCCAGTCCTGACTGTGCCCAGGCAGCCCAGAGCCACTCTGCTGCCACCAGCCCAGCAGCTGGAGAGGAGTGCAGGCAGTGTGGCTGCTCTCCTTGCAGAGGGGATGGATCCGGCGAGAGGGAGCCCGAGGAGAGCCCCGTGTGCTCCCGCTGCTGCTCCCGGCAGCACAGGACCGGCGGGGGGGGTGATGGGGACAGCCCCTCCACCAGTGGAGCCTGCAGGGACGGGCCAGACTTTGCACTGAGGACACTGCCACACTGTGGGGCTGCAGGAGAGCCTGCAGAAGAGGGCAGGACTAGTGGGAGTGCCTGTGGGGCTGGCAGGCAGGAGCAGAGCAGCACCCCGGGCTGGCAGCTGGACTGCAAGGAGGAGTATCCACGGAGACCCCTGACCAGGGCCAGGAGCAGGCTGTCCCACGTGCCTCTGGTGTCAGAGCCAGGTAGGATTTACACACAGAGTAACGCCTGAGTACCTGCAGGGCAGCCGTCAGGCAGCTGTGAGCAGCTGCAGCGCCCCCAGGGAGCTCTGATGTGCAGCCTGTTAGTCAGGGCTTTCAACCTGAGCGCTTTGAAGGGGTCAGAGCTTGATGGAGCAGAGGTGCCATCACCAGGTAAAATCAGGTCTCTCTGAAAGTGCCACTGACATTTTCCTGCCTGCAGCTCTTTTTTTTTGTGTTCTCTGTACATCCTAACCAGTATTTGCTTTTACTTCTTTGAAAAGCAAGTGCAGTTTTTTTGGTAGCTCTGCCTGCCTGTGAAGGCTGTGATTCATTGAAGAAGAAGTTGTCTCTCCATTAAAATCCTCCCTGCAAAGGCAGCAGCTCCACTTAGATCTGAACAAGAAGGCAAAGGTTATATCTGGTGCTTTATCAACCAGTAAAGTCATAATTACAACTGAGCCAGGCTTTTGGACCTGCACTGGGTCCTGCTTCCTTTAAGGCAAGGTGATCAGTCTTACTGAAAATTGTCCTTTTATTACACACCTTCATGCTTCCCATTATTGTTTTGTTCACCTGACATAAAATAAGACCCCTGAAGGGCTGGAATGAAGGGAGAAAGCAACAGATGTGAAAGGGGAACTGGCTGTTTCTTTCAAATACACTTGGTTTCCAAAATAATCATCTTATTCTGGCAGAACCTCATGTATCCAGGATTCTTTGCTGGGAATATCTGGCAGGTAAAATGAAACTGAAAGATGAAATGTGCTGCTTACACAACTGTGAGTGTTGGAGGTGGGGAAGATTGAGGGCAAATTCCTGCCTCTGTTAACATGGATGAGTCAAACACTTCATGTCCTGGTGTTTTTCCAGTTTATTTAATGCTCCCAAGAGTTAACAAAGCCTAAATCACTTCAGATGTTCTGCAGGTAGATGCAGCTCAGTTTTCAAGAAGAGATCTTGCTACTATTAAATCTAAAATCTCTGGTTTCTGCCTTAGGATCAGTAGTTAATTGGGGATCTTTGTGCACATGTTGTATGATTTAATAAAGAAAGCTTAGTTTTAGTAAAATAATTTCTCTTTTTGATCTGTTCATGACAGAAAATTAATTCTAGGGCATTTTTTTTCCTCTTCCTGTTGGAAATAATGCTTGTGTTGCTTTCTTTTTGAAGACTCATCTGTTAAGGCAGGCAAGAATTTGAGGTCCCTGGTGGAGCTTGGGAGCATTAAAGGATTTTATACCTGGGCATCTTTTGCAGTATTAGGAAAACCTTAGTGACAGTTACAAAGAACAGATTTTCCAGAAGTTTGAGGTAATTTCTGCTATTTAAACATTAAAGCTATTTTGGGTCTTGTATTTGTCGAGGATGTTCTGTTTCCTGCAGAGGTTCAAGTGTAACCTAACCATGAATCTTTCCTTTTCCTGGCTCCACATCTTTCTGTGGTGTAGGTTCAGCATTCCTGGATTTTCACCTCTAAAGTTATTTATTGGGAATAATTCTGAGCACAAAGTTGGCAGTGGGGTTTGAGCAAGGAGAGATTTGTTTTGAAGCCTGGCAGGATTTACCTGTGTGGGAAAAGTTGTCCTGGGCTGTTCTCAGCTATCCTGACAGGGAGCAGAAGAAAGATTTTTTTTTTTTTTTCCTGTGTTTTTGTGTCCAGAAGTAGCAAAGCCAAAGCCAAGGCAAACCACCAAGAGGAAAAGGACAGCTGACAAATCCACCAGTACCAGTGACCCCGTGATTGAGGACGATCATGTCCAGGTAAGGGCTTTTGCTTTATCACCATAAACACCTGTTGGGAACTGAAGCTGTATTATATTAATTAATATCCTCCTGTCTCTTGTAAAATTCAATTTATTTTTCTTTCATTTTTATGCTTTCATACAATTTTTTTTTCCTTTTTTTATTTTTTTTTCCCCCAGGTTCTGACTTTGAAATCCAAAAACCTCGTAGGAATCACACTGACCAATTGTGGAATAACAGATTTGGTGCTGAAAGACTGCCCCAAAATGATGTTCATCCATGGTATGTGGTTCATGTCAGGGCTGCCTCCTCCCTCTGGCATTATTGGAAATTCCTGAAAGAATTCAAGTCAGGCCACTGCTCATTTTGTATTCATCAGCTGCATTACTGATGAATTAGAACTCCAAATATTGCTGCTTCCCACTTTGAGTGGCTCTTATAACAGCTTTAATAAAGATTAATATCTGAAAATCAGCAGCTGAAATGATCTGACAATTAGGGAGATGAGATGTTTATTGAAGAGTGGTAATACAGTAATTAGAAGTTGATGAAATGAGTTTGAGTACCTTGTTTTTCTCTCATTTCTTCATTCCCCCGTAGGTTTTTTTGGCTGACAGGATGATACTTTCGCTCCTTGACATGATAAAAATCTGTTCTCAGTGCTGGCACTTCGGTTGCATTAGTTTCACATGCCAGGGTGTGACTGCTCCTGGATTGGGTCATTTATTGTTTTCTGTACCATCTAAATGAAGACATTTTCCTCTGACATGACATCTGTCTACTTGGCAAAAATAAAGGAATTATTTCTTTATTCCAGAGTACTTAGAACACACATTGATTTTTGATGGAAATTTTGATTACATGAGCAGTGTTGCTAGGAAGGAAACAATTTTACTTTCCATCGTGTGGCTTCCCAATCCTCCCTGTCTGAGCTGATTTTGGAGGCTGTGGCAGCCCACAGACCATTTCAGTGAAAGGAAACAGAGGGAGAAAAATGTTATTAGATGAAATTTGGCATGGCCTTTTAAAAGGCCACTTCTGGCAAGGTCACAGCTGCAAACTTTGATGGTAATAAGGGAAAAATGAAGAGCTGGGCTATATCTGATATACTTCTGTAATCTTTTGGTACTTATATTGCTTGTTTGCCTTCCTTTGAACCTGCCAGCCTTGAAATTTCTCTGCCTGGAAGCTCCTCAGTTCTTTTATTTCCTTTTCCAGCTACAAGGTGCCGTGTGCTGAAACACTTGAAGGTGGAAAATGCCCCCGTTGTGAATCGCTTTGACTACGCCCAGTGCAAGAAGCTGAACATGGATCAGGTCCTGGATCAGATCCTCAGGATGCCCCCAGAGAGGAACAGGATCATTTACCTTCGTCCCATGCAGCAGGTACAGAACCAGCCAGGATTCTCTGGAGAGCACCCCTGGAGCTCTGCCTGGGGGGCAGGAAATGTTACCACAACACAACTCTGAAGTTTGGTCGTTTTAAAGCCCAGCAAGGCTTTTCTTGCAGAATCTGCCACTTGGGTTTTAAGAGGGCCTGATAGATTAAATATTAAAATTGCTTATCTCCAGTATTCATTGCATTAGAGGATATTTTAAACTAGGATTGAATTGATTTCAAACTCAGACTGTAAGAACCTGAGTGCTCCTTGTAGCTGTGTGTGAGCAGAGTGTGGCACAGGGATCTGAAATCCTTAACCCTTTTACCCATCCTTTAATCCTTGTTCCTGCTGGATTGAGGAACAGCAGAGTTTGGGACCCTGAGGGCTCCATCCCCTCCTGATGCTGAAGTGTTGCAGGACACTGGTGGGACTGGGAGCCACCCTCTCCTCCCCCTGTGCAGGAGCTGGAAGCAGGCACATTTAGGGAGTCTGATGACGATTTCTGAGGGCTTCATTTAAGATCTGGAAGGTTGGGAATGTTTGATTTGATCTCTCTGTGGTGCTGCTCCTCTCCTGCTTTCCTGTCTTGGGTTTGCCAACAAGGGAAGGTTGATTGTACATAAAAATCCATAAAATCAGCTTTGCTTTGAAACCTTTAAATCTCTTAAAGGACAGTGGTAAAAATATTAGATGGGAATAAAACCCCAAATGACTGATCCCCTCCTCATAACAAAGATTCTGAGGAATTAATGTAATTTTAAACCATTCTGTAATTTTGTGAAGTTTTATTTCCACATGGGAGTTGGGAAAGACATCAGAAGTTAGATACTTCCCATCCAATTCCAGCACTCAAGAAGATAAATTGGCAAAGCTGCACTGGAGGACTTTCACTCCCCTCAGTGCTGTATTTATTTTTGTTGTTAAAATTCACTCCCATGGCTGCATTTCCCGGGGGATTTGGTCGATGTCTGTTCGCTCTTGACTCTGCAACCCCACCCCAGCCTTTGTGGTGCTCACAACTCTTTGTGCCCAGGTGGACACACTGACTCTGGAGCAGAAGATCTTCAGTGGGCCCTACCCCTACCACATCTGCATCATCCACGAGTTCAGCAACCCCCCCAACGTCCGCAACAAGGTGCGGGTGCGCAGCTGGATGGACACCATAGCCAACATCAACCAGTGAGTACTGAGTGTTCCCTGAGCCCTGCCAGGGAGCCTTGAGCGTCCCCTGTGGAGCCTTGAGCGTCCCCTGTGGAGCCCTGAGCGTCCCCTGTGGAGCCCTGAGTGTCCCTGTGGAGCCCTGAGCATTCCCTATGGAGCCCTGAGCCCAGCCAGGGAGCCCTGAGCATTTCCTGTGGAGCCCTGAGCGTGCCCTATGGAGCCCTGAGCGTGCCCAGGGAGCCCTGAGCGTCCCCTGTGGAGCCCTGAGCGTCCCCTATGGAGCCCTGAGCATTCCCTATGGAGCCCTGAGCATTCCCTGTGGAGCCCTGAGCATTCCCTATGGAGCCCTGAGCCCAGCCAGGGAGCCCTGAGCATTCCCTGTGGAGCCCTGAGCATTCCCTATGGAGCTCTGAGCCCAGCCAGGGAGCCCTGAGTGTTCCCAGGGAGCCCTGAGCATCCCCTGTGGAGCCCTGACCATCCCCAGGGAGCCCTGAGCGTCCCCAGGGAGTGAAATTTGGTTGTTTAAAGCCCAGCAAGGCTTTTATTGCAGAATCTGCTTCTTGGATTTTAAGATACTCTGATAGATTAAATATTAAAATTCCCTATCTGCAGTATTCATTGCATTAGAGGATATTATAAGCCAGGATGCAGTGAATTAATTTCAGACTGAGTAACTCAGACTGTAGGAACCTGGGTGCTCCTTGCAGCTGTGTGGGAGCAGAGTGTGGCACAGGGATCTGAAATCCCTGCTTGCCCTCCAGGGACTCTGCCAAGGTGTCCTGGAACAGCTGCAGCTCCAGACTTGCTCTGTTCTGTCATCCAAATTTAAAAAAAAATTCCATTTTGTTATTACTGAAGGCTGAATTCTGTGTCATGCTGTGTAAATTCAAGTGTCAGGATGCATTTAGTATGAAACAGACTGTAAACCCATATGGAAAATCCTATAAGTTCTCCAGCAGCAACCATCACAGTCATCCAGCAATAATTCACTTGTACATGGGAGTTGTTGGAATAGTTGGGAAATATCTTCAAAGCTGAAAACAAGTTATTTTCAAAAGAGTGTTTTGCCTCAAGAAGTAGTGTTGGTTTCTGTGGAAGGTGATGTTCAATCAGTATCAGCTCCTGAAAATGCCCAGCAGCAGGGAATTGTGTCCAGTGGGTCTCACCCAGCAGTTCTAAACCTGTCCCTGCTGGCTGTGGTTGCTCTCCAGAGTGAAGGGATGGATGCTGAGTTGGTGTGAGGCTCTTGGGGCAGTTTTTCCATGGATTCAGGCTCATTAAAGGGAAGGCTGTGTATTAGGATTTCTCCTTTGTTTTTTTCCCCTCCCACCTCCCCATTTCCTGGCTGTAACCTCTCCCTCCTTCTCCCCAGAGAGCTGATTAAATACGAGTTCTTCCCTGAGGCCACCAGGACTGAAGAGGACCTGAAGAAATACCCCAAGTACCCCTGGGGCAGAGACATTTACACCCTGGAAGGTGAGAGTGTGTGGGGAGCTGAGGGCTCCTGCTCAGCCTCTTGCTAAGAGAAGCAGCTCTGCATCATTACCAGAGCTGTGGGGAATATTCCTTGAGAGGAGAGTGAGGAAAACTCAGCTCAGTGGGGGAATAAAGTGAGGAGATGCTTTATCTGTGATGGATTTGAAGTGCTGCAGGGGTGGTGTTTTCCTCTCTGGCTGCTCACCCTGTCCCTCTCCCAGGCATTGTGGATGGTGCTCCTTATTCCATGATCACTGACTTCCCCTGGCTGAGGTCCCTGAGGACAGCAGAGCCCAACAGCTACGCCAGATACGACTTTGAGGATGATGAGAGGAGTGAGTAACCTGCTTGGGTTCTTCACTGAACTTGCTTATTTGGCATTGCATCCCTTTCTTTTTCAGTTTTCTGCTCCTTAGGCTGGTTTTGGTAGATCTGTTGTTAAAGGTAGGCTGGAGAGAAGTGAGAAAACTGACAGAAATTTGATATAGAATTTATAAAAAAAGTTAAATACTGGACTTGTGAACTCTGGAGCAGAGATGATGTGGGTTAGAATTTACTGTGGACGTGGCTCTTTCTATTTGGGAGTTTCTCTGGTGAGATGTGATGGTAGGCAGTGCCTGGGGCTCAATTAAAACCTTACTTGGTAGCAGAGAAAAATATATTCTTCCATTACGTCATTAGAAACATCCTGGAATCTTCATTAGAGGTATTTTTAATTGATCCTGGTTTGGATATTCTTATCCAGTTCCAGTTTAGGAATCTCAAGAGGATGAGGAAGAGATTTTTTTTTTTTTTTTGCTATATCTTTCTCTGGTTTTATTTTTTAATTTCTTTTTAAATTTTTATTTTGGACTGATGTAATTTAATTTTACTTTAGCTTGACTTGATGCTTGTAGTTCAATATGAAGGCTAAAAAATGGATAAGTATTTAAAGAGTCAGGATGTTAAAGGAGTCATGGTGTTAAAGCCATGAAAATGAAGGAAGCATGAAATGCTGCTTTAGCCTTAATTGCTGTTTGTGAAACGTTTAAGTAATGGATAACCTGGAATTATGTCAGAGAGGCCTCAGGGAGAGGGTTTCTGATGCTCTGGGATTCATTTCCCTCCCAGACATTTGGACAGGAGGACTGGAGCTGTGGAGAGCTTTGAGGAAGGCAGGAGAGAACATTAAACATGGCCAGCCGAGGGAGGCTCTTTCTCTTTGCCTCTTTCACCAAAGTCTGAATGCAAGACCAGCCTGGCTGGGGAATCTTTTGGGAAGAATGTACTGGTTTGAAAGCAAAACCAGTGAGACTCGCAGTCAGAGATACAATTTAATAGCAGAAGAGAGGAAAAAGAGGTAAAATAAAATAAATGGAACAATACAACCTGACACCCTGTTGGTCAGGGTGTTTGAAGCAGTCCAAAAGTGAGTCCTCCTGGAGTGGCAGATGTGGTTCTGTTGGAGTAGAGATGATCCTGAGAGAGAAGGGTCCAGTGATGGTGAGAAGGGTCCAGTCTTCCTCCAGGAATCCAGAGGAACCAGATGAGATGTTCTTGTCAAAGCAGCGATTCCATCTGGTACCTCTTGTCTCCTCTGGGAGTCCAGTGGATAAAAGCTGCTTGTGATGTCTCAAACCCTGGATTCTATCCAGGTGGGAATGCTTGGCTCCTCCCCCTGGGCGGAGCATCTCACAATGGGATGATCTCATTCCATGAGTCCTGCAGTGGGTCCTTGATGGCCCATTAACCAGAGATAACTCCCAGAGGAAGTTATCTGTGAGTCATGTGGCAAGGCATTGTTGGGCTCCTTAACAGAAGATAAGGAAAACACTGCCCCACCTTGGCTCCAATGGCTCATGGGGATAGAATACAGACCTTGGGCACAATTTTTACATTGTAACCTAGGACAGAGAAACATCCCCTTTCCCTTGCTGTCTTTCCCCAGCCACCATCTACGCCCCGAGGAGGAAGGGGCAGCTCTCAGCTGACATCTGCATGGAGACCATCGGCGAGGAGATCTCGGAGCTGCGCCAGGTCAGGAAGGGCGTGTTCCAGAGGGTCGTGGCCATCTTCATCCACTACTGTGATGTCAACGGGGAGCCCGTGGAGGATGACTACATCTGAGGGCTGCCCTCCCTCTCCCCTGGCACTGCTGGCCAAGAAAAAGCAGGAATTTTTTTTTATTATTATTATTATTTTATTTTTTTTCTTTCCCCAAATGCAAAGCATTTTCCCACCAAGGCGCCCTCGGCTCTCTCCCCTGTGGCCAGGAGGATGTAGTTAAATGTAAAATGGAAAGTACAAATTGTATACTAAGAGTTGTACATAGAGGAAACAAAAAAAAAAAAAAAAAAACCAAACCCAAAACTTCCTAATACTGAGACTTTATTTCATATGTTTATACAATTAATTTAAGTTCCATTTTAATGAAGGCCAATAATTATGAACGGGGAAGAAGATTTGAACTTTTCAGCCCATACAATTCATAGCAGTATTTTTTTTTCCTTACAAACAACAATTCCATTTGCTGTGTTCAAAAGAGTCATCAGAGTCTCTTTTAATCTGTGCCTTTTTCTTGAGCATTTAAGAGTCCAGTCTGAGTAAACCTGTTGAGCACAATCTTGGTGTCTTGTGTGCATTTTTGGAAGGGTCAGAATATCCTCCAGCTGTTGCAAAGAAGGCCAGAAGCAAGAAAAGAAAAAAAAAAAAGTAGAGTGTTTGGTGACCTGTGGTAGTTTCTAGAGGTATTCAACCCATTTTTGGGGGCAAAGGAAGCCCCCATGTTTAGCACCTTGGAAACAGAATGTTCTCAAGCATTTTGTACTGTTAGATTTCATGTTCATGGTGTATTTGACTCTGTACTGTGGAAATCAAGTTGCTGATGGTTGGTTCCACCCTCTTGAACATAAATCTGCCCATTCTAGCTGGCTGAAAGCTGAATTTTCCCTTCAGGCAGGCAGAAGAGGGGATGTGGAAGTGCCTGGTGGCTGTGGCAGCACAGGCTCCATGTGCCACAGCCAGGGAGCTCTGGGGCTGGGTTGTGCTCACTCCTGAATGCACATTTTCCATCTGGTCAGTAAAAACTGCTGCTATTTGCCCCAAAACATGTGTGTGTTGTGTATTGAAAGGTGCTCCCAGTGCCCACAGGTGTTTGGTGGGGATTTGCTGCCCGTGCAGGTGTGAAATGCACATTTTGGTGTTGCACTCCCAGGGTGCCTGGGGCTGGCAGACCTTGCAAAGGCCAATTCCCAGCTCTGGCCTGGTTCTCTCATCCATACTTGTTTAAAATTGGTGTTACCAGCTTAGAAAATGATACTTGCTGAGGTAAAAGTTGTACAGTTCAGATAATTTTATCCAATTTTGCTCATCATCCTGATGGTGATTCTCTGAATTTGGGGTAAATGTGGCTACTGGGGATTTCTAGGATGTTTAGCTCTGTAAAATTGAGGTGAAGCTGCTCCACACAGCAAAGCCAGTGTTGGTTTTCTCGGCCTCCCTGTGGAAATTCTTGGGATAATGTGAAATTAGAAATAAATGGGGTAAGAGGAAGAGGATGGTGCCTAAAGGGAGCATTTCCTCAGCCATGCTCTGTGCTGACTGGAGATGGAGCACTAAACACCAGAGAATGTGAATGTTACTAAACTTGCTTTAATGCAGAATCACAGTCAATGGTTTATTATCACTCTTATATTTAATTAACCATAGATAATGTATTCAATGATATTCAGCCAAAACAATTGTGACCCTTTCTAGAAGTGTTTCAAGTCCTCTGAGTCATTGATTCTGTCAGATTTACCATTTTAGTCCAGAAAAATGTTTCTGAGGTATTGCACCACATCTCCAGCTGGTATCTCCTCACTCCAGCCTTTTGCAGAAGTATTTACACTATAAATAAAGTGTTTGTTTATATTCAGTATTTCTGGAAGCGACTGAACCTTGCGGTAATTTTCACCTCTGAAATGTGACACCCGTTTTACACCAGGGACCGATCCCCTGAGGGCTCGAGGGGAGGGAGGGGCTGGGATCTGATGGGGATTTGATCTTTTGGCTCTGAGCTCCCTCCTCTCTCCGTTTCGTGGCTGTTTCGGGCACTTTTATCCCATCCCCGTGGCAAGGGAGGGTTTCCCTGGCTCTGCCCAGTTCAGTTTCCTTGGAGCATCCCAGATGTTTCTGTGCCAGGAACATCTTCCCTGCTGTGCCTGGTGTGTGGCAGGAGGAGCAGCTGCTGTCCCTGCAGGTCAGGGGACAGTGACCCTGCCCTTCCCACCTTCCTGGGAATTCCAGCTCTCTCAGCTCTGCCCTGCTCCTGTGGGGACAAACTGGCATCCAGGCACAGCCCCCTCAAACCAGGGATATTTGCATCTGGCTACTAAAGGCAGCCTGGCAAACATTTAACCTGCAGGGTAAAGAAATGATCAAGGAAAAGTGGTTGCATCACCTCGTGCCCTGCTTCCCTCCTGGATGGTGCTTTGGGGAAAACGTGGAGCAGGAATTCCTTCCCTGGGTCAGCTCTGACGCAGCAACACTGGGTGAGTGAAATCTTGGTTGGATTTCTGTCCCTTCTGTCCCTCCTCTCACAGTCCCTGAGGAGAAGTGAGCAATTCCAGGTCCAGTTCAGCTGCAAGAGGCAGGAGGTGATTGCACTGACTGGGAAGTGAGTCTGAGGTGACTTGGGCACTGCTTGTCCCACAGCTCCTGGAAGAGGATGCAGAGATCCCAGCTGGGAGAGGCTCAGGTGCCTGGGAAATGTCATCTAAATAGAACAGAAGGTAAACAGGGAGAGGCCAGAGTGTGTTTGGGCACAGCAGAGGGGGCACAAAGCCTCGTGTTCACTGGCCTGGGGGTTGCTCTTCCCTCTCACTTAGGAGGAAGGCAAAGTCAGTGCTTGGGTTGCAGAAAGGAAAGGATTTTGGAAGTGTTTCTGTTTGAGAAGAAGCTGTAAGGGGTTGATGGAGACAGGAATGTTGCCCCTGCTGTCTCTCTAGGCTGTCCAGGGTGTGAGGAGCAGCTGCAGCCTCCCCTTGCCCAGGATTTCCACTTCTAGCTCCCAGTGCAGCAATTCCAACTTAACCCCTTGTCAGGGTGTGGCAGGGACACCTTGGCCCTGCATGTGATAGCAGGACAGCCAAAAGCAGTGCCCCTCACCTGGAGAGCTCCCTTCAGCTCCTCAGCAGGGTTGGCAGGAGATAAACTGGGGATTTATTCAGGGGGATTTATACAAAACCTGAAAGAACTAAAAGCTTTGGTATATTTTTATTGAGTTTGTATTATAAGAAAGCAACAGGTTTCTTGCCTTTAGGCCTGGGAATTTTTCCCTGGGAGTTCCTGGGATGGCTCAGGAATTCAAACGTGGAGAAAAAAGGGGGTCCTAAGCTGGGGAAGGGTTCCCAGCTGCCAGGCACAGAGTGGAAATGCTCCCCCTTGGCTTCAGCACTCACAGAGCTGGGTGGGAATGACTCAGTCTGTGTGGGCTGCCTGCTCCCAACCCAGCACTTGGCTGGAGCTGCTCCCTGCTTCTCATCCGTGCTGGGAATGAGGTGGACACGATCTGGGCCCCGTTGGTTGGTTCTGTGCACGTTACTGAGTCAGGCTGACACAAGGAAGTGCCTTGAGCACCCTCTGGTTCTCCCTCCTCTTGCTGAGCAGAGCCAGCTGGGAGGGAATCCCACCCTGAAAGGATCTTGGGCTGAAGGTATTTGTCAGTAAGGCCTGAATTGGGAAATTTGGCGATGCAGAAATAGCACTGATGCAGCTAATGCAGTGTTGCTGATGGTTCACAGAGCTGGGGATGCCAGCAGGGGACAGGAGGAGCAGGTGAGGTGAAATCAAAGCCATTCTGAGTCAGAGGCAAGGTGAGCATCATTCACCTGTTGGCTCTGCCTCGTGGGCAGGTGTTCAGTGACACATTCCCAGTGTCTGACCTCCCTGAAGTGTCCTTGGGTGGAACAGACACCCCTGGAGGAGCAGAGTTTGCCTAAAAACCATCTCTGGAGCAAGGGATCCACACTGCTCAACATCCAGGTGACTCTGGGTTTTCATTTCTCACATGGATCTGTTTGGATGGCTCTGATCCCCTCAGCAGCTCCACAGGGAGCTGGGAATCCTCCAGGTAAGGGGCCAGGACCAGGTGGGGGCTCCTGGACTGCAGATGAATCACAACTGGGAATGGATGGAGCTGAGTAGGGCAGAACTTCTGTGAGCTGGGGACAGCCAGGAGCAGGGCAGGGAACTGTCCCCTGTGCTGGCACTGCTGAGGGGCCTCCAGGGGTGTGCAGGGGGGACCTGGAGGGGCTGGAGCGTGCCCAGGGAAGGGAACAGAGCTGGGGAGCAACTGAGGGAGCTGGGAAAGGGGCTCAGCCTGGAGAAAAGGAGGCTCAGGGCAACTTCTGGCTCTGCACAACTCCCTGGGCACTTCCAAGGCCTGAGCACCCTTTCCATGAAGAAATTTCTGCTGCTGCCCAAGCTGAGCCTCCCCTGGCCCAGCCTGAGGCCCTTCCCTCTGCTCCTGTCCCTGTTCCCTGGGATAAGATCCCAAATCCCCCCTGGCTGCCCCCTCCTGTCAGGGAGTTGTAGGAAAAGCAAAGAGGGGCAGATTCCCCCTCCCTGTTCCAGCTCCTGGAGCCTCCTGTGGGGCAGCTGGGAGGTGAAAGCTGCTCCCAGCCTGGGGTTGGAGTGCAAACAGCACCAGAAATGAGCCCAAGCTGGAGTTCACTGCCACGTCCAGAGAGGAGTTTTTATTTTTAGGAACACCACACATCACTGAGCACAGGCAAGCACTGGCACCACCAGCCAAGATGGGCAAAAGCTGAACTGGGAGTTCACAGGAGCAACCACGGAAATCCAAAGTGGGGTCTTTCCCTCAGACACCTTCCTTTCCAGGGAAATTGTGCCACTGCTGGCATTGCTGGGTTCACAGGAGCTCTGCTGGGATCAGTGGTTGATTCAGGAGGAGCTGCCAGGTGGTTCCTGACAGGTTTGCTGAGCCCAGGGAGAGATTGGAGGTGACCCAGGACAGGGACATTTCGTGTTTGGAATTCCATCCAGTTGGAAGGGGAGCCTTTTCCAGTGAGAGCTGTTGACCCTTTTGGCTGGTGAGCCACTGCTCCTGTTGACAGAGCCTTGGGAATGTTGCCCCTGGGGAAACTGGGAGTTTATTTGAAATGAAAAAGAGATCTTTTCTTAATGCACATAAAAATAAAGGAGAGAACGACGCCTGAAGGACAAAGCAGAACCAAAGAACCCCTCCCTGTGGCTTCCCTGTGCTGCTGGTTCCATCTCACTCCAGGAAATTTCACAGCAAGGTTTTGATGCCCTTCAACGGGGACAGAGAAAAGGATTTTTATTTTAGGATTTCTTCAAGAAATTTGACACTTGAGGTGAAACCAAGCCAAGCTGTTCTGCAGCCTCGTGTGCCCAAGCCCCAACAAAACTCCTGTGGGCATTTCCACAGAGGGGGAGGATCACAGGACTGAAGCAGCCCTGGATGGATTTTTTCCAAACTTTCAGTAATGGCTTTTTTCACTCAGTGTTCTGGTGCCAAGAGTAAAGTTGAACGAATTTTTTTGGACATGAAACCCTCTAAAAACAGATCATTGCCAACCAGGTCCCAATGATGAACCAGGAGCACCTTCCATCACAAACATCAGTAATTTGTGTCTTTCCAGCAGCCAGCAATTTTCCACCTTGGCCTTCCAAATGGGGCTGTTTCTGCCCAGTGTCCTTCTGAATCCTAAAGGAAAAGGATGTGAAGCTTTATCAGTGACTGTGCTGTGGAAGAAGTGTTTAAAGAAGTCAGACACCGTGGCCAGGAAGCCACTTGTTCTTTTTCATGCACAATATTTCTCCTACTGAGCAACGTTTTTGTTTGTTCCGAGCAGGATTTGTCTGTTTACAGTAAATACCTGTCACATAGCAACAGAAATATTACTAAATAATAATACATAGGATGTTAAGCTCCTTGGTCTAGAAGCTTTTAATGAAAAAAAACCCCACATGTTCCTGATAAAAAATAATAAATAATGTCAGCTTTTCTTTGTACATTAAAAATATCTGTACATGGTTACACGCTATGACAAAGTACAGTTTTATTTTCTAGGCTCAGGGTGGCATCTCTGGGGTAGATCACCTAAAAAAGGGTGGAGGCTCGTGGTCTTGATGCTGCATGAAAATCCTTTTCCCAAATTTGTGGAGTTGAGAGCCTTGCCCACCCTTTCCATGCAAAGGGGGAAGCAGCTCACGGGGAACGTGGCAACATCGACATGCAGGGAGCAGCTGAGGACTCAGACCTTTGCAAATGGTGAGGCTGGAAAGTCTGGAAAACTTCTTGCCTCAACAGGAAGAGACCAGCAACAAAAATAGAAAAATAAAGGTGGTGAAGGTTAAGTGGAAGTCTCTCTTCCAGGTGTAGCTAGAAAAGGGTTTAGATGGTTTGTTTTCCAGGATGGCACTTGGTGATCCATTACAGACTGCCTCTGGCTCCTGGCCAAGCTTCCTACTGCCTCAGAATGCCCAAAGTTTGCTCAGGGGAGGGATGGGAACTGCTCTGGGCTCCACATCCCATCCCCTGGGAATGGCAGAGCAGGGCCGTGGCTCTGGGCTGGTCCCTCTCCAGCTCCCTGCACACCCTTGGAGTTCTCCTCGGCCAGGATCCCACCCAGAGCATTCCCAGAGCTCGGCAGGGTTGGGTGAAGCAGCAGCTGGTGCTGGCCTGGCCCAGAGGCTCCAATCCTCTTGTTTTCCTGGAGAAAACGTGGAGCTGCTCCTCCTCTGGCAGTGTCCGGGCTCCAGGCAGGAGCCAGCAGGGATGGAGCAGCTCAGTCCCACCCTGCTGGGCTTCAGCCACACCTTGTGACCGCCAGGACAGGGGCTGAGCTGAGCAGAGGGCAGCTGGAAAGGAAAGGAGCAGCAGGAATCCCTGCACGGGCTGGTTTGGAGCTGGTTTGTGTCCTGACTTTGCCAGGAAAGCCTCACTCCTGGAGCAGAGCTCTGGCACGGCCAGAGCAGGGACAGGGACAGCAGTCCTGACCCTCCCCGCGCTCCCATCCAGCTCCCACCACTGCACATTCCTGGGAATTCACTGCAGGAGGCACCACAACAGTGCAGATGAATGAATTTTCGAGTCCTGCTGTCAGTGAATCCTTGGGATGTCCCAAAGGCCTCTGTTCTTCCTCTTCTGGGCCCAGGACTAGAAACAGGACTCTTGGGATTCAGGGTCGGTGTGGATGGGAAGCTTCTCTTGTTCCTGGTGGTGCCCATTGTGTAAAACCGTGTACCTGGGAGGGGGAACACAAACCTTTGTCAGTGCCAGGTCAAATGCCAAACCTGTGGAAAATGAGACCTTGCAAACCCCAAGAGAAGGATTCTTTCAAATACACAGAGCCCACGTTAAAAAGTGTGACAGAGAATGAAATCTTCAGTTTGGAGCAGTCAAAGCCATCCCTGAAAACCAAGCAGCTGTTGGGTTTCAGGTGTCTGAGCTGAGCTGCACTGCCTGTGCTGGGGCTGCTGGATGCTCCTGCAGGAATTTCCCAGGCTGGATGCTGGCTCCCAGCACTGAGTGTGCAGGAACTTCCCTCAAACATCCCTCAGAACCCCAGCACTTGAAATAAGACTCAGGACTTTTAACAACGTGCTCCGAGGAGTTACAGACTGGATGCCAGAAACGAGGAGAGACATTCTGCACCTGACACTGAACAGACTCCGACGAGAGACGGCCACGAGGTGATGACAGAGCTGGGGCTGGATGGACCGGGTCAGACAGGGACAGTGTGGAACACAATTCCACATTCCCGGGAGACCTCGGGAATGCCAGAGGCTCTGCCACAGACGGGACACAGAGAGGAGAGCCCCTGCTCCATCCCAGGAGCAGCTGGGGACGATGGACAGGGACCGGGACATCCAAGGATCCAAACCTTCCTCCGCGTCCTGCGGCCGTCCCCGAGCGGAGCAAGAGCAGCAAGAGCAGGCGGTGCCGATTGTTAGAGGTTCATTAAGCTAAAGAGGAGTCATTAAGGTGTCCCGGGATGTCGTGTGGCACAAAGTGTCTGTCTGAAGCCTCTGGCAGTGAGTTCAACACTTCCAGCTGTTTACCCTGTGGGGAAAGAGGACTGGTAGGACAGGGGGAAAGAGCATTCCCGGCACAGGGAGTGACAGCTCCTGGCTTGCTCAGGTACCGCCTCATCCTTCCTAAAATATCCCCAGCATCTCCAGAATCTGTTCAGGGCGTCCTCTGCTGCCAGGCTTTTGTGTTCCATGGGTTTTTTTTTTTTCCATACCCTGCAGCTTTTCCCTTCAAATGTCAGATCAGAGCCGCCTGCCCCTTGTAGGGCACCGATTTAATGCCGGATAAAAGCTGGGATTTTACAGCCCGGCTTTTGTTCTCACCCCCTGTGCCTTCACTGATCTCTCCCTGAAAACACGCTTCATTTCTCAGCTGTTGGCACCTGTGGGGAGCAAGTTTCAGAGAAAAGGCTCATCTGCACCCCGAATTCACTTGCTTCCCCTGCAGGAGCACACCTGGTGTGCCTCAGCTCCCACTCCAGGGATTTGCCAAGGATTTATCCAACAATGCAAGGAGGGAACGGCACTGGAACCCTCCCTGTGTGGGCTGCAGGCTTCAAGAGAAAGCAGCCAGGTAGGTCTGAGAAATGAATACGTCTGAGGGAGCTGGAATATGTGTGCAGGGGAAAAAAACCCCACAACACATTGAAAGAGTTAAATGCATTAAGAACATTATCTACAGCAGATTAATTGCACTGTTTTCCTCTTCCGATGGGCTCCTCTGATGGGATTTGTGCTCAGAGAGAATCCTGGGCTGTCCCTGCCCTCTGCATCCTCCCGAAGTGGGGACAGCATTGTGGGAGCTTCTCCCAGATCCCAGCCACCCCCAAAATAAATCCCAATAATGGGAGGGCAGTGCCCCTCCAGGGACCTGCTGCAAAGCCTCCCCAGGCCCTGGAATTGTGCTGCTTTGGGGACAATTGCTCCTGCCAGCCCAAGGGGCTCTGTAATTACACCTTGGATCAGCACGGGAGGGGAGCTGTGGGGTTTTGCCCTCACAAGGAACTCCAGATTATTCTGGGAATTTGGGTTCCCAGGGAAAATACTGCAAAGGGATGCAGTGGCTGCAGTGTTCCCACTTCCACTCCCTGCAGAGCTGTCCCCCCACACCAGCCTGCATGATTTATTAGGAAAGCAAAGCCCCCAAACGGCTGGGTTTTGGTTTCCCCAGCTGGGATGAAAAGCAGTGACCATTTTCCCAGAGCCCAAGGCTCTGCTCAGTCCTCTCCTGACGAGCAAACCCCTGGGATCAGCCCTGACCCCTCAGGCACAGGAATTGTGAGGATTGGGATCACACTGATCCTAAATAAAATGATGAAGAGAGGGCAGAGCCAGCCTGGCTCAGCCAGGGTGAGTGAGGGGTTTGTGTGGCTGCAGCTCCTGCCTTTTCCACCTTCCCAAACCCACCCGAGGTGTGCAGCTGCCTCTGCTCTCTGCTCAAGGATCCCTTCCCACCTTACAGCTGGATCCATGATTAACTGCTGCTATTTCTGGAGGTGGTTCCTGTTGTGCTGCCCTTCCCTGGACACTCAGGGGAGGTTTTGCAGCTGGGCTTTGTGCAGGGAGGGACGAGAGCTGCTGACTCTGGGCTCCCCAGGACTTCTGCCACTAAATCCATCCCCCCTCTGCTCAAAAATAATTAAAAAAAAGGACAGTAGGCAGAGAGGAGATTTTGCTGCAGAAATAGGGAAGGGTGGGGGGATTTCTGGTGTATCTGGCACTGTCAGGTGTGCTGGTTTTGCATTGACTGAAGAAAGCTGTGGCAAAAAACGAATAGAAGAGAAGAGAAGAGAAGAGAAGAGAAGAGAAGAGAAGAGAAGAGAAGAGAAGAGAAGAGAAGAGAAGAGAAGAGAAGAGAAGAGAAGAGAAGAGAAGAGAAACTTCACAACTACAAATTTCCCCAGACACTCTCTCTAAATAAACAAATAAAAAACCTATTTTATAAGTAGCAAACTAATCTGAAGTTCCAAGTTTCATCTCTACACGTTATCCGTGAAAAACAAAGAACTTGTGAAGAGAAAAAAAGTATTTTAAACACTTTATTCTAATTCTTATTATTTTTTCTCTCTTGTAATTATATTAATAAACCTCTCTTTATACCTTTTAAAATTTAAACCTGCTTTACTCCTCTCCTAATCCTATCTCACAACAACAACAAAACAAATAATTCCAGCAAACACTCAAACCACGACACTAATTTTAAAACCCAAAAATTAACAAACATAAACCCAGCTACACCAAGGTACCTCAGGTCTCACTGGGTGCAACAACAGCTCAGGAAGTTTAGACATGAGTTACACAAAAAGCTGCTGAGCACCGACTTTTTTTCTGTATTTATAAATCCCTTTGTAATTTTTTGTATTGTAAATGCAGAATGGTTACTGACAGACCCCCCGGCAATGCAAGAACAGGAGAGAAAATCCAGGGATCAAATTCACTGCAATGCTGCTGCTCTGAGCTGTTTGCTTTGTTTGCTTTCCTCCTTCTCCAGACTTTTTCACTTTCAGACATTTTCCCCATTTTTGATCTGGAGTAAATCTTCAGCTCCTCGTGAGATTAAAAAAAAAAGAAAAAAAAAAAAGAAGAAGAAGAAGGAAAAGGCAGAAGAGAGCAGACTCCAACTGATGTTCAAGGCCTTTTGCTGCTTTTATCAGGGAGCTGATCTCCCCACTGGGATATTGACAATTTTGGGAGTGAACATTCACTGCCTGAGTCTTCGATTTCTCCTTTTCTAGCTGCTGAAGCCCAGCTCCAAATGAAACACTTCAAAACACTTTTCTTCCTTCAAACACAACCAGGAACTCCCCCCCAGGAGCCAGCCAGGATCCCACCTGGAACAGATTCCCAAGGAGTAGGTGATGACAGCTCCCCTGTGTCACAAACCTTTTGTTATTTGCTGGAGCACCCAGGAAGGATTTGCTGGGACCAGAGGAAAATGAGATGTAATTATGTAAAATGGGATCCACTGGGAAGATCTGCATTTGGCTGGAGCAGAATCCCCTTTTCAATAATGTGTTTTTACACCATTTTTCTCCTCAAGCACCTAAACCAGTGGGATGTAGAAGAGGTTTTGAGGTAAGAGTTGGCTGGAGCCACATTTTGAATGGAACTGAGCTCCCGAATTGAATGATTTAAAATTTCCTGAGATTTGACGAGTGTGTTGCTCCACAATTTATCTTTCCCTGCATTTTCCTTTCTCTCCCAAAGTGGTTTCCCTCTGGAATATTTGCAGCACCACTGCTGGACCTGCACCCTCGACACGGTGTCCATTCCTCAGAGCTCTGCTGCTTTCAGAGGGACTTCCAAGAGCAAGAACAAATGATTGATGTGAAAGGGGGATTGTGGTGAACAATCACTTGGCAGAGGTTGTTTTAATGAACACATCACTGGAATCAGCCTTGCACCATCTGCTCAGTTCCAGAATTACAAATTCTGAATTAGAAAACAACAGAATTCATAAGCCACTCTAAAAGTGAGGGGAAGAGAGAGCAGCTTCAGATGGTGTTTGTGATTTATCCCAGCCTGTGCTGGATCTGCTCTGCTCCATTCCTGTGTCAGGGACACGTAGAAAAGAATCCTTCTAATTTGTGTTTTATGGCAGCCACAAACCCCCAGGAACCAACCCCTGGATGGGTCTGGGTGGCAGCACAAATTCCTCAGGTTGGAAGCACCAGGAAAGATCCCACAGATGGAATTCCAGTGGGCCAGGAATAAAATCTGAGCATGTTCTCCAGGACATCAGGAAGGTCCCTTCATTTATCTCCCTGGAAAGGTACTTTTGATATTTTTGGAAAATTGGGAGATGCTGGGAAACAGAAAACTGAGAAGAGTGTGACACAAAATCCAAGAATCTCTGGAATTCCCTATTTTAATCTCTGATATTTTTCCACTTTGAAAGAGTGGGAAGGCTTTGAAAGAGCAAAATCCTCAAATCTGACCTACACCAAACGTCAGAACAAGCTGGGAACAAAATGCATTGTTCCATTTCCATCTTCTGCTGAAAAAACGAATGCACAGAGGCCAAATCAAATGGAAGTTCACAAAACATTTGCTTTTAATGCAGCTGCATGTGAAACTTCCACAAATGAGAGCAGAATTGTCCCTCATTCAACATTCCCAGACTCCAGAAAATGAAAAGCTTCCCAGTAACTCTGTAACCTCTGGGCTGAATTTGTCCTGTTCCCATCACTGCAGTCAAGTTCTGCACTTGGCCATCAGCATAAAATCATTAAATTGAATTATCCCATTGCAGCCCTACAGTGAAAACCCAGATCTTGGGAAAACGTTGGGATTGCTGAATTATTTACGTGGCTCTGACAGCAATGTTGATTTTAGAGTCCTTTGTAGTCAAATCTAAGCACCAATCTCTCTCTGTCTCATGACAAGTGTTTATTTTCCCACTCCTGAGCAGTTAAGCTGAATCTCTTAATTATCTTTAAATCAAATAATGCCGTTCCAACCTTGGGAGCTGAACTCAGCCCTCATCATTCTTTGCTAAATATCAGGCAGAGGTTTTATAAAACACCTGTCTCCAGCCCACATCACCCAGCTTTCAGTGCATTTTGTAGGATTTCTGCAGAAATACAGATTGAAAGTCTGCAGTTCTCAAGTTAGCAAAGCCCTTGAATAAGAGAAACATTTAAAAAATATATAAAGATTTTTTTTTTTGTCCCTGACAAATCTCAGGAAACAAAGAAAGCATTTCCCAATATGTTTGTGTCTCTCCTTTTTTCCCCCCATTGTTCCATTATCCTTCTTTTTTTTTTTTTTCCTGGCAAACCAAGACTAAATCCCCTCCAGTCCCTTTATTTTTGTATTTACAGGAGCTGTGGATCTTTTTCAAGGAGGATGTTTAGAAGTGCAGGCAAATAATAACCTGAAACAGGATCTTGAGATGAGATGTCTAAGCCCTTCAGCACCTTGTTTCCTCTTGGTGTTCTCCTGCTGAATTTGACCCAAATTTTGTTTCCCTGGGCCTCAGGTGTTCATTTCCATCTTCTCTTTTTTATCCTCTTTATTGTCAGGCTCTATTAATGAATTTCTCTGTGGTCCTTTCCAATCCCCCTCACCACAACTGCTGAATTTGATCATTTTTCCCTTTGCCCACTCTCCTTCTGCTTTCAGCTGCTCCACCTGGATAATGTTTATAATTCCCCCTATTTTCCACTGCAGGATGTTTCGCTCAACTTCAGCTCAAAACCATGGAATTTGGGTATTGTGAACACGAATTTCTGCTGGAAATCAACGGATCCACACAGCAGCCACGAGGGTGGGGATGGCCCGGAGCTGCTGAGCTCTTCTCCTATGGATTTGGGACATTTTAGTGTTGCAGAAGTCGAGGTTTCCACAACAGAAACAGCATTTTTGGCCCCAAAGGACAGAAATGAAACAAATTTTAAAATCAACGAGGAGCTCCTTGTTTGCAGTGAGTGGAATGCATTTGCTAATTATAAACCAGGGTGCATTTGCTAATTATAAACAAGTAAACAAATGAGAGAGGCCACTCAGGGGCATGTGGGGAAGAGGAGCCCTTTCCCCTTTTTCTCCCATTAACTCCCTGTTTCCATTTCTCTCTCGTTAATGTTAAGCTTGGCACTCCATTAGAGGCTCTAATTAGCTCCAGATTTTGGCCTCCAGTTCTGTTTTTGTGCTGTAATTAATGCAACAGTCATAAGAGCCCCAAATCTGATAATGAGGAGAGCACTTTGAAGTGCTCAGACACATCAGAAACACAGAGCAGCCCATTAAGAGCAGCTCACAACCACCCCCAGATGGGAAGGCTCAGAATGGGCTGCTGGGTTTAAGTGTTTCAATTAATGAAACACAAGCAGGATCAATTAATAATATTCAAATGGAAGATAACGGTGATTTTTTAAAGTTTATTTTTTTTAATGGAGGTCTCAGCACTGGCATAATGAAATCTTTTATCTGCTGGGGAAAAAAAAAAAACAAAACAAACTACATTTGTTAAAGATGTGGAGTGAAACAGAGGCAAAAGTTGGAGATGTGGAGTGGAGTTTGTCAGGTTTCAAATGTGCCACAGTGGGAGAATCCCAGGATCTCTGAGGTTGGAAAAACCCTCCCAACACATCCAGTCCCAGCTGTGCCCATCCCCACCTTGTCCCCAGCCCAGAGCTCTGAGTGTCACCTCCAGCCTTTCCTGGGGCACCTCCAGGGATGGGGATCCAAACCTCCCTTCCAGTATTTCCCAACCCTCTCCCTCTGGGAATGGGTGGCTTTTCCCCACTGAAACATCCAGTGGAAAATGGAATTACAGATCGTTGAAATCTGGCAAAAACCTCCCCCTCCTTCCCTCCTTTGTGTGTGAACAGCAGAGCTTTTTTTTTTTTTTTTTTTTTTTTTTTTTTTTTTTTAGGTGTCAAAAGGAGATTTTCTCCCAAGCATCACATGTTTGATAACAAAAGTCTGGCATGTGCACATTGTTCCTGTCACTCCTTTGGGTTCCTTTCTCAGGAGCAAATGCCACCAACTCCCTCACAGCAGCTGGGGCTCCCTCCCACCCTCCAGGCTGAGGGAAGAGTTCTGCTCCCCAGGGAATGGCTCATCCAGCCCCTCCTGCCTTTTGTCCACACAAAATCCACAGTTTTGTGTCCTGGGAACTTCTGTCCAGCCCCAAGGTGGTGTTGGGAAGCTGTGCTTACCTGAAAGTATCTGATTTAAAGGGCTGAAAATTGTATTTTCTCGTAATGGAGTAATGATATAAAAATTAAATAACAAAATATCAGTTAAATAATAGTCAATTAAAAACCTGTTAAATTTAATAAGGAAAAAAACCCCTTTTAAAATTAATAAAAAACATCCTTGTGATGCTTTTAACATCTCAACTAGGACCTGTTGTAGGTTAAGCTTAGCAAATGCTATCAACTTTAATTTATTTAATTTATTCAGGTCTCCATCCTGCTGGGAGAGCAAACACCAAGTTCCACCGTGTCATGTTCAGTGTGAGTTTCTTCTCCCCTCTCCTCCTTCATCCAGATTTTCCAATTAATTTTTCTATGATGTGACTAAAGCAGCACATTCCTGGCTTTGGGCTTTCTCCCCTGCAACCCACTGGGTGGGAATTTGGAAAGTTTCACCGGTGACGTTGTGAACAATATTAATTAATTGTGAGCAATATTAATTAACTGTGAGCTGTGCTCCCCACTCCTCAGCTTTTGTGAGCCTTTTATCAGGATTAAATGTCACACCACAGATGGGGACATTGGCAGTGGGTGCTGCATTTGAATAAAATCTCCAGATTCTCCCTCAGAAGCCTTGGTTTGATCAGTGCAGGCTGGGATTTCAGGCCCCCTGTGCTCCCTGTGTTCACCCACCAGCACAATTCCTTCCCTGCCTCGCTCTGCTGGGCACTTTCTCCCCGTTTTCAGCTGTTTCAGAGATTCCAAGCCAAGGAGCACATATTGCCTGTGGCTGTGTTCCTTCCCCTGTTCCTCAGGAAGGATGATGCTCCCCTGGCTCATCCCCTTCCCTGCCAAGAGCTCTCTCCCAGCAGGGTCAGATCCTCCTCAGGAGGGGGGGACAGGAGCTGCTGCTTGATTTTGCTGGGATTCAGAGGCTGCTCAGCCCCCAATTTCTGTCGCTCTGTCCCCAAACCTCCTGTGCTGGTGCTGCTTTCCCACCTCAGCCCCTCCAGGAGCTGCTCCTGGGCATCTGAGGGTCTGTGCAGGTGGTGCCAGGCCCTGCTCCCTCTGGGATTTTAGGAACCCTCTGAACTTCTGGGGGAACAAAGATCCAAGGAAAACCTTTTTCTTTATTTTTTTCTTTTTTCTTTTTTTTTTTTTTTTCTTTTTTTTTCCCACTTTGAGCAGAGCCTCAAATCTCCTGAAGGTGCCCAAAAGAAAAATGCCAAGCTCAACATTTGAATGTGCCGTGCCCAGGGTAGGGGGAGGCAGAAATCTGAATATAAGGCACAGCTTATTTTGTGGGGAGGATGAGGGGAACCCAAAAAAACAAGGGACCATAATCAAGCAGATATTTATTTATTCTCTGATTTTTTTTTGTTTTGTTTTGTTGTGGGTTTTTTTTGTTTGTTTGTTTGGTTTTTGTTTGGTTTGTTTGTTTGTTTGTTGTTTTTTTGTGGTTGTTTTTTTTTTTCTCAAAGTAAAACCAGCTCTCAGCAACTCCTTTTGAGATCATTCCTTAGAGAAATTCCCTGTAGATTGGGACATGAAGAGTTCCACTGATCAATGAATTGATTTGGAGCACGGGAGGAGGTAACCAAGGCCATCCAAACACCTGTGAGTGTAAACCCTCTATTCCCATATCCCTGCTGTTAACACCAGGTTATTTCTGTCATTTTGTGCTTTCTTCTGGTTTTTCTGCAGACCTGAGTGTCTTTCAGGGCCACCTGTGAGACCCTACCTGTCCATTGCTTTATGCATTGCCATCAAATTCACTGTGCAGAGCAAAGAGATAAGTTCAAACTTCTGAAGGTTGTGCCATCCCTTGGTTGCCCCTGGGCCTGTCTATTTTCTGCTCCAGAGGAGACGACACAGTCCATAAATCTCTGCCCTAGTCCCTGCTCTGGTAAATAAAATCTGCTCAGATTTATGTTTGTTCCTTCCTGAGGAAAAGCAAAGCAGTGATACATGTGGCAAATGGAACAGAAAATTGCTTTTCACCCATCAAGTTTCCAATGTAACTGAAGTTTGGGCTCTCCTACGACAATAACTGGCCCCACAAAATAAATTCAATTTTGTAGCACAATTCTTTGTGTTGTGTTGAGGCAAGCAAAGATATGTTTTGCCCAATAATTTAGCAAATGGCTTCAAACTGAGAGTAGGTTTAGGTTGGATGTTGGGGAGGAATTCCTGGCTGGGAGGGTGGGCAGGCCCTGGCACAGGGTGCCCAGAGCAGCTGTGGCTGCCCCTGGATCCCTGACAGTGCCCAAGGCCAGGCTGGACATTGGAGCAGCCTGGGACAGTGGAAGGTGGTTTGGGGTTGGAACTGGATGAGGTTTAAGGTCCCTTTCAACCCAAACCATCCTGGGATTCTCTGATTCTGAGGAATGAAAATCACACTGCAGCCTCAGAGAGCAAGCGAAGGAAATCTTGTGCTTATTTTGGCAGAGCTATTTATTTATTTTATCTGTGCTAATGAGCCTCCAAAAATCCAGGCCTTGCCTCCTCCCAGGTGCAGGGGATCCCTGTGTTTGGCCAGGGAATGGGGCTGTGCCAGGGGCTGGGCCCAACCCCCTTAAATAAACTTGGCTGGGGAAGCTGCTTCTGAAAAACAATTCATGAACCCAGCATCCCACCCCTTTGCTGAGCCAGTTCTGAATTGCTCCCTTTCATCCTCTCCAGCTGTAATTCATGTTGCTTAATTAATCTTAATTAAGTTTTGTGGGCATCTCTGGAGCTCAGTTCTCTCTTTTATTTAATTACACTAACACACCATATAATGGCCTCTGTTTGATGGGACGTTTTGCACAAGAGTTTAATCCAGAAAGTGAAAGAATTAATTAGGGTTTAGAATGTCTCCAGAGGGTTGGCCAAGTGAACTGTGGGTTTGTCACAAATGCCTCTTCAGTGACCAGAATCTGTCCCTGATATTGCACACCCTGAGCCAGGAACACGTTTCCCCTTGCTGGGGCTCTTAGATCCCTGTGGGATCTTCTGGAGCAGGAATCAGATCATGGGAGACAGAGAGATCTGGGATTTGTCAAGAGCTGACAGCTTGTTCTTGTTCCAAAAGCTTTACCTTCTGTGCCCTGGCCCCTCTCTGCTTCCCCACAGTCTGAGCCAGCCCCCAAAAGGGATCAGCTGCCCCTGGAATGGAAATTCCAGCAGGGAATGATCTCCCTGTTTGCCAGGGCATTCCCTTCCCCAACACCTGCCTGGGACCTTGGCACATCCACATTGATTTCTTTGCAGCTGCTGGGCCTCCTCCTCTTCTCTGCCAAAAAGAAGCTGGGATGGCAAAATATGGAACGTTGCGGGAAAACTCCTGGAGCAAGGACAAAGGGGAGCCAAGGCTGGGGCTGTCCTGTGGCCATGGAGCTCCAGGGGCTCCTGATGCTCCTGTTCTGCTTGGCAGCTCCATTTGTGATGAATTTGTCACCAGGATCTTCTCTCTAGCTGTGTTTCCTTCAGGAATACATCTGCAGGGCAGCACAGGAGTTCCACCTCCCCAAGGATGGGCTGCTGAGGACGAGCACGTTGTTCCCGCTCACCCAAGTCACTGTAAAAGTACAAATCTTCCCAAAGAGAGACAAGCAGAGCCTGACTGGTTTGCTCCCAACATTCCCATGAACTTTTCTGCTTCTTCTTGGCCCAAGCAGGGAGGTCTGGATACCTCAGGGGTTTGTGGGTTAGGAGAGCGTGGTGATTGTTGGAGACTCAAGTACTGAGGGCCAGCTTTCATCCATCCTTCAGGAACCGGCTTCATCCCAATGGAGGGGAATTCCAGGGGGGCCAGGCCCTCCCAAGCACAGCTGCTGGCAGTCCAGTGCTTATGGCAGTACCATTCCAAGAGCTATGACCATGAGACTGTTGATAGCTCTGGAAATGGCGCTGCCATCGGCACCACGGCGGCGGCTCCGGCCCCTCCCTGCTCCTCCTCGTGGCTCCAGCGGCCCTGGGTGGAAGGAATGAGGATGGAGGAGCAGCTTCAGCTCAGAAACCCCTGAAATCTTAAGGAAAAGTCCCAGTGAGGCTGTCTGGAGAAGCCTTTGGAGATGCTGGCTGCAGTGTCCTGCTGCTGGAATGTACAGAACACACACACACACACACGTGTGCCTGTTTTCCTCTTTTATCCTGGGGTTTCACTGGGAAGAAAGGGAAAGCCTCCCTCTCTCTCCTGATTCCCCTCGTGGCAGTTTTCTCTCCTTCCCTTTGGATTCCAGCCAGAAATGCTGCACAGCCCTGGAGTTCATTTCTGCTGCAGAACAGCACACGGAATTCGCAGGGCACGGCAAACTGCCGCCAATCCACCTCGCAATTAATCCTGGAGTCATGCTGCTAATGAAGCACTGATCATCCTCATGGCCTCTCCAGCTGGAAGCCTGTTCCAAGCTGGCTGTTTCCATTGGTTCTTTGACAGCATTCCTCAAAACTAAAGGATTTATGCTCAGGAAGTTGGGCAGCCCCTGGTTTCTGCTGCTGAAATCTCTCTCCAAGACATCCCTTGTACCACTGCAGCCATGACTCCCACCAGGGATCATCCTTACCACACCAAGGAGTTGTAAATGTTGGAAAAAAAGACAAAAAAATGAGCTTTTCCTTCTCCTTCCAGGCACATCCTGCAGCCTCCAAGGATGATTGTGGGGAAAGGTTTGAGTTACAAGTTGAAAACATTCTTTCTGATGCCTGAGGTGTTTCAGTCAGCTGTGTTCCTACAACAGGCACTGACAACTTCTCTCTCAGTGCTCCTCAGCCTCAAAAAAAAAAAAACAAACCCAGCATGATCTCCAATAACTTTTCTGCAGCCTTGCCGAGGATCTCATCAATAACAACCCTGACAAAACCAACTGGGGGACATAAACAAGGGCAGAGAGAGAAGCAGAAGAACAAGAAGCAGGTTTATCATCCCACTTCTGTCTCTAGATCAGGGAAAATCGGCCCAGAGCTGGAAGGGGCTGCCCAGGGCAGCTTTTGCCAGTGCATTTTAATTTTTTTTTTGTCCTTGCTCCTTGTTGCTTTCTGAATCTGAGCCACTTTTGCTGCTGCCCTGACCTTGAGGGAGGTATTTGTCACTTTGACCAGGGAAGTGTACAATCCTACCAGACCAGATGGGTAAGGTTTAGTAACTGCTTTGCATAGATATGATGGAAAAAAAAATCAAGATTTTCCTCTCTGTGCCCAGCAGAACGAGGGGAGGGGTGTTATGTCCAAGGGTCACAGGGTTTGGCAGCAGCTCAGCTTGGATTGTTCCAGGCAGAGGCAACAACCCTTCTGGAGAGCAGAAAGAGCAGCACACCCAGCAGAGCACGTTTGCAGCCACTCTCCAGTGGAGCTTTTTGGGAAAAGGTGGATCACAATAAAGGGATGGACACAGGGGTGTTTCCAGGGGGATGAGGGCAGACAGAAACACTCACAGGAGGACATTGCACAGACACCTGACACAAAGGACTGGGTACAGCTGAAATTGAGACCTTTGAGTGCTCAAAGAAAGCCTTAAATCCCAAAATGTGAGGAATCCTGAAGTGTCCCAGGCCAGGCTGGGCAGGGCTTGGAATAACCTGGGACAGTGGGAGGCTGGGGGTGGCAGAGCTGAGCTGTAAGGTCCCTCCCAACCCAAACCATGCTGTGATTCTGTTTCCTCCAGCACTGGGAGGGATGGTGCCACCTCTCCCTCGGGGGCTGGGGGCTCTGCAGAGCAGCTCCAGGGAGCAGATTGCAGCCTGAGCACAGCTCTGCCTCCCTGTGTGCCCAGCCCTCCCAGGGAACCTGGAAACTTCCACATGGAGGGAGCAGAAACTGCCCTGAACTCTGCTGGCACAAAGCAACTGCTGCAATCTGCTGCCTCCCTGAAACCTGGGTGCCTCCTGAGGAATAAACAAAAGCACCGAAGGGAAAAAGGAGAGGGAACCCCCTGCCTGCCACAAACCTGCCGGGATCATTGCAGGTTGAGTGGGAGCTGCTCAGTCTGGCCCAGGGTTTGGGGCTGCAGGTGAAGGGATGGGACTTGGGGATGCTGGGGAGAGAGGCATTCCCTGTGTCCTGTCAGTCCCTGTGGCTTGTCATCCCAGGCAGGGAGGCTGTCACTGTCACCACCAGGATTTGCTCAGTCCTGGGACGAGTCCTGCTCCTTTCCTCTGCCCTCATTCCAAAAACATTTTGAGGAGGAAGCCAATTCCACACTAATTCCTCTCTTCTGGAGCTGCATGTCTGGAAGTGCCTGGCCCTGGAGCAGTCCCACGGTGGCAGGAACCCAGCTGGGTTCCTCTGGGGGAAGGGGAAGCCTCCAGGTCAGGTTTAACCCACTTAAGACAGGTCCAGTCTGGCCTTGGACACTGCCAGGGATCCAGGGGCAGCCACAGCTGCTCTGGGCACCCTGTGCCAGGGCCTGCCCACCCTCACAGGGAGGGATTTTTCCCAACATCCAAACCCAGTCTCTGTATCCTGCTTTCCTCTGTGTGCTGCCCACTGAGGAGACTCTGCAGTGCTGTACCCTGGTCCTTGGAGTGAGAACAACCATCCCAGAGGGGAAAATCCCTGTTATCCACAGCATCCTGCAGCCACTCCCAGTGTCCTGCCAGACACCCCCAGGGGCTGCTGCCTCCACCCCACAAACGTTCAGCTGCAAATAAAGGAGGGTTTAAAGTGGGTTGCATTAAACAGTGAACAGACAGAGCTGCAGTAATAAAAGAAAGGACTTACAGAGCATGGTCATGGCTAGACAGGAGCTGGTCTGCTGCAGAAGAGCAGGAGGAGCTTGGAGACAGAGGAACAGCCACTTTTAGTGCAGGAAGGAGCAAAGACAGACACAGTGAGGGAGTTAAAGGGGAAAAAGGAAAAAACACAGAGCTGGTTAATCAGGAACAGCCCCACATCAAACACAGAGCAGTCAATGGCATCAGAGTCAGAGCTACATTCCCAAACCTCACACTAAAAGGAGCCTGGCTTTTAGTGTTAGAACCATCTGAGTCCTTTTTTCCATAAACCATCCTGGGAATCATTCTGCTTTTCAAGAAAATCCTTTTCCTCTCTCCCCATACGGTTTTCAGCAGGAATTCTCTGCCTGCTTTCCAAAACCTCTCCAGTATTGCTCTGGAAGGGGCTTGGGAGCTGGACACTGCCTTCCTCCTGCTCATTCCCTGAGTACCAACACCCCTTTGGTCTGGCTGGGGGTCCTCTCTGGAGGTAGCCACCTCTGGCTCTTGAACCAAAGTCCAGGAAGTTGTAACTTGGCCACTTAATCTGTCCCACTTAATATGATTTTAGCAGCCGTGCTCACTGCTAAAAAAATCTGATTTATGGAGGCAATGCAGAGCTCCTGGAGAGCCCTGCCTGGTGATCCTGGAGTTTTTTGACAGCTCCAATGTGCTGAAAAGGCCGGGTTGGGTTTTTAAGTACAGATGGGAGAACAATAGCTGAGCTCCCTGACTTAGTCTGCAGTGCAGTTACCACTTAATCTTCACCAAAGCTGCCACTATGCCTGGCTGCAAGGAGGAGCTTCAAAATCCCCTTCTGTGGGCTGGGAATGAGGGGCTGCTGGTCTCTCACCAATCCCCTGAGGTGTAACAGGGAATTCCAGGGGTTCCTAAAACACTGAGCACTGTAACCCCTCCCTCATCCTGCACTTTTCTCCTGAAAAGAGAGAAAACCAACTTGTTCCAGCCAACAAGAGTCTGAAACAGTGCACATGGAAGAGAAAATTCTCCTATAAACCAGCAGTCCTGGATTGGAGGAAATCAAATTTCAGGCATCTACAATTCCTCAGAGTTACACAGCTTTCCTTATGTCATGAGAGGATGATGCAGAATTGTCCCTTAATGTAGCTGAGTCTGAAACAGGAGCTTGGAACCCCTGTGTGTGTCCTGTGCCTGCAAACAGAGTGCCCATGAAGGAGGAGAGAAGGGCAGGGAACTCCAGGAGAGCCCAGCAGCCTGTGCTGCCCAGCTGTCAATGATGGGACAAGAAGAATTCCAAGGTGAGCAGACAAAATTTTACAGCCCAATCTTCCCCAGGCAAACACATGTGAAGCCAAGCATAGGGGGAAAGAGGGTTTTAAGGAAATTGATTTAGCTTGCAGCTTATTTTAAAGGATTTTATGGGCTTGTTTTAAAATTTATCAAGGACAAAGATCCTTTCAAAAACAGAAGAACTGGTTTGTCACTGAAGTGCATCACTCATTTCCCTGAGTTCTGTGAGCTGGTGTTTTATGGGGTTCTCTCACAGAACAGAACCATGGAATACCCTGAGCTGGGAGGGATCATCCAGCCCAGCCCCTGGCCCTGCCCAGACCCCCAACAATCCCACCCTGGGCATCCCTGGAGCGCTGTCCAAGCTCTCCTGGAGCTCTGGCAGCCTCGGGGCCGTGCCCATTCCCTGGGGAGCCTGGGCAGTGCCAGCACCCTCTGGGGGAAGAACCTTTCCCAAAATCCAACCTGAGCCTGCCCTGGCACAGCTCCAGCCCTGCCCTGGCTCCTGTCCCTGTCACAGGGCTCACTGCCTGGTTTTCCTCCCTCCCACAGAAGCTGAAGAGGGCTGTGCCCAAGGATGGATTTCCAGGGATGCCCCGGGGGGTGCATCCCTGGCTGGGGAGGTGACTGGGACACTCCTGCTGGATAAAACATCCCCACCTTCCCCAGTGCCAGCCCCGGAGCCGCGCTGGTGGAACGCAGCTCTTTGAAGATCTCCTGGCAGCACTTGTGGGAAGTGTCTCACTCCTCATCGCTTTCCTGCCCGCGGGGCAGCTGCTTTGTGCAGTCCTTGCCTCAAACGCTGGATCCGAGTGTTATGGAAGTGCTTTCCGTGCTAATAAATACCAAGTACGGTGCAGTAAGAGCCTGTCAGCACAGCAGCACAGGGCATGAATCTCCCCGAATGCATTAATGCTCCTTTAATGTGTCAGTGCAAAGTGGGGCTGCCCCTGTGCGCTGACAGATCCATCCGTGAGAAAGTTACTCGTAGGTAACACTCATATCAGACATGACCAGTTTCTCGATTTTTCTTTCCTTTTGTACTTGGCTTTGCCTGTCCTGCTCTGCTCTGTTTCACATAGCTTTGCAGAGGGAGAAATCCATATTGTTTCCTTCAATTCTTAAATAGATCTCCAGAATAAATTGCTGTGCATTGCACTTAAGCTGTTGTTTATGTGTTTTTCCAGAAGAGGCTTCACTTCAGTGGAGGAAAAAGCACTGCCAGGACTCAGAGCTTGGAAAATGTGGAGGTTAAAGGAATTTTTAGACTTCCTCTTGAGAGAGGAAAGGATTTCAGAGCGGGAAAACGCTCCTGTGTGGATGTCATATCGTTTGGGCTGTGACATCCTATACAAGGCAAAGTACCAAAAAGAACCAAAAAAAAAAAAAAAAAAAAAAAAAAAAAAAAAAAAAAAAGAAGGAGCTGCCCGGGGAGGTTTGGAGTGCCCATCCCTGGAGGTGTCCAAGGAATTCCTGGAGGTGGCACTCGGTGCTCTGGGCTGGGGACAAGCTGGGGATTGGGCACAGCCTGGATTCAGTCCTGCAGGGCTTTCCCAGCCTCAGCGATTCCACGACAACACAAACACTTCAGCAGATAAAGCAAGGAGCTCTTTAGCGCCACGTGCTCCGCAGCTCCTGAAGCTTTGATGGCTCAGTGCAATGACACAAATTAACAGCCTCATTAACAACCCTTCAGGGAGATCTCTGAAAGCCTGTCAGTGCCAGTGTCAGACACAATCCACAGCTCCAGGGACACGGCTGACTCTGAAAGCGCTGCCAAGGGAGGCTGAATGAAGCAAGACGGGAATTCTGACCTCTCCGAGGGGAGGCAGGAATTCCGGATGAACCCAGCAACGCTCCCACTCCAGCCCAGTCCTGCTGCAGCAAGGAAAAATGACACAGCCAAGCCTCTCCCAAGGATTGCTGCGCCAAACTCATTTCAAACCCGTGCCTGGAATGTGTCTGTGCCTTCTGGAAGCCAATTTAAGGGCAGCTCAGGGTAGGTGTCCCTGGAGAGTCCCCAAACTGCCTCCTAAATCTGGCTACCTGCATTTTAAAATGCTTTTTTTTTTTTCTGGGATGGCTGGAATGGTCTGTCCTGGCCACAGAACAGAAAAATTAATGCAGGAGTGAGGACTGGAAATCATCAGCTCGTGCAGGAGCAGCCTTAATCAGCTGGACTGAATAGGGATGGAATATCTGCAGGGCAGGATGTCATTCCCACATTTCCATAGCAAAAGTACAAACCCAAACCAAGCCTGGCTGTGCATCAGCTCCCAGGCCAGGTCACCCATTCAAGGTGCACTGAGCAGCAGGTGGTGGCAAGGATCGCCTTTGCTATGCCAAATAAATCAAACCAAACCCTCCCAATGCCATTTTCCTGGTTTGAAATGGAAAGCTGAAGGTGGAAGGATGCTCAGAGCTGCCCAAGGGCTGGGATCACAGGTGGGTGAGCACCATGGGCAATGGGAAGGCAATCCCAAAAATGGCAAATGGTTAAAAACCAATCAAATCACAACAGATGTGCTGAAAGTCCTTGACACCTTCCTGGAAATACCAAATTTCTGGCCAAAATATCCTGGGAATAACAGGGTTTTCCCTCCCACAGCCACCCCAAAAGCCTTAAAAACAATTTTACTGCAGCAACAGGGAAGCTTTTCCGCATTGTGAGTTTACAATGGGGTGGTGCATACAATACTTAAATTCTCCTCTAGCAATCAGCAAGGAAGAGAATTATTGAAAGGGAGAACAAAGAAGTGAACCTAAAATTAAAATGCACTTACACAATTAGCTCTGAGTTGGAGACACTGCTGCCCCGAGGAAGAACAGAACATGACAATAATTGCTGAGGTTTCTATAGAATTTCTAACCCTAAGGCGTGTGGAGCTCTTTGCACATGCTGATTTGCATTGTCTGAGAACGATTTGCTGATAAACCAAATTAATCTCTGGAGAGGAGACAACCAGCCCAACACATTCAAAGGTCAGTTGAAACAGAAGGCAAGTAGGTGGAGAGCAAATTTCTATCCGTAACAGAGCTTATTCAGGTACCAAAATTAGTTTTAATTCTGTTTTGGAGCTCTGGAATGAGTGGAGAGGCTGGCAAAGGGCTGGGAGTTGGGTTCAATTCGTGCTGCATTATGAGGGGTGTCTGTGTTTTAGCTAAATGGGAAGTTGCATTCCATTATTGAAGTGGGAGGTTTCCCCCAGGTCTGGGCTTTGCCAGGAGGAGCTGTCAACATTCCAGCTGCAGGGAATGTGAGCTCTGCTCTGGGCCATGGGTCCCTCACTGCAGCTGGAAGATCCTGTCCCACCACAACACAAATTAATTACTTCCCTAACTGTGAACTGCAGGATTTTTGATAACTATCAATCTGTAACTATCAATTTGTAACTTATCAATTGCATGATTTGGGCTCTGGGTAACTTCATTACCCACAGCACAAAGGGTGCAATTGAAACCAAAGCTGAGCCACATTTCAGTCCTTTCAAAGCTCAAGGTGCCCTGCAGAGCCTCGGCTTCCCCACCAGACACAAACTGATGCAGAACTTCTGATCCTGAATCTGCTGTTAGGCCAGATAACAAAGAGGGGTTTAGCTTCACTCTAATAATCTCTTTTTCCAACATCCAGGCGTATTGAAAGAGAGTCTCTTTTGAAAATCGAAGGAAACCGTGGTATTTTAAAACTCTAATCCCCTCTCTCCTTTGTAGGAAATAAGTATCTTGATTTCACTCAGCACAATTACAAGAGGCTTTTCTCTTATCAGAAGCTCTCTGTTCCCTCTGCTGAGGCATTTTTGGAGCTGGGGCAAGGCTTCAGCACTTTGGGGAGCAGGGTTTGGGGGAAGGAGGCTCCTCTGACACATGGTGGGAACTTTGTGGAACACCCACATTCCTGGGCCTGAGGGTTCCTCTGCTCCTGGATCCTGCAGCAGATCCCAGACCTGCCCTGCACTCCCTGACTCAGCCCAGATCTGTCTGGGGGGCCTCTGATGGTCTCAGGGAATGTCACTGGAAGGCTGGCACTGATGCCAAGCTGGAAAACCATGCCAGGGGAATGGGAGCAGAAGTTTGGTTTGTAAATATTGGCAAAGCTTCATTAAAAAAAATTATGAAAGCTCCTTCAAGAAATGACAAAACTGGTTTTTTCAGTTGTTATTGAGTCTCATCATCCCCCGTATTTTTAGAGAATCCCTTTGCAGGTTGGCAGCTAATGAAATTTAGGTGAAAACCAAATTACCTCTTGACTATATAACAATATTAGCATTTCCAGGCAGCAATCAGATCCCCTCAGCTTGGGCTTGGTCTGGAGCCACTTCTGCTGGCACAGAGATCCCTGAACTGAAACCTCTGGAGTGGAAAACACATCTTGAGCAACCTCTGGCTGCCCTGCCCCGGGCAAAACAAATGAAATATCACCAAAATCACCACTTTTAAATGCTCATCATCTGCTGTGTTTCTCAAGCTTTTGCTCAGGAGTTTCCAAAAAAAGAATTTAGTGGGAATGTGCTTCATCAGCACCTTGGCGAGGGGGAAGAAATCTTCTCTCTTGGTGCCATAAATCAAGGAACTGCTGGAGAAGGGACAACACAGACCCCAAAAGCTCTGCAGGTGCCACCAGCACAAACACTCCACACTTGCCTCCAAAATACCTCCAAAAATGCCCAGAGCAAACCCAGTGTGAAACAGGGTGTGCTGGGGAATGGAGGAGAGGAAGGGCAGAGCAAAAATAATCCACTTGGGCTTAATGAGCTCGTAGTGAAGAAGACAGGACCTGTCAGAGCTCTGATTCATCTTGCAGGATCTTTAAAACTCCCAGGCAGTCAGAAGTTTTAACCCTTTCCAACCCCCAGCACTGGGTGTGTTGCTCTGCCTTGGGAAGCTCAGTGGTCTCTTCATCTGCCCTCGTGCCCAGGGAAGGGTAAGGGAACAAGGAGGAGGAAGAACAGGAGGAGGAAGAACAGGAGGAGATATTTTACCTGTAAGCCCAGATCCATGAGAGACCTGCTGGTAGCACCAGGAACAGCTCTGAGGAACCACCTCTGCCTTCCCTGAGCTGAGCCACAGCTGCAGCCCATGAAATGCCCCCTCACAGGTAGGATGGGATGACTGCTCCACCCCCAGGACCACCCTGTGCTGTGGGGGAATCCTGGCTGGCAGCCACACATCTCAAACCATTCAAAAAACATCTCAAACCATTCAGAAAAACCACCACAAACCATTCAAACACCCACAAAAACCATTCTATGGTTCCAGGATTCTGTGACCACTCATCCTTTTGCTCCACAGCAGCTCTGACCTCTTTCCTACAACCAGCAGGGATTTGTTTTTATTCCAATGGGTCGTGGAGCTGTTAAACCTGTAAAAACTGGAGCCCTGAGTTGCTGCACTCCTGCTCCAGTGGCAGCAGGGAACACCAGCGCTCACTGCAGTTCCAACCCACAAGGTGCTTGTTTTTGCTTTTTCTGCTCTGTTTCTCTTGGCTCTTTCAAGAGAAAAAATCAGAATGTGTGTTCCTTTGGAGAAATTGGATTGACATTTGGAGAAGACCTCTCAGTGCTGGAAAATGAGTGGTAAATAAACCTCTCACTAGAGCTTTCCTTAAAGAGACCAATGCAGTGCTCTGAGCATTTCTGAGAGGAAATGGGAACACACCAGAGTGACCTCCCTGACCCAGATGTTCCAGAGTTTGCTCTGATCATTGCTCAAATACATTTCACCCAAAGTCATCTTCTCTGCTGTGGCAAAAATTTCACAACTTGTTTCATCCAGGAATTGCAGCAATGCTGACCTGGCTCCCCATCCACTTGTGCTGTACAAGAGCTCAATGATTCATGGAGGCAGGAGTTTGTTGGTTTGTGTTGAATAAATATCTACTTATGACAGAAGAAATGCAAACAATCTGTTTCAAGGGGAACACAGCATTTTTCAGATGACTTTGGCTTTTTTTAGTCTCATGTTGCACAGAACCCTGAACACCCAGAAATCCCTGTCTATTTACAGTTCATTATTGTGCTTATTTTTGTCATAGCTGAGTTCAGCACCAGGCCCGTCCCTCTTGCCACTGCTCTCAAAGAGCAGCTGTAAAATCCCACTGCCACAACTTCCCTGTTTGCAGAAACTTTTGGTCCCTTTCCTAAAGAAAATGCAGCAGGCAGCATCCACAGGGTCAAGCTGTTCCCTTCAGACCAAATGATGCCAAAATTCACACACAACTTCTGCATTCTCCCAGCTCCCTGCTGGGCACACCTCTGGACAAACTGCACAAACCTGCTCCCTACAAACCCAGCCTGTCTGAGCACCCTCAGGATTCCTTCTGCCCCAGCCCTTTCTAAGCATTTACACCACCATGACATTGCAAAATGAAAGCAATCCTCTGCAGACTCCTCTTGCTGGTGGCTGCAGGCTCTGTGCAGCCCTGGGCTGATGCCTTCAGTTCCAGCTTTGGTATTTTCCAGATTCTGCCCTGCACTGGTGCATAACTCTGAACTTCACACAAAGTGTCAGCCAGTTCTCCTCACAGCTCAGTCAGATAGAACAATCCTTTTCCAGCCCCAGAACCACAGGCACTGCTGCAGATTCAGGCCCAAAAATTTATAAGCCACATTGAATCGAGATGAGCAAACTGGGAGGGTGGGACTGCATCACCTGGAGCTGGAATTGGGCAATGACCCCAATGTGTAACTGGACCAAAACTTCTAAAAGTGTCAAACTCCTGACTCAGGGTCCAGCTTGGGTGGAGCTGTGGCCAGGCTCTTGCATTGCCCAAGGTGGATCCTTTGAAGGCCTTTTTAATAAATCCCCACTTTATTCCTTTAATTATGTCTAGTCTCTGTTCTAGGTAGCCTCTCAAGGCATCAGAAGAACCAGGCCCAATGTCCCCTAGATGTCCCCCCCAGGCCACCCAGATGCCTTAAATTTTAGCTTTGATATTTTCCAGATTCTGCCCTGCATTGGTGCATAACTCTGAACTTCACATGGAGTGTTATTAACCAGCTCTCCTCACAGCTCAGTCAGACAGAACAATCCTTTTCCAGCCCCAGAACCACGGGCACCATTGCAGCTTCAGGCCCAAAAGTGCAAACAGCAGCGAACTGAGGAGAGCAAACTGGGAGGGTGGGACTGCATCACCTGGAGCTGGAATTGGGCAGTGAGCCTCAATGTGTAACTGGACCAAAACTTATAAAAGTTAACAAACTCCTGACTCAGGGTCCATCTTTGGTGGGGCCATAGCACTGCCCAAAGTGCATCCTTCGAAGCAAACCCCCACTTTAATAAGCTATAAATAAATAATTGATCAATCATTATAAAAAAAAAAAAAGCTGATAAATAACCATTTTAATAAATCCCCGCTTTATAAAATTCCTTCAACACCGACTAGCCCCTGCTGCAGGCAGCCCCCCAAGGCCGGCACTCACCTCAGCACGTGCGTGGAGCCGTTGATGGTGGTGGTGGAGCAGGGCACGGTCTGGCCCAGGATGGAAGGCCTTCGGTAGCGCTCGTCGCCGCAGCAGAGGATGATGAGGAAGGCACGTCTGAAAGCCTTGTTGAGGAAGGCGTAGAGGAAAGGGTTCAAGCCCGAGTTGATGTAGCCCAGCCACAGGAAGGCCGTCCACAGCTTGCCGGGCACCGTGTAGTTTATGAAGGGATCCACGATGTTGGTGACAAAGAACGGGGCCCAGCAGAGGCAGAAGCAGCCCATGATGATGCACAGGGTCTTGGCGGCTTTGGTCTCGGTTCTCATGCGGTGGGTGCTGTGCTGGTCGGGGGGGTGCTGCCGGGGCTCCTGGGGGTGCTGCTGTGGGTGCTGCTGTGGGTGCAGCCGTGGCTCCTGGAGGTGCTGCTGTGGCTCCTGGAGGTGCTGCTGTGGGTGCTGCTGTGGGTGCAGCCGTGGCTCCTGCAGGTGCTGCTGTGGCTCCTGCAGGTGCTGCTGTGGGTGCTGCCCGGGTTCCTGCGGGTGCTGCCGGGGCTCCTGCGGGTTCCCCGCACGCTGCAGCAGGCGGATCTGCCGCGCGTGGGCCCGCGCCGTCACGTAGATGCGGTGGTAGGCCAGCACCATCAGCAGGAAGGGGATGTAGAAGGCCACCACGGAGCAGGTGATGGCGTAGGGCTTGTTCACCATGAAGATGCAGTAGGTGGAGTTGGAGGCCTTGTTGAACTGCCTCTGCTGGATCTGGGGTGTGGAGGGGAGGGTGAGGCACGGGAGGAGGGAAGAGGTGGGAATGGGAGAATCAGAAAACAGGTTGGTGTGATTGTCTTGTGTTACTCCCTGTCATGGGCAGGGACAACTTTCTCTAGAGCAGGGTGCTCCAATCCCTGTCCAACCATCCTGGAATACTTAGACACATCCACAACCTCCCTGGGCAACCCATGCCAGGGCCTCACCACCCTCACAGGGAAGGATTTTTTCCCAATATCCCATCTAATCCTGCTGTGGCAGTGTGCAGCCATTCCCTTGTCCTGGCACTACAAGCTCTGGTTTATTCTACCAAGAGGAAAATCCTGCCTCTTATTTAAGTGAGAGCTGCAAAGGCCGAGGGGACCAAGGACTCCTGAGGTGTTGTCAGGGGCCAGCTGAGGCTTGGCCATTTTTCCAAGGACTCCTGACTGAACTGAGAGTGAATGTGGGTAAAATTCTCCCCCAGGCCACCACTGTCCCTGTGTCAGTCCTTCCAGGACAGAGCCACTTCAACCCCTCTTAAAGATCCCCCCGAGAAATTCAGCAGCCCCTCTGCACCGGGAATGGGAAATTTCTCCTTCTTTTTCCCTTTCCCTGGGAATTGCTTTTTAAAGAGCATCCAGCACCCAACAAATGGGATCGGTGTCTCTCCTTGGCTACTCACCAGATCGATGATGCCAATGCTGTTCCAGCCTTGCATGATGGGGAGGAAGGAAATAAAGGTTGGGATGACCCAGCAGCCCCCCAGCATCACCGCGATGCGCAGCGGGGTCATCTTGTTCCTGTACACCAGGGGCTGGCAGCAGATGGCATAGTACCTGCAGGGAAAAAAAGGGACAGAAACACTCACAGGAGACTTCCAAGCCTCCTAAAAATTAAATTGCAAAGCCCTTTCTCCAGCTGTTTCTCCTGCTTTTCGAAACAGAGGGAAAACAGGAGTCTGCGGCCTGCTTCCTCTCACACAGGAACTTGGGGTGTTTCCACAGGGTTCACAGTGGCTTGCAAGGAAAAGCCAGAGTTTTCTGCTTTCCAGCCAGGGAGAATGAGACACAGGTAAATGCTGTGGGTTGTCTGATCTCGCAGGGCAAGGGAGAAATTCCATATTCAGCCCTGCTCTCCCTCTGCACTGAGGATGTCCCCACCTCCCAAGGAATATCCCTTCCTTCCAGGCAGCCTCAGCTGAATTTCCTACCTGCACTGGAGATTAATCCTGACAAGGCTGCAAAAGCTGTTACAACAAATTAACAAAGTCTCCCAAAGCTGTGAAAATGTTGGTAAGATGAAGTGTGTTTTCACATTTCCCAGGAATCCACCTCTTTTCCAGCTGAGCTTTAACCTTCCCAAGGACAGGGCAAAGGTGTCTTTGTACCATCAAGGGGATGTGCCCTGAACTCTCCTCCCTCCTCCAGATCCATTCAAAATATCCCAAGTACAACAGGTCCCTGCTCCTAAAATAGTTATGACCTAAAAGTGTCTTCTCAAAGAGGAAAGAAATCAAATTTACTGTTTGTTTCATCCCTGTGCCATCCCCTGCAGGTGGATCTCTCCATCAGGAAAGGGTAGCAAACCTAAAACTGAAAATCTCTGGCTCTGAAATTATTATTTATTCCTAAGAATACCAGGCCAGCAAATATCCAATTGCAGACTTTCAGTGGTCCTGACCTGACAATCAGCCCCAGGTTCCCAATAAAATATTTTGGGCTCTTTAGATTTTTGGATTTCAGCACACTCTGTAAAAAAATTTAAGAGGTCAGCAGAACCATGAATTAGAGGAATTATATTAGCAGGCACACATATGTGTATTAAAGAGCTGCTCTTTGAGATGTGCATTTATTTCATCAACATTTGAGTGGGAACCAAGAGCTTTGTCCTAAACAGGCACAAAAAATATAAGAATTTCCATTTTTCCTAAGGCTTTTTTTTATTATTATTATTAAAGTCATGTGGAGTCAACTGAATTGCTTTATTTTGATAAAATCAGATGATATATTCCACACAGAGGCTTGAAATAATATCAAAGTGTCAAAAGAAAACATTTCTTAAAAGTCTCTTTGAAACAAGATTCAAAATGTCACAGGGGAAAAACGCTGAAACAGGCATTCAACTACTCCTGCAATTTGATAATTCCTCTGTTCTCCCCTGGTTTCCTGTGTGCATGAAAAATCAACCTGTTCCTCTGGAAAGCTGCACTTCCAAAGAAATAGGATTTGTCAGGAGCTGCTCTTACAGACCTGTGGGTGAAATGTTTCTCTCCTGGAGCCCCATCTCCCCTGGGGCTGATCCCTGTCCCAGGAAATGACCTTTGAATTCCATGAGGAATTTTTGGGATGTTTATTGGGACAGAGGGAGCTTCCCTTGGCATCAGAGCTGCTGCTCTGACTCCCAACAAAAAAAGGGATCTATATTCAAAAAAATATGTATTTAAACTATTTAATTGTTTCTTATCTCAAAGTCATCCACTGAAAGTGCTGGACTTCAAAGGCATCAAAGCCAAGTCACGAGAGACTCCAGCTCTTTGCAGAAAGGGCAAAAGCAGAAATCCAATAAATAAAAGGATGAAACCAGCCAAGACAGCAGCTACCCTTGGACAAGTTGGATAAGCAAACAGGAAGGGAAAACCACTGTACACTGCTAATTAACTACAGCAGGAAAACAATTCTTGCCAGCAGTTTGAATGATCACATTTCTCTGCTCCTCTCTCTGCTGCAGCTGAAAGAATTACACTGAATTGTTCCTGCTATTAAAGGCCATTAGAGTAAAAATCATGCCTGTAAAAATGACACCTTAAGCTCTCATATTTCCTCCCTCCCGGTGATTCAGCAGCAATTTTCCTCCACTTTGGCGTCAAAAGATTTTATTTTATTTCACTTTCTGCTGGTGCTGCTACCAGAACTTCCCCCGTCGAGCTGGGCTCCTCCTGTCGCTGTTTTGGGTGACAAAGTGCCCCGAGCAGGGTGTGGGTGACAAATGTGTGATGGGGAGGGAGGCAGAGGAGCACAGCTCCCACTTCTGCAGAGCCCAGCAGGGTTTCCATCCAAGGAATCAGATAACAGACAGCTGGGAGTGCCACCAGGAGGTCTGGAAGTCACAGCTTTTGCAGGAGCTGGTGATTTGATGAATGTGGTGGCCTGGGCCTTTAAGCAGCTATTTATTCACTGGGAGAAAAGTAATTATATCTGTGAGATTATCAATAGTTTTAGTCAGAGGCTGGAATGAAGACATGCTCTGCGTTTCTGCTCCATTTCAAGGCAGAGCTGTTTTCCTGGGCTCACAAGGAATATCTGATACATGCTGCTGTGGCAGCGTGATGGATGAACATAAAATGCAATACATACACATGATTAATACCACGTCCAGGCCCATTAATTAAATATTAATTCTCTCTATTATCAGTCAAGTTCCTTGCAGATGTTCACCTCTCTGTTACCCAGGGCAGAGCAGCTGATGTGAAACCTCCTCTCCTCTGCAATGACATTCTCCACTGAAGGGGAAACACAGGAATCCCTGCCTGGAGCTGCAGCTCCTCCAATAAAGCAAAGGTTATTATAACACCTCTCCTTTTCCTTAGCAGACATTTGCCACAGGAATGAATCAAGTGCTAACATTTTACAGGTGGCTGAAAAGAAGAAATCCATCATTTCTCTGCCCTTATGGCTCTTCTGGCCGCTGCAGGAATGACAGAATCACAGGGACATTAAAGATCATTTAATTCCACCCCTGCCATGGGCAGGGACACCTCCCACTGTCCCAGGCTGCTCCAAGCCCTGTCCAGCCTGGCCTTGGACACTGCCAGGGATCCAGGGGCAGCCACAGCTGCTCTGGGCACCCTGTGCCAGGGCCTGCCCACTCTCCCAGCCAGGAATTCCTTCCCAAATCCCATCCATCCCTGTTCTCTGGCAGTGGGGAGCCATTCCCTTGTCCTGCCACTCTCTTTCCATCTTCCCTCAGGCCCTGGAAGGTCCCAGGTTGGAACCCCTGCAGTTCCACACCCTGGGTTTGGCTGACAGCAGCACAGTCCAGCTGTGGGCCATGGCAAGGAAATTATTAAATTATTTCTTTATCCAAACACCTCCTCAGTCCTGTGGCTGTGGAAAAGCTGCCCTGGGGAGCTCAGCTGCTGCCTCAGGCCCCGTGATGCTCTGACCACACCACTGCTCCTTCCTTGCCTACAGAAACAGAAACAGAATTACTCAGCTGCAGGAGATCATTCCTTGCCCTTGGAGAGGAATTAAAGCATCTCCTTGGTCTGCAGTGCAACTTGGAGCTGTGAGCCTGTAGGCACCACCCTGCAAAGAGCTCCTGAGCTACCACAGCCAGACAAATCCACCCCCACCCTTATGAACAGCCTGGCTCTGGGGCTGGCCCACGCTTCAAAGCATTTGGTGTCATGTGCATATGGAAAATGATGTACAGAGCATATGCTGGATCATCACTGGGGCCAGGATGAGACACAGAACGCTCACTGAGCACTCACACTGAGTAATATTGCACCCCCATTAAATCATCTAGGAAAAAAGAAGCCAAAAGATGGGAAAACTGGAATAAAAAAAGACAAAATAATGAGAAAACTTAAAAAATGAAGACAAAAGGGTGGGAAAACTGCGAGTGCTGATGGCTCTCTCCCAAAGTTAGGTGCAAGAGCCAAGCCCTCTGTCAGTGGGAAGTCACTGCCCTTGTGCCTCAGAGAATCCAGACTGGGACAGAGTCTCCAGCTGAGCCCTGACCAAGTGATGAACCTAAGGAGCCACGATTTTAATTTATTTGTGCCTGTGGGAAATTAATCCAACACTACTGTTGCTGATATTTCAGAGAAAACAGGTTCTGGCCTCTGTCTAACCAGATCTGAACTTTTTTTTTGGAAAGAGCAGCTCTTTCTATTTTTCTTTTTCCCACCGAGCAAATAAGCTTTGGGCTCTCGTTCTGCCAAAGAAAACAAAGTTCTGCATCGTTGGTCCAGAAAAAGAAAATGTCCTAAAATGATTATATCTAACAAAATTAAATTCTTATTAGAAAAACAACGGCCTGCTGGTGTTGAGATAATTACACTGAGAAAAATGCTAAAGAGAACAGTTAATTGGAGCTGGATAAATTTAGCAGGGAACACAAACAAATGTATGTTGCCAAATGAGATGAGAGAGGGCTCCTCCGTGGTCCCCGTGAGGCTGAGGTGTGTGGAGGGTTACTGGCAGCAAGGGTGGCAAAATAAATGAAATATTTCTGGAGGGTTTGCAGAGATTAATAAAGGACAGAGCATCCCTCAGCCTATGCTGTGGCCATCTGCTCTGGGATTTTCCTTAATACTCTCAGAGCTGGATTCTGCAAACCCTGGGCTGGTTTTCTGGCAGGGACAGCTCCAGAGTGGTGTCACCTCTCTCAGCCTCGGGGACAGCTGCAGCTGTCCTTGCTCAGCCCCTGCCTGCGCTGCCTCTCTGCTCTGCCTCTGCAGCTGTCTGAGCTCCAGGTGAAACAGGCACAGGGAATTCACAGCCCAGGCAGAACTCCAGCTGGACTTTTGGGGCACTTGATCACACTGTAACCATTAATTACTGACAGTGACCCAAAATTTAATCATTCTCCCCACCAACAACCTCCCCGTGGCCCTGCACAGCCGGGGATGTTCTAGGGGCACCGCTGGGTGTGGGGAGACAGAAGGAGATGCTGCTGAAGGCAGACTCCCCCCTGGTATGTTACAGCTGTGTGAATTATTCTAGAGCCTTGCCCTCACAGCCATGGGTGTGATAAAGAGTGAATGAGCTGGGAAGGAGTCAGCTGGAGTCTGCTGGCTGTGCTGAGAAGAGCTGGGGACAGGAGGTGGTGCAAAGGGACAGCAAAGGTGAGATTCTGTGTGTAGAACAGACAGGGTGAGGTGGCTGTGCTAGGGACAGGATGGAGCGAGCCAGAACGGAGAAGAAAGAGAGACAGAGCTGTGTGGAGCTGCTAGTAGAAGACAAGGAGAAAAGGCCTGGGAGACTTTTGAATAACAAGGTGCTGATGCTTGAAGCCTCCTGACGATTTTGGTGAAGCACCTTAAGTGCAGTGTCCATGTCGACTGCCACATACCGATTGTGACAGCTGGGCCTGGCAGTTTCCTCCCAGCCTGGGAAAAGGCCTTGTGCCCCCAGCCACAGCCTGGGCACCCTTTGGGCACCAGTCAGTCCCTCGTGCCTGTCTGTGATGCCAGGGGAAGGGGATGAGCATGGAATGCTGGGCTGGAGCACTGGGAGCAGGGCAGGGCCCACCCAGTGTCCCTCAGGGCCGTGCCCTGGCACGGGGACAGAGCTGCTGGCACAGCATGTCACCACGGGGCTTGGGAGGCTTTACAGCATCACCTCTCCCACAGGACTGTGCTGGTTTGCTGCCTGAACAGTCCATTAGTGGTAATTAATGTTTGCAAACAGCACAAGGAGCAGCTGTGGCTCTGCTCTGATGCTCTCTGGGAGCATCTGCCACGCTTTAGCCCCGGTTCAGCGGGGGTTTTGGGCTGGGCCTGCGTGTGGGATCAGTTTGGGACCAAAGAACACACTCAGGGTTGGTTTTTGAAACGCTCCAGCAAACGGAGCACCCACAGGGACACAGCCTTGGAGGGACCTTCCCAGGCTGGGACAGCCAGGAGGGTGCAGGAAGCAGGGAGAGGGTGCTCCAGCTGCATTAAGAGATGCCAGATGTGCATCCAAACCCAAACCCAGAGGCATTTAGGACCTGTTTGTTTCTCTGTTGTTTTCCCCACACTCTCGCCCCAAAAGACTTTGAGGAGTAATTGCATTGCAAATTGGACTGCAAATATTGGAGGAGAAAATTGCCTCTCCTGACAGGTTTGCTGTACTCGGAGACTCCATCAGAGCTTCTGGGTCTGTTTATCTGCAGTGCAATTATTTTTTTATTGCACTGGCACAAAGAATGGACATGTATGCATAAAACATGCAATAAATAAATACTTCAAAGGTAAATCTCTCTAACATATTAGAATATCAAAGAGATGATGAAAAAGCATAAGACAGTGGCAGGAAACTTTGGATTCAGTGAGCCCTGAGATACCTTTGCTACCCTGGAAAATCCCTTTCCCAACTGAGACTGACAGAGGCTCTCTGCAGTACTTTTCTTCCTGTGTCTGAGAGCAGTAAAATCAGTTTATTATGTGGTGACTTCTCCAGACTTTCTCTAATGCCTTTGAGAATTCAAGCCTCAGTGCTTGTTTCCTTCCTTTCCAGAGGCAGCAGTGGAAACAGATACAAGACATTATCTGATAAAAGTCTTTTCAAGCACCACTTTGTGAATATGTTGAAGGGAATGACTTTCCAAACAGAGACTTTGGGATTAGGTAAACCACTCAGTTTTCTTTAAAAAAACCCTTAAAACTCACACCTGCATGCCCTGAAATAAAACAGAAGGCAGGAAATAGATCACAGAAAAAAACACCAACCAGAAGCAGCACACCGCCATAAATTCTGAATGAACACAAGAGCAAACAGCCAAAAAAATTGAATTAAGCCCTGGGAAGGAAGTAGTGCTGCCTCTGCAGCCCAGGGAGAGATCCATGCTGGGCTGAGTCATCCTTCCCTCCACAAAAACCTCTCATTCATCCACCTGCTCTGCCCTTTTGGGGTCATCCACCACCTTCTCGTCATGTATTCTGGCCCCTTCACGCTGTTCTCAACCAGTCCTCACTGTGGAAAAATGCAACCCCAAACCAACTAAAAAATGCCAGAGAAATTCAAGGTTCTGCCAGGAACCTTTAACACCAAGGGCTGAGGTGGGGGGATATCCCTAAAGCATCAACTCCAAGCCAAGGCTGTCCCAGGCTCCTGGGGACAGATGGGGACAGGCAGCAGGAGCTCTGGATATGGGGGGCTTGCCAGGAGGGCAGGAGAAAGGGGGAACCTCCTTTCTGTGCCCCCCACACAGGAGGTTCCTCACCCCCTGCTGCAGATCCAGAGCTTAAATCCCATTTTCCCTTCTCTCCACAACCCTCTCTTATCTAATTAAGAGCCTGGAGAATCAAACTCCAACATTTCAGAGAGCAAGGTCATGTCCAGAGCACGGTGCCCAACATCTGCTTTCCTGGTAATTGGCTCAGAGTGGCAATTTGTCAATGGTTTGAAGATAATGAGCTTCCCATTTGTGTTCCAGTCATCTAAACTTGCAGATAAGGACAGGAGCTGTGGTTGTTGGATGTCAGCTTCTCTCTGGATACAAAACTGCCTGTGGTGGTGCCCTGTCTCCCACCCCAGAGCAGTGCTGCCCATCAATACAGAGGTCAAGCAACTTTTTTTTGAAGTCTGACTGCACTCAGACTCTCAAGATACTGTAATGCCACGTATTTAAATATCAGCTGTCACAATGAGAAGAATAATTATGGTTATTTTGGCCTTGTTAGGAGTACTAAGTAACAGTGTTTTTAAAGGTATTGAAATCTCCACACAGAACTCATAAAGAAGAAAAAAAAAAGCTCTAAATATTATCAGAATAGCCAAAATGTTTTGTATTGAGTGTTTATCTTGTGAAAAACCCTTATGGAAGTTCTGCCATCTACCCTGAAAATCTGCAGACAGCAGTCAAACAGAATTGCTCACCACAAGTTTTTGGGGCTTTGGGTTTTACTTTTAGATGGCAAGAAAATTTGAAACAAAGAAAAGTTTTTAAGATCTCCCAGGGAATTTAGGCTGGAAAAGACCTTCAAGATCATCCTGTGCCCATCCCCACCTTGTCATCAGCTCAGAGCACTGAGTGTCACATCCAGGTAACACCTCCAGGGATGGGCACTCCAAACCTCCCTGGGCACTTCCAAGGCCTGAGCACCCTTTCCATGGGGAAATTCCTGCTGCTGTCCAAGCTGAGCCTCCCCTGGCCCAGCCTGAGGCCGTTCCCTCTCCTCCTGTCCCAGGAATATCTCTGCTGGAACAGCTCCCTGTGCACGATGCCTCTCCCTGTGTCCCACCTTTGGACACATTCGAGGTGTCTTTACTTCAGAGAAGGAGCAGAGCCACATCTGGCCAGTGCTGCCAACAGAGCTGTGCACAGAACAACCCAGCCCCTCACCACAGATCTCATCCCATTCCAAACTTCTCTGCTCCCATCAGGATTCTCTCCAAAATCAGCCCCTGGGAAAGGTTTATTGCTCTGCCCTTCCAAGCAGGTCCATCTTTGCCCTCTGGCAGCTCAGGAAGACCAAGAACACAGCAGAGACTTCCAGCAGTGCCCCTCCCCAGCTCGTACCTATCCAGGGAGATGCAGCAGAGGTGCAGGATGGACGCTGTGGTGAGCAGCACGTCCAGGGACGTCCGCACCAGGCAGAACATCTCTCCATAGATCCAGTTGTCCTGAACCAGCTCGATGGCTCCAAAGGGCATCACCAGCACCGACACCAGCAGGTCAGCAAAGGCCAGGGACACAATGAAATAGTTGGTCTTGATCTTCCTGCAGGCAGGTCACAAAATTAAGGTGGATTCAGTGCAAGCAGCCTCCACACACGGACAGAGATTCCTCCTTGAATTTGGGTTTAATCTGCTCTATCACACTAAAATCTCCTCTCTGACACACTCCTCACTCTATAAGGTCACCCCTGGCTTGCTCCTGGTTTTTAGAGCTAAATATCCACCATTTTCCTGGCCTAAGGACGTCTTTCTGCTCACCCAGAGGAGGCAAATGGATGCTTACAGGCCTCTGCATGTGGCTCAGCCTCACAGCTTGCACTGGAGATTCTGGGGTGCAGGAGGAGGATTTTATTTTAACTTGTAAATGGAGAAAATCCTTCCAGAAAGCACTGAGAATAATCTAGACTGAAGCTGTAATTTTAACTTGAAGAGTACTTTTTAAATCACAACAATAAAATAGAATTAAATCCATTAAAAATCCCACGCAGCACATGAATAGAGGCTGTTAAATCTCTCTCTCTCTTTGCTCCTAAGGCTGGGCTGACAATTCCCAGGGTTGGCAGCGGGAATTGTGCCTGTGACCACCCCCCAAATCACGGGCAGCATTTGATAAGTTGTGCTGGTGCTGCACAGTTGCTGCCAGACCTTGCTCTATGTGCTGATGATGAGCTCATTGGGAAATCTGGGATGGAAAAGGGGCAGGAGTCAACCTGTTTCTCCAGGGAATGGCTGCTTAGCTGTGCTGTTCACTGATTTGTCTGCTTTTCCACCTGGAGAATGCTGAAAAGGTGAGGGTGGGAATGACAGTGCTGCAGGATGAGCCGAGGGCAGAGCAGGTCTGCGAGGCAGGGGCACCTCCCTGGTGGCACCTCCTGCCCTCAGCTCCTCAGGATGGTGGCCGTGGCCACCTCAGTGGCTGTCCTGGGGTGACTTTATGATGCTTGCATCCCCATTTGTCTGTTTGTGCTGGATATTAAGTTCTACACCTTTCAGACTGGTTCTGAGAGTGAAGGGGGGAAAGAAGCAGTGTGGGGTTTGTTTGCAGAAGCTGCCCTCACTCCTCTGCATTGTGCTCCTGGACTGTGCTGTCTGCAGCACAGACAGACAGCAGGACAGAGATCTTCTGTGCTTTTAGTTAGTTTAGCTAGCTGAGGCAGAGAAGCTCCCTAGATTGTTTTTTTTCCTTTCTCTTGGGACTGTTCAAACCTGCTCTGGACTGAAAAGCCGGAAGAGCACCAGGAGCTCACACCTGCAGCCCACCTGGGCCTGGACCTCCTGAGGGGCTGGTGAAAGACTGGGAGAGCTGAGCTACCCACAGAAGGGACTCTCTCAATTTTGCCATCTCTCTTCAGAACAGCAAGAAGTTTTGTTTTGGGTTCAGTGCAAGATGTATTCTATTCCCATCTGTTGAAACCAGTTTGGGAGGTGTTTTCTTTATCTCTTCCAGGACCCACCCTCCCTCCAGGGGTATCTGCTGTTCATGGGCCATCCAGGCTCACTGCAGGGCTGATACAATTCCATCAGCCCAGGGGGAGATGCTCCACCCAGGGGGAGGAGCCCAGCATTCCCAGCTGGATCAAAGCTGAGATTCAGAGCCCCAGGGCAGCCTGTGTGCACGGCATTCCCAGAGGGACCCAGACCCATCTCAGCACCACTGCACCTTCAGAGGAAACTGCACCCTGCTCCAGGATCATCTCTGCTCCACCAGAACCACACCTGGCACTGCAGGAGGACTTGGTTGGGCTGCTCCCAACACCCTGACCAACAGGGTGTCAGGTCGTGTTCTGACTCTGTCAGGATTTTTCTTTTTTCGTTTGCTTTTTTGTACTACCACATTTTTATTTTAATATTCCTAGTGAAGAACTGTTATCCTTTTCCCACATCTTTGCCTGAAAACCCCCTAAATTCAAAATTATAACAATTCAGAGGGACGGGGTTTACATTCTCCATTCCAAGGGAAGCTCCGGCTTTTCCCTGGAAGACACCTGTCTTTGCAAACTAAGACAGGTTTTATTCTTGGACATTATTCATTTTTTACGCTTGTGGGCACTTTGTTTGTTAAATAAACAGTTTTTTTCCACTTTTCTCTAAGGAGCTTTTTCTCCCGGAGCGGTTGAGGGAGGAGCTGCTTGAATTTGCCTTCCAGAGGGACCCGGTTTGGAGGTTTCCTGCTTCCTTAAAGCAGGATAGTGGGCTCACCTGAGCTGCCTGTCCCGGCACACGGCCACCATGACCAGCAGGTTGCCCAGGATGGCCATCAGGATGACGGCAGAGATGAAGGCGAGCAGCAGGATCTTCTCCGCGATGCCGAAGCCCTCACTCGAACTGCCAGGGAGCACAGGGAAACCAGAGAGACAAAAGGGAACGTGAGAAAAGGATCTGCAGAGGATTCCCAGAGCCTGACTGAACGCTCACCCAGCCTTGTGCATCTGTGTGCAAACCCTGAGAGGAGCTGTGCTGGCTGAGAAAGGCCCTGGGGCAGGACAGACACTGCTGAGAGAGAAACTGAGCTGGGAACAAGTTTCAAACCATGGCCTTGCAACCAGAGCAGGTGTTTTGGAGAATTAGAACTGTGGAAGATGCATTGTAGCAGGACCATGTGGGGTAAAATGATGGCTGATTGGTGTTGGTGGTATTGGCAGCATTGTGTGGCAGAAGCTGATAGGCTGAAAAGCATTTATAAGGTGTTGAAATTAGGAAAGAGGTTGGCTTGTGCAGAGCCTCTGCACAAAAATGTTTCCATTCTCTTTTCACACAAACAAATCTCATTATTTCCCATGCAGAAGCTTTTTTTTTTTCCTGTCATTTTTTCCAATTTTTTTTTTCCCAAGGATTTAGTATCATAAAATTACAAAATGATTTGGGTTGGAAAGAACCTTAAAACTCATCTCATTCCACACCTTCCACTGCCCCAGGCTGCTCCAAGTCCCATCCAACCTGGCCTTGGACACTTCCTCTGCACAAAAATGTTTCCATTCTCTTTTCACGCAAATAAATATTGTTGTCTTCCATGCAGAAAAAAATTTGCTTTTTTTTTCCCCCTGTCATTCTTCCATTTTTTTTGCCAAGGTTTCAGTATCATAAAATCACAAAATTATTTGGGTTGGAAGGGACCTTAAAACTCATCTCATTCCACACCTTCCACTGTCCCAGGCAGCTCCAACCTGGCCTTGGACACTTCCAGGAATGGGGCAGCCACAGCTGCTCTGGGAATTCCATCCCAGCACCTCCCCACTTTCACAGGGAAGGATTTTTTTTGTACCTGTAACCTCAATTTCCCCCTTTTCAGTTTGAACCCATCACTCTTTGTCTGTCACCACAGTTCCTGATGTGATGTGACAAGGACTAATGGGTTCAAACTTTCCTCAAGACAAGCATTTTACATCTTGAATTTTGAAATCTACATAATGTTTTGCCTTTTTCTCTCTTCCTTTCACTCTGTGCTACAAAACACCAAACAGTCTGGCTTTTCTTTTTTTTTCTTTCCTATTTTTTTTTCTTTCTTTTTTCTTTTTTTACTCAGTAATTTTTCCAGAGTTAGGGACAGGAAATAAATTTTTTTCCAAGTGCCCAATTTCCCCCTATTCTGAGATGAATAACTCCTTTCAATTAATGAAGAGGAAGAAAATAAAAAGGAAGAATAGCACAAAACCCCCACACACAATGTCAGCCATATTTTAAATCTGCATTTCTACAAATAGTTTGCTGTTTCAAAGAAAATTTTAGTTTTTCCCCTTTTTTCAGAGCTTGCAAAGCAGGAAGGTAACACCCAGCATGCAGTAAATTCCTCATGAGCCTTTTATGACGAAATTTTGAGTTATTTTTCCTCTAAAGCTATTTTTAATGATATAACCTGAAGAAACTGCATCCTGAACCTTCACCTGCTTGGGTGATTTTACATTGCACAGGTGAGAACCTGTGTAAAGGGGTTATTTCCTGTTATCAAGTGTGGCTGGAGATAAAGTGGCATTAAAAGCAACACTTGACACTAATTCAGCAGGGAAATTTCTTCTCAGCCTGCAGAGCTGGTGTTGGACACCCAGGATTAATGCTGTGAGATTGCTCAGGTGATTGAAAAATGGAACTGCTACTCTGTTTTACCTTGACTGACTCCGGGGTCACTTTTTATTTACTGAACATCCTGGGCTTTTTACACTTCATCTCACCGAGTTCCCCTGATTTGGAGAAAAGCTAAAAAAGATTAGAAACTTCTGGCACACAGAGATGTCAGGTTTTACCCACCCAAACAAGCTCTGGAAATGCCAGAGGAGCGCAGCCCTGAGCCAAATCTCTCCAGACATTGCCCTTGGGGGGGGAGGATTTTCACCTTCGAGAGTTTTAAATCCACATTTCCCACCCTGTGCATCAGACAACCCTGCCCTGAGGGTGCTGGCATCCTGGTGGCATCCCTGGACAGAAGCAGGCACCACCCAGGCTCTGAGCAGAGCCCAGCAGGGCAGGGGCTCCCACAGGCACATCTCTGAGAGGAACATTTGCTCTAAAATCACTTTTTGGGAGTGTTCCCCTCATGCAGTGTTGCACTGCTCCCCTGGGGAACATTTAAACAGGCAGATTCCTCACTGGGCTGCAGCAGGGATTTCGTCTGGGCTGCTTCTGCCTTCGGAATAATCCATCATCAAGCAGGAATACGTGTTAATTATTCAGTCTCAGTAATTCCAAGTTGTTAATAATGGAAGAAGTGGATATTGCTGGAAATTGAAATCAATGGTTTGCATAACATCTTTTATCAAATCGGAGTGCTCTGGCTTCCAAGCTTGCTCCCCTCTTTAATAAAAGCAGAGATTGATGGGTTTGCTATTATGAGGAAATGAGTTTCAGGCAAAATGATTGCTGGTTAGCAGGAGTACAGAAATCACTTAAGGAAAAAGGTGAAATACTGATGGGGAATGAATGCTTAAAACCCACATATGGACATATTTAAAAAGCTCTTCTGCATAGTCATTAATGTGAAAGCAAAAAAGACGGGTAATTACTTTTCAAGCTCAATTTTCACTTTCCTGTAAACACCCCAACTTTTCTAAATGAACTCGAGAGCTTTTGCATATTCTATGCTGCAGTTAAAGAGCACGGATCAGTCACGGGGGTCACATTCTCTGCTTCTCATCCCACACCCCAGCAGCACAGAGGGGAAAACCCCTGCGAACAGCTCCGTGCCGAGAGCACAGAACCCCTGCAGCAGGGAGAGAGAAAGAATTCCCTGCTTGGGGGGCAGAGGGGCAGGGCTGATAAAAGGATGGGACCAGAAGGGATAACTCTGCCTGCACAGGGAGCCTGGAGCATCCCCAGGGAGCGCAGGCGACATTCCCCAACACGGGATGTGCACAAGCCTCGCTGAAGGAGATTAAAAACTCCCGACAATGGGAGCCTAGAAAAGAGTTTTCTTGATTTAACAGTGCCCTCGGATTTGGGGAATACAGGGAAGGGTTGGGTGGGTTTGTTTCCAGCCAGGGTTTTTTCCTTCTGTCACTCCATATTTCATAACCACAAATAAGCTGTCATTGGCCTCTCCTCTTTGCTGCTTCTCTGATTATTCCTAAGCATGAAAAAGACCCCAAAATGAATAAATCAGGTTTTAAGCATCTAAAAATCAAGTTAAGCTGTTTTGCAAGTAAACCTGCTAATGTGCTTCGGTACAGGAACTTGACAATGGGATGATTTGATCTCTGCCTTTCCAGCTGTTGCCACATCCTCTTCTAAAATATTAATCAGAAGTCAGCATTAATCCAGGAGCGTTTAATTTCCTTTAATGCCTTTAAATGCTACACTGCTTAACTTCAGCCCGTGCAGATGGCAGGACAAACTCCTAACAGATTCCAGTCAATTATGTCCTTCACTTCTGTTTTAGAAGCAGATTGAAATTAATTAAAGTATTGACAAGCCAGGGATAAACAGCATTCCACGTATCAAAATATCTCAGTTATATGATTCGTTAATTTGAGTGGGGTTTTTGGGGGGGGGGGGGGAATTAAAAAAAAAAAATTGTGGTGGTGGGGTAGGAGGGAAGGGATGAGGTTTTCTCCTTTTGTGCTGGTTTGAAACAAAAACTCCTGATAACATCCCCAACCCTGCACCTCCGCTCCGTGATCCTCCCGGAGGCTGAAAGCAGCAGCGCTCCGGAGAATGAAGTGCTTTAAGCAGCTGATAACACTGATTAAAACCAATTGTGTCAAGATGAAGCGAAGAAGACAGGCTATTTGGATGTTTCAGAAATTGCCGCGTGTGGGCTGGCGCAGTCAATCCGTGCTGGGAGCGCTCCCCGGGTTGGGAACAGGGACCTGCCAGACACGGGGGGACCTCGGGAGACACCGGGACAGCACCGGGGGTTCCAGCCCTGCTCCCACCCCAGGCTCTGGGACTGAATCCTGGAATATCCCGAGCTGGAAGCGACCCACAGGATCATCCACGGCAGCTCCTGTCCCTGCAAAGCCTTAAAATGCCACCCTGGGCATCCCTGGAGCGCTGTCCAAGCTCTCCTGGAGCTCTGGCAGCCTCGGGGCCGTGCCCATTCCCTGGGGAGCCTGGGCAGCGCCAGCACCCTCTGGGGGAAGAACCTTTCCCAAAATCCAACCTGAGCCTGCCCTGGCACAGCTCCAGCCCTGCCCTGGCTCCTGTCCCTGTCACAGGGAGCAGAGGTTGGAGCTGCCCCTCCTGAGGAGCTGCAGACCCCAAGGAGTCTCCCCTCAGTCTCCTCCAGCTGCACAATCCCAGTGCCCTCAGCTGCTCCTCCATGGCCCCTCCAGACCCTTCCCCATCCCTGTGTCCCTCTTGGGAGGCTCTCCCAAGCTTTAGAGAGATTTTTTTCCATTGTGGTGCCCAAACTGTGCCCAGGGCTGGAGGTGAGGCTCAGAGCCAGGCTCTCACGCGGGAATCGAGGGGTTCCAGGTGCCAGACCCAGGGGTCTCTGAGGTCCCTGCTGCCCCCCTGCCCTCCCCTCAGCTGGCAGCAGCAGAACTTCTGCCCTCTGCTCCTTGCAAATTAGATCTGGGGCTGAAAACTCACCCAGGACAATGAGATGTGTTATGATGGAGACAGAGAGGGAGGCAGGAGTTTGGAGAGTGAGGGAGGAAATGAGGCCAGCTCTGGGGAGCTCTGGGCTCTGCCTTACCCTGGGGCTCTCCTTGCAGGGAATGAAGCAGCCCAGACACCTCTGTCTGCTCCTCCTGCAGGGCAGGGCAGAGCTCTGCTCTGTCCCAGGCAGCAGATCAGGAGTTACATAATTTACACCCACGTACGAGCAGATATCGCTGCAGGGCTGATGTATGTGAGTACAACCCTCAAAACCCATTAGACTGTCACCTAAAATATAAGCTAAAATTAACTTATGAAATCAGCATGAGATTAAGATCACAGTATTTACACGGAGCAAAGGCAGCTGCTGCAAATACTTTGTTTTGCATCCTCTAACAACTTCCACAGGAGAGCCCCTGGGGCCACCCAGATCCCACCCTGCCACATCCACCTGGGCTCTGCAGCACCTTGGATTAGTCTTTTCTCCTTATAACGTATTTGCAAGTCTTCAGACCTTAATCCAGCTGTCCCCTTCACCTGCTGAACCCTCTCCTTTTGTTTCCACACCAACACAACACCTTGGGACGTGCAGCACAGGGAGGATGTGGAGCTGCTGGAGAGAGTCCAGAGGAGGCACCAGGACGAGCAGAGGGATGGAGCAGCTCTGCTGGGAGGAAAGGCTGGCAGAGCTGGGATTCTCTGCAGAGTCACAGTATTTTAATGGAGTTACCAAAACACTCCACAACAATGGAAAAACCCGAATCTCTGACTTAGGCAGGGTTTTAGACAACACTACACAGCAGAGCAGAGCTGTTGTAACAATCGTTTCTCCTTTGCAAATGCTGAACAAAACCAAAGATCAAACACGTGTTTAATCAGAAATGTCTTGATCAGTTCCTCATTAGAATTGCTCCTCCAAAGTGAGTCCATGGCCTCTACCAAACCACACAGCAGTTTAATGATGAACAGAGGGTGATGAAAGAAGCAGAACAGCAATCCTGACTCTTGGTGCCTATTCCATAATCACAATGTGATTATTTCCAGGCAGCTCTTGCCTGTCTCCTGTCACACACGAGGCTGAATGTTCAACACGAACACCACAGAGCCCTGCTCAGGAGAGTTGATGGAAGGAAGCACCACGTTCCAAATATTCTCAATAATTGTCATTCATTTCCCTTCCATATTCTCCAAGTGCTGAAGGCAGAGTCCAGGCTGACCTTCTGCACAAGAATGTTTGTAATTTGGCTACTGTGTAGGAGAATTCTACCTCACAGAGACATCACCATTGCCCACATGTACAACTCAAGCTTTATCTCAGGGGTTTAGGAACAGAGAAGGACTGGAGGCAGATCCATGACACAGAGTGGGAAAATGAAGGTTTAGGCTCATACCAAACATACCCTGAGTGCCCAGATTTCTCACAGAATTGGGAATCTGAGAATTATTGCCTCCTGCAATAACCAGGTGCAGAACTGGGGTGCACAGAGCCCACAACTCTTCAGGAGTTGTGCTGCTGCTCCTGGGCTCAAAGCATTCAATGTCCTGCCTTATTATACTTTTTCCTGTAAAAATTCCCCCAAAATAAGCCCTGCCCTGTGCCCAGAGATTTGTTACCTCTTGATCAACCCCCCCCTCAGGCAGTTCTCAGTCATTCTCAGCACTCTCATGCTGACCTCTCTTTCTCAAACCTTTGTTCCCATCTTTGCCCAAAACCTGGGATTTGCAAGACATTCAGATCAGAAACCACGAAGGTCCTGCTCTGCTTTTTCAAACAACATCTGCAGTCAGGAAAATATTGTTAAATGAGAGTCATTTAGTCAAGACCCTTGGTATTAAAATACCCAGGCTGTGCCCTTTTCCCACTGCCTGTTTACACCTTGGACAGCAAAAGACAAATACAGCTATTGGCTGCCTAACTTCTAATATTTCCTGGAGAGTTTCCCAGCTTCAAGCCTCCAGAGGAACGAAAAAGTTCCTTGCAGTTACCTCTGCTAATGGAAGACTTGGCAGGGGCAGGATAAAACATTGATTTCTAGAATACATTTTATTTGAGACCCACACCCCCCTCTCCCCAGACTCCCCGTGTGACTCCGAGCCACACAAAGACAGCTCCCAGCTCATTCTGAGCTTTACTATAAAAACCAGAGTTTGGTAAATATCATTCCAGTGGTGGCAGCCAGAAATCTTCCAGGCCCTGATGCTCACCAGCTCATTTTTATGGCCCTCACTCGTGTGGAGGCTCCAGACAGGTGTCCTCCCCGAGCAAGGACATGGAATGCCCTTGATTCAAGAGCAGAGCACTTAAATTCCTCCTTTTATTTAAACCTCCTTCTACCTCCCCAGCTAAGTGCATGTTCTGAATACTCTCCACAAAGCCCTCATCGCATTTCTCACTTCAAATAAACAAGAGAGGAGGTCAAGGTGTTTTGAGGATGGGAAGTGCAGCCTCTCAGCTCGGATGGAACCCAGATGCCACCCAGGAGTCGGCATCAACACATTTCTCCAGCCTGGCAAGCTCTGGGAGTGTTTGTTAATTGTATTTAATTGTGGCTGAGAAGGGCAGGAGCTTCCAGCAGGAACGTGCTCCTCTGCAGAGATCCCTGATTCCTGGAAACAGCCACCCCTGGGGAAGAGGGCAATGCAAACATGGGGACAAAAGGAATTTTGGCAGCCTGATGCTGACGGTCAGCCCTGGAAGGTCAAGGAAAATGTGGAAATCCCCTGGCACTGCAGCTGCCCTGGGCAAAAGGTGGCAATAAAGTCCAGCCGATTTTTGCCAAGCCCTGGAGCCAGGGATATCCCAGTTTTCAGGATGGTTTTCACATCCTTCCACAGCCTTTTCCAGATCTCCACTCGCTGCCCCTCTGTGCAGAGACACTGATGCTAAAAATGTGATGCAAGACAACAAAAAGTTCATTTTTGCGACCCAGCTTTTAGTCCAGGGAATTTTCATGTGCACAGATTGCTCTAACAAAAGCAGATGAAACCTCCCAGAGGCCTGACCTCCCCGTGGGGCTGAGCACAAACACAAACAGGAGCTGCCCCTCTGCACTCTCCAACTTTATTTACAGAGCCTGTGTGTCTCCCTTGCCCCACAGCTGCCATCAGAGAGCACACTATTAATTTGCAGAAGCTGGAGCCAGGCTTAAAAACTCCATTAATTAAGTGTTGGCGGAGGTGTTTGGAAAGATGTTCCCATAAATACAGTGCTTTAAAGTGTTTCCCTAGAAACTGAGAAAAGAGTTGAACAATATGAAAAATACCCAAGCTGATGACTCCCCCATGGATGGAGCAGTGCCTGGGCTGGAGGGAGAATTTAGGAAAGAGAACTTTTTTTCCCCCGAGGTTTTTTTGGCTACTGGAAATTTTCGGCTGGTAGCACAAAATGTAAAATTGAGCCTCTTTATCATTCCTGGCCTCCCTGTGCCCTCCTGGTGTTGGCAGGTGGGGAAGGCTCTGTGAACTCTGCGGCTGCAGGTTCAGAAATGCCCTGGGGGTGTTTGAGTGCTCCCAGTGTGTGGATTCCTCCCAGAGTGTCCCTGCTGTGCCCAAACACCTCAGCACCTCCAGGCATGGAGAGGATAAACCTGGCAAAAAAAACCCCACAGCCTCTTTCAACTGGCTCCTTACAACATTTCATGGAATCACTGAGGTTGGAAATCCCATCCTGTGCCTGATGCCCACCTTGTCCCCAGCCCAGAGCTCTGAGTGCCACCTCCAGCCCTTCCTGGGACACTCCAGGGATGGGCACTCCAAACCTCCCTGGGCACTTCCAAGGCCTGAGCACCCTTTCCATGGGGAAATTCCTGCTGCTGTCCAAGCTGAGCCTCCCCTGGCCCAGCCTGAGGCCGTTCCCTCTGCTCCTGTCCCTTTCCCTGGGAGCAGAGCCCGACCCCCCCGGCTGTCCCCTCCTGCCAGGGAGTTGTGCAGAGCCACAAGGTCCCCCCTGATCCCCCTTTTCTCCAGGCTGAGCCCCTTTCCCAGCTCCCTCAGCCGCTCCTGGGGCTCCAGACCCTTCCCCAGGCTGGGGGATCAGGTGGAGAAGACAGGGCTTGGCAGAAAATCTTCTCAATCAGCTCATTTATCTCTGCAGAAATGCAGGAGCAAATCCCTTTCTGGATGGATGCTGCTGATATTGCAGAAGGATTAGAGTTGATCTTCCCTTGGAAAGGGAACAAGGAAGAGAGCTCCAGGCTGATTGTGGCCTGTTAAATGACATTTTATAGCCTGTTATTTCTCACCTAAACAGCAGTGTGATCAAAGGACTTGAGATAAACAATGATTTAATGACTCCAAGTGTAGAAGCTGGAGAGGTTTTGAAAAGAGCTTGTGTACACAAGAATAAACTCTTCAATTGCAACCTGCTGGAGGCATCCTGAGCTGTTTGCTTTCTGTGAATCCCCAGTGCCAGGGCACTCAGAGCACACAAACTCTTCCCTAAACCCCTTCCATTTCCTACCCTTTGGGTCATTTTGGTGCCTGTTTGGTTGCAACCACTCAGCGCAGCTCTTGTCCCCCTCAGGAGTGGCTGGCAGTGTCCTGAGCAAGGGGGGGATGAGGGCACAACCCAACTCCTCTCCTAGGACATCCCTGGAGCTCCAGGGATGGAGTTTTGGGTCCCTCTCTCTCCCTCTGTGACTTTTTCTCCTGTTTCTCCCAGGTTTGGATGGGGAGGGGAGATCGAGGACCTTCCCTGCCTCCTCCTGCCCGTGCACAGCACCAGGAGCCAAACCCATCCCAGAGCCAGCCCCCAACAGCTCCACTCCTCGTGATCTGCAGGGAAAAGCAGAGCAAACTCCAGGGTCTGGGACTCATCACACACACAATCCCCTCCCAAGGGCACGGAGGGAGGTCGGCTGCCAGGACCGGTGCTCCCCGTGCCTCTCCAGCAGGGCTTTGGGTTAAAAAATGGGATCTTTCTTTTGCTTCCAAGCAAACACAACCAGTCCAACCCATCTGATTCCTTGTTCCCCCACCTTGCTGCTCATTCCTCAAAGTCAAGATAAGATTAATGAGCCGCACACGGAGCTGCTGGTGGGCTCTGCACTTTTCAAGTCACAAAAAACACCTTCAGCAACAAAGAGAGAAAACTAAAGCTGATAAAGCCAAGTTTGGAGGCAATTAACATCAATCTAAAATTTTAGCTGGTTTAGGGGCTCGGCTTAAAAATAAAAAGCAGTTACTGCTGTGGCAAACTGAAATAATACATTGTTTTTCCACAGTTGATTTAGCAAAAGGAGTCTGCCTTCACCAGCAGCTACAGTTAAAAGGGTTTTGTAAAAGCTGTTTACCTGTGCTAAAGGTGCTGGTGATTTTTTTTTTTTTTCACCTGTTTATCCAGACTGTAACAACCTGTCCCCCACAGCTGAGGAAGCAAGAACCCTTTATCAAGTGTGAAGTACTCAGGACAAATATCCCAAAATCTGCCTGGAGCACAGCTGTGGGATCAATATTCAGCACGTGCAGGAAACCCCACTCTGAAAAGTCAGTGTCCATAAAGGAGACAGAAGGAGTCCTGCAAATTCCTTCAAATAAAAGGAGAGAGTCCAATACCCTGAGGGGTTTCTCAAAATTCCTTTTAACCCCCTGCTGCATGTAACCCTCTTCCTTTCCCCATTGGTTCTGCAGCAGACTTTGTGCTGACCCTTCAATCTGTTACCCTAAAGTTCAGGAGTCAAACTTGTCTGGGTTCTCTAACAACCTTGCCCCTTGAGGTTGGTGGAGACATTAAGAGATGTTTCAAAGCCATTAATTAACACCCTTGCCCTCACCCATGGAATTATTTGCAAAGACTTCAGCACACATCTTCCCCTATCGAGCATTAAGGAGGTTTTCCCAAGGGAAACATCAGCCAGCCCAGGAAAACCAGGTGCCAGCTTGGAGCAAAGCTGGGATTTCTCAGTTAAGTGCCATTTCCCAACTTGGTGCAATGGGTAATCAGGAAAGAAAAGGAAAGGAAGGTGTGTTGGGAGGAAAGGCAGAGGAAAAAAGGATGGGAAAAAAAAGGATGGGAAAAAGGCAGGGGGAAAAGGCAGGAAAAAAAGGAGGCTAAAGGGAAAAAGGTAGAGAAAAAGCCAGGGAAAAGGTTGGGGGGAAAAAAGGCAGGAAAAAACAGGGGGAAAGTGAGAAAAAAAAAAAAAAGAGGGGGGAAAAAGGCAGAAAAAAGGGGCTGGAGGGAAAACAGGCAGGGAAAAAAGGGTGGGGAAAGGGGCAGGAAAAACAGTCAGGAAAAATCAGGCAGGAAAAAGGTGAGGAAAAGGGTGGGGAAAAAAAGGTGGGGAAAGTCAGACAGGAACAAGGTAGGGGAAAAGGCAGGAAAAAAGTGGGGGGGAAAAGGGGGAGTGGGGAAAAAGGGGTGGGAAAGAGGTGGGGAAAATGGATGGGGAGAAAGTGAAAAAAGGTTGGGGGAAAATGGCAGGAAAAACCAGGTGGGAAAAACCAGGTGGGGTAAAACAACAGGAAAAAAAAAGGGGACAGAAAAAAAGAGGGAAAGAAAGAGGAGGGGGTAGGAAAATGGCTGGAAAAAAGGCAAGGGGGCAAGGGAGGTGAAGGGGCAGAGGGAAAAGGGCAGGAAAAAAAGGCAGGCAGAAGAAGGCAGGGCAAAAATGCCGTGCAGAGCTGGTACAGATAAGAGTCACCTGTGCTCCAAAAATATGAGTGAGATTTAGCTACCGGGACCTAAGGAGGGGCTGTCAGACCAACAGGAGCTCTACTTCATTCCTGGAAACTGGGAATGCTCTGCAGGGATGATGGGAGTCCTACCCAAAGTCTAGGAGGGTTTTCAGAGTCTTTCAAAGGCGTGGCACAGCTGTGACTTCTGTTGGTAAGGGCCCAAGAGAGGCAGAGTTTGGCCTCTCTGGATTGCTGTAACCAATCTGAGGTTTTCATTTCAAACCACTTGGCAGGGTCTCATTAACCTACTGCCTGTAATAAATGTACCCAATAACAATCGGCGAGGCACATGAAATTAAAAAAAATCCAATAAAATATAAATAGGAAATGCTCGCGGGTCATTTAGTTTTCTACTCTGGAATTAGAGAAAATGAGGTCTGCCACATCCCTCGAGCTGTGATGAATGCCAGTTCCAAGCTGAACTGTCAAAAATTTCCAGGAATGTCTCTCCAACATCACGTTGCAACCTTTTCAAAATTCGTAACATTTTCTACTGAAAAGAAATCCTTGACTTGTCTAGGCCACGCTTGACACTTATCCAGAAGCCAGGGTGATGCCACGTCCTCAGAGAAGCTCCAGGAGCTCCCAGACTTCATGAGCAGAGACTTTGAGCTGCAGGCAAAGAGAAAATGCCACCCTGCAGATGCATTGTAGGGTCACTGCAATGACCCTGCCACAGCTCAGGGGCTGCAGGAGCCCAGCCCTTCCTCCTACCTCACATTCACATCAAGTTCTTCCATCACAGGCAACAGGCACAGGGAGCTGGGAGTTCAATGTCCATAGGAGAGACCTCATCCTGCAGTGGAGAGAGAAATACATGGATTAGTTCCAGGATCTCCCATAAATGCAAATTTACCCCGGTGCAGACACCCACTGGAGGATCCAAGCCAGGTGCCCTTGGCTTTTTTGGCCACCTGGGCACCCACCAGCTGATGTTCAGCTGCTTTAGACCAGCACTTCCAGGTCTTTTTCCACCAGGCAGCTTTCCAGCTCTTCCCCCAGCCTGGCTGTGCCCACTCCGAATCCCCTGCACACCTGCAAGGCTTGCCCAGGAACTTCCCAACTTTCAAAGCTACAAAAAGTAGTTTGAATAGAGCCAAGCTGAAGAAAGTTTGCAAAGCCCAGGTGGGAAAACACAAGCAAGAAGTCTTGGTAAATTAATTTCTGTTTTTACACAAAAACTAAAACATTGAGTTACCACTAAATTAAACCAGGTTTCCTGTGACACTCTATTGTGCAGCCTTATGAATACTTAATAGCAGTGCTGTAATTACAAAGAACTCAATGCTTTGCAGCTTGAGTTAAAATAAATGTACTTACTTCCAGCACCACTAAAGTGATGTAAATATTAATGGGGTTTTTAACTCTATCAAAATTCCATCCTGACTCCAAAGAAATGAATGCACCATCTTAATAACGTGCTTGTGCATTTGCTGCTGCTAATCCAGTGGAAAAAATAGGCTCAGTTTCGGAGCACTTGAGGCTGTTGATTACCCCTTGTGTTGTCTCTAGGGAGGCAGGGATAAATCCACCACCACGGAGCTGTTAATGCCAACCCAGATGCAAATAATGCCATTGTGGTTACTTGGCTTCAAAGGGAAGCTGGGATAAAACTGCCTCAGCCTTCCCAGACACTGATGCCAGGTTTGCAATGCAAATGAGCCCCCCACCCTCCAGACCTGGCTCGGTGTCTGCCACCAGGAGCAATTCAGGGTGTAGATGTTCGACATCACTTTGCAAGGAAAATTTGCTGGAGAGAAAAGGATATTTTTATCTAAAAGGCAGCATTTGGCTGGCCCCTGTTTGCAGCTTCAGCCTTTAGCTGGTGCACTCTGGAAGCTGGTGATTCAAAAACTGCTGCTGGATTTTGTAAAGGAAAGGGTGAGAGGTCTAGAGATTCACCCCTGTGTCCCTAAGACCTGACCTGCAACTTGAATTTGGAGGAAAAAAACTCAAAAATCCACTCTCCTGTGCTCCTGCTCTGGAGTTCTTCCATAGGACAGAATACCTGGTATGGTTTCACTCTTTGGGATATCAGCATAAAATTAATTCTGATTTCTCCTGCAAAATGGATGAAAAACTTTTGAGTGATTTTGTATGTCAAAATTCCAGTTGGGAGGCATCTTTCTTCCTTTGTTCTTCTGGGGAAAAAAAATGTAATTTCAGTGTGCACTGAGGTTACACACTATCTGCACCATCTTGCTATCATGGAGACTTCTGCAATAACTGAAACCTTCCTTATAAGAGTAAAAAAAACCAAACCCAAACCAACTCCCAAAAAACCACAATTTATAAAATGGACAAAAGCCTTCACAAACAGACAAATCCCCCCCAAAAAAGCAAAGGCAATCCAGGAACCAGCATGGAAAGGCTGCACTGGTGGCACTGGGGAGTTCAGGAATGATCCAGCTGCCAAGCTGAGCCCAGCTCCCTGCCTGCCCTGGCACATCAGAGTCCCCTTGGCAGACACTGCCCTGCCTCTGCCCCTTCTCCTCCTCCTCTCCACAGGGAAATGGGAAAACCCAGCAAAGATGTGGATAAATGGCTGGATCCATCCCAGGGATTTAGCAAAGATTTCACCTGCCAGAGCCAGAAGAGCTTGGCTGGTGGCCAACAGGTGACCCTGTCTCCAGGCACCAGAGACTCACCTGCTCTGCCCAGTGGAGATGGAAATGTCCCCCCAGGTGCCAGCAATGGCCAAACCATCTTCCCTGCAAGCACCAGCTCACCGAGACACTGACACATTCCCCACCCCATTTATTCTCATCCCACTCAGCCCCCATCAAGTTCCACTTTCTGTCACTGCTCAGCTGATGACAACAGGAGTTGAGTCACCGTGAGAAGCTCCCACCCCCATTTCCTGCAGTGCTGGGCTTGTGAGGCTGCTCCACCACTCGTGCACATCCCAGGCAGAATGAGCATTCTGCAAACCCCACTTTCCCTCCAGACAGATCCAGGCTGTCCCTTCTGCTCTGGGAGGGATGGATCTGAGCCCTCAACCAAACCAGCAACAGGCTCCAGAGGAAGGATTTCCTCCAGGAAACCCTCAGAGGAGAATAATGACACATGAGCATGTGCCAGAGCACTGATGCCACATTAACACGTGGATAGCAGGTGGCAGCTTTTCCCAGACTCAGTTACCAAGGAACAAAGCAAGTCAGGAATCTCACACACACCTCTCCCATTGTGGGCAATCTGACTTCGAGCCAAACACTTCTTTCCTCAAACACAACAAGATGCCTTACCTGGGAGGAAGAGACTTCCTTAGCCAAGGCTGAGGCCCTGTACTCACCACAGACCCTCAGCTGCTGAATGAACTCCAATGAAATCCATGTAGGCAACTCCACTAGACATAAACCTTCTGCACATGAGATTCAGACTGGACCCAGCTGCACCCAAACCACATCAGGAGTTTAGAGAGCAAAGAGCTCCACTCTGAACCTCACAACTCAATGGGAGGGACCCCCTGACCCTTTTGGGTCTCTGGTCCCTGTGTAAATCATTTGTAAATCACCCTGATCAATTTTAACTCTCTTTTCCTTTGTGTTTTTCCTCCCTGGAGTAAGGAACAGAGTGAACCTTGCCACTGAAACTTTCTCAAGTCACACTTTTACAACATCCTATTAAAACCCCTTCTGCCAATACCTTTGGAGATAACCCTGAGTGATCAAAAATCACCCATTTGTGACACGCTCTGCTGCACCACAGAGCAGGGAGGGGGGTGTAAAAGTAAACTCAATACAGTTTCTGCATGTCTCATGCTCTCAGTGAAGAATTGGACTCATCACTGAGTGACTTTGTCCTTCTCTTTGTAAGTGTAAGGTAAGAAATCCCCTTTATAACGATGCTTTGCCAGCTTTCTAGGGCACAGAGCGGTGTGCAGTGATGATGGCTGATTTCAGTGTGGTTTTCTGGCAGACACACCTTTTTTATGGGGTATCACAGAGCAAAAACAGTTTAGAAACTGTTTAGCCTCCCCCTGGAAATTGCTGTCCTCCAAACCTCAGGCAGGAGTTCTTGGAAGTGCAGGGAGTCATTCAGCTCCCATCCACTGTGTGATTCCTGAGGCCAGCAGAATCATTCTAACATAAATAAAGACTGACACTACCATCTAAATCCATTATTCCAGGAGGCTCCTCACTTTCTGTACTGAACATCTGCTGAATTGAAGCTGGGATTGAATTAAAAAAGAGCTGTTGCTCGATTCCCTACACATTTCCCATTCCTCAGAGCTCCACCATTATCAGAGGAAAAGAAGTTGTTAGCAAAGGTTAACTGGACCAGCTCTCCCCAGCCCACATTAAACTGACATTTTTGAAGTGAGAGTCACCTCAATCCAAAGACAATTTCTTGCTCATCCCCACAGAGCAGTCCAAACCCCTCCAAGTGTTGTAAGAGAATATCCTGCCCATGACAACACTTGAGGAACAGGAAATATCAAAGTGATTCATCTCATTCACTCCTGGGTAAAATGGCTTTATTTCCACCCACCTCTGCCAAAGGCACTGCCCCCTCCCACAGCACCTCTTGCCTTCCCTGTCACTGCTCTCTTTTCTCCCCATGAAGGACAAAGCTGATAAGAAGTCCCTCAGCTGTCAGCAGAGACAGATTGTTGGGTTGATTTTAATCCAGCTTCGTTCCAGCAGGTTACAATGGAGCAGTTTGCTTAAACAGAAGAATTAAAAGAGGGACGTGACACATCCCAAAAAATAAAATGGAGTCCAGCTTGAAATAGAGAGCACAGGAGAAATGTCTTTTTAGATCAAAAGCTCTTTAAGGAAAGTCTCTGGCTTGCCCACCCAAACCACAGGCCCTGAGTTTAGGGGCTCGTGTTGCCAAGGGTGGCACTGGGGTGACAGTGGCAGCCACACCTTGTGTGCAAACAGCCTTTTCTTGGTGCCAGCCTGGCCCTCACAGCTCCCAGCCGTGCCCTCTGTGCCTCCTCAGCCTCACATCAGATTATTCTGTCGATGTTCAAGTTTAAATTTCATCCCTGAGCACCAAAATAGCCCCAACAGACAGCAGAGTCCAAGGGCTGTCCCCTGGGGAAGGGCACGGGGAGGCAGCTGTGCCTACCTGTTCCTCTGGATCAAATGTTCACTGCAGTAAAGTTCCCTGGGTTGCTCAAGGGTGACTTTGTTCCCCAGCAGAGACATCTGCAGCAGATCTTTGCCTGTGCCAGGCTGTGTGTGTGCGAGGGGAGAGAGAGCAGCTGTAAAACCTGTGGGGTCATTTGCTGTGACAGGGGCATTATGAGCTCTCACAGCTCGCTGCTCTCACCTTCAGCAATTGCTGTCAGCTTTGGTTTCCAAACCAAGCCTTCAGCTGCACTCCCAAACCTCAGCCCAGAGGAACATCCCACGGGAGAGCCTGGCTCTCCTAGAAGACCAAAAACACAGTGAGAGATTAATTAACAACTATTAACAATGAGCAAGAGGGATGGTTGGGTCCTTTCTCACCACCTGTGTTTGATCTGTGCAGGGCTGCCATGCTCCCTCTTTCCTCACCAAACTTCCTCAGAACTCACTTTTCCTTTCCTAAAAACACCTTCCAGCTTTCCCTCTCCTCACACCAGCAGCAGGGTGTGGAAACTGCTGCCCCAGGAAGGCACCAGCTGCACATTCTGTGTCAGACGAATTGTTTACAAAGCCATGCAGACTGGAAATGCTGGTGAATGTGGGAATCCCTCAGCTTTGCCACGGGGGTGCTGCTGGTCACTGCCAGCCTGCTGCAGGAGCTCTGGGGTGCTCAGCTCAGCCCCTGGGGTGGCTGCACACCCCCTGGGCCTGGGGCTGCCTGGGGTCCTCTGCCTCACCAAGCCTCTGGTGTCTTGTCTGAAAAGCTCCAAAGCAAAAGGAGATGATCCATGAAAGAAGCACATTCTCACTGACCCCTCACTTTCACATTTTTCAGGTTCTGTGCTGCCCAGGGGTGCAACTCTGAGCTCACATTCAGTGTCACTCAGCTCTGCACAGAGCAGGGACACAAAACAAATCCTGTTCCTGCTGCACACCAAGGACAACTTTCAGCCCCAAAAGCACAAACAAGGGTGGCTGGAGGGAGGAACAAGAAGGATGGGACCTCACAACCTGGAGCTGGAACTGGACAATTAAACCCCAAAATGCAAATGGAACAAAGCTTATCAAAGTGTGAGACCTTGTGAGTGTTTGTCCATTTTGTCACCATTTTGGGTCCACCTTGGGTGTAGCCCTGGCCAGGTTCTTGTCCTGCCCAAGGTGTATCCTAAAGCCCTTTCAATAAATCCCTGCTTTATTCTCCAGCTCTGTCCAGTCTCTGAGGTTCCAGCTCAGCCTTCCCAAGGCATCACCATGGCACAGGGACACTGCAATGCTGCCCTGCCAGCAGTGACAGAGACAGCAGGGACAGTGACAGGAACAATCTTCCTCCTGGGCAGGGCTGGAACATCCCAGGGATTGCCTGGAGTCGCTCCAAACGACCACAATCCATGGGTCCCTGGCTTTTCCAGCTGCACAGACGAGCCTTTGTCACCCATTTCTGTCCCTCCCTTGGGTCCCTGTCCTGCCTTGCAAACCCCCCTGGGCCAGCACTGCATCACCCAGGCCCAGGAGGGGAAGTGTGGCTGAGTGAGCCAGGAAAATTCCCCACTGCAGAGGGGATTCATCCACAGCACAGCAGGAATGGCACGAGGAGCAATTCAGGGTGTAGATATTCGACATCACTCTGCAAGGAAAATTTGCTGGAGAGAAAAGGATATTTTTATCTAAAAGTCAGCATTTGGCTGGCCCCTGTTTGCAGCTTCAGCCTTTAGCTGGTGATTCTTTGGGCACTCTGGAAGCTGGTGATTCAAAAACTGCTGCTGGATTTTGCAAAGAAAAGGGTGAGAGGTCTAGAGATTCACCTCTGTGTCCCTAAGACCTGACCTGCAACTTGAATTTGGAGGGGAAAACCCCAAAATCCACTCTCCTGCTCTGGAGTTCTTCCATAGGGCAAAATACCTGGTATGGTTTCATTCTTTGAGATATCAGCATAAAACGAATTCTGGTTTCTCCTGACAAGACCACTTGTCTTTGCCACTGCCCTCAGCTCCTGCCCCGTTTCCTGCACAGGTTGTTGTGTGCTGGGCTCCTTCCGCTGCCCATCTGGAGCTCAGGCACAACCACAGCTTTGTTGTGCCAGAATTAAATGCCTCTGGTTTATTTTTATTGCTGCCATAAGCTGGGTTTGGAGGCTGTGAAAAGCAAGCAGGAAATCAGCTCCTGCTTTGAAGGCCAGTGCCAAGACCCAGTTTATGGTTCTGCAGCTGGACTTCAGCAGAAACGGGAGGATGTCCTGGCCTGGGTGTCTTTCCTTGCTCTAACTGCTCCTGTGTGACTCTGAGCTGTTGGAACCCTGGGCACAGAGAATTCCAGCCTTTCTGTGCTGCCAGGCAGTGACCCCCAAGCAAACACTGAATTTGAGCTGAGGCTGTGGAGAAGGCTCCCAAAATTGAGTGACGGCGCTGGGATTGTGGGTGTGTGGTTTGAATGGAAGTGTGTGATATCACAGGGTGCAAAACTCAGAGTTTAAGGGTTTAGAATACAGTAATATATAGACAAAGCAGGATGGAGGTTTTAGGGTAAAGGCTGAGTCCTTCTTTTTCACCTTCTTCTCCATGGCTCTGGGGGGTGTTTTGTAATTGAGTAGAAAAATCCACATTGTGGGCCATGGGTGGTTGGTTATTGGGTTAAAAGTAAAAATAATTCAGGTGTCATTTCTTAATTGGACAGTTTATCCTTTAAAGGCCTTGTAGAGAGAGAGACAGGGCTCCATTTTCAGTTTGTTAGCTAGCAGTGCTGTAGAACTCAGGGTTTGTGAGACGGTGATAGAGATAAGAATTAATAAACATCTGAGTCCAAACAAAAAATATCATCTGGAGTATTTAATCCTGACCTGGCAAAAAGAAGATAAAACACAACACTAAGGAATCACTTGGGCTGTGCTGGATTGCACCACCTGTGATTCCAGCTCTGCAGAGCAGTTTGGTGGACAGAATCTCCTGGTTTCACCAGAGCTGAAAGCAGGGAGCTGAACAGGAGGAAGGATGGAAATGGAAGAGAGTGAGAAGCACCAGGTCACAAACCTGCAGCACCTCAAAGCCCGTGGGCAGGCTCAGGGCAGAAGTCACAGCTGTGCAAAAACACAGAGGATAAAAGCTTCCAAAAACACAGAAAAAGGGGAAGCTGGGAGCTGTGGATTTATGATAAAAGTTTAGGAATTGTCAGAAAGCAATAAGAGTTGCAGATAAATCTGCAGAAGAGCTTGGTTTTGGACATACTGGTAAAATAAAATAATTAAAACGAGGCTGATCAGGCGGAAAATATTTAAGTTGGTGATGATTAAATTGATTTAAGAAGAGACACACAGCCAATAAATACTTCAAAATCTTGAAGCATATAAAAAAAAATACTTCTGTGATCTTGAAGGTCTTTTCCAACCCGAAGGATTCTGTGATTTTATTTTGGGGACCCTATCAAGTGGTGAAGTTTTCCATCCCCACAGATTAAACAGCAGTTACTAATGCTGGTCACTTCCAGATTAGCAAGTGCAGGTAATGGCATCTTTGTCTTTAAAACGAGTTTTAAAGAGCTGGGCAAGGAAATTCACACATGGTTGGTCTTGATTTCCAGTAAACTTGGACAATCAGAGTTAACAAACAAGAATATCAATATTTTGAAAGAATAAAGGGATAATCTAGGTAATTATAAATCTGTCAATCCAAGGCTGATCTCCTCTCAGTAATAAAACAGCTCCTAAAGAATGCAGTTCATCAGGAGTTAAAGATGAGGGACAGAATTCGGCAAATCAGCAGGAATTAGAGGAGAATAAATTCGCCTTCTTGATATTTTCAGTGCCAATCGACAGCAATGCTGATACAGGAAATGGTTGTGACTGAAGAGATGAACTGGCATGTGAGGGCACTGCAGGGGCACCCAAGGGTGTGAGCATGGGGTGCTGTATCCAGAGGGATGAGCATTTATCCAGCGTTTTCCTGCCGCCTCCAGCCCTTCGTTCCCTAAACACCATTCCCCAAATCATTCCCTGGAGGGCTCAGCACAACCCCGGGAATGCAGCTGGAGCTGAGCGAGGCGTTTGCTTTCCTTCCACACGTGAGCTGCCAGGATCTCGCTGCCTCTCCAAGGAGGAGAAGCTTCTGATGCTCACACAATGGAATTGTGGAGATTTGGTTCCTAAAATAGCGCGGAGAAGGGGAAAAACACCCGTGTAAAATATAAACCCGTGCTGGAGGAGCAGAACTTGCCTTTCCCCCCTCCTGTCACAGGAGAGAAAAGAGCTCCTTGGCACCCGCTGGGATTTCAGGCTCTTTCAGATGAGGTTTTAATTACTCGGGAGAGCTCTTTGGAGCTTTTGTTCAAGATTTCCCCCAACTCGGAGAGCATCGAGTGCCACTTGAGAGCCCTGCGCTCCCTCAATTGCCGGGATAAAGGGAGGCACGGAGATCCCCGGGCAGCTCCATCTGAGCCCAAGGGCACTTCTGCTCCCCAAACTAATCCCTTTTTATCCCAGACACTCAGTGTCTGACTGCTGGCATCCAGGGACGAGTGGCCGACCGCACCAGGCTCTCTAATTATAGCCCGACCTGCGGCTAATGAGTGTTTGATTAACCCACTGCTGCTGCTTTATCACGCTCAATAAATAATATTCACTCTCCCCTGGCGCTGTTTGCAGGGCTCAGAGCAGCCCCCGCTGCCTCGCACCTTGAGCAGGTGTAAAAGCATCACAGCTGGCAGGAATTCCTGCATGGAAAAGGTGCCCCGACACTGGCAGGGGCTGCCCCAGCAGGTTTGGATCCCCATCCCTGGAGGTGACACTCAGAGCTCTGGGCTGGGGACAAAGTGGGGAGCAGGCACAGCTTGGGCTGGGTGGGTGTTGGGAAAACCCTTTTGCTGACCCAGAGATGGGGCTCCTGAGAGGTGTTCTAAAAGATTTTATTCCGTGTTCAGTCTGATGAGAAGGGTGAGGTGGTGCAGGTGTTACAATTCACAATCAGAAGCCAAACTATTTCCTAATTCCATCCCATGATAAGCGTTCCTTGGCCTGTCAGCTTCTGCCACACAATGCTGCTGATGCCTTAAAGCCAAACATTTATTAAAATACCCCACGTGGGTCTTGCTGCAATGCACCTTTCATGGTTCTGTTTCTCCAGAATACCTGCTCTGGTTGCAAGGCCGTGGTTTGAAACTTGTTCCCAGCTCAGTTTCTCTCTCAGCAGTGTCTGTCCTGTCCCAGGGCCTTTCTCAGCCAGCACAGCTCCTCTCAGGGTTTGCACACAGATGCACAAGGCTGGGTGAGCATTCAGTCAGGCTTTGGGAATCCTCTGCAGATCCATTTCCCACAGAGGGCCTTTCCAGCCTCAGGAGTCTGGGATTCTCTAGCAGTGAGGGATGGACAGGGGTGCTGAGCAAACAACAGGCACAACCTTCACCAAAAACCTTCCAGGGACAGGGGGAAGTGCTGAGGACCCCCCACTGCCTGGAGCTCTGGGCAGCTCTCAGCTCCATGTTTGGAGGCAGGGATCCAACACCATCCAACGCTACGTGTTCCACCCCACCACATCCATTGAGGAAAAAAAAAAATCTCTCTGGCAGGTCCATCCCTGCCACTTCCCAGCCTCTTTTCCCAGACTCTCTCCTGCAGAAGGTCCAGCTCATCCCAACCTCTCTGAAGTTCCTCCTGACAGGAGGTGTTGGATCTATTCACCAATAACAGGACGGGGCGACTGAGAGTTTTTTATTTCACAGCATTTTACGAGTTTTTTATTTCATTATCAGTCTCAGTGAAGGCAGGGACATAAAAGATAGTAAAACTCACCCAACACAACAACAGAAGCCAAAGTTCTCTTTGTTCCAAGGCCTTTTAAAAGTTTTTTTAGCCAATAGGCTGATGCTAAAAGCTTACAAGCATCTACTTGAGCCAATCCCTAAACACTGCACGTGCACCTTACAGCACACAAGAGTTGCTTGGTTTATATTTTTTTGCAGCTCAAAAGCTTTCTATGCTCCAAATATTTTGAGGCCTAAAACTCAACTCTGTTTCCAATCTCTGTCTGTGTGAGCTTATTGCAAGGGTGTCAAAGTCCTCTGCTTTTTCACTTCCCACAAGGAGGCCTTCAAACCCTGGCTCTACTTGGCCAGCCCTTCTCAAAGCTCAGCCTCCCAGACCCTTCCCAGGCCAGCAGGACTGACTGCCCCCCTCCATTTCCTTCTGAAATTACCAAAAAGAAGCTTCTAGAAATCACCCTGAGAGCGTTCTGCAGTTCTCGTGCTGCTCGTGAGAAGAAAATTTTCACTTTTTGTTCCCAGGCACAAAGGATCTCTGACTTTTTGCCATTTACAGCCATCATGAATGTTCCAGCAAATAAACTGGTGAGAACTCCCATGGGAACAGCAGATTTTTAACTGAATATTGGGCATTAGTTATTAATTAGTTCTGAGTTTACAGCGGCAAGGATTAGCAATGAAAACCTGGTTTAGTCCCTGAGATAATTCAACAGGACAAAGGGATCAGCAGCCTGTGACTTTTATGTCTCTTGGAACTGAACAAAAACCCCAAAAAATTGCAACGAATGGCCCACAAATTAGCACAGGAAAGAATCTGAATTGCCAGAGTGATTTGTGATTCGTACTTCTTCATCAAAAATTCATCTACACCTCCAGTGTAAAGATCAGTATTCAATCACCTCCAGAGTTCTCAGGAGTGAGATATTCCTTTATTCTTGAGCTCACCTGGACTCAGGGTGTGTTCCTCCTGTGCTAAATTAGTTTGGAGGTTGCAGCATGCTCAGACTGCAGGGGTTTATGGATGGGATGGTCTGTGAGGCTGGGAAGGAAGGGCACAGGCAGCATCCGTGAAGGTCTTTATTTTGAAATTCTGTGGTTTTAAACAAGAAAAAGGCATGGTCACAACTGGGTAAAGCAGCTTAAGAGAGACCTGAAATTTCTGTGAAGAACGTGACATAAAAGATTGTCCTCTGTAAATTCATTCATCTGAGGCAGGGCAAGAGCTCCTGCTGGCCAGGAGGGTTGGAAATCCTCTTAATTCAAGGAGCTTTGGGGCATTTTTTTTTTTCCACCAAAATTCCTTCACTCTCACCTGTTGAAGCTCCTTTCTGTCCTGGTCTCAGTTCTTGTGCCAAACCCTGGTTATGCATCAGCTGGGCCTGAGCAGCCCAGCCCCCAACGACTGCAGAGACTCCAAACTGTGCCACAGAAAAGCAGAACTTGGCAGGTTTTTCCATAAAGGAGCTGCAGAAGGGAATTCCCAGCCTGCCCAGGACACCTCTAGAATTCCCTCCTTCTTCCCAGGCTCACACCTGGCAGCACAGGAACGCGTGGGGGCAGCTGCAAACTGTGGGGCTGTTTACAAAAAAAAAACAAAACACCCCAAAAAGTGGCTTTTAAATGGTGATTTCCTGTTTGCACTCCCTCTCTGGAGTACAGGGATACTCAGGGGTGGAGGAGTAGCTGCAGCCTACAGATGCAGTTTGAGGCTGCTTTTAAAAACTTCCATGTGGGTGTTTGCCAAAGGAGCTTCTTTTTTTTTTTTTTTTTTTTTTAATATGTATTTTATTTTCTTCCCTGCTCGTGAAACAACTGACTTTTATTCATATTTACACAGCCCCTCGGAAAGCAAACGAAAAACTCATCCTGAGAAGTTGCAAAGTATTAAATTAGCCAAAAGTAAATGTTATTTTTGGAAAACAAGTTCCAGGTGTGGCTGCCAGACTCCTTCCACCCAAAGCTGCAGCATTGGAGGGAATAAAAGAGCCTGGACATGACAAAAAGAAATGTCACTGCTACTGAAATAAAAACCAGATTTTGCTCCCAAGCAAAAGCTGCCTGTCAGACATTTCCTTCACCTGGATGCTTTTCCCAGGGCTGGCAAGGAAATCAGGGAGCTCTCAGTCCCCAAAATGATCTGGCAGCCTCCCAGGCCAAGGGAGTCACTTCACAGGCACCCACAATGAATAATTTCTCATTTTAGATTTGTTTTTTCATTTCTATTTTTCATTCTTGCCCTCCCCGATCCTTTAAGATCACTCCAGACACATTTATCACCACATAATTTTCTGCTTTATTTTACCCTGAAATCCCCTGTCTCCAGCAGTGCTGCACTGTTTAGTGGGTCCTAACTTGCCCTTTAAAGAAATTATTCCTTTGAGGAATAAAACACCCACCTCAACTAGAGAGTTGATTCTCCCACTGCATTAATTCTATTAATTAATTCTATTCCCTTCACTCCAATTATATATCATTTCTACCAGCACAGGAGATCTGGCTCACTGTGGCCAGACCCTCTCTGCAAATCCCTTAGGAATTAATGGTAGCTCAGATTTTGGAGTGCTGGTACCAATTCAGTGATTTTTTTTGGTTTTTTTTTGATTATTATTTTTTTTTTTAACCACAAGAGGAGGTGCTGCCTGCCTTGACAAAACTCCACCATCCTCAGCTGCCTCTGGAAGCTCCTCCAGACACAATACAATCTAAAATAACCCTGATAAAGGATAAATAATCATTAAAATAAGGCTGCTGAGCACATGGTTTACAGCAGAGGCTGGGAAGGGCCAGGCAGGGTCACAGTGTCTGCAGCTGCTGGTAAATGTGGATTTATCAGGGTTGCATCCTCTGTAATAAACCTGCCTGCACACCTGACCTCCCTGAGACCTTTCCTAATATCCCAACAGATGCACAGAGCATTTTTTGTAGGATTTGTCACAGCTAAGGGCTCCTCAAGGTCACTGCATCAGGCAGAGCCTGTTGTGGGTATGACTTTTCACTGGGATGGAGAACGTGAATGGAGAATTCATGGATTTCCTGACCTGTGCTTGTGTCCCACTGGGATTTTGGACCTTGGCCTTGCATCCATCCCACCCCTGACCTCGGAAATCCCAGAGGTGATGGCATCCTTTGAACTGACCTCCCCAAACCAGTCTCATTTCTGTACTTCTGCTGCAGCCCTTCTCCTCCTGCTCCTCTTCTTCCTCCCTTCTTCTGCTTCACCTCCTCCTTCTCCTCCTCCTGCTCCTTTTCCTCCTCCTCCTCTTCCTCCTTCTTCTTTTTCCTTCTCTTCCTCCTCCACTTCTTCTTGCTCCTCTTCCTCCTTCTCTTCCTCCTCCTTCTTATTCCTTCTCTTACTCCTCCACTTCTTCTTGCTCCTCTTCCTCCTTCTCTTCCTCCTCCTTCTTATTCCTTCTCTTACTCCTGCTCCTCCTTTTCCTCTTCCTTCTTCTTCTCTTTCTCCTCCTCTTTCTTCTCCTTTTCTTGCTCCTCCTTCTCCTCCTCCTCTTCTTTCTCCTTCTTCTTTTTCCTTCTCTTCCTACTCCTCTTCTTCCTGCTCCTCGTCCTCCTCCTTCTCCTCCTCCTTCTTCTCTTCTTCCTCCTTTTCCTTCTTCTCCTTTTCCTCCTCCTCTTCCTCCTTCTCCTCCTTCTGCTGCCCAGGTGGAGGGGAACGAGGGCAGGCTGGCAGAGCCCCCTGAGCCTTTCACTCACCCAGAGCTGCCTCAAATCTTTCCAGCAGCTCTGAGCTCTCCCTGTGCTGTCCAAGAGAAGGGCAAGGTGCTCGCTCAGGTGCTCTCAGGGCTGTGAAGGGCTCACTGGGCTGTGCAGAGCATTAAAGGAGGTGTCAGTGGGAGCTCAGAGATCCCCTGGCTGCCAGGCCAGGCTCTGGGGGCTGTGCTCTGTCTTGGGTTATGGAACCAAAAATGTGTATTCCATTTCATTTGCTGAAAGCAGTTGGGGAAATGTTCTTCTTTATCTCTTGTAACTCTGGGAGGAGGGGGGCGGGTGCCTTTTGATAATGGGGCAGCTGTTCAAACCAGGTGGGGCAGTGTTTCTTATCTCTTGCACCCACCCCACCCCCTCTCCTCCCTCCAGGGGAATATTTTCTGCTAATGGACCATTAAGACACCCCTAAAAGCACACATCCCCAAAGTAGAACACCCACATTCCATCATCCTATTGTGAGATGCTCCACCCAGTGGGGGGAGCCAACCATTCCTACCTGGATAAAACTGAGACACAGGAACACGAGGTATCCAGCTTCACCCAATTCCTGGAGGAAGACTGAACCCTTCTCACCATCACTGGACCCTTCTCACCATCACTGGACCCTGGTTCTACAGGATCATCTCTACTTCACCAGAACCACATGGGCCACTCCAGGAGGACTCACTTTAGAACTGCTCCCAACACCCTGACCAACAGGGTGTCAGGTTGTAGCTCTGACTCTGTCAGGGTTCTCCAAAATTGTTGTTTGTTTGCTGGTGTGGTTGGGTGGTTTTATTTTTCTACTACATTTGTATTGTTAATATTCCTAGTAAAGAACTGTTATTCCTATTCCCAAATCTTTGCCTGAAAGCCCATAATTGCAAAATTATAATTTGGCAGGGGTGAGGGGTTTACATTCCCCATTCTAAGGGAAACTCCAGCTTTCCCTGTCAGATACCTGTCTGTCCAAACCAAGAGATGCTCACAGCAGAGTTTCATTCCCTGTTGCTGTCCAAGGCTCTGTTTGAAGTGGAAGGCACAGGTTGCACGGCAGCTCCCTGCACATTCTCCTGTTCCTCTGGCTCAGACAGACCCTTGGCTGCCTCACCACCTCCCCACTGCTAAAAACCTTCCTCATTCAGAGCAGCAGACACTGAATTTTCTCTCTGGGTGGCAGGAAATGCTGCCAGGCCCTGCTCTGGATGATGCAGGAGTGAAGTTTGAGCTCTCTTAGCACGAAGCTCTGTCCAGGGCAGGCAGGGACACCCAGCTCCAAAAGTCACCCAGCTTTGGTCACCCCAATTCCCTGGAAACTTTTCCCTCGAGGAATTCATGGGCAGCAATCAGATGCTCCCCTACCCTGCTTTTCATCACAGCTCATCAGAAATTGGGATGGGGCAGGGCAGGGAGAGGCTGGGAGGAGAGGAGGGAACAGAGCCAGCCTCAGAGGAGGAACTGACGTTGCAGTTTTTGCCCTGCTCGTTTTACAGTAAATAAAGAATTAAGAAAGATTGCTGGAAATGTGTCCATTCAGGCAGCAGCTGAATTTCCTGTTAATTGCTTTGGGAGTGAGGGAGGAGGGAAAAGTGTGGAGACATCACAATGAGCAGTGAGTGACTGGTGAGTACCCAAACCCTTACTCTGCACATGTGTTGCTAATGATAGAAATAGAGATGTGCTCTGACAAAAACCCCTGCTTAGTGAATGAGCATGAACACAAAAAATAAATCCATCTCTCAGGGAGATAGGGAGTGCAAAGTCATTTATCAAGGCATTTGTTTTGGAGGAAGGAGTGGCACCAGGTTTTCCCTGCCCCAGCTCCCCCAGGGGCTCCCACTGCCCTGGGACTGGAGCCAGCTGAGCAGAGGGTGAGGAAGGGCCTTGTGTGAAAAGGATCAGCCCAAATCACAGAAACATGGGATGCTTTGGGCTGGAAGGACCTCAAAACTCATCTATTCCACCCCCTGCCATGGGCAGGGACACCTCCCACTGTCCCAGGCTGCTCCAAACCCACCCAGCCTGGCCTTGGGCACTGTCAGGGATCCAGGGGCAGCCACAGCTGCTCTGGGCACCCTGTGCCAGGGCCTGCCCACCCTGCCAAGGAGGAATTCCCTCCCAATATCCCATCTCTGCCAGTTGAAGCCATTCCCTGTGTCCTGACACTCCAGGCTCCTGTAAAAACTCCCCCCACCATCGTTCCTGGCTCCCTGCAGATGATCCCTGTGATGTGCCAAGCCTGGCCTTGCTCCTGCACCTCACAGGCAGTTCTGGGTTCACAGGGAGGGGAAGCTGCTGGGAAACCAGGAGATCCTTGGATGTCCATCCTGGATGCACTCAGGGAGAGGGAAGGAGAGGCTGTGCTCACGTCACACCTTTCAAAGCCAGCCAGGGCAACCAGCAAAGGTGGCTCTGAACAGGGAAGCAGGAAACCCTGAGCTGACACAACCTCCTGCCCTGTTATCTGCACCTTTGGTTTATTGTGTTTAACCAGGCTTTTGATCTGAAGGAAGAACATCCAAAGGGAAAACAGCACCAAAATCTTTTGTCAGCACCAACTTTGCAGATCCAATAAAACCTCAGAAAAGAACAGAACAGCATCAAGAGCCTCAGAATACCATCAAGTCAGCAGATCCAGCAAACAGCTTTTCTTTGTGATCTCTCAGCTTTCTCTCAGAAAATCACATCACACTGAAACCAGACTCTTCCAACAGGAAGTTTCCATTTGTCACTTAAAAAACCAACTCACTACCAAGAAAATCTGTCATGCAGTTGTTGCAGATCTGTATTTCTTTTCAGGCTGTAAAGCAGATTCTGAGGCCATGGAGAGAAGAATCAGATGGAGAAAAAGGCCTGGAAGAGACCCTGAGGAGCTGTTTAAGCAGACCCAGCTATATTTTAACCTGCTGTGGATGACATTTGGAGATGGAGATTCCACATTCTGGTTATGCAGTCTCCCAGGGGAAGCCCATGCAGGGATTTTTCTAGGCTCTCTCCTAAATCTTCCCTGCTGCCTTTTATTGCTGTGACTTCTTTTCCTGCCCTCGACAGACTGTGTTTGTTCCTCTTGCTGCAGACACTCCTGCAGCTGCACAGCAGCCCCACAACCAGCCCTGGCCGTGCTGTCACTGACACAGAGCCCCCTGACCCAGCTCTGCTCGTTCCTGAGAGCTCCCAGAGCCTCCTCCTGGCTTTCCTGACCTGCAACCCCAAAAAGAGCACTGGGAGGAAGGATCCCTTCCCTGCTTTCCACATCCCACCCCTCTGGATGAGCATTGCTGCTGGGTTGGCTCTTTTCCAGCATTACTTGAGGGGTTTGGTGATCCCCTGTTTTCTGTGTGTGGCTTCCATGTCCTTTACCATGCAGTACCTTCCTAACTGATCATGGAATCACAGAATGGTTTGGGTTGGAAAGGACCTCAAGTCCATCCAGTGCCACCCCTGCTATGGCAGGGACACCTCCCACTGTCCCAGGCTGCTCCAAGCCCTGTCCAGCCTGACCTTGGGATCCAGGGGCAGCCACAGCTGCTCTGGGCACCCTGTGCCAGGGCCTGCCCACCCTCACAGGCAGGAATTTCCTCTCCAGGCTGAACAATCCCGATTCTCCCAGCTCTTCCCAGTCCTCTTGGCCTCTCATCCATCCTCTCCTCCTGAACCAGTCAGTGATTCCTGCCTGGGCACAGCTCATCCTCATCAGCTCCGTGGATTTCCTTGTGAAGATCCTGCCCCACCTGACACTCAGGGATGAGCACAGGCTCCCAGGGGAAGTCTCAGGCTGGAGATTGGAATTTTGCACTGATCCACCCTCCTGGTTTCTCAGGAGGTGTGGGCACTCAGCTGGGATAAGCTTGACCCCACCCGAGGCTGAGAGGAAGCAAATCCTTTGCAGCTCCTGACCTGGGACATCTCTGCACCTGGGGGATGCAAACTTGTCCCCAGCAGCCACACCACACAGTGAGCTCCTGCAGTTTTCCATGGGGCGGATCCTGCTGCAGAGGCCATCCCACAGCCACCTCTCTCCTTTTCCTGCTAGTGTTACTTTTAGCTGGGTTTTGTTAAGCCTTCATCACCTAAAAATGTTTTCCCGTGTGCCAAGATTGGAGTCTCTCCTCTCTTTCAGTCTCTCCTGGGTTGCCTATTTTTGGATCCTCGATCTGGGCTCTCCTTGCTGATTTTTTTTTTTTTTTTCTGTGTTTGTTTTGAAATAAACAAAAGCTGGAACAATAAATGTCTGGGCACCCAGAGAGTCGTGAGGGATCAGATGTTTGCTAAGGAGGAGGGATGTGGAAAAGAAAGGAATTGCCTGGGAAACACTGCAGAGCCAGAAGACCTCTCAGCTCACCTGTCAGGGAGGGGAGGGCAGGGCGTTCTGGGGATGCAAACAAACACAGATGAGCTGGAGAGAAGCATTAATTCAAACCAGAATTAATCTGCTGCCCCCATCAGCATTACTGCAAACACCAAACGCTGGGCTGTGCTCACAGCCCTTCCTCCCTGCCAGAATTCCCTGCAGCAGGAATTCCTGGCTGCTGGAAACCCTCCCTCTGCTCCAGGCTTTCCTTCTCCGACCCAAGAATTTCCCTGGCTCTCACAGGTATTTGTGACTCACAGGTCATTGCCCTGACCTCACCCCAGAGTGACCTCACAGGTGAAGAGCCCAGATTTCTCCTCCCTTTTAGCATTTCTGTGGTAAATGGCTGCTCCACGGAGCAGGGAAATCCTGAGCTGAATGGGCAGAAGGAAATCCCTTCCTCCTCCAGCCCCCAATTCCCTGGTTATGTTTTAATCATCCCCGAGCAAGTCCCGCTTGCTGTATTTTATTAAAAGCAAACACAAGTGCAGCAGGGCTGCTTGTTTTCCTCCCTGAGCTGTAATAGAAGGGATCTGATCAATAAAACAACTCAGCCGAGCAGAGCCCGTGGAAAACCCGGCGCTCATAAAAGGCATCCTTGCAATTAGATTTTATCAGCTCCGCGGTTTTCTGCTGAGCAAGGAGGCTCCTAAACTCAGCCCAGCAAGGAGAGGCTTGCTCTGCACTCCCCTGCTGCCCCCGTGGTACAGGACAGGCTGGGTTATTCAGCCTGGGGAGGGTTTGGGGAGCTGCACATCCCCTGTGCCTGTGAGAGTGGGTCCATGTGCAGCTCAGAGCCAAGGATGGGGAGGGGATGGGGCAAAGAGGAGGAGGGAAAGGGAACTTCTTCATCTTCCCCAGCAGCACGGGCTCCTGGGTGCTGGCACAGAGGGCCTCTGCCCCAGGACCTGTTTGCTGCAGTGCACACCTGAGCAGGTGTTTCCACACCGGGAAAGGGTGAAAGCTTCACCTCTGATCTTTTAAGGACAAAGAAGCAGAAACTTTGAAGCTTTTCTCACCGTAATTTGCCCATGACAAAGGCACCCGTTGGATCCTTGAGCTGTTCCTCAAGACCTGTAGCTGTTCTCTGTTGGGCAGCAAGCCAAAATCCCCTCCTGGATCCCTGAACACTTAAGGGAGAGCTCGGAGATTCTCGGGGCATTTTCGGGGTGTCTTAGCAGGGGCAAGGGACCTCCCTGCACCTTGCATGGCTTTCACTCTTTTGTTCTGTACAGTTTGTTGTTTTTGTCTCAGTTAAAACCTTTTTGCTTTTCCAAACACCCCCGACCACACCACCTCGCTAATTTTTATAATGAAGATATTTCTGAGAGGCTGCTGGCACCCCTCAGAGTGTGGTGCACCTTCCTGGGGCTAAAATCTCTCTGGCCTCACCTGTGTCACTGTCACATCTCAGTTCCTGCCCCCTGCCTGCCTGGCCAGGGCTTTCTCTCAGCTGGCAGTTTGGGGACAGCTCAGCAGGTGATGATGTTTCCTGGAGGGTTCAATCCAGCTCTGTCTTCTCCTGTTTCAACTCTACCATCTGAAGCCAGCAAAGCAGCCCCTGAATACAACATTCTGGTGGTTCTTAATGTTCTTGGGAGATGCTTTTCCTTCATCCTTAACCCCCCTGCTCATTATTATTTCACAGATTCCTTTAGCTTCCCTTATCAGACACCTACATGTTCTAATTCCTAATTTATATTCATTGCTGCAAGTTTCCCTTATTTTTCTGGGGACGGTGTTGACTGGGTTTGGGTTTCTATTTTATTTCCTTTTTCCCTTCTCTGCTGACTGATGAAAATTTGGCAGTTTTTTCCTGTTAGGGAAAACATGTTTTTGTAACAATCCCATGGAGAAGAAACGCGTTCCACTGCTTTGGCTCATCTAAAATCAGCTGCAGCCTCGAGTTCTGTCAGACAGAGCTCTGAGAGGGGCTTCCATGGTGGCAGCTTTTACTCCAGTGATGCTAAAGCAGCCACAAAGAGCCAGATCACCACAAAAAACCCTCCTCAAAGTTTTCTGGTCCACATGGAACCAGCCTGGCTCTCACCTTGCCAATCATTTCACTACCAACACATTCTGGTTGAGCTGAGGAGCCCCAAAAACAGCCAGGACACCTCAGAACAGCTTCTGGGATGATGAGCATGGAAGAGCTCATTTGCTGGATCCAGAGCTTCAGCTGCATCCTTCAGTCCTCCCAGGAAGAAAGGTTTAATTGTGACCTTCCTGACATTAAAGCAGCCCTGGTACACCACAACATAGGGGATTCATGAGGCCAAATTAACCCTTCTGCATCTGGGGAAGGTGTTGTGGGCTTTGCATGGGTGCTCTGAGAGCAGCTGGCAGGGATAATGTGGGATTTTACTCATTTTGGGGACTGCCAAGCATAAAGGTGGAAGCAGAACCCGGCACAGCTCAGATGTGACAGAGCCCAGGCAGGGTCAGGCACAAAGAAAAGAGAGGAGGACGTGGTTTGGGGGTTGTTTGGGAAGACAAAGAGCCTGAGAAGGAGCAGTGCCTGGGTTCCTGCTGGGAGAGGAGGGATGAGCAGGGGGAGCTCAGGGCCCAGGGCTCAGCATCCTCCCTGTCTCCATGGGAACTGGGGCAGGACTCTCTGTGCCACCTCAAACCAAAAAGTCCCAGCAAACAATGAGCCTGGCAGGTGGCTCAGGGGGGTTCTGCCTGAGCTGGGACAGAGCCCTGGCCCTGCTGCTCTGTGTCACCAGCCCTGTGCCACCAGGGCAGGGGGTGGTGGCAGCTGGTGCTGGTGACGCCTTGGGAAGGCTGAGCTGGAACAGAGACTGCACAGAGCTGGAGAATAAAGCAGAGATTTATTGAAAGGGCTTAAGGGTACACCTTGGGCAGGACAAGAGCCTGGCCAGGGCTGCACCCAAGGTGGACCCAAAATAGTCACAAAATGGACAAACACTCACAAGGTCTCACACTTTTATAAGTTTTGGCCCCTTTGCATATTGGGGTTTAATTGTCCAGTTACAGCTCCAGGCTGTGACGTCCCATCCTTCTTGTTCCTCCCTCCAGCCACCCTTGTTTGTGCTGTTGGGGCTGAAAGTTGTCCTTGGTGTGCAGCAGGAACAGGATTTGTTTTGTGTCCCTGCTCTGTGCAGAGCTGAGTGACACTGAATGTGAGGCTGAGAGCTGCACCCCTGGGCAGCACAGAGCCTGAAATACATCAAAACTCAAATTTCAGGCATCACTGGCGCAGCCAGAGGCAGGGAGGCAGGAGCTGGGCTGGGGAGGAGGCAGTGGGAGCTTGTGTGGGATCCCACAGAGCTGATTTTCAGAGGTGTTGGGTCTGTGCAATGCTCACTGATCTCAAACAAGTGTGGGGGTGAGACCTTCTGGAGATGCAGGAGATGAGGGCAGGGTGGAGGAGGTGGGGATGAGATTCACTGGAGGCAGGGCTCTGAACTGCTGCCTCAGCTCGGGGAAATTCACATCCAGAACCTACAGGAGAATGATCTCCCTGCTCAGCTTGGTGCAACAGGTCCAGCTCCAACCCCAGCTCCATCAGCCAAACCCAGGCTCTGTAAAACCCACCTGTGAAAAACCAAACCCTCCTGGCTGCACCTACAAAGAGGGGCAGAAAGTGGCTTTGCACCCTGATGTCCCCGTGGCAGGCTGGTGACAGGACCCTGTGCCCAGGGGTGACTCTCTGGAGCAGCTGCCTCCCCAGCAGGGTCTCCTCACTGCACCTCCAGCGATTTTCTCTCATTGCCTATCCCTAATCACATCAATTTGGAGTTCCATTTGTGTTGTTGCAGAGTAATTTGCTCTCCCCCCATGCCCTGCTGGCCCTGTCTCTCCCTGCAGCCCCACGTCTGCAGCCACTCCTGGGGGCTGAGGGGGGCCTGAATTACATTATGGGCTCTAATCAAAACGAGTCTAATGGAATTACACAACGAGAGCAGATTCAAGTCAGCTGCTTTGCAAATCCTGGGGTTGGATTGGTGTTAGCTGAGGGAACAAGCACATGGATCATCCCTCTCCCACCTCCTCCCCACACATCCAGTGAGAGGTAACCCACCCTCTGCCCCAGCTGAGGCAAAGGTAACATCTCCTGACAAATAACAATATAATAAAGGTATTCCCACAAAAAAAACAACAAAAAAAAACCAAAAACAAAACAACAACAACAAAAAAACCAAACAAACAAAAAAAACCAAAAAAAACAAACCAAAAACCAAAACAAAAAAACCCCCAAACAAACAAAAAAACCAAACCAAACCAAAAAAAAACCCCACACAAACCATCCAAATCCACAAAAAACAAACAAACAAACATAACACCAGGGAGAGCAGAGAATGCCAGGGAACAGGAGTACAAGGAATTAAATGCAAAAGCCGTGAAGCACTTTCCCCCCTTTCCCATAAACTGCACCACAATGAGGTTCCTCACACTCTGCTTCCTAGGAATCAGCCAGGTTTACAAAGAAACATTGGTACCATTTAATTGGGTGTATTGGTCTTTTCAGAAAGAATTTTTTTTTTGAGAGAGAGGGAGAGACTACCTGAAGAATGAGGCACAGGAATGGCAACATCAGAACAGGGGACAGTCTCTAACTCGACACTCATCAGTGTCTTTCTACAAAGGGGTATTTGGATTATTACCCTAAGTGGATATTAATGAGTAGTGTTCCTGTGAGAGATTTTCTTTAACCCCCCCAGAACTCAGCACTGTCAGCCCAGATTTTAGCCACAGGGCTCTCAGGATTTACACCAACATCCTCCTCCCAACACCAACACCTTGTCCTCCTCCTGCCCCCGCCACCCTGCTGTCTCCAGGAGCAGAGGAGTGTGGAAAGCAGGACAGCTCTGTCCTCAAAGGAGAGCTGGGGAATTCCCAGCTCCTGTTCAGCCCTACTCCCAACACTCCTGCATCCTCTGTCCCCTGCACAGCTGCATCTCCCCTGGGTTCAGCTGGGAACTCCTTCCACAAGCCCCAGATATTTCTCCCCCAAAGGGCTCAGCCCTGTTCCAGAAGGCACCTGTCCCTTGCTCTTTGTCCTGCCCCAAACTTCCTGGAACCCCTGGAAAAGGGGAGCAAACATGGAAAACTCGAGCCAGCTGGCTCCAGAGGGTGGAGAGGAGGAGGGGGAGAAGCAGAAGCAGTGCTGGCACTCACTGGGGCACAGTTGGCACAGAGGAGCTGAATGTACGATTTGGAGACTTCCTAGGAGGCCTCAATGAGCCAACAGGCCCAGGCAGAGCACTCTCACTTTTAAATCAGTGTTTACAAAGTCCTGGGCAAACTCAACTGTTTCTGTCTGTGCCCGGCCAGAGCCTGCTTGAGGAAACAAGACAAACACCCCTCGGTGCAGAAGGAGTTATTACTTAAGCAAACTCACAGCCTGACTCATGTTTGTTTTCCAACGGCGTTATTGGACAGCTCTGGCAGAGCCAAGGTCAGGCTGCCAGAGGGAAGAGGCAGAGGGAAGATCTCAGAGGAGAGGAAGGTGCTGCTGCTCCTCTCCTGGCCCCATTCCTGGTGGGAATGCTCCCATCCCTGGCTCCCTGCTTCCTGGGCACACCTGGGGCTCTTCCCCCAAGGAGTGGCATGGCACAACTGCTGCACATCCCTCAGCAGCTTCCCTGGAGAATGACCCCAGCCAGGCCATCCATCGCCCTCTGCTACACTGCAAAATCCAAATAATCTCCTGAAAACTCCAACCCTGCCTTTGCCAAGCAGCTGCAGGAGCAGGGGACAGAGAAAAATCAACCTCCTTCAAGAAACCCGGGGCAGTATTCCCATTAAAAGGAAAGTATTTTGGTTTTAAGAAGAAATGAAGTCATAGTGACATCACACATCTCAAAGCACGCTGCAGGCTGTCCTGGAGCCTAAAACTGGCAAACCAGGACCTGGCTCCTTCCTCACCGCCCTCAAGCAGCACAAACTTGTAGCTGGGTGATGTTTTAATTACTCACCCTTCTAGCAAGTTTCCGAGGGTGAAGTTTGTTTAGGAGCAAGGGGAAATGCCTCAGGGGGTGAGGAAGTGGCCCTGTTCCTTCCCTCCCGGGCACAGCCGTCTCTCCCCGAGTCGGATCCACAAACCGGCTCCGCTCCCAGCAGCTGAACCAAAGCGCCCAGGCTTGTGCAGGACTCCTGGGAGCTTCCCTCGCTCTGGGGTAATCCCGAGCAAGTTTCAGCAGCAATGGAGTGCTTCAACCTCAGTGACACCAGCCTGGGACGGACACAGGGCTGGGGGAGCTCCCGTGTGAGCGGAGCCTTTGTACTCTGGACCCTGGGACGCAACCGGCACAGCACAGATCCTGGAAAACACCTTCCTTCCCCACAGGATCACGGAATTGTTAAGGCTGGAAAACCCCTCTGAGATCCCCGAGCCCAGCCGTTCCCGCAGCACTGCCAAGGCCACCCCCGACCCGTGTCCCCAAGCGCCACAACCTGCCCGTCCTTTGAGTCCCTGCAGGGACAGCGCTTCATCCTCGCTTGAGCAAAGTGCCCCGCTGGTGCAGGGCCCGCCGAGCCTCCCCTCCCGGCGATTTTCCCCGTGCCAGGGGCTGCTGCTCTCTGCCAGCCTCAGTCCCGCTGCTCCTGCGGGTCAGTGCTGCCCATCCCAGCGCTTTGCTGGGCGCAGGAGCCGCACATCCCCGCGGAGCTGCTCGCTGTCACCTTTACCTGTGCAAGCACACAGGCGACAGCCTTCCCTCCGCTCCCAGGCAACAACCTTCCCTCCGCGCCCTGCCAGCGCTCCGGGGCTCTGCGGGGGGACACCGGGCACGGCACCCTGGGGACACCGGGCACAGCATCCTAGGGACACCGGGCTCTGCAGGGGGACACCGGGCACAGCACCCTGGGGACACCGGGCACAGCACCCTGGGGACACCGGGCACGGCACCCTGGGGACACCGGGCACAGCATCCTAGGGACACCGGGCTCTGCAGGGGGACACCGGGCACGGCACCCTGGGGACACCGGGTACGGCACCCTGGGGACACCGGGCACAGCACCCTGGGGACACCGGGCACGGCACCTCGGGGGACACCAGACACAACACCCTGGGGACACCGGGCACGGCACCCTGGGGACACCGGGTACGGCACCCTGGGGACACCGGGCATGGCACCCTGGGGACACCGGGCACGGCATCCTAGGGACACCGGGCACGGCACCCTGGGGACACCGGGCTCGGCACCCTGGGGACACCGGGCACGGCGCCCTGGGGACACCGGGCACGGCACCAGGGGGATATCAACAGAGCACCCAGGGGACACCGGGCACTGCACACAGGGAATTTCGGGCACGGCACACGGGGGATATCAACACCGCACCCCGGGGACACCGGGCGCAGCACCCGGGGGACACCCGGCATTGCACACGGGGGACACCGGGCGCAGCACACAGGGAGTTTCGGGCACGGCACCAGGGGGATATCAACGCAGCACCCCGGGGACGCCGGGCACCGCACCCGGGGGATATCAGCACCGCACACGGGGGACACCGGGCACGACACACGGGGAATTTCGGGCACTGCACCCCGGGGATATCGAGCACGGCACCCGGGGGATATCAGCACCGCACCCGGGGATATCAGCACCGCACCCGGGGGATATCAGCACCGCACCCGGGGGATATCAGCACCGCACCCGCATCCTCGCCCGCATCACCCGCAGCGCTGCCGAGGGGCGCTCCCGGGGCGAGGACGGCGACCCGCTGTCCCCGGAGCGGGTTTGTCACCATCCCCACCGGACCCCCCCCGTCCTCCCGCTCCCTCCGTCGCCTCCTGCTCACCGTGGCCGGGGCAGAGCCCCGCGGCGCCCGGCTCGGCTCCTCCGGCTCGGCCGCTCATCCCGGCGGGGCAGGAGGGCTGCGGGCGCTGCCCAGGTGCGGGGTGCGGTGCCTGCTGCCCGCCCAGGTGCGGGATGCGGGGCTGCGCTCCCGCCCGTGGCTCCGCGGGCAGCGCCCGCCCCCGGCCCGCCCCGCACGGAGAGCGGGGGATGCCCGGCCCTGTCCCCGCCCCGCCCGGGGACAGCCGGGGCCGTTCCCCCCACCCCCGAGAGACCAACGCCGTGCTCACCCCGCCTGCCCCGGGGCACCGCTCCCGTTATCCCTGGGAATTCTCGCTCATGCTTCTCCCTCGCTTTCTGAGCAACTTCAGGGATGGGTGGTTTGGTTTGGTTGCCTGCGTGCAGGGGGGAAGTGGAGCAAGCCCATCTTACTATAACTTGCTCGGTAGGAACCTTTTTTTTTTAAAGATCTGCAGGGTTTTGGCAAAGATCTTTCAATGGATTTCTCAAAATAAACAAAAAAAATTGGCGGCATTTCCAAGCACGCTGCAAAGGCTTTTTCAGCTGCAGCATCAGCCCAGCTCCTCTGACATTGCTGGAGCTTTGGCAGTGAAATCTGGCCCTGACACCCTTAACAAAGCTCAGTCTTGGCAGAGCAGGACACCACAGCCAGCTCATCAGCTGAACTTTTAAAATACCCTCTGAAATACCAGACTGAGCATAAACCCAGGATCTGAGCAGCTCCACCTCCAGGTGTGGTCACCTTCACCTCTCACTCCTGGAGCTGCAGTCTGGGGGTTTCAGGCTCTGAACAGTCACTGAGATCTTCAGGCTGGGATTTCTCAGAGCAGAACTGCACTGGGTCACTGGATCCACAGGGAGACCCAGAGCACGCTCAGGTTCAGAGCAGTGGTTTGGCTTGGAGCATTTCCATGCCCTTTAATCACAGCTGAGGTCCTTGTCCCTGGAAAAGGGACACCCCCAATTGTGTGTGGATGCAGGAGAAACCAGAGCACTCACTGGATTGCAATATCTGCTGCTTGCTGACAAAACACATGGAAAAAGTAAATGTATATTCAACACATTACCAACTTGTTTGATAGGAGTCATTTTTTTTTAGATCTGGGCGGGGGGGGGGGGGCTTTGGCAAAGATTTTTCAGTGGATATCTCAAAAATTTGGTGGTGTTCTCAGGCAGTGCAGGCAAACACCACCCAGGCTGCCAGGCCTCGTGTGTGCTGCATGCGTTTGTCCATCACTATAGAAACTGAAAGACAGAGAAAGAATAACATGAACAAAAGCAAAACGCATCCAATCCGTGAAGAAACACCTTGTCACACTCTGGGTTTGCTCAGACTCAAAGGACCAAAACCAAAGTGAATGAAGCTGGCCTGGGTGGAGCTGCTGAAGAGTTCCTGAAACAATTTTGGTTTGCCTTCATTTTCCTCTCTGTGGTACTAACCTGAGTTTTCTGGACACTATTAGTATTTACTAGTAGTAGACACTAGTGGTAGCTACTCACTAGTGTAGCCTCCAGCTTTAATGCTGGATTTATATATAAATACATGTGGCTTGATGTCTCTTTGTGGAGCAAACAACTCAAGTTCTTCCTGGCAAGATCTGAGTGCTCAGAGCAACTCCTCACCTGCCTTCCCAGGTGTTCCCAGTCAGGATCTCCAGCAGCAGCTACTAAAGGGAAAAAATGGCACAAAAGGGAAGAAATCAGTGTGGAGCCCTTAGCCAAACCCATCCCTAGTGTGCAGGAGGGACAGAACTGAGCTGGAATGGGTTTCTGTGCTCTCCTTTCAATGCCTCAGTGGGTTGAGGGTCAGCAGTGCTCTGGGGCAGGGTTAAAGCTGCTCAGGGGAAGGGATTTGGTGCCTGGAGAAGGCAGAGCCCAAGCCCCTTCCAGTCTCTGGCTGTTCTGAACCTGAGCCATGCTGAGCCCCAGTGCTGTGGTCACATTCCATCCCACCTCCTCTTAATGCAACCTCCTCTCCAGGATCAGCAAAAGTTTATTCCACCCGAATGGGAAGCCTAAAAAAAAATAAAATAAAATAAAAAAAAAATAAAAGGGGGGAATTAAATTTTTAAACAGGAAAACTGGAAAGGCTTAGAGAGGGAGATAAAGCACTGGGGTTTTATGGGATTTTTTTTTTCCTGTTTTTCCTTCCCTCCTCCTTTCCTTCCTGCTCTAACAACGATGAATCCCAAGCTCTGGTTGAGAGAGAGAGAAAGAGAGTGGCTGGGTGATTCATCGGGACTGAATCACAGTCGCTCTGCAGAGGAATTCGCTGCCTTTGCTGCCGCAGGTGCAGCTCCAGCCCTGCCCCGATCCCCGCTGCCCCTCCAGGAGCGGCGAGGGACAAAGTCAGCCCCAGGAGCAGCTCTGGGTGTGCTCCCCCTGCCCACCTGGGAGGGATTTGATCAAAAGGGAGCCCGAACAGGCTGAGTTCCTGAGGTTTTACCCACTGCGGGATCACGCAGCCTCCCACTCCCCCGGGAGAGAACTTTCCTTCTATTCCGTTTGAGATGCAAGCTTTCCACCTCTCTCCCAGATCTCACTAATTCCTGGGATCCTGCAGCAATTGGTGGCCAGAGCTAAGCTGGAAAATGGGGATGCAGCAGCTGAATTCCTGAGATTTCCCAGTGCTTGGGATTTTCTGAGGGACATCCCTCAGAGGAGAGGCAGGGGAAGAATTCAGGTCTGCAGCAGATTCACAGCCTCAGCTGGGTCGGTGCTTGTCCTTACACAGAACTTTGTCTCTCTGTTGTCGCCACCTCCTCTCCTCACATTATTCACACCCAGAACACTCTGGATTGCCAGGAATCCACACTCCCAGGCTCCTGGTAAAAGCGCTCAGCCAAGCCAAGGTGGGGAGCAGTTGCAAACTGAAATGATCAGAAGGAAAGGGATCACCCTGGTGATCCTGACCTGACAGGTTTCTAAAAAAAATCCAACTCCCCCTGCCTGCAGAGCACTCTGATCCACTCCCCACGTGTTATTTACAGCACTCCCTGCAGACACAAACCCTAAAACCTGCCCAAGGCAGGTCTGACTCTCAGCTTTGAAGCAGAACATTTGGGGTCACTTTTACCAGTGTCACCATCAGAAGAACATTTGGGGTCACTTTTACCAGTGTCACCACCAGAACATTTGGGGTCACTTTTACCAGTGTCACCATCAGAAGAACATTTGGGGTCACTTTTACCAGTGTAAGCATCACTGTTCATTGTACAGACACCGTGAGCTCAGCTGTCGTTGCAGGGGCAAGGAATTATTTCACAGGCATTGAAAGACCCTCTCAGAGTGACCCTTGGAGATATTTGTTATCTCAGGACCAGAGGTGGAATCAAAGCAAGGGGCAAACATGTCAGCATCATCTGGAGAGTCAGAGCTGGAGGCAAATCCCACTTTTACAATGCCTGGGCTGCAAACTACTAAACAATCCCTCAGAAATTTAAGGGTGAGACTCCTTCTGGGAGAGCTCTGAGTCCTGGGCCATCTCAGTCTCTCTCCACAGGCCACGGAAGTGTGACAGAACTTTCCATTGTTTTCTTTTAACAGTGGTTTTGTGGTGTTTTTATTGCACTTGGTTCTCTGCTCCAGCAAGGAAGTCTTGGAAGCAAAAGTCCTTCCTGGGAAGCAGAAATCCCCCTGCTGCCACCACCCCAGTGCCGAGGGGTGGTCGGGTGTTTGTCCTGCTGTCCTGCAGGAGACACTGCCGGGCCACACGGGGGGCACCAGGGACAAGAATCCAGGGAAGATTTCCTGGGAAGAGAGGGAAAGCTGAGCTGGGACAGCAGTGCCACCTCTGCCTCTGGAGCTTTCCTCCCGCTCAGAGGTGACAGAACTCCCTTCCCTACCCCAGTGTCTTGGGTTGTGGAGCCAGGGGTGTGTGTTCTATTTCATTTGTTAAAAGCAGTTGGGGAGATGTTTTTCTTTCTCTCTTGTAACTCTGGGGGGGAAGGGGGGGGTGTGGATGCCTTCTGATAATGGGCCAGCTGTTAAAACCAGGTGGTCCTCCCTCCAGGGGGATATTTTTCTGCTAATGGGCCATTAACACCTCCCCAAACTAACACATCCACATTTCGTCATCCCATTGTGAGATGCTCCACCCGGGGAGGGGGGCAACCATTCCTACCTGGATAAAACTGAGACACAGGAACATGAAGGCATCTGGCTTCACCCAGTTCCTGGAGGAAGACTGGACCCCTTCTCACCACCACTGGACCCTTGTTCTACAGGATCATCTCTACTCCACCAGAACCACATCTGCCACTCCAGGAGGATTCACTTTTGGACTGCTTCCAACACCCTGACCAACAGGGTGTCAGGTTGTAGCTCTGACTCTGTCAGAGTTCTCCAAAATTGTTATTTGCTTGTTTCCTTGTTTGGTTGGGTGGTTTTGTTTTTCTACTACATTTCTATTGTTAAAATTCCTAGTAAAGAACTGTTATTCCTATTCCCAAATCTTTGCCTGAAAACCCTTAATTGCAAAATTAAAATTTGGTGGGGGGTGAGGGGTTTACATTCCCCACTCTAAGGGAAACTCCAGCTTTCCCTGGCAGATACCTGTCTTTCCAAACCATGACACCCCGGCAGAGCACAGGGGTGAATTCCTGGGATGTGGAGCCCTCCTGGGCTGCCTCATTGCCTCATTTCCATGCAGATGAGGCTGTGTGTAATTCCATGGGATCGCAATTCCATGCGGGCACGGGGAACTGATGCGGGCTGTGAGTAAGAGAGCCGAGTGAATCACTCATCATGGATTATTGATAGGATTAATTTTACCTCTTTTTCTGCTCTCAGGATGCCCACAACGCCCCCATCCCCTCCCCCGAATTTATTTTCCCCCCTCTTTTCTGGAATATTTCTGGAGACAAAGTAGATTAAAGCCCAGTAATTTTTCTCCTCTTTGCTGGGCTGGATGAGATGTTTGCTGTCAGGTTAAGCCTTGCAGACTCTCCCTGGAAGTGCCTTCTCTGCTGGCATCACACCCCGTGGATTCATTCACACTGGTTCTGCACACCAGCTCTGCTCCAGGCAGGGCATCCTGAGAGCAGGGCATCCCCAGCTCTGCTGGCATTGGTGTGCCCCCTCCCTGGCTGTGACAAATTCCTGTCTGGGCCTGGCTTCCCAGGGCCACCCCGGGTGCTTTGGGAGGGTTTTCCCCCAGAGGCCGAGGATTGCTCCTTGGAGATGGCTGCAAACCCCGCTGGAGCCCCGGGCTGCTGTTTCCATGGCAGCACGAGGCCGATTCCACTCGTGGATGGATGAAACACGAACCAAAATAAACCTGCAGAGCTTTCTCCCCTCCCAGCCGTGGCCTTCGGGGACCCTCCAGCCTTTGCTCCCTGCTGTGGCTTTGGGTCCCTGGGGCTGCTGCAGCTGTGTGAGCACTCCCTGCGCTGTCTGGGGCTTCTGTGGGATGCAAAACCAATTCCCCAGGTCCTTCACCCGCTCAGTGAGGCAGCATCACTTCTGATGATTGATTCCCTATCAAAGATCCCGAATACAGAAGGGAAAAGGAGGAGAATTCTTTATTCTGGGCTGTTCAAACCCCTCCTGCCAACCTCCAGAGGTAAAACCAGTCCATGCCCAGGGCAGGGAGTCCTGAGCTCAGCTCCACCTCCCACAGTGGTTTCCTCACTTTCCTTTTCTGTTCCCAGGTGTCCTAGGTTACAATGTAAAATTGTGCCCAAGGTCTGTATTCTATCCCCATGAGCCGTTGGAGCCAAGGTGGGGCAGTGTTCTCCTTATCTTCTGTTAACGAGCCCAACAATGCCTTCCCGGAAGATGTTATCTCTGGTTAATGGGCCATCAAGGACCCATTTGCATGACTCATAGGATGAAATCATTCCATTGTGAGATGCTCCGCCCAGGGGGAGGAGCCAAGCATTCCCACCTGGATAGAATCCAGGGTTTGAGACATCACAAGCAGCTTCTATCCACTGAACTCTTAGAGGAGACAAGAGCTACCAGATGTTTCTACAGGAATCACTGCTTTGACAAGAACATCTCATCTGGATTCCTGGAGGAAGACTGGACCCTTCTCACCATCACTGGACCCTTCTCTCTTAGGATCATCTCTGCTCCAGCGGAACCACATCTGCCACTCCAGGAGGATTTCCGGACTGCTTCAAACACCCTGACCAACAGGGTGTTAGGTTGTATCATTCCATTTATTTCACCTTTTTTCCTCTCTTCTTCTATTAAATTGTATCTCTGACTGGGAGTCTCACTGGTTTTGCTTTCAAACCAGCACACCAGGACGACATCCAGGGATCTGCAGGACAGGAGTTAAGCCAGAGCTGCCCATCCCTGGGCTGTGCTACCCACAGCTTTAGGTCAGGCTTTGATAAGAAGGACACAGGGCTTTACCTCTCTCTGGCTGGGGCTCAGCTGGGATTTGCCCAACCAGCCCCTGGGTCCAATAAATGCAGACAATTCAGTGTTTGCCTTCCAGGAAACAAGCACCAGGAGTTCCCCACCCAAATTCACCTCACCTCGTGTGCCACCTTTAACCTTCAGCCATTTTCACATCTCCTTTCTACACTTTCCACCCTGGTTTGGGCAAAACTCATGGCAACGTGCAGAAAGCCTTGAGGGGCAAGTCATCCTGCAGCTCCCACCTCCACTGCAGGGATTTTAAGCTGAAAGGGCACTGAGGATGGGCTGGGCACAGGGCAGGGAGGGCTCAGCAAGAGGAAATCACCTTTCACCAGCAGCAGCTGCTGGGCTTCCTCTCTGGGGCCACACACAGTTATTTGCACCAATGCAGCTTCTAGAGTGACAAAAAAGAGGAAATAAAATAAAATAATGTAATAAAATAAAAAATAGAATAAAATAATAAAATATAAAATAATAAAATAAAAATTAATAAAATAATAAAATAAAATATAAAATAGCATAAAATAATAAAATAAAAATGAATAAAATAAAAATAAAATAATATATAAAATATATATATAAATATATATATAAAATAATAAAATTTAATATAGATATTAAATTATTAAAAATATATATAAATATATAATAATAAAAATAAAATAAAGCAAAACAATAAAATAAAATATAAAATAAAAATAAATAAAATAATATATAAAAAATAAAATAATTGGTTGCTTGTGGTCCAGCCACAGCCCAAGGCATCCCCAGGGTGGGGACAGTGTGACACAACAGTGCCAGCCTGTGGCAGGTGACACTTGGGTCACCCTCACCCCTCACCTGCCCTGCCTTAGGGGTTTCATCATTTGGGGGCAAAGCAGAACTGCCCCATCCCTGTCCCCACGAGCTGCCCCAGCAGAGCAGGGGGGCAGGGGACACTGCCAACACTCACATTTACAGGAAATATTTGGAAGAGAAGGCCAGCCCTTGCTGAAAGCTCAAAGATCCAATGAAATGCCCTTTTTTATTTAAAAAAGAATAAATTGATGTAAGGTAGAAAACACAGTTTCCTTAGTAAGGATGCTCTGAAATAGCAACAGCTTTGAGGTGTCAGCATTCAGCACTTTTATTTCTGCTTGGCTCTGAACTTTGGGATCTGTTATCCACTGCCTGCCTGGGAGCCTCAACTGCTGCCTGGCTTGGCAGGTATTTTACAATACATTTAATCTTTATATAGAAACCACAATTGTGCCTTCTGAAACACTCCCCAGTCACCAAAGAGAGAAAACAAAAGAGACATTTTCTTCTGGTGGCGCTCTTTTTTTTTCAGCCTTTAGACTTTAAAAAGCACCTTTTCTGCAGCTCTTTTTCTATAGCCATGTGGGTTATATACTTTTTTGTTTGTTTGTTTGTTTTAAAGATGCAATTACCTATAAAAAGCCATCTCCATGAACTGTTGTGGTTCCCAAGAGTCCAGGTACCCACCTGAACACCCTAAAATGGTGAAATATGAAACCAGACTGCAGGATTTTTAATAAATGCCAAGGGCAGCAGGTGACCAGAGCTGCTCCAGTGCAGGTGGAACTGGAGTCCAATTTAATGCTCGTGCTCTAAGCTCACCTCCTCCTGATTCAGGGGTTTTCAGCTCCTTTCCTGCCCTTCTTTGAGCCTTTTCTGACTCTCCTGGAGGCCAAGAATGCCAGAGGGTTTCCTTGCTGCCAAACAGGGGGGCACAAACCTCCCTTTGCTCCTCTTGTGCCCCTCATCACAGAATCACAGAATTTCTAGGTTGGAAGAGACCTTCAAGATCATCGAGTCCAACCCATGCTCTAACACCTCAACTAGACCACAGCACCCAGTGCCACATCCAGGCTTTGTTTAATACATCCAGGGATGGTGACTCCACCACCTCCCCAGGCAGGCCATCCCAGTACTTTATCACCCTTTCTGTGAAAAACTTTTCCCCAATATCCAACCTATATTTCCCTTGACACAGCTTGAGACTGTGTCCTCTCCTTCTGTCAGTTGTTGCCTGGAGAAAGAGACCAACCCCCAACTGACTACAACCACCCTTCAGGGAGTTGTGGAGAGTGGTAAGATCACCTCTAAGTCTCCTTTTCTCCAGGCTGAACAACCCCAGATCCCTCAGTTGTTCCTCACAGGGTTTGTGCTCCAAGCCCCTCACCAACCTCGTTGCCTCCTCTGGACGCGCTCAAGCATCTCAATGTCCACCCTGAACTGAGGGGCCAGAGCTGGACACAGCACTCAGTGTCCACCCTAAACTGAGGGGCCAGAGCTGGACACAGCACTCAAGGTGTGGCCTCACCAGTGCTGAGTACAGGGGTAAGAATGATCTCCCTGCTCCTGCTGGCCACACCATTCCTGATCCAAGTGTATCATGTATCACATCATGGTGCCACCTTCTGCCTGAGCTGGACCACCACCTCCTCTCTGCACTTCTGGCCTTGTTCCAGGGAAGCTCCCTGCAGCTGAGCATCCAATCTCCTCCAGGCTTTGCTTCCTTAATGATTTTTAATCTTGACAATTCACGGATTTGTTGTTGTTATTGCCAGCAAGTGCCTCAGCCTCCCAGAGGACAGCACCAATTAGGGGGGCAGAGCAGAGCCCTGGGCTGTGACAGGGCCATGTCCTGCCCCTGTTTTCCTCACTCAGAAGGAATTTCCCTCATGGAAAAGACAGCCAGGCCTTGGAAGTGCCCAGGGAGGTTTGGAGTGCTCATCCCTGGAGGTGTCCCAGGAGGGGCTGGAGGTGGCACTCAGAGCTCTGGGCTTTTCAAAATGCTTTTCAAAATCTTTTCTCAAAATCCTGGAGGGCTTTTCCAGCCCCAGTGGTGAGTCTGAGTGACCAAAGGCACGTCAGGAAGCAGAGCTCAGGCTTGTAAGGAGCATCAGCAGGCAGGAGGTGGCTGTCACTTCCTGGGCAGTGACAGGGGACAGCAGGATTTGTCACTGAGGAGCCCAGGCTGGGCTCCCAGGGTGGGGCCCTGACCTTCCTCCTCTCTCTGATGGAACAAGGGGCCCTGATCTGTCTCCACTCCTGAGGGATTTGCTGATTGAAAGGCAGAAAAGCACCAGACACAAAGTGGGACAATTGGGCTCCATCCAGCTCCTCTCCATCCAGGATCAGAAAGGGCCAAAGGGCAGAGCCAGCTCAGTGGAAAGCAGCAATTACAGGAAGATTTCCCAGTCCCTGGGCTGTCTCCTGTGTTTTGTAGGAGATCACAGAGCCCTCAGCCCCTGCTGTCTGTGAGGGTGCTGGGCACTGCAGGAATTGTATCCAGAGTAATTTCCCTCCTCAGATCATTTCATCCTGTCCTTCCCCTTTTTCTGTCCCTCTGCAAGAGCTGACAGCTTCTCCCAGGCCTCCTCTGCTGGCTCCTCTGTCACCAGTGATGCATTAACTGCCCCAACCTTGACTTTCATCCCAGCAAACCCAGTGCCATCACCTGCAGCTCCCTGCTCCATCTCTCCAGCTCGGTTTTGACTGCTGGGGGAAGTGCACCCGGGCAGATAAGCACATGCTGGCAGCACCCTAATTGCCTTAGAGCAGTTAGAGAGCTGCAGAAGCAGCTCCTTGCCATGACAGGAGGTGTTTTTCCAGGAACAGGCGCTGGGAGTGAGGGGGAGAACCCTCTGTGCAGCAATCAGTGTCTCCAACGCTTTCCAGAGGGGAAGCAATCAGCACCAGCCACAACCTTTACTCCTTAAACTTCCCCAGAGGGAACATTTCAAAGCATCAAAGGGATTTAAAGCTGCCCAGCTGCTGCTGAGCCATAATTAACAGCTGCACTGTCAGCTCCGACTGCGGCTGACAAAGCCTCAGCAGCAAATCCTCTTTTTATCACACTGCTGGAGTATTTATAGAGCCACAGCCAGGCAGGGGGCAGAGGGAGGAGGAGAGCAGGTGAGCTGCTTACCAGGGGGGATAACATTTGCTTTCAGCTGCCTGGCCTTTCCTCAGCCCCTGGGGGAGCTCCAGGAGGGATCCTGGGGTGCAGCCTTTGGCTCTGGGATGGAGTGGCAGCTCCTGGGGCCATTCCCCAGCTGGGGCATTGGCAAACAGGGCTGGGATCCTCAGCAGGAGCCCTTCCACCACCTGGAATTGCCCCTTCCTGCTCTCATCTGCCTCCTCCAGGAGACCCAAGGGATGGAGGCCAGGCTGCCCTTCCACAGCTCTGACTATAAACTGACCTTGGACTGTGTTATTTGTCCCTCTTCTGTGACATTTACAGCCCTGGGCCTCTTCACAGAAAGTGATACAAAAGCAGCAATTCTCCTTGAGTGCCTGGGCAGAGCTTGGGCACAGGAGGAGCTCTGGGTCCCAGGGCTGGGAATGCTGGAGCTGGAGGGATGGGAGAGCTGGGTAAGGGCTGCCAGCAGGATCCCAGGAGCTGGAGAGGACAGGGAGGGAGGTTCTCACCCCTGAAAGCTGCTGGGTGTCTCTGTGCTGTTCTCCCAGCTCTGCCACCTGCCCAGGTGAAGATCCGTGCCCCGTTGCAGGATCCCTGCTCTGGATTGCACCAGGCTGTGCCAAGGAATTGCCAGCACTGGGTTTATTTCCTTCTGTGCCTTTATCACCCTGCTGAGACCATAAATAGTTCTCAAGTCTAACTAAACCAGTTTCATTTTCTCCATAAACAGTCTTGTAAAGAAAATGATGGCAATGCTGTTCAGAAGGGGGAGGGTAACAGGAGTTTTTTACTGCCTCACCCCTGAAGTGCCCCATTCCTCTTTGTTCTGTGGCTGCTGTCACTCCCTGGGCAGTTTCCTCATGCTGGGATGGCCTGAGAGGATCCTTGGAAAAAGCTCCTGGGAGCTGCATCCCACCCACACCTGGAGCACAAATATCCATCCCTCCCTGCAAGGAGATCTTGGGTCACTTGAGCTCCCCTGGCACAGCCTTGTCCTAAGGACTGCAAGCATCCGGGCACACCATTTAAAATCAGATTTAAATCAGTTTTAAATCCATTTAAAGCCACCTTTTAAGCACAAAAAGGCATTTTCCTGAGCATAGCCACAGGTTTCTTTTTCCACACACTTTATTTACAGCTGTGTCCCATCCCTGGGCTTCCAAGCCACAGCTCCCTCCAGCAGGATTTCTTCGGGGGTGGGAATGGGATGATGCTCACGGACCCTGTCCATGGCAGGGATGGAATGTGATGAGTTTGGGATCCCTGTCCATGGCAGGGATGGAATGGGATCAGTTTGGGGTCCCTGTCCATGGCAGGGATGGAACAGGATGAGTTTGGGGTCCCTGTCCATGGCAGGGATGAAATGGGATCAGTTTGAGGTCCCTGTCCATGGCAGGGATGGAATGGGATCAGTTTGGGGTCCCTGTCCATGGCAGGGATGGAATGGGATCAGTTTGGGGTCCCTGTCCATGGCAGGGACGGAATGGGATCAGTTTGGGGTCCCTTCCCGAATTCCCGGCAATTCCCGGCCCCGCTCGCGGCTCACCCGCGCCCCCCAGCGCCCACGCGGGGCAGGCGCAGCTCCCCCGCCCGCCCCTCCTCGGGACGGATCCCGAGCTCAGCCCTCCCAAAATCCTCTCCCCACCCCTCTGCCCCATCCCGAGCTCAGCCCTCCCAAAATCCTCTCTCCACCCCTCTGCCCCATCCCGAGCGCAGCCCTCCCAAAATCCTCTCTCCACCCCTCTGCCCCATCCCGAGCTCAGCCCTCCCAAAATCCTCTCCCCACCCCTCTGCCCCATCCCGAGCTCAGCCCTCCCAAAATCCTCTCCCCAGCCCTCTGCCCCATCCCGAGCTCAGCCCTCCCAAAATCCTCTCCCCACCCCTCTGCCCCATCCTGAGCGCAGCCCTCTCCAAACCCCCTCTCAAAATCTCCTCCCCAAACCCTCTCCCCAGCCCTCTGCCCCATCCCAACCTCTGGCAGAACATCCCAGCCCCTCCTGCGCGCTCCGACGGCACCAACACCGACCCTGCTCCCGAGCCCATCCATCCCCGCTGGAAAGCTTTCCTCGCACCCAGGGCTACAAAGACGCCTGGGAGTTCCCGTCCTGGGGCTGCGGGAGAGCAGCCGGCTTGTCCCGGCTCTCCCGCTGGTGCCAGCGCTCAGCAAACTGCACGGCATCGTGGATGCTGTGGAAGGCCAGCTGCCCCCCGGCACCGCCTGCCTGGCCAGCCCAGCCTCCGTCCCGGAGCCGCTGGCGGATGGAGGGGTTGCAGTTGGCCAGGAGCAACTGGACACCGACCTCCTTGTAGTCGCGGTGTGTCTCCTTGAGCACAGAGAGACCCGCGGTGTCTATGAACTGCATGGCCCCGCAGTCCAGGATGAGGGTGTGCATGTCTGTGCAGGGGGGGCAGGCATCGGCTGCAGGTTTATCCTCCCTTCTCCTGGCCTGTTTCAGGCAGCCAAAGCCGGTGTTCCAAACGCCCCTGCTGCTGCCTGGCTCTGTGTTTGCCCTGGCAGCCAGCAGGACGGGATTGACCCCGGTTTTCTGGTACAGCACGGCCTTGAAATAATCCTTGTTGGCGTAGTAGAGGGAGCACTCGAAGCGGAAGATTTTGACGTTGGCGATGCTGCTGAGCTGTTTGTAGGTGGCCTGGTCCTCGTAGATCTCCCTGTTGCTGACCTTGCCCAGGAGCGTGGCGCGGGGTCTCTGCGTGCGGAAGATGATGCAGAGCAGGGCGAAGCAAACGCCCACCAGGAGCCCGATCTCCGTGGTGACCAGCGTGGAGCACAGCATGGTCGCCCACCACACGGCCGTGTCCAGCTTGCTGAGCTGCCACATCCTGGGGGTGTCACGGAACGTCCTGAGGCCGCCCCGCAGGTTGACGATGGTGACCACCCCCAGGATGGAGGTCTGGAGCGAGTAGAAGAGCGGGGAGATCCACAGCAGCACCAGCAGCAGCACCAGGGAGGTGACCAGCCCGGACACCTGGGTCTGGCTGCCCGTGGATTCCTTCAGCAGAGTCTTGGTCAGGGCGGCAGAGCTGGCAAAGCAGTAGAAGAAGGAAGGGATGAGGTTGCACAGGCCGATGGCGATCATCTCCTGGTTGGCGCTGACGGCGTAGCCGTGCTTCTTGCCAAAGATCTCTGCCAGGGACACGGTCATGGCAAAGCCGATGACGGCGATGGGCAGAGCATCCAGGGCCAGGCTGGGGAGCAGGCTGATGTCTGGGACAGTGGGTCTCCTGAAGCCGGTGGGGATGTCCCCACACACGGCGGCCTTGTAGCGCTGCTGGAAGTCAAAGTAGTGGGAGGCGGCCGTGGCCACGATGACCACCAGCAGCTCGATGGGCAGCGGGGCCTTCATCCTCTCCTTGTAGCGCTCGTTGAGCTCCTTGACCGGCACGATGATGGCCAAGGCCACCAGGCTGGTCAGCAGGTCGCAGATGTTGGTGTTGTGGATGTACCTGAACAGGTCCACCCAGGTGAGGATGAAGGAGCCCACCCCCTCGTGGCGAGGGATTTTCAGGCCCAGCAGGTATTTCATCTGGGAGGTGATGATGGTGAGGCTGGAGCCAGTCACGAAGCCACCCAGCAGAGGCTCTGACAGGTAGACAGCCACGAAGCCCATCTGTAAAACCCCCAGCAGGATCTGAAAAGCAAACCAGCCACAGCTTTAGCAGGGGTGGGAAGGGCTGGAAGGGCTGGCTGGCAATTTATGTCACTTTGCTGCCACTTTAGGAGCTCTGGCTACTCTGTGCATGTGCTGAGCATCCCATGTGAGGAATTTGTCTTCAGGAGTTAATCTGGGGTAGGGAAAACCAAGATAATTAAACACTTTAACAGTGTTAAACACTACCTTTAACACTTCCTGGTGGCTGGGGATGCCACACAAAAAAGCCTGCGAGGTCCCTGCTGCTGCCTCCTCACCAGCAGCCCCATCAGAGCAGCTCTGGGTGTGATCACTCAGTTGTGACGCTCCAAATTTTAGTTGTCCCAGTGGAAAAGCCTGGAACTGCTCAGTGACAGCTCGGCCTGGGCAGTGGGGACACTGCCAGGGAGCACGGCAGGGTTCTTGAGGGTGGTCCTTGTCAGTCCCAAACCTGCTCTAAGCTGATCAGCTGCAGGACTGAGGTGGTGGGAAGGTGGTTCACAGACTCCTCTCCTCTCCTCTCCTCTCCTCTCCTCTCCTCTCCTCTCCTCTCCTCTCCTCTCCTCTCCTCTCCTCTCCTCTCCTCTCCTCTCCTCTCCTCTCCTCTCCTCTCCTCTCCTCTCCTCTCCTCTCCTCTCCTCTCCTCTCCTCTCCTCTCCTCTCCTCTCCTCTCCTCTCCTCTCCTCTCCTCTCCTCTCCTCTCCTCTCCTCTCCTCTTTTCCTGTGTCTGATCCTGAGGATGTTTCAGACACATCCAGGGACCTGCCTATCCCACGGAGGAGAACAACCCCCATTCAGCTGTGCTTGCACCTCTAAAATCACTGCATTCACAAATATTCAAGGGTGTCAAGGCCTAGAAATGTTTCTCGGGACTCTTAAGTCTGAACCAACACTTAGAGATCTCAAACTCAGAGAAAACTCCCCGGGGAGGAAACAGCACAAGAGCCAACATTCCTACCTGGTAGAGCCCGACCAGAAAGCTCAAGGACAGGGCCACGGTGATGGCGTAGCAGCTCCTGTCACAGGCCTCTGTCCCGTTGCTGGGGGAGCTGGAGTTGTCCCCGCTGTCCCCGTACCCTGCCAGCTGCAGGTGGCGCGTCACCGACTGCCCCACCATCAGGCACAGCACCCCGAAGGAGCCCACGCTGGCGTGGCGCGAGGTGGCCGTGGCCGCGTAGATGATGTTGCAGAAGAAGTTGGTGTAGATGCCGTAGATGGGGTCCTGGTTGGCCAGGAGGGAGTAGGAGATGGACTGGGGGATGGCCACGATGCCCACCAGGAGCCCTGAGACCACGTCCCCCAGCAGCTGGGTCCTGGGGCTGTAGCGGGGCAGCCACTCCAGCACGGGGAGCAGGCGGCACAGGGCGGCGCTCAGCCCCCCCAGCCTGCACCTGCAGGCAGCCCTGGCCTTCTCCAGGATGAGCTCCCTGCCGCTGCAGCCCGTGGGCTGGTGCTCCTCCAAGGTGACAAATGTGGCAGGAGCCTCCTGTGGCCTGAGGGAGCCCGGGGTGTCTTTGCTGGGTGCTGGCTCCTGGCTGGACGTGTCCTCCATGGCTCCAGGGGAGTTAAGGCAGGAGAGCAGGCAGGCATGAGGGGTCTGCTGGGATGGCCTGGGAGGATCCTTGGAAAGAGCTCCTGGGAGCTGCATCCCACCCTCACCTGGAGCACCTGGAGCACCTGGAGCACATGGAGCACCTGGAGCACCAATATCCATCTCTCCCTGCAAGGAGATCTTGGGTCAGTTTAGACCCCCAGCACAGCAGGGGCTTTGCTTAGCTCCAGGGCTCGTGGCATGGATAGACAGATAAACAGATAAATAAATATAATAAATAAATAAATAAATAAATAAATAAAACATAAATAAAAATAAAATATAATTATGTAAATATATAAAAATATAAAAATATATAAACATATAAATATATAAATATATAAATATATAAATAAAGCAAAATAACCTCAGACAAATCAAACAAAAGCATTTTCCCAAGGCTGATTTTAGTTGTTGTCACTTACAGACCTGCTTAACCCCAACCCCCAAATCAGGGGCAGAGCTACAGAGCCCCCCCCTGCTCTTTCCACATTCCTCTTGTTTTGAGGCAGGAACTTCACTGAATTTCATTGAATTTCACTGAAATTTCACTGAAAATTTACTGAAATTTCACCGAATTTCATTGAATTTCACTGAATTTCAATGAAACTAAAACTCCTTCAAGAACTCTGACTGCTGTCAAGACGCTGCTACTTAGGCAAATCTTATTTTGGAAATCTTAAGATATTTCAAAGGATACTTTAGGAGTCAAGATGTGGGTAAGGGAGATAATTTGCTAATTATTTTTTCCTTCAGCATGACGTAATTTTAAATTGCATTAGTGGCTTAATTCAGCCAGGGGCTCCCATCTACAGAAGAAAACCATCCTGGCTATTTCAGGCTGTTAAAGTAACAGGGACACCTTTCAGAGCCACTCCAAGTTTTTTCAGTCAAAATGCAGCTGCAACAAAAAAACACTTTTTGTGACAACTGAACAAGAGACAGAGAGAAAAACACTCCTGAGGGGAGACCCAGAGTGGCTGTGGTTTGGACCTGAACTGGGATGAGGAGAAATCCCATTCCCCTGCCCTGCACACATCACCAAATCTTACCTCTGGCTGCAAATTGGGTGTTTCCTCACCACCTGGAGCTTCTCCCCTGGGGACAGGCCTGCCCCCACCTCGCAGCACCCCTTGGGCAGAGGAAAACCTGGCTCGTGTGCCACCTCCCTTGGGATCTGAGCTCCTGAGCCAAGCCTTGTCTCTTTTATCTCTGTCCAGCTGCTGGAAGCGGTGCAGCCCGCCAAGCAGAGCTGTGTTTGGAAAACAAACACCATTCTGAGAGGGTATTTTGGCTGACAACTTGGTCTGGACACCAAGAATGATTGAAGGGGCTTAGAGAAGTGCTGCTGCCAGATAAGAGGATTGCATGGATCTGGAGAAGTGTTTGCTAAACAAGGGGAAGGATGGGAAGAAACCTCCCTGCTCTGCCCCTCTCTGAACTGAGCGAGCTCAGGTCCTGCTGGGCTTCTCTGCTCAGGTTTTCATCTATTCTGGACAAGCTTTTGTGCCAAAAACCAAAAAGCAAAGCTCGTTCCAGAATGACTTTCCTTTCCTGGTAGAGGCTCTGTAAAGCAGAGAGCAAAGCTGTGGTGACACAGGTTGTTTCGGGGAGACAGCAGAACCCCTGGATGTGTCAAATCCTCACAATCCACATTTTTGCAGAGCCTTTTAGAGAAGGGGTTTTGCTGTGCAGAAACACAACAGGGAAAAGAGCAGGGTTGTGTTATTTGGTAGGTAAAGGTGAGCAATTGCAGCAGCAGCCAGGAAAAAAAAAAAAAGGACTGTTCATCACCCTGAAGGGAAAGAACAGCCTCATAAATACCAGCTGGAACTGCTGTGCCCTTGTCAGCTGTGCCAAGGACCTCCACCAGACCTCTCAGCACCTCTCCCACTCCCCTGCCTCTGCCTCCTTCTTCTCCACCTCTTCTCCACTGACCTAGCCCAGATTTTTCTGGCATGCCCCGTGCAGCTGGGTAAATGCCTGCCAGACAGGTACCTTGGCCTTTGCTGGAGTGGGGCTGAGAGCTCACAGAGTTCTGAGAGCTGGAACTACCACAAGGTTTGGATGTAGATGCTGGAGAGACACCCCAAGGGAAGAGAAGGGGAAAACCAGCATCCTGAGCCACATTTATCTCATCAGGGCAAGTCTGGAGCTCAGTAATTAGGAGTAAATAAATAAGAAACATCCGTGTTCTCTGGCAGCAGGAGAAAATGAGAGCACATGGGAGGGAGGCAGCTGCTCAATGTTTTTATCTATTTATATCAATTATTTTTTTTTTCTCTGCCATTCCTCCACAGCTCATGTATTTTTCAGGTGCATCATTGAGAGTTCCCCTTTCCCTTCCCCTGCCCTCAGTAACAGACTCTGTCTTTCCTTTGCCTTGTCACTCCTCCTGTCCTGAAAAGATGATCCTTTCAAACCCTTTGTAATTATTTCTAGTTCCAGCTCATTTTGTGCCTTGGTCTGGATGATGTGGTCTCTACTCACTCACTTTCTTTTTCCATCTTCTTCCCTAGCAAATGACCCAAATTTCCATTTTCTCGATGAATCCTTCATCTTGAAATTCACTGAAGAGCTGGCCAGGCTGGACTTCTGATTGTTCCCTGGGATGAAGCACAGCTGAGCACAATCCATCCTTGAGGTTTGATATTATTTAGGAAGATCCAGCTCTGGATCTCTGCCCTGTCCACCACAAAAACGGGGCAAAGCACTTTTTTCCACATTGTTGGCAGGATTTAGGTTACCTCCAGCCTCCAGCCTGCTGCCACTGTTTTTCCTTCCAAATTCCACCTTCATTTATGTATTCTGGAGCTCTTTTATTTGTTAAGATTTCCTTCAGGCCCTGATGGAGCTCGGGAAGCCCTGGCAGAGCCCTGCTCTTCCTCCTCTCTGAGGTTTCTGCCTCCAAGCCTTCCCTGCCTTCCTCCCCTGGAGCTTTTGGCACAGCTCTGTGTCTCACCTGCCTGCAGTGCCTGTGGGATGGAGGGATGGATGGATGGGAAACTGCTCTCACACCATGCCAGGAATAAAAACTTTGGATTTCATGCTCTGGAAACCAGAGGGGGCCGTGTCAGTGCAGGCAGGGTCCTGTCTCCTCTTGCATTGTCCAAATCCATCTGTGCAGCCCAGCCTTGCCCAGGATGGAGCTGAGCATGGAGTGAGTTTATAGTGGCAATAAAGAGCAAGCCTTGGAGATGCTTTTGGAAACAAACTGTTCCAGCTGTGCTGACCTTGCCTGGGGAAGGCAGCACAGCCTTGGGTGCCTCAAGGTCACCTGAAGTCCCCTGGTGGGTTTCCTTTTTGTCATGCATTTCCTACAGCCAACGTGAAACTTTTGTGTTTTCTGCCCTTGCCTCAGCTCATCCGGAAAAAGGAATTGCAGAGATTGTCCCCAGTGTCACCAAGGGTGCTCTACAGCCCCTCTGCTGGGATGGAGGACATGGAGTGGCCTCTCCTCAGTGCCCACAGCCAGAATTTCCAGCACAGAGAACCAAACTCATGGGGAAACCAGCAGGGACAAGGAGCTTGAGAACTACAAAAATCATGGAATGTTTAAAAGTATGGAATGTACTGAAATAGATATTTATTATTTGAGTATACAAAAGCATCTGGGAATTTGAATGCAAGGAAAGGGAGAAAAAAGTCCTAGGGGATCCAGTGCAGTGAAAAGGTGGAGACACATTTCTATTTCTATTTCATACTGAACTGGAACCCAGCCCAGGCTGTTTGGCGTTGTTAGGGGGGTGAGGTCTGGCACAGGGGGCCCAGAAAAGCTGCCCCATCCCTGGAAGTGTCCAAAGCCAGGTTGGCCAGATCTTGGAGCAACCTGGTATAGTGGAAGGAGTTTGGAATGAGATGATCTTCCAACTCAGTGAAGAATTTTCTCCTCATACCTGATGTAATCCCCTGCCACGTGACAAGATTGGATCTTCCATCAGATTTCAAACAGGAGAGGCTTTCTCCCAGCACTCAAACATTGGGGTGCTGTCACAGGGTGTGCTGGGAGTCAGCAGGTGTGGGAAAAGGGGTGATGAAGCTTCTTCATGAGGAGGTGCTGCAAAAGCTGGAACAAAGTGCTCAGAAGTTGGTGTGGGAGGGCTCTGAAGGGGCCCTGGGACACCTTTCCCAAGCAGCCCCCAGACCCAGGGGAGGGGGCTGGGGGATCCCACCAAGGACAGGAGGGTGCATGGGCAAGGATTAATCAATCCCAGGTAAGGCAGAGCCTAAAGCAGCACAGGTAAAAGTGCTGCTGGCTGAACCTGCTTATCTCAGCCCTGAACCAGACTCATTTTGCTGGAGGCAGTGGCTGTTCTCTGCTTTTCAGGAGGAAGCTCCTGGGGGCATTCCCCATAACCTGAGTGCTCCTTCTGCTCTGTTGGCACCAACACCAAAATTGCAGCCTGTGCACAGAGGTCCCCTGAGGTAAAAGGCAGCCTTAGGTAAAAGCTGAGCCATGCTGGGCCAGGAAAGTCTTTTCCATGGCTCAAGGACACATTTGCAGATGTAATGTCACAGGAGCTGCCCAGAACTGCCCTCACAGCTGCTCGCAGCTTTTTCTGGCTCTTACTGGCCACGACCTGAGCCTGGGGTGGAATCACAGAATCAAAGGGAAGGGACCCACAAGGACCATCAAAGTTCAGCCCCTGGCCCTGCCCAGACCCCCAACAACCCCACCCTGGGCATCCCTGGAGCGCTGTCCAAGCTCTCCTGGAGCTCTTATGCCCATTCCCTGGGGAGCCTGGGCAGTGCCAGCACCCTCTGGGGGAAGAACCTTTCCCAAAATCCAACCTGAGCCTGCCCTGGCACAGCTTGATTTATCTCAAGGAACACTGGAACACATGGCAGCAGAGTATGCTGCTTTATTTTTTCCTCTTTGCTTTCAGAACTAAAAGCCCCCGCAGATGTTCCCTCCCAAATTTGCCCTAAACCAAAACAGTAACACCACGTGCTGTAACTACACCGATTGTAATGTACAAGCAGCACCAACCCCTGGCCATTCCTGCACCTCAGGAATCCAGTCCTGGCCCACAGGAGGGTGCTGCTCCCCGGCACAGGGCTGTCCCCATGTGCTGCTGCTGGTTATTAATGCCACAAAATCCCCATCCTGGCTGCACAGAGCAGCTCAAGCTGCACAGGGACTGGGACTCAGCACCCCAACAGCCCCAGCCTTTCTGTCCAAAATTCACAGCTGCAGCATCTCCCCAGGCAGGGCAGGGAGCTTTGCCCACCTGGACTGTCCCTCCTCCTCCTCCTGAGCAAGGCCAGGCTGCACACGTGGGCAGAGGGGTGGGCTGAGAAGTGGCTGATCCCAGGGGCACAGGGTCAGGCTGGCTTCTGTCACTGGTGTCCCCCAGGGCTCAGTGCTGGCCCAGTGCTGTGTCACTCACGCATCAAGCACTGGCTGAGGAGCAGCCACTGCCCCTGAGGGCTCTGCTGCCCTCCCAAAGGGCCTGGGCAGGGGGGAGAGATGGGCAAAGCACTGCCTGGAATTCAGCCAGGGCCAAGGCAGGGTCCCACGGAGCAGCACAGGCTGGGGGCAGCTCTGTGCAGAAGGATCTGGGGGTTCTGGGGGATGAGGAGCTGTCCCTGAGCCAGCAGAGTGTCCTGGGGGCCCTGACCAGAGAGCAGAGAGGGGATGGAGTCTCCTCCCTGGGGATATTCCAGAGCAGTCTGGACACACTGCTGTGCCCTGGCCCAGCTGGAGCAGGGAGGTGGCACCAGTGACCCTCTGAGGTCCCTTCCAACCTCACCCATCCTGTGATCAAGCATTTATTTATGTGAAAAAAAAAACAAAACCCCCCATAAATCTCATCTTTTAATTGTGCTGAAGAAACCCCAATGATTTCACCAGATTTGACAGAAAATTCTCATGCTAACGAATCTCCAGCGACAAAAAAAGGCACAGGAACAGTTAAAAATAACAAAGGATACAGCTCAGACAGGACAGGGAGCCACCACCAGGCAGAGGGTGGACACAGAACTGATGGCAAGATGTGAGAAAGCCTCTGACAAAATATAAATTTATCCCTACAAACGTTTCTTGGTGAGCCCAGCACTGAGGGAGGGGCTGGTGGCAGCACCTCTGTCCCCACACTGGGCACGGGGACAGTCCCTGCCAGCAGGGAGGGACACAGCTCCCCCAGCCCCACACCCAGCTGAGGGGTTTTACACCTCGTTTTTACTGCACAGACAAGTCACAGCAAAAAGAAAAAAAAAATGAAGTGATCTTTTCTACACACTCCACAATTTCCCCACGTTTTACTCCAGTAGCACATAAATTATTTTGTAAACAGGTCAGATCCACTGAGCAATGGGATCTGGTCCAGTCCTGAGGTCCTGCTTGGTTAAACTGATTCTCCAACAAACTCCAGGCACAGTTTTGCCATTCTGTTTTGCTCTGCAGCAGATTCCTCACCACTATCTAAAATTATTCTGAATTTTCAATTATTAAAAAAATCGTACCCCAGAACATACTGGAGATGGTCAGGAACACAAAACTAAAGACTCAAAGCATCATATGCTTGTCGTAAAAAAATGAAGTTTTACCTCTCCTTAACCGTGTTTTCAATTGCATTTCAAACATACAGAAAATTTACTTCTTTAAGTAAAAAAATCAGATATAAAAAATTGGACCCAAGTTCAACAAAATGTTTCCTCTCTACCTGTGGAGTCTTTAGATCATTTGGGAGCTGGACTAAGTGCTGTCAGAGCTGGGATTCAAATGTTTGGGCAGTAATTTTACCTCAATGGAAATTTGGTTCTCCAGCCAATGCTGAAATATTTGATGAATTTGCACATCAAAGAGTACCACTATGACTTAGCTTATAGCATCTCTAGAAAATAGAACAGACAGGTACTGATTATGCTATGAATGAAATATATATATATATTAAATATTTGCCCTTTTACCTAACCAGGGGCCTTGCTTTTAGCACTGCAGTGATCTCAAAAGAAAAAGCAAGGCTCAGAATTATTTCCACTTCAGAAAGAATTGGACTGAAATGATGAAGATCAGGTTGATTTTCACACGAGCAGCTGATCCTCCAAAGGCTTATAAAGGATGATGACCTGGTGTAATTAATTCTTGGGATTTAACGAGGTCATTCCCAGTGCAAAGCCTGCACTAAAGACAGGATTCCTCTTGTCTGTGCCAGCAGGGAATTGCAAACCCTTCTGGTGTGGAGAAATGCTCCAATCCTGGAGTGACACTGATGCTGGGGTCCCACTGCAGCGTCCCACACTCAGCAGAACAACCTCAGAGACATAAATACCAAGCCCCAGCATGGCAAGGGCAGCACAGGAACATTTGCATCACAGCTTCATCAGCTTAGCCATGTCCATGAAGGAAAAAAAAAAAAGTAATTAAAAAAAATGTCAATTACCTCAAGCATTTAATCACTTTTCCGAAGAAAAAAGGTGGAAAAAAGTCCAACACACAACAGAAGATAATGCCCTTAAACGGATTTTTGCCTTAAGAGTTTCACCCTGAGCTGGAGCTAGGACAGAGCCCAGGCAGAGTTGCCCAACCTCAGCACAAGGCTCTGGGCATGGTTTAAACCCAGGAAGGTTTAAGCCATGGCTTAAACTCCAGAAGATTTAAGGCATGGCTTAAACCCAGGAGGTTTTCCTGCCTGCTATTCTCACCTCTGCTCTTCAGCTCCACCAGCAGAGGATTTCAACCTCTTGGCAAAAGGCAGCAGAAATAAGCAGAGACAAAAGGGTGGCTGGGATTTCTCCCAGCAGGGAGCACCTTCCACGGCTGCAGCTCTGCTGGCCTGGTTAGGACAACCAGGTATGGACTGAGATTAAAATTAGACAAAAAAGAAAGAACCACAAGCCCAGAAATCCCTGATTTCTACACAGGCAGCTCGTGCCACGCTCACTGTGGACGAAGGCACGATACCAAATCACAGCAGTGCCATAATGAAGACACCTCCAGGTTCATCCGTGGTTCCTGGGCAGCACAAAGAGCTCCACAAACCCCCTGCCAGCCCCAAACCAGGCTCCAGCACAGCCAGCAGAGCCCCCAGCCCTGGTTCTCCCAGAGGACTGGGGAGTTTGGGGTGGTTTTACACTTCTTTATCAAAAGATCATGAAAACCGAGCAGCGGGGCAGGTGGAACACCAACACACACAGCTTCTTCTGTTTACAGTCAATATCCAGTGCCTTGCAGCAAAACACAGAAAGAAGCAGCAGGAAGGTGGAGGTTGGTCCTGCAGTGTTTGGGAGCAGGTGGAGCTTAAAGGAAATCAGCAGCACTAAATCTCAGCTTGGCAATGTCAGTGTAAACCCAAAATAAGCACCTCGTGCCCACCGCCCCTGTTTTGTGGACTGAAAATGATTTTCATGTCAAAACACTCAGACAAGTGAAACATTTCTTGGTGCAGCTGCCACATCAGGAGGAACTGAACACCACTCAGCCACAGCAGCAACACAGGAGGAAAAAAAACCGAGAAAAACAGAGGCTGGCATCCAGCAGGAGAGTGCTAAAGACATTTGCAGAACAGCTGAGACTGAGAGCGTTCATTTCCACAATGCTCTGTTGTTGCCATTAATGAACGTGCTAATGATCTCTTAATTCCTCATTTAGACTGATAATTGCTGATTAGGACCTTTGGGAATAGAGCTGAACTGATTTATAGCAGCTTCCAGCCTGGCCCGGGGTTCTGAAGGCTGCACCTGGAGGAACATCCCTGCTCCAGACTGATGAATAACCCAAACCCAGTCGTTCTGAGGGTCCCCTTTCCCATAATTTATAAATTCAGGGGATGAGGGGAGGCACAGGAAGCAGTGAGGATGGCAGATTCCCCCTTAAAAAAAACCTGGCTCGTGCCTACCAATGTTCATTGAAAGCAGCAAGAAGGCAGGAGAGCCCTTTCCAGGACAGGACAGGAATATCACAAAAGCATAAATGGAGATATTCAGCTGCTGCATCCATCACAGAGCAGCAAAATATATAAATACATGGAAATCCTTTAAAAAACAAACGCTTTGGAGGAAAAGTTCCCAGTCAGTGATCCCCAGTTCCTAAAGATAAATAAAACTGGATTGCTTTAAAGGGTCCATGAACAAATGCAAGCAAAATGTGCAGCTTGCCAGCAGGCTCAAATCAGATCCATGTCACTGCTAAAAAACGATTCCAGGCCTAAAAGGAAAAGGGCTGAAACCCACTGTTCTAAGAAATTCCAGCCATAATAAGCTTTAATCTCCAGTTAGTTCCCAAGAACTCTGTATTGCACTGAACACTCTGGCATTTATTTCAGTTCCCGTTCTGCCAGGGAAGAGTACATTAATAGATACTTATTAATGCTATGACCTCGGGATGTTATTTTAAATGAGAACATTAAAAGTATTTCTTTTGGTTGCCTGGCTGCTTTTGCTGTTGCATTTTAATAGTTCCTTATGTTTTGCTGGAAATGGGAGTTTGGAGGCTGCACAAACAGCACTGAGGCCAAATGACACGTGCTCCAGGTAATCTTCAGCACATCTTTTAGATATAATTTAATTTAATTACATGAAAAAAAATCATTTTATGGCTGTTTTATTGTGCTTTTATGTAAATAAATACCCAGGAGCCACAAAGACACATCCCTCTAGTTGTGGGAAGTGGGTCCTTTTTGGAGTTAACATTGCTATTCCTCCCTTCCTGGCACAGCTGGGAATGGATTTGCAAAACCATCTTTTAATAAACTCCAGGTTTGGAATTCAGTTACACAAACCTGTGCATGGTCACAGGTGAAAAAAAATCTCCACCTGGGCAGCATGGAAAGAACATGAGAGAGAGGGAAAGAGGAAAGAATCACCCAGAGCTGATTTTGTTTGACTTTTATCCACCCGTGGCTGACCTGCCCTGAAGTCTCCTGACCAGCAGCAGCTCCTTCCTCCTCTCCCTGTGTCCTGCCCATGCCCCAGGGTAAAAGGATGAGAACAAGCAGCTGCAGGAAGGCAGGAACATTTGCAATAACAAAAAAACCCCCCACATTTACAACAATAACAACAAAAAAAAACCATTTTCAACAACCACTTGCTGTCCTTTGTCACCAGCCTTTCAGTGCTTCTAGCGCTGCTCTGCCCCGCTGGCAAAACAGGAGTTAAAAATCAGCCTTTCAAAACTGCATCGAGGCTTTTCAAAGTTCCAGAGATTCTTTCTGATCATGTGAACAAACTGTGCTGCAAAGGGACTCCCCCAGGCCACGGAGGCATTGCCATCCCTGTGGGGACAAACCTTCCCACCCAGGGGCTCCACACAAAACAGGTTTGGTTAAAAACTGAAATACAGCCCCAAAATATCTCCCTGCTCACTGCTTTTATACAGCTCAGCCCAATTCTCTCTGGCAATGCCAGTTCAGTGATCACAGCTCCCCAAACTGCACAAAGGATCCTCAGCCCAGAATAAAAACGCCCATGCAGGAGGTTAGGGCAGCAAAGGAGAAATTCAGCAGAATTTGGGATTCATCTCCTTCATAAACAAGGCTCAAAGCTGGGGCAGGACAGTATCTGTGGGGTTTGAATGCTGCAGGCTTTCCTCAGTGGCACACAGAGGGTTCTCTCCTCACCAGGGCCAGTTCCAGGACATGGAATGGGTGGAGATCATTGAGGTTCTCCTTTTCCAAGCTACAGCCACCCCTCACCTCCCTTCTGTGCTGCTCTGGTGTCCTAAAAAATGCAACAAGTTCAGTCAACACTAAAAGGACTCATCTTCCTGCTGCCTCATCCTTCCTTGAGGCTCCCAGAGTGAAGTGATCCATGACATTCAGCTTTCACAGAAAGAAGAGAAGAGTTACTGGTTCTTGCTCAGAGAAAAAAAAACCCAAAAAACAAACAAAAAAAAGAGTTTAAACTCAAGACATCTTTCTATTTAGTAAACATTTCACAATTCATATTGGATTTTATGCCTCTTTGGGCTTCTGACTCATAATTTTTGAATTGTTAAGGATGAGAATATTGCCTGTACACAGCACCTTTCCCTTTTAAAAGCCGTGAAGCACCTGAAATTCAGATTGTAAACTCCTCTGGGAGGAAAGCACCCTCTTTCCAGGGATGTGTGCTGTGTATAGCTGGTATTCAGGAAAAGCTTTTAATCTCCCCACTCTACCTTCACAATTGCATTCTACTGCTGGGAGGAAAGAGAATCTCTTCCTTCCCTTGTATTATAGCATGAAGAACAGGCACTCTTCACTTCCACGTAATTTAAAATCCAAGTAAAAAGCTCTATTTACACTGACCTGGTAAAAAACACAAGTTCAGGAAAGAATTTTCCTGGCTCCTTTTCCAATGGTCTGTGCACTCCCATTGCATAAAGTCCAGGACAGAGCAAAGGGGTTTTGGCCAATAAATCCTGCATTCATGCACAAAGTCTGTGTGACATGGACACATTTGGGCAGATGTTGGATAATCTATTTGTCCCTTTACACTTTGGTGCCTGTGATTCTCTTTGCCTGGCATAAAGAACTGCCTAGAAGGGACTTTTTTTTTTTTTTGGTTAAAATTAAAGAACTAGATACTTTCCATATCTAATCTTCACAATTCGAAAGAGCTCCTAAATATTAGGAAAGACAGTTGCCTGACCATAAGAAAGAATCAGACTTCTAAAGAGTCATCTCTGAAAAGAAAAATCATTAAAATCAAGCTGGAGAGGCAGCATTTCCCCAGGCACAGGCAGGTCAAGGCCTGTGGAGAAAGGAGATAACCATGCCCTTGTGGCCTGGCTGAATCAGGAGGCAGTGCCAAAACCTCTGGAGGTGAGAGGTGCTTGGTTAGAAGATATTCATTAAGATATTTTTCCTGCATGTTTAGATTTGATTTCTCTATCTGAGGTTCAGGGGAAATCAAACACTGCCCAGGAAGAGCAAACAGTCCCTGGCAGCCATTCCCTGGCAAACACAAGGGTGTGGTGATGGAAAGCAATGCCAGGACGAGGGATGGGAAAGGAATTGCCTCATTCTTCAGCTGGACAGGATGTCCAGACTACCCCGAAATCCCATCCCATCCACGAGGACAGGGTTGCAAAAAAGACTTGATCACAACTTAAGAGTGGAACCGAGACACAGAAAGCTCCAGAGAGGAGACAAGAGATGAACAACCCTCTGCCAACTTAAGTTCAGCAGATTGGCCACAATCAAGTGGAGAACTGCCCTCATCCAGTACCTCCCATGGAGTCAGTCCCCCTGGCAGGTAAATCCAGCGAGATTGCAGGGTACCAGCCTGCTGGCACCACCCTGCCCTGCTATCTGAGCACACACACATCCATTGCACAGACACACCGACACGTTTGCCCGGGCTTTGTTCCAACCTCCTGCCTTTCCAAGCTAATTCTTTGAAGCGCCCTGCCCCGGCCTGCCCAGGGCGAAGTCCACGGCCTGGTGCACGCTGTGGAAGAGCAGGTGGTCCTCGCCCTCTTTGAAGAACTCCCCTCGTTGCAGGGAGCTCCTGACGGAGGGGTTGCACTGGGCCAGCAGCACCCGCACCTCGATGTCCCCGTAGTCCTTGCAGACCTCCTTGAGCGTGCGGATGCCGGCCGTGTCCAGGAACTGCACCGCGCAGCAGTCGATCACGATGGTGTGAAACCCCACAGTTCCCGTGCCCAAATCCACGGGGACGCCGCTCTGGCTGTCCCCAGAGCCCGCCTCTTTCTCCCTCAGCATCCTTTTGGCCGCTTTCTTCTTGGCCGCCTTCACCCACTCGGGGTTGACCCCGGTTTGCTTGTAGAGGGAGGATTTGAAGCACTCCTTGTTGATGTAGTAGAGGGGGGCCTCAAATCGGAACACCACGACCCCAGGCTTGGTTTGCAGGTTCTTGTAGGCAGAGAGGGACTCGTAGGTCTCCGACTCAGCCACCCAGCCCAGCAGCGGCGCCTCCGGCCGCTGGGTGCGGAAGATGACGCAGAGCATGGAGAAGCAAACCCCCACCAGCAGCCCGATCTCGGTGCTGACGAGCGCCGTGGCTGCCATGGTGACCCCCCAGATCACCGTGTCCACCCTGCTCAGGTGCCACATCTTGGGCAGGTCCCTGAACTTGCGCAGGGCTCCGCGGAGGTTGACGATGGTTATGACGGCCAGGACGCATTTCTGCAGGGAGTAAAACAAAGGCGCGATCACGAGGAGGACCAGGAGGATCACCAGGCTGGTCACCAGGCCGGACATTTGGGTCCTACAGCCCGTGGACTCCTTGACCAGGGTCTTGGCAAGAGCCGCGCTGGTTGTGAAGCAGTGGAAGAAGGAGGGAATGATGTTGCAGAAGCCGATGGCGTACATCTCCTGGTTGGCCCTCACGGAGTATCCGTGCTTCTTGGCAAACATCTCCGAGAGGGACACGGTGATGGCGAAGCCAATGATGGCAATGGGGATGGCATCCAACGCCACGCTGGGAATCAGGCTCCAGACTGGAGGGCGGGGTGGCAGAAACCCGGTGGGGATGTGCCCAGAGATGCTGGAGCCGTAGGTCTCTCTCAGCTTCCCAAAGTGAGATGCCAGAGTGGCTGCCACAACCACGAAGAGCTCCACTGGAACCGGAGCCTTGAGCTTGGACTTGAAGCGTTCGTTAAGCTCTTTGGCTGGGACGAGCACCAGGAAGCACAAGAAGCTGGTGATGAGGTCGCAGATGTTGGTCCTGTGGATGTTCCTGAAGATGTTTATCCAGGTGGTGATGAGGGAGCCGATGCCCCCGCTCCTCGGAAGGTCCAGGCCCAGCAGGTACTTGATTTGTGAGGTCAGGACGGTGATGGAGGCCCCTGTGACAAACCCACTCAGCAGAGAATCCGAGAGGTACACGGAGACAAAGCCCACTTGGAAGAAACCCATGGCCACCTGGAAGGAATCAAGCACACACAACATGTCAGGACACAAATCCCACAGATTCTGTCAGCTGGGATTAAAAAACCCAGCATTGTGCACGGCCCTGGAGGATGAGGCATGGTCTGAGCAGGGAGAAAAGTCTCCAGTATCCAAACCAGGCCTTTTGGGGGTCCTCATCCCCTGAACAGATGTTTATTGTTTGCTCTGCTAATTACCTTGGTGGGGAAAAAAAAGGAAAAAAAAGAAAACCTAGGGAAAAGCATTAAACCCCACATTTTAAATACTGTCTGCTTTTGCCCTTTCTCTTTCAGTTCCTCTAAACTCTGTGAACTTTGCAAGGATCAAAAACATTTCTGGTGGCCTTTGTCTGCCTCACACTGGAGTTCAGAGCTTGCAATAAAACCACAGCTTGTGGGGTAACAACTGTCCTTTGCACTCAGAAAGCCTGGTGCCTCTGACTCAGAAAGTCTGTGAGCTGCAAACTCCTCTGCTGCAGATCATATAAACAGAGATAACTGTTTATAACTCATGGGAACCCCATGAGAATCTCAAAGAATTATTGAAGAGAAGGCAGGCTTGGGACCTGGACTGGCTGGAATCAGCTCACAGCTCTCAAAAAGGCTCCCTTATATCCTTGATAATTAATTCAAGGTTGTTCCGAGTGTGAAACATTAACAATAATTAGCTTACCTAGTTAGGCTGTATTAAGTGGTGTGAGGAGATTTCCTTTTTATGACTTGATTGTAAAGTTTCTGATACAAAGAATATGTGATTTTGGTTGAAAAAAAATAAATTTGAGGGTGTTGGCCTGTAGAGAACATGCCCAGTATTCAGAGGGACTGAAGATAAACTAATCTGATTTCTTCAGATAAAGAAACTTAATTGTATTTGTACTTGCAGAGAATATTAAGTGCAATTCACAACTCCAAAACTGCACCCATCCCACAGGGATGAAAGACAAAACCCAAAATCCAGTGCAGCCTGGGAGGCCCAGAATATTTCTGAAATAACTCAACATGAACTTGCAGTACAAAAAAATTCCAGTTTGTGTCCAAAACCCGTGTTTCAAAGTATCACAAACATGTTTTGTTCTCCTTCTAGACATTTTGATTGGTCGTCACCCTGGACAGGTGAGAACAAATGAATGTGAACTCACAAACTCAAATACCACAGCTCTGCAGTACTGCCAAAAATAATCCCACTCTGGTTAATGTATAAGACTCTAAAAACAAGGATACCTGCTTTAATTTAGGCAAGCAAAAAGTGTTTTCTAGAACAAGTGAGTTCTAGAAAATAAGCAGAGATATTTAAATATAAAATATATTGTATTCTCTCTGTAGAATCCCTTCCATGCAAAACACTGTTTCGGCTTCAAATGGGCAAACAGCAAATTTTTAAAAATTTGCATTTGTAAATTTACATTTACAAATAAAAGGAAACTGGAGATACTTTTACTGTCCAAATTTTTCTTTGTTAAAGGCAAATGATTAAAGACTGGAATTAGGAGCTGATGCACCACCTTTTGGTCCAACAAAATGAGGTGTAAGGCAAAAAAAAAAACCAACAGAGCTTCAGGCCACAGCGAGGAAGGAGGTGAGCAGACTTTGAGAGCTGGAGGTGCAGGTCCCTACAGCCCCCAAAAGAGAAACAACAGAGACAGGAAAAGCTGCTAAAAAGCACTGAGCACTCCCCAAAAGAGCAGCAGCAAAGAGCAGCAATGCAGGCAGGAAACGCTGTTAAAAAGCGGGGAGAGCACCCCGAGGAGTTTCCTGCACCGCGGCGACCTCCGGCCCCGAGGCGCAGACTGAGGAATACGTGCAAGCCCAGCAAGGACGGGGGACAGCCCCCTGGAGAAGAATGACAACCATCTGCAGGCCACACACCTGCCTGTCCACCTCCCCTCACCTGGTAAACTCCAGAGATGAAGGTCAAGGTGGCGGCCACGGCCATGGCGTAGCAGCTCCTGTCGCAGAGCGGCGCCGTCCCGTTGCCGGTGCCGTTCCCGTTCCCGTCCCCTCCCGGGGCTGGCAGGGCACCGAGCACGGCCGGCTCCAGCTCGTAGCCAGCCCTCTCCACCTCCCGGTCCACCACCTGGCCCAGCATCAGGCAAACCACGCCGAAGATGCTGACGGAGATGTGGCGGGAGGTGCCGAAGATGCAGTAAATGATGCAGGAGAAGAAGGAGGTGTAAAGGCCGTAGATGGGCTCCAGCCCAGCCAGGAGAGAGTAGGCAATGGATTGTGGCACCAGCAGGACGCCCACGATCACGCCAGACATTACATCCCCCAGCAGATACTCCCTGAGTTTGTATTTAGGAAGCCACTGTAAGATGGGGAAAAAGCCCAAAATGCAGTCTTTCATTTTGGCTGGGGTGCAGCTGCAAGTTTTCTTTGCTCGCTTAAGCAGCAGAGCCTTCATGTTCCTCTGCTTCTCCTGGGGTTCCAGGAACATTCTGTGATGGAAACTGCACTTGGCGTCATCTCCTTCTGGCCCTTCTGTCACTGCGTGGATATTGTTGGTCTCTGCCATTGCTGCCATCACCAGGACTCACTAAAAACACAAAGAAAGAAAAGTGAACATTCAATGTGATCCTTGAGCAAGGCATTTAGGGAAAGTGAGGCCTGAAACTCTCAGTTCAGCAGGGAGAAAGCAATTTCCAAGCAAACTGGGAACGAGCCTCCCCAGTGTACCCCTGTGAAGCAAGGAATGAACTTCCCCAGGAGGGAAGCTGAGATCCTGAGGAATCCACCTGCTGCTGGCAGTGTTGGGAAATGGTCAGGAATGCAGCAGCACTGCCTTCCTGGGAGGCTTCCTTGAGAAAATCTCTGCCTGCAGCCTGTTCCACCATGCAAAGCCAGACAGAGGATTTATTGTAATGCCACCGCCACTCCAGCTCAGCTGCTGAAAATTAACTGCAAGTTAATTTCCAGCAAAGCACAGCTTGGTCTACATCTCTTGTGGGTTGTTTTTTTTGTTGTTATTTTTTTTTAGTGCAGTGATTTCGCCTGCCAAATACTGTAAAGGTTTGTTAGCTAAGAAGTGGCTTTTTTACAGCCAATGACACGTTGTGAAAAAAAAAACAAAACCACTTCACACTTTTGAAAAGCTGGTTCTACAAGGAAATGTCACCTGATCAAAATAACATCCAAGAGTGGAAAGCATATTAATGGGCACAGTGATAGGTAGGTGGAACACTTCTGCTCTAATCCAAGCTGCCCACAGACAGTAAAACAATAATTTAACACTGGGGACATACTGCCTGACTGGGAAAGAGCAAAGTCTTGATGAGACAAACCCTAATGAAACTCGAGCACACCAGGTGACTGCCAGCACATACACAGCTCTCCCACCTTCAGAAAACATCCAGAATTCTCCAGAAATCTCTTTGAGCCCCAATACCTGGTACCACCAGTCCATTTCAGCCAGGAACTTGCTGGTCTGGGGTGAGACCCAGCAAGAGAACCCTGAGCAGTGGCACTGCCAGGCTCCCCTTCCTGGCACTGCAGCCCCAGAGTGACGGTGGCAGCGTGGAGTTTGTGTGCTGCTCACGTCTGCTCCGTGCAGTGCAAACACCAGCCAGACTACTGCCCATGGGATGCTCACTGCTGAATTGATTGCCCAATTATTTGCCCAATCGTCCTGAATTAATTGTACCAATTAATAAATTGCTACTGGAACTGGCAGTGCTAAGGATGTCACTTGAGTCTGCCTGAGAATGTGTTCACTTAATCACCATTTCACAAGTACCTACAGCTATAGCTCTTCGAACAGAACTGTGGAGACATTCAGGTTGGAAAATCCCTCTGAGATTATCCAGTCCAACCACTCCCAGCAGTGCCAAGGCCTCCACTAACCCATGTCCCCAGGTGCCACATCTTGAAGTCTTTGAAACCCCTCCAGGGATGGGGACTCCAGCAATTCCCTGGGCACCCCAATTGGTACAGAAACATTTCCTAATTAAAACACTCACTGCTACCACCCCTGCAGTGTGAGTTTCCCAAAGATATGGGAGGGAGAAGTGAGAGAAGCGACTTTGTGTGGTGCCTGCTGCCTTAGGACAGCCTCAGCAGAAGGAACTCACAAGGGTAGAACCAACTACAGAACTTAATATTTAGAATGCCTCCTTCAGAGACTTCTAGAACCAATTAGAAAGGAATTCCACCCAACTAATCCCACCTCAGCCCGTGGTGTCCTTGTCCCTGGAGCTGCAGACATATCTAAAGCCAACACACAGATGCTGACAGAAGATACCAGGGAGGAGTTTCTGTTTTATCTCCCCTGTGCTGGGACTCCCAAAGGTGTTTCCATTCACCACAGACCCAGACAGGGAGCGTCTCTGTGCTGGGTGAGCTCCTGCAGCCTCCCAAATAACCAAACCCAGCCACTCTTTGCTGGCTGTCCCTGAAAGGAGGGTTTCAGACACAGACCCCAAGCCATGGACAGCCCGATGGCACCAGCAGGGATGGATTTTCTGTGTGACAGAGACAGTTTCCCTCCCTGCTGTAAAATCCCAGAATCACTGAGGCTGGAAAAGCCTCAGTGCACTGAGTGACTCCTCCAGAGCCACAGGAAGCATCAGGATCTTCAAATGAAGAAACTTCACTGCAAGAAGGGACATGCCCAAGGTGACAGAGTGATCACACCTGGAGGAGACCCCCACCCCTACCTTGCAGGTTTCCAATCTCACCCACCTGTAGAGGAGTGCAAAGTGTGCTCAGGGATGATTTGCAGCCCTCACAACCCCCCTAAATGCACAGTGAGAATCAAGGGAGTATTACAAAAGCCTGTGTCAGCTCTACTTTGCAAAAGCACATTTTGGAGCTGTATTTGCTCAAGTTTTATTTGTTTTACCAGCACAGAGTTACAAACCAAAAGGCTCCTAACCCACCCAAAGCTCAGCCAATCAACACTGCAAAAGCTGAGGGGGGAAAAAAATCAACCCAGGCCACTTTTTATGTGTAGCAAGGAGTTCGTTTTCTGAGCTTTCAGTAAAGATTTCAGTAGTGAAAATCCTTCTGATTCCTTCTGTCCCTCCTCCAGGACTTGCAGGCAGCTCACTCAAACCTGGGAATTCTCTCAAATGTGCCAAGACAAACCCCAGACAGCTCAGTTTGGTGCTGCTGTAAAACATCTGCATGGGAGGGGGTGCCTGGGCTGCAGTCGTGTCCAGACAGTAGGGAAATGTTCTAAGTAAAAACCCTTTTGGCTCCAGAACTGAGCACATACTGAGTCTTTGTGCTGACTTGTATGACAGCTTTCTCCCCGTGGCATGAAAAGGACCTTTCACCACACAGTCCCTGCCCCTTGCCATGTCAGGATAGTAGGAAATGACACCATTTCCAACGCTCATTTCAACTCTTTTCTGCCTCAAAGTGCTGCCCTGTGTTAATTTTGTAACCGTTAGCCCAGGCTTGTCTAATAAAACTGGATTTTGTTCTTAAATATATTAAAAAAAACCACCCTCAACCTTGAGAAAACTCCTTTGGTTCATGGTTTGGACACTGAAGGACATTCTGTACATTTAACTTGAAAAAGGAGCTGCTGTGGGTTTTATACTGAAAGCTGCTATTTAGACACAACCTAGAATTCACTTTTATCGCTCATTTGGCCTTTCACGGGGTGTCTCGTTGCCACAAACTTCACTTAAGATAAAAAAAAAAAAAACTACAAGACAGAACTGAGGAAATTTCCAGTATCTGCTATCAACTGACTGCCATAAAAGAAAGATACAGGGAGGTCCTGCAGTCTCCAAAAAGTCATCAGACCTCCAGACTATTTCTGGAGCCCATCTGGGCCCTTCTTTCTGATCCCATGATGTGGCAGCATCTGCCTGGCTTCTGTTTTTGGGGGAGCACTACCTGCAGCCCAGGGCTGGCTTGGACCTCATTCATCTGTGGCAGATCAGAGTCACCTTCAGAGTAAGAGAAAAATGGATTGTGAAGCTCACTCACCTGCTGAAAAACCTACTACAAGGTGAAACTGCAGGTGTGAGCATTTCAGGGTTAGAAACTAAATCAAAAGTATTCTTTCTACAGCACACATCTCAGTTTTCCTTATTTTTCTGTACTTAAATCATCACTGTGTGTGATCACTCCTCACCCTCATGTACCCCTTGCTAGACAGGAGAATTTATGTGCACTAAAAACTAATGCATAAATCCCTAATCTAAAAAGACATGAACAATTTCTGGAGAATTGTAAAGGAGAAGCAGGTGAATCAGAAAACCAAGTTCCACACAAACTGAACCAGAGCTGGGCCTTTAGAAAAATGCCCCTCCTAAGAATATAACAGGAAAGCAGATCACAGCATTTTGACAACTAAATCTTTGACCTTTCTCTTGTTGGATAATGGCCTTTTTCAAATAATGTCTTTACTGTTGTGGAGCAACAAGGAAATTCAATATAACCACGATAACACCCAGATAAGCACCGGAACAACACTGCCTGCACCTGGGAATTTGACTAAATCCTTCATATCCTCCAGCAAAACATTCAAGCCACAAACATTTACTTCCACAAAGGACTGAAAATAACATGAGTAATGAAAAGCACATTGAAGGAACACATGTGGAAACAGAGCTGCCTCAGTAAGCAGCAGCCAGGCACTCACTGTGTGGGGAAACCTCCAACGCCGGACAAGGAAACCTCATTTTTGTGAAATGTGGGATCTGCTCTTACTCCGAATACGGGATCTCCTCACCTCTCCCAAGCAGCAGCAGCCTCCAGCATTTTTGGGGAAGATCCCAGGGAATCTGTCTCCCTGCTGGCAGCCAGATATTCCAGGGAAGTTGTGTCAGCTCCCAGGGGCAGCCGAGCGTGCTGCCCTGCCCTGCCCTGCCCTGGCTGAAGCAGATCCCTCCAGCAGGTTCCAGCCCACCCGGATTTCTTAGGGAAGAGTTTCCCAAGAGGCCCTTTCAGCAAATTATTCCTGTGATAGGGCCCTTCTCCCACCTTTTCTGTTGGCAGGGAAAGGCGGAACACTGAGGAGCCGCGTTGGGCAGCGAGGATGGGCTGAGGAGGAGCTGCCCAAAGGAATTTCCTCAGGCAGCAGCCCAGGGCATCCCACAGCGCCCAGCACGGATCCGCAGGGCTGGGAGAGACCGTCCCATCCCAATGGGAACCCACCGGGATGGCGCTGGATAACGCAACTGCCTCGGTGGCTGTGTTTCAATGAACAAAAATGAACACAACTGATAAAAACCCGCAAGAACCCCGCAGGCCGTGCACCCCCTGACACCGCGGGGGTTTTTGCCGAGCGCTTTGGAAGCCGAACCAACACTTACGGTCCCGGCAGAGCCAAAGGGAAGCGAGAGCCAACAACCTGGCTTTTAACTCAACATTCCCTTTCACCCTCGGGGTCCCACCGCCCTCCTTACGGCTTCCATGTGCATTTGGCTCTGCTCCGGCTCGTTCCGGGGGTGCCAGCAGCAGCTCGGGGCGGCCCGAGCCGGACCCCGCTGTCCCCCCCACTCCCTTGGCACTCACCTGGGGCGGCTGCGACCGACGGACAGACGGAGTTACAGCCGGACAGACAGACAGACAGAGGGAGGGAGCGCCCGCCCCGGGCAGCACCGCCCCGCTCCGGGCAGGGAGGGCCGGGCAGAGCCGCGCCCCTTCCACCCCCGGCCCGGGTCACTTCCGAGGGGATGCTGCGTGTGCCGAGCGACGGGAGGCCCCGGAAAAGGAGCTGCTGGTCCTTTACTTGGCACTCAACCCTTTTAAATGTGAGTCACAGAGTCACTGGGTTGGAAGAGACTTCCAAGATCATCGAGTCCAACCCTAACACCTCAACTAAGCCATAGCACCGAGCGCCACGTTCAGTTTTTTCTTGAAACCCCTCCAGGGATGGTGATTCCATCACCTCCCCGGGCAAACCATCCCAGTACTTCATCACCCTTTCAGTGAAAAACTTCTAATATCCAACCTACATTTCCCTTGGCGCAGCCTGGGGCTGTGTCCTCTCGTTCTGTCAGCTGCTGCCTGGAAAAAGAAAGTACAGGGTTGGTAATGTGAGGTGGAGTGAGATTAAACTTAGTGCAGGTGGGGAAGCATGACACTCTCTGGCCCCTTTTTGCTCCGGGGTACCAGTGGGATTCATTAAAAAGCTGGGAAGGGTGAAGGACCCTTGGGAGTGTGGGTATTTAAAATCCCGGGTTTCTGTTGAGTGCTCTGCTCTTATCTCCGGGCTGGAGGTTCAAGGGCAGAGGGGCCATGCCCAGCCCTGTCTGCCTTCCCTCCCCAGCTGCACAGAAAAGCAGACGTTCCATCTGAAGTCAAACATTGCCCAATATTTGCATTCCAGGTGGAGCCCTGAGCTGTCAAAAAAAAACCCCATCAACACAGAGTCGGAGCAAATGAAGCCAATTTCCAGCCTGCAGGATTCACGCTCCTGTCTTTCAGTGTTAAGCAAATGCTGTGAATCTTACTGTAGAAATACTGAACATTTCCATTGAAAACATTTCCCTTCTCTATGAGGGTTTATTAGATGTCATGGTAACCAGAGCAGGCAATGCAATGGAAAGAGCTCCCTCCCTCTCCCCTGACTGTCCATTGTCAAAAGCATCAGTGGCTGACTTCCCAATCCCTTTAGGGACTTCCACAGGAGTTTTAATTGAGTTTGAAGTATATGGTGACTCCAAGACAACCAGAGCAAATCCTTGGGAGGAGTGACATCTATGACAAAAGCATTTAAAGCCTTTTGTTTAGGGACCCTGCAGAATCCTAATAAGAAATCACAAACCCAAGCAATGGGTGTTCCAGCATTTTCATTCTAGTTCTAGAAGCACAGGCTGTGGAAAAACTTGGATCATCCAATACATCATTTCTTCATGGAAGAAACAGGGATATAGTATCTTCTTGGAACATTATATTAAAAAAAAAAATCCCAAGAATTATTATTTTTCTGGACCTAAAAAAAAAAAAAAAAAGGTTTTTTTCCTTCTTACTTTTAGATTGATTTTCTAAAAATTGGGTGGAAAAAATCCAAGCAATTATTTAAGATAATTAAATCATTTCACTTCCAACTGCTTTCCTCTTCTTGAGGTATATTAAGCTTTATGGTTAATATATTTCTGTGCTGAGGGAACCTTTGGCCTTGGAGAAATGTGCCTCTGGGCTCCTCATGCTCCAGAACCTCCTGCCAAGGCCCTGGGGTTTGCTGACACACAAATGCCAGCGTGTGCCATCTGCCCATCCCACGCAGCCTGCCTGGCACACCTGCTGCTTCTCCAGATCGCCACATCATCTTTGGAGTATCAAATCTCCACAGACCAGTTGGTCAGACTGCAAAATAATCCTGGGAATTGCTTTATTCCACTGAGCAGGTTGCCCTGGGCAGTGCTGGGAGCCCTCCCTCCTTGCCTTTTGCCCAGCAGGTCCTGTCCAGCCCCACCGAGCTCTGGTGCCACCTGGCACGTTGCTCTGTGATGGTGTTATCAGCCCTCTGGCCATAAACCTCACAGGCAGAGGCTCTCCCTGGCTCTTCCCAGTCTTTCCCAGCTCCCAGCTCAGCGTTATCACTCAGCAGATAAAGGCAGCCTGTGATTTCCCCCGGCTCTCAGCTGCTTTGTGCTACCCGCCTCCCAGCCTTGTGTAAGGAGCCTCCTGCCTTCAGTCCCATCCTCCTGCCCAGTGTCCTGGTCCTGCTGGCACAGCTCCGTGGGAGGATGGCTGGGTTGTGCTGAAAGTGGTTAAAAATGAGTTATTTTCTCTCCTTGACCTTCCCTCCCTCTACGGCTCGCAGCGCACTGGGAGTCAGGCCTGAATTTGCACATTGTTGCATTAAGTTTGGAGATGGAGAAGATGGAACTGCCTGGTTCTCATCTGTGAGTTCTGTCAGAACTGGGACAAACCTTCCTCCCCACCCTGACCTGCTGGGCTTGGAAGGCCCTAATTAATGTCGCACACACAGATCTACGTGTGGCAGGTCTGACTTACTTAGAAAACCCATCAGACTAAGTAACAAAAAGAGACCCATCCTAATGCTTGAAATGCATTTAATTTAATTCAGTCACATCATTCAGTGCTTGGCAAAACCAAAAAAGAAGAGCTAAAATGAGCTGCTTTTAAAGGCTTCCATCAAGGATGAGACAAATGCCAAGTAAAAATTGAGTGGTTGGAGGGGAGAGGGCATAATACAAAAGGAAAGATGCAATGAATCAGAGTTCTTAGGTAATCAAAAAAATTAAGCCATAAAGATATCAAAAAGAAATATTCTCTGTCCGTATCTCAGGACAATTATACTGCAATCAAGAAAGAGTGTTCTGCACAAACATCTGTGCAGAATTGCTGCACTCTCAGTGTGTGCCACGGTCCAATGTTGTCACCTAGAGTCAAGAAGTAATTAGGTGATAAAATTATCAGAGTGTTGATATGTGTTAGAAAGCTTAGTTAAATAACTGCTGGACTCAGTCTCACCCTGCTTTCATCCAGTCTTTCAGCTCTTTGCCTCCTTAAGGCAAAGGCATGGAACATTAAAACAGGTCACAGATTCTGAGGAGTCCCATAAGAAACGGGCTGTAAAGGGGTCCGACGAGAGATTTCTGGAGACCGGGATGCTCTTAGGACACGAGGTTTATTGGGGATAGACAACCTGACCAGCATGGGCTGGAGTGTGGTCAGCAAAAGGAAGGGAAGGGAAGGGAAGGGAAGGGAAGGGAAGGGAAGGGAAGGGAAGGGAAGGGAAGGGAAGGGAAGGGAAGGGAAGGGAAGGGAAGGGAAGGGAAGGGAAGGGAAGGGAAGGGAAGGGAAGGGAAGGGAAGGGAAGGGAAGGGAAGGGAAGGGAAGGGAAGGGAAGGGAAGGGAGCAGCAGAAGGGAGAATCCGAGAGAGCGAGTTTCCTGTTACATTTTATCCCTTTCCATGCTGAATATTCTGGTTAGCACCAACCAACCAGTGCAGGATACAAAACCTACAGAATTTACATACAGCTTATGAGAACTACTACATTACCATACTATTCTACATACTAAAAACCTGGAAAACTACCTTTTTCCTGCTACATGGCAGGGCCCAACCCCTTTTGCATCCCTTTGTCTGGGGAGGAGTATTGCTCAATCACCAGGGTCCTGGTCCTCAGCTAACTGAATCACTATCTTCTTGCTTAGCATTCTATAGCTCAAATCTTGCTTTTAACTCTATCTCTCTTGCAAGTTTTACACTCTTAGAATCTTTCACCAATAAATCATCTCTGCAGGGCCTTCCTGCTTCATCCTCCCCAACAAGTCCCTTTGCAAACAAGCAAATGCATGGAGGAATGCACCATCAACTTAGCATCTAACTCAGCAATTCCACCTTCAGAGATTCATTTTCAGCCAAAAGCTCTGCAAGCCTGCAGCGGGATTACAGATCCCACGTTTGGGTGAGGGTTGCTGTCTGCAGGGATTTGCAGCACTGCAGGAACTCCGTCTGCAGCACTGGCTGCTCCCAGCTCCTTCAGCTGGCAGCCAGAGAGAAGCTCAGCCCAGCAAAGTGCTGAAGGACAGGCTCATTTCTTTTGCCTCCTCTGAGTGGCTGAGAGCAGCTGCCCTTTGTGCCTTGCTGGCTTCGAGCAGGAAGGAATATTTGCAAAGTCACCTTGAGCAAACCGCTGAGCTCCCAAAATTTGGCCACGCGCTTTCTGTTACGCTGACAGCCGACGGGTGCAGCAGAGCCAGGGCTGAGCACACAGAACCACAGCTTGGAGAGTCCATTTAAACCAGGAAGAGAGATGTTACTCCAAATCTGAGATGGATTGCTGTGTTTATTTTTAATCAGGTACGTGCTGATTATCCCAAGTGACAGAACAGAGCTGTAGCCACAAAGTGCTGTGAAAGCACAGAGAACTTCAGCCTTGATTTCCTGGGAGTCTACCCACAAAAAAAGTTAATTCCTGGAGATGGTATGAAATCCTCCAGCTTTGCTTACGTGTATCTAGAGTCATTTATTTGGTTATTCAGCCACACAGTGAACAACAGTCGCCACAAATCATTAGACCCACGAGATGACCCAGTCCACAGTTTGCAGTGCAGCAGCACTGGGAGATTTTATTGTGCTCATGTCAATTCTTACAGTTAAAAAGAAATTTTCATTTGTTACAGAATTGATTTGAATGCAAGCTAGGAGGGGAGATCAAAACACATGGCAGGTTCTCAGTATTAGAAGTAATTTTGGATGATTTAAGTTTTTCTTTCCATCTCACATCTGATCTTTTTTTTTCCGATCTTGCCTAAATCTGGACCCGAGGAAGAAGCTGAACAAGTTTACACTTTGTTGCCTCCTGATGATCCTTTCCTGCAGCAGGAATAAACAAGACGAAAAAGTTTCACCTACTGTAAAATAAAGTAATATTTTGTAACATATTTGACAAGTTGCTTTCAAGTAGAGCATTGCCTTGTCTAAGAAAAAAAATTTCTTTTCCCTGACCTGTTTTGAGTGACTGCTTCTGTATAGAGCACAGCCACTGACTGAGCTCACAAGACAAATAAATGGATATATAAACTGATTAAAAAATATACCTCTAGATTTGCTCCAGAAGTTAAAAAGTGGTGAAGAAAGTATTTTATTAAAAGTATCAAAAGATTTTCTTTTGAATTTAAGAATTAAGGAGAAAATAATTTTCAAACTGAACTTTAGTTGCAGCAATTAAAAGAGTAATTATAAAATTTTTTTGTATAACTTCTAAACAACATTTATTTTAAAAACTTTGTCAAAAAGATGCCCTGCTGTGCCCAGCACATATATATTTGAGCACTGGACTCAGAGTGCTATCTGCAGAGAAATACTGTTTACACATTTCATATCTCCTGTAGCATTTGGATTTGTCTAGGGAACATTTTCAGGTACTGGTTTGCTCCAGCTCCTGCCCAGTTGGTGGGAACCCCTCTGTAGCCTTTCCTTGGAACAGGCTCAGTTTTCCTGTGTGCTGAAGGAAACCCAGTGTCTCCCTCAGGCTGATGATAAATGATTTCCCTGCTGAGTTCTCAGAGATTTCTGCCCAGTGCAGATTTCCAGAGCTGTGCCCTGAGGCTGCATGCTCTGGCAAGGACAGGAGATACCTGTAACAAAATGCTGATCACATTGCTGGGTGGGAGATTTTCCCTGCAAGACTCACAGCCCCAAGCCAGAGTCCTGAGGAATAAATGGTATTTTTGAATATATATATTCTGGAGAGGTATCAGAAGGTGAAGAAATTGTGTTGATTGTTAAAACCTTATAAAACACAAATCACACCCTGTTAATAGCAGAACAGGAGATGTGAATAGATCTGACTCCCTTCTTTTAAGGTGAAGGACAGCCTTAGGCCCTTGAAACTCTGCTTTGGTCTCCTTGAAACTGAACTAGGAAAGTGCAGGATACACAGACTTTAAATGAACAACTGGACAAATTTGCAGGGAACATTTTGTAAGTAAAGAAATGGATTTACCTGCTTGGCAAGTTTACCTAAAAAAACCCAAAAAAACAGGAGAGAGAGAGAGAGAGAAGAATGATTAACAAAGCTGGCAATGAATTCAAGTTTAGGACTGGGTACTGTCCCCCTGGATCTCATGGTCAGAGGTACACCAGGAGGAGATGGGGCTGGGCAAACACAGGGACTGAGCACCCAGAATTTGGGAAGTTGATGGGAGCAGGAAACCACATCAGAGAGAGGAGAAACTGGCCTTGCACTGCTTAGGAGCAGACCTCTTCCTTGTTATCCACAGAAATCTGTCCCCTGCCCCCTCCCCACCACTCTCAGGACCCCACATCAGCCCCTCACACCCCGGTGGAAGGAGCTGCCACCCACCGGGGTTGGGGTCCCTGCTTCCCATGGGGCCAGCTCGGGGCACTCACCACGCAGGTCCTCCAGCAGAGAGTCCAGCTGGGACATGAAGTTCTTTTCCTGGCTTTTGCACTGGGTAATCATTGTCTGATCCAGCTCCACTTCCTCCACTTTGACACTCTTAGTGCGCAGATCCAGACTCGCAATCCTAGGGCACAGAGAGACATTGCACCAAGGAAAACCATCCAGCATCCAAAGGTAACAGAATTATTCACTGGGACAGTCTGCAAAGAGGAGAGGGCTTTGGCAACATGAATTAACAGCCCTTTGTGGAGGTTGAATTCCAATTGTTATGCTCTGTCATTTATTTGGCAATGCCTCTCCGCTTACTGACCTGCACTGGAACTTTAAAATGCTGATAAATGAGAGAGGAGGAGGTGTTTTGATTATCCCCATGTGTGAACAGGGCCTTGGCTTGCTGCAGGCAGACTCTTACTGTTGCAGCAGAACAAGAACGCCAGACATGTTCAATGGTGTCCAAGTTTCTGGAAAGTCACCTTGATCCCACGGGCTAGGATGTGACGTGCAGCACAGAGTAACAGATCGAGCTGCAGCCCTGAGGCTCACGGTGATCCCAATTCTCCTTACAACCCCAGTTTGAACTCAGCTTTAATCTGTGCAAGTTACACAGGTGACATCTCCAATTCCAGGCAGATGTTTGAGCTAGCCCTTCGTGCAGCTGGGGCCTCCAGTGCTGCTGCAAACCTCTCGTGGATGTGGAACTGTTGGTGCGGTGCTGCACCGCTGAATTACAGCTGACACTCAGGCATTGCATAGGAAGTGCTAAGTTATAAATTTAAAGATACCACTTGCAAAAGAAGTGATAATAAATCAATCTTTCTAGCTACCAAGCTTGTCCACAACTCAAGAACTTGGTGGGAAATGAGCTGGTTCCCTCTGCTGCCAAAGGCTGTTCCCTGGGAACTCAGCTGAGGGAGCGTCACCGATGTGCATCCAAGACAGTGTTACTCTAAACAGAACCCTAGGGCCTTCATCTCTAACAAAAACAGTTTTCTGGTAATAAAAGCCAGTGGTTTTCATCAGAATCCAGCCAGGAACCAAGATTTAAAGGGACAAGTGCAAGAGCAGGCAGGGATCTCTCCATGCCTGTTAATTGTGTGGATGTGGTGCCCTCTGGCTCAGCTGGAACAGGGAGCAGCTTTGCAGCACAGGGTGGTGGGACAGAGGGGCACAGGCAGTGGGGTTTGGTCCCAGTTATCAACACTGTATTTTTTAAAAAAAAGAAAACAAGTGTTTTGAAGTGAAACATACCTGTCTGTGACCAGTTTCAGATCCTACCAAGAGGATTGGAGAAAAAAAAAAAAAGAAAAAGGAAAAATATCATTAGTGTGATTTTCAATTTTCAGAAAGGTCACCTGGCTGACAAATAGGCAGATCCATGAAGAAAAGCAGAATACCACTGCTTACTCTGAAGAAAAGTAAAAGATCTGGTTGCTCTTTTATCTTCTGCAAAGCCTGAAGATTCTGCTCAGCCTTGTCTCTCTTCCGTTCCATTTTCGTCCTCATGTTGGCAATGACTTCCCGTTCTTCTTTCTCAATAGACACAATGTCACTCAGGATCATCATCTTTTTCTCTTGAAGCTCTGACTCTATATCATTAAACAGCTCTTTTAGCTCAGAAGTCAGTGTTTTGGTATTGATCTAAATGAAGAGATAAGAAAAAGGTGCACTGGTTCAGAAACTCCACCCTTCAGTTTAGTGCCTCTGCTTATCAATTAAGATCATATCTGTCCTTTGCTCTGGCTTTGGAAGGAAGCAGACAATGAACATTTGCTTAGAATACCTGATTCAACAGAGGCTTTTCAAAATTAATCCTGATACAGTAACAAAGTCAGATGAATTTCAGCCACCAATGTGAGAGCTTACTGATACACACTGAAAATCCCACTTGTAGATACAAATTGTTTTTCTTTTATTAGACAGGTAGAAAACTTTAAGAATACATAATCTTCTGGACAGTCTGTGGGCTGCCAGTCCTGCAACCTGGTCTGTGGAACCACAATACAGGGTGGAATTCCTCAACTGCTTCCTCCTGTGGAAGGTGTGATAAAGCTTGGCTTCTGGCAGTTTCCCAAGGCACTCTTTTCACTTTCTATTTATCTGCTTCTAACGGTACAGTTACCATCACTTATTGCTGGGAAAGTGTGAAGGAAGGATGCTCTGAATTAGCAATAATCTGGATACCAACCTTGATCTTACTCTCGCTTTCCTGAAGCTCCTCTAGGGCAGTAACTAAATCACTTTTAGATTCCTGCAGCTCTGTCATGGTGTTGGCGAGTTTAACCTGGCAGAAGGAAAGACAGCACTGAACTTCCCAGCAGGAACAGCTTCAAACCAGACTGGCTGTTTGTGGAGCTGGTGAAATGGCCATTGTCTCACACATCCCACTCCTGCTTGAAATTTTGATATGTAACTTGTGGGAGGAAGTTAATTCACAATTCATATAACTGCAAAGGATGCTTCTGCTAATTCCTGAGGTCCAGAGGGAGCCATTTCCTACCCATGGGCTGGATTCCTGCAGGGTTTTTGCTTGGACTCTAAACTGAGCTCAGATATTTCAAATGCAAGGCAGTGAGTGAGCATAGGAAATGCATTTTATGCCCTCAGTTTCAGCTGATTCTGGAGCATTTCAAGGACAGCAGTTAGACTCAGAGGCAGGAACACAGAGGCCCCCGTGTCTCTTGTATCTGCTGGGACACTGGCTCCACGAAACTCGTGGCTGAGGGAGGAATCCCAGAATCACTGAAATTGGAAATGACCTTTCAGCCCATCGAGTTCAACCTGTGACCCATCCCCACCTTGTCACCCAGCCCGGAGCACTGAGTGCCACATCCAGTCATTCCTCGCACACCGCCAGGGATGGGACTCCACCACCTCCCAGGGCAGCTCCTGCCAATGTTTAACAACCCTCTCAGTGAAGAAATTCCTCCTGATGTCCAACCTGAGCCTCCCCGGCACGGCTTGAGACAGCGTCCCCTCACCCTGTCACTGGTTACTGGGGAGCAGAGCCTGATCCCCGCCGTGCTACAGCACGGACCGAGCCCAAGGGAAGGACCTCGAGAGGGAAAACTCCCTTCCCCACCCAAAGTTCAGTGGCAGCGGCATTGCCGGGGCTCTATGGAGGGAGGGATTTTCTAATCCCTGCAGGAATATTTCTCAATCTCAGGCAGGAACTCCGCAGTGAGGGCGGTCCCGGGGCTGCACCTCGCTGCTGTGGGGCAGCCGAGCCTCTCGCTGGCTCTGCCACGTCCCCACACCCTGAGGGCCTGAGGGACTGAGGGACTGACCCACGCTCGTCCCGGCCAGCCCCAAACACCTCTCTCCATCTGCTTAGCTGTGCACACTGCTCTGGCAACACGCAGGAGGAAATGAAAAGCAAACTCCAGAACAACGCACCAGTCCCTCGCTGGGACGGAGAGGAAATCCCCGCAGCTGCCCTCAGGCCCATCCCCATTCCCTGTGAAAGCCCCACCGCCCTTCCTGAGGCTTTGCCCCCTTTTTCGCGGCCAGGGCAGGGAAGAGCTCCTTACCAGCTGCTTCTCGTGTCCCTCCTTCATGGTGATGACCTCGTGGCCCTTGTGGGTCCCGGCGATGGTGCAGAGTATGCAGATGCACTCCTCCTCCTGCATGCAGTAGCATTCCAGCAGCTTGCCGTGATCCCTGCACCTCCTCTCCTCCTCCTGGCCCGCTCCCACATCCACCAGGACGTGCTCCTGACGGAAACCCTTGGCGTTGTGTTTGCTCAGGTGAGCCTGGCACAGGGACACCTCGCACACCAGGCAGGTTTTCAGGGCCGGCTGGCGCCTACCCAGGCACTGCTCACAGAGAACCACGCCTGCCTCCTCCCCCTGCTCGGCGCCCTCCTCCTCTTCCAGGCTTTCTCTTCGAGCCTCTCGTCCTTTGGAAGCGGTGGCCTGAAAGGCCTCCACGATGTTGCCCACCGTGAAGTTGTTGTGCAGCTCCGCGGTGGGCCCCAGGTGGGCCCTGCATATGGGGCAGGCAGCGGCGCCCTGGGGATCCTGCTGGCTCCCCAGCACCTCCTCAATGCACTGCCGGCAGAAGTTGTGGCCGCAGCTCAGCGACACCGGCTGCTGGTACAGGCACAGGCAGATGGGGCAGGTGAGCTCGGCCTCCAGGCTCTCGGCCCCTCTACACCCCTCCGGGGCTTTCGCCATGGGCCGCGGCGACAAAAACGAAAGTAAAACCAGAGCGGGGAACCCAGCCAGGAGGCTGCAAGCCCTTCCCCTCCAAGCCCTTCCCCTCCAAGCCCTTCCTCCGCCCCACTGCCAGGCGGAGAAATGTTCCCTCTGCCGGCTCCACCCTTCCCCACACTGTGGCAGCCACTTTGGGAAGTTTCCTTTCGGTCTCCAGCAGAAAACGCTGCCCAGTCTCTCCTCACCTCCCAGGGCAGCTTTGCTTCTGCGCTGCACTTTGCCTTCGGTCAAAGATCAGCATTGCTGCTGCCTAGTTTCCCTAGAAGTTAATGTCGTGCTGTCAACTTTTAGATAAAATAAATTGCCCATCGCGTTTTGCAAGCTAATAACACGACTTTAATAAAATGAAGCCAATACAGCTAAACAAAAATGAGCAGCTTAATGGTATGTCCACTGTGATTAACAGAACAAATAAAAGAGCTCTTGCAGGAAGAGGCAGAGAGCTGTGATATACCTACTCCCTGTCACAGCAGCCCACAATCCAATTTTTGATGTGCCAGCTTAGCATAGCCTCCATGCAAGGCTGACAATTTCTAGGCCTGGAAATACAAAATAACACCTTGTCCCCACATCACTACAGGAGCTTCAACACACTGATGGCAGCACGGATGGGATACAGGTTTGGCTCCTGTCTCTGTAAGCCTGAAGTTCTCACCAGGTTGTCCAGTCTTCATAGACATATGATGGAAAAGGGTGTTTCTTATTCTTTGGATGTCCTCGACCTAAGGAATTCACAGAAGTAATTGTGAGGCATTTGCAGGCAGCATTCAAACCAGGCACAAACAATTCCAAGCTTCCAGCAGCTCTCCTTGCTGTCGCCCTGCCTGTCTGGGATGGCACCATGCATACTGGAGTCCTGTCCTGGTTTGGGCTGGGATAGAACTCCCTTCTCTTCTCAGCAGCTGGGTACAGTCCAAAACCGTACAGTTTTGGGTTCAGTAGGGAATAACGGTGATAACTCACTGATGGTTTGGCTGTTGCTGAGCTTAACCTGAGCCAAGGACCTTTCCATGCCTCGTGCTCTGCCAGCGAGGATGTGCACAAAAAGCTGGGAAGAAGCACAGCAGGGCCTGGTGACCCAAACTGGCCAAAGGGATATTCCACACCACAGAATACCACGGCCAGTATATGAACTGGGGGGAGATGGCCAGAAGGAGCCAATTGCTGCTTGGGAACAGTGGCTGGACATCAGAGAGCAGGTGATGGGGGAGCAATTGTACTGTGCATCGTTAGTTTTGGCTGTGTTTTCTCTCTCTCTTCCCTCCTTTCTGTGATTGTTATCATTATGATTGCCACTGAATTTGTAGTTCGTTAGGCTACTTGAAAGAAAAAGATGAATGTCCAAACTGGAAACCAGGGTATGCTGTACCACCAACAAATACGGAGGGACCTAAACAGAAAAAACCATTATGATTAACAGATAATTGTGGAGATTTGGAGTCTGCCTCTGTCCTGACCCTAGGCTCACTGCCAGTGAGGGCTGAAGCACCATCCAGAGAGCAGTACCCAGGGAACCCTGATTTCATCAATTCAGTCAGACAAGCGTCCCACTGTGCACAGCTCTGGGACTGTAGGCTGAGCTTACAAAGCATTGCAAAGGAGTAGAAGTATTTACACAGAAAAGAGCAGGTTATTTATGTGCCAAGCAAACTCTGCCTTGCTGCTGCTGTGATGAGTTCTCAACTTTCCCTTTGAATCAAAGGGATGCCACAGAGGTATTCTTCTTAATCCCTTCAGAAAACTCCTGGGACTTTCAAGCCTCGTTAACCATAGCCTGGTTTAGCAAGGTGTAGTCAAGGCATGCCCCAAAGACCAGCTCCCTCTGCTGCACACACGTGCAAATAAGCATACAGTGTAAAGAATTAGCACTTCTAAAGGTACTTGGCGTCTCATTATAGTCCTGTCTTAAAGATGTTTTATTGACTTTCCCGTCTTGCTTTTAACAGTGAAACGAGCACTTACGAGGAGGTGGTGGTGGCCTAAAGGAGCACTCCATGTTTGAGAGGAATTGCTGGAAAAATTGCTGAATAGTAGCTGTTGTTGAATTCTCCAAAGTAATGGGTGGCTTTGGCACGATCACACCATCCATTGTAGGAAGTGGCTTGCATTGCCTAAAGCATGCAGAAGGAATCACAGAACCACAGAATCACTGAGGTGGGGAAAGACCTCCAAGGTCATTGAGTCCAAGCTATGCCCATCCCCACCTTGTCCCCAGCTCAGAGCACTGAGTGCCACCTCCAGGTGACACCTCCAGGGATGGGCACTCCAAACCTCCCTGGGCACTTCCAAGGCCTGAGCACCCTTTCCATGGGGAAATTCCTGCTGCTGTCCAAGCTGAGCCTCCCCTGGCCCAGCCTGAGGCCGTTCCCTCTGCTCCTGTCCCTGTTCCCTGGGAGCAGAGCCCGACCCCCCCGGCTGTCCCCTCCTGGCAGGGAGTTGTGCAGAGCCACAAGGTCCCCCCTGATCCCCCTTTTCTCCAGGCTGAGCCCCTTTCCCAGCTCCCTCAGCCTCTCCTGGGGCTCCAGACCCTTCCCCAGCTCCATTCCCTTCCCTGGGCACACTCCAGCCCCTTCGTGTCTCTCTTCCTCTGAGGGTCCCAGGACTGTTCACAGGACTCACGGAGTGACCTCAGCAGTGCCAGCACAGGGGACAGTCACTGCCCTGCTCCTGCTGCCACACTATTGCTGAGACAGGCCAGGTGCCACTGGTTTCTTTCCCACCTGGGCACACCTGGGCTCATGTTCAGCCAACACTGAACAACATTCCCAGTTTCCTTCCTGCCAGGCAGCTTTCCAGTCACTGCTCCCCCAGCCTGGAACTGCATGAGATTGTCGTGACGACAGTGCAGGACCTGGCACTTTGCCTCACTGAATCTCACACTGCTGGCCTTGGGTCATGGATCCAGCCTGTCCTGATCCTTCTGCAGAGCTTCCAGCACATCCACACTCCTGCCCCACTTAGTGCTGTCTGTGAACTTACTGGGAGTGCACTCCATCCCCTCGTCCAGATCGTCAATAATCATATTAAACCTCAGGGAAGAGCTTACCTGGCTTTAATTGCTGCAAAAGCCTGTAAAGACATTTTGAAAGCAGAATTAGCACAGTGCAAGCAGAGGCCACGCTGTGTGTCTCTGGGAAGGGAGATGCTGATAGGTACCTTGGTGAAAAGAAGTGTGTCCCTCTGATTTCTCAGAGCCTCCAGCTCCTGAACATCATGGCTGGCTGAATCCTTCTCCCTCTTGTGTTTATTCATCTCTGTCTCAATCTGATAAGTTTGTTGCTCCTTGTAGTCATCGAAAACTTTCAGGACCTCTCCTTTTTTGTTCTCCAGCTTCTCATGCATCTCCTTGAACAGGCTCTCCAGCCGTGCCCTCCGCTGGCTGTCATCACTCTATTAAAAAACAATTTCAAAATTCTAAGGGACATTTTCCACATGAGCTCTCACTCAGAAAAAAAAAAAATCTGTCTTTTTTCTGGGATGAGAGAAGTAACTAAATGTGGAAGGTTGGAAAAATAAAAACAGCCACACACCAGCCACTCATCAAGAGGCGCAGACTTTAAAACTTAACTAAGAATGTACCTCCCAGACTGATAAGAAAGTTATGCATCATCCTTCCTCAAAGAAGAAACCTTAAAAATACATGAGAAACCACCCAGGAACTCAAAAAAGCTTCAAAATCCATGATCTGGGGAAGGGCAAAAGAAAACTTTCATCATTTACCAGCAAGCAACCACCCCAAGGTGATATGGGACCTTGAAACAAACCTTTAGACCCTCCAGTTGTTTCAGCAGGTTTGCTATGGCTTGATCCAGTGCAGCTTCGTGGTTTTTCAGTGTTTCCAGAGTTCCAGGATAAGAAATCTACCAATATAACCAGAAGGAGGTATCAGGATGGGACTGGCATAATGCAGGAGGTCAGCGGTTTTATCAGTAGGGGTTAAGCTAGACTTGCAGGTGGTTTGCTCATTGCATGCTCTCAGGACAAATCAGTAGGTAAAGGTTTACTGGAACGTTTTATCCCTGAACAAATGCCACAATTACAACCACAAAAAAAGACAATTTGAAGTTGAAAACAGTTCATGTGTACTAGCCACATATAAAGCTATTTCCTCTGTTGGCACTTTCCTGTTACTCTGTCATTAATTATCTTTGTTTAAGTGCAGCTCAGGCTCATCTTCGGTTTGGAGGTGCACCAAGGGCTAAAACCTTGCAGGAGCACTCAGTCCCACCAGTTTGGCCAAACTCTTCCCTCAGGAGGGGAAAAAAAAAGCATTTATAGCATCTTGTTTTATATCTCGAGGGCTAAACTCAGAGAGAATCTGGGACAAAGCCAAGAATAAAAGCCCAGGATTGCAATTTAGCCCCATCCTGGGCCTGCAGTTCTGGAACTCTGGAGTTGCCCCTGAGCCATGGGCAGCTCTCTGGGGTTTTCCCGGTGCAATCCTTGCCCGTCCCACTGTGCCAGCAGCCTCTTACCTGAGCTTCTTTGTAAGCCTCCTCCAAGCTGATGATCTTGTGGTTCTTGTGGGAGACGATGGAGCACAGGATGCAGACGCAGTCCCAGTCGTTCTCACAGAAGCACTCCAGCAGTTTGCCGTGCTTGGGGCATTTCCTCTCCGCCAGAACCCGGGCATCGCAGGGCTCCACCAGCTCGTGGCTCTGGGCGTTCTTGCTGTTGTGCTTGTTCAGGTGGGCTTGGCACAGGGAGGCGTCGCAGCTCAGGCACGTCTTTACAGCGGGCTGCGGCTCTTCCAGGCAGAAATCGCACAGCACCGCCTTCTCCGGCTGCCCCGAGCTCTTCTCCCCCTCCTCCTGGCATCGCCCTTCCTGCTGCGGCTCCTCTCGGTGCGCAGCAGCGTCCATGAACTTCTGCACGATGTTGGCCAGGAGGAAGTTGGGCTGCAGCTCCCCGACCAGCGAGTGGCAGAGCGGGCAGCGGGCAGGGCTCTGCTGCTGGGAGCGGAGCGCCTGCTTGATGCAGACCCTGCAGAAGCTGTGCCTGCAGCACAGGGCTACGGGATCCTTGTAAATGTCCAGGCAGATGGGACAGGTCAGCTCTTCCCTCAGCCCGGCCACAGCCTCAGCCCCGGCCATGGCGCCGCAGATCCGGGGCAGGGCTGAGCGCCCGAGGGGCGGCTCTACCGGGAAACGAAACTAAACGCGCTCGGGAAGAGCAACAGGCTTCACCCCGGGAGCGAAAAGCTGCTGCCTCCTCCCCTTGTCATCCCTCCCCTCTCTCCGTGCCACGTGGGTAAGAGAAGAGCTGTGGTCGTCTCGGTGTTGAGAAAAAAAAAATAAAAAAAAAGTAACAAGTGATGTTTTAATTAAGTCTCGAGAATTCCTTTCGGTTTAACCGGCAGGGCTTTGTCCTGTGTGCAAATGGTTATCTCAGCTGTAAACTGTGAGCCTGAGCAATGCTGATAAGAAGGGATATCCTGGCCAGACCGCAGCAATGGGATGCATTCAAAGAGAAGAAATGTTTTTGGAGGCTTATGACCAAAAAAGAATAATTGGAGGGATGGGATGTTCCCCAAACGACCACCCAAGACCCTCAAAAGAACCCTATACCAATGAAAATTAACTCCGAGAAGTGATTTAAATAAGCAGAAAATTCAAGCAGTGTTTAGCATATCGGTATGAGTTTGGGGAAATGTATTGAATATATAAAAGTTACATAGATTTAAACAGGTCTGTTAGCAAGGTGTGGTGTGTATAATAGGGAGTCATGCCCCACATGCCTGGGGCTGAAATAAAGTAATGCCACTTTCTAATATTGAAATTACAGCGTTAGAGAGTTTAATTCCCCATTTTCAGTAACAACAGGACAAACTCCACGCAGCAGCTTGAGGCTGAGAGCTTGGACACTTCAAGGGGAGCATGGCAGAAGGTCCAGCCCTGCTTTAATGGGTCAGGAAATGAGGCAGGAAGGAAAACTGGGAAGAATCCTCCTGGGCAGGGAGGCTGGGACAGCTGGACCAGCAGCCAGAGAGCAAAGGAACCAAACCCCTTCCCTTCTGCAAAGACACCTGGATGGATCTGAACAACCTGGGACAGATAAATGCTGAGTGAGCAAGGGCAGGGGTTACCTGAAGTGCAGCCTCCAGAGCCCCTGGGCAGGCCTTGTGTGGCACAAAGCTGAGGTCCTGTCAGGGAGCTCCTGTGCCAGCAGCGCCCAGGGCAGGATTTGGTGTCAGATGCCACTGCTCAGGGCACAGGTGGGAGCTGAAATGCCAAAAAGCAACCCAGGACAGCTCAGTCACAGCAGGCAGTGAAATGAAGTCCACACAGTGGGCATTCCACACTGCTCAGGAGCAGCAGCCTGGGGTGTACTGCCCACACTGCCAGGTGCCAGCCAGCCCAAAGCTGTCCCTGTTCCCAAAAGCTCCTGAGTGACTGGTTTTCCCCTCCCACGAGGCACACTGTGCCAGGAGATAAATAACACTGCCTCCCTCCCCTCCAGCAGCCACATGAGCCACTACTCCAAAACAGCACCTGTCTGTGTGAAAAGGAGTTGTTTTATCACAAAGTGATGCCAAAATAAAAACAGTCCTGCTGGGATTTTTTCCCAAAAGGTTGGAAGTAATAGCTGGGATCAACGGAACTGTTGGACTGATGTCAACATTCACCAACAGCTCCCTTCAGATTCTAGGTCTGCTTGCAGGAATTATCCTCAATAAACAATCATATTCAATAAACAGTATCAGTGCTTTATTTTCCAGGAGCCTGCCTGGGAATGCAGTGTTGGAGGCACAGGTTGGGCTGGGAGGACAAACATCAGCTCTGGGTCTGTCCTTTCCTGCAGACCCCTCTTCTGTGTTCCCCTCTCCCTCCTGGGAACCCACTCCTGTGTCTCTGCTCCACATGTGCCCACCCTGGGCACCCCATCACTGGCTGTCCCAGCTGCATTCCCACATTTCCCCCCTCCAAATTCATGTTCTCATCTGTCTGGGCACTACTGGCATCACAGTGCCTGATGTATCTCAGAAAACCATTCCTCTTTGGTGGCCTTGAAGCCTGCTGGTTTTGGAAAGCAGCAGGGAATGGGCTTCCCATCACTCTGCACTCTGGGTGCAGCAGTGGCAGGGATGAGGGGCTGGGTTTGGGGTGGGAGGCTGGTTCCTCCTGGGGGACTCACACTGGGCTCCCACAGATGTGCTGGAGACAGGCAGGTAGAGCTGCTGCCTGAATTGGTGCAGATCAGCCAAAACCAGCAGCTGGCACAGCTCAGCACCCTGCAGAGCTGTTGTCTTCTGGCTGCTGGGATCCTCCAGCCCGGCAGCATCACTGATCCATGGTCTGGATAAAATCAGTGCAGCCTCTCCAGCCTGTTGAGCCCTCACAAGGGCACAGCTGGCATGGGCCACATGTGCCAGGGGCAGCTGTGCCCGTGCTGGGCCTGCCCAGGCCATCCAAACATCCCTTCCACAGCCTGGACTGCCACAGGGACCAGGACACCAGGACACCAGGACACCAGGACACAGCTGTGCCCCTGGGAGAGCAATTTGGCTCCCAGGAGCTGCTCTCCTGGTTCCAGGGGCTCTCCAGCTGCCATCCTGAGCCAGGACACCACGGCCATGCCCCAGTTTGGCTCCCAGGAGATGCTCTCCTGGTTCCAGGGGCTCTCCAGCTGCCATCCTGAGCCAGGACACCACGGCCATGCCCCAGTTTGGCTCCCAGGAGCTGCTCTCCTGGTTCCAGGGGCTCTCCAGCTGCCATCCTGAGCCAGGACACCATGGCCATGCCCCAGTTTGGCTCCCAGGAGCTGCTCTCCTGGTCCAGGGGCTCTCCAGCTGCCATCCTGAGCTGCATGGCTGCTGCATCACCACTTGGAGTCTTTTCCACATTTTTTCCTGCTTTCTTTTTCATCACTCCAGAAAATCTGAGGAGCATGCCCTGCTTCATTCTTCACCCACTCCATCTGGGGAGTTTCTTCAGCGAGGGGTCCTGTGGCAGCGGCGCCACTCGAAGTCCAGAGTGCAGAGCCCAGGTTTTTCCTGCATGAGTTAAACTGGGAGAAGTCTCACTTCAAATAGCAAACACACAGGGATATTCCCAGGCAGGAGCTGCATCCCTGGCAGCTGGGAGGCACCCCCTTGGCCCTGGCACAGCCCCACTGCCAGCCAGGCAGAGCAAAAGGAGTTGTTTTATCACAAAGTTATGCCAAAATAAAAACAGTCCCCCCTCACCTCGAGCAGACTTGCACTAAAAACCGAAGCATAGCAGCACAAACTTCTTCCTTTTTTTTTTTTTTGTTCTTTCCACTTTATAGTATATATGTTATTGTTTATTTATAGGCAGATCACTTCACTATTTACAGTACATGAGCGTAGAGATTCTACAGTCTTTTTGATGTAAACAAGAAACTCCACGGCAGGGGAGTCTGGAAAAAGAAGCCAGTTCTGAAGTATTTACACAATTTAAAATAGAACTTTTATACCCACTGGATAGATATAGAGAATACATTGAGCGATTTGGTTAAATTATCTATGAAACTATAGAATCTGACAATGTAAAAATACAAGAAAACGTTCTCTCATTTTAGAAGGTAGACAGTTAAATCACACTAGAAATAAATCTCTTTTGTTTTTTTAAAAATAATAACAATAATAATAATAATAAAGGAAAGGCATAAGAATCCATGCCATCTCTTAAGGTTAAAGTATATTACATAAATAAGGACACAACAGAACGGAACTGGGGGAAAAATTAAGTGAAATATAAAAAAAACCGCTACCAATTAAAAAAAAAAGTACTAAAAACTTGATTCTTAATCACAGAGGGATCAATTCTGCTGCTTTTACTTACTCTGCAAGTAGAAAATCGCAGAGTTAAGTAGTACTTACTCAGCATGAGCAAGGGAGGCAGAATTGGCCCCTAATAATTATGAGCAGTGTCCTTTTACTTAAAAAAAAAAAAAAAAAGAAAAAGACAGAATTTAGCTTTTTTTTTTTTTATAAATAAGAAAGCAGATGTGCCCCTTTTTAGGTGAAATTCTTACACCTTTCTCAAGAAATGCATCAATTGAACCGTTCTCTCTCTTTCTCACATGCACTCACACACTCCCTCCCCAACTCCTGCTGCTGCCCCTGGCCCCGGGGAGGGCGAGGGAAGAGGAATGAAACCCCAAAATGAAACCCCAAGGCTGCATTTGGCTCTGTATTGCTTGAGATTGTCAGGGATGCACTTACAACGGAACGGGTGTCGGGTTCAGCTCCAACACCACTGGATCTCAGGACCCCAGAAAGAAAAAAAAAAAAAAAATCCCCCCAAAAAAAGGAGAAAACCATGTTGATCTGCAATTGCAAAACTCCTTTGCATGGCCCAGAGCTGAGATCAGACTCGGGGCTGTGATGTGGTGACTGAGCTGCTGCTTCCTGAAAGAAAGGAGGAATCAAGAGAAACCTTTGCTTTGGGGCAGCACCCAACCTAAAACCTGGGATTGTCCTCTGCATTCAGCCCACACACTCAGAAACGTTTGCTCCTCCCTGCGGAGCCTCAGGGACACGCTGGATTCCAGCCAGAAACCTGCTGCCCCCCGCCCTGAACAACGAGTTTTTCTGGGGCAAACCTGTGCAAAACAAGCAAAGGGGCATTTTATCAGAAACTCCTCACACATTCAGCATTTCCCCTACAGCACCTACGGCTGGGGGACGTTCTATACTTACAGAGTTCTAAAAAAATAAATCTCCTCCTGACTTATTGCCTACCAGAATAAACCCTTTTGCTCCCAGTGTCTCCTGCCCATCCCACAGCCCTCGCAGGGGGGCTGGGGTGTGAGGGGTCCCTTTTTCAGGGGCACCCACGGCGATGCCACAGGCTGGGGTGGGATGTAAAGGCAATCCTTGGAAAAGAGGGGATGCCCAGTCCCTGGCAGCTCCTGCAAAGCTCTGGGCACCTCTGGCTTCCTTGGCAGCAGTGCCTGGGCGTTGCTTTGTTCCTGCCCCATTTCCCTGTCAGCATCCAAACCTTAGGCAGCTCAGCAGGGAGCTCTCACCTGCCCCTGTGCCCAACCCACCTTCCTGCAGACTTGAGCACTGTGAGCTAAGAACACCTTTAGAGTAAAAAAAAAATCCACAAAAATAAAATAAAATAAAAAAATAATCAAGTGGAAATTTATTTTTCACCCAGTCCTAAAAGGTGGGAGGAAGCCCTAGGGCAGGCAGCACACAGCCCAAGGGGCTCTAAGCATAGTGCATTAGTCCTGGAAAATAAAGATTTTTTTGGGGGAGGAGAGAAAACAAACCATCCCAAGTGAATGGGGGAAAAAAAGTAAAAACCCAAACCAAAAAAAGAAAACCCAACCCCACTTATAGGCTTCAGGCACCACTAAGACCACTTATTGCATCTGTTCCTACCCTAGGGCTGCAGTGCTGATGAGCTCTGTGCAGGACCAGCCCACCCCTTCCCCAGCACTGGCTCAGGGCTGACCCAGGGCCAAAACCAGTGCTTGGGAAGTGACTGAGTGATCCCCTGGAGTGGGCTGGAGCCCCCCCAGCTCTGCACCAACCCTTCCCCTCCACCACCCTTGATGCATCCCCAGCGGGGCCCGGCCATGGGTGCCTCCAGCTGAGTGGGAGATGGAAGAATTCCACTTATTTGCTTTTCTTTTCTTTTTTTTTTTTCTTTTTTTTTTTCCTATTTTTTTTTTGGTTATTTTTTTTTTTCTTTTGGGGATTGATCGTTTTCTGAAAAACATCAGCACAGCACAGGACAGTACTACCCACCCTAAATGTGTCGCTATATACATTCTACATAAGCTCTATAGCAATCACATGTAAACATCATCATCATCGTGAGGAAATACTAGGACAGAAAAAGGCAAAGCTACAATGAGGCAATTGCCAATAGCAGATGCTCAGTCTCGGCCAGAGCTGCTCTGTGGTGGGATGAGAACAGGGGGGTTTTGGGGGGTAGGGAGAGACGCCAGATTTCACTGCTGAGGCTGAAACGGCACAAGGGCTGTTCCCTGGCAGTGAGTGTCACCGGCGGCGGGGTTGGGGACCCCGCGGTGGCCTCCGGGCCCTGGCGCTGCCGGGCTGGGTGTTGTCAGAACCACGGCTCTCCCGAGGGGAACAGCCAGGGAACTGTGCTGGTGTCGGCGCTGCCGGCATTCCTGCTCCTGCCAGAGCCCAGCCAGGGGCCGCCCCGGCAGGGCTCCGGCTCCTGGTGTCACATCTCGGGCCATTTTCCGAGGCTTTGGTCACTCTCCCTGCAGGGCGGGACACACCCAGGGAACCGGGGATAAAACCCCCAAGTCGTGGGGAGGGGAGACCCCAGGAGACTCTAATCTATCTATTGGCAGAGTTAAGGCTATAATATTCTATCTACAGAGGATGGCTGAATCCCTAGTGGTCTCTGGGGCTCAAAAAGAAAAGGAGAAGGTGGCAATGGCTTGAGGAGCAGCAAGAATCCCGCTCCCTCGGGAAAACAGTGCCTCTGGCCGGCTGGTGGTGGGCTTTGCTCCTGCTGGTGGAGGGCTGTGTCCCCATCCCACCACACCCACACGTGGAGGCCAAGTCCACAAGTAAATTTGATATTGAATCCAGCCCCGAGGGCCTTTGGCCAGAGGCAGAGCTGAGCCCCAGGGCCCTGGCAGGCGCAGGACGGGTCCAGGGTGCAGGTGGGTGCTGGGACATGTATGGCTTATCAGCTACGGGGCAGGGTGCTGGGTGGGTGTTCAGTGTGGGTGCTGTGCCCCCCCTGCCTCTTGGATTTGGGGCTGGACTTTGGGCTGGATTTGGGGCCAGACTTGGGGCTGGACTTTGGGCTGGACTTTGGGCTGGACTTTGGGCTGGCTGCCCAGCGGGAAGCACGGACAGGTCTTCTCGCCCTGCTTGCTTTGCAGGGTGTGGAAGCCAGCACGGATCAAGCCACAGGGCCTGGCCAGTCTCCCAGCCATCCAAGGAGCTGGAGAGGAGCCAGCTCCTCCACACAGACAGGAGACATCCATCCCCCAGGCTGTGCCAGCAGGACCCACGGATCAGGCCTGGCTGGCCCAGCCCCTCTCTCCTGGCTCCAGCAGAGGCTGGAGCAGCGCTGGCTGCAGACAGTGCATCCCTCTCCCACCCTCTGCAGCCTGCAAAGCTGCCTGGCCCTGGCTCCATCAGCCTCCAGGACCCAGCTCAGCACGGGGGTGATGCTGGGGGGCTCGGGCCACGCCAGCACGAGGAATGGCTTTGACAGCAAAGTGGGTGACCCCGGGGCAAGCACCGAGCACCCCGGTTTGCCAGCAGGGGAGGCAGGGGAATGTCAGCTCTGTGACTGCTCTGACCCCCCATTTGCTGAGTGGCAAATGCCTCATTACAGTGCATAGTTAAAAATCAAGGAAGCGGTACAATAAATCTGAATTACAGTACATCTGAGCCATAAATACATTTTTTTTTTTAAGTATATACTTTTTTTTTTTTCTTCTTCTCTTCTTCTATTAAAAATTAGTTTATAATCCTGATTCTATTCACAATGAACAATTTCATCATCACACACTACGGACAAAAAAATGTTATGGTGAACACAGCTGCAACTCCACGGCGGGAGCATGGGGAGGGCTGGGAGGGGGAAGAAGGGCAGGGGGGGCTCCTAGGCTCACCCTAAAACAACCAGTCAGAAGCAGAAGGGGGGGGACTAACGTGTGGCAGTGAGACATCAACACCATGGGGACTCACAGACAGAAGCAGCTTTGTTCAATGTAAACATCGATCAGGGGACAGCAGTCTCTCTCTCGCGGGCGTGCTCTCGCTCTCTCTCGCTCTCTCGCTTGCCATAGACTGAATAATTTCTTTGAAAACGTAAACATATTGGAAGTGCCTTGACTGAGGTATTGAGGTATTCCTCCAAGGTTAAGGCTGTTACCGATGCAGGCTGAGCTGGGCCTCCTGCAGCAAGCTGTCGAAATCCATGGTCTCGTACTTGCTTTTCACCGGGGCTGGGGAGGACTCGTCCGTGCCGCAATCTGGGGATGGCAGGGACAGAAGGCAGCCAGGTCAGGGACAGGGAGGGGGGAGCAGCGTCCTCTCTGCCTCATGGGGAGGGAAACTGAGGCACAGCAGGGCACTGCTCACTGCCCTGCTGCTGCACAGCCAGGCTGGACACAGCGGTGATGGGGACAGGACTGGGGACACTGAAAAGAGCTGGGGCAGAGGGGCTGCAGCCAGGCCCAGCTGGGCAGGGCACACACCACTGACATTCACTGCCAGGGGTGAAAAAACCCGCTGGGTGCAGCTGAATTCAGAGGGGCTGACACAGGGCCATCCCATGGGAGCTGTGCTGGTGGCAGAGCCAGCCTGCTCCACTGCCAGCCCTGTGCCAGGAGCTGAACACAGAGTGCCCCTGGAAAGCCCAGGGAATTCAGCATGCAGCAGAACTAAGGCTGCCTAATTTCACAGCAGCTTAACACTTTGGGTGTATATTTTTGAACAGCGTGGTTGCATTTCACCTCTGCCTGGGGGCTCCCCTTCTCATCCCGTACCAGGATGAGCAGGGTTTTAGGAATGAGCTAGGCTCTGCAGGAAGGGAGTGACTGGTGGCTCTGCAGAAATCAGATGAGGAGCACTGAGGGGGTTTCTCTTATGCAGAGGGGCAGCTCTGGTTCCCCTCCCCACAGCACTGCACAGTCACCATCTTCCTCATGGGGTCCTCATGGTTCCTAATTTCTCTGTGCCCAAAATGGGAGGCTCTGGGATTTATTTAGATGAACAATGGTCATTTGTGCCCACAATCAAAGTCAAGGGATGGCTGCTCTAAGCAGAGCAGATACTGCAAGGTGATAAAAAAAAATCAGGGAGTACTTGTATCAGATGGGGCATCTGGAGGTTAGTCAAGACTTGGGGCTTTATTTTCTGGACCTCAGTCTTTCCCTAATCAAGTGGGAAGCCTTCAGCCCCTGCAGAGGGTACAGAACTAAACATGCTGTGTTGGTGAAACACCTGAAGCAAGGAGGGCTGGGCAAAGCCAGGGACACAGTTCTCTTGCAGGATTAGCACAGGGTTTGGCTGCTGGCCCCCAGCTCAGGCTGCAGCCCTGGTGACACAGTCACTGAGAGCTTGCTGAAGCACTGAAAGGATTAATGCGACCACAGCACATTTCTGTGCTGTCACTTTGGCTCCAGAGTGCATGTGCAGCATGGTGAATCTGTCCTGCAGAGCAGCAAACCACCCACATCACCTCTTGGGCTAATGAAATGTTGCTGACTGCCTTCTCTAATGCCTGGGAAGGGAGTTTTCTGCTGGAAAGCCTCCAGCACTGTGCAGAAACTCAGCAGACACAGGATGGGCTGCGTTCAGCTGAGACCCGGCAGCTCCGGGCTGTGATGCTACATTCTACAGCAAACACACCCTGAGGCCTCACACCAGTTTTTGTTTTTTTTTTTCTTCTCCCCAGTTTGCCAATCCACCTGTCTGAGCCATGAGCAGTTCCATGAGCCATAGGAAAGCCAGGGGGCTTTTCCTGCAGGCTCTGAAGGCATTTGGGATCCCTGCGTGACCAGGGCTCAGCGGTGCAGTGTGCTGGAACAGCTCTGTGCTGATAAAAGAGACAAAGCAGCTGCTGCTTCCTCACCCAGGTCAGCATATCTGGTCCAGAAGAAGCGCCCCAGGCCACCAGAGCTGAGCTGGAAGGAGGGCTCGTTCCTCTTCCTGAGCGAGGGGCCGTTCTTCAGTGATAAGGCGGCATGCTCGGAATACCGGTACGTGATGAAGCCGTACTTCTCCCCCCTGAGCAACCAGAGAAAGAATTCAAGATGTGATGAGCCCCACAGCCCTTGTGATGCAGCACTACAGCCCTGGCCCATCATTCTTCCACTCCTCCGTCCCTCAGATGCCCTTGGATCTCTGGACACACTGAATCTCCTTGACCAAAGCACCAAGACCGAGGGCTCGGCTGACCAAGGGCATGGGTGGGGCACTGCCTGGCAGTGCTGTGGGGCTTGGGGAGAGGAGCTGCCTGTAGCTGCTGGAGCCCTGTACCACAGCTCACTGCCCACCCACCTGTTAGTCCTGGACAGGACCTGACACTCCACGATTTCACCAAACACCTCGAAGCGTTTCTTCAGCTCGCTGGAGCTCATGCTGCTGGAGAGGTTTCTGATGTACACCACCCGGCCTTCCCCCTGCCAAAGCAACCAAAAGCTTTCAGGCTTGGACCCTGCACCTCTGTGCTGCTGATGGGCTGAGGAGGAGCCCCTGCCAGCCAGCACTGGGAAGCACTGCTGTGGACACACTGATTCTCCAGGCTCTGGCTGTCTCTGCTCCAGCCAGGTCATAGTGTCACCCCCAGGACAGCCATAACCAGGCTGCAGCAGCCACTGCCCCTTTTTCTCCTTTGAAATTCTCCTGCATTCTTGCAGCTCTTTCAGCTTCTCCTGGCAAACGTGGGATACACTCCCAAGAACTGCCAGGGGCAAAATCCAATTGCATGGCAGGAAAAAGTGCCAAGGCAGCTTTGTGTGAGTGTGTGTGCGTGCACCACCGCTGGGAGCACCAATTCACTCTGCCATGTGCCCATCCCTCTCCCAGCTCCCAGCACGTGCCCACGGGTTCCTGGTGCACGAGGATGCAGCGGGGCCACACCTGTGGCAGCTGAGCAGCTTCAGGGATTCCCCAGTTCACCCCACAAACTGCCAGTGCCAAGTGCACTGAGGCACCAGCGTAGGATGCTCTGGGCATCCCTGTGCCAAGGACTCCGTGTGTTGCCAATCGCTGGCGGCTTCCGCTGCACGTTGGGTTTTCCTCTCCCCCCTCCACCCCCATGTCCTTGTTTAACACTGGCCTCGCACCAAGGGATGCTGAAGCCAGGGCTCCACTGCTGCTTTTTGGAGCAGAGGAGCCGAGGGCTGGGGTTGCTTTGTCCCTGCTCACTTACGATGGCCTTTTCCCGTCTCTTCTTCAGCTGGCCCCGGTGCCCGCTCCCGCCCTGACACTGCTCGCCGTTCTCACACCTGCAAGGGAGGGACAGGAGGTCAGCCCAGGGCTGGGGCAGCTGCTGGGAAAGCTTCAAATGTCAGTGAGAAGCTGAGACACCCACAGGAGTGGGTGGGCACTCGGGGGCACTGGGAGCCAAGGAGGGACTGGAAACACTGGAAAGGACACTGGGAAGGTTTTTCTCACAGATGCCAGGGTATCCCCAGCCAGCACTTGCCCCTTCCCAGGCCTGGCTTGGGTGCCTGCCCATGGCCTGTCACCCATGGAACCCCCCGGCTGCTTTGCTCTGCCACTGCTTCCTCAGGCCAGGGCTGATGCTTGCAGCAGTGGCTGATGCAGTACCAATTATTTCCCTAGTTTTTCTTTCATTAATTAGCATCTTTGCTGCTTGGGCCAGCAGAGCAGAGAGCACTGGGGCTGCCCTGCACCGTGCTGAAAACTCAGGGGGCAAAATCAGTCCCGATGTCCCCGTGCCCCCCGTACCTGAAGGTGCGTCTGCTGGCAGGGGACCGCGACCGGCAGCACGAGGAGCCCGAGCTGGACCTGCTCCGGGAGCAGTAATGCAAACTGGTCCTGGAAAGGGGGTTTCTCCTCAGGCACAGCTTGGTGTTGCCATGCTCCTCCTCTTCCTCCTCCTCCTCCTCCTCTTCCTCCTCATCCTCCTCCGCGGGGGAGCCGCTCTCACTGCAGCTGTCCTCAAAGACGGTGTCGTACTCGGGGGTCTTGCAGAACAGCATGTCCTCGTCATCGAGGGCACTGTCCAGAAAGCCAAAGTGCTTTGTTAAGCTGGCTCTGATCTCCTGGTCTCTCAGCTGCTTGACGCCGTCCTTCCACAGCATCTCCGTGCCCGCGTCCTTGCCGAGCTCCAGTCCCTGGTAGTGGGCGGCCGGGACCCTCCTCTTGTGCTCCGTCTCCACCTGGCTCGGGGGCTCCCACGACTTGAGCACCTTCCTCTGCAGGGCGGCCTCGGGTTTCAGCACCTGGCAGTAGTCGTGGTCCCCGAAGGAGCGGGAGAAGGGCCGCTTGAGCAAGCCCTGCTGCTCGGGGAGCGGGCGCCCGCCCGCCCGGCTCAGGTGGGCGAACAGCTCCGTCCTCTCCGGGTGCTTCCTGGGCGCTTTCCGCGAGGCTGCCGCGTCCCCGGTGCCCCCGGGGCTGGGGGCCAGCCCCTCCTCCTTCCCTGCCTCCTGGGGGATGTCTGGCTTGTACAGGTCCTCCTCGGCGGGTTTGTATGGCGGAGTGGTGGGCGGTGTCAGACCTGAACCCCCCAAACAAAGGGCAGGAGTCAGCTCTGCCTCCTCCGTCCTGCCCTGCCCCGCCCCGGTCCCGGGCTGCAGCTCCCACTGCCTCATCCAGCGGCACTTGGGGGAACAAGAAGGATGCCTCGACCCCAGTAAGGACCAGAGGACTCTCCCTTCCCTCCTTGCTCATGCAGGGACCCTCCTGAGCAGCTCCTCCCACCCCAAATGCATTCCCCTGAGCTGCTCCTGGTGCATAGGGAGTCCCCCGTGTCTGCAGTGTGAAGTGATGCCTGCAGGCTGAATTTAGGGTAAATGAGCCCCCTCCTAAAGGAGATTTTTACAAAACTAAAGAATTCAAAGTCTGTCCTACCTGCAGTCCCACACAGCTCCACAGTCAGCATTGGCTCAAAGTTTCTCTTCCCAAAGGCTGGGTCACTGGAGAAGAGCAGAAAATCAGGAAAGTGTTTAGGTGAACCAAGCCCCAAAACCCAGAAGAAAGCTGAGAAAACACTGCCCAAAAGTGAACCCTCCCACTCTGGATGGTGCCTGACAGAGTAACCCCACAAAGGGCAGAGGGGTGAGCAGCTCCAGGGCACACAAAAAATGCCCTGCCCTGGGCACGAGACTCTCCCAGCTCCTTGCACCCTGTGGCTCCCCACAGCCCTGTGCCCAGCAGTGCAGCTCAGTGTGCTCTGCAAACACAGCTCCCTGTGCTGGCTGCAGAGGCCCTGCCCAGCCACACATCCCCAGGCAGTCTCCAGCCCCAGACTGGGTCACTCAGCCCCATCTGCACTTACGTTTGTGCCAAGGACAGCGTGAGACACCTGGGTGTTTCTGAAAGGCAGGAGAGAAGCAGGTTACCAGTGGAGCTGTTTCCCTGCAGTGCCCACTGAGGGCTTTGCCCAGCTGAGAGGGACAGCTCACGCTGCCAGGGCTGAGCCATTCCTGCACTTGCAGCTTGCTGGGGTTTTGGGGCACCACTGCAGCTGAATCCCAGAGCCCAGACCCAGGGAAACCCCATGGAGAAGAACCTGGAGGGATGAGGCAACCTAGTCCCTGCTGGGTTATGGCCACACCAACTCCTTCACCTCATTTTAAGGATGGGGAAACTGAGGCAGAAGATGCCCATGGATTGAAAAAGCACCAAAAGAGAACAGACCCCCAGCTCCCCACGCACGGGACCCCACAGCCGGGCAGCACAGGGGGGCTGCTCACAGCTCTCCTGCCAGCTGAGTGCCCTGCAGCCAGCCAGCATCACTCACCCACGGCAGGGATGGCACGGGCAGCAGGGGCAGGCTGGGGAGGGTGAGCAGAGTGACTGTCCCCAAAGCCCTCACCTGTTTGCTCCCGGAGGGCACAGCGCCGGCTCTCAGTGCCCACCTCGGCATCCCCCAGCGAGCCCAGGCAGAGGGGCTGGGGCTCTGCCGATGGGGCCGGGCCCCCCACCTCCACTTCGGCCGCCGGCTCTTCGGCAGAGAAGCCCTCCAGCACCGGGCATGGCGCGGCCTCCCTGCAGCCCAGGGGCACGCAGGACTCGGCCTGGGGCTCGTCAAGGAAGGAGAGCCAGTGCCCGAGCTCGGGGTTGAGTCTCTTGGAGCGGCGCACGGCGTAAACTGCGCTGTCCTGCCTGCGGGCCGCCTTCCCTGCGCCCTCCTGCTTGCCAGCATCGTCCTCAAGGCCACCCAGCTCCGGCGGCGCCTCCCCCTCGGGGCTCTGCCGGGGCTCGCCCTTCTCTGCTGCCCCTTTCACTCTGGACGTGCAGGTCCCACTGGCATCCTCCCCATCGGGCGGCACGGGGGAGCAGGAGCCGGGCGGCCGTGCCAGGGCGGCGTACACGGGCTTGCCCAGGCGGTATGGCTTGCTCACATCGCACAGCAGGTCCCGTGCCAGCAGCTCCTTCAGGATGGAGAAGGACGCTGCGGGCTTCTTGCAGCCGCCGGCTGCCTGCCAGGCGCAGCCCGGCCGGCTCTGGGCGCTGCCCGGCGCGGGGGCACAGTCCGGTTTGGCTCTCTTGAAGGGGCTGCAGGGCTGGGGCTTGGTGTCGGCGGGGTCGCGGGCAGGCAGCTTGCGAGGGGGCAGGCAGTAGGTGTGCATGTAGCGGATCAGCTCCACCACCGAGTGCAGCTCCCCCTCGCAGGAGAACTGGCTGCCCGTGCCGTCCTCCGCCGAGGACAGGGCGGCCACCGAGTCGCCGGAGCTCAGCGAGTCCTCGCTGGAGTCACTGTCGTCCTCGTGATCGCCCGGGGACGGGTGGTGGGCGCTGCCGGGGCACTCCTCGGCTGCCTGGGGGGCTTTGGTCTGGGAGCAGGAGGTGCTGGAGGTGAGGTGCCGGTGCAGCTCCGTGCAGCTGCGGCTCTGTGCCTGCGGGACGCTCGCCCTCCTGTCCCGGGGACCCTCCACCTTCCGAGAGGAGAGAGGAGAATGTCAGCCCTGAGCACCCCCAGCCAGGCTCTGGGGGGAGGCTGACAGAGCCACCCCCACATCCTCAAACCCCCCAGTTTTGGCTCAGCACCCCGACCTCCCTGGGGTCAGCCCCGTGCCCCGAGTGCTGCCCCTCCTGCACGCAATGATGCTCCTTCTCCCCAGGAGGGATCTGCTGCTCTTCCCAGGCAATCTAATTTGCCAGGCCTAATGCACCACACAATTACCATTAGCAAAGTAGGAAAATCTCTAATGGCACCTTCTGCCGGGTTTCAGATCAGCTCTGAAGTGTTGGGCTCTGCAGTAGGACAGGCAGTGACTCCTGGCCAAAGGCCTGGCCTCGACCTCAGAGTCAGCAGGGAGGGGGGCAAGGGGGTGCCCAGGGAGCACATGAGGCTTTCACAAATGGGTACTCAGGGAAGCCGGGAGAGACCAAACCCCCCTGGGTTCAAGTGAGATCCAAGTGCCCCTTAGCACAGCACAAAGTCTGAAGTTTTGCAGAGCCCAGACTACAACAGACAGGGATGGGAGCACTGCGGGTGACAGTCCCTGCCTGTCCCCAACCCCTTGCCCAGCGCAGAGGCTGCCCACACTCCCCCACGGGGCAGCTCCCAGGAGGTGGGTGCTGCAGGGCTGCAGGCAGTACCTTTGTGCAGGGCCGTGCGGGCCGGGACTTTGGGGTCCCCGGGCGCCGGGCGCTCCCGTCCCGCTGGGCCTCGCAGCTGGGAGGCGACGGAGACAGGAGCAGCTTCTTCAGCTGCAAAGAGAAGGGGCAAGAAAAGGAGTCGGCATCGCAGCGAGGGCAGGAGAAAACGCCCAGGGGGCCACAGCCCCTTGGCTCGTGTGTGAGCACATCCATCACCGAGCATCCGACCCAAAAATGGGGCAAAAAAAAAGTATCGGACAGGGAGGGTTAGGGTTTAGGATTTCCCACCTCCTCGTGGCTATGGGGTGGGTGCCTGGCTGTGTGTGCAGCCCTGTGGGGGTCGGGGCTGTCCCCACTGCATTCAGCCCAGGGACCCCCAGGCAGGCTGGGGCAGTGAGGACAGGAGGGAATTTACACCCCACCGGTGTCAGACACACAGGAGCTGCCGTGGCATCCCAACTTCTCACTCCATCAATTCTGCCCTGAGGTGACAGAGGCTTTACACTGGTGTGAGTGATGGGTTTGGACAGCTCGCTGGCCCCTTGCAAGGCTCATTTAGCCAAAACATCCAGAGAGGGCCTCGACTCATTAAGGAGCTCTCAAGGCGTTTTGCAGATGCAAATCCCTCTGGGATCTGGAGGATCTCCCCCAGCACCCTGCTGGGGAGCGGGGCTTTCCCCAGGCCACCCGCAGCGCCACCGCTTCTGACAGCAGGGTCAGCACAACATTTTCCTTCTACTCAACCCCGATTTTGGTCAGGGGGAGGGGAAAAAAAAAACCAACAACCCGGACCCCACACCCAGCAACAACATTTGAGATTGTGCCCGTGTGGCGCTAACAACCGGAGGCGACAACAGCTCAACAGCAAGACGACTGCGTAGGCACCGGGGACTGCAGCAGAGACAGATCTGGGGCTCCCAGGGGGCACGGAGCCCTGGGGGGTTAGGGAGCGATAGAAAAGGGGTGCCCGGGTCAGGGGCTGCTAGGAAATGCCAGCCGGGGCACCCCAGCTTTAGGAGTGAGGCTCCTGTTGGTGGAAGCGCCCAGCACCCTTTTCCCCCCCCGCCCCTGCAACGTATACATCCTATATATACACATACAGGTCATGTGTGATATATACCCCTGCGGGGCGTGGGCGGTGGAAATGCACGCTGTCACCACTGGATGTCACTCCTCCCCTTTGCTGGGTTTTTGGGGACACCCCGGGACCGGGCTGGGGGCTCTGGGGAGGGACTGTGAGCCGCAGGAGGGGGCAGGCTGGGGGTCCTGTGCCAGGGAACCTCCCCGGGATGGCAGGAAACGCTCCCAGTTCATCCTGGCCAGGAAGGGGAGCGGGGCTGGAGCCCCAGCATTGCAGGGAACCAAGAGGAACCAAATCTGGAGGGCCACACAGCCCCTGAAGGGGTTTGGTGGAAGGCACAGGGAGGGTCAAACCCTCCCACTGACAGCCGAGGGCAGGGCTGACACTCGGGCAAGCCCCTCTTGTGACAGCAGAGAGCTCAGCCCGGGGCAGAGCCAGGGGGAACAGCCACCACTGCCCATGGGCACGGGGCTGGGATGAGCCAGGGAGAGCCCCGGGCAGCCCCACACCTGCAGGTGGGATTAAAAGCAGGTGTGGGTGTGCCAAAGCAGCCCCCAGCCCTCTGCCACCCGCCCCCACCCCGTCCAGAGATAAGATTTGTGTACACACAGCTCGTTCCCGTGAGGATGGTGATGGAGGTGACAGCAATGATGCAGAACATGTATACGTATACAATACAAGTATATGCTTTGGTATTGACGGTTAAAGAGAGTTTTAAGCCTAGAATGAAAAAATTCAGACCTTGGCTTCCTATCATACCCATGCAGCCGGCTTATCTGGGGCTCATCCAAATCCACCTTAAACAGTAGGAAGTGGGTTCTTACTAGAGACAGCTCATCACACTCGGGGGCCGGGGGCGGCCCCCCCGTGACCAGGGCGGTGGGTTTGGGGGAAGGGGCAGGTGAGGTGGTGGCAGAGTTGAGCGTGTCCCCCTCTTCCATAGTTCGGAAGGCAGCCAGGCCCATGTCATCTCCCTGTATATCATCCAAAGTCTCGGTGAGGGCTGCCAGCAGCGCTTCGTTCTCGCTGTCTATTATCTGAAAGGAGCAGGCAGAGAGGAAAGGGGGTGTTAGGCTGGGCAGAGGGTCCCCGGGATGCTGGGGAGGGGACAGGGACCAGCAGAGCCACAGCAGCTCCCACACTTCCCAGTGACCCCCCCATGAGAGCTTTTCCCCAGCACAGCATGAGGATGGGATGAGGAGAGACCCAGAAAAGGAGCATCAGTCTGTCCAGCTGCACCCCAGCAGGAGAAGAATGAATCAGAGCATCTTCTCTCCCTACGGTCCCTCCACCCCACCATGAGGCAAACAGCAGCAGAGGAAGGATCTGTGAGGAAAAAGCTCCTGGCCCAAACCCTCCTGGCTCTGGGCTGCAAGTGCAAGAGCTGTGAGCTCAGCCAGGGCTGCCCAGTGGACAAGAGGGCATAGCCTCCCAGGAGGGCACAGGGGAAGCTCTGCCCGGGCTGCAGCACTGGCCAGATGCCACAGCTTGTGACAACAACCACTCTGCGTTCTGTGTTCACTAAAAGCCCCCAAACACAGGCACCTCCAGCTCCTCAGGGGCTCTCAGCCCTCACACTTAAAGCTGCTGCACCCAGTTCTCTGTGAGAGACCCTGTCCAGAGCACAGCCCCAGTCACTCCCAAATCCCCCATCAGCATCCCCAGATCACGCTGTTCACCCAAAACTGGGTCAGGGGAGCTGCAGTGCAAGGCCCATCTCACTCTGGGCCAGGCAGGCCCAGGGGCTGGCTCCTGCCTCCCCCCTGCCCCCTGCTCCAGTTTGACTTGGGTCCCTCTTTACATCTGGGCTTTGGCTTTGCTGATGCACCTCCAGCCCTCCCAGTGGCCCCCCAGCCCCACGAGCTCCCCTCCAGTCTGGCAATACTGAAGCCCAGAAGAGGTTGAAGAAGCTGAGGAATGGCTGGAGTGAGCCAGGAGTTCCTTCTTTTTGGTCCTCCTCCATCATCATCTGAATGTAAACCATGTCCAAGGAGAAGCAGGCTACCATCAGCGATAAAATTAGCACGGGGGTAAAGTCAGGCTCACAGGCAGGACTGCTGCCTGCACACAGCCTCCTGTGTTTCTCTCTTCTTGTTTGAAAATTAAACATCTTTTGTTCCATGCCCTAACCTTGCTCACAGTTACTAGAGCAGGCTCCAGGGAAAGGCAGCAGGATGCTCCATTTTTGGCTCCGTTTCTTTTCCTCCTGTTATTGGCACGGGATTGCTGTGCATACAAGTTCAGTGGGATACATTTCATCATAGTCCACTGCTCCTCATCGGCCTGGCTTTTGCATTTCTTTTCTGTTTATCTTTTCCCCAGGAAGTTCACGGAAAATATGCATCTCGTGATGAAGGTCCCTCAGCTGGACTGGACCATTTTCAAGCACAGCATCAGCCCAGCATAAAAGCCAGAGGGTTGTTATTATGGGCAGGTTAGAAAATATCAAGGCTTTTTTTTTTTTTTCATCTCCTTGTTTAAATAGAAATCCTCCTCCTCCTCCCAAAATGTAACCCAGGGTTGGTGATTAGCTGGTACCAGTGGCTCACAACTTCCTTGTGCAAGGGGATAAAAGCCTGGGTGCTGCTCAGGAGGGCACAGAGACCCCAGCCTCAAGGACTGGCACATCCAGGGCATGGCATGAGCTTTGGGCAGGGCGAGGGGGCTGCCCAGCCTGCTCTGTGCCCCGTCCCCTCTTCATCTCCCTGCTTCCAACCTGCCTGTGCTGTGCCCACAGCCCTGCCCTGTCCTCACAGCTCAAGGAGATGAAGCAGAGACAGCAGCAGAGGGACATGGAGCAGTCCTGCCCCAGCTTTGCACCACGCTGGCACAGCTGTGGATCCAGCCCAGCCCAGAGCCAAGGAGAGGAACCAGCCCCTCTGTCAAAGGGACCCCAGCCCCACACAGAGGGGGCTCCCAGAGCCTCTGTTTTCCCAAAACAGAGGAAGGGGCTGCTCTGTGCTCCTGGGAAGAGAATTCTTCCAGCGCTGAGACCCCCGCACTGCCGCCCTGGCATTCCAGGAATGGAACAGGACACGCTGCACCCCGGCTGCAATTGCCTGTGAATAATCCAGCACAGGAGGGCTGGCTCAGCAGCCTCCTCCTCATTAGCCCTACTCCACTTGCCCCATTTAGAGCCGGTGCACAAATTAATGGAGCACTAATCAGCTGGGGAGGAGCTATTAATAGTTGTGTGTGTTCCCTCCTCCCACACTCCTTCTCCTTCTCCCCCTGCCTGCATGCTCAGGGGGGGTGTGGGGGTACCTGGAAGAGCTCGGAGTCGTCGGTGCTGTACTGGCTGGAGTCGGTCTCCGAGTGCTCCCCGCCCCACTGCAGCTCGCTGAAGCAGCCGGCAGAGTCCAGGTCTCCGGCATCCAGCTGGGACAGATCGATCTCGGGGAAGTCGGAGTAGAGGTGCTCCTCGCCAGACACCTCATACTGCAGATGGGAAAGGAGAGAGAGACACGGCCTGAGCACACGGGTGCAGGCAGCAAAGGCAGCAGCATCCCCCCAATGGGGACAGCCGGTGCTCCCGGCCCCGGTGCTCCCGGCCCTGGTGCTCCCGGCCCTGGTGCTCCCGGCCCTGGTGCTCCCAGCCCCGGTGCTCCCGGCCCTGATGCTCTCGGCCCTGGTGCTCCTGGCCCTGGTGCTCCCGGCCCTGATGCTCCCATCCCTGATGCTCCCATCCCTGATGCTCCCAGCCCTGATGCTCCCGGCCCCAGTGCTTCCAGCCCTGATGCTCCCGGCCCTGATGCTCTTGGCCCTGGTGCTCCTGGCCCTGGTGCTCCCAATCCTGATGCTCCCAGCCCTGATGCTCCCATCCCTGATGCTCCCATCCCTGATGCTCCCAGCCCTGATGCTCCCGGCCCTGGTGCTCCCAGCCCTGATGCTCCCATCCCTGGTGCTCCCATCCCTGGTGCTCCCATCCCTGGTGCTCCCAGCCCTGATGCTCCCATCCCTGGTGCTCCCATCCCTGGTGTTCCCAGCCCTGGTGCTCCCAGCCCCGGTGCTCCCGGCCCTGGTGCTCCCAGCCCCGGCACTCCCAGCCCCACTCCAGCCCCTCTCCCCGCTGCTCCAGGAGCAGTGACACGGCACTGGCAGGGTGTGGAGGGCTCCTTTCCACCCAATCTGCTCACTGTGAGCAGCCCCACAGCTGCCACCAAACCCCCTCTGGTGTCCCAGCTGTGGCAGAGGTTGCAGCAGCAGGACCTGCATGGGAAGAGCCTGGTCTCTCCCTCAGAGATGGTCACGGCACAGCACAGCCACCCGGGGCTCTCAGGGGCAGTTCCTGCCCCTGGTGCCCTCAAAGTGACATCCAGGTGGCCTGGGGATCAGCACAAGAGACCTGGGACAGCAGCACACAGGGCCAGCCCCACAGCTGGTGCTCACCCCATCCCCAGCACACGGCCCTGAGGCGCTCAGGACATCCCTTGGGGGGAAGCTGCACATCCCAAAGCAGCCAAGGCAACCCAGAGCCTGCTCCCTGCAGGATGAGAAGAGCAGCACGGAAATGAATGGATGTCTGAGAGCACACGGGGCCATGTGAGCTGCAGGAACCGAGCTAAAAATCTCCATTTAACCACAGAAAGGAGCTGGCACCTGCCCCACTTGGGCCTGGCTCCCAGCCACCAAACCCCAGGGCTGCACCCAGCACCCGAGGGAGCCGGGGCTGGCACCAGCACCCGCTGCCTGCCCTGGCATTTGGGCCGTGCCTGCCTGTGCCTGGGTGTCCAGGTTAAACCACGGAGGGGAAAGGTCTGGAGCAACTCCTCCCAGCATTGGCTGCCCAAGGGGAGGTTTCTGGCAGGGAGGGAAGCAAGTTTATTTACAGAGCAAATGGATTTTGGAGCAGGCAAACATCGGAGCATGTGAGAGAGGCTGCAGGGGAGCGTGGGGGCCCCTCCTCCTGAAGCACCCTGGAAGGGTCTCCTCCATGGGAAGGAAAAAGGGATTTCAAACGCAGCTGCAGGAATGGAAAAGACAGCGTTTCTCTCCTTCTCTTCTTATTTTTTTGTTTTTCCAATTGGGATAATCTGGGATTACTGACTGTGCTGCCCCAGGCTGATGAGCCTGTCTGCCACGCTCCCCACCACATCAGGACACTCCACAGGACACTCTGTGCACACACTCACTCCCATTTCACACCTCTCACCTGCTTCCCACCCTACCCAGTCCCAGGGGAGGTGGAAAACAGGGAGAGCACCTTGGAGGGCACAGCAAGGGCAGGGGAGAGTGGATTTATGGCCTGATGGTGAGCCAGTGCCCTGTCCCAGCCGTGGGGCTGGGGGATGCAGGGAGCTGCTGATGCTGCCCCAGGCAAAGCTCTGGGAGCTGCCCCCACTCTGGGGGATGCTCTCCCAGCACCCTCCTTTCACCTCTTTGCTAGAGGGTGTGTTTATCAAGTAAATATCCCAAGCATGGTGCTACAAAGTGTATTGGGCATCCCTAAGTGGCTCTGGGAGCTGAAATTCCTCACTGGGCCCCCAAGGGATGGGGATTTTCTAACCTGCCCTGCAAAAACCTTTGTTCCCAGGTGTCAGAGCACACACAGCAGGTCAGGAATCCCCACTGCCAGCTCTGGGGGACACAGATGCTGCCCTTCCCCTTGTTCTGTCCCCTCTGCTCAGGGATCAGATGTCCTTTGGCCTTTCAGATGTGTCCCTTACCTGCTTTGGCTCATCCCTGCCTTCCTGTCCCTGCTCTAGCTCCTGCTCCAGAAAAAAGTCTTGTGACAACTCTGTCCCCCCCTTCTCCCCAAATCTTCCCATGGGAACACAGGCAAAGGCTTTTATTTTTAGCCAAGCCATACATACATAGATATACGTGTGTCTGTGTGTGCGTGTGTGCGTGCAATTAAAAATAGCAGAGCAGCCAAATTCTCCTGCTCCTTTTGATATGCCACAAGGGAAAAGATCCTGGTGCTGAGATCACAAGGAGCAGCTGACACCAGTGCTCGGGATGTCTTTTGATCAACTCCACAGATGTGACATGTCCCCATTGGCAACAGGGCTGGGTAAAAATAAACTCCTGCAATCCAATGCTGCTGAGCTGCCCTCTCTGGGCACTCACTCTGGGGCAGGACTGCCACGCTGGGGATGCTCCCAGCTTCCTGCCTGCCACAGCTCAGGAATGCCCAAAGCCCAGCTCTGTCTGTGTTGAGCCTCCTCCTCCTGGAAAAACACGGGGACAGCCTCTGCTTGGTGGGGTCACCCATGCTGCCACCTGGATGGGCACCCCAGTCCCCTCTGCTGGGCAGTGGCATTTACCCAGCACAGCCACCAGGCTCCAGAGGAACCCCATCACTCCCAGCTCAGAACCCACAGCCCTGAGCAGCACTGAGAGCCCCTCTGGGCTGGCCACAGCGTGGGGAAGGGCCCAGCCCCTGCCCAGCTCGGGGCTGGCAGCAGCGCTGGGGATGCTGCCTATGGGCACGGGACCTCATCTGCTCTGACTCTCCCTTTTCCCACCCTTTGCACTTCCTGCTGCCTTGGGAGAGGAGTGAACTTTCGTTCTAATTTTACTCGGGACTTTGTAGGAAGATCAGCCATGGGTTCTTGGTGTGCAGCCAGCAAACACCCATGGAGACATGCTCAGAAATTCGGAGGCATCCTCCAGCCCAGACACCTGGCCCGGGTGTGCTGCAGCAAGGCTGCGACCAGAGAGCTGCTGGCAGTGTCTGAGGAGTCCCTGCTGCAGGGAGGAGAGCTCCTGCTGTCTCCTTGGTCAGCATCCCTTTGTCTCCAGGCAATGGAAGAGCTCCTGGTGCTCTGGGGCTGCAACTAGTGCTCCTGCTCCCTGTCCCTTTGCAATGTCCCCAGTCTGTCCTTCCCAGGGCAGTGGCAAGGCCAGGCAGCACCAGGAGCTGGCACAGGGGTTAGATCCATCTCCCTGCCCGACTGTCAGGCTGTTCAGTGCTGGCCACTGTCTCTAGTGTCCCCATGTCCTGGGGCTGGACCAGCAGCCACTGGCTGGAGCCACATCCAAGGATGTCCCAGCTCAGTGCTGGCTCCTGACACCCTGGGGACAGCAGGTGGGACACTGCTGTCCCTTTCAGTTCTTCTGGTTTGGAGCAGTGTGGACTCTGGCATGTGAGGTCTTATCTCTGAAGAGACAGGAGACTCCTCCCCAAGCCCAACTCTAATTCAAACACTGGATTAACGAGACAGGAAATGTTTTCCTCGTTTTCAGTGTCAACTTGGGCTCCCCAAACTAAAACCCCCACAGTCAGCAGGACTGGAGAGGCTGGCTGGGGTCAGGCTGCTGGCTCCTGGGGACAGCTGTATCCATGAGGCCAGGGAGAGCAGGCACAGCCCTGCTGCCAGGGAATAGCAACCTGAACCAGGACAAGGGCTCAGCTCATTGTCTGCTCTGCTTGGCTGGCTCAGGGAGCCGGGCACAGCGCAGTGACCGTGACAGAGAGACCTGCAGGTGCTCTCCTTGTCTCCCTCCAACAAAAGCACTGGTAGAAATTACCCTTATCTGCAGAAGCCCTGGGTCCAACCCCTTGAAGTCGTGGCCAAGAATTCTGGCCGCAGGCTGTGGGCACACGGGGTGATGGCACACGCAGGGCTTGTGCTTAGTCAGCTGCACAGGGGCAGCCTCTGAAGTGCCGGCCTGGCAGCACCTTCCAGGAGCCTCATCCTGCCCTGCCACGGCCCTGCCACTCACGTGCCACCCTGCTGCATGGAAAAAAGGAAGGGAAGAGGCAGCACCTCGGAGGGGCCAAAGGCAGCAGCCGGGAACAGGCAGCCCCACTGCTCGCTGGGCAGCAAACGGTGACTCAGCTCCTCCCTGCCCAGCCAAGAGCCTACCCGAGGCATTAAGGGATAAATATACATCCACACGTGCTGCAGGCACTGCCCCAAATCAGCCAGCGGCGTTCAGGCTGGGACACAAAGCAGCAGAAGGCGAGAGATGCCGAGAACACCAAGTGCTGCTCCCACCAGCCCTCCCTCGGCCCCACGGGCAGCTTCTCCCTCCTCACCCTCAGCCGGGCCTGACTCGAAAAAGGAAAGAAAATCCTCGGGCAGGGGTTTTGCAGAGAGTTGTCTGGGCTTATCAGGGAAATCCGTAATCACAGACTGCTTCAAAGGGGGATTACAGCCCTGCAGGGAGACGGGCACTGCGGGGCTGCTGCGGGATGGGCTCTCACCGGCCAGGTGCCACTGGGCTGGCTGCTGTGACATTGGGCTGGCTGCTGTGACACTGACTGGTGTGACACTGACTGGTGTGGCACTGGGCTGGCTGCTGTGACACTGACTGGTGTGGCACTGGGCTGGCTGGTGTGGCACTGGGCTGGTGTGGCACTGGCTGCTATGACACTGGGATTGCTGGTGTGACACTGGGCTGGCTGCTGTGACACTGACTGGTGTGACACTGACTGGTGTGGCACTGGGCTGGCTGCTGTGACACTGGGCTGGCTGCTGTGACACTGACTGGTGTGGCACTGGGCTGGTGTGGCACTGGCTGCTATGACACTGGGATTGCTGGTGTGACACTGGGATGGCTGGTATGGCATTGGCTGGTGTGACACTGACTGGTGTGACACTGACTGGTGTGACACTGGGCTGGCTGCTGTGACACTGGGATGGCTGGTGTGACACTGGCTGGTGTGGGATTGGCTGCTGTGACACTGGGCTGGCTGCTGTGACACTGGGATGGCTGGTGTGACACTGGCTGGTGTGGGATTGGCTGCTGTGACACAGGTCTGGCTGGTGTGACACTGGCTGCTGTGACACTGGGATGGCTGGTGTGGCACTGGCTGCTGTGACACTGGCTGGTGTGGCACTGGCTGCTGTGACACTGGGCTGGCTGCTGTGACACAGGTCTGGCTGGTGTGACACTGGCTGCTGTGACACTGGGATGGCTGGTGTGGCACTGGCTGCTGTGACACTGGCTGGTGTGGCACTGGCTGGTGTGACACTGGCTGCTGTGACACTGGGATGGCTGGTGTGGCACTGGCTGCTGTGACACTGGCTGGTGTGGCACTGGCTGCTGTGACACTGGCTGCTGTGACACTGGGATGGCTGGTGTGACACTGGCTGGTGTAGGATTGGCTGCTGTGACACTGGGATGGCTGGTGTGACACTGGCTGGTGTAGGATTGGCTGCTGTGACACTGGGATGGCTGCTGTGACACAGGTCTGGCTGGTGTGACACTGGCTGGTGTGGCACTGGCTGCTGTGACACTGGGATGGCTGGTGTGACACTGGCTGCTGTGACACTGGGCTGGTGTGACACTGGGCTGGTGTGACACTGGCCACACCCCTCACCCCTTTCAGGCAGGCAGGGCTGGGTGCCTGCAGACCCCCAGCACCCTCCTGAGCTGCCCCAGAACTGGAGTGAGGAGGCTTTGGGGGCATGACCCAGACTGGGAGCAAACCCAGGGGTGAACCCTGCTGTCCCCACAGCTCCCAGCCAGGGGACACGGGCCCCATGGGGACAGGCCATCAGCACCTGGGCCAGGTGCTGCCAGCCCCTCATCACCCCCAAGGATGTGCCAGCTCCATCCCAGCCCAGAGGGATGTGGGATGTGTGGGGTGGGCAGCCTGGCTCCAGCACCGGGGAGGAGGGCAGAGGTGGGAACGGAGGAGAGAGCTATAAATAAGTGTAAACACAGCAAGGAGGCACCTGGCCAGAGCTGTGAAGGTCACCAGAGTGTGTGCCAGCAGATAAGCAACCCCCCCTCCCCAGTGGCATTTGACAAAATGTCACTGAGAATGAGGCAGAGGTGGTGTCGGGTTGTGCCTTGGCCCTGTCACCCCTTGACACCCCCGATATTTATAGCTGAGAGCCCCACAGTGAAGGGTGAGGGGTCCCTGGAGGTGAGGGGACCCTGCCTGCAGACACAGTGAGCAGAGGGACAGGCAGGTCCCTCATGCCCTCCCCAGGTTTGGGGGAAAGTCACTCAGGAGCCTCCCAGGCTGCACCGAGCATGAGACACCTCGCTGTCCTGCCAGGCATTTTGCCCTCTTGCCCCCTGTTAATTTTTAATTGCTTTTTTAACTTTCTACTAATCCCTTTTAACGATTCAGCCCAGCCAGCAAGAGGCAAAACCTCATTTAAAGCCTGGACTAAGCAAACAGCAGCTCTTTCTTCCTCCTGAGCTGCTCCAAACCAACTTTTCTGCTGGTCCCTCTGGGTGCAGCACATGGGAGCTGCTGGGCCCCACGGCGGGCATGCTGTGCCAGCACAGCCTGGAATCAGAGGTTGGACTCAAAGGTTGCACCTGATGACCTTAGGAAGTCTTTTCCAACCTAAATGATTCTGTGATTCTGTGGCACACGTGGAGCAGCCACCCTCCCAACACAGCCTGAGATGTGCTGAGTGGGAAAAAGGGGGTGCTGAGTGGGAAAAGGGGCTTCTGAGTGGGAAAAGGGGGTTCTGAGTGGGAAAAGGGGGTGTTGAGTGGGAAAAGAGAGTTCTGAGTGGGAAAAGGGGTTCTGAGTGGGAAAAGGGAGTTCTGAGTGGGAAAAGGGGTTCTGAGTGGGAAAAGGGGGTGTTGAGTGGGAAAAGGGGGTTCTGAGTGGGAAAAGGGGGTGCTGAGTGGGAAAAGGGGGTGTTGAGTGGGAAAAGGGAGTGCTGAGTGGGAAAAGGGAGTTCTGAGTGGGAAAAGGGGTGCTGAGTGGGAAAAAGGGAGTTCTGAGTGGGAAAATGGAATTCTGAGTGAGAAAAGGGAGTGATGAGTGGGAAGAAGGGAGTTCTGAGTGGGAAAAGGGGTGCTGAGTGGGAAAAGGGGAGTTCTGAATGGGAAAAGGCAGTTCTGAGTGGGAAAAGTGGTGCTGAGTGAAAAAAAGTAGTGCTGAGTGAGAAAAGGGAATTCTGAGTGGGAAAAAGTAGTGCTGAGTGGGAAAAGTGGTGCTGAGTGGGAAAAGTGGTGCTGAGTGGGAAAAGGGGTGCCCAGTGCCAGGCTCTGAGCCCCAGCCCCAGCCCGAGCATGGTCTCGCTCGCTGACTTTTGTCTTACATTAGAAGGGTGTAATTAAGATCAACCATGAGATGCCAGTAATGGGAAATATTAAACATTAACCGCAAACAATAAACATGAACTTGCCAGGATAACTTTGATATGGTGGAAAGATGGAAGAAATTGCACTAAACTGTCCTTGAGTCACAGGATAGAGAAAAGGAGCCTGAGATACTGGTAATAATGCCCTGGATAAACAACATTCTGCTGGAACACTTCAAACAAAGGTGTGTCGGGTTTAGGAAGAAGGGCAGCAGCAAAGTATATCACAGGTTACAGAGTTGCATGTTCACACTACACTCAGCTCATTTATTCAGGCTCCAAATTACAGAGTCCACTTTGATCCTGCCTGAGCTCCAGCAGCAGCCCAGGGCTGCAGCACCCACCAGGGAGCCCCTGCAGCCCCCAAAGCACTCCCCACAGTGCTGCCAGGCACAAGGCAAGGGCAGCTGGTGGCTGTGCCCCGTGCAAGGAGCAGGCACAGCAGGAACAGGCTGTTCCCAAGGAGTCACCTCCTCTCTCAACACCACCTCATGGAAACAGCCCTGTCTGGCCATGCTGTGGTCTGCCAGGGCTGGCCAGGCAGTGCCAGCACACATGGGCACCCACAGTGTGCTCAGAACTGTGCCTGCCCAGGTGTGACAGCCTCATCCTGCACCCCTGGGGACAAACAGCAGCACCCCAGAGCCAGCCTGGCCAGGGCCAGCCACCACCAGCACCCCCAAACACACCCGTGCCAGTGCCAGTCCCTGTCACCAGCTCCCTGTCACCTCTCGATGGCATTAGCCAGGCAGGGCACAGACCCCAGGCTGAACACTGGAGGGGTTTTCTAAGAAATTCCTTCTTATCTCCCCCAAGCCAGCAGCAGGACCAACGGAGAGCAGCTGGCACGTGCTGAGCCGGGCAGAGAGCACAGCGGGCACTGAAATGTCCCAACAGCTCCCCAGCCCTGCCCTGGGACCCCCTGGCCATGGGGACAGGCAGGGAAGGAGCAGGAGCAGCAGGAGCAGGAGCAGGAGCAGCAGGAGCAGGGACAGGAGCAGAGGCAGAGACAGGACCGGGAGCAGGAACAGGAGCAGGAGCAGCAGCAAGAGCAGGAGCAGGAGCAGGAGCAGGAGCAGGAGCAGGAGCAGGAGCAGCAGGAGCAGGAGCAGGAGCAGGAGCAGGAGCAGGAGCAAGAGCAGGAGCAGGAGCAGAGGCAGGAGCAGGAGCAGGGGCAGGAGCAGCAGGAGCAGGGGCAGGAGCAGGGGCAGGAGCAGCAGGAGCAGGAGCAGGAGCAGGGGCAGGAGCAGCAGGAGCAGGAGCAGGGGCAGGGGCAGGAGCAGAGGCAGGAGCAGGAGCAGGAGCAGGGGCAGGAGCAGGAACAGGAGCAGGAGCAGCAGGAGCAGGAGCAGGGGCAGGAGCAGAAGCAGGAGCAGCAGCAGGGGCAGGAGCAGAGGCAGAGACAGGACCGGGAGCAGGAACAGGAGCAGGAGCAGCAGCAAGAGCAGCAGCAGCAGCAGCATCAGGAGCAGGCAGGGCTCCCGCAGCACCACCTCAGCTCCTTCCTGCTGCCTGTCTGTGCAGCAGCACTGCCTGAGTGGGACAAGGACACACAGCAAGAGGTGGCACAAGCCCTGCAACCCCGAGAGGCTGCCCAGTGGAACTGGGAGCAGTGGGAGCTGTGCTTGAGGCTAGCAGAGCACTGAGACACTGAAACCCTCAGGATTGATTCCACTCACACACTGCTGGAGGTGGCAGGAGAGGCTGTGGCTCCAGAGAAGCCACAGGCTGGCAGCACAGGGGACCAGGCTGGGCCATGACAGGGGACACATCCTGACTCACTGAGGAGCTGACTGGTCACAAGAATTCCCCACAATGGCAACTCTCTCCTTTTGTAAGGAAAACATGAGGGGGTGATTATTTTCAGACCTTCCTCTTCCGAGGTCCCTGCAGCCAGCAGCCACATGACTGATGTGGGCACAGGGACACCAGCGAGGAGGAGCAGCCCCGTCCCTGCCCTGCTCTGCCCACCAGCCCCTTTGGAGGTTTGGTGGCCAGCTCAGGGGCTGGCAGGGCTCCACGAGGCCCTTTCTGTCCAGAGGATGTTGCAAACATCCTGCCATGGCACAGCCTGTCACACCTGAGCCCAGCTCAGCTCCACTGCTCGCCCTGGCACTGCCAGCTCTGCACCCCTCTCAGCCAGCTCCAAGAGCAAATCCCTGCCTGGAAGCAGCAGCTGTCCCTCCAGCTGCCCACAGCATGAAGTCAGACCTGTGGTACTCAGAGGCACTCTGATGTCCCACAGGGACATCACCCCCTCGTGCCACCAAGCCCAGGCACAGCCCTGGGGACAGCTTGGGGATCTTCCAAGCTCCCAAAAGCTCCCCTTGGCTTTGCAGGAGCCACAGCTTGTGGGAATCCCTGAGCTGCTTCAGCCTGGCTCTGCCCAGCTCGGCGAGGGCTGGAATTCCCAGCACATTCTGGCACTCGGTGCCATCCTGTGTGACACGGAGCTGAGGTCACACTCAGCCCAAGTCCTGCCTGAATCCTGCCCCTTTCCACCTGACAAGCAGCAGCTGGAGAGAACCTGCTGCCTGCCAGCCACCCCGGCCCGGTGTCACCGCCCTGCCAGCTCTGTCACCATCACCTGCAGGGTCTGTCACCCTTCCCTTCCCCTCCCCGAGCCACAGGCGCCTTTTCACACCTGGCTGATGCTCTGCTGAGGAGCAGGGACTGCCTGGACACCCCATCCCTCTGCTGGGAGCTCTCCCAGTGCCTCCTGCGGGGAGGTGGCAGCAGGGCAGGGGGGAAGCACAACTCCTGCTCCCCCTCCTGCAGCACCTCTGGGGCTCACGGGGGGCTCAGGCCCCTCCTGCCATGCAAGACACCGTGGGCTGGCACTGCCCACAGCTGCTCGTGCCCCAGCAGCCTCTCAGTGCTAATCAGGCTGAGGCAGGAGACAGGGAAGGTTCAAGCTGGGGTTAAGAAGGCACAAGGAGGATCTTCCTGCATTAGCCTGACCCCACGGCCGCTGCAGCCCCAGCACGCTCCAGGGATGGCCCTGCCCTGCTGGGGGTCAGGCCACCATCACCAAACCCTCCGTGGGACCTTCCAGGAGCCTTTCTCCTGCTGCACACGGGCTGTGCTGGCCCCCCTGCCCAGGGGGGGCTGTGGGAGCCCCCACTGTGCCTGGCTCCCGGGTGAAAGTGGAGTTTTCAGCTGGATGCACGAGGCGCCAGGGGATGCAAACCTCTGTGCAAAGGGCAAACCCACTGAGATCTGTCCTCACCCTCCTGCCCAGCCTGTCCAGGCGTGTCCATGCCCACATTCCAGGGCAGGTGGGAGCCCCAGCTGTGCCAGGTGGGTGAGCAGTGCCAGCCACCCCTCACTGCTGCAGGGCACGGGCAGCACTGCCCCTGCCAGCTCCTGCTGCCCTGCACAACACCTGGCACCCTGCACCCCCCTGTCCCCATCTCACTGTCCCCAGGGGCTCCCTCTCCTCCCCCATCCTGCTACACCCAAATCAATGATTGCCCGTTTCCTGAGGGGTCCTGGCTAGAGGGGACTGTCACCACCCAGTGTGGTCACCTCGTGTCTCTGCCCCACACCACCGTGCCCAGAAAGCTGCTGGGGAAGGGGAATGCTGACAGCTGGGGATTTTCCAGGTGGGCATCAGGGAGTCCCTGGGATAAAGTGATTATCAGTATTGATAGCACCCCAATGCTGTGGGAAAAGCAGGCCCGGGAAGGTGAGAGGAGAGCAGGTCCCAGCAGGTCTGTGGGTGCAGGGACACGCTCACAGGTGGATGGTGGAGGTGAGAACCCCGAGCAGCACCTCTGGGCAGGCTGGGCAGGCGCCTCCAGCAGCACAACCTGTTTGCTCTGGGGATTTCCTGGGGCTGCACGAGGCTTTGCTGTGTCCGGGTCTGCACCCGGGCACTGTCAGGTGTCCCAGCCAGGCCACCTGCCCCCAGGGCTGGGCTCTGTCCCTGCTTTTTGGCTCTGCAGGGAGCAATTCTGGGAGCCACAGCCTGGAGCTGGTGCTGCCAACCTGCTTTCCTCAGGCTTCCTACTCTGCAAACAACTGACTCACCCTGGAAAGAAACCGCTCCAAGATCTCCAGATAGAAAAATCCTACGAGGGCATGAAGCTCCTTCAGGAGCAAATGCAAACCCACATACACAAAGCTTTGTTCTATTTCAAATTCTCTCCTGTGAGGGACCACACCTTTCCCCTCCCCAAAACCCCAGGCAGGCTCCAACAGGGCATGAGAGGAGGGGTCTGGCCACTCCCTGTGCCAGCAGCTCAGGGCTGGGGCCCCTCTCCTCCTCCCAAACCAGTTGGGGGCCCTTCTGTTCCTCCCAAACCAGTTGGGGTGAAGCCCACAAGCATGAGTTCCAACACCAAATCAGATCCTTTAATTGCTCCATGTGCTGTGCCAGCTCTGTTGCCATCCTGCCCTGAGCTGGCCTGCCCCCAGGCCTTGTCCCCCGTTTTTGACCCCAGCTAATGCAGGGATCAGCAGAAATCAGAGACCCCAGGGCAGGATGGCCTGAAATGCAGCCCTGAGCTCTGCATCTGACAGGAACTGGTCTGACCCAGCAGCCACCTCTGGGTTGGGAGCATCAGAGCCAGGGGTCCCCTCTGGTGCAGGGGAAGCCACCTCTACCCTGGCAGTGCCACATCCCTGGTGGTCTGAAACCCCCTGCAGGGCTGGTGGGGGTTCAGGCTCCTCACCCTGCCTTGGTGTGCCACCTCCATGCACTCTGCATGGCCCCAGTGCGGGGCAGCAGCTCCCCAGGCATGTGAGCAGCTCCAGTTTCCAGCCCTTTGCCTCGCTCTGATCCATCCCTCTGCCTCTGCCCTCCGTGTCCGGGGCTGCCATGTGGGCACAGGGCCAGATGTCCTTGTCAGAGCCTCCAGTGTCACCTTGGAGGGGTCCTGCAGGGAGCCAGGGCAGCAGGGCTGTGCTGGGTCTGGCACTGCAGGGGGCACAGCCCAGCAGCTGGGGCTGGAGCTGGAGGAGAACAGCCACCCCTGCACCTCCCAGCCTGGCAGCAGGACACAGAGGGCACAGTGGGCACGGCACCAGAGCAGGCAGCTCTCTCAGCCCGTGCCCCCAGCCCTGGTGAGCAGGTGTCTCCGTGTGTGCCCAGAGCTGGCCCAGCCAGGCTTGGTTATGCAAGCCACAACAGGAGCTGTTTCAACCAGTTGGACTCCTGCCTGCTAGTCAGGTGCCTTCCTCCTCCTCCTCCTCCTCCCAAACGGCTGCCAGTGCCCTGGGCAGTTGCCCAAGCTCTGCGGGTGCCTCTGTCCCCACGCCTGCTGTGGGCCAGGGGCTGTCCCTCCCCGGGCTGCCCTGGGGTGTGGGGGGCAGGCAGGGGGCTGGCTGACCCCCAGCACCATGTGCTGCCCTCCCCCAGCTCAGCTGTGAGCCAGCCCTGCCAGTGGGGTGTCCTTGGGGTGTCCTCAAGTGTCCCTGTACTGCCAAGGCACGGCTGGCACCACAGGGAAGGCTGTCCAGGCACTGCACCCTTCACAGAATCATGGAATGCTTTGGATTGGGAGGTGATCTTAAAGATCTTGTTCCAGCTCCTGCCCTGGGCAGGGACACCTTCCACTAGCCCAGGTGGCTCCAAGCCCTATCCAAGCTGGCCTTGGACATTTCCAGGGATCCAGGGGCAGCCACAGCTTCCATTGTGCCCAGCTGGGAGCAGAGATCTGGGCTGTGCAAGCCCCAGGGTGCAGCAGTGGGAAGGGGCTGCTTGCCCCATGGCTGGGGAGCATTACCCAGCATTGTGCTCACGTTGGCATTTCCCATCCCTGGGAGGTGCAGGAACCCAAGCAAAAGACTTCCTGTGGAAGGAAGGATGCTGAGAAAAAAGTGCTGGTGCTGTGAGGCACAGGAAGGCTTGGGCAGAGCTGGTCACTGCTCCTGTCACCAGCTGCCTCTGCCACACTCACACCTCGTGGCAACAGCTCAGTGTTTGGTTCTGCCTGGAGAAACTCTCCCCAGGCTAGGAGGAGCCAGCAGTGGACAGTATCTGTTCCAAACATCCTCTGGCATTGCAAAACACGGGAAAAAAACCAGATCTGAGCACCAGGAACCTTCATGCAAATCTCCTCATTCCCAAGCCAGTACCAAGCTCGCACTCTGGGATGCCAGGAAAGCCCCAGCCTGGCTGTGCACGGGGCTCTGCAGCCTTTGCACAACACTCCAGGCTCCCCTTGAATTTCAACACGGATTACCAGGCACTGACTGAGTCAGGAGGCTCTGCAGCCCCAGCTCCATCAGGGAACTGTCCCCTCCCCACCATCAGCTGCTCCTGGCAGCTGCAGTGGCACAGCCAGGCTGCTGTGGGGGTTTAGGGATCAGCAGTTCCATGGGGTGAGAGCTGTCCTGGCTGCACCAGCAGCAGAGCTGACACCGGGCTGGAGTGGCACAAGGGACGGCTCCAGCCCTGTTTTCTTTACTACAAAATTCTGTGCAACAAAATAAAGCCTTTGCCAAACGAAACGGGCCCCAAGCCAGCTCCTTCCAAGGCTCCCTGGAACGCTCTGCTCTGTCATCCCTGGGCGGGCGCTGAGGTTTTGTGCAGGTATCAGTTTTTCCCTTCAGGATGCTTTTCCAGCTAGGTATCTTTGATGAGCTTTTCTGCAGAGGTGGCATGGAGCTGGAGGAGCAGGGAAACCTGCCTGTGGTGAATGGTAAAAACCCTCTGGCAACGCCGTGACGCTGCTCCAGACACGGTGTCTAAATATAGACTCCTCATTTATTATCCTGCAGCTGCTGGGTTTGGTGTGAGAGGAGCCAGGGGCTGCACTGATGCTCCCCTCACCCATGGCTGGGACTGCCTGGACACATCCACAGGCTCACACTGGCCCAAACAGGGTGCAAAGCATAAAATAATCCAAGCACCTTTTCCCTGGGTGCCTCCTGAGAGATGGGATTGAGTCTAAATCCCCCACTCTGCATCCCACAAGGGTTTAGATGTGTTGGCATGAGCAAGTCCTGCCAGGGTGGGAAGGGGGTCCCCCTGCTCCTGGTGAGTGCAGGAATGGTACTCAGGCTTCTGCAAAGGATGGATGGCTTCCCTGTGGCTTCCCTGCTGCCAAAATCCAGCGATCCTCCTCAACCAACCCAGCCAGAGATGGAGCAGAGAGGCAGGAGGGGCAGGTAGCCATGGGTGCCAGGCCTCCATCTCCTTCCCTCTGGGATGTGCAACAGAGAGATAAATCCTGGTGTGACCCCGGTGCTTGGCAAAGGATCCCCTGCCTGCAGTGCCAGGGAGACAGCAAGTGCAGCCAGGTTCAGCCCTGGCACCCGTGGCTGCCTCGGGTGAGGAGGCATCCCTGCGGTTCTGGGAGCCACAGGAAAGTCACCCATCCTTTGGCAGGAGGCCTGGGTGCCTCCATCAGTACATCTGGCAGAAAGGGGTGAAAAGCAGGGGTGCTAGTGGCCAGGCAGCCAGGCTGGGCTGTGGCCCTGCTGGGACTGGCAGCAGCCATCCCCCCAACTCCTGGCACCGAGTCCCGTTGAGACGGGGCCAAGCGGGAGGGAACTCCAGGCATCCATCCTGCTCCCGGGGCTCCCAGCTGGGTCACACTGGGACACCGGGCTCCCTGGGTGGCCAGGGCCCTGCTGCCAGCACTGCCTGCCCCACCAGTACAGCCCTGGCCAAAGGAACCAGCCCCCAGCTCCCCAGTCTTCCCCCCACAGCCACCCCACCAGCCAAGCAGGAGGCTGGGAAGCTCCAGGAGAGGGTTAAGTCACTGCTGGAGAGCAGCTGGGCCCACAGCAGCACCAATCCTGCACCCACACACTCCTGCTGGGATCTCTCAAGGGTCTCACAAGCTGTGGGGTCTGCTGGGGCTGCCTCAGCCCACTAAGCGCTCCTTGGGGACAATGGGATGGAGGGGTGGCAGCAGCAGAGGCAGCCTGGTGCCCACTGTGCCTGGTGCCCACTGTGCCTGTGCCACCTGCTCGGGAGGGGCTGGGAACCTGCCTGGCACTCCTGCTGCACACCCACCCTCACACACCAGGGCACTGGGAGGGTGGGACACAGCCCCCTGAGCATCCCCCTGGCAGGGACAGAGGTGACAGTCCCTGCTCTGAGCATGCCAGCCCCTGGCTGGACACTGAGCCTGGCGGCTGCAGGAGCAGCCAATGCCCAGGGACACGAGCGATCTCATAGCCCAGGCTGCTGTCCCCACACAGGGACAGGCAGCACCAGGCACGGGGCTCATGAAAAACCCACTTGGAATGACAGGTCCTTGGCACCCCCAGAGTGTCCCCACTGCCATGGGGGCTGCAGAGAGGCTGTTCCTGCCAGTGACCCACGGGGCCCTGCAGCACCAAAGACCTCCCTTGTGTCTTTTGGGGCTGCTCCCCCTTCTCCCCTCATTCCCTATTCAGGCACCATCCTATGCACAGATTTTCAGCAACCCAAAAAATCCCCCAATGTGATCCCTGGGTGACCTCCTCCTCCTCCTCCCTGTGCTGACATCTGCTGAAGCAGCACAGAGGGGACACAGGGACGCCCTGTTTCTGCCTCCCCCCTCAGCTCCAGAGGCCTTTCCCCTGCTTTCCCCCAGTTCAGGAGGGGCATAAACCCTTGGGCAGTGGCTGGTATTTGGGTAAGAGGCCACCCTGGGGTACAGAGCCAGGAGCACGTGCTGCTGCTGTCCTGACACACAGAGGGCTGGGGCTGTGCCTGACCACCAGCACAGGCTCCAGCAACTCTCCCACGGCCGCCAGCAACACCCCCGGGACCCCCGAGCCCAGCTGTGAGAGGTGACAGGCAGGGGAAGAGCTTAGTGGCGAGCAGAGCCTGCCTGCCTGAGGCTCTGCCCTCTCTGCCTGCACTGGAAGGCTTCCCACTGCTCCTTCCCCACTCCAGGACTGCTGCTGTCCTGCTGGGAGGAGCCCCGTGCCAGCAGGGGCACAAAGCTGCCTCCCTCCTCTGCCACGCTCCTCACCCTCCCTTGGCTACCAATTGTGACCCTCTCCCGCTTTGATTTTCCTAATGCCCACCAAGGGATTTGCGGGTACAAAGCGCTCCCTCCGCGCCCTCGGTGCCCAGAGCTGCTGGCATCCACCTTGGCAGACACACCCAGCACAGTGCTGGAGAAACAGGGGCAAAAACCTCCCCCTGGCACTGCTGAGCCCACCCCGGGCAGCCCCCGGCCCCGGGCAGCCCCCTGGGGCACGGGTCCCCGCGGCAGGGAGGCAGAGCCTGGGCAGCCTGAGCAGGGGACATCCAAAGAAGGAAAAGAGTTGGATGGATGGAGGAGCCGGCCGGGCTCCCTGGCCAGCCAGCCCATACTGTAAAAGGAGTGGGAGCAGGGAGTGCACAGCTCTGGCTCCAGCAGTTTTAAGATGGCTGTGAAGCTGAGAGAAGGAGGAGAAGGAGGAGAAGGAGGAGAAGGAGGAGGAGGAGGAGGACATTAACCCTCCCAGCACTGCGCTGCAGCCAGGAGCACTGCAGGGAGATGAATGGCAGCTTTCCAGAGGCTCCACTTAACAGTAGATGGATTGGGGACCACTCAACTCCCACCCAATAAAATGCAGCTGGTGATGCTTTCAGGCCTGGCAGGGAGATGCTGACCTCAGACAGGCTGTGGGAAGGAGGAGGAGAAAGAGAAGGAGGCACATGACAAATAAAGGAGGTGACCCACCAAGGGACAGGACATTCAGCAGGACCTTAAAGACCCCTTAAATATGGACTCCCTGAAAAGATGCCTTTCCATCTGTGCTGCCCCTGGGGGCTCAGCACACCAGGGGGGCAGGAAAGGGGCACCCCTGGGTGAAACCCCTCTGGGTGCCTGCATTGCCATCCCTTGCTGGCTGCTCAGCAGGGAGCAGCAGAGCCAAGTGACCGCTCAGCTTCCCTCCTCTTGTCCCTGCAGACACTCACGTGAATATTCACGTTTTTCCTGCTTAATGTTTTCCTTTAAAAACATTGGCCTTGGCCCTCGTGGTGCTTTTCTGCAGGATTCATCAGAGCTGCAGCGACTGGAGGAGCAAAGGTATCGGGCACTTAACAACAACTTCCCTTCTCCAAAGTTTTAATTGGTCATTGACGTCAAGTGATTATTGAGAATTATTAATTAAGAAAGCATTTAAGTGCCTGGCTTTTGTTGAGGTTTTGCCATTACAATTAGTTTATCGGCCAACAGGAGAAACATCAGCCTTTGCAGTCGCTTGGAGTGCAGCAAAGTGCCCATAATTAATTTCCCTTTCCGCAGCAAGTGCTTTGCTCTGACCTGCCTTGGGGACTCGCCTTTCTCCAGGTGTGCCAACCACAACAGCCCTGGAAACACCCAGCCACGGGGACATCAGGATGGGAACACCATGTCCCCTCCAGCCCCTCACAACTACGCAGGGATAGCGGCTCTTTTCGGGAAAGCATCCTGGCCACACGCCCTGATCCTGGGGAGGAGGCCACCCTGCCTTTGAAAGAGATTTTCTTTTCATCTCCTTCCTGCCCTGGGGAAGCAGCTGCCTCGCAGGTGCTTGGCACCGAGAGGATGTGTTTTGGCAGCCCAACGCTTTCCAGGAGTTCCCTGAAGCCCCTCACACACCGGCAGCACCCACGGCAGACAGCAGCAGGATGCTGGCGGGGTGAGCTGAGGCTGGAGAGGCAGGATAACCCCATGGGATGCCTCCAGGAATGGGGCTTGAGCACTGCCTGATCCTGCCTCAGCCTGTGCACAACCTCGGGCTGCTCCCTGCAGCAGCAATCGCTGCCTCTCCACCTCTGCCGGGGCACCAGCAGCTCCTCCTGCCCTGGGGGATCTGGGGTGCTGGTGGATGGGGGAGGCTGGGAGGGCTGCTGAGGGGCTGGCAGGCTGCAGAGTGGGTGCCAGCACAGTCCAGCCCTTCCAGAGCAGGCTGCAGGGATGCAGGCTGCAGGGATGCAGGGATGCAGGAATGCAGGGTGCAGGAATGCAGCATGCAGCCCAGCCCTGCGCTCCCAGCAGGATGCTGCTGCTGCATTCCCTCACAGCACCCCAAGTGCAGCACCAGGAGGGACCAGCAGCCCCCGCTCAGCAACTGGGTCAGCTAAATATAAACGGAGCAGCCCCAGAACCAGGCACCTTCCTGCCTTGCATCACTGACACCCTAAAAACCACGGCCTGGGGACAGGGGCTGTGGCAGACGCGAGGCGCTGCCGCCTCACCAGAGGCTCTGCTGAAGCTGCTCCTTCGTAGCCATCGCTCCAAAGGCTCCCACCCATCATCCTGCTGGCCCAGGGCAGCCACCACGGAGGTGGGGGATCAGGTGGGACAGAGACAAGGGGACCAGGTGGGACAGATGCCTGCAGGACAAGGGGACCAGGTGGGACAGATGCCTGCAGGATGGATGCTCCCAGGAGGCCACAGGTGCAAGTTGTGTGTGCTCTCCTCCACACTGAGCAGGCTCCCAGGAGGGAGATTTCCATTTATCCAAACCAGGATCAGCTCCCAGGCACCAAGGCAAGCAGCTCAAACCTCCTCATCAGGGCTGGGCAGCCCAGCCCCAAGGGGTGCAGGTGAGCACCTACAGCTCCTAGGGTGAGGTCCAACAGCCTCAGTGCTGCACATCCGTGGGTAAGAACATTTTGTAGGAAAACTCTGCAGCAGGATGGGTTAGTCCCAGTATCCCCAGCTTGCTGCACCCCATGGGCAGATGCCACCCCCTAGTGCAGCCTGCCCTGCAGTTTGTGGGTGCAGTAAATCTGGTGCTGGAGCCCAGGAGAGGCAGGTTTGGGGTGCTTTGGGCTGCTCCCTTCACAGCCTTTTTGGCACCGTGTGGGAGAAGAGGGCTGGTGCTCATCCTACACCCCACACGCAGCCTGAACAGCCCTTTGCAGCCTGCAGGTCTCCAGTTGTCTGCAGCTGAACATCACCCAGCCCAGAGGGCTGGTTATTAGGGAAAAACACTTTAATGAGGCAGCTCATTAAAGGCAGGAACAGATTAACCCAGGAACCTGAGGAACTCGGTGACTGCCGAGTTCAAGAATAGGAGAAAGAGGCCTTTCCCTGGCAACGGTGGGAGATGCTGCCTCAAAGCAGTGGGATGAGCCCTTCAATCCTCAAAGCCCTTTCAAAGCCCTGCACCACCCCAGGAGCTGTGTGAGCTCTGGAGATGAAAGATGCTGGGAAGGGTGGACCACAGCTTGAAAGCTATAAAAACACCCACTGAAACACAAGTGGAAAATACTCCATCCCCAATAGTCAACTTCACGCACTGCCTCCTCCACTGATCAAGCAAAATCCCAGCACCAGCGTGGACTTCCAGCAGGGATGCTCCAGGGAGAAAGCCTTTGGCAAGAGACAGCCCTGCTGCACAGGAGCGACGTGGGAGGAGAGGCAAAGGCAAAGCAGAGTTCAGAGTTACGGTCACCGCAGAAAAATGAACCCTGGAAAAAAAAAAAAATTCCAGCTCCATTTCCCACTGCAGGGAAAGGTTTGGAGCCCATCCCTTCCCACAGGCAGAGGAAAGGCTGGTCCATGGTGGAAGCCCAGGTGAGTGGGGATGCCGGGGTTACCTCAAAGCCCCTCCAGCAGCAGGGCCAAGAGTCAGGCCCGTGCCGTGGCTGTTATGAATGAAGGTGGGAGCAGTGCAGCTAAAGATAACTTTGTGAGCAGGTACTATTAATAGCAGTACTCCCGGGCTGTTGCTCTGTGCTTCCTGCGAGGCTCTGCGGGATGGAGGAGCGCTAATGGACCAGGCCCGGCCACCGCTCCGGGGAAGGGCCCCGTGTGCATCCCCGAGCCCAGCAGTGCGACTGAGGCCCTGGAGGAACGGGGACCAGCAGCGGTGGCCGTGCCTGCCACCGGCCACCCGCCACCAGCGCGGCACCGGCCGGGCGCTGGGAGTGAGGATGCTGGCGAGGCTGCTGCCATGCCGGTTTCCATGGCGACTTCAGCACTTGGCGCGAGATGGAGATGACGGGATCAGCCAGCGGAGTCACTGAGCGGAGCTGGCGTCCTCCGTCTGCCGTGGCCGGCGGCACAGCCCTGCCAGCCCTGCGAGAACGAGCGGCTGGCACGGGGCGCGCACCCGGCAGCCTCGGGGCATCTGGGTCCCCCTCGCCTGACAGGGCGTGCGTGGCCGCCAGTTGTCCCGGTGATGCGGAGCCTGCGTGTCCCGTCAGCCCCTCCAGGAAAGCCCTGACCCCAGCCCCGTGCTGGCCACCCAGCACACCCAGCACTGGAGCAGCCGTCCAGGTCTGTGCCCCAGGCTCGGCCCCAGCACTGCATTTCCATTCCCGGTGGGGCTGTCTCCCCGGCAGCAGGACACGCGTCCCTTCACATCCCAGTTTGTGGCATCAGCCTGGCAGGATGGTACCCAGCTCCTCTCTGCAGCCAAAGGAGATGCTGCAGGCTGGGGCTGAGCTGGCACTGGGACAGCTCTGATCCTCACTGGCCCTTGGCCCCGCAGAGGCTTTCCCTGGCTTACAGGTAATCTAAGATCAAGCACTCCAGCCAGCCGTGCCTGGTCAGACACACAGGGACACCGAGGAGCACTGGGGAACCGAACACCTGCAGCATGTGACGCCCCAGCTGGCTGGGCCTCCTCAGCCCCTGAGGAGCACTCCCTGGGACCCCAGCCCTTGCCCAGCTGCCAGGCACGGCCGTGGCATTCCCGGGCTGCTGGCAGGGAGCACAGGGGGCCGGGGCAGCGGGCGGGGGGCTGGGACCCCCGGCACCCCCTCCCGCCCGCGCGCAGGATCCTCGCCGCGCACCCTTTTATTCCAGCAGTGCAATTAGCCTTGCTGACCCCTGAAATCCTCAGCCTCTCTAAGCAGCCATGCATTAAATCCCGGATCCAAGAGTGGAAATAGACTTTGTAAAAGGCTTATGGCCCTATTTATTACATTTTACGCATGACGGAGCCGGACAGCGCGGCAGCGGCGCTGCCTCCGCGCCGAGGCAGCCGGACACACGGACGGGCAGGGGCTGCAGAGCCTCGGCGGGTGTCTGCTCCTCCCGGGCAGGCTTGTGCTGCCAGCCGAGCGCTCCCGCAGACGCAGGCCGGCAGGGATATCGATCTAGATGAAAGCCAACACCGCTGCCGGGGCCCGGTAACCGTATCTGCCGCACATTTGTATTCCTCGGAGCAGGGCGGGAGGGCTGCAGCCATCTGCCAGGGAGCTGGGGGATCCTGGGGACACTGCGAGCCCTCCGCAGGCAGCCCCGCTGTGCCACCTCCTCCCCTTCCACTGCACGGCCTCTGCCTTCTCCGTTTCACCTGCACCCTGCTAGGGCCAAACGACACGGAGCCGAGCAGAGCATCATCCTGACAGGACCTGCCCGGTCCCTGCTGTGCGATGGGAGCTGAGGGGACATCGCACCGGGGCTCGCAAGGTTGTCCAAGGGCACTGTGTGAAGCCAGGTGTTCACTGACACATCCCTGGGGTCCCAGGGCTTAGCCAGGTGGTTCCTGCCCCGGGGGGATGGCAGGGGTGGCACGGGAGCCTGCACAGCTCTGAGCTGGGCACAGGGTGGGCAGCGGGGGGACGAGCTGTGCAGGGAGGCAGAGCCGCTGTGTGCAAAGGAAGCAACACCAAAAGCACAGGGGCAGCGCTCAAAGAGCTGAGGGACCCTCTGCTTTCCTGCAGGAAACACAGGGCAGCTCCTGTGTGCTTCAAAATCCCAAGGAGCCCCTGCAGCAGCACCAAGCCGGGGAGCTGCTCTTGTGTCAGCACTGCAAAGCAGGCGGGAGCAGAGGGAAACACAAGGGTGGCCCTCTCCACACTCTAAAAACCAGGCAGCTGCAGAGTCCTACAGCATGTGTCCCCAAGTCCCTGGGACACCAGCACACACACACAGAGCTGCTCCCCACTTCCTTGGAAGGGACACACGGCACCCTCAGTGCAGGGCAGTTGGAAATGTTACGAGACAAAAGCAAAGGTCGCCCTGTGCACCTCTGAGAAACTCAGTTTCCGTTGATGCCTGGTGCAAGGTGCAAGCCTGGCTGATCCCAGGGTGGGCATGGGAGCCCCCCACGCCACATGGTCAGACCCATCTCTTGTGCTCACTGCAAAGGCAAAGAGCTCTGGTGTGAGTGAAGAAGCAGAAGTGGGTCCATGGGATGTGCACAGTGCCCAGATTCTGCCAACACCTGCATCTTGGAGAAGGGCACAGGCCCTGGTGCCCAGGAGGGTGGGCATCCCTGAATACCCACGAACATCCCTGGCAAGGGGAAATGGCACCTGTGGGGTGTCCCTCAGCTTGGCATTTCAAAGGCTTGGTCCCACACCTTTCCCTAAGGTGCTCAAGGGCCTTGCAGCCTGAGGTGCACCTACGGGCAGAAGGACCTTTGCACTTCCCTGCCTTTCCACCCAGCACCAGATTATAGGGTGAATTCTCTCCAACAGCCCTGACTGATCACCCCGAGCTGCTGCAGCCCCACGGGGCCCTTCGGCAGGGCTGGATGTGGAGGTTTCACCCCGTGGCTCAGCTCTGCCTCAGTGCTTTGGAGCACAGACCCTCCCTCCAAGGGGAGGTGATGGCACAACAACAAACAGCGTGTTTGGGCAGAGACGGGCACTGGCCCCAAAAGGAAAAAACCCTGCAGCCCACATCTCCACAGGTTTGTGCTTCCCAACCCGGTCACTGCCGTGAGCTCCCCGCTGACCCGGAACACTGCCAGCCCGTGCTGATAATGGCAAGGGGAATAATCCCCCCAGGCCCCACTGAGTGAGGTCTAAACTCCCCATAACACCCGTGCACAAAGGTCCCATACCCGCCAGGGCACTGGCAGGCTAATCCTCCCTCCGGAGCAGCTGCTATATTTAGGTATCTAAATGAGACAGAGCGGCTCTTTCCAAAAAAGAGTTCGTTTGGGTTACATAAATACAGAGAGAAACTTGAAAGCTGTATTTCCAGGTCCTTGCACTGCCATGAGCGAGCGGCAGAGATGAGGACAGTCTCCCCCTGATAATCTGCCTTTCATGTATTTTCGACTCAGCTGGACGTGCAGACGGCTTTCCAGCTCCTCTGGGCAGACAAGCAGCGGGCACTGGTGGACACTGAGGTGGACACTGAGAGGAGGCAGCCAGGGCAAGCAGTTCTCAGTTCTCCCCAGGGAAACCACTCTGCACCCTGGCAGAGGAATGGAGAAGCCAGCACTGCAGGCAGGCCAGGCAGCACCACTCACAGCATGGGCAGGAGGAGTCAACAGGAGTAAATAAAGGCAGCAGCTCCAGCTCTTCCCATCCATGCTGTCCCAACATTCCCTCCATGACATCGCCCTCCTCTCAGCTACCAACTTCCTTCCTGCTGCATCCACTTCCACATCCCAAAGCCTCCGGTCCCATGGAGAATTCCCAAGAGAATGTCCTGCACACCTCCCACGCTCACCCCAAGCTCCAGGGGCTGCTCCTCAGTTCAGCTGCTGGGGTGGGCTGGGGGGTGGTCACCAGCAAAGCAGTGTCCCCTCCAGAGCTGGGTGACAACATGTACCATGAGGGTTTCTGGGGACACGGGGCCACGTGCTTTCATTTTCAAAATATATATAAATAGACATACTTATTCCTTCTTAAAAGGACACGGCAAGAAGGGAAAAAAAAAAAAAAAAAAAAAGCAAAAAAGCAGCTCAAATACCATCCAACCTTTCAGCCTGAGAAAACCACACAGTTCTCACAGGCTTGAGTTCTGTTACCTGGGAAATGGGTTCTAGCACTCGAAACCCGCATGCGCCAGCCTCCCTGTGGGGCCCACACAGAAACAGAAACTTCCTTTTTAAGAAAAAATTGCGATTTTTTTTTTTTTTCTTTTCATTATCAGCACGGTCGTGACTGTGTGCAAGCCTGCTCGAAAGGAGAAACGATGCTGGTGGTTTAAATCTCCAGCTCTGCAGAGCTCTGGGGTTGATGCTGTTGGAGGGGAGGTTTGAAAATCCTCCTGTCATTAGGAAGTGGGAAGGTGGCCCTGAGCCACACTCACCTAGCACAGGCAGAGCCACAGGTCCCTGAGCCCGGGGGCAAAGGGAAGCAGCTCAGCAGCTTGGGTTTGCAGGGAGCCAACAGGAATGCACAGTTTAATTAGCTGGAAGCCAAGGCCCGTGGAAGTTGCAAACATTTGCACCGAGGCAGGGAAAGTGCCAAGAAATCAGGAGAGAGGACTAAAGCTGGACAAAGTTCAGCCCCGCCGTGCTGAGCACCCTGTGAGGGCAGGAGTGGGTGCTGGCAGCTCACCTGGCATGAACCAAGGTGCAGCCTCTGGCCAGCTCTGCCTGCAAGTCCCCATCCCACACATGGGCAGTGGGATCTCGCCCTGCTCCCAGCCCAGGAGTGTGGGCTCTGCCTGGGCATCACACCTGGAGCAAAGGACTGTGGCCACCAGCTCTGTGCCCACCGGTGTCACCACACCACGCTGGCACTGGGTCTGGCCTCTGCAGGGGAAAGAGAGCCAGAGCCTGGCCCTGCTTCCTCCTTCCAGGAAAGCCGTGAGTGCCGTGTTTGTCACCTCCAGCTCCTCGCTGTCACCCCAGCACGTGCACAGCCATGGCCCTGGTGTGACCAGGGCTGGTCTCAGCTCCAGCCCAGCCTGGCTGCAGCCTGGCCCTGCCAGTCCTGTGTGCATGCAAGGGCTCATGGCAGTCTCCTGAACACCCCGCAGCTACAGATGCACTTTCTTCATGAAAAAAAAATAACAACGCGACCCCCTCCTACCTTGGAACGTGGCTAAAAAAATGCAAGAAAGGCTCAGCAAAAACGCTGCTCGGCAGCTCCCCTGCACCCCCAGGGACAGCTGGGGCTGCTCCAGCCTTGGGTCACCTCGTGGCAGGACAGCCAGGTCCCCAGCTGTCACTTGTAAGAGCCACATCCCCCCCTTCCACAGGAGGGAGGAAAACAAACATGAGGAGAGGCAGCTGGGCTTCCTTCCATCCCCACAGCCCCGCCGGCTGCCCCAGCCCCGGCTCAGGACGCTCGGCCCTCGCCACAGGATTTCCTTGCTCTTGACGTCCATGAAAATTAGGAAATGAGGGTTCCTCGGGGAATAGGTGGGGAAGGCAGCTTTTGGCAGCGGGGGAGAAAGGATGACACTTCCCACAGCGCTCTCCCCGTATGCCAGGGACAAACCAGGTCCTGCAGTGTCCCCAGACCAAGGGGGGAGCAGAAGTGACAGCAATGCTGAGCTTCTGCTCTCTAAGTCAAATTCACAGCAAACTGAAACAGGAACCCAGGGGCCTGGCCGTGAGCTGGCTCAGCAGAGGGGCTGCGGCCGCAGGGCGCACAGGAAGAATTCAGAAAATGCATCTCAGTAAAGATATGCTGCTGCCCTGCAACTGTAGTCCCTGCAAGAGCTTGAGGCACCACCTCAGCACAAAAACATCCATATAAAGCATGTACTGCTCATCCCAGGGGAGGGGAGAAGTGTCACATCAGCCCTCATGGTCTCTCCAGCCTTTTTCCCCATCACCAGGCTCCTCTTGCCAGATGCTGGGTGGGCATGGGGACAGAGGGGACACAGATGTAAAAAGCTCCTGGCACCCTTCAGCATCATCATGCTCCCCCAAGGAAGCCGCTGGTGCTGGGGAGCTCCCAGTGCCTGCCGGCTTTGCCTCGGGACAGTGGGACAAGTGAGATAAGGGAAGTATTTTCCCTAAGCCCCACATCCCTGCCCAGAGCCGGCAGAGATCAAAGGTTACTCTGGCTACTGGATGGGGCCGTGTCCCCAGGGCTGTCACCACCTCTCCACATCCCCCACCAGCAGATACCACGCTTGCCACATGAAGAACACCTCCTCCTGGGGCGGGGGGGCGTTTCCAGATCTCCCAGGGCCAAAGGACATTTCCAGCTTTTACTTTTCCCTGTGTTAATTCAGAAGTGAACCGGTTTAATGCAGCAGCTCGGCCTTGGCTGTTGCCTCCACGTGGGGAAGTGCAGCGAGACGGGGCTGGATAAGGACAGGGCTGACAAGACCCTGAGCGCAGCCAGCTCTGTGCAAAGTCCTTCGGCGTTTCTTGGAAGCTCCCGTTATTGAAAGAAAAAGGGGGTGAAAAAAAAAAAAAACCCACAAACAACCGCCATAAATAGATAAATAATAATTTGTGAGCCAGAGTTCAGGAAAAGTGCTGAAAAGCAGAAAAAGCCGAGCGATAAGGGAAGGGAAACACATTGGCTGGACCATCACCCAGGGTCTACGGTGCCCCTGGAAGTAGGTCACTACCTCACCTGACCACCCGCCCCATTAACTTCAACCTTTAGTCCCTGGCTCCTTACTACATGCACGGGCAGCTCAGAACATCCTCGTCCAGGCACTGGTGAGAAGGTGGCTCTGCAGGCAGCAGGAGTGGTGGATCCTGCCCTTGCAGGCTGCTGTGGGAAGGGGCTGCCCGGGCAGCAGGAGCCCCACACGCCCGGGAGCGTGGCGGTCACCCCGGCACGGCCGCGCTGGCGGCGGCTCCGGCGCCTACAGAGTTCCCCCCCTTGCTAAATCACTCCAGGCTGCCAAGCAGTCACGAGAAATATAAGCCCGCGCCGGGTTGCCATGGAGCAGGGCTCAGCTGCGGGAGCCTGAAGCCGATTCCTCCGGCAAACGTGTCTGCGGCCGAGGCCCTGCCAGCGCCTGGCGGCCCCGGCCGCGCCGGCGAGTGCCACACGGCCGGTCCCGCTGGAGCCGCTTCTCTGGGGACAGCGCTTCCCTTCCCCCACACGGCCCCACAGGGACGGTGCCACTCGCCCCTGGTGACACCGTCTCCCCCCAGCGCCAAGTGGTGGCTTCGGTGGTGGCATTTGGCAGCAAGAGCACAGGCCGGCCCTGCACAGCGCCTCTGCCCCAGCCTCCGTGGTGCTGGCACATGCTGGCCAGGGGGAATCGTGTCCTTCGTGGGATCATAGAATTGTTTGGGTTGGAAGAGACTTGGAAGCTCAACTCTTGCACCCCCTGCCATGGGCAGGGACAGCTGCCACTGTCCCAGGTGGCTCCAAGCCCTGTCCAGCCTGGCCTTGGGCACTGCCAGGGATCCAGGGGCAGCCACAGCTGCTCTGGGCACCCTGTGCCAGGGCCTGCCCACTCTCATAGTGATGAATTTTTTCCTAATATTCACTCTAACCCTACTCTTCAGTTTGAATCCATTCTCCTTGTCCCATAGTCTGCCACAGCCCCCCAAAGGGGATCTCAGAGCCTGGTGGGCTCCTGCCCTTGGCACCACAACAAACCATCTGCCAGGAGCCAGCCTGCGACATCCCTGTCCCCAGCCCTGCACCAGGGACACAGGACCCCTTCCCCAAAATCAGAAGTTTGGAGTTGGAAGGGGCATTCCCAGAGCATTTTTAATTAGACAACCATCTGTGCCAAAGAGCTCGTGTAAGTAGAGTTCCTCCCTACAAAAAGGCTTTTGACATTGGAAAGGTTAATGTGAGAGAGATCCCTCTCCCTCACAAAGCTCCCTTTGCTGGAGGCCCTCCTTGAGCCCTTAATTATTCACCTGTTGGAGAGGTGCCTTTCCATTACGGCATGAGAGCAGGGCAGGGATGTGCAGGCAGGCAGGTGGGGGAAAACCCCCGGCCTGGGGCACCCCTGGGGCACTGCCAGGGTGGGGGACACCGGTCAGAATTCAGGGAGAAGGCAGGCAGGTTTTGAGGGGCAGGTTCCAGCCCTCCTCTCCCTCCAGCTGCTGCCGGCTGCTCTCTCTCTCCTGGCTCAGCTCAGACTCTGCTGTGCTCGCCAGCCCCTGCAGCCTCTGATGTGGTGGGGACAGCCACCAGCACCCCCAGCACCCTCCAACCCCTGCTCCAGGACGGTGACAGCCACCAGGATACAGCCACCCTGCTTCCCAGAAAACTTCAGCCTTCTCCAGCCCCGGCACTGCAGCAGCCTTTCGACCCACGCTGCAGCAATGCAGCTGAGGATGCATCTTGCACAGGCCCTCGGGCTGTCTGTCATCCAAACCCACCCCAAATCTTCGAGAGAAAAGCCACAGAAAAAGCAGGATATCAGTCAGTTCAGTGAGCACTATCAGAAATTAGGGATGCATCCCCACTTCATCACAAGAAATGCCAACCCAGCGCGGGCTCGCTGTGCCTCCTGCACTCATCGATGGATTAAGCTGTTAGCAGGAGGCTGGGAAGTTAAAGAGGGAATATTGTATTTCAGTTCATGTGATCTTTAAACATCCCACCGAGATGCAGCCTGGTTTGGGTTGTTTTTTTTTTTTATTTCCCCCCCACCCCCTCTGCACTTTGTTTGGGGTTTTTAAACGAATTGAAGCCGTAAGAGGCACAGTGCCCCAGCCTCTCGCAGGGATGCTGAGAGCTGCTCCGTGGTGCTCTGGGCAGAGCTGCCTGGCTGGCACTTCCCAGTGCCTGGTGCCAGCAGATGAACCAGCTACAACCAGCTTCATACCTCTGAGCAGCAGAGTTGCACAAAATGGATTAAGCAGGCCCAGAAATGACACATTTTGAGGCTCAGCAGAACAAAATCACTTTTTTCTTTTTGTTGGAGAAAAAAAAAAGGAGAAAAAAATAAAAGAAAAAAGGAGTTGGCAGGAGAAAGGCAGATATCAAGTGAAAAACCCTGATTTTCCTTCTGTAGCAATGCAGGTACCATGTGAATCATCGCTGTCCTCAATATGTAAATAGAGGTTAGCAGGCACCCTCAGCACAAACCCTTATGAATAAGGGACTGATGCAGATACCCCTGCCAAACCTTCCCCGTGCATCACCCCGAGAGCCTTGCTCAGGATTCCTCCCCTGGAGAGGAAGGGATCACCTGGCACCTGCACCAACTGCGCCTTTCCCAAAAACCGACTGCAAAAGCAAAGGGCTGGGGAGGAGCACGGGCGAGAGAGCAGGAGAGTCCCAGTTCCTCAAAATTTCCACGAAGGAAACGGCTGCTATTCATCATCCCGTGGCCTCCTGACACCGCAGCCTCTCAGGATGATGTGCTCTCATGCCGGAGCACTGGGGTCTTTGGGGAAGCAGCTCTGGGGCTCCACGGAGGAGGCAGTAACCCAGTTGTAAGCAGAGGCTCGTACAGTAGTAATGGGGAGAGACGTCAGCGCCAGCCCGGCCCGCCTCCCGCTCCCAGTTAGAAGGCAGCATGTGACAGAGCCAGGGCTGGAGCCTTCCCCCAGTTTCATCAGAGGTTAAGGTACAGGCACAACACATGCTTACAACTTCAGGCGGTTCTTAAGCAAACGCATGCAAATCATAGCTTGGGGGGGGCTGTTTTTTCTTCCTTTTTCCTTCTTCTCTTTTCTTCCCACCCCAGCCCTGAGCCCCTCAGCGCGTGGTGGGGATAGAAGAGGAAATGGAATTATCGAAAGCAGGCGCCGGACGGGAGGGCACGGAGGGGCTGCAGGGGAGCTGCAGCGAGCTGCAAGGGTGCCCTCGCTGCTCCTCTCCTCCCACACCTGCAGACTTCGGACCAGCGCTACCTGTGCTGCTCCCTCCAGCAGAGAGCACGCCGGGGACAGGGAGAGAAAGCAGGGGACACAGCCAACTACGTTTCATCAACACGGTCTCGTTTCAGCACAGGCCATTTCACAGTTCCAAATTTTCCAGGGAATGTTCACAACATGGTGGGCTTGCACCAGAGAAGGATGACAATTGGTAGGATTTTTTTTTTTTTCACACCCCCCCCCCCCTCCCTTAGCAGTCCCTTTTTGGAAGAAGATTCTTAAATTGGCACATCAAACGCTGACCAAAAAGCAAAGAAAAAGAGAAACAAGGCTCCAGGCACGTGCTGCAGCCACAAGGGCTTTTTTTTATGTTAACATGCGGACAAGAGGAGGGTTATCACAGGGAAGTGGAGCCAGGAACTTTCACCTGCTCAGGGAGCAATGGGGCAGGTGGGAGCTGCAGCCTTTCTGCCGTACTTCCAGGGGATGGCATCCCACACAAGCAGCCCACTCCGAGGGGCAGCGTCCCACACACACCCAGCCGACGGCAATCCCTCAGCAACAATAAAATGGAAAGAAAAAACCCCACAAACTGCTTACAAAATCTCGGCCCGCTCCTCACCTTCCCTGACCCTTCTGCTGTAATCAACCTGTCAGCAGCTCTTGGTTAAGAAGCCAGGCTGCCTCCCCCCCCCTGCTCTGCCCCCGGTCCCGTGCCAAGCCGGAGCGCTCTGGCGCTGGTGCATGCGAGCAGAGGTGCCGGGACTACATCAATCTGGCTGGTGGCAAGCCCTGCCTGGTTCTGTCTGGCACACGCACCGCGGGCAAATCTGATTTACCAGGTCTCGAGCCCTTGTTTGTTTTGAACCCAAACGGCGGCAGGATTAGCCCTGGTGCTGCTCCCCACAAAAAAAAACACACACGCTCCTGCTGTTTGCAATCGCGGGGCTGAACCGGTGAGAGAGCAAGGGTTGGGATGAATGTGCTCGCTTCACAATCAGAGCTATTTTGTAATCCGTGGTTATGAAAGTGAAGGGTCGGGGGGATGATACATAACTACAGAAAACTCTTCCCACTTGCGGCAGCCTCATCAAGCCGACTGCGAAATGCTCGGGCTCAGCCCCGGCTCCGGCTCCTGCCCGCTTTATTGTATAGCGCCTCTCTTGCAGCCCCCAAAATGGAAAAGCATGCGAGCCCTATAGCCAGCACGGCTCGCTCTCGTGATCCCGCCGGCGCTGCCAAGGAGCCTTAATCTGATTTTAATACCCAGCTCCGTCCAAAACGCAGCCCATCCACATTTTGGAGCCGGCGACTCGCAGCACCGAGACCCCTTGTCGCTGTCGCACCCCCCCTCCCCTCCCCAAACCTCCATCCCCCAAGATCCCAGCCCGTATGCGTGGAATTGACGCTCGGCATGACTCATCCCACAGCCCGGCTCTATCAGCCCCCACCGCGCAGCCCCCTGCGGAGCACCCCCCCCCCCCACCATCGCCCGCACCGCGCCGCCCCCTCCCCACCTTTGGGGGAGCCGTAACAACCGGGAGGGGGCGGTTCTTGAACCGAAACCCATCGACCCATCAACTTGTCCCCTGTCCCCCCCAAACCCCCGGCCGATGGGGGAATGGGGGGGGCCGCGGGAGTCCACGTGCGAGTGGTGCTGAAAGCGCCGGCGGGGCTGCGGGGCTGCGGCCGCCCGGGAGCCCCGGGAGGGGCGCGCACAGCCCCGCGGGCGGGCACAGCTCCGCAGCCGCGGACAGAACGGCCCCGCCGCGCACCCCGGGGCACCCGGGCGGGCCGGCCGGGCCCCGCAGCCCCGCTCTTCCCCGGGGTGCCCCGGCAAGCAGCGAGGGGGGGGTTTGTCCGCTCCCCCCCTGCAGCTGCGGCGCGCCGCGGACCCGCGCAGCAGAGCCCCCCCCCTTCCTCCGCGCTCCCTACCTGGCTGTCAGCTAGGTAACTGAAGACGAAGGAGGAGAGATCCTCGTCGAGCAGAGAGCTGCAATCCGGCCCCGGCTCCGCCATCTTCCACCTCCGGCTGGGGCTGAGCACCGAGCATGCAGCAGGCGCGGCGGCGGGAGCCGGGCGGCCGGCGGGGCGGGGAGCGCGGAGCGCCGGGGCGGAGCCGCCCGCAGCCCCCGCCCGCAGCCCCCGCCCGCAGCCCCCGCCCGCAGCCCCCGCCCGCGGCTGCGGGAGCCGGGCACGGAGTGGGATCGCTGCGAGGAAGCACCCCGAGGGCTTTGCAGACAGGCGTGGGACACCACTTCGTGTGTCCCTTGGAAGTGCCACCCCGTCCAAGTGGGGGTGCCCAGCAGCACCCGCTGCCGCTGCACGGCCCCCGGGGTGGCTCTGGGTTTAGGTGTGTAAGGGCTGGGTGCAGCGTGTCAGAGCAAGGGGGCACATCCAGGCTCTCTCTGGGGCCTTTGAAGTGCGCCATAGTTGCTGCCGGAGCACTTTCCCCAGGGACAGGCACACAGAGGGAACCCACTTTGAGCAACGCCACTGCGCGCACTTTGAAATTGCCACCGCTGAAAAGTGGGAGCACCCAACAGCACCAGGCACCTCTCAACAGTCCCCAGATCACCTCAGGTGGAGATACATAAACCCTGAGAGCTGTGGCTGGGCCAGGGGTCACTTCCAGGCTCTGTAGGTCTGCATTGAAGTAGGACCAGGGGACTGCAGTAAGGAGTAGAAAGGAGCAAAAGATCTTCTGATTTTCCTTGTTTTCGTTTCAGCTGCCGCTGTGAGCATCTTGATGTCACGCACGTCATCTTTCTGTCTGGGGTTTTGAGGCGTATCCTAAAAGCCCTTTCAGAAATAATTAATGATGGGACCAAAAATCTCATGAATGTTCTATTTACTTACCCGTAGCAATTACATGGGAAAGAGCAGGGCTTGGCACTGCAGCCTGAATTAGCTGATACACAACCAACCAAGTGGCAACACCTGCAGCCTAATGGCTCCAGATCCTTGAATCCCCTCGGACTGCCTAGACAGGCCTGCAGGGTCACTGTAAAGAGCTGATGGAGCAGAGTGATGTGGAGCTATTGGGGTGGGGAGCTCTGTGCCAGGCTCTGAGGGGTGAACAGAAAGTGCTTCTTGCTCTGCAGGAAAGGCCCGCTGCCCATCCGTGTTCTCTTTGCTGTCGTTTCAAAGGCAGAGCTGTTTCCAGCCACTCTTTTCATTCCCTCTGGCCTCCCTTTGGTCCAGGACATGTTGTGAACACCATGCAATGTAGCAACACTGGATTTTCCCTGATGATCCCAAGCTTTGCTCCAAAGGGAGATGTCAGGGACAGCACCTGTTGTGTCACACTGGTGAGCTGGAGGCCAGGGTGGCCTGGCTGCTGGGATGGGAAAAAGCAACTCTTCCTCATTGCTGTGCACTCTAGTACTAATTACTGTTATCAAGTGCCAAAACACTTGCCCAAGGTGCTTTTCCAGCTGCCCTGCCAGCAGTGAAACTTCTCTTCCCATGGGTGGGAGGCCTGGGCCCTGGAATGCCCTGCCAGGATTCCCAGCTCACAGCGGGCACAGCACAGTCAGCAGGGCCAGGGAAGGAAATTGCCTTGCCCTGGGGCATGTGCAATTCCTTGAAGACTGAGACTCAAATTGCCAGGAGACCAGTGATCTGACACACATTCCTTTCTTTGCAGAAGATACAAGTGATGATGGCTACAGCTATGATGAAGATGAGCTGGGAATAGAAGGGATGTTTGCCCCATCATGGCAAAAAAAGCAGGGCTGGAAAGCCTCACCACCAGAGTAGTCCTTTGGGAGGAATTTGTTGCACAAAAGGCGAGGTTTGCACTTGAGTATCTCGTGATTTCCTTTGCACCAGCTGCACTCAAGTAGGAAGTAACATTCGTGGGAATTACTTGAGAATTGTCATTCGAAAATCAAGCTGTGCATAGCTAGGTTTTTCGGAAATACCTTTTTCCTTCTGGTCCGTGTGCAAGCGCATTTCCTCCTCCCTTGCTTTCTAACCCGAGGAGATGAGCCCTTCCCAGCCTCCTGTGGTCACAGCCTGCAGGACACCCACCCTGGCAGCAGCCACCTCCAGGCATGGAGGAGCACGAGGAAAGCAAAGCCCAGCCTGCACTGCCCCGTTTCTCCTCTGAAATGACAGCTTAGGGCTTCTTCCAGCCCTGCAGGCAAACCTGGATGTGATGCTGGGGTCAGGCTGCCCTTGTGGCGGGAGGGGGACAGAGGAGAGCAGAGCACAATGGGAGCATCTTGGCCAAGATTTGGATTTTCTGCTGCTGCTGGGTTTCAGTGGGATCCCACAGGATGAAGTGCAGTTGCTCACGTGGCTGCAAGTTGATGTTAACCTGCCCAGCTTCAGCTCCTGCCTGCTCTGGACTTTTGCACAGTCCAAGCATTTTTCTGTGCCTTTTGGCTCTCTTCACCTGTGAAATGGAGATCACACCACTTCCCTGTGCCCTGCAGTTTCTGGAGGAATTGCTTGAATAACACTCACAAAAAGGGCTTTGGGAGCACCAGGAGAGAGGCGAAGGAGGACAAGATGTTATAAGTGATGTTGTCTCCACCTTCTTAGAAGCCAGTCATGTGGCAGCCTCAGAAACACCTGCGGTGGGTAGGGATGGCGTCTGGAATGCCGTGGTGTGAGTGGGACATCGCAGGATGTGTCACACACCCTGCCCTGTGCACAGGAGCCGGGCAGCTCTGCCCTGTGCTCACAGCTCTCCTCCTCAACCAGACCCTGAGCTCTGACAGCAGGGCAGCTGCCAGAGCTCCAGCTTGTGCTGCTCCCTGTATTTATGGACTCGAAGAGGTGCCAGCCACTCTGGAGCAGAGTTGAGCCCCCTGTGCCCACCCTGGCCCGGCAGCCCCGGCCGAGCCACAGCGCTCCGTGGCACCGCGCCCCAGCAGCAGCGGCTCCATGCACATCCCGGAGGGGCTGGGGATAACATTACCGAGGTAAAATATAACAGGAAAAGCTTGCAAATGTCCTTTCAAAACAACAGCCAGTGAGTAATGTCATTGGGCCAGCGGTCAGGAGGGGACAGGGTTTGAAGGTAGCCTGAGCCTGCCAAAGGCCAGGCGTGGGACAGGGGCAGGACCAATGAGCGCCGGCTGGGCAGGAGCCACCCCGGCCCGGCGACCGCCCGCCCTCGCTCTCACGTTGCAGCTGCCTCTGTTTGTGGATGGCAAAACGTTGGAAGGACCCGGCAGTGAGAGGCAGCGGCAAATGGGGCTCCTCCGAGTTACAACATCCCCGGCCGCCGGCGGGTCCCCGCCAGCCCCCCGCCTGGTGACACTCTCTGCTTGGCACTCGCACGAAATGCAGCCCCAGGGGGGGGATTGGCGTGGTGGCCGCTCTCGCTGGGGACCGGGGAAAGGCTTTGTGCGCTGGCAGGAGCTCTGTGAGCCGGTGGCTGGGCGAGCAGGGGAGCAGCTGAAGGGGAAGGTGTCCCCAGGCTCCCCCAGAGCCGTCCCCTGCAGCGCTCTCCATTCATGCAGGCTGCTCGCCGGGGCCGCGCTCCCGGCGGGGCACGGTGCTTGGCAGTGCCGTGCCCTGGGTTTCGCTGAGTTTCTCTGCCTGGCTCCTTTCCACGGGCTCTGCTTTCCCTTCCCCGCAGCCCTGCTCAGCACTCGGCTCAGCCTCATCCTTCACCTGAAGTCACGAGCACAGGGACAGAGTGTTGCTTTCCCTCCACGCCTTCTGTGCCTCATTAGCTGTGTGCACCTGGGAGCTCCTGCCTCCTCCTCCTCAGCTGGTGACGGGAGGGCTCTGTTATGCTTCAGAGTCAGCAAGGAGTGAAAGTCTGATGTCCTCTCTGCCACAGGGCTGAGGGACTGGCCCCTGGGGCCGGAGGGGACTTAGGAACCAACAGTGAACTTTGAGGGTAAGTGGGTGCTGGGTGGGCTCCTGGCTCTGAGATCCAGCTTGTCCAGGGAGCAGGGCTGAGCCTCTGGGAGTTCAGAGGTTGCCATTCCTGCTCCAGATTCCCTCGGTATCACTGTGGGGTGATGTGGCAGTGATGTCCCACTGTGCCAGCAAAGCCCTCATGCAGGCACACCTGGACACCATGGACACTGCCTGTGCTGTGGCAGAGCCCCCCAGGCCCCTCTCCTGGAGTGCACCCAGCAGAGGGTCCCTCCCCACCCTGTGCCACCTGCCAGGTTCTCTGCAGCTCTTTCCCTGGAGCAGAGGCTGCTGCAGCTCCATCAGAAGAGCCTGGGGCCAGCACTGAGGGTTGGAGGGATGCACCCGTGCAGGGGAATGTTGTACAGAGCTCCAGCCTGCTCCATCCTGCAGCCTGCTCCTCTCCCAAACTGCAGCCTGGAGCGTGCTCTGGAGGTAAATCCACACAGTTACTGCAGAGAAAACCTAGGAGGAGACAAATGTGGTGGCAAAAGGAGCGAGAAGGGGGTTTTGTGGAGGCATTGTTGAAACAGATGGGAATTTCCCGCAGCAAGAGGCAGAGCCCAGGCAGCGGAGGGTAGGGAAGGCTCCTGCACGATGGCTCACGCTGCCCACCAGCTGTGTGGGCTGAGCAGGGGACCAGGATGCCCATTGACTCCTTATGGCACTTTCAGTGACTCATTTGTCCGCGGAAGCAGCACACCCACAGCAGCTGAAGCAGCCTGTCCTCCTCCCCGGGCTGCTCTGGCACAGCAGGGCCAGCCGGCCCCTTCTGCCTGGGGATGAGAGGCTGGCAGCAGCCCAGGGCACTCGGCTCATCCTGTGCCTCACTTCAGCTGGGGGAAGGAACGCGCTGTCAGAAGCCTTGCACTGCTCTTTCTGCACTGCCTGACAGCCCAGCCTGCAGACCCCAGCTTGCCCCTTGCTGTTGCAGGGTCAGTGTCCCCCCTGCTGCCCCAGAGCAGCCTGGCACAGGGCACCAGCCAGCCGTGGGACTGGCAGGAGCTGCACCGTGTGTCCTCGTGTCCCTCCTGTCCCTTTCACTCTGGCTGAGCTCGGCTTTCCCACAGCTCTGGCAGCTCTCACACTGTGCTGGCAGTGTCTGTCACAGCCCATCCATGTCACCCCACTGGCCTCTCACTGCCCCCCCTGCCTCATCCCTGCCTGTCGAGCTGCCTCTGGTGCTGGTGCTGCTGCCTGGGCTCCCTTCACTGCCTGTCCCTGCCTGGCAGGACAGCACCAGGAGCTGGAGTATCTCCCGTGTCCCCTCCATCCTGCTGCCAGCTGCTCCCAGGAGGAGTGAGGGGCATTGTGGTGGCTGCCTGAGACCCAGATTGGCCTTGTCCTCCTCTGCTGAGGGCTCCGAGCAGGGCAGCTCCTCCTGCCTGTCCCTAGAGGCTGCTCAGAGCCTGGGTGCACCTATTCCTTTCTCTCTTTTAACTGCCTCATCCCTGAGACGTGCCATGATCACCAGAGCAGGCCCTGATCCTCCTGCACCAGCAGAGCTGGCCAAGGCAGTGAGCAGTGAAGGGAGACGCTTTGGATCTGCAGCACTGCTGAGCAAGGACTTGCTGTTCCCCAAGCAGCTGTTGCTGGCAGGGATGTCCATGGGCATCTCCTGGCTCGTGACTCCCAGCCTGCCAGGCTGGCTCTGTCTGTCCCTGGGCCTCCATCTCGCAGCACCCCCTCCTCCCTTGCCACCAGCTGTCCTCTGAGCATCCCCCACAGTGACTGGCCACCAGTGTCCCCAGCTCCTGCAGCCCTGGCTGGGCAGGAGTGGTGGGAAGGGGCTGGTGCTCAGCTCCTGGCACCCCCTGAGCACAGACACTGCTGTCAGAGCAGAAACCCCTCTGCAGGTGTTTCCCCCCCTTGCCAGGCTGGCGAGCAAAGCCACCCTCAGCACTTTGGGGAGTTGGGGGCTCAGTGGGACTGGATGGTGGGGGGTGGGCAGCAGGCGCTGGTGCACTCCCAGCCCTGTGCAGACACTGCTGTGCTGCTCCTCAGCGCTGTCTCCCTGAGCAGGAGACACCAGCTCCAGCCAGCGCTATAAATAAAGCCACGTTCTTTTATCCCGCCAAATAGGTTCTCATTGATTTTACCTATTCCTCCTGCTCCCCCCGAATCCCTTTGGAGTGTGAAGTCAGCTGTGGAGGAGCTTGGGGAGCCGCCAGCCTGGCTGGGGAAATGCCACCCCCTCCAGCCCCTCTTCCTGGGAATAGCTGCTCTCCCCTGGTTCTCTCTCTCTGAACAGGCGGCACCACTGGAGCAGAGGAAGCGAAGCTCCCTGGTGGAAGTTTGCCGGCTGATTATTTATTCATGTCCTGACAGTGCAATCGCCGGCAGCCAGGCAGCCCCTGGGCCCCAGGAGAAGGAGGAGGAGGAGGATGGAGAGCTCTGCTGCTGGGGCTTTCTTGCCGAGGAGCTCGGGGTGAGCTGACACCACTTCGATGTCCAGCTGCTGTGGTCACCCGCGGCCGAGATAAAGATCCCAGAGACCCTGGAAGTGCTGGGGGCTGGTCCCGGGGTGGCCCCCGGTTCTTTGTGGGTGATGGCAGCTGTGGGGCTCATCCCCCCGCAGAACAGGCAGTGTTTGGATGCCGACTTGCTGCAAGCAGCTCCTCTGCACGCAGGAGCTCCCCGTGCAGGGATAGCAACAGAAATAATGCAGCAAATCACAGCTCGCACAGCCTCCCTGGCACTTGAAAGCATCTCGAGAGCTTAAAAAGCTGCAAGATGCTCTCAATTCCCATCCTCTCCCCGCTCCTGTGCTTTGGGCCCCCCTTCCAGAGGACGGGGGGGGGAGCATCAATTTCCCCGGCAACGGGGCCGCGGTTGTGCTCGGCGGGCACGGTGCGGGAGGCAGGGCAGCCTCGTGCTGCCCGAGCGGGGCTCCGGCTGACTCATCGCCATGCAGTATGCAATTACCACGGCAAGTGCAGGCCCCTGCTGTTCCGCACAGGTATCTGTGTCAGCCAGGGCTATTTCCAGCTCTCCCCGCACTCCCGGGCTCCGGCGAGAGGTAAGAACACACAGCCGCCTCGCTCCTCCGCCTGCCACAGGGATGGGCACGAGTTTTCCCAGGAGCGGCGAGCCGGGGCGGGGATGGGGTGGGGGGGAGGTTGGAGATGGCATCCCAACCAGCCCGAATTGCACAACTGGGGGAGGAGAGAGTGGTGTGCCATTCATTGCCCACGCGTTCCGTGGTGTTGAGGGCGCAGGCTCGGGCCGGGAGCGGCCGGGGGCTCGGAGCGGTGGGACAGGCAGGCAGGATTTAGGGCTGAGGTTATCAGCGGTGCTGGTGGCGCTGGCGGAGGAGCAGCAGGGATGGGATAAAGCAGACTTTGAGGAACGCTCTGGCCTGGAAAGGGGAAGGGAGGGAGCGGGATAACGGGAGTGCAGCAGGGAGCGGCAGCGCCTTTCCCCGGCGGAGCGGATAACCGGGAGCTCCGCGGGGCAGCGGCTCTGCCTCCCCATCTGCACACCGAGTGCCTTTCCCTCCCCACCAAGCTGTTGAGCCGAGCTGCACTCAGAGAGCGAGGTTTTTGGATTCCCAAAATGTTTGCCTGAGGTTTTGCTGGCTGCTTTTCCCGCTGGTTGCCGTGAGCTGGAAGCGGGGAAAGCTCAGGTGTTGGGCACGTCCTGGGTGAGCTCTGAGCAAGGATGCAGCCCTCCAGCCACGAGGCTCGATCATGGCAGGGGTTTTACAGCTGTCCCAGCAGGGCAGGAGCTGCAGCCCAATCCCCATGGCCACGAGCAGAGGCAGCTGTGCTGTCACACCAGTGCTCCAACTGGGCAGGACTGGTGCCCCTTCCTGGGAAGCCTGGGCAGGCTGAGTCTGCCCAGGGGGAGCAAGCCCAGCATTGCACAGCCCTTGGGGGTTTTCCCGAGGTGCTGGAGCTTTGCTCACCTTCATGCAGAGGCTGCAATGCGGGAGAAGCCTCCACATGTGTTGCAGATGTGCCTGGCATGGCTCTGCCCAGGATGGTGACAAGATGGATGTGTGACATCCCGGGAGCCCCAGGGTGTCAGGGGACACTCCGTGCACGTTCTTCACTGCTCATTCTCACACTGAGCTGTGCTCACCACCCAGCTGGGCTGGCATGGCCAGGCCTGCTGGAGGCAGGTAGATAATGGAAAAAGAAGGGATGGATCCATCCAAGGGGCTGGCAGGGCTCTGTGCCTCAACATCCCTTCGGCCTTTGCCTGACCTGTGCCCTCCAAAGGCCGGCCTGGGAGAGGGTGAGGCCACAGGCAGACCAGTGCCAGGCTGAGAACAGCACCCAGCACCTTCCTCCTTCCCACACCCGTCAACAGAGCCCTCAGCACGGGAGAACTGCTACAGTATTTCACTGGAAAAACCACATTAATCATCCTCAACACCGCCTCCCTGGCCTTTGTCACAGTTTGGTGCCCCAGCACCAGCTTTAAAAGCATTATTTATTTTTAATAAAAGCTGATCTAAAGAGCGGCGTTGGCGGGATGATAAAAATAAAAATGCAGTGGTTGTCACAGCTGTCAGCATCCCTGGGAATGGGGTCTGGCAGTGCCCGGCTGGCCTCCCCTCCAGGCTGAGTGGCTGCACAGGAAGGCAGGAAGCAGCCAGCAGCACGTGCCTGGGGCAGCCTTGTGCCAGGAAAGCAGCTCCTGCTCCTTATTCGAATACACAGGTGCACTTCTCCTGTGTATTCGCAATTTTCTAAATGTTTAGTAACTTTAATTTCATTTCCTGCATGAATAAATGAGCAAATAGGGCATATATACAAATGTGGGGAAGTAAATTAGCTTAAGTCCCTTCATTAAAAGAACTATGTGTTATTAAAACATCTGTGTTGATATCACATTAGCAACAGGAATAAGAAATCCTGTTTATCCCCACGAAACTAGATTTTCAGGGCACGGATCTGGCAGCGTGCACCCAGGGCTGTAAACCACAGTGCCTGGCAGCATCTCCATTTCCCCAGGGAGCCGTGGAGAGTCACGGGGCAGCATTCCATGGCCCGGGCTCCAGGGGCAGCATTCCATGTCCCAGGCTCCAGGGAGAGCTGAGAGCTGCATCCCGAGGCTGTCCCTGGAAAAGTCTGCCTGTACTGCCCAGCCCTGTGGCAGTGTCCGTCAGGCAGGGGGAGAGGGAAGCGTGCAGGAATTGTGCAGGAATTGTGCAGGAATTGTGCAGGAGGGATGCAGGAAGGATGCAGGAAGGATGCAGGAAGCACACCTCACTCACTTCCTGACCATCTCTTCTCTTTCCATCACTTTTCCTTCTGGCAGATGGGAACAAAGCCTGCCTGGAGGCACCGGGAAGAGCCCACCCCAGCTCCTGCACATCCCTGCCACTGTGGCTCTGCCTGCACGGGTTTCTCTGCAGAGCAGGGTCAGGGCCAGGCACCAGGGCTCCTCTCAAGCTCAGGTTTCTCCCTGGCTTTTCCAAAGGAGCTCCATGTGCAGAGCCCCGTGAGCAGCAGGCTTTGAATGCTGCCTGGCCGAGGCAGAGCACAGCCATGGCCGGGACAAAACAAAACCAGCATTCACGGGCAGTCATTGAAATTCCCAGCAGCTGTTCCCTCCCAGCACACCCAGGTCTGCCCTCCTTTGCTGTCCTCAGGCACTTCCAGGGACGTTTTCCTGCCTGCTAGGGGAACAACTTCACCCCATGGCCAGCATCCCTCCTCCTCCTGCTCCTGCCTGATAAAATAAACCCCGGTGTGGTGGCACTGCCTGGTTTGTGGGTCACTGAGGGCCAGCTGGGTGCTGGCAGGACACCCCACGGTCCCCAGCACCCCCAGCCCCGCGTGTCCCACGGCTCCAGCTCATCCCCGTCTCCTCGTGATGCTGCCGGAGCCCCTGAGGCCGAGCCAGGCTGTGGGGGAGGCTGCCCAGCCTGTCTCCAGCACCTCCCCACGGGCCTGCAGCGGGAAAACCCCTGGGGCACCGGGAGAAGCCGCAGGGATGGGGCTGCGGGTCAGGCGCAGCCACAGCAGCCCCGGCTGGAGCCGAGCGCTGCCCCAAGCACGGCTCACATGAGGATGGAATTGCTGGGGCACGTGTTTTGGTCTGCCAGGGCTCAACCCCAGGCCTGCCGTGCCGTGGGGCAGGCAGGGGCACGCCGGGCAGGGCGGCAGGAGCCAGCACACGGCTGCTCCCAGCCCCAGCCCGGCAGCCGCCCGCTACCGCCTGCAGCCCCGGCACGGCTGTGAGCACAAATGAGTTTAGTGGCCTCAATTTAATTCCCATTTGGACACGGTGGGGAAAAAAAATACATATATATATATAAAAGAAGAGGGAGAAGAACAGAATCCCGGATGGGCACTGGGATGGGGATGGTGAGACACAGACACGTGGGAGGCACGGGGTGCCCAGGGGTGAGCCCTGGGGAAAAGGGGGCTGTGCTGGCAGCAGGGATGGGTGGCACAGGGACAGCAGAAGGGTTGTCACTCCCTCTGGATGTGCCCAGTTTGTGTAGCTGGAGCCAGCAGAGTGAGAGAGCACTGAGCACGGGGCTACCCCATCCCAGGAAATCCATGGACTGCCAGGAGTGTGTCCCTCTCTCCCTCCTCTCCTCAGCCAGGGTGTCCGTGGGGCTGAGCAGACACAGCCAAGGGAAGGTTGGCAGAGGGAAGGTGCCACTTCAAGCCCTCAGGAGCCAAGGCTCCAGTTTCAAAAAATAAAGTGAGGTTTTCATCCGTATTTGCTTAGCGAGGTAATGACTTTATTTCTGATTTCATGCTCTTGTCCCCGGTGACTCAGGCACGAAAAGAAAAGGGAGAGCTGATAAGAGTGAAGAGGCCCGGCCAGAAGGATGCTGCTCTGTGCCTGGCCTTCCCCACCTGGATCCCTTCCAGGGGATTCCAGAAATGCTGTCAGCTCTGGGAGCTGGGCTGTGGGCATGGGGAGGGCAGCAGCTCGAGGAGATGAAAGCAGCAGCAGCCAGCCCTGATAAGAGCTGGGCTCTGCCCCGTTATGGCTGTGGGGAAGGCACTGAGAGGAGCACAAGGTATTCCATACTTGGCCTGACCTGCCTGGATCACACTGTACTCTGGCCTCATCCTCCTTGGGAGAAACAAACCTCTCTGCTGGGGAGGAGAGGAGTTATTCCCCTTCCTTAACATCCCTCTATGCCCACCCCATGGCCCTGGGTGACTGCTGGGGCCTGGTAGGCAGCAGGGAATTGCCCCTCCTTGGAGGATTTAATCACTCCCAGAGCAGCCCAGCTCCATTTCTCCATCACAAGAAACAAACTGATGTGTTTTGCCTGAGGGAACTGCTTTAGATTGGGAGAGCAATCCCAGCACCACTGCAACCCAGTTCCCCCCAGCCTGAATAAGAAGCTGGGAAAAAGACACATTTCCTTTGCTGAGGAGGAGATTTCTCTTCTCCCCCATCACTTGTTCCAAGTTTGCCAGTCCCACAGAGACATGAGCAGAGCTCTGTGCAGCTGGAGGGTTAACATCTCAGCTCTTCCAAATAAATAGAAAATGACCCAGTTTCTTTATTTTCCTCTTTTCCCAAAGTCCAAACACCCAAAAAAATGAGATGGTAAGTGGAAGCCACAAATAGATTTCATGTATCCTGGCAGAGCTGGGAGATGAAAGCAGGGAAAACAGCTCCTGCCTCCCCTGCTCAAACCTGGGAATGGTGCAGCACATCTCGCCAGGGGTTGGTTTCCCTAGGTCAACAAAGCAGGAGAAGCTTTGGGTCTGATCCCAGCTCAAATCCTCATCCCTGGAGGACCAGGTTCTTCCCAAGCTCTCCCCAGTGCTGCTCCCATCTGCCTCGTTCCAAGCATTAAGGTGAGTGGCAGAACGTGCCCAGCCTTCCACTATTCCTATCACGTCCCATCTGGAGACAGAAATCTGCCTGCTGGCTTTACAATTAAAATTGAAATGATTTGATTATGGGGCTTCATTAGTAAAAACAAACACCAGGCAGCCTCCCTCCCTCCCTCCCTCCCTCCCTCCCTCTCCCCCCAGAGCCCCGCCCAGCCGTTCCTCCCTGGGGCTGTTTTAGGTAAATCCCAGCCGGGATGCGGTCGGGCTCACAAAAGGGTTCGTGTCTGCAGCTTGTAGCTCCTGTGGGGAGCAGCCCAAAAGAGGCAGATTTTAGACCCACAAATCTCCTCCTTTGGGCAGGGGTGAAGGAACAGCCCCGCTGGCTCGATGGGCTGCGTGGAGTGCCCGACGCAGCGAGGCCTTGAGGGGAGCAGGATGTTTTCCAGCCCCTCGGGGTGCTTGTAGACCTCACCAAGGGCTTCCCACAGCTCTTGGGGCTCCTGGCTGGGCTCCATCCCCTTCATTCCGTGCGTCTTTGCACCTCCACACCAACCTGGCCTTGTCATTGTTGGCTCTGTTCTCCTTCCCTGCAGCTGGGGCATCCCACAGGGAGGGCTGAGCAGGCACAGAGCAGGAATGGAGCAGGCATGGAGCAGGAATGGAGCAGGGATGGAGCAGGAATGGAGCAGGCATGGAGCAGGAGTGGAGCAGGAATGGAGCAGGAATGGAGCTGGCACAGTGCAGGAATGGAGCAGGAATGGAGCAGGCACAGAGCAGGGATGGAGCAGGAATGGAGCAGGCACAGAACAGGCACAGAGCAGGAATGCAGCAGGCACAGAGCAGGAATGGAGCAGGCATGGAGCAGGAATGGAGCAGGAATGGAGCAGGCACAGAACAGGCACAGAGCAGGAATGGAGCAGGAATGGAGCAGGCACAGAACAGGCACAGAGCAGGAATGGAGCAGGAATGCAGCAGGCACAGAGCAGGAATGGACCAGGCAGAGAACAGGCAGAGAATGGAGCAGGCATGGAGCAGGAATGGAGCTGGCACGGAGCAGGCACAGAGCAGGCTGCCCATGGTGTGTGCAGATGCTCCAGTCCCTAAAGCATTGGCAGTTCTGGGGGAAGTCATTCAATGGACACTTGGGGCGTTGGGAACAGGCTGTGCAGGCTGGGAGAGGAGGAATGCCAATGGAGGAGGGCTCGGGAATGCTGCTGGGTTAGGGGGCACTCCCCTGGCTGCTCCCAGGGATTGGCTTTCTCCAGCAGTGACAGGACAAGGGGAATGGTTTCAGACTGACAGAGAGAAGGGTTGGGTTAGATGTTAGGAAAAGACTGAAGTGTCACCAAGCCAGTGGCACTAACAGCATTGCTGTCCTACCCGGGCTTGCCCTGCAGGCTAAATCTTTAACCAGATCAAGGGTTTAATTTTATCAGTAGGTGGAAAAACGTGGCACCACTTCCCTGGGGCAAAGTGTCTTGAGGCCTGCAGAAATCCCTTTTCCTGGGCCTCACTCAGCAGCTCCTTTGGCACAAGGACTCTGGGGGACCCTCTGGAGCAGGGAGTGCCCTGTGCCCCGTGCCAGACCTGGGCTCCCAGCTGCTTTTCCCTCCAAAACCACGATTTGCACAGCCCTGGGAGCTGGCACTTCCTGAGGCAGGGTGTGTGTCTGGTCATGGATTGCCCTCCTGGTGGGCAGTGCAGGAGGGAAGCCACCACCGGATCAGAGGCTTCTGTGTCCCCCCAGGGGAGCCCCCCCCAAAATCCCTCTGCCAGCCCCACCAGCTCTCCAGCCCTGGAAAACCTTGCACATCCCCTGCCCAGGGCGGGATGATTGATTATTGTTATTAGAGGTGGAGAACACTTTCCGTGCACAGCCAGGTGCTTCGGGAGCAATTCGTCACCCACCGCCGAGGGGGGCCGGGCTGTCCCTCTGTCCCTGCCAAGGTGGGAGCTCTCTGCAGCCCCAGGAGGCTCCGAGGCTGCTGCGGGCACGGCCGGATGGAGCCCTGTCCGATGGGCAAGGGCCGGGCTTTGGCAGCGGCACCGCTGCGGGGCAGGGCTCCCACCCGAGCCAATCCCTGCAGCCCCGGGGCATCCCCTGGGATAAGGGGGCGGGAGGGCAGCCTGCCCCACGGCAGGGATCCAGCCCTGGCCCCACAGCAGGGATCCAGCCCCACGGCAGGGATCCATCCCCACAGCAGGGATCCATCCCACCCCATGGCAGGATCCATCCCACCCCACAGCAGGGATCCATCCCACCCCACAGCAGGGATCCATCCCACCCCATGGCAGGGATCCATCCCACCCCACAGCAAGGAACTGACCCATCCCCACAGCAGAGATCCATCCCACCCCACAGCAGGGATCCATCCCAGCCCCATGGCAGGATCCATCCCACCCCACAGCAGGGATCCATCCCACCCCACAGCAGGGATCCAGCCCACCCCACAGCAGGAATCCAACCCAGCCCCACAGCAGGGATCCATCCCTCCCCATGGCAAGGATCTGACCCATCCCCACAGCAGGGATCCATCCCAGCCCCATGGCAGGGATCCAGCCCCACAGCAGAGATCCATCCCACCCCACAGCAGGGGTCCATCCCTGGCCCCACAGCAAGGATCCATCCCCACGGCAAGGATCCATCCCACCCCACAGCAAAGATCCATCCCTCCCCACGGCAGGGATCCATCCCATCCCATGGCAGGATCCATCCCACCCCACAGCAGGGATCCATCCCCACATCACGGATCCATCCCATCCCATGGCAGGATCCATCCCACCCCACAGCAGGGATCCATCCCCACATCACGGATCCATCCCAGCCCACAGCAGGATCCATCCCACCCCACAGCAGGGATCCATCCCCACATCACGGATCCATCCCAGCCCACAGCAGGATCCATCCCACCCCACAGCAGGGATCCCCAGTCCCATCACTGCCCCGCAGCCGTTCGTGTCCTGGGCACAGCGCAGGGGCTGAGGGGCAGGGAGGGCAGGCTGGGGAGCAGCCGCAGCCCCGGGCAGGCGCAGCGGTGCCGGGGCCCTGCGGGGCTGTGCCGGGCACGGCCGCAGCCCGGGGCTCAGCTGGCAGCGGGACACGGCGGCAGCCGGTGCGGGCGGCGAGGGGGGGGCCCTAATGACGGTCCAGCTCAGCAAAGGTAGCAGAGCATGAAAGCAATTTCACACTTTATTAGACAATTCAGGTGCCAGCTGCACCAGCCTGGAGCGAGCGCTGCTGCTCGAGCCTCCCCTCCCGCTCCGCAGCCCCAGGTTGGCTCTCCCAGGGGCTCAGCCCTTCCTCGCTGCTCCCGCCTGGCACTCCAGGGGCCAGCGAGGGTGGCCGGGGGCTCGGGCTGCTCCTCGTGGGCCACCTTGCTCCTGCACACGGGCAGGTGGCCGAGAGCATTGCGGCACAGGCTGGCTCTGCTCGGAGCCAGCTCGGCCTGGCAGCGCGGGGAACTCGAGCTCCGTGCCTGAAGCCCCTGGGGCTGGCTGTGCCCCTCAGCCCCGGGCAGCCACCCTGCTCCTCCTGGCTCCCCGCTCAGAGCCTGGTTGCACTCTCCCTTTCTGCAGCCCGTGCTGAGGGGATGGCTCCGGGATTGGCAGCCTGGGCTTGTGGGGTTTGTGTGGCAGCTGCTTTTTCTCACACCTCCCTACCCCCGGGGTGCCCCAGCAGAGCCGATGGGCACACGGACACCTGGGCACTCAGCCATCCCGGGATCTCACCTGGGATGTGTTTTGTGTCCCCGGGGAGCAGCAGCCACGCAGAGCGGAGCCGGAGCTGCCCCATCCCGGGCTGGCACCCGCGCCTTGGGGACACAGCCGTGCGCTGTCACACCCCGCGGGTGGCCAATATCCAAATGCCTGCACGTCCAGGATATGAATCAGCCCGGAGAGGAGCGCAGCAGCCGCTTCGGGACAACCGGAGCTGCCCCGGAGGCTGCTCCGGCAGCCGGGCAGCGCCGGTGCCAAATTCCGAGCGGGCTGGAGGACACAGCGCAGGCAGCAGCGGCTGCTTGGCTCCGCTGCCACCTCCAGATCAGCCCCGGGCACGGCAAACCCCTGGCCTGGCATTCATTTCCCTGCTTGCACGGCTCTGTTTCCCCGGTGCCGAGCCATGGCACGGTGGCACCGGGCCAGGGCCGTGCCTAACCTTGACCTGCCCTCCTGGCCAGCAGCCAGCCCTGCCCGGCTGTCCCGCCGTGCCCCCGGGCACAGGCATGTTCCACCGGGCCAGCCAGAGCATTCTTCCTGGGAGAGCCTGTCCTTGAGAGGCTATTTAAAGGCACACTTGTGCCCTTTATCCCCCCATCATGTTTAGGCTGGAAGGGCCCCCCCGCACCGTGCCCTGCCGTGACGCCCAGAGGGCACTTCCAGGCTCAGGGCAGCAGCAGTGCCGTGAGTTTGGGTGAATTCACAGGAGAAGGGAGGGATGCAGGCACCCAGTCCTGCAGTCAGGTACCAGGCCCTGTCCTGGGGACAGACCCCCTGGGAAAGGGACCCTGCCCATCGAGGCTGGCAGCAGGACTGGGGGGGAGCCCAGCTCACCCCGTGGGATCCAAAGACTGGAGAAGCCACATGAACTCATCTCCCTCTTCCTGGCAGGAACCACCCGCTGCTGGATGTCCAGTCAAGTCCTGAGCACCCCAGATCTCCTTCCAGTGGGAAGGTGGGGTCCCAGGCAGCAGCAGTCTGAGCACTCCTTGTGTCACTGTCACCTTTAACCCCCTGAAGGGTCTCAGGCACCGAGGGCTGTGGAGCAGGACCAGCCCCACTGCTGCCATGGCACAGGGCTGGCTGCTTGTGCACCCCACTGAGCTGGCAGGAAGGTGACTCGGGAGGGAAACCCGACCTGATGTGGTTTGCTTAGGGATGGAAAAATCCAGAGGAGCCATCTGCAGGAGCTGGAGGGGTGAGCCTGTGGCTGCAGGGCTTGAGCTGGGTGGGCAAGCACAGACACACAGCCCCTGCTCAATGACCCTCATCCCCCAGCCTACTCCTTTTCCCTTTCTGAGGAACCCATCAGCCTTTCCCCAGGCTGGGAGCATCCCCAGGACGTGTCCCCAGCTCTGGCACTGCTGTCCCCTCCCAGGTTTTGTGTGGGTGAGCATTTCCTCGGGGCTTTCAATGGCACCTGGGCAGAGCCCCACTCTGCCCCAAACCAGACCCCAGCTCCACCCCTGGGACGCTCAGGGCAGTGCCTGGTGCCTGTCCCCACCCGCCTGGCACCTGCTCAGGGCTGGGTGAGGACGTGCCAGCCCTGCCCCGCTGCCCAGCCCGCAGCCACGGCCGCACCGGGAGCCCTCGGGGAGCCCGTGGGTGGCCGGGCAGGGCAGGGCAGGGCAGGGCAGGGCAGGGCAGTGCCCGGCGTGCCAGCGCTCGCCGGCCGGCACGGGCACCTTTGATGTGGGCAGCGCCGGGAGCCCAGGGCAGCCGGGGCGACGCCAGCCGGGTGCCACTGCCCGCGGTGAGCGAGGGAAGGGCGGAGTGCGGTGCCAGTCCCGGGGGGCTCCCCAGGTACCCTCTGGCACCGAGGCAGGGCTGCCCCATCAGCATCTCCTAACAGTGCAACCTACGGGGAAACTGAGGCACGGAGCTGGGATTCCTCGGGAATGGTGGGAGGGAGGCTGTTGTCTCCATTCTCAAACCGAGCCTTAGGACAGGACCCAATACGGATTGATTCTCCCAAAAAACATCTTCCGTGGGACCTGTGTCAACCCGCCGGGGATGTGTGCGGGTGGCAGGGGGACGGGGGGTCCCGGCAGTCCCGGGAGTGGCGGTCTCCGTCCCCCTGAGCGCTGCGGAGCCCCCGGGCTGCGCCCCCGCACCAGCGCTCCCAGTACGGGCCGAGCGGGCACTGGGAGCTGGTGCGGGGCTCCCTCTGGCGGCCGCAGCCCAGCGCTGCACAGGTGACCAGTTTCTCAGGTGCCCAGGTAGCCAAATTCTCAGGTGCCCAGGTAGCCGAATTCTCAGGTGCCCAGGCAGTCAAATTGTCAGGTGCCCAGGTACCCAGTTTCTCAGGTGCCCAGGTAGCCAAATTCTCAGGTGCCCAGGTGCCCAGGTAGCCAAATTCTCAGGTGCCCAGGCAGCCAAATTCTCAGGTGCCCAGGTAGCCGAATTCTCAGGTGCCCAGGTAGCCGAATTCTCAGGTGCCCAGGTACCCAGTTTCTCAGGTGCCCAGGTAGCCAAATTGTCAGGTGCCCAGTTTCTCAGGTGCCCAGGTAGCCAAGTTCTCAGGTGCCCAGTTTCTCAGGTGCCCAGTTTCTCAGGTGCCCAGTTTCTCAGGTGCCCAGGTACCCAGTGCCCATCTGCCCAGCGCCCAAAACGCCCAAGTGCCCAGCTGCTCAGTGCCCAGGTGTCCAAGTGCCCCACGCCTGGCTGAGGAGCCCTCTGCGGTGCTGCACCTTTGCTGCTCAGTCCTGCTCTAACACTGCCTCCTCACCCCCAGGACACATTTGCCACTTGCAGGGATTTCAGCCGACCCCTGGAGAACTGCAGCCACCTGCCCTCACTCCCTGGTGCCGCTTTGCTCTGTGCCAACACCCACACTGGGCCTGGCACCCTCACACCTCCCGTCTAAAGGCGCCTCCCAAGCACCATCCTCGTGCCCACATCCCTGGGCCGTGTCCCCCAGGTGCCTCCCACCACCTTCCCATCCTGGGGCTGCCCCCCTCCAGCATCTCCTGTGAGGAGCCCTCGGGTGCCAAGCTGGCTGCTCCCATCCTGTGCCCTCGGTGCGGGCTGGCCACGCTCACACGGGCAGGCTCCAGCCCGCGGGCTCCTGCACGGGCACGGTCACCAGGTAGCTGGAGGGCACGTAGCCCCTCTGGCCATTCACCTCCACCAGGCTCCACTCCGTGCTCCCCTTCTTGTCGTGGGGCTCCAGCACCAGCACGGGCTGCCCGGCCTGCAGGCTCACCTCCTGCGGGCTCCTGGCTGCGAAGGAGAAGCCGGCCACCACCTGTGGAAGGCAGGGAAGGAAGGAGGGAGGGAGGGAGGGAGGGAGGAAGCCCTCGCTGGAGCTGGGAGTTAAGGGGGGAAGGATGTGGCAGGACAGGCAATTCCCAGAGGGCAGCGCAGCAGTGCCGGGGATGGAGGGGATGGAGGTGATGGAGGGGATGGAGGGGATGGAGGGGATGGAGGAGATGGAGGGGATGGAGGGGATGGAGGGGATGGAGGTGATGGGGGGGGTGGAGGGGATGGAGGGGATGGAGGGGATGGAGGGGATGGAGGTGATGGAGGGGATGGGGATGGAGGGGATGGAGGGGATGGAGGTGATGGAGGGGATGGAGGGGATGGGGATGGAGGGGATGGAGGGGATGGGGATGGAGGTGATGGAGGGGATGGGGGGGATGGAGGGGATGGAGGGGATGGGGATGGAGGGGATGGAGGGGATGGAGGGGATGGAGGGGATGGGGCGGATGGAGGGGATGTGGGGGATGGAGGGGATGGAGGGGATGGAGGGGATGGAGGGGATAGGGGGGATGGAGGGGATGGAGGGGATGGAGAGGATGGAGGGGATGGGGGGGATGGGGGGGATGGGGGGGATGGAGGGGATGGAGGTGATGGAGGTGATGGGGGGATGGGGGGGATGGAGGGGATAGGGGGGATGGAGGGGATGGAGGTGATGGAGGTGATGGGGGGGATGGGGGGGATGGGGGGGATGGGGGGGATGGGGGGGATGGAGGTGATGGAGGTGATGGAGGGGATGGGGGGATGGGGGGGATGGAGGGGATAGGGGGGATGGAGGGGATGGAGGTGATGGAGGGGATGGGGGGGATGGGGGGGATGGAGGGGATGGAGGGGATGGGGACCCACCAAGGACACTTCTCTTGCCCTGTCCACCCTGCTCCTAACAAGGACACCTGGAAAAGCAGGTCCACCTTCCCACCCACACATGGACTAGCAGGGAGCTGGTGGGCTTGCTAGAAATGGCCCCGGGGATGTCCCTCACTCTCACCTGGAACCTTGGGGTGAAGGTGGCCACCTGTGGCCTGGGAGCTTCAGGGAATTGATAGGAGTGTCTCCTCTCTGTGCCGCTGTCCAGGGTCAGCAGGTCCACCTCAGGCTGCTGGACTTGTGCTGGGCTGTAGGGCCGGAGTTTTGCAGCAGGAACAAACCCTCGGGGACCTGCAGGACATGGGACACACAGGTCATGGGGCCCTGATGCCTGGCACATGCAGGGCTGGCTGCAGGAGACAGGAATGACATTTTGGCTGTTGCCTGGCGTGGCACAGCAGCCCTGCTCCAACTAGTCCATCACTAGGGGATATCCAGGAGAAATCCCTGCCAAAATAAAAGGAATTTCATGTGTTTCAGTGTGCATGGTTTCTCCTTTCCCAGCCATGACACCTCAAATCAGTCAGGACACCTGAACCCCACAGCTGATGGCAAAGCTGAGGTGGCCTCGGGCTGGGCACAGCCTGCAAGGGAGCAGCCAGGAGACCACGGCCTGCTGTTTCATCCAGGATCAGAAAATGTTTCAGGTGAACCTGGCCCTGGTGCCAGGGTGAGGAGGGGCTGCCCACAGAGCTCACAGTACCTCCAGCATCCACCAGCCACCTGCTGGTGTTGCCCTTGGTGTCGGCGCTCTGCAGCAGAGCCACGATCTGTCCCCTCAGCAAGGTCAGGTCCAGGTCTCTGCTGCCACTGATGTTGCTGGTGACTTGGTAAAGCTTGTCTGGGCCGTGCTTGCTCACAAGGGAAAGGACCTTCCTCTCCTCAGCAGGGGTCAGAGGCTGGTGGGGAGCAGGAGACACAGGAGCATTCAGTGAGACACACGGGGTACTGAGGCCCTCCAGGCACACCTGCTCTCCTTTCACATCCCAGGGACAGCTGAAGAGGAAAAACTCCTTCACACTCCCTGCTCCACCCCCAGGTTTGGAGATGAGTGTCCAGAACCAGCAGAGCTGAGCTGTTCCATCCCTGGTTATCCCCAGCCAGCTGCTCTCAGGGGAAATACTGTGGCAACCCCCAGGGCCACATTCTGAGCCAGCCTTCCCAGCAAGGGCACTTTGTGCACTGGGAAGCCACAATCCAACCTCCCTCTTGATCCAGCTGGCCCTGCCCAGCCCCTACCAGTGTGCCAGGGCTCGGTGTGACGGTCTCAAAGGCCTGGCAGAAGGCACGGAGCTGAGCCCCCGACTGCTGCAGGGTGTCCTCCACCACCTTCCAGAAGCTGGGCAGGGGCATGTGGCCATGGGGCAGCTGTGGAGACAGACTGGGGTCAGGGAGGGCCCTGAGAGAGAAACAGCTCTGGGTAGGGGGAGAAGGGAAGCAGGAGGAAGAAAAGGGGTGAGAAAGCAAGAGGCCAGATCTGACCACTAAGTTCACCTTGCACAGGGGATCAAAGGTGCTCCTCTCTGGCTTTGAGCTGCACCTCGTTCTCCTCCTGGTCCTGCCTCAGGCCAGGGCTGTGCTCCACCCCAGGGCTTTTGACAGCCCTCACTCTCAGTATTTACAAACATCAGGCTCAGAGTCCTGAGCAGTGAGGAGTTCTGGAAACATCTCCCAGCAGATGGGGCTGGGGAAGGCTGTTCCCCAAGCCAGGGAAGGAGCTGCCTTTCTCCTCCCTGCCTTCCTGGCACAGGGTTCCCAGGAGCTCTGAGTTCACACTGATCTCTCAGACAGCAGCACATCAATAAATCACCAGCAGCATCCACAAACAGAAAGCAGAACTGTTTCTGACAGTGCAGAAGAGAAAATTTGGCTTTCCCCAGGCAGGAGGGAAGTGAGATCCTTGCAGATCCTCACAGATGTGTGTCTGCAAGGGCAGCTGGGCCACAGCAAACCTTCAGTGCCCTGATGTCTGAGAGATCTCCCAAGCCTGGAGAAGGCAGCTCTAGCACAGCTCAGTTCTAGCACAGCTCAGTTCTAGCTCAGCTAGGTCTAGCTCAGATCAGTTCTAGCTCAGTTCTAGCACAGCTCAGTTCTAGCTCAGCTCAGTTCTAGCTCAGTTCTAGCTCAGTTCTAGCTCAGCTCCTGGATCCCACTCACCTGCTCCAGCTCCTTTTCTGCGTGGTGCAGGACCTGGGTGGCCAAGTCCAACTGCAGGGCGCTGAAGGAGCGCAGGATCTGCCCCAGGAGCTGCACGGCCACCTGGTTGAACTGGGGGAGCTCGGCCAGCAGCAGGTCGTTGATGGCCAGGTAGGTGTTCATGGCGGCCTCCTCGTCGTAGCTGACGCTGCCCACCTCGCTCTTCCTCTCCTGGATCTCCTCGTAGTCCAGCAGCTTGTCCAGGCGCTTCCTGACCAGCTGCTGGGGCCCCTCCAGCATGTCTGAGAGGCTGCACAGGGGCTGCCACACCAACCTCTGCAGACGCTGCTTCTGGGAGGGGAGAGAACCCCGATTGCCACGTCAGGCCCCCAGACAGGAGCAGCTGCCAGCACAGGGACGGGGGGGAAGAGGCCTGGGGATCTGTGGAGGGGCTTGTGTGGAGTGGGGAGCACCTGGGACACACAGAGGATGCCAAGCAAGCCAAACCCTTGGGAAGGAGCAGTCAATCCCAACACAAATTCCAAATTTGTGCTCCATGGAAACTGCTGGGCAGGACCCTTGGATGGCTCAGAGCAGTCTCAGCTGAGCCTCTCCCCACAGCCCTGCCCAGAGCCCATTTAAGGACCCTCTGCCTCTGCCTTGGGGTGTTCTGCTCTCCTCCCCATCTCCCTGGATGCACATCAGACAGACACTGCAGCTCATCCCCGCCCTGGACGGGCTCAGGAGCTGTGTTGTTGCTGTGTCTCTGTCCCTGCCCTCCCTTCTTCCCTGGAGCTGCTCCCTCACTTCATCTCTCAGGGACTGCTGGTGGATTTTGTTACTGGCTCCTGGCTCTGCCTGCCAAGCTGGGCTCCGGGGCTCTGTGAGGACACTGGGGTGCCCTCAGCTGCTGGCTGCCAGCCCCCACTGTGCCCTGGCAGAAGGAGGGAGAGCAGAAGGAGATGTGCAGGGAAGGAGCACTCACAAACTCCGGGAAAACGGTGCTCTGGAGCAGCTCTGAGAGGCGGCGCTGCTGCTGGGCAGGCCCCTGGTCCATCTGCAGGTCACACTGGTGTGGGCTGGGCAGCAGGAATGCCTGCAAGGGAGGAAGCACCACGCTCCTTTACCTCTTTCCCAACGATCCTGTGTGGGCAGCCCTTGTCAGTCTTTCTCTGCAAGGTCTTTCCAGCCCAGGAATTGCTGCAGAACCTTCGGCCGCTTCCCGAGGTTTTCCTGATAATGCCGTGTCTGGGGATTGCATGTTTTGCCAGCGCTCAGACTTTCATTTTCCTCACATGCCCCAAGGGATTGCCATGAGAAAATCGTGGCAGCTGCTGACCCAGGTGATTTCAGAAGGGCAATTTGTTGTCAGGCCTGATCTGGGGACGTTTCTGCCTCATGCACATTATTAAAGCAAGAATTCCCAGGCTGAACAACAGCCGGCCTTTTCAATCATTTAAGACCTTGAAATAATGATAAGTTTAAGAACAGATTATTCTCAAATGACACCAGCTCAGACAGTGTTGTCAAAGCCTCAGCTTTGCTTTAAACTCCCCTGGACCTGAGCAATCCTTGGATGTTGTGCAACTCCCTGACACGACAGCTCAGCTGCAAATCCCTGAACATCCCCAACAGCTCCTGGTTTCCACAGGGCTTGAAAGTATTCCACAAACCCGAGGAGCAGCTCCTGAGGGAGTGGGGCAAAGCCCTGGCTCTGTGGGTCAGGGTTTTACCTCTAAATGGCCCAGGTAGGATGCCACGTTCTCCTTCAGTGTGGCCACACCGGATGCCACACACTGGAACTTCTCTTCCAGGTCGTCATATTCCTTGTCCTCAGTCTGTGGGGAAAGAGGCAGCATGGGCAGGGCTGGTGCCCATCACTGGGGGCTGAAACAGCAGCCAGGCACCTGCCTGGAGCTCACAGGGCTGGGACAGGCAGGGCAGACCCTGGGGGGCTCCATGAATCTGCAAAGGTGCAGGCAGCAACAAGTCCTTGTTGTGGTCATGGGGAACACTGGGGTGTCTTTCCTTTTGCTGGGGTGGGGCCCAAGGATCCTGCAGGTCCTTTGGGGGCCAAAGTGCTGCCCTGCAATGCTCTGGGGTGGGGAGTGAGGCGTGTCCCTGCACCCCTGCTGTCCCACTGGTCCTTAGGATGAGGGGGCAGCATCAGCCACCCCACCCCATGCTGGCCCTGTGCTGCCCGTTCTGCTATTGAGGCACCTCAGGAGCAGCAAAACGCCCCAGAAAGGAGCTAAGGAGGGGCAAGGGTGAGGGCAGGGGGTGAGGGCAGGGGGTGAGGGCTGCCCACCTTGGCCACAATGCCAGCTTCATGCATCAGGAGCCGGCTGAGGCGCGTGGTTTTCTTGGCGATGGAGTGGGTGTTGAGGCGCGCCAGGCGGTCCCGCAGCGTCAGGTGCTCGGCCTTGTTGTATTTGGTGGCTGCCTCGGGGTGCCAGGACACGAAGCAGGGGGGAAAAAAAGATCAGAAGAGGAGATTTCGTGGCTGAGCAGGCAAGGAAGGTGAGCAGCACAAGGGGCTGATCAACAGGATAAGCACAAGCCACATCAAAGAAGGAAAGGACTGGGGAAAGTGAAAAGAAGGGCAAGCTCCCATCTGTGGGGAGCCTGATTTCTCCTATCCCAAGGGCAGGACTGTTATTCCCTGTTCCCCAGCCCCAGGAATGTGGACAGACTGGTTTTGTCCCCAGCCCCCCCCCATGCCACCCTGCTCCTGCAGCCTTTGGGTCTTGCTTCCCCAGAGTTGTTGCCACAATTTGTGCCTGCCATGTTTTAGGTTTAGGGAATTCTGTTCCCAGGGACTGAAACTGGTGAACAAGGTCACACATTGTAAACTATCATGTTTTCTACATTCATTCCCAGAGGAGGGACTTCACGTGGTGGTCTCTGGAAGTGACTAATGGTTCTCAGGGGTCCCACCTCTAAGGTGGGCACATTTGTAAAAAGTATAAAAGAAGCTTAGAAAATAAACTTGTGGCTCCTCCTCACGAGGGGTCCAGCAGCCTTCTGTCCACTCCGTGTCTCCATTTTATTGTGTCCCACAGCAACACAGAGTGGCACTTACAGGAGCAGAGCAGTTCCAGGAGCTGCCTGCACAGCGTCTGCAGCTCCACCAGGCAGGGTTAAGTAGAGAGCAGGAGAGCTTTGAAGTGATTTAAATGGGAATTCGGGCCCAGGAGACCACTGGGGTTGGGCTGGGTGCTGTGTCCCCCCCTGCACCAAGGCCCTGGCCACTCACCCACTTCCCGGCGCCGTTTGTACTCGTTGATGTTGGCATTGACCTGGGCCATGGCACGGACCGCTGCCTGCAGCGCTGAGTGAGCCCTGGCACTGCTCGGGGTGTTCTCCAGGATCTTCCCCAGCAGCAGAGGGTACTTGGTGACCCTCTGCACGGGCATCACCAGGAAGAAGCTGAGGTCTGACGCGCCCGTGTGAGGCCTGATGGAGAGGGGAATTGCTCAGGGTTGGTGTGCAGGGCTGCCTCCCTGCCCTGCTGCTTCTCCACAGCTTCTCTGGGAGGGTTTTTGGGAGAGAGCAGCCCAGATGGTGTGGGGCATGTCTGGCTGGGAACCCCTGCTCCCCTCCAGCTGCAGGGGACTCTGTCCCTGCCAGTCCTGAGGGCAGTGCCAGCCCTGGGTGGGTGTCCTGCCTCCCTGTGCTTGTCCAGCCCTGGGATGTGGGATCAGAGCCTGCTCTGAGGACAGCAGGGAGGGACAGTGTTGGCAGAGTGTCTCCCTTCCCACCTGCAGGGAAGGCATCTCTCTTTTGGGAATCACATTGCCTGTGCCCTAAGCAGCACATCCCAGGAGCTCCTCCACTGCCACTCCTGCTCTCCAGGCTCTGACAGTGTTTGTGATAGCTCAGGAGGGCTTTGGCATGTCCCCCAGGGCCAGCCTGTGTCTCTCTGGTCAATCTGGGGATTGGGGAGGCAGCAGCTGTGGATGTCACCCATCCCTTACTTTGGGATCCATCATAAAAGATTATGAACCAAGGGCCCAGGACAAGCTGCCAGGGATTGCACCAGGAAATGCCACAAAGGTGGTGGCCATGATATGACACCCAGCCTGGTGACACAGATCCATGCAGGCAGCTTGTCCAGAGACAGAAGAAGGGCAAAGCCAGGATGTGAAACAGGGACAGGGGGACAGTGGCTCAGCAGCAGGGACCTACACAGTGGCATTCAGGGTGTCCAGGATCTCCTCCTGCAGCCGGGGCTCCCTGCGGTAGCTCTCCACCAGCTGCAGGGCGTGGTCGTAGCTGGCACAGTAGGTCTTGTAGACAGTCTCCATCTCTTCCTTGAACTCCTGGAACAGGGTGCCTGGGGAAGGAGAGTGGGGCTGGAGAGGAGGGTCCTTTCCCATGGGCTCAGGGAAGGCAGGGGTTTCTCCCCAGCCTGCTGGAAGGGCAAAGCCAGTGGAGCAATGCCAAGCATGCCAGGGCAGGGCTCTGCCCCCCTGGCACCCCGCTAAGCTGAGCCTGGTGCTGTCCCCATCCCTGTCTGCAGGCTGGGCAGCTCAGCCTTGCCAGGAGCAGGAGGTGGCAGGGCAGGGGGCTGGGCTGGCACACACCCCCCCCAGGTGGGTGGGCACGGGGCAGCCCTTGGCACTGCACCACTTACTGATGCAGTGCAGCTGCTCCTCCTGCTCCTGGCCAGCCGTGGCCTCCAGACCCTTCAGAAACCGTCTGGAGACATGCAGGATGTCGTCGGTGTTAGAGAAGAGTCCTTCCAGGTCAAGCTCAGGCAGCTGAAGGGAACAAAGATGCCCCAGGCTAAGCCAAATAGATCAGAGATGGAGCAGGTGTTCTAGAGGCACTCCTGCTGACCTTCTGTCTGCCCCAGGAGCTGGAGTGATGCTCTGTCCCAGGAGCCCTTGAGAATTCTGAGACCTGTCTGGGCTCCCAGGTAGGACAGGGTTAAAGTCACAGGGTGGCTGCTCTGGGTCAGACCCAAGGTGCATCCAGCCCCAGACCTTGGCTGGTGAGGGGGCGCACAGGGAGCTGGCAGGAGCACGAGCACTGATTTGGGCATCTCACAGCTCTGGACAGGTTCACCCTCCAGTCCCCAGCCCCCGGGCAGGGGGAGGTGCCCCGTGTCACCTGCTTCTGCTGGAGGTGTGCCCGGATGTCCGACACGCACAGCTGGATGTTGTGGACGTAGCTGGCCTCGGTGGTGATCAGCTCCTCCACGGCCAGGCGCTGGCTCAGCTCCATCCTGTCACAGGGCATCACCTCATAGACGGCCTCTTCAGCCTCAGCTGCGTCCTCAGAGTCGGGCTCTGCGCTCGCCATCTCAGCAGGAGCCTGCAGGGGGGGCAGAGCCAGCCCTGGCACTGCTGCTCTGGTGCCCAGGCCAGCTCTGTGCCCGTGCTCCCTCCCCTGTGCCTGGAGCACCCCACAGCACATCCCCAGGGCACCCCACAGCACATCCCCAGGGCACCCCATGGCACATCCCCAGGACACCCCACAGCACATCCCCAGGACACCCCACTGCACATCCCCAGGGACACCCCACTGCACATCCCCAGGGCACCCCACAGCACATCCCCAGGGACACCCCACTGCACATCCCCAGGGACACCCCAATGCACATCCCCAGGGCACCCCACTGCACATCCCCAGGGATACCCCATGGCACATCCCCAGGGACACCCCACTGCACATCCCCAGGGCACCCCACAGCACATCCCCAGGGACACCCCACTGCACATCCCCAGGGCACCCCACAGCACATCCCCAGGGACACCCCACTGCACATCCCCAGGGCACCCCATGGCACATCCCCAGGGACACCCTGCAGCACATCCCCAGAGACACCCCACTGCACATCCCCAGGGACACCCCACAGCACATCCCCAGGGCACCCCACTGCACATCCCCAGGGCACCCCACTGCACATCCCCAGGGACACCCTGCAGCACATCCCCAGGGCACCCCACTGCACATCCCCAGGGCACCCCACTGCACATCCCCAGGGACACCCCACTGCACATCCCCAGGGACACCCCACAGCACATCCCCAGGGCACCCCACGGCACATCCCCAGGGACACCCCATGGCACATCCCCAGGGACACCCCACTGCACATCCCCAGGGACACTCAGCCCATCTGCATTTACAGGCACTCCCCAAAACCATGGAGTGCTGCGAGGCAGGAGCAGGCTGGCTGCAGACACCCACATGTGGCAGGCAGGGACTTGCCACACACACACACGTGCCCACACTCTGGTGACCACGTGTGGTGTTTGGGGTGCAGGCAAGGGGGCCCCCAGGTGCCAGCAGGGGCCTGGCAGCTGCCACCCAGCACTGGGACTGTTTAGGGACCCGTCCCCATGGGCAGAGCAGGGTTTGCCACCTCCACTCCAGCTCCCTGCTGCCAGGGCCAGTTGTTCCCTCCCTGCCTTGGCTGTCAGTGCCTGGCACCTTGCCTGGCATTCAAGGGTGTTGTTCAAAGTACAAAGAGTGGTTCTGCAGTGCTGGAACAAGAGATGTTTCTGTGACAGCAAGAGCTGCTTTAAAAGCCACTGGGACAAGGGGAGAAGTGGGCAGAGCTGCTGATGCCTCTGCCAGCTGCACTGGCAGACCCTGGTAGGCAATGCCAGGGCCCTGCGTGGCACAGCACGCTCCCTTCTCCTCTCTGCCATGGAAAATCCCAGCTGATTCCTGACGTTTTCTTCTCAGGAAACAGGCTCTGCTCTAACTGATAGCAGGGAGGATGAGCAGCATCACAAACAGTGCTGGGCTCCTGGCAGGAAGGCCTTGAGAGAGAGAGGTGTGGCACAGCCCAGAGCGGCACAGGCACAGCTGGGCTGGATCCAGACCCCGGCCGGGGCAGGAATGCTGCCAGGCCTCCCTCCTGCCTGCCTGTGGAGGAGGAGAGGAGCAAAGGTAAGGCAGAGGTGGCCTGGCAGGATAAAAGGCAGCTGGCACAAGCAGCACAGACTGCCCTGCCCTACCTGCCCAGCCAGTGCCAGCTCCACAGCCAGAGTGCAGCACGCCCGGTGCCCACCCCGGCGGCTGCAGCCCCTCTCCCTGTTCTCCCTGTCAGCTGCAGGTAACAAGTGCCTGACTGGGGAGGGCCAAGGACCCCTCCTGGCACACGCCCACCGCTGTGCTGGAGGAGAGCTGGGCTTGGCACAGCAAGCAGAGTGAGATGGCATTGGACCTCCACCCGCTGTGCCACCCTGCCAGCTGTCATCCCTGCCCCTGGGGTCTGGCTGCCCCCCCTGCCTGTGGCGTGGCATTGGCTGCGATGGGACATGGGGAGGAGGAGACTTTTCTGCACCCCTCTGGGTGCTTCCGAGATGTCCAGGCAGAAGGATTCCCGACAAGGACTGTTGGGCAAACCCAGTGTCCTCTGCCTGGGGTGACAGCGAAACCACAGTTCGGTGGAGGCAGGTGGAAAGCCCCGATCTGTGACATCCCCTGAGCCCTGGAGGGGTGCCCTGCAGCTCCGGCCATGCCGGGATTGGGTGTCCCTGGTGCCTGCAGCAGCATCCTCCGAGCACAGAGCTGCTCTGGGGGGTCTCCCCAGGCTGTGGAAACTTCACTGCCTCCCCTCACCCCCCTGGCCTGAGACTTCAGTGGGACAAGGGAACAGTGCAAAAACTAAACCGCAGCGTTTCTGGGCAGCGTCGGAGCAGGCGGACAGCGCAGGAGCAGGTTTCGTTTTCCCAGCCCCCTCCTGCCAGGCAGCTTCCCGCATTTGAGCTGTCACTGCTGCCTCGGCGGCTACCAGCATCCCTGTCCCTGAGGGGGGCTCCGAGCATCCCTGTCCTTAAGGAGGAGGCTCCGGGCATCCCTGTCCCCAAGGGGGCTCCGGCCATGCCTGTCCTTAAGGAGGGGGCTCCGGCCATCCCTGTCCCCAAGGGGGGCTCCGGCCATCCCTGTCCCCAGGGGAGCTCCGGCCATCCCTGTCCCCAGGGGGGCTCCGGCCATCCCTGTCCGTGACGCGGAGACCGGCCCGGCCCTCCCCGACACCCGCGCACAGGGGTCGCCGGCTCCGGGCCCGCGGTTCCCCCCGCGCCCCAGGACTGTCACCCCCGCTCCTCAGCCGGCCCAGCCTCACCTCTGCCCCCCGAGACCCCCGGGCCCGGCTCTCACCTGCGGAGCGGGCGGGGTTGCGCAGGTCGCCGTGCCCGGCCGCGCTGCCGCTCCTGCGGGCGGTGACACCGCAGCCGCACCGGGCGGGCGCGGGGGGGGATCCCGGGCAGAGGGATGATCCCGGGCAGGGCTGATCCCGCCCAGGGGGGCCCGGCCCCGCCGGTCCCGGCCCGCGGCAGCCGCAGCCGGTCGCTGGCAGCCGAGCGGGGCGGTCCCTGCGCACGCCCGGCGGGCGGGGGAGGCTGGCGGCCGGCCCGGCTGGCACCGGCTGGCCCCGAGCGCACCGCCCCCGCCGCCACCGGCACCGACACCGGCACCGGCACCCGGCACGGGCTCCCATCCGCCAGAACGGCCGTCCCCCGCTCTGGATCGGACCCCGGCTGCCGCCCTCCCTGTGTGCCCCGTTCATCCATCCCAGCCCCGGTGCGCTGCGCCGGCGGCAGCTGCGGGTGGAGGGCAGGGGATGCACCGGGAGGGCAGGGGATGCACCGGGATAGCAGGGGACACACCGGGATAGCAGGGGACACACAGGGAGGGCAGGGGACGCACCGGGATAGCAGGGATGCACCGGGATAGCAGGGGACACACTGGGATAGCAGGGGACGCACCGGGATAGCAGGGGACAAACCGGGAGGGCAGGGGACACACCGGGATAGCAGGGGACGCACCGGGATAGCAGAGGACACACCGGGAGGGCAGGGGACGCACCGGGATAGCAGGGGACACACCGGGATAGCAGAGGACACACCGGGATAGCAGGGGACGCACCGGGAGGGCAGGGGACACACCGGGATAGCAGGGGACGCACCTCCTGGCCCCTGCCACGAATAACCGGGACAGGTCCCCCCCGTCTCCCGGGCGTTGTTGTGGCTCCGAGGTACAGCCCCGGGATGCCCTGGTGGTCCCACAGCCCCTCCGCAAACGCGCAGGGCTCCCGCCGTGCTATGCCAAGGTCAGGCGCGTCCCCGGCACTGCCCCTCTGCTCTGCCGTCCCTCACCAGCTGCTCGGCACCGGGAACGGGGACAGAGAAAACAGAAATGAAAATATAACCGAGGAAGCTGTTGCCAAGATTGGAGAAGGGGAACCGGAGATTACTTGGCATGAAGTTGGTTTTTTTTGGTTTTGTTTTGTTTTTTTTTCTTGGTAAGGTGTTTGTGTCCTTATAAACAAGCTATTGAGAAGAGAGGCTGAGAGGCTGTTCCCTGGTCCAGACCACAGGGAGGGGATGGCAGCACCGGGTTTTTTCCAGGCTGACCCACAGTGTGCAGAAAGTGTCACTGTGAAAAGGACTCTGAGTTTTTCAGTGACTCATGCAGGACAAGGCAGTGTCTGTGACTGGATCCAAAACTCCTCATGGGCCAGGACAAGCTCTCTGGCACTTCCAGCCATTCCCTCTGGGTCCCTTTCTGATACAGGCTGGACAGGCAGCACAGGGACCCACAAGCACCTGCTCCACTGGCTCCCAGCTGGTGCTGGTGGCACAAAGGCCATCCTGTCCCCCTGCCTGCATCCCACCCTGCCCATGGAGAGGCTGGGTGCAGATCTTGGGGCCCCAAGCAAAGACCATGACACTTGCTCCCTTGCAGGTGGCTGCAGCCCTTGCCCAGGTGCTTTTTGAAGCAGCAGGAGTTCCTTTGGGCTGGCATTGCTGGGATGCCAGGAGCTCTCAGCTCCATCCTTGGGCGGGAGCTCTTACTTGTCCAGCAAAGCCATCGGGACACATCACAGCTGCTTTGCTCCCATCAGCACGTTGTGGGTGATGCAGGCCAGGAGCCACGAGGGAATCCTGTCAGGGCAGAGCTCCCTCCTGCCCCAGCATCTTCATCCCACCGAGCAGGACCAACACCCCCACCCCAGCTCCTCCCCAGCCAGCTCACACCACGGGTGTTCCCTCAGGCATTTTTCCCATTCCAGTCCGGTTTTTCACAGGCTGGATCGCCTGGCTCCAGCGAGTTCCTTGCAGGATGGGCTTGTCCTCCTTCCTGACAGCTCCTTCCCTCGGCACAAGTTGTTTCCTTCCTGCCCTGAGCTGGCACCACACACCTCCCGTCCAGCCCTGGGCTGGGGCTGCTGCTCCTGTGGCCTCACCTGGGTGGCTCAGGGAGCACCGGGAGCAGTGTGACAGCGCTGTCACCGCTCCAGGGCTCCCCAGGAGGTGTGACAGTCAGCTGGCTGCCCTGGCCCCGGCTCTCCTTACAGCAGCAAAACAAACAGGCGCCGGCTGGTCGAGCACAAGTGTTTGTGTCCCAGGGCTGTGCTCGGGTGAAGCCAAGCGGGGTGGGCTGTCCCCTGGCACCCAGCTGGGTGTGCTCCCGCCCTGCCAGCACAAACCTGGCAAGCTGTGGCAGCAGGGAGTGGGATCCCCCGTGGGACCGTGCAGGGAGGCAGGGCTGGCTTCTCCTGCAGCAGAGCCGGCTTTGTTGCCAGCCCATTGCAAAAGTGCTTCTGGCAGAGCGAGGGTGAGCCACCTCCAGGGCATTGCCCAGCCCTCTCCATGCCCCCTGCCACAGCAGGAGTGCTCTGCCAGCCCTTCTCTGGCAGGATTTAGGAAAGAACCCACCCCCATGGGGCTGGTGGGACTTTGTCCCCTGTGACACTCCTTGTGTCGCTCCCCTGGGACACTCCTGAGCGCAGCCTCAGTCCAGGGCTGGGGAAGCACCTGATGATGGTTCTGTGTTCTGGCTCAAAACAGGACGTGGTGAAAGCCTCAGGGAGAGGGAGGTGGATGGGAAGCAGGAACATTTGTCTGCCCAGCAGCCATGCAGGCAGAATGCATCACCTCACCCTGGAAAGGGGTTTTTTCCACCCTACATCTCACCCTGAACTCGCTGGCTCCTACAAAGCCTTTTGGTGTTTTGCCTTTTCCCAGCTACTCCAAACATTCAGGCTCAGGATATTGGGATGAAAGCTGAAGCCATCAGGGGGCTCTCTGGGAACGCTCCAGACAAGCTTTGAGTTAAACAGGGCTTGCTCAGAAAATAAACACAGCTTCCAGCCATGCAAAGCACGGCAGGGCAGGCTCTGCCTAAGAACAGCAGCAGGTCTCCCAGCAGCAGGTTTGTACAGGAAAGTTACATTTCCTCTATTTAATCCCTTCCATTCTTACTGTTCCTTGGATTTCTTTCCCGTCTAGAAAGGACCTGGGTGACCACAGGATGGAAAGGAAAACACGGGGAGAAAAACAGCAGCTCAAGGATTGTGCTCCCAGGTGCGTCCTAATCACAAAACTTCCTCCCACACAGCAGGGCTTGGGAGTGGACTTTGCCTGCAGCCCCACTGCCTGTGTGTGTGCTGTGCAGCTCCAGCCACTGGAAAGGAGGAAAAAGCCTGTGAAATGAAAGGTTTTCATTCTGCTGAGCTTGCCACCAGCACGAGCAGCTCCTGAAAAGCCACAGGGATGTCATTCCTCCTTCTTCCCTTCCCAGCTAATGTGCTTAAGAGGGAAGGAGGGCTGTGCCTGCCTGCTCAGGATAATCCCATCCAGGTGTTAACACAGGTACTCGGCCAGGGCTCCAGGGCAGGTGGAAATGGTGTCAGCTTCAGGGGTCTGGACGGAGCTGCAGGCTCCAGCCACATGCCTGCACCACGAGGCAGAGCACAGCCTAAAAATAAGCAGTTAGGATTTGATCTAGGCAGAATAAATGAAGAGTCAGCTCTTTATTTCCAAGAGGGTTGTTTACAGGCCTTGCAGAGGCCTCCTTCGTGAGGCCTCTCTGAGGCTGCAGCAGCACAAGCCTCCTGAATCCATGTTTTTGTGGTTGAAGCTTCACATCCACCAGCCTCTGTGGTCCTTCCCTCTCCCCTCTGCTGCCCTGCTTTGCTTTTCCTACCCCAAGATCTCCATTTCTCTCCCAGGGCTGGTGGCTCCAGGCCTTTCACACATTTGTCACCAATCCCAGTAAGCCAGCTGAGCCAGCTGGTGGTGACAACAGCTCCAGGAGAAAGCCAGAGGCTGGTGTGAGGGCACTGAATGCTGAGATATTCGTATTTCTGCCCTGACAGAGGATCCTGCTCTCTCAGCACCAGCATGGAGAATGCAGAGGAGTGCGCAGTCCATGGGCACCTGAGCTGGAATGCAGGGAGAGATAGAGGTGTCTGCAGCAACCTGCAGCTCTGGGAGGAAGGACAGACATCTCCAGGCCAGTCCAGCCCCCCTGTCACGGGGCAGTGCCAGTGACAACACTCCTTGCCCAAAGGGGCACCCCCATGAGCACCTCCTGCCTGCAGCAAGGAGGCAGCAAGGCACGAGAAAAGTAAGAAGGGTTCAGAAAATTCTGGTGGTTTCTGCTGCTTACTCATTTCCACTGATCCAGTACTCATCTCCTCCCTGCCTGGCTTTGTGGGATTTCTGCTCCTGCCGCGTCATCACCACCACCCACCCACCCATGGAGCTGGAACTCCACGTGAGCTCCTCCTCCTCCTCCCCCCTCTGGGCACCCCGGGCACCCCCTGCCCACCCACCCTGGGTGCTGCTGCTCTCCTGAGCAAGGTGAGGGTGTGAGAAGCCAAGGGGAGGGGCGTTCCCTGGAGAGGCACCTTTCCCTTTGGGATCAGACACCTCTGGAGTCCCACCAGCTCCTCCCGGCAAATTCCTGCAGGAGTGGCTGTTCTGGAGTCTGCTGCCTGCGCAGGAGGAGCTGCAGGAGCTGACTTCTCTTGCTTCAGGGAGAAATGAGGGGTGGCAGGGAGGAGAGAGCCCCTTCAAGCTGCTGAGCCAGTGCCTGCACAATCTCCCCATCCCTTTTTCCAGGAGTGCCCGTGCCATGGCAGGCTCGTGTCTCTGCCACAGGCAAGCGTGACAGCCACCACTTGAGAGAAGCACTGGGTGCTTGTTTCACTGCTGGAGGCAGAAACCCAGCCCAGGGGGCTCAGCTGGGTCCCACAGCAGGGTGAGGACACCCAAAGCAAAGACCTGGCAGGTCACTGGCTCCAGGCTCTGCTGGGGAGGAGGGCAGGGCTGGGCAGCCCTGAGCTTTGTGCTGCTACAGGCTGGGGAAGTTCATGGCCAAGAGCTTTTTCATGGGAGCACCCAATGCCTGGGACCCTCTTCATTTTGGGAGAAATAATCACCAGAGGCTTCAGAGAGCTGGGGCTGGTGGGGCTGCCAGATGCCAGGGCTGAGAAAAGAGGGAGATGTGGCTGAACAAAGCCAGAAGGGATGAAAAGCGTGGAAGGAGAGCTCCAGAGGTCCCTGGAGCCTCAGCAGCAGCAGAGGGGCTGCAGGGCCAGCTCATGGTGCTGCCCACACGTCCTCCTCCCCCCACCACGTCACATCAGAGCAGGGGGGATGTTTTACTGAGGAGGAGTTTGTTGTGGAAAAACCCCAGCAGCTGATGCCACGGAATATGAAAGGATGGCCAGGAATCCCAGTTCTGGTGGTGCTGAGGTCTGGCAGCTCAGCCTGTGTGCCAGGTACAGCTCAGAATCCCCCATGCCTGTGGGGCTGTCCCAGCTCTGGCCATGTGGAGCTTCCTGCCAAAGTGGCCGTGCCTGTCCAGGGTTACTCTGCCTGCCCACTGAGAGCAGAGCTCCCCTGTGTGTCAGCAGCCATTGCCTCATCCTCTTCCCTCCAGCCACAGGATGGCTGCAGTGTCAGAGGGACGTCTCCATTATTAATGAGGCTCCATTAGTAATGAGATTCCAGCTCTTGCAGCCTCCCTGACTCACCAGCCCACACCCCAGCTCCAGGCAGTGCTGGTGGGAGCCACCAGCCTGGACAGCCTCTGCCAAGCCTGCCTCCTGCTCCTGGCCAAGGGGGATCATGGGGCCATCCTGCAAGGACTGGGGAAGGAAATCTGGTTTGTGAGATGTCCGGCCAGGCCTCCCACCAGAGCCCCTCAGGGACACGGGAGGGAGAGAGGAAAAACCTGCCAGGCAGAGCAGTTGTTAGAGGCAGGAAAGGAAGGGCTGAAATAAAGGGTTTGTTTTCACAGCTAAGGGATGTTACCTGTGGGGAGCCATTGAGTGTGTCCACAAATGATCTGGAAAAGGGCAGGGCCAGCCAAGTGACCACGCTTGGCAGCAGCACCGAGCCCTTTGGAGCTGCTGTGTCCATATCCCTGAGCAGGGGACTGCAAGGCAGCCAAGGGAACTCAGGAAAAGGCAGGGAAAACACATAAAACCCAGTCCTAGCACTGGTAGCCCACTGCTAGACTCTGACTGGTGCATCTCCTCCCAGGAAGGGAACCTTGGGGGTCGTGCTAAACGATGCTTCCAAAATGCCTGGAGCAGAGAAAGCAGAAAATTGAATTGTTGGAAGTGAGTGGGGAAGAAGCAGAGGATGAGAAAGGAAGCACTGGCACCATGGATGTGCCCACGCTGAGGATGCTGCCTGCAGCTCTCCCCATTTCCTTGTCTCCAGAGGGATGTGGAAGATGTTATAAATGTGAAGGAGGGAAGCAGGAATGCCCCAAGCTCTGCAGCAGCCTCTGCACCGTGGGCAGGAGGAGGGATGAGGGAGAGGGGTGTGATGCAGATTGCCCTGCCTTGGGAGGCGTGTGAGGGCAGGGAGGGTGATTACTCACCAGCTCTGCCACTGCAGGAGCACAGGCTCCAAACGAAACTACCTGGAGGGAAGTTTGGGACAAGGAAAAGGAAGTGGCTCTTGGTGCAGTGTATAGTTAATCCACGGAGCTCCTCGCCACAGGATGTGACAGATGCAAAGCGTTCCAACAGGAACTGGATGAATTCATGGAAGAAAAATCCTTTGGGTTATTAAAGACAAAGAACCACCAGCTCTTGCTTAAGGCTGGAGGTCTTGGGGGAGCTCAGGGGATATTCTTGGGACAAGAATACTGCAAACATCTGCTGTGAGCCAGAGTATGGGTGAGCTGTCACACGGCTCTCACATGTTGTCCTGAGATGGAACCAGAGATCAGGAGCTCCCCAGGAATGTGGCACACCACTTCCTCACCCAAGGAATGCTGTCACCTGCTGCACCCCAGGGCTGCAGCAGGTCCACCCTTGTGTGAACACTGAGCAGCCCCTCCTTCCTTTCTGGTCTCTCTGCAGAGGGGAGGCAGGTCCCAGGTGTCTGAATTTTTTTGAGAAGTTCCAAAGTGAAAAAATCTCCTCAAGTGATTGTAGGTGGGATCCCAGAGTCAGGAGTGTGGCTCCACCAGCCCAGGGAACATGGGCTTGCTGTGGGGAGGCATTGTTCAGTCACCACACTGTGTCCCTCAGGAGGCAGGGTCACAGGACACTGTGGGACAGCATGGGGATGCCTCACTTAGGAGAGAGGTGGGCCTGAGTCACACGAGATTCTGATCTGCTCCCCATGTACCAGTGGGGTTTGGAGTGGGCCAGCAGCCCTATAATAGGGTGAGGTGTCCTTGCTGGGTGACATTTCCCTGTCAGGCATCAGCCACCACCTCACAGACCCACAGGAGCTGCTCAGGAAGGAGTGTGGCTATGAGAGCTCAGGCAGTGACAAATTATTCTCTCTGTATTTCCAGCCAGCCTCAGTGCCAACGAGACCAGGCACAGGGCAGTGACCAGCAGAGCTGTGCTCCCAACACGAAGCCACTCTGCAGCCAAATCTGGTCCCTCCAGCTCTGCAGCAGGGACCAGTCCCTGCCAGGACCTGCTCCCTCCTGGCAGAGGGTGATGCAGAGGGAGCCTGTGCCCTGTGTGCTGGAGCTGCACTCGGTGCAGAGCAGAGGGAGGTTCATCCTTAGCTGGTGCTGCTCCCAGATTTGCATTCCAGGTGTCCGTGGAGCACCCTGCTCAGGGCTGCCCCTCTCAGCAGCAGGTCAGTCCACAAGCTGCCTTGTGCCACAGAGCCCCAGCCCAGCTGTCCCCACAGGGTCTCAGAGCCACCCAGCCCTGGGGCTGAAGTTTGATGTCCCCGTCTGGTGCCTACGAGAACCCTCAGAGCCACTCCTGGGGTGCCTAAATATAGGCTGGGGCTATCCAAGAGTGCAAAGCACAGCCCTGCTTTGTGCTGAGCTGCTGATCATTAGTGCTGAATTATCTGAAGGCCCATCAGTGAAGGAGCCCTTGACAGAGCTGGTTCCCAGGTGCATCCAAACAGGACAGCCCGTTCCCTCCTCGTCTGCTTGCTCTGCTCTGAAGTGGGACCCACAAGCCCTGGCTGCTGCTCCAGAGGGGTCATGGGGCAGGGCCTTGTGCATGGAGGGGCTGATTGATTCATTAGTGATATTTCCAGTACTGTGCTGACAATAATAACATGTGATGAGCCTTTCCCCTGATCTGGCACTTTCCGCCCTGTGCTCTTCCCAAACGCAAATGAACCGGAGCTCGTGATGATCTTTGGAGGAGGGGAGAGAAAAAAAAAAAATCCAGGCATAATCAAACAGCATCTCTCAGCCCATTGTTGGGCTTTTTTTTTACTCTCAGCAAGCATCAGCTTTTGAATGACCTGAAAAGCTCATCCTCATTGAGTAGAGGAGATGTTCAGGGAGGAAGGAACTTGCTTTAAAAAAAAAAAAATTAAATGGAAGGGATTGTACTGTCCTGACAGGGGAACCCAGCCTCTGCTCCAGCTCCGTGTAATTTCTCCCCCAATGTGTAAAGAGATCTAGAGCACCCCCAAAAGAGGGTGATGGGGCCACTGGGACAGATTGTGCTCAGCTGGCTCCTTCCACTGGAGAGCAGCAATGTCCAGCAAGCAGAGCCAGAGCCTGCACTGGGACCAGCTCAGACACTGCACCAGCTGATTTTGTCCCTCTTCTCCTCCCTGGTGTCCCAAACCATAGCACACGACATGTATCAAACCCATGTTCCCTAAAATGCTTTGAGAAATTGCACTTAGGAGGATGATTTACTCCCAGGTGTATCAGCTGTCATCCAGCAGCTGAATTATTTTGTGTTAGAGCAGACTCACCTCAGTGATTTGAACCTGACTGATTTAAGCAGCCACAGAGGAAATGTGCCTTGGCTGCCAAATACCAGAACTCTGCACACCAGCAGGCTAATTAATTCAAAAGCACCAGAGAAGCTGAAGAGATTTCTCCACAGCACTTGACATGCAGTGAATCAGCTGTGCTGCCATTTACATATTTTTGGGCCCATGACTTTTTCAGAGTCTCTTTCCTCACCTCCCAGTGCATCCTCTCAAGCACTCAAAGCAATTTCAGCCCTGACATGACTGGAAAGTTTGGGCCTCAGCTCCACACACTCTGCAGGAAAGACTTCCAGGGAACAAGTTCATTGGTGGAGCTTCAGCTGTGCACTAACAACATTCCTGGGAATCATCCAAATTACTTGAAAATCCCCTTTTTCCTCCAGTACTTAAAAAAAAATAATAATAAAAAAAAATCATCCACTCTCCAAACAGCCAAGAATGTCCCAGGCTGCAGAATTCCCCTCTAACTCCTTACAGGCTTGGAAAGTGGCACTGTTGCCTCCTGGACACAGACACCTTTGGTTCAATCCAAACACTGCAAGAATGAGATTTGTGCCACTGCCCCTGTCCTCTCCAGGCTTTGTCCCAAAGCCACATCCCATCTCCAGGGCCTGTTGTGTCCTCTCCTTGCTGGAGGACGAGCAAGGCACGATGGCTGTGGATGCTGGCAAATGCCTGGAGACACCATGAGGTCAGATGTAAAGGTTTGGCATCAGTGGGGGAGTCTTGTCCCAGCCTTGTCCCCAGTGTGCTCCCCTGCAGCCGTGCTGGAGATGAAATCCCATGGTTTCATGGCTGCTCACATCCCTGCTGAGGCAAAAAAGGCATTGCCTGTGCTGCCTGTAACTACAGGGGCTGACAACTTTCTGAGGGTTGCAATGCAAACACTTAAAGCAGATGCCCTTGCCAAAAATAATGGTGCCTCTCGCCTCGTGCCAGCACTGGCATTGAAACTTTGCACTCAGATCCAGCCTGGCAAAGGCTGCCAGTGTCAGACTGTTCCGGAAAAACGGAGTTATTTTCAACCTGGAGCAGTTCCCTGGGCTGGCTCCGCACAGCCCTGTGCCAGAGCAGGGGAGGGAGCCACAGGAGGGCAGGGACAAGTGGCTCTGGCAGGGGTGGCCAGCAGCACCTCTTTGGGTGCCCTTGGCGTGGGTGGGTGCCAGGCAGGACACTGCCCACGGAATGTGGAGGGACTGGATCCCTCCGGCCACACCGCGGTGTCCTGGTGAGCCCCACGTCACTGCCATGTCCTGGTGAGCCCCACGTCACCCTGTGGTGTCCTGGTGAGCCCCACAACACCCTGTGATGTCCTGGTGAGCCCCATGTCATTGCCATATCCTGGTGAGCCCCATGTCATCCTGTGATGTCCTGGTGAGCCCCCTGTCACCCTGTGGTGTCCTGGTGAGCCCCACATCCCTGCCATGTCCTGGTGAGCCCCACGTCACCCTGTGATGTCCTGGTGAGCCCCACATCACCCTGTGGTGTCTTGGTAAACCCCACATCACTCTGTGATGTCCTGGTGAGCCCCACGTCACCCTGTGATGTCCTGGTGAGCCCCACATCACTGCCATGTCCTGGTGAGCCCCACATCACCCTGTGATGTCCTGGTGAGCCCCACGTCACTGCCATGTCCTGGCGTGCCCAATGTCACCCTGCTCTGCAAGAGCCACCTGAGGGCCAGGAGGGTTTGGCCAGGTGGGTGGCAAAGCCACCTGTCCTTGGGCAGGAGTGTCCAAGGATGAGCTGCCTCACGCAGGGTCCCAGAACAAGCCTGGTTTGGTTCCTGCTGGCACAAGCTGCTCCTCTCCAGCCGTTTTCCCAAACACCATAAGCTCTGCTAAAAATAGCTGCATGGAGGATGAGCTGAGGTCAGCTCAGAGCTGAAGGCTCGGGAGGGAGGGCAGAGGTCCCCATGTGAAGGACACACTGCTGGTGTCAGGTGTGAGCAGATGCCAGAGCTAAGAGGGTGTTCCAGACCAGGACCTGCTGGGACTGCACACCTGTGACCAGATCTGACGGACACACACACCCCTCAGTCGTGCCAGAAGCTCACTTGTCCCTGCTGGCAAAGAGCAAAGGGATTCCGAGGTGATTTTGGCAGCTCAGGACTCAGTGACACCCATTGGTGGTGTCTTGGTTCCGTCTTCACCTGGGGTTTGTTCACTTACAGGGAAAATGGGGTAAAGTTGCCTTGGGTTCTCCATCTCCCTGAGACAATAAAACACTTCAGAGAGCAGATCAGAGCTCAGATCTGAAGATGAGGGCTGCTCACACTGGAGGCTTGGTCATGCAGCAGGACTTCTGGCCTGCCTTTTGGAAGGGGAAGAGAGAGGATTTATTCCTTTCACTCTCTGGAGTGATGCAGATACAAAGATGTTTTCATTGTCTCTGCGGCCCTGAAAGATGTGAAAAATAATAATGGACAGGAGGTTGATGTTCTCCCTGTGAGCAGGGGATTCACAGATTCACCTGTTCTCTGCTGGTGTCTGCAGAGCTCCTTTCCAGGCAGTGGGAGATGTTCCTTCAGTTTTCCAGCTGACATCTCCCGTCTGTTGCTCTGCCATGTCACTGCCAGCCTGGGACAACCCTTGCACTGTCCCCTGGAGCTCCACGGAGGTCACCAGCCTGGCAGAACATTAACCCAGAGAAACCATTTGGAAAATTTTCTGTAGGTTTGGAGAGCTGAGTTGACCATGGAGGGTCTGCTGACCTGCCAGAGCTGGACAGCAAGAGGAGGGAGTAGGAGGGAAAGAGGATGAAGAAGAGAGACCACCCTGTGTGAGCAGCAATGAGACCTCGGGTTAGCTCAGCCTGAAATTCCCCTCCCTACTTACATTTTCAGTGCTATTTAATTGGAATTCTAAACCAAATCAAGGAGCCATCACCCAGACACAGAGCTGTCCCCAGGACATAGAGCTGTCCCCAGGACACAGAGCTGTCCCCAGGACGCAGACCTGTCCCCAGGACAAGGAGCCATCACCCAGACACAGAGCTGTCCCCAGGACACGGAGCTGTCCCCAGGACATGGAGCTGTCCCCTGGACAAGGAGCCATCACCCAGACACAGAGCTGTCCCCAGGACATGGAGCTGTCCCCTGGACATGGAGCCATCATCCAGACACAGAGCTGTCCCCAGGACACGGAGCTGTCCCCAGGACACAGAGCTGTCCCCTGGACACAGAGCTGTCCCCTGGACATGGAGCCATCATCCAGACACAGAGCTGTCCCCAGGACACTGAGCTGTCCCCAGGACACAGAGCTGTCCCCTGGACACGGAGCTGTCCCCTTGGACACTGAGCTGTCCCCAGGATGCAGACCTGTCCCCTGGACAAGGAGCCATCACCCAGACACAGAGCTGTCCCCAGGACACGGAGCTGTCCCCTTGGACACAGAGCTGTCCCCAGGACACGGAGCTGTCCCCGGCAGGCAGGAGGTGGCAGCATTGCCTAGCCCAGCGCATCCTGCTCTCCTGCATACCCAAGCACCGGGCTCTTTCCAGGGCCAGGAGGTCCAGACCTGTTTTTCCAGCTCCTCCAAGGATACGTGACTCAAGCCAAACGCCTCCCAACTGCTCAGCTCCCACCCTGAGCAACCATTAAACGCAACCCCAAAGGGCGGCAGAGGCACATCAGCCCCGAGCTGTCTGCAAATCGCAGGGAGCACCTGAGGACACGGGGCTCTGCTTTCAGGAACGGGTGTGATGTTCAAAGATACCTCGTTTGCCCTTGAAGCTCCAGCCCCCTGAAGGAGCGTGTGATGCATCCGAGATCCCCCACACGAGATCCACAATCCCTGTGAGTGACAAGAGTGCGGATATTCTTGCCTGCACAAATGCTCCCTGACAGAGCCGAGGTGGGAATGAGTTGGAGGCCAGCTCCTTCTCGGAGCATCGTTTTCCTTCTGGTGCATCTGGCTGATTTTGAGTCATTTGCATTTCAATTTTTTTTTTTTTTTCATCAGAGACGCAGAGAGAGCTGTAGTAAAACCTTGGATTTAAGCTCCCTGAAACACAAGGGGAAGTTGGAGATGGTATTTGCCATGCAGGGCACTGCTGAGTGCCAATCTTCCCTCTCCAATCCTCCCGGTCTCTCACTGTGGAGTCATCTGGAGCTCACTGAGTCCACCACAGGAAGAAAAACTCAGGAAAATCACAGATTTCCCTTCCTGCCTCACATCCAGATGGACACAAGCCAGGGCTCTTTTGCACTTGTGCAGGCAGAAAGTGTTTTTACCAAGCTCGAGAGCAACATGGTGAGTTCAAGAAGAGCTTCTTCCACCGTGTGGATGCTGTTCTTTGAGAGAACTCCTCCACCTTCATATCCTACTGATATGTCCTAACCTAGACCTCTCACTTTTCTCCAAAGCAGTCAGATATTAAAAAAAAAAAAATCCGTGCATAGACAGGTCCTAAACCCCATATTTTTTATTATTTCCGTGGCTTTGGGTGCACCAGGCAAGAAGAGAAGCAGATTCTGCCTGCCTGCCTTCAAAGCAGACACCCTGAGTAGGCTTTCCTTCTACTTCCATGAGCTACATTACTGGAGGAGCTTTCTCTCTCCTGCAGACTGAATCATTTCCCAAATGTAGCCCTGCACGGCAGAAGACGCTGCTGTGACAGGGAGTGATGATGAGTCACCGGGAATTCACAGTTTGGTGTTCCTGCAAAGGGAAAACTCACAGCAAGCGAGAAAGAGAGAGAGAGAGGGGGCAACGCAGGAGATTTCGCTTCTGACAGACAGCAAGGAGCAGCCCCTGGAGCTGCTGGGGCAGGGTGACCCTGGCCAGCAGAGAGCCGGGTGTGGGGGCCACGTGAAGGTGGAGACTGCAGGGACAAGGGATGTTGTCGCTGTTGGACACAATAAATGGAGGCAGGAGTGGATAGAAGGCTGCGTGGACTCCTCATCCAAGGAGGAGCTACAGGTTTATTTCTCGGGCTTCTTTGATGCTTTTACAGATGTGCCCACCTTAGAGGTGGGACCTTTGGGAACCATTGGTCAGTTCCAGAGACCACCACGCGAAAATCTCTCTTCTGGGAAAAATGTGCAAAACAAGGTAGTTTACAAATATGTGACTTTGTGTACCAGAAGAGTGCTTGGGAACAGAATTTCCCAAAACCAAAACATGGTAGGCACGAAGCGTGGCAACAGGATGTGGCATGGGACACTGCTGCTGGCAGTGTCCTTGTCAGGGGGTCACGGGCAGCTCCTGGCTCCTCACCTGGAGCCATCCCCCAGGAGCTGCACTGCTGTGCAGGGCAGCAGGCCCAGGGTGAGGGGCTGACGAGGGAATTGTGGAGCAGGGAAGAGAGATGGAGCAGGGTGTGTGTGTGTGTGTGTGTGTGTTGCCACGCTTTGTGCCTGCCATATTTTGGTTTTAGGAAATTCTGTTCCCAGGCACTTTTACTGGTAAACAAAGTCATGTTCTGTAAGCTATCTTGTTTTGCACAGTTGTTCCCAGAGGAGGGATTTCGCATAGTAGTCTCTGGAAGTGACCAATGATTCCCAAAGGTCCCACCTCTAAGGTGGGCACATCTAAAAAAGCATAAAAGTAGCCGGAGAAATAAACCGGGGTCTCCTTCCTGCAAGGAGACCACGCAGCCATTCTGAATCACTCCCTGCCTCCATTATTGTGTCCAACAGCGACAGTGGAGACTGCAGGGACAAGGGATGTGGCCGTGGTTCTGCTGGCAGTGTCCTTGTCAGAGGGTCACGGGCAGCTCCTGGCTCCTCACCTGGAGCCATCCCCCAGGAGCTGCACTGCTGTGCAGGGCAGCAGGCCCAGGGTGAGGGGCTGAGGGGAAATTGTGGAGCAGGGAAGAGAGATGGAGCACGGTGTGTGTGTGTATTGCCACACTTCGTGCCTGCCATATTTTGGTTTTAGGAAATTCTGTTCCCAGGCACTCTTACTGGTAAACAAAGTCACCTTCTGTAAGCTATCTTGTTTTGCACAGTTGTTCCCAGAGGAGGGACTTCTCGTAGTGGTCTCTGGAAGTGACCAATGGTTCCCAAAGTTCCCACCTCTAAGGTGAGCGCATTTGTAAAAAGCATAAAAGAAGCCCGGAAAATAAACCAGTGGCTCCTCCTCGCTGAGGAGTCCAGTGCAGCCTTCTAAGAGAACCATCACTCCCTGCCTCCATTTATTGTGTCCCACAGCAACGTGTGTGTGTGCTCAGGAGGGTGAGCAGCTCGGCCCCACGATCTCCCCGTGGGCACGGGGTGGGGAGAGGAGAGGAGAGGAGAGGAGAGGAGAGGAGAGGAGAGGAGGTTTTGGATTGCAGAGAACCGCAGATTTGTTAGCTCTGGAGCTGGTCCTGTCCTGGAACAGGGGGCACGGGAGTGCATCCAGGTGGGTTTGGGACGTCTCCAGAGTGAGAGACTCCGCAGCAGCCCTGGGCAGCTGTTGCAGGGCTTTGCCACAGTCGTGGAAAGAATCCCAACGTGCCAGGATTGTTGGGGTTGGAAAAGATCTCCCACATCATTGAGTCCAATCTGTGAACGATCCCCACTTTGTGACCCAGACCAAAGCACCGAGAGCCCCATCCAGCCTTTCCTTAAAAACCTCCAAGGAACGAAGTTGTTGTGTGTTTATTTATCCACAAACCAGCCTGCTAACGTACACACAGGCTGGGGCCTGGGCTTTGAGAAGAGCCTGGGAGCAGCACCATATGAGGGGTGGCATCTCAGTGGTGGCCGACCCGGCTCCAGCCCCTGTCCCTGCCGCGGATCCCCCGGTGCCTCAGGGCACAGGGCTGTGTGGGCAGCGCGGACACCCCAAAGAAATCCCCGCCCGACCCCCGCCCGCTGCCGCCGCCTGCCCCTTTAAGAGCGAGTGAGGGCACGTCCGCTTCCTCCGCCCTCTTCCGCCCGGACTGGCGGAACGGCGCTGTACGCATGCGCACGCCCGCAGCGCGCCCAATCACCGCCCCCGGCTGGAGGGCGGGGCGCCGAGCGGGGGCGGTGATTGGCGCAGCGCCGCGAGGGGCGTGGTGTGCGCGGCAGCGCTCCGCCCCGCTCCCAGCGCGCCCCGCGCGGTGAAGAAGCGGCGGCCGCGCGCCGGGGGCATTTTGTGTCGGCGGCGGCGGCTCAGGCACAAGATGGCGGCGGCGGCCGAGTGAGCGGCCGGCGGCCGCCGCGACCCCGCGAGTCCCCCCCCTTTCCCCTCCCTGCTCTCACAAGCACCTCGGGGGTCGCTTCTCCTGTTTCTGGAGCGCGCCGAGAGCCGGGGAGCGGCGCAGAGCCGCGCAGGGGGGGCGCCCGCCCGAGGGCCCCGGCTGGAGCTGAGCGCGGGGACCGTCCTTGGCTGTGCCGCTTTCCCCCCTCCAGCCCCTTTCCCGTTCTCGGGGGCGGCCGTAGAGCCCTCGTTGTCCCGCCGAGCCGGCCGGGAGGGCCCGAGAGCCGCCCCTCGCCATGGCGAGCAGCAGCGGCTCCAAGGCCGAGTTCATTGTCGGAGGCAAATACAAGCTGGTGCGGAAGATCGGGTCGGGCTCCTTCGGGGACATCTATTTGGCGATCAACATCACCAACGGGGAGGTAAGGGCCGCTCGCACTCCCCCCTCAGCTCCCCGGGGGGCGCCGGGCACCAGCCATCGCCACTCCGAGCCCCACCTGCCCCGGGCTGTGCCCTCCGGTGTCCCGGGGTGGGGGCTTCCTTCCCCCCGAGGGTCTTCCTTTCCCCCTCTTTCCCCTCTACGAGGGGCTTCGTTTTTCCCCCTTTCCCTCGAGGGTTTTCATCCCCCCCCTCCCCACCAAGGGTCTTCCTCCCTGCCCCTTCCACAGCAGAGCGCTGTGGTCGTGGGATCCCCATCCAGCGCTTGGTTGAGGAGAACAGAGGCGAAAACCATTGTGGGGAAACATATTTAAACATATTCGCGTTGTGTTGTGTGAGCGGCCAAAGTCGTCGTCCCTCGTCCGCCATTCATCTCCTCCTCTGCCTCAGCTGGGGAACACTTTGTATCTCGTTTCATCAACACTAATAGAAACAAAGAAGATCCCCCTGTTTTTCCAGCTTTTCCTTTGGGGTGTTTTTTTTTTTTTTTTTCTTTTCTTCCTCCCCCTCACGGCTCTTGAGCTGTAAAGAAGAAACACCCACGTATGTTCTTCCTCACTTAAGTGCTTCTGAAGACTCCACATCTCTAGCTCAAATGCATGACCCGGGATGGATATTTACGTACAAATCGCCGCGATGTGGATTTTATTTGAAGATGCGACAAAACGCAGCGCGTCGAGCTGGGAAAATAAATAAATATGTACCCCGAAAGCATCAGGGGTGTGTGGGGGACGTGGAGGTGCTTGTGCCCCCTTAAACCTGGGTGCTCGGTGGACGCTCTGCCCTGACTCCTTGTTCCCTCTCACTGCAGGAAGTTGCTGTGAAGTTGGAGTCTCAGAAGGCTCGGCACCCCCAGCTGCTCTATGAAAGCAAACTGTACAAGATCCTGCAGGGAGGAGTTGGCATCCCACATATACGGTAGGGATCAGCCGTGTGTGTGTGTGTGCGCCAGTGGCGTTGCTCTGTGCTTGGCATGACTTTTTTTGCCGTGCTTATTATCGTATGTTGGCAGTTGTTTCATACTTTTTAGCGTGAGGCAGGGCACCGCCGTGTAAAGAAATTTATCCGTGCAGGATTGGGGCTGATAAGGGGGCAGATGCTCCATTCGAAGCTCTCCAACTCGCTGGGTTCCTGCTGTCTTTATAGAGAACGAGACACCCAGTCAGAAATTTTTGTGGCCATTAGAACAAAGTGTGAGGAGACTGTTTCTCCGAGAGGCAGAGAGTTGGGAGCCGGCCCTAGAAATGGCTGCTTTCTTTTGTTGCCTCTCTCTCTCTCTCTTTTTTTTTTTTTTTTTTTTTTTTTTCAACATGTCTTCCTGCTCCGCTCAGAAAATGGCGGCTGGACGTGATTAACCCTCCCCCTTCTCCTGGTGGGACAAGGGACGTGCTCGGGCTTGTGCCTTTTTTTCCTTTCATAGTTATGAGCCGCCAGCCTTGAGACTGCGGAGAAACCTGGAGCAGGAATGAAATGGCAGCAGCTCCTTTCTGCTGCCCGCAACAGATGCGTCACCAGGCTTTCCGTACGGGATTAATCCCTCCCAGTTCCTCATTATGCGGCTCCTTGCTTCGTATTCCAGCTGAAACTTTCGGCAGGGTTTTAGGATTTCCTGATCTGGAAGAAAATCGCTGGTGCAGAACTCCCGGAGGGGTTTATTCCTCATGGGATTATGGAGGTGTTACCCTAGGGTAGTGCCCAACTCTGGAATCTGGGCATCAAAGAGTTACATGAAACTTCAGTTTTCTCCTGCCAGACTTTTTACAAGTTGTTCCTTTTTCTGAAACTTTGTTGATAATTGTTTTTAAAGTTAGTTTTTTTTTTTTCCTTGACACGATAGCACAAAGGATTTTTGTTGCTTGAGCTGCACAAACTCTTTCAGTTTAGGTTCTGTGTCAAAGTGTGGATTCCATTTAATTTAACCCTTCCTGACTTTGTACGGGATCAATAGTGACATTCGGGGTCTGTTTTAAAGTTCTCACGATGGCATAGCAGAGATTCTGTATTAATTCGGACAAAGCCTAGTACAAATCTGCATTTCTGAGGTTAATATCTCCCTCCTCCTTCCCCCCAAACACAACTGGCTCTGATCCTGAATGTGAGCTGGAGGAGACAGTGTTGTCCTGGCCATCTGTCCTCATTCACTCCAGCCTTTTGCAGGGATACAATCAGCATACCTGAATTAAAGACTTGCAGCTTCAGCAGAGTTGCTGGTGTGAAAACAGATGCAGTCTTTCTTTGAGAATGCAGTTTTCCTTCTTTTCTCAAACGTGGCTGCCTTTATTTCACAACTGAAAGAATAGGAATTGCATTTTGGAAAGCTTTGACGGTATAGTTGCATGCTAAAACAGGGATGACTGGGAAAACAGCCAGAGCAAGCAGATATCAGGTGTTTCATCACAGAACTGGAAAAGCAGGCATTCTTGAACTACTTTTTTTGAAAAGTAAATGAGTGAGTGGTGCTATAATGAGGCCCAAGTTGCAAATTTTTGGCTTTTCCGTTGAGATACTGTTTCATTTCTTGTATTTGGTTAAAATGCCCTGGGAAATACTGGTGATAACCTTGCATGTTGAGAATCTTGCCTCTAGCTTCAACTAAATTTTCCTCTGTATTTGATGTTCTTACACCCCCTAAAAATAATACAAGGTTACAAAAAAGTTGAGAAGAGATAAATGAGGCAACACTCAACGCATTGATTCACAGGCTCATTGTGCTAAAGGTGTGTGATTATTGGATAATGTCAGTCAGTCCTTTCAGGTTCTTAAAACGTTAATCTTTGTAGTATTTTTCTAGAAAAGCGTCTTTTTGGAAATACTCTTTTTTCTCTTCAGAAGCAGCATTTATTATAAATCTATTTTTATGTGCCAGATGCTCCTTGAGAGCTCTGGGCTGTTGGTATTGGTTTGGTGATGCTTGAGAAAATCTAAAGCAGCATTCTTAGATTTATTTTCTTTTTAAGAGGAAGCTGAGTAGGGGACCAGCATAGTTCTTGTGACAAATATTAAAATGTTCTGTGTTTAGTAGAAGTAGAATCCATGGTGCTCTGAATCTAAGTCAATACTTAGGTCACTTTGCATGTGTCATTGATAATCCATGTGCCACCATTGTGTTATAATAATATGCTGTCACTTTGGAATAAGCTGTTTCTGGCTCAGTGTATTCACAAGGATGAATCAAGCTGAAGGAAAGTCAATGCATTTGGTAAAATTTCCGTAATGTGACACCTTTAAACAACAGAAGCACAAGAGTTTGATAGGAAATGAGGGAGTCATGCCAAGATCTCCCCGTTGCCATGCTTTATAAAACTCAGTCCACATCTTGGATGCATCAACACGAAAATTTGCATTCCTCATTTGAGACTCAGGGACTTTTCTTCTATTTTTCACCTACTTAAGTGATGCACTGACCAATATCAACTTCCTGGAAGTTGCATGATGTGACTTTGCCTCACTCAAGTGGTCTCTGCTGTGGTTCTGTGACTCACAGAGCTGGGGTTAGAAACGAGCTCTGGATTGCTCATTCATTGGGGCTCTTGTTTCTAAAGCTGAGCTCTGCCTTTGGAGGTGACTGCAACTTTTAGAACACGTGTCTAGAGTGCCACTGAAGTTACCTAGAACCAAGCCATTCTTTTTACAGCCTTGAAAGCTGATTTGAGGGATTTTCTGTCTCGCTGAGCAAAAATCTCAGTTTTGGGGTTAAGAGTTTAATGTTTCTGTGAGGGCAACAGTGAGCCTTCACCTGTTGTGGAGGTTGAATGAGGGGCCTTGGTGCTTAATTCCACTGTAATAGAACGTGTTGTTTGCATGGAAAATAGCAAAAAAATGAGATTGGCATGAATGAGTTGGAAATTCTATTCTCTGAATATTCTAAACCTTTTTTGAATTTAAATTGGCTGCTTATTGTTTCCTGGGAGAGCAGCAAAGTTTCTGAAATTAATCCCAAAGTTTCACAAAAACTTCATTAACACTCCAAAACTTTTTAAAGCTGTCTTTTCTTCTTGATGTCCAAATTTTGCTTAATTATAACTTTAATTTTTCCCAAAAGGCTCTTCCACCAAGCTTAACATTGTGACAGTCTGCTGTGCCTTTAGGACACAATGGCCAGGCCCCAGCATTCTGCTGGGCTTATTCTCATTGTTCTCCCTCATCAGCTGCCCCGTTGCTTTTTTTCCTTTCTTTTTCAGTGACAAAGCATTTTGAGCTGTAATCTTGTTAACTGGGCACTGATCCTATTAGTTGGGGACTATCCACCTTTATTCCCCAATTGCTGGTGTTGCCTTGGAGGAATGCAGCAGAGTGTGTTTGATTTGGGGGTGTTTGTCCACAGTGTAACTCTGGTAAAGCTTTACTCACAAAAGCAATTATTCAGATTACCTGGGACAGCCACTCTTGATTTTTTTTGGCCATTTATGGTGTTCATCAGCTATTGGTTGTATCCTTGATGAAGATCAGCTGTTTGTAACTTTATTAACAAGAAGTTACTGACTTCGGATTTTTTTGAGTTGATTTTTTTTTTTGCAAAGTTCTCTTGCAAACTGAATAAGTCAAATTCTATATATCTGAATTTTTCAATGCAAATATTTTGATGCTGAGAGATTGAGAGAGAAATTCTCAGTTGAGTCTTCTGGAAAAAAAATAAAATTGTCTGCAATGTTTGTGCTTCTGGTTGATTACTGCTGTGTTGCTGGGTAATTATTAACAACATATAAATCTTATAAATCTTCATTAAATGCTACCTGTAATGGAAAAACGTGGTCAAGGTTGGTAATCTAAGAGTTATCACAACCAAATTTGCCTTAAGCACTTAAAATGTTGATTTTTTTAGCAGTGCTTAAAAAGCTGTAAACACACCTCTCAAACACCTTCATTTTTAACTGTTTTCTCAATAACTTCCTGCAGCAGAAAACCCCTCAACCAGCCACCAAAAAAGCCCAAACCATCATGAGAAAAACAGAAAGCCACTCCCTAAACCCACAGGAATCTCCACTCCCCCCTCAAAAAAAACCAAAAAAAAGGTTCTATCAGAAAATCCAACCATTAGTTAACCTTGTGTTATTAGTTGGTCTGCATATTGAAAGGTAGAACCATTGAATAGGTAACCAGAAGCGTCTTCTTGTGCCTCTAAATAAAATGGAAGATAATCTTTTAAAAGAATACCCATGGTTCCTTTACTAAGAAAATAAATATATTGAAATGTAATTTATTTCCTGTTTTCCACCAATCTAAACCCTTCTTTTAATTGGTATTTGTGGACTCTATCAAATTGTCCAAGAGAGACCAGAGTTTGACTTTTTTTTTTTTCCTCCCTGCCTTAACTCCATTTTTGGAGTTTGAGGTCAGTGTTACTCTTGTTTGAAGCCAATGAACAGAGATAATATTAAAATATTCTTTTCCTCAGTTTGCTGTCCTCACTGTGGATTAATGATTCACCTTCTCCCTGACTTCTTGCAGGGGAAACTCAACTCCTGACTTCCTCCCAGGTGTTAATGAAGTTTATTAAACAGCTCAGCAGAACAGGGAGTCAGCTGCATGTTTGCAACATCACACTGGACAGATGAAACCACCTCCTTGCTGAGGGGATGAGTTGTGCTGGCATCCTTCGTGTATTGCTCTCAGAACTGTACAAAAAGTGATCCAGAATTTTATTTATAGAGTGGAGCCAGCTCCATAGCGTAGGGTGTTCATGGCTGTTTCTTTATTTAGTACTTGGGTGGCCTAATTCATGCTCTCCATGGCAACTAACGTTAGGTGACATCTGCTAAATATTGCACTTCAGGATTTCAGTCATGCCACATTATGTGAAGTTCATTTATATTACTCCTAGCTGGCTAACAGTTAAGTGCTTTTCCAGATTCAGGGGAGATAAAGCAGAAATATAAAATATGTGTCAATTTGGAAATGAATCTGTGATGAATTACCTTTTCTCTTATGTGTTGCTTCAGTGTCTGTAGGACTCAGTGCATTTGTACAGGCATAATTCACTTTCCAATTTGTCAGCACTGTCATTATTTGTCAGGAGATGTCTGTGCTGAGAACATGAGAGCAGAAGGCTCTGAATCAGTCAGGTGCAACATCACAACTTTCTAGGCCAGCAGGGCAGTGCTCATGATTGTATTGTTGGACAGAGAGAGCCCGAGAGCTTCTGTGCCTAAAGATAATGCTTGTACCCACGGGCAGTCAGCTGCCAGTTATTTTTTCTCTGATTTTTGTAAACAGCCTTTTCCTTTTCCTCTTTTCCCATCCTCCTGTGTCTGTAATGAATAATTGCATAACTCCATAACTGTCTTGCTGAGCTGTTTGAGTAAATGATTGCAGAGGTCACAATGCTCCCACCTTTCTTGCAGTTTCTTTTCTGCCCTTGTTGGGATTTGGATTTCCTTTGCTGAGTTGGTGACAGGGCTGGCAGCAGTGATCCCAATTCACAGGTTCTGTGTAGAACAGCTGCACTTTTCCTGGTTAGGGTAACTTGGTATTTTCCAGGGATATCAGAGCTATGTCATTACAGGGAGGTCAGTGTTTTCCCTTTAGTCCCATCATCTGACTAATGCCCAGTTCAGAGACTTTTGTGTAAATGACTTAGGGCTGGCAGGATTGGAATACAGTTCCAGAGCGTTCACCAGATCAGTGCCATTTGGATTTCTGTGGGATGTCTGAATCCTTTGTGTCCGTGAGGCCTTCCAGACTTGCATATTCCCCCTCATGTGCCTGCTGACCTGTCAAATGCACTGAATAGGTGATCTCAGGTAATTCTGTTAGCAAGTTCTTTCCAGCTTGCTTTTTCACCTTATGTTTTTGTTCTAACAGCTTTTTTATCCACCTTTGTTCTTCTGACAATCTCCATTTCTGTCACGAGAACTCTGTCACTTGCTGCTTGAAAACCCTAGTGCTGGGAAACTTAATTACATGGGATTACACAGGGTAATCATAAGGTCACACACCATAATTTATGAAAGTGGCAAAAGTTTATATAATGTCAAAGAACTCAGAATCACCCTTTTTTTGTAATGGGTGTATAAACGTTTCTGGAAGTGTAAAGGTTTGAGTTTAAATATTGAAGTATTGGAAGAATTGTCCTTCCCTGCAGTGAGGCACCAGGAGATGTTTTTTTGTCTGACAAAAGCACAGCCTCCTGTAGCTCAGTTTGTAATTCCAGGTTGCCAGAGCCTCTGTGGGAATAGTCAGTGATGGAGCTGACAGAAGCCTTTAGTGGAGGATGGGTTACCTGGCAAAGCAGGTGTTGATTGAGGAGAGCTTTTATTAAGTTGGAACAAAATGGTCTTGTCGTGGTTTGATTGGTGGTGGGAACAGTCTCTTGTGACATTGAGCTCATGTTCTGTTTTTTTTGTCTGTAGGCAAAGTGAGGTGCCTTTACTGCCTCCATGTCTTCAGAATTCTGGGATTTGGGGTTTCTTTACCAGTGGCTTACAGCTGTCATTTACTGAGTCAGTAATTTCCTTCATCTTGATCTGAATTTGTTGGGAGTTTTTTTAGTGTGAATCTTCTGAATTCTTTTATTTATTTCTCACACATTTTGGGTACTTGTGCTGGGTTTGTTACCTCGTTGTAATTATTATAATTGCCAGTGTATGAAACTGCTGGTTATTGACTGGAATTGTGTGAGTGACACAGCAGTGTGAAACTGGGGTGGAATTTCATGGCCTGTGTGGGATTCTGTTAGCCCTTCACCCCCTTTCTCTGCTAGTTAGCCTAGTTCTGTTTGACCTTTTCAAAAGAAGATGTGAAAAAATACTATTAATAACCAAATGAAATGTTTTCTTAGGTAAAACAAATAAAAATGCAAACAAACCGAGCTATTAACAAACACTTCCTCAAACGTTTCTTTTGTCCTTGACATTATTTACAGAACATGCAGTTGCTGAAATAGAAATTATTGATTTTTTGAAAGATGCAGCTCTCAAAAGGCAAAAGGATTTTAAGTTTGGGTAGAGCTGACTACAGTTGTTTGCTACCAAGTACTAGATATGCATCAAGACTTCACTTCCTTGTCTCAAGGTTAGTCAAGAGAATTTAAAAACCCACCCCATGTCAGTTCAAGTAAACATCCACTTGTTATGTGACCTGACATCGTACCTGCTTCACTGTGTATTATTTAGAAACTGAACACTTTCAGACCCCTGTGTGGTGTGACTCAGATGTTCCCACAGAGCTCAAATACTGAAATCTAAGATGTTAGAAAATTTCAGCTTTGTGTTTCTGTTGAGGTTATAAATGAGGCTCTCAAACCTCATGATCTGGAAACTTGGTGACGTGGCCTGTCTTGGTCTTTCACAGACAAGTCACTGAAGTCAAATTAAGGTCACTGTGCTCAGCCTTTAACCATGCTCTGATAGAAAGCTTCATAAAGGAGGTTTACTGTATTCTGACTAATTGGAATAGTTTGATTATGTAGCTTAAAACAGATGAGGGAAGGGAGAGTGAGGAAGCATTTTCCTGCCTGGGAGCTTGGGCACACCTTGAAGTTTAAGTAGGTTTGTGACATCTGTATCAGATGTTTGTGTGACACTGCCTGTTCAAGGGTAAACTCAACTATTCCTCATTGTTCCATCCTGTTAATGTTTTGTGTAAGAAGGCAAAGCACACTAAGAATCAATTAGAGGAGGACTTGGAGAACTTTCTCCTCCTAGTAAATGAGCTTCTCTTCTTGAAATAATACATTGTATGTAACTAAATCAGAGTAATTACTCACCCAAAATGGCTCTGAAGTAGTTGAATCTCTTGCTCCTGCTTTTCACTCCCCTCCAAAACTCTTCCATTACTTAAAATGTGTTGCTTCCTCAACTTTATTATGAGTGGAAGGACTTCAGGTGTGCTGACAGAAGTCCGTGGATCTCTCAGACTTGTGGGCACACTTGTATTCTGAGATGCCAGTGTCACCTAATAGTTGCCCAGGGCTTTGTATGGATCATTCCCTCATATTAGTAGATAATTCCAAGTTTTCCTGCTGATGCGGTGTTAGAACTTGTGCTTTTATATATCCTATTATCCAATTTTTCTAAGAAAACCCAAAACTTCTAATGTTCTTTCATTCAGAGCTGCCAGTAGTAGCAGCTCCTACACCTTGAATGGGCATGATGTTGCTTTACTTCTTAATCCCATTTCCCCTGGAGGTGTTCCAAGGGAAATGGAGACTTAGTTGGAGTGTTAGCAAAGTAAATAAAAGACTGATACCTTCGAAGAAGTTGCAGTTGCCAATAGTCATGAATAGGTGTCACAGTCTTCAGTGAAGAATTACAGGCAGGTAAACATGAGAATGAAATATTAAGAGGTTCTGCCTTATTTCTTTGTCTTGGAGAATTGATTGTGCTCTCCACCAGTGCAGAATGGTCAGGAGATGAGAATTTTCTTGTTCATAGATAGAAATAGGCCAAAACAGGGGTTGTGCAGTCATACTGAATTACTGCACTTACTCAGCAGACAGATCCCTGTGGAGGAACAAAAAGGTTTTTAAAATGTACCTTCCAGGGTGGGCTTCCTTTGCATCAGCTTCACCTTGTCTGTGAGGCTGTGACTAAATTTTCTTAGTTCCAGTGAAGGCTGATCTTTGATCCTTTTCCCTTCCCCTGCGTCTCTTGGGCACTGAACCATTGCTGTGCTGAACAATTACACTCAGCATCTCAATTAGAATCCCATCCCTTGAAGAAAATAGTACCTTATCTAGATCTTGATTTACTCCTTGGAATGCTTCATTTCAGCCCATTACTCTAGGGTTTTTTTTCACAACCTAAATTTCGTAAGACAGAATACCTGGGCAGGTCATTTGCTCCAATTTTCATTATTCTAGGTGACCATAATGTTTCATTTTCACCTGTGACCCCTGGAGTTGTTTACAGAGCTTTTCTGTTGATATTTCACTTGAATGATTGCTTTCAAAATACATATTTTCTGCATCTCATTTTGATGCAGGGAATGAATAAAGGTCTTAGACTGATCTGTAAATCAAGGAGTATGAGGCACAGCTCATAAATAACTTCTATCAGATTTATAACAATGCAGGAATGAAGGGCATGGTTCCTCCTAGAATCCAGACAGTGGGAAGGTACAGGCCAGTAGTTCCTGAAACAAATCCAAATATAGAATCTTTTCTCTCTGGCTTTGTAAACATTTTATTTTACTACCCCAGCTAAGCTAAGCTTGGAATCCTGTGAGTACCTAGGAATTTGTCGACTTTATCAGTGGTAACTGTTTTCCAGCCAGCCACACATTGGTGTCCTGGAGTCATTGCCTAAAGTGGAAATACAGTGTCTGTATATTTAAGCCTCAGCTGCTACTTTAGCTAAATCTTGAGATTTTTATTTTTTTTTTAATCTGCATGCTCTTATGAGGCACATCCTTGGGGTACCTTATCTATGCCACTGTTGTTGGGAAATTGAGGGAAATTCTTCCTGGACTGTTGGCAGTAGCTCCTTGATGTTAGGTCCAGGAGTTTAGAAAAGATAAAAATGCAGCCTTCTGATCAAACAGGTATCATGTCAGCTTCAAAACAGTTTTTCACACACATCTGTCACTTAACTGTACTTGTCTGGGACGTGCAGAAGGACTGGAGAGGAGAATATTCCAGCCCTGTCTTCCAAGTGTGATGTGCAGGAGTCCAGGCTGCCACTCCAGGCCTGCGCAGGAGCTTGGGTGGGGAATACCAGCCCCAGCTGCAGATGCAATAAAGCAGGGCTATGATGGAAATGTTAAACATGGATTGGAAAGGAAAATACCCTTGGAAGGGTTTCTGCTTGTCCTCACAGCATTGTGAGCCTTTATTTTTGCCCAAGAATCAATGTATTAGGCACTTAAAGGTTACTATCACAGTACAGCTGCAATTAAGATTTTGTTATTTTTATTTTTGCTTTTCTGACACTTAAGTGCTTCTTTCCCTATGATATTAAAAACCTGATAAAGAGCCTTTATATTCGACTTTATTGGACAATAGAACTTGATTGGCATTTTTTAAATTGAAAAATAAATTAAATAAATAAATTTTATTTAAATTTAATTTAATACATTTTAATATATTAAATAAATTAAAATGTATCTGAGTGAAGTGCTTTGGTCTGGTGCAGAGAAGTCAGACCTGAAAATAAAGCCTGAAGCATGTCAAGATGGTTTTGTGAAGTGGAATAATGCAGGAGCAATGAGAGTGAGGCGTCCTGCAGAGGAATTTCAGTCCAGGTGTGGTACACACCCCACAGTATAAGGACACTGCTGCTTTGGTTGCATTTTCATTCTGGTGTTTGGTATTTTGGTTGTTGAAGCAGAGTAGTGTTTTCTCTTCAGGGAAAATTGCCAACTTGCGTGTTCTGGTTTGTGCTCAGACTTTTGTTTCCAGGAAAAACAAGATATTACCAGCATTAATTTCTCATTAGCTTTCAAGATGGAACATTAGGCAGCAGCGTGCCCTTGCAGTTGAGAGCACTGAGGGTATCCTGGGCTGCATCAGGATTGCTGCTAATGCTGGATCATTTCCTTTCTTGCAGGTGGTATGGTCAAGAAAAGGACTACAATGTTCTAGTCATGGATCTTCTGGGGCCCAGCCTGGAAGACCTCTTCAATTTCTGTTCTCGCAGGTTTACGATGAAAACAGTACTTATGCTAGCAGACCAGGTACGTGCACACCTTGGTGGGAGCAGCTTCAGAGCCCTGAGGGATTCTCTGCAGAGTGGGTTAAATAATTGATGCAGTGTTTTATACACTAAGTGAACACTTGACCTAAATAAGGACAAAGTAATGGTGGTTTCTGTGTGCTCTGCCCTACAAAATGCACCGAGTGGGAGGGCACTGCAGCTGCCTGCTCCTTTGTGCTGCTGCTTTAAGGGCAACTTCATTAAAATACTCAGGCTAATTTGGGTGGATTCACTGTCAGTATCACCACTGGGGTTGTGGTAGGGGGGCTGAAACAGTCTCCAGTTGTGGGTGATCTGATTCGATGGGACCCGTGGTGACAACATGCAGGTCTGTCCCTGTGCTCTCACACCCTCCTGTAGCCTCTAGGACCAGACAGTGAGCTAATAATAAATAACTGCCTTGCTTGTTTGGTCCTTAAAGCTGTTAGTGGAGCTGCCACTCTACCTCCAACATAATCGAGGCCTCTAAAACTCTCTTGAGGTTTTTTTTTTATAGCAGTTGATGCTTTTCCAACTTGGTCATGAGAATCCAGCATCTGAAATGAGCAGCCATATTTATTTCTTGCTGCTTAATAAATGGCTTGATTGTGCTGCCTTCAGCTCCTTGAAAAGCAGTGAGGGTTTTTCAAGTTGAATTTTTCAATGGTAGTTGAAATTTCATCTAATATTACGTAATTGATATCAGTACCAAGTTGTCACTTAGCCAGATGCTCGTAGAATCCCAGGCTCTTGGCCAAGGAAGCTCAAGGCATTTGTCTGGAGACAAGGTCAGCTGTCCCTGTTCTGAGCTGCCCTAAGAGGGTGATGTGCTTGCTTTAGAGAGACATTTGTCTGCTCACTTAGCCAGAGTCTGGGTGTGACATCATCTCCAGGGAGTCCACAAGGGGTTTGTGCAGTGTTCCTTTGCACAAGGATAAAGATTGATTATAAACATTAATTATAAACATTCATTAGCTTGTCAGCTGGGAAACAGGCAGAAATGGGGGATATCAGCGCTCAGAAGTGGCTTTTGGGGCACAGTCCAGCAAACAGCTGTCAGGGGTGTGATGTAACAATCTCAAGTCAAGCCTGCAAGAGGAGTGTTTGAGGAGCTGCAGAGCTGGGCCACATAACCACGGGCTGTGATCTCACCCACAGGAAATGGGCTGGCCCTGTGTGATGACACAGATGTGCCAGAGTTTCTCCATGTCTTCAGATATTCTGGGATCAGGGTAGCCCAGATATGACAGGATGGGCCACCATCAAGTTTTGACTTGCTCCATGAAAACTGTTACCTGGAAAAGTGATGTTTGATGAATGAATAACGAGATGAATGAGTAACTGGCATAGGGGGAGGGAATGAGCTTTAAATTTGGCTTGTGGTAGCTATAAAACCTTTGAAGTAATGAAAAAAAATTACTTTTTAATAGGATGCTATAGTTAGAAACATGAACTTCAATATCTGGGAAATATTCAGGTATTTAATCTGCCAGTTTCTGACCGAGATTGTGGAGTCTTAACATGGAAAAAAAGATATTCAGACAGCATTTTAAAAAATTGATTTTCATTAAGCAAATGCATAAACTGAAGTTGCAGAGGAAGGTAACACTAAAAAAATCATGCTTTCACTGAAGGTTTAATGAAATGTCTTGCTCTCTTTGAAACCTTACATGTTGCTGGTTTTTTTTACAGATGATCAGTAGAATTGAATATGTGCACACAAAGAATTTTATACACAGAGACATTAAACCAGATAACTTCCTAATGGGTATTGGGCGTCACTGTAATAAGGTTAGTCCAAAGCTCTTTGTTTCCAAGCTGCAGAGGGAATGCCTGTGTGATTTGATTCCAGCTGCACAACTTTTGTAAAATCCATTGCTAAAACTGCTATTTTGGATGCTAAACCACAGTTCTTGGGCGTGAGAACTTGGTTTTCTTGGTGTCCAGTTGTAAATGCTGTGGGTCTCTGACCCACCCTGGGAGATGCACTTGATTGCAAGATGATTTCTAGACTTGCAACAAGGTTATAAACTAACCCTGGAGAATACTTGACTACTTCTCTCAAGATGCCTGTTGTCATAGCATTTTATTCCTCTATGATAAAAGTCAAATCCTATCTTTGGCTTTGGGGCTGACTTCCTTGGATGAAAACAATTTGTGCCAATGTGGGAACTCCTGACCTGCCAGTCAGCAGGGCATTAAATCTTGCAGTGACAGACTGGTAAAGTCTCTTCAACCATCAGAATCGTGGATAAGACCAAGAGCCAACATGCAGATGCCTTCATAAATAAAAGAAATGATGCAATTATGTTGATGGAAAACTGTTAAGCTGTAGAATACCTGCTGTACAACAAAAATTTTGTCTCAGTTTACTTTGTGGGGAGGGAAAAAAAGCTGGGGGTGGGTGGGGGGGTGGGCTGAGGTTGTTAAACTTTTTGGGAAGGGTAAACATAGTCAGAAGTGCATGTTTCCTGCCTAGAAGGCAACTTTTTCTTTTTTTTTTTTAGTTTTCTTGAGTGAAATATGCTTAATCCTGCAATTTGTATGTCGAGCTCGGGCAGACAGGCAGCATTGGCAATGCATTAAGCATGCTACTGATTAGAAATTATCTTGAGGACAAATGTACAGTGATCAAGCTGTTTATTGGAAGCAAGATTCCCACTTCTCTTCTCTATATGCCATCCCAGGATGTCTCATCTGGTTAGGCACTACCAATAATCAAAATGTTTACCTTTGTTTGCCTGTATGAATGCCAACTTCAGGGCCATGAGAAGGGGAAGGCTTGGATAATGTGAGATAACAGCTCTTGTCTGAAGAGGTGCAATGCACTGAGTGTTTAGAGACAAACCATTGTTGGAAAAGCTTGTAATTCCAGCTGAAAGGCAGTCTTTATGTAATCCTGTTGCTGTTCAACTTTGTTTGTTCCCAAGTTTCATACTTTCACTCTGTACAGCTCTATTTTTTCTCTGCTGTGTTGAGCAGTTTAGGCTCCTTAATTTTCTGGCATGACTCAAAGTAGAACTTGAAAACTTTTATTTTGGTTTTTTCCTAGTTTTAGTTTCTGATTTCCAATTGTTCTTTTTGGGCCATTTTTCTATACTTTTGCACAGTCATGCTAGGTTGGCATTGCTGCACTCCAGTTCATCTTGGTGTGGATTAATGGCCTAGAAATTGCTGCTGTGCTTACTTTTGAGGAGGAACACATTAGATTTGCATCAGCTGAAATGAAAGACAAAATTGCCTGCAAACCATTCGATTTTTTCCCCATTAGTTAGGGAGCCATGCAACGCTGTGGGCTTCACTTATGTGTCAGGGGGTTAGGGAGGTAGTTCCTGACACAAGTGCAAATTAATAGTTTTACATGAGCAAAATGTGGAATGGGTTCCTTCACTTTGGAATCAAGTGCTTTGTTTAAGAAACACTTGCCACCATACAGTATTTAATGTTTCTTTTTTTTTTAACCAAGTGTAGTTTTGGGGTTTTTAGAGATGACTCCACACAGTTTAAAGAAAATCAGCCACAAAGACTAGAACAGCATGGTAATCTTGTTCCAGTAGCTTCCTGTCAGTTATATTAAAAAAAAAAATATTTTTTTTCCCAAATTTTAATTTGGTGATTGGGAGAAATTTTGCTCCCACCATAAAAGACGAATTTCCAGCTCTGCTAGAAATAAGCCCTGCATGCTTATGAAAGTAAACTTTAAGGTGACTAAATGCCTTCTACCTCTTCCTTACTGAAGATTTACTTTTTCTAAATGTCTTTTGGGGGAAGGGCAGTTTGTGGAACCAAAGGCTGCTTTTGTAAGCAAAAACCTGAATTTCCTTTTTTAATAGAGCCAAATGTCACCATTGCTATCCCTGGTTAAGGCAGTGCCATTTTGGAGCGGCTCACGGTTGAAATTTACCTTGTCCCATCTGTCAAATTTTCTCCTTGGAAAAAAAAAATAAATAATACTACTCTAAATAATCAAACTATTGCTCAAAAAAAAAAAAAAGATGGAAAGATACCAGTTTTTTTTGAAAAGTACAGTGCTTGGTGGAAGAAGGATGGCATTTGGCTACCCTGTTCTTTCTCGAACGCCTCGGTGTTGCCTGTCTGCGCCGGCCAATGTTGCAATGTAAGCAAGACTGTTTGATGCACTGCCACCCTCTATTGTTTGTTCAGTGTTTAGAATCTCCAGTGGGGAAGAGGAAAAGAAGCATGACTGTTAGTACTTCTCAGGACCCATCTTTCTCAGGATTAAACCAGGTCTGAACTGTCTCCTATTCCAACCTCAACCCCAAATTCATGTGCTTTATTTTTGTTTTGTTTTTTTTTTTTTTTTTTTCGTTTGGTTTGGTTTATTTTTTGGTTTTGTTTTTTTATTTTTTTTATTTCGTTTTTCTGGAGAATGTAGACCTTGCAAAAGCACCTCTTATGTTGGCATTATTCAGACATACTTGGCAAACATGTAACATTACTAAGATGTTTCCCTGTGGCGCTTGTTTAAATTGTGGAATTATTTCTAAACTTTGATAGGGATAAATGTACGTGCTTGATTTCAGGTGCAGGTTTTATTTGTGGTCTTTCCAACTCAAAAGGCAATCTCCTAAAAATGTGGTGAAGGATAAACATGAAATAGCAGGGCTCCTGCTTGCCTTGCTGAGGCTTCCTGCAGTTCCTGTGGATGCATGTGGAGAAGTTCTGTTATCGCTTCAGCCAGGCTCCTCCCCGTGCAGTTTTTGTTCAAAATCACCCCAAATGTGTAATGAAGACTTAATATTTTCATCCATTGTGCTTAAAAGCTGAAATTACTCCAACAAGCTGTCTTGGAGAAGCAGGAGCTTTATCTTGCAGTGTCTAATGTTGTATTTCTGACTCTGGAAGAGAAGATGAATTGCAGAGAGAGGAAGACATTTGCCAGTTGGTAGCAGGACAGCTGGAAATTGCTGAATATGAATCACTGCTCAGGAGCTTGGCCATTGGTCCACAGCTCTCCACAAGAGTCTCCATGGATTAAATCCCGGGCGGATTCCTGCTGTACACAAGCTGACAGGCTTCTGTTGTCTGCTTCTGAAACTTTCTTATCAGAGGCACAGGCTTTGATCTACTTCTCTAGTTGCTCTTGGCAAAAATCGTGCCCTACTTCTCCAGTTTCCTGCTGATAGTGCAACAAACAGAATGAAGGTGGTGTGAGGTTATCTGGGAATGTGTTCCTGAGGGCTGGCACTGGGACGTTCTGTGCTCATCCAAACTGGGCTGTGTCTCCCAGCTTAAGGGACTCACTCTTTTGCCTTCAACCCATCCACAGGGAAATACAGACTGATCCTGAGCTAGGGAACAACAGAGCAAACTTCCCCAGGGAAGCTGCTGCTCTAAAATAATAGCCAGTTACAGATCTGTGTTGTGGACCAAATCAGAAAATGAGGGATTGCATTCGAGCTCAGGCTTTGCTTCTAGGAAAGTTGCAGCATAGCAATCGTATAAAGCTTTATATTGTCTGCTTTGGGATTTAATATCAAATATTTCCTGGCATATCTGATGATTTCCTGGTAGCTAGGGAACATATCCATGCTCATGGAGTAGCTGCCTGTAGTGGGTGCAGCACAGCCAAGCCCCACACCTTGCTGAGCTGTCTGAGCAGTGGAGTTGATTTAAAAACTTGGGTTTATGTCCCTTGCTCCAGGCATTCTGAGCTTTCAGGGTGACTTTCACCTGAACAACAAACGTGGCACTGCAGTGCTGTGTGTTTGTGTGGAAATCATGGCAAGACTTCAACCCCAGGTTTTCTGCTCTGGCACCAAGAGTTTAAGAGGATTTTAGCTTTGCTTTTTCCTGTCTAGGCTGCTGTAGTTGGTAAATCTCCTTGAATCAGAATTCTGAACCGTAGCTACTCTGCAGTTCAGAAACTTTCAGTATCTTGGATACTTCATATAGAGTTGAATTTCCTAGTTCACAGCACTTCCAGTGTGCCAGTGACCCCCCCATTTCCTTGGTTATACTTTAGTCTCCAGTTTGTTTTTAAAGATATATCTTCAGTTCTGGAATGAGCTTTAAGGTGATACTGAGTTGGTTTTTACTGAGACTTTATCAAACTTTAAATGTCTTCTTTCCATCCCATTCTGCCCCCACCCAAGTTACTTGTGCAGCACTGATCAGTCTGTAGGGATTGCAGTCCTTGCTCCTGTAGCATTAATCCAGCGTTGGAATCAGGATTTGTAGCATGAAGTCTGAGTGCTAGAATTTGAAAGGTTCCTTATGTACTTCTTTCTGCCTCAGCTTTTTTGGCCTAGTCCTGAAATCTTGCCCAAGAAGGTACAGCCTGGATGACCCTTTGTAGGTGGGCTGGCTGGCAGCACACTGATTACCACACACTAATTTTGCCACACACTCAGGTTGCTAAATACTCAATCATTGGGCAAGCTTGGTTATTAGAAACCCAGATTGGATCCATTCCTTGGCTCCAGCTTCCTGGCTGTGTTCAAACCAGCGAGTTTGTCCTGCTGCTGTGGCAGTGCTCTGGGAGCCTTCAAACGAGCCAAGAACAAGCTGTCTTGTTTGCTGGGGAAGGTTTTGGCCTTGTGCTCTGCAGAATGGCCACTGTTCTCTGAGACAGGAGGTTGCAGGATGTGCCTCGTGCATTAATTAACTCCGTGTGTGTGACCTGCTCCGGTGCCAGTGGGGTTTGGGATGTGCTTTCACCATCTTCCTCCCTCAGCTGTGCACTGCAGCCATCAGACTACAGTAGTGATAGAAAATAGTGGTAGAACTAAGCTCCAGAGGCTGAGTAGCATCATCTAATCCATTCCAGGGGATTGAGACCTGGCTTGAACTAATTCACCATTGAGTTTTTAACTGACTAGTTAAAGCTGGTTGCGCCTCTGCACTGTTACTTTGCTTCTTTTAACTGTAGGCTGTTACATTGTCTGGGTGTCTTAAAGCATAGCTAATGCCTAGTGAAAGAAGTTGGGAATTTTGGGAATTGGATAGGAATCTAACCTATTTTCATTTTTCTTGAAGTTATTCCTTATTGACTTTGGTTTGGCCAAAAAGTACCGGGACAACAGGACAAGGCAACACATACCATACAGAGAAGACAAAAATCTCACTGGCACAGCTCGATATGCCAGCATCAATGCACACCTTGGCATTGAGCAGAGGTGAGTGCAACCTCATGGAGGGTGCAGGGTGATCTTTGGGAACTTCTGAGCTCATTTTATATGAAAAGTGTATCCATTGCTTTGCAAGTGTTCTTCCTTTAGGCTGCCTGTGCAGGGATATGGGGGAAAATCCAAGCACCTAATTTGCTTCCTGAAGAGACTGTGTGTCTTGCAGACATCAGGTGGATGCTCTGCATATTATTTTGGCTTTTTAAAGGTTAAGCCATACTTTGATGTGGGTCTGTCAGAGGCCCTTCACACATAAAATGGTGCACTTTGCTGATGTGTTGGTACCTGTTGGCACCGCTGCTGACTGGTATGGGAGGCCTTTCTCCAAGCAGAAAGGGTGTTCCAAAGCTGGTGTCTGGCCTGTTTTCTCACTCTCTTCAAGTTAGTAAACCATTATTTCTCCTTTTGCCTGAAGGCAAGACTTAAATACCTTCAGTCACACTGTGTTTTAGTTTCTGGTGCAGTTGTGTCTGTAGGTATGTACACATATGTGTGGATGTATTTATATATTTGAGCTTTGCTTAATCAACAAACACATCTTTATCTTCTGGATCAAAGGCATTTTGTTCCTACAGAATCTTAGCATTTTCCAGTGGAGAGAGCACTTCAGGTTGTTTGGGAGTGTTAGGTACTCATGGGATATCAAGGGATGCCTCTCTTCCTTACATCTGTGCCTAAATATTGTAATGGGTGACTGAAGAGTGTGGCTTTACCTCTCTTGGATAGTTAAAGCTTTAGGAACGTCTGTGCCTCTGACCTTTGTGTTAACCAAGATGGGAATGACAGAATTTCTCGTGGTCAACTTCAACAGAACATGTAACCCACAAAAGATTCTTTAAAAGGCTCCATGTTGCCTTTTTTTTTTTTTTTTTTACTTTAATTTCCTTAAGGTTCCTTCAGGGTATTTTATTGTCTGGCAGTGTCATTATTTAAGCCAGCTTGGCATGTGGCTCAGGGAGGTAAATGACAGGTGTCACTCTGAATAAATGTATTTCACAGATCCCAGGCAGTTCTGGCAAGGGAATGTCAGTGCTTGCACCTGAGGGTGAAGGAGGAATCAGCAAAGAATGTTGCTTTTGAATTTAGTTGGACCCCAAAAATTGAATTTAGTTGGATTTTACACCATATCTGCTGGTAATGGGAATTCTGTTATAATTAGAAATGTAGGTTGGTGCTTGCTAAAAGCTGCTCAACTGTCTAGGTCAAGCCAGCAGTGAGGCAAAGAAGTAATGCATTCCTGTAATCAAGAGAAACCAGTTCTGGAGCTTATGGCAGAATATTTCAACCTCTAGTCCTGTACTTTTAACTGTTACAGAACATGTTTTCCTGCAGGTAATGACAGCTGTTTCCAGTGTTATTTATTTTAATAATGGAGAGGATTGTCCTGTTTTCCAAATCCTGAAAACTACTTCTATCATATATATTGTAATAATGTACCCATTAGAGATTTACAGAACTAGATGTTTCCTACTACAAGATCATGACATTAAACATTAAAACAATGAGCTGGGTGGGGGATGGATACTCTTAATCCCTTTATTGCTTCTGAATTTATCACTGCCTTCTCAGGAAACATAATTTTATGTTGTGACCCTGTACAGGTTCACTGAGTGCTGTTGGTGATTAAAATCTGCAGTCGCAATAGAATTAGCAAGTTTTGCAGGCTGGAATTGGTGGGCTCAGGATCGTTTTTCAGCCCTTTGTCTGTGGTTTCATGTTGCAGCTGAGATGATCTCAGAGGTAGCTGCTGCTGAGGGGAGGGAACCAATCCTCTCTTCCCTGGGCACGGCAGAGCTTTTCTGGCCTTGTGCTAAAAGCTTTAGGGAGCCAAGCTGATTTTCCCCTGGGATTGCTTTTCCTTTGTTCCCCAAAGGGTCACGGAGCTGGCCCATGAGGGAGGGGGTGCCAGGCTGTTCTGGTTATATTGGCTGGGCTAGAACACAAAACATCACCAACCTCTTTCTTCTCCTACCAAGATCTGCAGATAGATCAGGTTACAGCCTGTTCCCCCTTCTGGGGAGCTGTTTCCCCCTCACCTTTGTGTGTAATCCTGTTTGCAATAGCACTGTCAGCCTTTTGATCCTTCATTGAGGTAAGAGGTTGCAGAGTCAGTCCTGCCACCCTTTCAATCCTTCTCTGGGTGGCAGAGCAGCAGCAAAACCCACCAGGTTGTCCCCATAAGAGAGCAGGGAGGAGAGAAAGATGTTATTTTTCTGCCTCATATTAAATAGATGTCAGCTGCAGAAGGACAGTTGGAGGAAAAATCTGATTTTACCACAGCTGGGAAGAGGCAACTTTGCCAAGAGGGGGAAAAAAAAAAAAAATCCTGGATTGTGTTTTCCACTCCAGTGAACTGTGCTGGTCTTAGTGCTCAGGAAGGCTGTGAGCAAAGTACAGTGGTGTTCATGTGGCCAGAGTGGGGATGTGGAACATGTGCAGGGCAGAAAGCATTTGAAGCCTTTTGCACGAGAGTTTGTGCAAGTTCTTAGTGAAGCCTGTGGCTGGATCACTTTGGAGTTCTCCAGCTGCCTTGGAACAGACTTCTGTGGGAAGAAGACAGAGGCACCTCTCAGATTGATTGATGCATCTTTGTAAATATTGCTGCCTTTTAAAATCAGAGACAGCTCAGGGGTTTTTGATAGAAGGGAAGGAGGAAAGGAGCAATGCCCTTTAGGGGCCAGGATTGATCCCAGACTGAGTCAAGGTTCAGAGAAAAATTTTACTGACATGATGTTACAGCTTTAATGACCTCATTAACCTCATTCTATCTTACAATGCATTCCATGGTTCCTACAGGAAAATATTCAGTTTCTACCCAAACTGCTTAATAAGGCAGGAAAGACATTGCATGTTTCTTTTTTTTTTCCCCAAAGTTTCGTTTCAGTGTAACTGCAGATGGAAACTTAGAACACACAATACCTACAGAATATACTCCTTCCTTAAAAAAATGATTAGGATCTCTTCCTATCTTAAGGTTCTTTTAGGGTTTTTTCCTGAATTATTTTTTTTAATTTAAATTTTTGAATGCTAGCACTGTGGAATAAAGTAAGTAATGCCAAGATTTGTAATTCCTTGTGTTTTTCCTCCTGCAGTCGTCGGGATGACATGGAGTCTCTAGGCTATGTATTGATGTACTTTAACAGAACCAGTCTGCCTTGGCAAGGATTAAAGGTAGGTTATGATGCTTTTTTTTTTTTCCCTCCCCCACCCTTTTAATTTTTTTTTTTTCATGTTTGGGTATCATGCTTCTGCCTGTCAGGTGGGTTTATATAATGTTTAGCCTCAGTTGTACAAAGCAGCTTTTCCCAAAGCTCGATATTTATAGACAGTGGATTCTGCCTCTTACGCAGCAGGCAAAATGTGCATTGTTGGATTGTCTTAAAATTTATGCTAAACAATAGCTGACATCATCTTTGCCAGCTATTGTCCTGTTGCAGGCTGAGGCTCCTTTGGGAAATAGAAAATAACATTTTTAGTGGCTGTTTGAATTGCTGGAGAGAGCATGGAAGTAATCTTTTGCCTGGCAAGTTCAGCCTCAGTGGTATCTTCAGTCCAGGTTATGGCACAACTGAATAATTATGAACTGCAGCAGGCTTGTTCAGGATTTCCATGTATGGGAGCCAGCTACAAACGTGGCAGACATTTCTTATTTCACTTATTTAGACTCCAGTGATTGGTTTTCATGTTTTAATTGTTCTTCTTCTCCGTGTGAGAGTTGTGTAATTCCAATGGTGTTGCAGCTGCACAGTTTCTAAAAAGGCAGCAGCTTGTGGGCCACTGGAACTCTTCAGCTGCAAATGAATGTAAGGGGTGCTGAAGCAGCCCTGAATGGGGCACTGAGTGGGAATTAATACAACTTTGGCAAATGTAGCTGCAAGTCTGGTGTGGTTAATGGACAAAAGCAGCAGCTAGAACTACACGAGCTGTGCCATGTGATGGAAGCATTAGACTGCGACAAATGGTATTAAACTGTGGCCAAATCTTAATACCAGATTGACCTTCATTCTCTTTGCAATAAGTGTGTGGGACTTGGAGATTTCACATAAAATACTTATGGTTGACCAAAGGATTTTTGTCATTTTTTTTTTTTTTTTACTGCTGTCCTTGTTAATCCAGTGTTGCACAATATCTCTTATATTGTGACCTACATGTTCCGCAGGCTGCAACAAAGAAGCAAAAGTATGAAAAGATTAGTGAAAAGAAAATGTCCACTCCTGTTGAGGTTTTGTGTAAGGTAAGAGTTTCCAAATGATGTCACACTGTGAAATGGAAATGCTTTTCTTATTTGGTTTGTTGTTTGTTTTTGTGGGGGTTTTTGGTGGTGTTTTTGTTTTTTTTTCCCCCCTAAACTTGAGCCAATATATTAAATAGCCTCACATGGCATTTGCTGCTGAATAATACTGCTTTGGCAGGCACTGGGTGCCTTGTGTTTGGCCACCCAGCAGGACTGGGAATTGTGTGTACAGGGCAGCATTTGCTGCTGCTCCTTGGCAAAGTTCATGCCACCATCATTCAGGTCTTGCTGACTGTTGGCTGTGCAAGCTCCCAGCTCTCTTACGTGAGGCTTGTTCAGTTCTTCAGCGTTTACAGTGCAAGTTTGACATCAGAAGTAAATAAGTAACCAAGGTGGAGCTGGCTGGCTTGCCCACAAGCTCTTTCTGCCTCTCCAGGAGGGTTGATATTGTCTGCCCTAACTCAGGCAGTGACTGTAGTGGAATTGGGGGCCAGTGATATTTGGTTTTCCAAGGTTTTCCTTTGAGCCTTAGGACTCTTCTCACACTATGGCATCACAGTGCTTCTTAACAAAGATCCTTGAGAACATAGCAGGGTTTGTGCACCTCAGACAGCATCACCAAGGATTGCACTTTCCAGTCCTACACATCTCTATCCCCAGAGTCTCCCAAGAGAGACATGTCTGTAGAGACATATCTATGCTATGATAGCACCTCCCAAGCTGTTGAACTGTGGTTTGGGTTGGGAGAGACCTTAAAAATCATCCAACCCCCTGCTGGGGACAGGGACACCCTCCACTAGTCCCAGTTGCTCAGAACTCCATGTAGTGTGACCCTTTGATTTTATTACAGCACTGTTCTGTGTGCTATTACCTATTACAGGTAGGCTTTCATACAGCATTGAATGTTTAAAAATGTAAAGCAGAAAATCTTTGAAGGAGGATTTCATAATTTAAGTTTCACACTTCATGCTTGTTAACTGACCTTGTCTCTATTATGTGCAAGCAGATTATCAAGGAAACAAGAGTGAATCTCTTTCCAGATAATTATCATTATTTTAGAAACTTAGTTAATAAGCACAAGGTTTAATTAGCATGAACATTGTGCTTTATAAATAAGTTAAAAGTTGAAGGTTCTGGTAGCAGAGAGTTTATGATTGCAAACCATAAGAGTTCTGGGGAAGGAATGTGTACCTGAGCACATCCACATGCTGAAATACAGAATAAATGAACAACGAGGGGCAAAGTGGAATTAATTCCTACATCTTCAACCAGTTCTCCTCTGCTGTTAGAGACAGATGTACATCTTTTTGCCTTTGGTTAGAAGGTTTTTGCTGCAAGCCGTGGCTTGATTAACACTGTTGATTTTCAGGGGTTCCCTGCAGAATTTGCCATGTATCTGAACTACTGTCGTGGCCTGCGCTTTGAAGAGGCACCAGATTACATGTATCTGAGGCAATTATTCCGTATTCTTTTCAGGTCAGTCTCCAAGTGGAAAAGTACAAAACCTTCTCAGGGATCCAGTTGGGAACTGCTCTGTGGGACTGGCACTGCAGAGAGCAGCTCCTGTGTGTGTGGTGTAGGGAGTTCTTCTGGGACTTCCTTTCATTTCAGAGCTTCAAAAGCTGTTTAAAGGACCTGAAAATTATTGTTCAATGTTAAACATAAAGGGAAAAGATTCTCTTGTTTTTTTGCATCGTGTGATGTGACCACAGGGTTGAGCCCATGCTTCAGGTTCTGTTGCAAGTACCTTATGAAATTGACCCCTCGGTGTAGAAGTCTTTGAAGCTTTTTATGTTTGGAAATTGGTGCTGGGCCCAGCAGTGGTTCCCAGGAGGGAAATTTCAGTGGAGGAGAAGAAGAGTGCTGCTTCATTGAGCTCGTTAGAGCAACTGGAACATAAATTCCACCTTGTGCAGTGAACAGCACTGTCAAAAGAAGGGCTGGTACTGATCTCTCGAGTCTCCCCCCAGGTTTCTGGAATCCAAAGAATTCCTATTCAATGATGTACAATACTGCAGTCTCTCCTTGAAATTATATTTTTATTAAAAAAAAGTTCAGGAGCTCAGTGCAGACAGTGGGTGAGCTGGGCTGGGAGGAAGTGCTGCTTGCACGAGTGCAGACCTTTGTGTAAGCAGTGAGTAAATGCTGCTGGCTGGCATTTGGGCTTGCTGCAAGGATCCCTTTAAGTTAGTAATACTTAGCATTTCTATACCATTCATAATCTCTAAAGCTGCTTACAGAAGGAGCTATCCCCTGGTTCTGGGATTTCAGGCAGGGCTTGGCGTTGGCTCGGATGTGTTACAGCAGAACATTTCCCTCTTTTGCAGGACCTTGAACCACCAGTATGACTACACATTCGACTGGACAATGTTAAAGCAGAAAGCAGCACAGCAGGCAGCCTCTTCCAGTGGGCAGGGGCAGCAGGCCCAAACCCCCACAGGCAAGCAAACTGACAAATCCAAGAGTAACATGAAAGGTTAGTAGCCAAGAACCAAGTGACGTTACAGGAAAAAACAAAAATTCCACGAATTTGGACAACGCCGGCAATTCCAAGTGTTAGATCAAGGAGGTGGTTTAAAAACTACATTTGGCTCTGAAATTCAAAAGCAAAACCAAAAGACGTCCTTGGAGAATTTGACTACTAACTTTATACCAAAATGTCCTTGTTATTCATATCATTTCTTCTGGGGATGTTGGGTCATTTTTAACCACTGCATCTTTTGCTCCCGCATTAACCACTTTCCAAAAACAAGAAACTGACTTGGTGTTGGGAATGTGACATTTTTTATTTATTTTGATTTATATATATACATATATATGTCCTTATATATGTATAAATATATAATGCAATCCAAAATCCTAGACCTAACACTTCTTAAGGGATAATTCTCATTGACTAGGCAAGGATCTAGAGACTTTGGGTTCTGCTCTGTGGCAGCTGGTACAGTGCTGTGGGTTTGCTTCTGTTCTGTATGCCTCAAACACTGGGAACAGAAAATTGTGACTGCTCTGGCTTCCTCCAGTGGGTTTACATAGAGACACTTGGTCCAGAGTTCAGTGAAGGGACCAGTGAGCTCAAAATGCCTTGTCTAAATCAAGCAGTAACCCCCAACTGCTGTGGATTGCCAACTCACAATTTTCTGAAGTATCTGGGTGCTCTGGGGTGGGGCTTCAGGTTTCCTGATGATTTGTTTGATGTTTCTAGGTTATGGTTTCAAAGGGAAATGTTGTGACATGTTCAAATGTAATTGTGTAATAACTGAAAACTGAGTTCTGAAAAGACACATCAATTTTTTTTTCCATACGGTCTAGAAGCTTTTTAAATACTTTTTATTTTGTGATGTAAATGTGCTGCTGTGAGTCTGGTAAGTCCCTAGAATGAAACTGCCACATCTGTGCATTTTTGAGCCAGTCTTGCCATGAAACCAATTCCTCCAGCTGTGCTGAGGATAAAATTGAAACTAATGAGATTGTGTCACTGAGAATAGAGAAGCAGGGTTTAAATTCTGTACTAAGCCATTGCTGCTCTTCAGTACCTCTTGTCTGTCATTTTTATGTATAAAATTATATACTTGGCTAACATGACAATCCTGGAAATCAAAGAAATGCAGAAGTGTTTACAATAAACTTAAACATTGTTCTTCACTTATTGTGGCAGCATTCAAACCTTACCAGGTGTCTTTAGTCAAAATAGCTGTCAAAAAACCACATTTCATCCAGAATAAATGAAATAGTAAAGTACCTGCTGCTTTTCCCAAGATTGAAGTGTGTCTTGAAAAGAAAACAACCATTACATGTCAGATTTTTTGGCATAAAGAGTGGCTGGATCTGACCGAGGCTGGAAACCAGTTCCTTCAGCTGCAACAACCAGACTGGGTGATTAAGCACCTGGGCTTGGATTGCTTCCTGAAATAGAGAAACTCTGACTGAAGTTCAGAACCCAGCCCAGTTTGGGGTGTGGAGAGGCTGACTGTTGAAGCAGGAGAAGATAATTTGAGCAAAAATGCACATTCCTCACTGGAGTTCATGCTCAAAGTGAAGGCTTTGCAGGAGGTGATGATCTGTAAGCAGAACCTTCCCTGAAAATGAAGTTTTGAGCTGGTGAAACACAGTTTTGCTGAAGTGTTTGGAGGTTTAATGTGCTGCTCTCGTGGCTCAGACAGTCTCTGCTCAGACAGTGCTGTATGTGAAAGAAAAGGTCATTAAAGTGATTATCTGCCTGCACCTTGAAGTGATGCTTCAGTGCCAGAGAGCAGAGCTGAGCTCACTGCCAGGCACAGGGAGTAGGGAAGCTTTGCCAGGGAGCCTTAGACCGTTTCTATTCACTGATTCACATTCCTTATCACATTGTCCTTTGGTAGAGACCCCTTGCTAGAGCTAAGATGAAATTCCTGGTGTTTTAGCACAATTTCATTGGGTTTTTTGGGGAATGAGTCTCTTCTTCCCTCCCCATCACCAAGAAAAGCTTGTGACCCTTGGATCGATCAAGCTGTAATGTCAGCAGAGCATTAAAGCAGTGCTTGGCAAACATCTGAAGACTTCAGAGCTTCATCTCTTCATCAAAGTAGATTTCCAGATTCCTAAAATCCTACATGTCTTTTTGTGGGGAGTTCTGCCTGTTAATGAAGATGATGTTGAACCCAGCTAAGCTGAAGGAGGAGAGGCTGTATGGCTTGGATGCTCTGTCACATTGCAGAGGATGAAATACCTGGTTATTTTTTCTGGAGTTCAGTTCAATTCTTGTGTAGTTGCTGTAGCAAAGCCTGTGTGGAAGTGGCCTAAAAGCCTTCATGGTATCAAATGTTATCCCTCTGGTACCCATATTCATTGAACTGGAGTCCTGCAAATAGCAATGTACAGGTGCAGTTATTTATAAAGTGCTGTTGAAGATGTGCATCTGGGCAAGGTGGGCCAGAGAAGCACAGACTCAGATTGTCTGTCCAGCGTGCTCATTTACAGATATTCCTGACTTCCTTAGCTCAGATCCATGTTAAATCATCAATGAATCCTAGACTTTATCCAGGCTAAATATTCTGCTTCGTTCCAGAATAACCTGTTCTGTCCATGGCCTTTTTTTCTCTTCAATTTTTTTTTTCCCCTGCCCCTCTCTGGAACTCTGTGCAGTGTCTTTTGTAACAGCCAGATCAGCTGGTTTGCAACTTGGGAGAGGTGAACTGTTCCAGCAGACAGAGCTCTGCTGACTCGGGGAAGTTGGGCTGGCTCTCTTTTGCCAGTGCAGCAGTTGTTCAGGTATGATTTGTAACTGTGCTTACACTCAGCTTCCCTCAGTCATAAAAGTGACTCAAGCAGTCAATCTGCAGGATAAAGTCTTACCAGTCCCATTTGGGAGAGGTGTTTTTAATTCCTGGCAGTGGAGATTCTGTGAGGCAGTCAGCAAATCCATTAATATTTGCCTGTGGTGGTGGCAGGATTGCTCAGAATAGCATGAGGCTTCTCTGCTGGAGAATTAGAATTATTGACAACTGAATGCTTCTTGCTTGTCTGGAGAGATGGAGAACACACAAAGTTAGGACATTTCAAACTGAGGAGGTTTTTAGGGAATTATACTACAGTTGCTGCTCCCCTGTCAATCAGATCTCCAGCCATGGCAATAATAAAGCAATTTGAGGATCCCTCACAAAGCAGAGAGATTTTCAGAGGTTTGGAGAACACCTCAGAGGGACAAGGAGTGATGCTTTGGCTGTGTGTGGAGTGAAGATCTGTGGAAGAGATGCTACCATGAGCTCTCCAGCACGTTCCTCATGCCAGCAGTGCTCTGTGTGCTCTGAGTATCTCCATCTCATCTGACAGCTGTGGTTGGGCTGTGTCTTAGCAGGACTTTCAAGGGATATTTGGAGTTGAATCCAGTTCCCTGTTGCTCACTGTAGCTGTAGCTGGACATTCTCCTGCCCATGTTATGCTGGGTTTGAGGAGTTCTAATAGCAGCAGATCACTTGGTAGGATGTCCTTTGTCCTCAGGTTCAGGCTCCCATTTCTTGTGAAATCTTCAGACTTCTGAAGCAATGGGTTGATCTCTGTCTTTCCACACTCTTCCTTTGTTGACTGTTTTGGCTGCTTTGATGGAGAAAGTGGTTCAAAAGATGAATCAGTGTCCTGTGCTGAACACATTCAGTGGAAAAACAGCATAATTCTTGGTTGTGTGCATCAAGTAAGGATTAGGGAACTCAGGAGTCATTGGACTTTCTGTGGGAATTTGCACTCAAGTGGGAATGGTTGTCTTGATTCTGGTTCAGGATTTGTTTTTTTTAATATGACCACTGCTGGATAAAGAGAATTGTCCTTCAGTGCATTAACGCCAGGTTTGAAACAAGTTATTGAACCTCTTTGAAATGACTTGTAGCCAGTTCTGGAAGAGTTAAAACCATTTTTCTGGGTGCTCTCCAAATATATTTTGGACAGAATGTCAGACTAGTAAGACTTGTTTGCACTTGCTTCTCTCTGGATGACAGCACAAGCTCTAGCTGAGGTCAGCTCTGTCTGTATTTCACTGAGAAGAGATTTCTGTTGCAAAAACTCGGAGCTGTTGCTGTGATGAACTCACCCATGGCCAGAGCCCTCCTGTCTGGAGGGCGTCCAGAATGGAAACTCGCTTGGCAAAGCCATCTTTGGTTGATGCTTCTGTTCCCTCTAAAGCACAGCCCTGCCACCTGAGTCACCAGAAAGGAGCAGGGAGGGAGGACTGGCTTAGCTTGCAGTAACTGGTTCTTGGAGCTGTCTGTGTATTCCTGTGCTCTCCCTATCCCCCAATGTCACCTGGAATACTGAACATGCAAATCCTTGCTGTGTGTGCACCACCTCCCCTGTCATGTGAGTCAGCACTTGTCCTTCCAAAGGCTGAGGTGTGCTGCCTTCCCCAGTCACTGTCACAGGTTCTGCCTTGTGTTGTGGCTGCCCAGAGCGTGCTGCTGTGGGTTTGTGGTGACACCAGTTACTGTAAGGTGAGTGATCCCCAGCCTGGCCGTGTGACACTGCCGTACTGCGTCTCTGGAGAGCACCCTGCAGTCAGATGACAGCTTGACATTCAGGGATATAAACATGAGCCACTGCAGACAAGTAGAAAACAATCCTATGAAATTACATCCTGTTTCCTAGTGGCAATAACACAGCTTGTTTTCAAACTGCTGGGCTGAATTCCTGCTGGAGGAATGTGGCATCCAGCTGGTGCATTAAGCCTGTTTCCCAGTGCAGCACTAGGTGTGAGCCAGAGGTGTGTGTGAGCTCCAGAGTTGTGGCAAATGCTGGTTACCTTTGGAAATGGGCACCAGGAACTCTGCAGTTCCCAGATGCAGCAGCATTTTCCCCTTTGAATGACCATACCTGCTGTTTAATTCTCCTCCTGTGAAGGCTGTTGCTCGTTTCCATCCCACATCAGTAAGTTTCCCCTTGTGTTTATCTTGCAGGTTTCTGAGCATGACGAGGATGGGACAAAGCAGAGCAGATCGGAGCAGGACTTGTCACTCCCCAAATCCTAGAAATTTTAGTTCATACACTTGCCAGTGGCTGTGGGCAACCATTTCCTTGGTGTAAAGAACTTAATATCAGTATAAACTGGCTCTGGGCAGTGTCAGTGATGCTGCACTTTGAGTTGTAGCAGCTGTAATTGTGAATATTACTGAGATAGTGAAACATGGTGTCCAGTTTTCTATTGCATTTTTTTCAAGTGGAAAAGTTAACTAATGGTTGACACACAAGTGGAGAAAATTGTGCATATGCCAATTTTTGTTACCTTTTTACTTTGAACTACACTGCTTATGAGATCTCATTGTTTTGGAAGAATGGCATGAACAGTCTTCGGCAACAGTTGTGATAATTGTAAATGCTCACAATTGTGCACTCTTTTCTGGTTATTCCTCCCTGGGTTTTGAAAGTTGTACACTTAAAACATTCTTAAAGTTGTTGGCTTCTATGTGCAACATACCAAGCCAGCTGACATGGTAGTAACCAAAGATTCCAGTTTTTAAGCATATGAAAGACTCTGCCTGCTTACCTGTGCTAGAAATAACAGCATCTAAAGTGAAGACTTAAGAGAAACTTAGCGACTACTAGATAATCTTTAGGACTCTGCATTAACTCTATAATGTTCTTGGTATAAAAGGAAAAACAGCATATTTGTCACGAAATTTAGTTAACATCTTACAACTGAACCTGTATGTAAGTTGCTTAGATAAATGTAATCACTGTAAACATCTATATGATCTGGGATTTTGTTTTTATTTTGAAGCGGGAGCTTTTTTGTTTACAAGTTCATTAAAAACTAAAAACTGTTTCTGTAAGGAAATGAGATTTTTTTTTTTTAATTTGCCTTGTTAATTCAGTTTAAGAAATTTACATTACCCTGTTTTTAAACCAAGTTTTAAGGCCATTTGTTAAGCAAAAGAAGTCATATTTCTTTCTAAATCATTTTAGATTTAGTGTTGTAACTCTTCCTCATTTTGTTTTTAAATAAATTTTGTATTTTTTCCTTGAGGGGGAAGGGGCAGTCTTGCATTTTTATAACCTCTTGTTTGAGACCAGCCCTCTATCATAAGATTGGAATTTTTTAAAATGAAATGGCATCTTTTGCAGACCCGGGATTGGCAGCCTCCGAGCATTGCCATGTCCTGCCTCGGCTGGACTGACTTGTGATTGCTGCTTTGGAGAAAAAATTGGAATGGTTTGAAAAAAAAACTTTGGATGGTTTGAAACCAAGGCATTTTCTTTCAAGTTCTTGTGAAGTGGATATGACCAGATTTCCTCTTGTTCTTGGGGGCAGCCTCGCACCATGCAGAGTTCACATTGGTTACTGCCCCAGGCTGTCTTCCTTCTCACTCCTATTCTAGCCCAGCTGAAAGAAAGAAATACTTTTATTGCTGGTAATTCTTTAACAGTGTAATTTATTCCTTTATAGCATGTCAGAATAAATTAAAAAAAAATGTCTGAAAATGCTGCCAGATGCTTATTGTGTAAATGTTGTCTGTATGTTTGCTTTTTAAGACCGTTTTCATGCATGGGGCAGAGTTACTGCTCAGAGTTAAATCTTTTTTTACTGTTGGAAAAGATCTTCCTTTCCTTTTGGAAACCATTTCTTCAGGATCATAAGACACTGTGCACTCCTGGAATGGTGATGATGTGGATCAAGGCTCCCCTGTATTCCGTCCAAGAAGGATCTGCCCTGAGCTGTTAAACTTTAGGTGGAGAACACTGTGTGCTACTAATAAATAATAAACACTGGGGTAGATAATCTGGGAGGGCAGAGAGGCTGCTGAGCTTCAGAGATAGCTGAAGAGCACACTGGGGAGCTCCTGAGGCACAGCAGGCCCTGCTACCTGCCAGGTGGAAGCAGAGATGGAGCTCATTCTCCTGGCCAGGATGGTTTTCCAAACTCCCAACTGTTTGCCCCATCCAAATAAGGGTGGTTTTCAAGCAATGCCTCCTAATGAAAAGCAGTCTGTTTGTAAGAGCTGGTAGCTGGAGCGCTGTGAGATGTCCTTATCCATGATTTCTGCTGTCTAGGCAACGTGTCTGACAACACATGTTGGCAGGAGGGGAAGAAGCATCAATGAAATGCCTTCTTGGCAGCTGTTCTTGGAGAGGCTGCTCGGAATTGTGGCATTGCTTTTCATGCTCTGACATGAGATAACTTGCTGAAAAGTTGGAGAAAATAATTTGGTTTCAGGAGAATAAATTGTTTTCTCTGTTGGTTAAATTTGCTCGTGACTTTGGGGGGGGGCGTTTAGAAACACAACTCCTCTTGAGCTCTGTAAGGGAGTAAATCCATTTAGGGTGTCAAAACGCATTGGTTTGTAGTTTGGGGAGCTGCAAGTGCTGTGGGGGAGCCTGGAGTTCAGTCAGCCTTGCAGATGTGTGGGAACAGAATTTATTCCTGCACAAGAGCCTGGGCCAAGTGTTTTGCATCAAGAGCCTGTGCCAGATGTGCTGGCCAGGCCATGAGGTGCTCACCTTCCTTAAGCAGGCACCAAACACCCCTTTGCTGCGTGTTCTTGGTTTGTAGCAAAGACTTCAGCCTGAAGGATTAAAGCCCTGTGGATCCTGACTTCTGCTTGCACCTCTGCAAACGATTTGTGTCCTGAGAGATTCACCTGCAAAGTCCAAACTTCTGCAAGCAGTCCCGGGCCCTTGACAAGGAATCATCATTTGGACAAGAGGCTGTAAAGCCCAAGATCTGCAGCCTCGTGCTCCCTGGAAAGTGCCAGAATTCGGGTAATGACATTAGGCTGGGACAACAGCTCCTTAGTCATCTCACTAAGCTGCGCCCAGGGTTTCAGAGCAATTTATTAACCTGCTTACAACGACTCTGAGAGGCTTCCTAAGGCCACCTTTTAAAGGATTGCTTAATTGGGAGCACGGAGTGCTCATGTGCAGAGTACTGCTTCATTATTTTTAACCTATTTAAGCCATTCCTTGTTAGAAGCAGTGGAGAGCCTTTTTCTCCCATAAAAGCTCTGAAAAGAGACAGCTCTGGCTCCCAGTTCCTGCCAGCGTCACTCCTTGGCTGCTCCTCTGCGTGGTGTTGGTAACAAGTGACAAACACAACCTCTGGCTGTGTTAAAAACACTTGATGTGTCTGGTAGGTCTGGAGCCTGTCCAGCGTGTGCCACACATTTTTTTTTCTTTTTTTTTCTGATTTCTGTGCAGTTCTGTCTCTCCGGGGGTTATTTTTTCAAGCTCAAGCGTTGCCTCGCTGTTGTAGTGTCGTGCCTGTTCTCTCTTGGCTTTTTCAGGTGTTTTTCGTTGGGAACCTGTCCCTGCTTTGTGCTGGGCTTTTCCTGAGCTGAAAGGTGCTTCAGTCCAGCCCCACTGCCCCGACCAGGAGCTCGGGCTGGCTGCTTCCCTGCCAGCCCCTCCCATGTGGAATTTTTTTTTCCGCCACCCCAAGTTGGCTTTTTGCACGAGGCTTTAATTTCTCTTGACAGCGTTCTCCAATTTAGAAGATTTGTTGCTTAGCCAGCTCCATCAGCCCCATCTGCTCCTGCCTTAATTGCAGTGAAATCATCATGATTTCATATCGGCTTGATGTCATAACACACGTCGGGCTGCAGACAGAAAGGAGAAGTGGCCCGGGAGGAGGAGCTGCTCCCAGCACTGATGCCTCTGCAAGGATGACACAGAGGAAGTGCCCACCCTCCTAATGAGGCCTGAGTGGAAGGACTGCGTCCCCGACTTTCTAGTGTGGGAACTAAAGACTCTTTAATGTCATCCTTGTCAGCCAGGGCTCGGCAGGAACGGGGCAGGGTGGGACCGGGGCTGTCTGTGAGGGATTGACTGGTGCTGGGGCACAGCTGCGTTAATGAACCCTCCAAAGGCAGCCAGGGCTCTGTCCCTCTTCAATGCACCACAGTGAGCGCAGCTGCTTCGCAAAGCTCGCTACTGAAGGTGTAAAATCCGTGACTTTGAGATGCTAATGGGACTTTTTACATTACCTGACACGTTCTGTGATGTGACTGTGGGTAGTGCTGGAGTTTGGTAGCTGAAAATCAGGAGGAGCCAGGGAATATTCTCACACCAGACTCGAGTTGGTGTGTTTGTGTGGTGTGTTTGTGTTCATAAATTACTGAATGTTGATGCAGCTCCTTTCTCAGAGGAGAGCTCGGTGTTTTGGTATCGGGGGCTGCTCCTGGAAATACCTGAGCACGCTCAGCCCTCCCCGTTCTGCTTTTTGTTCCCGGTGATAATGTGGGTTGGGTTGTTTTTTGGTGGTTTTTTTTTTTTTTTTTTTTTTTTTGGTTTTTTTTGGGTTTTTTTTTTTTGTAAACACGGCTGATTAACTGCATTTCTTTCCCCCTGTGAGTTTGTAGAAAGGCACTGATGTGCCTGGCTGGAGGAGAAGCTCTTCCCGAGCTGTGTGTGCACCACTGGTACCCCCAGAGCTCGAGGCTCCCTGTCCTGCTCCCTGTCCCCACCCTCGGAACAACCCCGAGCTGTTTTGCAGGTGGCAGACTTTGAACTTCTTTTGAATGGGAGCAATTTGAGCTGGTCGGGAGGCTTTGAAGGAGTGTACTTGTTGTCCTACAGGGTGGACTGGCTTGTGCTTCCCTGCTGCTCTCAGAGCCCCTGCCTGCATGATCAATTCAGGCCTTCACTTTACAGCCCTGTAAATGCCCGGGGCAGGAGCCTGACTCAATCCTGTGCCTGGCAGAGGTGGGGCAGGGGACTTGTGTGACTCAGCTTTGTGGGACTTCACCGAGCCACCAGAGCAGGGCCAAATCCTCCCTGTCCCTTCCTCATACCTTGGGCGAGTCCCTGGCATTGCTGTGGCCAAAGCAGTGCACTGGGACTCCTCCAAATGAGACCATCATGTGTTTAACTGGGAATGGGTACAGCCTGCCCTGATGTGTCTGATTCCCCTCAGCTGCTGCACGTCCTTCCCATGGGTTTTTTAAACTGCTGCTCAGCTCTGTGGATGAATTAGAGATTCTTGAGCCCATCTCTGGTGACTGCAAGGATTTCACAAATCCAAGTGGGCACAGTGGCAGCTGGCTCTGGTGTTGAGCAGCCAGACCAAGCTGGGTGGCCGTGGGCAAGTCTTTGCCCAGATGGGGCTGAGAGGAGCAGGGAGCATTTTCCTGCCTTGGCAGCTACAGTCAAGCAGTGGGGGAGGAGAGCAGAGAGGTAAAGCCAGAAACTGGTACAAGTCCTTTGAGCTGAGAAAAACCACTTAGGCAGCAAATAGAATCATTCTCATGTGCCGACAGCTTCCCCCCGGCACAGCCCTGCCTCGTGCTGAGCTCTGGGTTCCTCCTCCTCCTCCTCCTCCTCCTCCAGCTGGAGTTGGGCCAGGGCTGTTTGTGCCACTGGGTCAGGGTCACCTGGGGGGGGGGCAAAGCCTGTGGACAGCTCCAGGAGGGTGGGCACGGAGGGTTGGGGGTGTTAATGCCCCTGCAGGGCTGGCATTCATGGTGCCACTCAACCCTCGAGCAGCAGACCCAGCCAGAAATCCCTGCTGACACACCCTGGTAGTGTTTGCCTTCCTTCCCAGGCCCCCTTTTTTGGGGAGGAAAGGTGAGAAGCAGGCAGTGGCCATTCCTTCCCAAGCCCCCTTTCTTTGGGGAGGAAAAGTGAAGAACCTGGCTGTGGCTCTTCCTCCCTTGGGCTGCCCAGGAGGTGTTTGCTGCTGCCTTTTTTTCTGGGTGGGTTTGTGCTGTTTGTTCCTGGGGAGCTGGGGAGGGCTGATAACCCTGCCAAGAGCTGCACCCCTGGGCGGGTGGAGCTGTGCTGACGCCGTTCCCAGCCGGCCTGAAGCTGCTCACAAATCCCATAAACTGATTACGGGTGTTAAGTCCCTGCTGGGTGACCTTTCTCCCTCTCACTGACAGCTTTTAACGTGGCGCCCCTCCCCGAGGTGCTGGCGGGGGTTTGGGGGCAGCAGGGTGGGTGGGTGTGAGCGGGCAGGGGGCTGCTCTGCGTGCCAGCCCTGCCAGCCCTGCCAGGAGCTGCAGCACGGCCTTGGCAGCGTGATGCTGATTGGAAGTGGCTTGTTTTTGCTTCCCAGCATGCAAACAGCTCCTGGGGTCCGAGCTGGCTGCGCTCAGCCTTCTGCCCCAGTGAAAAGCTGCTGCTGGGCATTGTCAGCTGTCCCCGCTCCTGTCGTGGCTCCCAAAATCCCAGCTCCTGGCAGGGCAGGGCAGGGCGGGGCAGGAGCCCGTGGTGGGATGATGGCACTGGACAGACTGGCTCAGCTGTGGCTGGCAGCTCTGCCTGGGCTGGCTGTTGCAAGGAGGAGCTGATCCTGCCAGACAGGGAGCACCTGGGCATCCCTGGGGCACGGTTTGGGGGGTGTTCCCGTGTGTTCCCATGTGTGTTTCCATGTATTTCCATGTATTTCCCTGTGTTCCCATGTATTCCCGTGTGTTCCCACATTTCCCTATGTTCCCATGTGTTCCCATGTATTTTCATGTGTTCCCATGTATTTCCCTGTGTTCTCATGTGTGGTCCCATGTGTTCCCATGGGTTTTCCCTGTGTTTCCCTGTGTTTTCCCGTGTTCCCATGTGTTCCCATATATTTCCCTGTGTTCCCATGGGTTTTCCCTGTGTTACCCTCTGTTCCCATGTGTTCCCATGTGTGTTTCCCTGTGTTCCCATGTGTTTCCCTGTGTTCCCATGTGCTCCCATATATTTCCATGTGTTCCCATGTGTTTCCCTGTGTTCCCATATATTTCCATGTGTTTTCCCTGTGTTTTCCTGTGTTCCCATGTGTTCCCATGGGTTTTCCCTGTGTTTCCCTGTGTTTGTGGCCTCCCCAGGGTGGGGAGCAGGGGGAGGAAGCTGTTGCTCCAACACGAACCTCATCCCAGTGCCAAGATCGTGCAGGCATCTGCCTGTCCCTCTTTCCTGGAGCATTCTGGTTTGTGTCCCCCTTGGGAAGTGCCAGGGGAGCTGCCTTGTCCCTGTCCCCTGGTGAGGAAAGCCTGGCACCCCCTGCCCTGCTGATCCCGGGGTTCAGGCTGTGAAAGCAGAGCCAGCATCCTTCTCCTGTCCCTCTCCTCTCCTCAGCAGGTTGCTGGGTGACAGATAAACACAGCACAGGCAGTGCCAGCGGGGCTGGGTGCCCTTCACCCCTGCCTGGAGCCAGGGCACAGCTGTGCCCAGCAGAGCTCAGGTGGCCCCAAGGGACCCACCTGCCCCAATTTGGGACAGGCTGCTGACCCTCTGTGTGCTCCCTGCCCAACTCAGGGGGTTGTGGCATTGAAAGTGGCTTCTTTCTGACCCCAGCCTCCCTTTTGGCTGCTGGGGCAGCTGCTGGGGCTCCTTGGAGCTGGCCAGAGGGTCCCAGAGCTGCAGCATCCCTGTGGCCACGGTGCCTCTCAAACACACCCTGTTCCTGCAGCTCCCTTCTACCCTCTAGGAAGAAGTGTAAATTCAGGGTACTGCAGCAAGCAGGGCACAGGAGGCTTGGCAGTCCCTCAGCCTCCTCCAAGCCTTGCCTGGGGACAGCTGGGGAGCCTGGGAGGATCTGGAGCCTGTGGGGAGCAGTGGCACTGTCACCCCAGTGCTGGCTGTGTCTGTGGCAGGTGATGGGAGGGGAAAGCAGGGCTGGGAGCAGGGCTGCTGCTGCTGCTGTAAATAACCTCCCAGCTGCTGGTGTTTGTTACCGTGGTGGCCTGCAGGAATGTGAGGTACTCCCGGATCAGTGTCGAAAGGGGAGCTTTGTGGGACGGGAAGGAATCCCAAATGCCAGGATACACTTTCCAGGAAAGAAGTGTTTGTGCCCAAATCCCATCTCTGGAAGGTCAGGGCAGCCTCCTCTGTGGTTCTCTGGCTGCTTTATTTTTACTGTGGTAACAGAGCTGAGGTTGGAGTCCTGCTCCGAGCCTTTCTGGGATCTAAAGGCTGACCCAGCCCCACAGCAGCTCTCCCACAGCTGCCCTGGAGCTCAGTGCTGCTCACTGCAGGGTGTGCCCTGCTCTGGACACCTGCATGTCTGCTCTGGAGAGGGTCCACAAGTGCTCAGAGCTCGGTCCCACCTGCCCCACCTGGGGCCTCACCTTGGTGTGGGGGAGCAGCAGGGAGCACCCCTGTGTGGGGACAGCTGCTGTGGAGGTGGCACTGGAGCTGGTGACAGCTCTGTCTGCTCCCAGCCTGTGGGGCAGCACGCCCAGGGCAGTGGGAAAGCTGGGCATGGCTCATCTGGACCCTGCAGCCGAGTGCCAGCACCTCTGGGCAAAGCCCTGACTATGCCAAACCCCCCCAGGGACGACCTCAGGTGAACCCAAAGCTCTTTGGGGTCACCCCGGGCCTGTGACAGCCCATGGAGTGTGCCCCACTGACAGCTGCTGAGGAACCTGTCAGGTCCTTTTTCCCCCCATGGAAATGTTGTCTGCAGTGCTTTGAGAGCAGAGGGGGTTTGGAGGGGCAGCTGTGCCAGGCTGGAGTGGTGCTGGAGCTGCTGGAGGGGTTCAAGAGCTCCTGAAGGAGCCAGGAGAGGTCTGGCAGCACGGGCAGAGCGTGGCAGAGTCGCTGTGGTGCACAGTGAGCGAGGCAGGGAGTGATTCTGAAGGCTGCGTGGACCCCTCGCAGGGAAGGGACCACGGTTTATTTTTTCTGACTCCTTTTGTACTTTTTCAGATGTGCCCACCTTAGAGGTGGGACCTTTGGGAACCATTGGTCAGATCCAGAGACCACCATCGAAGTCCCTCCTCTGGGAACAGAATGTGGGAGCACACGGTAGCTTACATTACATGACCTTGGGTGCAAGTTTCGTTCTCTGGGAAAAGAATTCCCTGAAACCAAAACAGGCGAGCACGAAGCACGGCAACACGGCAGGGCCAGCTCGGGGCTTGCATCCCCTTGCCAGCTGAGCTGAGGGGCCTGCCTGCAGAACCTGGGGCTGCACTCTGGGCTGCAGGTGCTCTGCACATCAGCTTGAAGTGAAGCATTGCAGGCGTCTCACACCTGCCGGACCAGCACAGCTCAGCTCGGCTGCCCTCCCCGACCCACCCACCCAGTTCCTGGCTCCCCCAGCTGCAGAGATAACAGCGCTCTCCTTTCCGCTGGCCAGGGAACCAGCTGCTCCTTCCTTCAGCTCCCATCAGGAGGAGCGTGATAACTCCCCGGCCTCCCGCCTGGCTGTCCCCGATAGCCGGAGCACGGAGGTGCTGCTGGCGGCCCGGGCAGCGCTTTTTGGCCGCCCAGGTGCGAGCTGCCAGCCCAGCTCCCTCCTGCACCGGCCTCCAGCTGCAGCGTCAGCTCCTGCCGGGGTTGGGCAGGGACAGGCGGCTTTCCCAGGCTCGGCAGAGGGGAGGGAGGCTCTGCCAGCTCCGGGAGGCAGAGCTCTGGAGGCGCAGATCCGCCTCTGCACTCGCACGTCCTGTCAGATAAGCGCTTCTTCTCCTCTCCAGGCGCTCCCTGGGCACGGCCAGCGCCGCCTGCTCAAAGGAGCTGAGCCCGCTCCTGCCCTCAGCAGGATTGCAGCAGGAGAACACGTGCTGGGGCTCTGCGCCCTGGGAAGGTCCCCTCCTGCACCGCTGCCCCCCGAGAGCCCTGGCAGGAGAGGCACTGGGAGCCCCCAGCCCAGCCTGTGCCTCTCTCCTGCTCCCTCCACCTGTGCTGACTCCCGGGGCTGGCTGGAAGTGTCCCCTGGCTGGTGGCCTTGGGAAGGAATGTGCAGCGTGAGGCTCTTTCCAGGCTGAGCTTCTCTTTCCCAGCAGTGAAAACTTTTGGGGCCGTTTTTAAAGTGCTCTGAGCTGCCTTCTCTGTCCCGAGTGACTCTGGAGCTGCCGGGCTCAGGCTCCTTTGTGCCACCCCCAAAGCAGGCGGTTGCAGCTCCTCCATCCCACTTAGCCCAGATTTTCTTCTAAATAGGTCACTCCTTAATTGAGGGCAAGTACAAAGTTGCTCTGTTTCTCCTTGTTCTGCGAGGCTGGACAGAGCCACTTCAGGAGCTGCCAGACCTGGGGCAAGGCCGGGCGGTGAAAGCCTCGTGGGCTGCGGCAGGGCTGGGGCTGCTGGGGTGTGGAGCTGTGCAGGGCAGGTTGGGGCTGACTCCCTCCCTCCAAGGCCGTGTGAAAGCCCAGCCCTGGCTCGTTGGCAGGAGGGGAGCCCGGTGAAAGTCTGGGTTGTGGCTGCTGGCTGGGAGGGAGGGAGGGAGCTCTCCTGGTCCGTGGGGATGGGTTTGTATCCTCCGTGGTGGAGGGGAGCAAGCCCTGTGCGTGTTCCTGCCCTGCAGAGCTGCCCGGGCTGCCTGCTGCTGCCAGCCCAGCTGCTGCAGACCCCGGCAAGGGCTCAGTGCTGGGGACAGGGGACAGGGGACAGGGTCAGCTCTGCTGTCCCCGCTGTGTGTGCAGAGCCCAGGGGTGGCCCCGCTGTAAGGGGATCCCACAGGGCCCATCCCAGCAGCTCCCTGCTCCTGCAGCTTCTGCCTCCCAGCTCTGGGGCTGGGCGTGTTTAGCTTGCCCTGCTTGTTTCTGAGTGTGGATGGAGGGAGCCAGCTGCAGGTTCCCAGGAACATGGGCCAAAGTCCAGCTGGGAGCACGGGCACAGCCAGCTGGTGTCTTCCTGCTGCCCAGGGAGCATCTGGTGGAGCAGGACGAGGCATGGCACCACCTTGGCCGTGGCACTACCCTGCTCTGGATGGTCCTGTGCTGCTTCACCCTGCCCAGGAGCCCATCCCCATCCCTGGGGTGGGGTCAGTGCAACCTCAGGCCCCGGTGGAAGGACTTGGGCTGCTCCTCCAGGGCAGGAGGAGATAACGCCGCAGCCAGGCCCGTGGCGCCGAGGTGGAGCTGTGCCTTGAGTCAATATTGGCTGATGACAGCCCCTGGCTGCTGGGGACAGGCCAGCAGGGCCCTCACTGTGCCCCTCTGGGCTCAGCTGTGTCTCTCCCAAGGCAGGGCCAGCCCCAGCAGGATCCAAACCCGTCCCCATGCCAGGCCCCAGGGCTGAGGGAAGGAGGGGAACACGGTGGGAGAGCTCCCTGTGCTTCCCTGGGCAGGTTCTGCTTCCCTGGGAGAGCAGGTTTGGGGTGGGAGCTGCTGACAGAGGGGTTTGGGAGCGGGGTGAGCGGGCAGGGCTGTGCCTCCCCTGGGGTGGGCTGGGCACAGCTCTGGGCACAGCTCTGGGCACAGCTCTGGGAATGGCTCTGGGCACGGCTCTGGGTGTAGCTCTGGGCACAGCTCTGGGCACAACTCTGGGTACAGCTCTGGGAATGGCTCTGGGCACAGCTCTGGGCATGGCTCTGGGCACAGCTCTGGGCACAGCTCTGGGCACAGTTCTGGGCACAACTCTGGGCATGGCTCTGGGCACGGCTCTGGGCACAACTCTGGGAGCAGCTCTGGGCACAACTCTGGGCACAGCTCTGGGAATGGCTCTGGGAGCAGCTCTGGGCACAGCTCTGGGAATGGCTCTGGGAGCAGCTCTGGGCACAGCTCTGGGCACAACTCTGGGCACAACTCTGGGAGCAGCTCTGGGCACAACTCTGGGCACAACTCTGGGCACAACTCTGGGAGCAGCTCTGGGCACAGCTCTGGGCACGGCTCTGGGCACGGCTCTGGGCACAGCTCTGGGAATGGCTCTGGGAATGGCTCTGGGCACAGCACTGGGCACAGCTCTGGGCACAGCACTGGGCACAGTTCTGGGCACAGCTCTGGGCACAGCTCTGGGCACAGCACTGGGCACAGCTCTGGGCATGGCTCTGGGCACGGCTCTGGGAATGGCTCTGGGCACAGCTCTGGGCTCAGCTCTGGGCACGGCTCTGGGAATGGCTCTGGGCACAGCTCTGGGAATGGTTCTGGGCTCGGCTCTGGGCTCAGCTCTGGGCACAGCTCTGGGAATGGTTCTGGGCACGGCTTTGGGCTCAGCTCTGGGAATGGCTCTGGGCACAGCTCTGGGAATGGCTCTGGGCTCGGCTCTGGGCAGAGCTCTGGGCACGGCTCTGTGCACTCTGAGGCTGTGCTGGGGGCTCTCACTGCCACCCCTCATGCTGGGTATGTGGTGCTGGTGTGGGAGGGGTGCTGGCAGTGCCCAAACCACCTTTCCCGTGCTCAGCCAGGCTGGGTTTGGCACTGGGTTTGGCACTGCAGGCGTTGGGGCGGGGCGGGCAGGCCCGGCCAGCCCGGCTGGGACACGACCTGCCGCTGCTGACTCAGCAGGGTGGTGGCTGCCAGCCCGGGCTGGGTGGCTGTGGGTGCTGGGCAGGCTGAGCCCCTGGGCAGGGACAGCCCTGCCACGCTGCTCCAGGGCTCCTGGGGCCATGGCTGCCCCTTCCTCTCCCCCTGCAGCTTCTCACACCCATCCCATCCAATCCCATCCCATCCCATCCCATCCCATCCCATCCCATCCCATCCCATCCCATCCCATCCCATCCCATCCCATCCCATCCCATCCCATCCCGCTGGAGCAGCAAGAACAGCTCATCCCTGCAGGGCTGGGCTTGAGGGGCAGTTCCTGAGCTGGTCCCTGGGTGCTGTGAGACCCTCAGGGCCTGAACCCCCCCATGCTTGGATGGAGCTGCCCAAGCCCCATCCCTGTGTTTCCAGCAGAGCTCAGGGAGCCAGGGCTGGCTGTGGTGGCCCCTGGAGGGGCTCTGGGGAGCAGGGAGGGGCAGGGACCCTCGGGAAAGCCCTGGGGATGCAGATGGGCCCTGGGGTGAGTGTGAGTTTGTGTGTGTGTGTGTGTGTGTGTGTGTGTGTGTGTGCCCTGCTGAGCCCGTGGCAAACCTCCCTTTGCAAAAACCCCAAACCCAAGGAGCCTTTCCCCAGCCCAGGGGTGCCCTGCCCCAAACTGGGGTGCTCCAAACCACTCTGGGGCGCAGTGCTGTGACACCCACAGTGCTGGGGCTGGCACCTGGCACAGCCACGCCACCCTCGGAGCTCGGGGACAGGGAGTGAGCTGCCCTGCTGGGGGTGGCAGTGCCGTGCAAAGGCTGCCACTCCAGCCCCTGACTCCCAATGCCCCGTGGGCGCAGGCAGGGGGCTCTGCCATCCCCCCGGGGCCGGGGCCAGAGCAGGACACGCTGGCTCGGGGATTATTTTTAAGCCGATTGCTGCCGCGCGTTGACGAAGTGCTGAGGCACTCGGCTGCAGGTCACGGGGGGAGCGTGGCCACCACGGGGCTGCCACTGCCCCCACCCCTCCTCCCGGGCCAGGGGGAGGTTTTGCCCCTTCCCCAAACCCTTTGGGTTTGCCAAACGCCGCCCTGAGGGCCTCTAGGGGTGAGGGGAAGCATCCTCTGCCCTGACACCCAGAGCCTCCTGTCCGTCCCCACCTGGGCATCCGCAGGGACAGAGCTCCCTGCCTGGCACGGGGATGGCTCTGGGCTCCTACAGACCTTTTTTTTCTAAGGGATATATATATATTTTTTTTTTTTTGCTAAGAGATAAAGTTTTGTGGCCCGCAGGAGATGGAGACAGGGCAGGGAAGCACAAGCAGGCGTTCCCGGGGACAGAGGAGGATTTATGGCCGCTGAATTTCTGCAAAATTGGGGGGTGGCTTGAGAGCACCAAAGGCTTTCGGGCACCCCTTTGTTAAAATCCCAGCGCTTCCCTGCAGAGCCTGGCAGGGAGGCAGTGCCAGGCAGCCCTGAGGACGTTTATAAGGGAGAAAACTGCCCAAAAAAGGGAGCGTGGAACAGGGAACACGTGGAGCTCGTCCTGCCGGGAGCAGCGAGGCCAGGAACGAGCAGGGGAGCTGCCAGTGCTGCCGCCTCCCTCCTGCCCCGGGCGGTGCCAGCGGCTGCTGCTGCTCCCAGGTGCTGCCGGTTTTGCCGGCTGAGTCAGGACAACTCCCCTTCCCTTCCCTTCCCTTCCCTTCCCTTCCCTTCCCTTCCCTTCCCTTCCCTTCCCTTCCCTTCCCTTCCCTTCCCTTCCCTTCCCTTCCCTTCCCTTCCCTTCCCTTCCCTTCCCTTCCCTCCCCGGCACGGCACGGCACGCCTTGCCTCGGCAGCTGCCCGCTCCTCCTGGGCCAGCTGGGGAGCTGAGCTGTGCGGGGAAGCCTCGGCATTCCCCAGCACTCCAGGGAAACTGAGGCAGGGCAGCGTGCCAGGCCGGCATCTGGCCCAGGGCATCCTCACCCCACAGCGTCCTGGGGTGGGGCAGAGCCCTGGCTGGGCTGCTCTGGAGGCAGGGAGGTTGTGCGTGCCTCAGTTTCCCTGGCAGGTGGCTGGGTCAGCACTCCTGGAGCCGTGGATAAATCCCCGTGCTTGGAGCGGGGGATGCACCTGGAGAATTCCAAGGGAAGCCCCGGGCTGGGAGCTGAACCCCAGCCCTGCTCGGGTGACTGGAACCAGGCTGGAACATCCCAGCAGAGGCTGGGGCAGCTGCTTCTCAGGCCAGCTCTGGGCAATCAGGAATTCTCCAGTTAAAGAGCTTTTTCTGGCCAGAAATTACTGATATTGTCCAAACTTAAATCTCTGCCAGGGACAGGGTAAACCTTGCTGAATTTTCTGGCTGAGAAAAAAACAAAACGAGGGGAGAAGAGAAAGAAGGAAACAATCGAAGCTCTGAGCTGGCATTTCCTGAGCTAAGTGCCACGTTTTTTTAATTTGGGTGTGTGAGAGCCATGGCTTTCCCTCCTGCCCCGGCATGTCCTGCAAGCCCCCAACACCCCAAATCAAACCCAGGGCTTGGAAAGTGTTGAGACAGAGCGGTTGGAGCCGTGGCCAACCCGCGGTGCTGTCCCGGGGACGAGCGGGGTTGGATTTCAGCTTTCCATTCCCAGAGAGCTTTTGTGATTTCCTCTTTTCCTTCTCCTGTGGGGCAGGAAGGACTTTCCCCATCGCTGCCTTCCCTTGGCTGGGGTTGGGGTGTTCTCCTGGGGTTCTCCTTGCCCATGCCAGGCACCCCAAATCCCACTCTGTGCCCATTCCCTCTCCCCAAATGAGGTTCCAGGTCCTGCATGAGGCGTGTGGGGGGGTCCTGGCCCCATGTCACTGTCCCCCCTGGACAGCTGCTGCTGGCCTGGGGACAGAGGGACAACTCTGCTGCTGCCAGGGGTGGGGGAAACCCCTGTGGGGCAGCCTGGGGGGCTTCATGCTGGGAACAGGGGAGTGTGGGATGGGATGGGATGGGATGGGATGGGATGGGATGGGATGGGATGGGATGGGATGGGATGCTCCCATCGACACCGCAGTGCCACCTGCCGGCCTGCCCTGCCCGCAGCTGCACCTGCCTGCTGTGCCGGGGCAGGCTCAGCTTGGACAGCAGCAGGAATTTCCCCATGGAAAGGGTGCTCAGGCCTTGGAAGTGCCCAGGGAGGTTTGGAGTGCCCATCCCTGGAGTGTCCCAGGAAGGGCTGGAGGTGGCACTCAGAGCTCTGGGCTGGGGACAAGGTGGGGATGAGCAGAGCTTGGATTCAATGGGCTGGGAGGGCTTTTCCAAGCTAAACGGTTCTGGGATTCTTCTGTCTCTGTGCAGCGCCTGCCCATGCCCACCCCAGTGCAGGCAGGGCTGAGTGCTGGAAGTGGGGCTGGGTGCAGGCAGGGATCAAAGCTGGGTGCAGGCAGGGCTGGGTGCAGGCAGGGATCAATGCTGGGTGCAGGCAGGGCTGGGTGCAGGCAGGGATCAATGCTGGGTGCAGGCAGGGCTGGGTGCAGGCAGGGCTGGGTGCAGGCAGGGATCAATGCTGGGTGCCCGGGGGGCTGCAGGGAGAGCCCCCAGCCCATCCCTGCTGCCTGGGATGCTCTCAGTGCCCCGCAGGATCACACATCAGTGTCCCTTCTGCAGGAGCTCAGCAGGGCTGGCAATGGAGGGGACACGGTGGGGACAGCAGCCCTCAGGGCTGTGCTCCACAGGTGCTTCCTGTCCCTCCTTTCTGCCCCACACTGTGCTGCCACCACCCCCTCGGCTCCCACCCTGCTCCCAGCCCCAAAGCACCGGCCGGGACAGAGTCACTCGGGAGTGGAGACCTTTATTGAGCCTGGGTGGCCCGGGCAGGGCAGGAGCAGCCTGAGGCCACCTGCCCGTGAGCCACCTCCCCTGGCAGTGAGCAGTGACCCACAGGGACACCCATCCATCCCCCCCCGTGTGGGATCTCCCCTCCCAGCCCTCCCCGTGGCCCTGTACCTCCATTCCCGGCTGCTCCGCGGGCTGTGGCTCCCTCGGGATGGGCTGCCGAGCCGTGGCCCCAAGAACAGTATTTCCAGGAATCCCCAACCTAGTGCCTAAGGGATTCCTGGGAAAACTGGACCCTGAGGACACGGCAAGCCAGGCTCTGTGCCAGCCCCGTGCGTCCTCGCCGCTGTCCAGGCTCCGCGCGTGGCCGATGGGGGCGAAGCCACCACCGTGTCCCTGCTGTGCCCCCACCCCTCCCATCCCTGTGGGACCCCTCCCACTGGTGCCCAGCGCCGGGCTGGGGGTCCTGAGCAGACACAGGGGTCCCTCTGCTGCAAGGAAAAACCTCCCCAGCCTCCTGTCCCTCCCGGGGAGCTTTGGGATGAGCTCGTGTCCTGCGGCCAGGGCTGAGCCCTCCTTGTGCCGCCTGTCCCAGCGGGTGGGGGGTCCCCAGGGTGCGCAGTTCCTCCCTTCCCGAGCTACAGTGCTTCATCTCAGACTCCCAATTGACCAGAGATGCAGCACTGCACCTTGGGCTGGGAGACATGGATGTGTCCGTGGCCCCCCTCGCTGCGTGGCCGTGGGTGGGAGCACGGCCAGGCTGTGTCTGGGGGCAGGCACAGGGGTGTCCCCAGCCTCCAGAGCTCTGTGCCTGTGTCCCCAGTGTGATGGCAGGACAGGCCTGGGCTGGGTGGCTCATCCTGGCCCAGCTCTGCAGGGACAGACAGGGACAGGGACAGGGGATGGGTCCATGGCAGGGCTGCCTCTGAATCCCAAAGGTGTCTCCCCAGAGAGTTGGTGCAGAGCTGGGCAAGGGGCTGAGGGTGGTGGGGGGTGAACAGGACGGTGTGGGGCTGTGGGTGCCACATAGCACATCCCACCCTGCCTCTTCCCCACCCTGGGGATGAGGAGTGTGTGAAGGCTCCTGCTGTCCCTCCCCACCCTTGTCCTTGTCCCTGTCCCCAGGAGAGCCCGCACTGGCCAGCACCTCGGCTTGCCAAGCTCAGACCTTGGCCTCATCCACTCCCAGGCTGGCAGAGCCAAGCCCAGCCCTTCCCATGGGCAAGAACCAGGGGCTGTGGGACAGAAGCTCCCTGGATCTCCTCCCTTGTGTCTGGAACAGGCCCCAGCCCACCTGGCCTGGAGAGGGAAGATCCGGGGGGAAGCAGGAGGCGAGGGAGGATGGAGGGAGCGGCCGAGCCCAAAAATATCTTTCTCAGGCGAACACTAACATCCTGAGCAGGGCTGAGCCTGATAAACAGACCATCTATCACAGCCCCAGCAGCCCCAGCAGCCTGATGAAAAGCAGATGCTGCATCTCTGCCGTGAGCCCCTGCATCCGGCCCGGCCCCCCTGGCCACGCACACCCAGCTGGGACCCGGGGCAGAAACCACCCCAGGCACTGGGCTGGGCTCCCCCCACTGCTGCCCCTTGTTCTTTGGGGGCAAAGAGGAGGGGAAAGAGCCCTGTGGAGCCCCAAGATTGCAGCATCCATTGCTGAGGAACGAGGGTTTGGAGCAGCCCTGGCCAGCACGGGGCTGTCCCTGTACCAGCCCCAGCCAGGCCAGCCCTGAGCCCTGGCCAAGTGTGACAACAGCCACAGGCACCCAGAAGCAGGGGAGGTGCTGCAGGGACCCTGCTGCCTTTGCAGAGCCTCTGCTTGGCCCCCCTGCACATCCCCAGTGAGAGGCTGCTGTGCATTCTGCAGGAGGGATGTGTGGCACTGCAGAGTGCCTTGGATCCATCTACTGGGATCCAGCCCTTGGGATCCGTGTACTGGGCTCCAGTCTCTAGGATCCAGCCCCTGGGCTTCAGTCCCTGGGATCCATGTACTGGCATCCAGCCCCTGGGCTCCATCCTCTGGGATCCATCCCATGGGATCCAGCCCCTGGGTTCCAGCCCCTGAGATCGAGCCCCTGGAATCCATGTACTGGAATCCAGCCCCTGGGTTCCAGCCCCTGAGATCCAGCCCCCTGGGCTCCATCCTCTGGGCTCCAGCCCCCTTTGCATGACTGGGCAGGGGGAGTTAAGCCCAAGGCCTGTCCCTGCCTGTGCCCAGGCAAGGGCCGGCGGTGGTGCCCGTGTGGCAGCGTGGTGGCACATCAGCTCTGCCCATCTCTCCTGGTGGCCATCTCGGGGGCTGTGCCATCCTCTCGTGTGCTCAGCAGCTTCAAAACCCCAGGGAGAGCCACAGCTGAGCCTGTAAAACACAGAGGGTGGGAGTCAGCAGAGCGGTGAAGAGCTGAGTGTGGAGCCACAAGCTCTCGGGTCTTGTCCTGGGCAGCTGCTGTGGGTGCTCAGCACCCCCCAGGCCTGAGGACAGCAATGCCAGCAGCTCTGTGCACGTAACAAACCCTACAACAGTCACTCAAAACCCTCCCTTTGTTGCTCAAAGCCCTGTGTGCCCAAAGCCCACAGGTGTGGGGCACGTCTCCTCTGCTGGGAGTGCCTTCCAGGTCCCCCAGGTGTGGAGGGAGCCCTGTGCTGGGCCTGGGGATGGCCCTGTCCTCCCCCTGCCACCATCCCCCGGTGGGAAAAGACAGGACAAAGCCTGGCCTGCCCCCGTGGTGCAGGGCTGGGAGAGCTCAGCTGCCGTCCCCGGGGAGGTGCTGCCGGGGGTGTGGGGGGGAAGAAACTCCGAGAAAGTCTGGAGGAATGCGCCCGGCCACACATCCCGCCGGGATGGAGGCAAAACATCTGCACAGCTCAGCCAGCCCTGCCCGAGAGAGGCTCTCGGGGGCAGACAGACACCCCCAATCCTGCCTTCAGTGTCCCCTAAAACATCTGCACAGCTCAGCCAGCCCTGCCTTCAGTGTCCCCTAAAACATCTGCACAGTTCAGCCAGCCCTGCCTTCAGCGTCCCCTAAAACATCTGCACAGCTCAGCCAGCCCTGCCTTCAGTGTCCCCTAAAACATCTGCACAGCTCAGCCAGCCCTGCCCGAGAGAGGCTCTCGGGGCAGACAGACACCCCAATCCTGCCTTCAGTGTCCCCCAAAATGGGACAAAACCCCCAGTGCTGCGGGGCCTGCCCTGTCCCCCTTGGTTCCACTCGCGCTTTTCTCCCAAACCGCCAAGGAAAGACGACTGCCACCAGCACGCCACTGGTCACCACACTCACACTGCTGCTGGGCCACCTCTGTGTGGGGGACACCAGTGTCCCCTGAGCCAGGACAGCCACAATCCCCAGGCTGCTCACCCCACTGGGGCGGCTGCGAGCGCGCCGCGTGGACTGGGAAGGCTCCGGAGTGACGAGCGGCTGGATCGTGGTCCTGCCAGCACTGGGGACCCACCGGCCACTGCCACATCCCCACATCCATGGGGGCATGGCATGCACGGCCAGCACGGTCCCCTGGCACCTTCTGTGGCCACAGCAGCTCTGCTGGCACTGCCCATGCCCCCACCCACTGCTCACCTGTCCCAAGCCGTGTCCCTGCGTGTCCCCTGCTGCTGCCGATGGCACAGGAGGAGGAGTGGGCGAGTGCTCCGAGAGCTCCGTGGCCACCCCGAGCTGCTCGCGGCAGTGCTGGGCTGAGTCAGAGCTCGGCCCTCCCCACAGTTACAACACAGTGCCCTTTCCCCTCTCCAGGCAGGCCTCTGCTGCAGGAAATGTCCTTTTTTAATAGCACTTGGGATTTGTTCCTCCTTGAAATTCCCCAGCCCTGCGCTGCGAGGCCGGGCTGGGGGCTCCTCAGGGACACCGGAGCCCCCCGGCCAGGAGGTTTCTGCTGTGAGCAGCTCCTCGCTCTCTGGAGGGTGGAAGGCACTGGGTGATGCTCCATCCCATTCAGGTGCCCTTTCCCCTTCTCCTGGCCCCCAAAATCCTGATCTCCACCAGCCATCAGAACCCCATCCCTGCCCCAGGCAAGCTTTAATCCATCAGCTTCCCAAACGGCCCTGGTACCACCACCAAGGTGGCACAAGGTAAATCTTGCCCAAGCACCCCCTCAGATGCCCCTCCTGGGTGCCGAGGACTGGGATCGTGTAGGAGAACGTGCCCTTGCTGGAAGGACCCACTCAACTCCAGAAATGGAAGGGCCTGACCCTTGAGCAACTCCTGCTGCCTCCAGGAGATCACACGGGGATGCTGCTCCCTGGCACTCTGCAGCACGAGCTGGTGGCAGCACAGCCCCAGTGCTCCTTCCCCCTGGACCCTTCCAGCTCTCCCAGCATCTCCATCTCATCCCCCACAGACCATGGTGGCCTCTGCGGAGGAGAGGTGCCTCTCCCTCCCTTCCTCCCTCCCTCCCTCGCCAGCACTGGTATTAAATCAAAGGTTTATGAGAAAATGGAGGGGCCAGGGGAGATCCTAATCTGGTCACAGGCTGATTAACCCCGAGTTCAGGCTGAGGTCCTGATGCTCGGCTATAAATAGCTCTGCCTTCCCTTTCCCATCCTCCTGCCGGGCCTGCGTGCCTGGCCTTTTATGGTCAAAAAGGCAGATTTGGAGCCCGAGCGGCCCCCATCTCCCCCCATCTCCCTTGCTGGGGATGAGCCAAGGGGGCCCAGGGGGATGCTGCTCCTGCTCGCTGGGCTTTGCTGGGATGAATTATAAAGGCAAGAACAAAGGAGCAGGTTTGGGGGGCTGCGAGCAGGGGATGGGTGCGGAGGGGAGAGCGCAGCTGGTTTGTGGGGCCAGGGCCAGGGAGAAATCACCGTATTTGGTGTCCCTGCAGAACTGGGATCCTGCACACCCTGCTCTGCTGGGGGTGGCGTGGCATGGATGGCATGGATGGCTGGAGGAGCCCAGGGACAAACGAGGCCTCGGCCACCTCCCTGTTTGTCACCCCAGGGAAGGGCACTGACCCCACCGTCCCAGCCTGGCCAGCACTGTGCCCGGTTCTGCCATTCTGCTGTGGTGAGGGGCTGAGACCCTCCAGCCCCAGATGCTGGCTTGGGGGTGAGGAGCCTGCAGAAGGGGAGGAGCAACAGCACAGGGACTCGTGGCTGGAAGAAGCCACGGAAGCTACAGAAGAGCCAAAGGACACAGGAGCCTGGTCACTGCCATTCCCACGGCCTCAGCTCTTCCCCGCTGCTGCCAGCCCTCAGATCATCACCATGTCCCCATCCCCAGATGCTTGCCTGCCCCAGAGCTGCTCCCCATCCCCAGCCCCATGCCCTGGGAGGTGTTTTGGGGCACGGGGATGCCACGGGGGCCAGGGCTGGCCCTGGGGCATGCAGAGCGTGGGAGCCCAGCCCGGCACCAGCCTTCCCACTTTGTTTACACGTCACATTCCCGGCCTGCAGGAAGTGGTGCAGGGGTGAGGTCCCAGAGGGGACAGGCCAGCACGTCACCGGCCTCCAGCCCGCTCTGGGAAGGGCTGGTGGGAACCCAGAGAGCTCCCCGTGGATGCTGTTCCCAAGCAGTGCGGGGAGGCTGCTCCAGACCCTCCTCACTCCTGGGCTCTGCTCCTCACCCTTGCAGGGCTCCTGATGAGGACACACCTGGCATGCAGGAGCTCCCCAGAACTTGGAGCTGGAGCAGGCAGGGAGCTGCCTCCTCAGGCAGAGGCAGGGCCATGGTGAGCTCCTTAAGCTGTTACAGCTTTGGCTGCTTCTCTGAGTTCTGTCTCCTCATCTCTTGCAGGTTGTGATTCACATCCCCCCCACAGGCTCCCAGCTTTCCCAGCCCTGCTTGCTTGCCCAGCCATCTAAACAATGAAAGTCAATAAAATAAAATGCCCTAAATGGCTGAAGTTCCCAGCACTCAGGAGATGAGCTATGGAAAAAACAGGGAGCACAAATGTGGTGTAACAGGCATGGCTCCCCTGCAGAGCCTCTGGCAGGGATTGTGGGGCTGGAGGTGGGGAAGAATCAAAATGAAATTTAAAAAATAAGGTGGGAAAGGGAGAGGGAAAAAAACAAAAGTCAAATCTGCAGTGAAGGGTCCCAGTTAAGAAGGCCAAGCTGGGAGAGAGATACTGTCCTAAGTACCAGTGGCCACTGAGCTGGTCCCACAGTGAGACCAGGGTGACCTGCTGGCCACCATGGAGCACCTGCCCCACATGTGGCACATCAGACCCCACAGCCCCATTCCCAGGCCCCAGCTACTGCCACCCCCTGTGCATGGGGAGCTGCTCATCCCAGCAGAGTTCAGCCCAGGGAGAGGCAGTGCTGCCCATGGCCCTGTGCTGCCACCAAGGCAGGGGTGTCCCTGCAGAGAGGGGACACCTGCTCAGGGCAAAGACAACAGCACCAGCCAGCCCCCAGGGATCCTGCTGGCCCAGGGTGGAAGCCTCCAGCACATCCCAGTCCTGCCACCATACCCTGGCACTGTCACAGCCCATCCCAACACACCCAGGCAGGGCTGAGTGTCCTGAGACCCACTGGGGCAGGTGGCACTGGTGCCCTGCAGGGCTGGCAGAGCCCTGGGCAGTCCCCCAGGACCCCCTGCACCTCCATCCCTGCAGCTGCAGCACTGCACACAGGAGGTTTCAGTGACAGTAGGGCAGGGAAGATGCTGCTGCTCAGAAGCTGCTGCCTGGATGTGCCACCTGAAGCAGAGCCTGGGCAGGGTGACCACACGCACGTCTGTCACCTCCCCAGCGGACAGCCACGCACACTGTGCACCCAGTGGGGGCACAGGGCTGGCCCATGGGCCTGCCAGCCCTCCAGAGCCCCCCTGCCCACAGACAGCATGGCCATCCCCAGCTTGTCCACCAGCACAAGGCAGTTTCAGCCCTCACCTCACCCAGCAGCTGCAGCCCAGGCCCTGGCTCTGCAGGGAGTTTGTCTCCAGCCCCTGCCCCTTGTCTCCATGACCATGCCAGCGTCCATCCCTGCCCTAAGCCAGAGAGATGGGGCACCCTAAGGGCTGGGGGAGCACCAGCATCTCCCAGCCAGTGACCTCTTTGGTGGCTACTACAGGAGGAGGAGGAGACCTTACTCCCCTGTGCCCTCCCAGTGCCCGGCTGGCAGTGCTGCTGGTGGGCACACACTGCCCAGGTCCCCCAGCATCCCCAGAGCGGGCAGGCAGCACATTCCCACCACCCAGGCATGGAGACAGGGCTGAGATGAGCCCTGTGAGCACACACAGCCCCCAGCAGGCAAAGGGGTTTGGGATTCAGGAGCAGTGAGCACCCCCAGCACCCAGCGGCCTTCAGCCACAGGATGTGAGCTGAGCTTCACCCGCCCCGGCCGGAGCCCTCCCCAGCCCAGGATCTGCTCCCATCGCCTCCTCTGTGCTCCCAGCCAAGGTCAGCACACGGTGAAACAGCCCCGGAGCTCAGATTTCAGCCTCATTGCTGAGCTGTCGCTGCCTCTGCCCCGCACAGGCTCAGGTGCCGGGGCTGCCCTGGGGACAGCCGGGTCCCCAGCCTGGCACAGCCCCTCGCTGCCCCTGTCCTGTCTGTGCCACACCACTGCCAGCACCCTGCCAGGGCATGGCACAGCACCCGCCACGGCCAGAGCTGTCACTGACCAGGGACAGCGGTGCCACATCTGGAGCTGTCACTGACCTGGGGACAGCAGTGCCACAGCCAGAACTGCCACTGACCAGGGGACAGCAGTGCCACATCTGGAGCTGTCACTGACCAGGGGACAGCGGTGCCACATCTGGAGCTGTCACTGACCAGGGACAGCAGTGCCACAGCCAGAACTGTCACTGACCAGGGACAGCAGTGTCCCATCTGGAGCTGTCACCGGCCAGGGGAGAGCAGTGTCACATCTGGAGCTGTCACTGACCCGGGGACAGCGGTGTCACGTCTGGAGCTGTCACTGACCAGGGGACAGCAGTGCCACATCTGGAGCTGTCACTGACCCGGGGACAGCGGTGTCACGTCTGGAGCTGTCACTGACCAGGGACAGCAGTGTCACGTCTGGAGCTGTCACTGACCAGGGACAGCAGTGCCACGTCTGGAGCTGTCACTGACCAGGGGACAGCGGTGCCACAGTCAGAACTGTCACTGACCAGGGACAGCAGTGCCACATCTGGAGCTGTCACTGACCAGGGGACAGCAGAGCCGTGAGCTGAGGGAGAAACTCATCCCAGCCCTGCTGTCCAGGAGCCACAGCAGGCTGATCCAGCAGGCACAGGGCACTGGCTGTTCCCACTTAGCCCCAGGAGAGGAGCAGGATGCTGGGGATGAGCAGAGGCAGGTTACCCGGGCGCTGCGGAGGAACAAGCCTCGGAAAAGCCTGAGCAGGAACAAGGGTAGTTCTTGGACAGAAGAGGAGACCAAGAGGAATAAAAGGGCCTTTAATCATCTGCAGATTCTCACTTGACAAGTGTGGAGGGAAATGCCATTCTATCCAGCAGCCACCCAGAGCTGCAGCCAGTCTAGACACAGCCTTTCCCCAATTCCTGCTGATAACTGCTTGGGAAATCTTTGGCAGAGGTGTCTGCCTGTGTTTGTTGGAAGCTGACTTCTCTCCCACCAGCTGGTGGTGGGGAGGCAATTCCATTGTCCCTTGGAGGGCTCCCTGGATGGTGCACGGGCTGGGCACAGGCAGGATAGTGCCAGGGACACTGCCACTGGGATGGGGACACAGCTCATGTCCCACCAGTGGCTCCCCAACCCCATGTGCAGCATCCCAGTGCCAGGATGCTGCAACTTCCCCAGGAGCAGCCAGCAACAGTGGGAAGCTCCTGAGGAGCAGCAGAGTGGGCACAGACTGGGACCATGGTGGCCACGGGTGCCCTGACAGGCACTGTCACTGTCACTGTCCCACTGCAGAGGGACACAGAGCCCATACAGAACCTGTACCCCCAGGGATGGCACCGTGCTCTGGCTGGACCCCCTGTCCTTGTGCTGGACCTGAATAACACCTGCCCTGTGTTGTCCCTGCAGAGGAAGGAGGCAGGAGGACATGGCACCTTGCTGCCACCGGGCAGTGTCCCCAGGTGACCCGCTGGGAGGGGACAGCCACTGCCGGTGCCTCGGGAGCAGAGCAAGAGCACAGAGCCGGCCATAAACCCCACAAAGGCAGCCCTGAGGGAGGAGGCAGCACCCGGGGAGCCTCTGCAAGGCCATCAGCCCTGCTGGCCATCACCTGCTGCCCTCCCCTGCAGCCAGGACAGGGCTCAGCTGCTGACCCCACAGGGTCACACACTCTGCAGCCACCACTGCAGCTCCGGGGCTTTGAGGATGCAGCCACCACTCCCCAGGAGAGCGATGGGGCCGGGGGCTGCCCCGGGCTGGGATAATGCCCGCGGGGCCGGCTGGGGCCATTCCCGGAGGATACAGAGAGGCAGGGCACACTGGGTGACCCCGGATCCCAAAAGCCGCGGGCAGCAGGATGCTCCCAGCCGGTGTGAGCGGGCTGGGAACGGCGGCTCCAGCACCCTGCGAGCCTCGGGCACTGAGCCCCGGCCCCATTCCCTCCCCAGCTCCGTTTCCCTAAAGTGGCAGCAGCACAGGCGGCCGGAGGAGCCAAGCAGGGGTTCCCTGTCCCCGCTGTGTGAGGAGCCCACCCGCCCGGGCTCACCTCCGGCTTCCCGGTCCTTCCACCCCAAAACATCCACCGAGCAGAAAGCAATTCCTCCCCCGTCCCCACATCTGAAAAGCCGGGCGAGCCCCACCGAGGAGCCCAGCAGCAGGACGGAGCTACAGGGACAAGATTTTGGGGAACCCCTTTGCCCAGGATCCCCTAACCCTGAGGAGGCTTCGGCCACTCCTTGCCAGCTCCATGCCCGGCACATTTCCCTGCTGGTGTCTGTGTTCCACTCACCTCCCGGGGCACAACCCCACCGCTGCCGGGCTGAGCATCCCGGGCTGGGCTGCCAGAAGGGCGATGCCGGAGTTGTGTTTCCCGCTGCTGGCGCGGACAGCGGAGCTCCCACATCGCCAGGGAACCCCAGCACCACGCTCCCCATCCCGCTGACCCCCACACACCCATCCGTGCCCCCTCCCGCTGCCTCCATCCGCGCCCCCCGTACCTGCGAGCGCCCCGGGGCACCGCGGGGACACGGCCACGTGCCCGCCGCCTCCTCCCGCCGCACCGCAACCCGCCACTGCCACCCCGGCCAGGCCTTTTTGAAGCGGGCCGGCATGTGGAGCCCTGGCTGCAAAACTTCCTCGCGGGCTGCCGAGAAGCTGGAAAAAAACCTTTTTCTTTTTACCTTATATGAGCTGGCGGGGGAGGCCAGGCCGCGGCGGGCAGCGCTGTCAGGGCCGCCGCGGGGAGCCATTGGCTGGGGGGGCGTCACGTGGGGCCCGCGCCGCCACCGCCGCCGCGAGGCCCAGTGTTGCTTTTACCCCCTAAGGAAGGGCCGCTTGACAATTTTCATATTTCTTCTAAATTTGGAGATTTCAGACAATGCTGGGAGGCTTGGCTCGGCCTGCCAGAGGCCCATGTGGAAGTCATTAAGGCGGAGAGGGGGAGCGGAGGGAAGGAGGGTTGGGGGAAGCGAAGGGGGGAGGAGAGCGGCCGGGGCTGCCAGCGACGCGCCTGGGAACCGGGGCCATCCCGGCCGGAGAAAGTTGTTTGGAATAACTCGCTTCCTCCCGGCATCGTGCATGGAAGGGGGACACACATCCCACGGCCCGTGGGGAGGGGGTCCGGCGGGGCTGGATGGCCGCGGGGAGCCGGGGCGGTGCCCGCCAGCCAAGGAAGGGGACCGGCTGGAGGGGTCCCGTGACTCCCATGGCTTTGAAAAGCTCCATCTGGCCTAGGAAAAAAAAAAAAAAAGGAAAAAAAAAAAAAAGGCGTTGCAGCAGCCCTGGGGCTCTGCTGGGAGCCCGGGGTGAGGGACATGTCCCCAGGGCTGGGACCCCCGTGGGGTGCAGGGCTGGCGGTGCCTGGGCCTTTCCCGGGTTCCAGGGGCACGGGCAGCCTGTGTGGGAGCTCCGGCCCCGGGTGGGCCAGGTTCGGCCTCCAGCCGGCACCGGGGCCCCCGCAGGGAGCAGCAGCTGGGGTGGGGAGCAGCCGGCACCGAGCGCCTTCATCCTCTGCTCCGTCAGCTCCCGGCGCGGCGAGGAAGGAGTTTGTCCCTGCTCCGGACACCGCTGCTCTGCCCGGTGACACAGGGCTGTGCTGGGCAGGGAATCCAGCACGGAGCTCAGCTCTGGAGCAGCAGGAATGGCCTCTGCAGCATGAAATAACTGAGGGAGAGCCAGGGAGCACGGGGAGACACGGCCAGCTTCAACTCTGGCGCTCCAAGGTGGTGACATTCCCTGAGGGGAGCACAGAGATGGGTTCTGGGCTCTCACGTCCAGCAGAGGGTCCTGCCTTGTGGGAAGGAGGCTGAACCTGAGCCATGCACGGGCACAGCGGTTGCTGTAACCTCGGTGGGGACAAATGTGGAGAGAGAGTCTGGCAGGGCAGGACTTCCACCTGAAACACACCCCAGAGAGGGCTCCTGCCATCCTCAGACCCCCGAGCCTGTTGGGACAGCCCCAAAGCCAGGGCCAAGGCCTCTCTGCCATCGTGCCAGGCTTTGCACAGGGATGGTGTGGAGTGCTTGGCATCCCTGAGGCTGCCCCTGGACTTAGGCACCACCTCAGCACAAGAGCCACCACTGCAGGAGCTGAACATCCCCTCAGCACTTCTGTGTGTGTCCCAGGGTTATCCCTCACCCTGGAGGGAGCTGCCCTGCCAGCTGCAGGGAAGAAGAAGCAGGGACCCAGCCTGTGCTGGATGAGGCACCAGGAAGCTGCCCAGCCCCTGCCAGGAGAGCAAGGATGGGAGCAGCAGTGCCAGCAGCATGCCCAGACCTGGCAGGGAGAGGCAGCTGGTGGCCTCTGAGGAGCCAGAGCCACCAGCGAGGTACCTGGCCAGGAAAATGAAGCACTTCCCGGGGGCTGCTTGGGGAAAAAAACCCGATCCTTTTTGGAATTCCTGCACACACAGAGATGGAGTGGCCGCTGGCAGCACAAGCCTTGGTTTTGCCAGGCCCCAGGAGCAGCCAGCTCCCCGCAGGTCTGCCCGCTGTCACCAGGGCAGAGATGAGCCCAGGCTCACTGAGCTGCCATGGGAAATGCACCGAGCACAGCCCACAGCAGGACACCCCCTGTCCCTGCTGCAGACGACCTTGGTGCATGGCACTGAGCTGGGACAGCACTTGTGGGATGTCCCCAGGACACGCTGGGGCTCTCCCTGGGCACAGACCCTCCCTCACTGCTTCCAATCCCCAAACCCCTCGCTGTCCCCAATTTAATCCCCATCCCATGCCCTGGGAGCCAGCAGGGAGATCTCCCAGCCCTCTCACTCCCCTCTCCCGCTGCTCTCGGGGGCCTGGCTTTGAGTGAGGCACAACCGAGGGCTGCCATTAAACAAACACTATAATTAGAAACCAGGTTCCCTAAATGAAGTGAAAAATGTAACGTTAGCCTCTGTTTGTTCGCTGGATGCTGCGCTCTTGTTCCATGACCCAGAGGGGTCGTGCCCTGTGGTTTCTGAGAAGCCTTAATAAGGTAATGTTTAGGAGGTTACTATCTTTACAGCTCTTGTCTTATTACAACTCCATAAGAAAAACATTTGGGGCAAAGCAGGATTCCTTGGCGCGGGTTTGTTTTTGTTACTCCTTCGCTAAGATGCTGCCCAGCCATCCTTCCTCACCACAGATTCGGTTTCAGTATCTCCACAGAAGTGACATTTTTTCCCACCTCCCGGTGACCTCCAGCCTCTCTGGCTGGCTGTGAGGGCAGGGGTTAAGGGCACAGTTTAGTGCCACTGTGGTGGTGGCAGCTCTGTCCCAGGCAGGTGGGGTGCTGGCTGCACACGGGGTGATGCCGCAGGGCATGGAAAGGGAGCCCCTGGGCTGCTCCCACCTTCCCAAGAGCCTGGGACGTGGCAAGAGAAACCATTCCGCTACAAGCCCTGTTAACACCCAAACACACCAAATTTAGAACTTTTTCACCCGCTGCCCCGCAGCAGAGGGGGCTGCTGGAGGGCAGGAGGGCATTTCTCAGCCCGTGTTTTATTACAGCCCCTGCCTCCCTCACCCCCTTGCAGGGCCAGGACAGTGATTAATGGGCAAGCTGGGCTGGAGCAGCTCTGAAGGTGACCTTCAGGACCGGCCAGTGCTGCCCTGTAAATCCCTTCCCTCCCTGGGCTGCAGCGCACAGGAGCAGGGCAGGAGATGGTCTGCTCTGACTTCAAGCCACCAGTTCCCACCTGGTGGTGATTCCCCAGCAGTTTGGGGGTCCCTGCATGGGATCCCTTGCCCAGGGACACGGAGAGAAGTTTGGTTTGATCACAACCCTCCAGGACAGACGTCAGTGCCACTGCTGAGCTTTCCATTTACCTCCGCCCTTAGCCTTGCCCTGGGAACTGGGAACTTGGACTCCTGCCCACAAGAAAAAGCCACCAAAGCCCTTCAAATAAGAGGCTTTCTCCTCACAGACTCAGAGGGCCCTGCTGCCCTGGCAGCACGTCCCTGGGAGCATCCTCCAGCCCCCTGACCCTGCAGGGAAGGTGGTGGGGATGGCTCCAGGCTGCTCCCCGTGTCCCACATGGGGCTGAAGGTCCAGCCCTTCCCGCAGCCAGGAGCAGAGGGAGCCCTGGCAGGACAGCCTCACCTCTGCAATCCAGCCCAAAATGAAACCACCCCTCCAAAGCGTTCAGGGGTTGGTGTCCAACCGCCCGAGGCTGCAGGGGGAAGGAAAACTGAATTAATTGGAAAGTCAGCATTGCTCACCCGTGCTCTGTGCTGGTGGGCAGGGGGGGCACAGCCAGGACAGGCTGAGACCAGAGCTGGAAAAAGTCAGAGGGCAAAAGCAGGGCTCACACAGAGAGCAGGGCGTGGGGCCAGGCAGGATGAGGGGATTCATGGCCACATAGTGCCTCAGTGCTCCCTGCAGCCTCCCAGCCTGGAGGAGACCATGGTTCTGTCCCACTCTGTCCTATGGGGACCTGAGACTGCCCCGCACGGAGCTCCCAGAGGGACCAGGCTCTGTCCCTCTGTGCACTCACAGCGGCCCCTCCAGCGCTCCCCCAGCGCCACCATCGCGGACCAGACACGGGCACCAGGGCAGGGAGGCCCCGGGGCAGCCACCGAGCCCGCAGCAGGGACGGAAGGAAGCGGCTGTTTCCAGCCCGGGGAGCGGCAGAGCAGGCTTTTTCCATCAGGTGCTCTGTCTCCAGCAGCAGGAGGCAAAAGAAAACAAAAGGCACGAGAGGAGCGGGACAGGAGGAACCTGCGCGTCTGGATCGTGTAAGCAGCGACGTGCTGTAAACGCCGGGCCGGGTGATGGATGTGCCGGAGGGGCCGCGCAGGATGTGCCGGACGCGCATCTTCCCCCGCCCCGCCCGCTCGGCGCTGCCGGCAGCCGCTGGCCCGACGCCTCCCGTCCCCCCCGAGCTGCCTGTCCCGGGTGTTGCTGTCCCCACCCCGAGCCTCCTGTCCCGGGTGCTGCTGTCCCCCTCTGGAGCCTCTTGTCCCGGGTGTTGCTGTCCCCCCCGAGCCTCCTGTCCCGGGTGCTGCTGTCCCCCTCTGGAGCCTCTTGTCCCGGGTGTTGCTGTCCCCCCCGAGCCTCCTGTCCCGGGTGCTGCTGTCCCCCTCTGGAGCCTCTTGTCCCGGGTGTTGCTGTCCCCCCCCGGAGCCTCCTGTCCCGGGTGCTGCTGAGCCTCCTGTCCCGGGTGTTGCTGTCCCCCCCGAGCCTCCTGTCCCGGGTGTTGCTGTCCCCACCCCGAGCCTCCTGTCCCGGGTGCTGCTGTCCCCCTCTGGAGCCTCCTATCCCGGGTGTTGCTGTCCCCGTCCAGAGCCTCCTCTCCCGGGTGCTGCTGTCCGTCCCCCCCGAGCCTCCTGTCCCGGGTACTGCTGTCCCCCCCGAGCCTCCTGTCCCGGGTGCTGCTGTCCGTCCCCCCCGAGCCTCCTGTCCCGGGTGCTGCTGTCCCCCTCTGGAGCCTCTTGTCCCGGGTGTTGCTGTCCCCCCCGAGCCTCTTGTCCCGGGTGCTGCTGTCCCCTTCCGGAGCCTCCTCTCCCGGGTACTGCTGTCCCCCCCCGAGCCTCCTGTCCCGGGTGCTGCTGTCCCCCCCCGGAGCCTCCTGTCCCGGGTGCTGCTGTCCCCGCAGCCCCAGAGGAGAGCCCGGCTCAGCGCTGCCTCCCGACGCCCAAATCTGGCTGTTACGGGATCCAAAGGGTGTGATTTCCAGCCAGCCCGGAGCATCGCCCGGCTCCCCGCCCGGAGAGGCAGAAGGGCCGCCGGGAGAGCTGGATTAGGGCTGTATAAATAATATTGTGCAGTGATGCAGAGCCCGGGCCAGCGAGACCTCGGGCTGCCAGCGTGGTCACCCCTCCTGCCCGCCGCACCCTGGCACCACCACAGTGGGGCAATGCCCCTTCCCTCCCTCTGGAAAACATCATCCTGCCAGGATGAGGGCTTTTGGGACAATGGGGGCACAGAAGAGGACGGGTCCTTGTCGCACAACAGCTGCTGCGGGGAGAGCACCCATCCAGCTGGATGCCAGCAGTAAATTCCTGGCTGCCCTGTCCAGCCGTGCCGTGTCTCTGTGTTTATGCAATGGCAGGAGCCGGCAGAATTAAGCACTTTTTGTTTTTCCCTTTTTTGAGAATGGGAAGTTTTAATTCCCACCAAACAATGTTCTTTTTTCCAGCAAGCTTAAAATAAGCCTTTTTGGCTCGGGCGTCTCTGGACTCTGGAGTCTCTGGAGCCGTTGTGCAAATAAGGATGTGAGCTCCGTGCTCTGGCTGGGCCAGCACCACCTGCCAGGGGGGTTTTGGGGGGACATGGGAGGCCCCCAGGCCTGACCCTCCTCCCACTGCAGCACAGGGCTGGCTTTGGCCAGGACAGCTCGCTGGAGCTTTCCTTTGATGAGTGGAAAATGTTGCTCACACAGAGATAGGGATGAGGCCGTGCTGGAGCCTCCTGCCAGACCCGCCTGTCTGGCCCCGGGCTGGGTGTGTGCTCAGGTGTGCTGGGGCCTCACAAAGCCCTTGAGGAGCTGGGTTCTGGGGCAGCCTGGTGCCCAGAGAAGTGGCCATGCCCTGCAGAGTGGCACCAACAGTCGTGCTGCCCATTGCCCGCTGCAGATGGAAGGGACTGCAGATCCCACAGCAGCAGTTCCCACCCCTGCAGGGACATCCCTGCTTGTGGGAAACTGCACAAAGCCATTTTCTGCCAGCCTGGAACTGAGGCCTGACTTCTCCCCATTCCCTTACCTGCAGTGGTGATCCCTGCCCAGCACATCCCTGCTGCCCAGCACAGGCATGGCCTGACACGGGTGTCCTGTATCTCTTGAGCTGGGATGGGTTCCATGAGGGTAATCTGGCAGATTTGGTTTACTCAGGGCAGGTGGAGCTGATCTTCACAGCCCCTCCTGCCCCGTTTGGATCCCTGTTCCCCATCTCCAGACCCCGCTCTCCACCCAAATTTCCCACAGCAGTGTGGCAGAGTGGTGGCAGCAGCAGCGATGAGCACGTACAAAACCCGAGAGCACCTCTCCTGCCCCCTCCGGGTAACCCAGAGGGGTTTCCAACCCCAGCTCCCTCAGGGATGAGCCCTCCTGTCCCAGCCTGGAGGCAGAGCTGGCCTGTCCCAGCCTCCCCATCCCAGCCCCTTCCCTCGGGCCAGGCCGGTGGGGAAAAGCCTCCCGCGCCCGCCCCCGCCTCCCCCAGCTTATCAAATTTGGCCATGTTCTGAAAAGGCCTGGTTTCCTTTTCACCAAAAAAGATCAAAACCGGGTAATTGGCTGCCGGCACAGATGCCTCTGCGCCTCTCTCATGTGTAAACAGCATTGCCGAGCGCTGACACAACGCAGGCGGCCGCGGCACACGCAGGCGCCCCGGGCTGCCACCGGCCCTGCTGGGGGTGCCAGAACAAGGCCAGTGAAGTCGCTGGGTGCAGGCAGGGGTTGGCTCAGCACCCCAAAAAATGCTGGTGACCAAAGGCCGGGTGCTGCCATGGACCTGGAGCACAGGCACAGGTGGTTGCGGGGCTCCTCTGGCCGGTCCTGAGGTGACAAACGGGGCGCTCTGTGCTCAGATCTCAGCCAAGGGGACAGCGAAGCCTCTGAAACGCTGCGCTGGGGCTGTCCCTGGGGGTGGTAAGGTGGGCTGGGAGCAGCCAGGCTGTTCCCTGCTGCATCCCAGGGCTGGCAGGAGGAGGGGGACAGCGTGAGCTGGGGGTGCAGAGAGCTTTACCCTGTTTATAGGGTTTTCTAGAGGCCCAGTTCACGGACTGGGAAAAGGAGGTGGAAATTCGGAAATTTCCCTCCGCCCTACAAAGCTCAAGGGCCTTCAAGTCCCTGGGGATGCGCGGTGGGGCGGGAGGAGCAGGGAAACAACATCCAGTGCTGCCAGCAAAGGAGCAGGGCAGAGCCTGCTGCCCGGGGAACAGCGCCGGGCATCCGCCTGCGGCTGGGGCTGGAGGGAGGAGAGAGGGATGCACGGAGGGGCGGGGGGAGGCAGGGAGGGATGGAGGGCGGGATGGAGGGGCGGAGGGATGCACGGAGGGATGGAGAGGAGGAGGGATGCAGACGGGAAGGACGGAGGGCTGGGAGAAGTTGGGTGGCGGACAGCACCATCGCGTGGCACTTGACCGCAGGGACAGCGACAGCCTCGAGCAGGGGTGTGACGCCAGCCCCTGTCCTCCGGGCGGGGAATTACAGCCAGCACCCCCGTGCCTCAGTTTCCCCCACCGCAGCACCCTGCAGCGCGGTGCCTGGCCCCGGAGAGCCAGAGCAGCACCCACCGACACCCAGCGCCCCACAGACCCACGGGCAGCTGTGGGCACAGCTGCTGTGTCCCTGTGGCAGGAGCTGGAGGACAGCAGAAGGGGAGGGGTTGGGGACAGACAGACCAGGGGTGCAGGGAGTGATGGGTGCCATCATCTCACTTCTGGGCAGAAGGGTCTGGGGGCTCCTGGGGACAGCAGAGCTGCTGGTGGTGGTGGCACACAGGTGACAGTGGGCCCTCAGCCCCAGGTTACCTGCTCACCTTGCAGGACACAGCCACCCCTGCGCCTCCTGTGAGCCCCTGCTCCGCCAGCACAGCAGCCGCGTCCCTCCTGGCCCTGTCAGGGCTGTGACCATGCTGGTGACACCAACAGAGCCCAAACCCCCTCCCTAGAGCGTGTTATTGCCAAGAGAGCCCCTCAGAACTGCCCGGTCCAGAGGGGACCCGCCACTGACCGCAGTCGCCACTGCCAGCGGAGCCAGCGCCCGGGGCGGCGACGGGTGGCCGAGTCCCAGACCACGCTGGCCCCCTGCCCTGTCTGCTCCGAGGCTCCCTGGCACCTTGGGGACCGGACACACCTCTGGCGGGGCACAGCCGGGGGCTGGGGCTTTCCCTTTTTAGCTGCCCGGCTCACAGGGACCGGCCACACGGCAGGACAGCGGCCGGCACCCCTCGGTGGCCATGGAGAGGGCTCCAAACCTGGTAGGTGCCTCCCCGGCAGCTCAGGGCTTGCTCCTCGTTTTCCTTCTCCATTAGAAGTATTTGCATGCTTGTTTACCCGGGGTTGTTTGCTTTGGAGGTGCCTGCTGTGGCCTGCCAGGGTGGGTGCTCCCACGCCCGGCAGGGTGAGGGTGCAGCAGCCTGGGAGAGCAGAGCCACGCCAGCCCGGCCGGACAGCCCGGCACCGGACAGGGAGAAGAGCCCTGGCCGAGCCCTCCCTGCCCCAGGGCACTGCACACCCACGGACAGGGTCTGGGGCTGCCTGGGCCACTGCAGGGACACAAATAGCAGGGAGCAGGACTACAGAAAGCAACTTTGTTCCCTGCCGGGCAGCCTGCCGGGTGGCAGCGCAGGGCTGCTCGGGCCGGCGAGGCCAGAGGGAGAAGGGAAGGAAAAAAGCATCTTTTCTCTCTCACCGTCCTCAGAGCACAGAGGGAGGGAGAGGATAAAGATCCCATTCTTGACTGTCTCATCTCTGTAAAGGCTCCTTTTAAAGCAGAGGCTGCCCAGGTACAGCCTGAGCTGGGTCCCTCCTGGCACGCAGCTGCCTCAGGGTGGGCAGGGAGGGGACCGGGCACAGCTCGGGCAGCACAGGCAGCACTTTGGGCAACACAGATTGCCAGCTGCAAGCAGGGTGAGGGGCAGCCACACACATCAGCTCATCGTGTGCCCACCATCTCTGCAAACTGCCCTCAGGTGTTCCTCACCCACAGGCCAGCACAGCCTTTGGGCATTGAATGTGTCACCTAAAAGTCAGTGTAGTCCTGCCATCACCTGGTGACCCCAGGGAGAGTGGCAGTCCATGGCAGCCCTGCAGCCCAAGCAGCCACTCACCATCCTCCTTCTTCCTCAGCTTCTCCTCTGCATCTTCACCTTCGCCATGGTCCTGGTTCCCGAAGCCAAGGACCAGAGCAAGGCAGCCAAGGGCAGGAGAAGGGGCCTGGCACGGGCACCAACAGCCCCCCCTGCCCTGGCCTGGGCCCCGGAGGAGCCCTACAGCAGCATGGCCGAGTACGAGCACAGCATCCAGGACATGGTGCGCCAGCTGAGGAACGGCTCCGAGCCCGGGGACACCAAGTGCCAGGTGAACCTGAGGCTCTGGAGGTCCAACCGCAGGAGCCTGTCCCCCTGGGCCTACAGGTGAGCTTGGGGCAGGGACCTCGGGGACAGGCAGGGTGGCTCTGTGCCAGCACAGCGGCCGTGCTGGCTGCTGGAGACTGTGGCAGGATTGCAGAACCCATTTCACCCCGGCTACCCGCTGCCCCCCATCACCATCTCTCCAGCCCTGTCCTGCTCTCCTTCTGCTCCAGGATAAACCACGATGCCACACGGATCCCAGCAGACATCCCCGAGGCCCGGTGCCTCTGCACTGGCTGCATCAACCCCTTCACCATGCAGGAGGACCGCACCATGGCCAGCATTCCCATCTACAGCCGCCTGCCCGTGCGCCGCCTGCTCTGCCCCGGCCCGGCCCAGGACAGGCCCTCGGGCAGGAAGAAGTGCCACAAGAAGTACCAGATGGTGATGGAGACCATCGCTGTGGGCTGCACCTGCATCTTCTGAGGCGGCAAAGCCACCCCCCTGCAGCTCCCCGTGGGCAGCTAACCCCCTGGCTCTTGCTTCCCGAGCTTGCCCAGCCCGCTGGGAGAGGCCACCTGGCTGGGCAACAGGGCGTGGGGAGGTCCCTGTGCAAGAGCTCCTCAAAATTCCCCTGCAGGCTCCATCAGGCTCAGTCCCAGCAGCCGCTTTGGGGACGCCCAGGGCAGAGGCAGCCCCTGCGAGTCACCCAGCCCCAAACACTGCCTGCACCTGCCTGCAGGGAGGAGCTCACCTGGGGGCTGGGGGCACAGGGAGGGAGCTGCCCATGGTGCCTCTGGCTGGGCAGGATCAGGATCAGGATCAGGATCAGGATCAGGATCAGGATGGGGATCGGGATCAGGATCAGGATCAGGATCAGGATCAGGATCAGGATCAGGATCAGGATCGGGACCAGGATCAGGATCAGGATCAGGATCAGGATCAGGCCTCCTCCCTTCCCAAAGCCCCACTTCCCTTTGTTGCCTCCATGGCAGCAACAGCTCCAGCAACACCCTGCCCTCCCGTCCTCCCCAGTCCTCCCACAAGTTCCTCTGCGCCAGGCTGGGCAATCCAAGGATCAGGGCGAGCTGCTGGTGGTTTGGGCAGCTTCTGAGGTCTCAATAAAGTGCATTGCTGGCCCTGGTCTGAGCTGCCCCTGCCTTGGCCCCTCACGCTGCCCCTCTGCCCTGCCCAGCTTCTCCCACTGAGGCTCTCCTGCCCTCACGACGAGCCTGGACACCCCCAGAAGCACAGAGCACCTGGCAGCACCCGTGACAGCCCTCGCTGCATCTCTGGGGCACAGGAGCAGGGTGAGGCTCCAGGCATGGGAGAGGCTGTGGCATCTCCAGCCCTACCTCAGAGTTTCCCAAGGGCAAAGCCAGGAAGGCAGGAGAGACTGACAGGAGCTGGGAAGCTCGGGGGGACCCATCCGCTGCCAATGCCAGCCAACCTCGCCCCTGCAAGCCCCCCAAGATCCCTCCCAAACACAGTGACCCTTCTTCAGGAGAAGGCTCCCTTCCAGTGGAGCCTGGGGTGAGGGAACAGGGAAACTGAGGCACACAGCACAGACACAGCAACACTGGGCAGGAACTGTATTCCTGAAGGCCTTCAAGTCACCGGGACACAGCCCGTCCCTTGTCCCCCAAGCCCCCCTGGCCTCCCCAAGGCAATAAATACTCCCCAGGCTAGCACACGCCAAAGCTCCTGGCCCACCACCCCTCACGGGCGTCACAGCTCCGTCTTCACCTTGTGCATCAAGTCCTTCTGGTCGATCTTCTCCAGGTCCTGATGCCAGCGGTTGTAGGCCAGCAGGGCCACGTTTTTGGCCGCCACGGCCACCATCTCCATGGAGCTGGCCAGCCACTCCACGCCGCTGAGGTAGAAGAGGCTCTCGTGGAGCACGACGGGCGGCAGGGCCCTGGCGGCGTCGTAGCGGGGGTAGCTCGGCCACTCGGTCACCTGCACCGAGTAGTAGGACCTGAAGAGGGTCTTCAGCTGGGGCTTGTCCAGCGGCTGCTGGGACAGCACGCGCCACACCGCCGCCTCCTGCGGCTGCTTGCGCCGGAACGCCGCCGAGATGTTGACGGGGCAGATGTTGTCCATGGCGTGGAAGAAGAGGTCGGGGGTGTCGGTGGTGAGGATGCTGGTGAAAGGGAACAGCTTGGGGTCGGGGAAGCCGAAGTAGGAGGAGTTGAGGTAGCCGTGCACCACGGAGGTGACGGAGGGCTGGAAGGCGCCGGGGAAGTCGGCGATGGGCGGGTCGAAGTTCTGGAAGGTGAAGTTGCTCCTGCCGGGCTGCAGCGGAGTCGTCACCACCACCAGGTCGTAGAAAGCCGAGCCCTGGCCCTCGGTGCTCTCGTAGTGGACCTGGTACAGGGCTCTCCCCTCTGAAAAGAGACAGGGGACAGTCAGGAGCAGCCCTGAGGCCCAGATGGTGCTGCCCTGACCCTCTTTTTTCCAACCTGACCTCCATCCCCTGGTTTTCCAGCACACACTGGTGCTAGACCGGAGCACCTGATGGTTATGGATGAGTTGCTGATGCCTTAGGGTGGCAGAAAGGCTTCATTGAGACTCTGGGAAAATGTTTCCAGAGAAGCCCAGCCTAGTGGGGGCAAAGGGGACTGGGGGAACATAGCCCACATCGCAGGCCCCAGATATTCTTCTGCTGTGGTGGAAGAGGGAATGAGCCTGCAACAAGGATGGAGCCACAGGAGAACCTGATGGACCTCAGGAGGGCGGGAGGGCAACCTCAGGGCTGAGGCTGGTGCTGCAGGGTCCCCACTGGATCAAAGGGAGAACAGACCCTCAGGCCCTCTCCCAAATGCCTCACCAGGACCAGGATGCCCTCCAGCCACACACACCACCAACCTCCCACCCTGGTGTACCCAGAGCCACACCCATGGCCAGGCTCACCCGAGCTGTGCAGGGAGATGCCTGTCACCCTGGCTGAGATGACATTGGCTTTGGTCAGCTTCAGCAGGCCCGAACACACCAGCTTATTCCCTCCTTCCACCGCCCAGGTGCTGCCCTGGGCTCCCGCCAGCGACATGGCCCCTGCAGAGAGGAAGACGAGGGTGGCTCCACAGCCTGGCCGCAGAGGGGACACTGAGGAGCGTCCCACGGCAAGAGGAGGTGGCCTCACCTGCGAAGGCGGGCACCAGCACGGACTGGCCGTAGCTGGAGCGCAGCACGGCGGCGATGACGTCGTCCACGAAGCGCTGGGTGACCCCCACCTCCAGCAGGGACTCGGCCACCGAGCGCTGGGTCATGTTCACAAAGGCCTCACCCCCCAGCGAGCGCAGCAGCTCCTCCAGGCTGGAGAAGGCGTAGCCGTGGGCCTGGTACTTGTAGATCCTGCAGGGGACAGGAGCAGGGGGCACCCGGTGATGCTCTGGTGCCAAGGAAACCCCCCCAGCCCCTCGGGCTCTCCTACCTCATGAACTTCTCCATCACCTCCTCCACCCACATCTGCAGGCGCAGGAAGCTGATGCCGTAGTGCCACCAGAGGCGGAAGAGGTTGAGCAGGTACCAGTCGGTCTCCTCCAGGACGAAGTGCTCCCCGCTGAAGATGGCGCTTTTCCCGGCCACCTCGCGCCGGTGCTTGAGGCCTGCGGGAGCAGAGGGACCCCGGGGCTGGCTGGCTCCTGGGAAAGGCCAGCCCTGGACACGGCCCAGCAGGGATATGTGGGCAAAGGTGCTCTTGGAGGAGCATCAGGAATGAGGAACCCCCCAGGCATGGGTTCCCAGCCACATCATGTTGGGGCATCTCATGGAGCTGCTGCTGCCTGCTGGGCCAGACTGGCAGGGGTTTGTGAACAACCCCCACCACAGATTCCACCACGTGATGGTGACCACCCTGTCCCTTTCTCTCTCCAGGGCACAACAGGGCAGGGGTGCACAGGCAGCAAGGGCATCACCACACACCTGTGGTGCCAAGGGGGACCGGCAGAAACCCTCCCCACTCCCCCCAGCACAGAGCCCGGGGCTGTCCCAGCCCTCCAGCTCAGCCAGGGAGGCCATGCAGGCGCTGGGACGCCCAGTCTCACCCAGGATCTTGACGAAGTCTTGCATGTGGAGGCTGAGGGCGTGGATGGAGGCTCCCCGGCTCTCATACTGCTGCTTGTTGACGGTGACGGTGGCCAGGCGCCCGCCCACGCCCGCCGCCTCGTACACGTCCAGCTGCACCTGCGGCCCGAAGTGCTGCTGCAGGAAGTACGCGGTGGCCGAGCCCCCCAGCCCGGCGCCCACCACGGCTGCGGGCGAGAGCGGCGAGAGGCCGGGTCAGCAGCGCCCCGGGGACGCGGGGGTCCCGCCGCTCCCCCGGCCGCGGTGGGGAAGCGCCAGCGCCGCCTGCGAGGGCGAGGATGCGCGGGGATGCGCGGGATGGGGATGCAGGGCTGCCGAGCCCCTCGGCCGCGCAGGGGTGCGGAACGCTCTGTGCCGGCCCCGGCGGGGCAGGGAAGCGGCCCGGAGCCTCCCTGGATGGCCCGGATGCCCACCCCATCCATCCCAAGCCCATCCCCTGCCATGCCATCTCCCGCGTACCGATGGAGCGCGGCGCGGCGCGGGCGGCGGGCGCGGCCGGGAGCGCGGCCAGGAGCGCGGCCAGGGCCGGCAGCAGCGGCAGCGGCAGCGGCAGCGCGGCGGGCGGCGGGGCCATGGCGCGGAGAGCGGGGCCGGCAGCGCCCGCCCCGGCCCGCCCCTCCCGCAGGCTCGGCCCCCGCGCCCCCCGCGCCCGCCCCGCCCCGAGCCCGGCACGGGCGGGGGAGGCGGCACCGGCTCCGGGCACCGCGGGGCGGGGAGCGGCGCGGAGGGGGCCCCGGGGAGCCTGACACGCTGCCAAGAGCCTCTGCGAGCGTCCATCCCCCTGCCCTCCGCTCCTCGCACGCATCCCGCAGCGAGGGCGCGGCCCCGGCAGCCCCGCGCTGCCGCTGCCGCCGTGCCGGGGCCGCTGTCGGAGCGCGATTGCCGTGCGCTCCGGGTGATGCTCCCTCGCAGGGCTCGGTGCCCGGCTGAGGGGAGCAGGCTGCGTCCTGCCTGCCTGATGCAGCAGCCAGGGCGTTTCAAGCTTTCGCTCGGACTTTTGTGCCCCGGGCAAAAACCAGGTGCCTGACAGCGAGAGGCTTCTGCCAAGGGCATCCCACGGGAGCCCGCTGCTGCTCGGATTACAAAGGATGGCAAAGGCTGAGTAAGAACTCTCGAACAGGCTGGACAGCCTGCTCCAGCCCAGGGCTGGCTCCTTACCAAGGGACAGGATTTTGTTTGAGAATCCATCACTTTGTCTCCGGGAAACTCAACACGAGCACAGGCCCCCTGCTTTCCCCAGCCAGGAGCCACTTCAGACTTCCTGCGTGGGGAGCACGTACAGCCCTGAGCCTCGAGTGTGAATATTTGGGGTGGGCACAGACAAAAATTTCCCTTGCTCAGCTCCCCCTCACAATGGGCAGGATCCCACTGTTGGATGGGGAGAGGACGATCCCAAGCAGCTCAAAACGCAGCACACAAATATCTCTGCAGCACGTCTCGGGTTTTATTTAACAAGCTCTTACTTAACCAGCCTGATTTCCTCAGGGCTGTGGGCGACGAGAAATCTGCTGTGCACACAGCAGGGCTCCCAGGCAGGTCAGCACTGCTCCCAATCCCGCCCTGCTTGCAGGAATTCTGGAATATCGCGCCATAAGCAAAATGCTCTGCCCCAAGCTCCGAGGCTTCTTCTGCACGTGGTGGTTTGAGAACTCCCAGCTCTCACTGTTGCTGCAGAGAAAAACCAGCAGAGCCAGAAATTGCAGCGGCAGGATTTCCTGGGCTGGGGTGCTCACACCAAACAATGCCCGTGCATTTTAGCAGGATGTGGAAAAGCCCCTATAATGGGCCAGCACGCCTGCAGCACTGCTTTGCCGGCAGATCTCTAGCACGGGAAATATTGATCTCACCCCCACAAAGGCGATTTGTAAATGGTCTTTTGCAAATGCTTTTGATTGCAGGGAGAAGTGCCCGGGGGCATCCAGAGCTCTGGGAGAACAAGGCCCACCCACAGGGCACCAAAAGGAGGAATGGAGGCCCAGCTATTTTTGCAGAGAATGAAATCTGTTACCAGCACACCCTTACAGAGAAAGCCTCGTGTTTTCTCCCACAAACGCCAGAATTTGCAGCCTGCCTGTGGGTACCAGAGTGTTAACCCACCCTGAACTGCACTGCTGCACAACCTGCTGGCTGCAGCACAGCACACACAGGGGCAAACAGGCAGCAGAGCCACGCAAAGATAAACCCAGATATCCAGATTTCAGCTGCTGGCAGAGCTCTGCTGAACCAACCACCACCAGAGGCGGGCAGAAAACATTTCTCTCCACGGTCATCCAGGAGCAGACACAGGAGAAGGTGTGGAAATAGCACGAGCTGACACACCTGGGCAGGTTATCAGTGCAGGAATCACTGACACCAACCCCGTGTGTGTGCATTTCTGGGAGTGCTCCTCAAGCATCGTTAATAAAATGTTCAGCCAAATGCTACTGTGGCCCTTTTCACAGACAGTGGGATCAGGAACAGCAAAGAAACCTTCCAATGTGCAGTCCCAGCTGGCTGGAGTTGGAATGAGCAGCAGCGTGGGGTAGAGAAAAAGGCAAGAGGAGTCACTGCAATTCTTCTGTTTTATTAGCAAGTGGGCAATATCTGGACATCTAAAGGAAATCAGCCCTTTCCAACATCAACTCAGATGTCGTTGTCAATTCCTTGCACAGCTCCCACACATCTGTGTCTTTCATACAGCCAGAACCTTTGAGTAAACAAAGAGCACAGAAACACACAAAAAAATACAATATATACATGTTTTCCCCCCACCTAAATGGCCTTAGGAGTTTTTGGAAATTAGCAACGCTTTGTTCGTTTGACTTTGCAATAAAATCAAAACACCTCGACTTTTAAAATAAAAAATACCACAATATTCACAATAGAAAACTTAAATACTTTTTTTTTTATATAATAATAATTAAAGGACTGCTAAGAGCTTTTGAGTGATCACAGCTCTTCCAACAGAAGCTCTGCTGCTGAAGCACTGGGAAGTTAAGGTTCACAAAGCAACATCCATTTCTATCTGCACTGCTCCTGGGCAGAGTTCAGATCTTGCCACACTCATGACGGTGCCACTGGAGACTTGTCCAGGTGTGGAAATGACTAAAAGGTACAAGACACTTCCTCTCCTCTGTTATTCCTGCCTTGTTAATGTATTTCTGTATTTCTTAAACAGTCACTGGATGAAGTGACTGCAGAGGGGCAGCTCACGGGTCAGTCCCCTCCCTGCAGGAGTTACAGGAACAGGGCAGAAAAGGCAGCAAGAACCAAGGAGAAATTCAACCCACCCTTCCACAATCCCATCCAGGACAGAAAAACATCATTAAGTGTGCTCGAAAGGCAAGAGAATCAAATTTTACCTGGGAAATCTGTATCAGGTTTGGTTATTTGATTTTCACTTCACCTTTCCAAGGAAGCAGAAACTGGGACAAACAACAGCTACAGGATTTATCTCTTTGGTAACATCTGCGAAAGGGTCTCTCAGCATTGGCTCCATTTCACAGGAATGATAAAACCTGACAGGATCCTGTAGGGTTTTCTAGGTTTCACTGGGAGAAGAGCTGGCCCCAAATTAAACAGGGCCTCTGTGAGGGTGGGAAGGACTGCACAGGAACTGGATCCCTCAGATTCCTGCTGCAGCCACACTGCAGTGCCTCAGTGAGAGCAGACCCCAGGCAGACAAGGTGAATAAATCATCTCTCAGTACAGACAGAAGGTCTGGAGTGCATTTTAGGGTATTTCCTTAAGGCAGAAGTGGGTGAATACTGGCTGAGGAGACAGGCAGAGTTGGCAAAGCCAAGCTGGACTGAGTGGCTGTAACATTTTTTTCACAGTCCAACAGCTCCCCGGGTGAGTTTAAAGAGGATTTGGATCCCATCACTGCTGGTCACACCCAGCTGCAGCCTCTCTGTGACAGAAAACTGTCTGTTGTGTGAAATGCCTGTGCTTCTGTTTGGTTCCTTACAACTGAAGTTTCACTTTCAAAGTCGGTTTCCAGCTCTCCCCTCATACTGCAAGACTCAGCTGATACAGCAGGGGCTGAAGAGGCAGCAGAGACCTACCTCACTGCTCCTTCCAGCTGAGGACATGGGTTCCTCACTTCTGAGGAAGAACAGCCAGGTTTGTAGTGCCACATTTCATATTTTAACCATTTTTCTCTGGAGAAACAGGGTACCCTGGTGACCTGCTCAGCACAGCAATGAACAGGGAGCCCTGTTTATCTCTGAAACTTCCCAAAACATCATAATAGCACAAGACACTGAACTGTCCATGAGCTAAAGCTCCCAGAAGTGCTGTTTCACTCAAATCTCCAGTACCTCCCTCAGAACCTACTGCACAGAGGCAAAACCCCACACTCCAAGAAAGATCCATTACAGACTCACACCATAGCTGCCACTAAAAAAGGTTGGATGGAGCAGGTTGGAAATGTGCAGATTCCTTCAGTTTCTGGGATGCCAACCCACTAACTGCACACAGCGCCCCCAGGGGAAAGACTGTCAGTATTAAAGGCTGTGACAATCTTAAGTCCACCACAAAAGGGTTTTTCAGCTGAAGCCTGCAAAGGAAAGGGAGAAGGATAAATTCCCTTCCAAACCAGGGATGGCATCCACTCTAAGTAAAGCAGTTTTGGAAGTCAATCTGTCAGGTTATGGAATCAATTCCAGAAAACAGAAAGGAAGGAATGAACAAATCAGTAAGAAACAACCTGGAAAGCAACCATTCCTGGTTTTGTGGCTTATCTGTCCTTCTGTCATTTGACTGCTTGCTGCTCTGCAAAGGGTTAAATTCTGATCCTCCTCAGTGACTGCATCCTTTCAGCTGAGATAAATGAACTCCCAGGCAATAGGGCCAGTGGGAAATACATATGTGCTGTGACAACAACATGCCTCCAACCAGGAGGACAGCTCGAGGTCAGCTTTCACTTCCTCAGCCTTCTGCTTCTCTTGCTTTCTTGTCACTGCTGCTAAAATTGGTTCAAGGGCACTTGAGACTTTGGAAAAGAGAAGATTTTTCTCCTTGCGTCAAAACCCAAAAGGTTTAATATTTACCAGGATCATTGAAAGTGGGACCAGAGTGTGCACTGGAAGTTGGTGTAATCTGAGGATCTCTACCAGAGAGCTGAGAAAATAGAACAGTCCAGATTCCCTGCTTAAGGGCACAGCTCCATTTTGCCAGCAGCTGCAACAAAGAGCACATAGTTTATCATGCTTGAAAGCTGCACAAATACCCACCAGGGAAGAGAAATTACTCTCCTCTAAAACATACATTTGGGCTGGAGATTAAGAGATGTGAGGACAGTTTTCTGGCTCCACCACAAATCACCATTCCCTGTTTTACCTTTGGGAGCAAAGAGTCAAGCTGGAATTTTACCTGAAGAAGGAATATTAACATTAGCCTGACCTAACAACTGAATTCTTTTTAAGCCCTCATCTCTATTCAACTCTAGTACGACAGAGATTCCATGAATTCCAGATTGTTTTCCTGAAGCAATGTAAGAAAAAGCTGCCCCTAAATGTCATTTCAAGTGATCATCTTCACCCCATCCGAGGGTTCTGGGGACAAGGGAAGATTATCAAATCCAGGTGATAATAATACTCATCCCTCTGGACTTTTCCCAGTGCTTTGCACATGAAAAGCCTCACCACATCCTTGTGAGGTAGGTCAGTATTATTACAGTCCCTTAATACAGCTGTGGAAAGTGAGGCAGGGAAGTTCCTTTCCAGGAGCGTCCCTCAGAGACGGAACAGAGAGACAAGAAGAGAATTTTCCTTTCTCTCCGTCTCTCCTCCCTTCCCCACACAAACCTTCACGGAGAAACAAGCAGAGAAAGCACAAATTTCTGACCAACAGCACGACTCCTCCATACCGCTGGAGGTAGGAGGAGTCCCAAGAGAAGGATCATTAAATACCCAAGTACCTCAGAACCGACGGCGCCGCCGCGACGCAAACCCAACTCAATAAATAAGTAACATTTACAGCTTGGGGACAGCTGTGAGCGTCCCCAAGCTCAGGAAGGTCCCAGGGAGGGGTGGGTGAAGCCACATCACTCCTGTGCCTCCACGGCCACGCCGACCAGCGCGTGCCTGATGGTGCGGCCGTGCAGTTTGTAGCCGTCCTGCGTGACCAGCGCCACGGTGCCCGGCGGCACGCCCTCGGCCGGCACGTGGCAGATGATCTCGTGGTCGTAGGGGTCGTACCTGCCCCCCACGGGGTTCATCTTCTGCAGGCCGTGCTTGGCAAAGATGCTCTGCAGCTTGGCCTCGATGAGGGAGAGGCCCTCGTAGATCTTCTTCAGGGTGGGGTTGGGGTCGCTGGGCGCGGCGTGGCCCGCGGCGCTCTCGGCCGTTTTCTCCAGGATGTCTGCTACCTCCACCAGGTCCCTGCAGAAACTCTGGATCCCTGCAGGAAGGAAACGAAGTGTAGCCCTGGTTCGTGCCCGTGATGTTTTGGTTTTTCTGAAACTCTTTCCCAAAAATTCCCTGTCGACAAGAGATGCGTTTTCCTAACTGTAACCTATGTTTAAATTCCTTTCCCTAGGAGGGACTTCTTCTTGATGTCCCTCTGAATTAACCAATGTGATTGAAGAAGTTTGTCTTTCTTCCACCCATTGGGTTTTCTCTGCAAAATAGCATAAAAAAAAAAAATTCCCAAAAGTAAACAAAGTCATTGTCAACCTTCTGAGTCAGAGTCTGTGTCGTTGTAAGCTTTAACAACGTCAGTGAAGGACCAGCTTACAGAACATCCAGAGCTCCAGTACCAAGGACAGACAAAGTCACAGTGGTTGGAAGGCACCTTTAAAGCTGCTCATTGATTTGAAGTTAATTTAGTGAGAACAGGCGGTGTCGTCTGATATCTGGAACCAAAGCTTCAGCATTAAGAGACTAATCTAAATCCAATGTAAAGACTCCCCAAACCAAGGTATATGCAGGAAATGCACACCCATACCACAAACATATATATCTATATATATATTTGGTACTCCTGACAAAGCAGAGCATTAAAGTCTCACTCCAAACAGATTTTTGCAACCCAGATTTGTCATTTGGGACTCTGCTCCAGTCCCACTGACACTGATTTTGTCACACAAATGCCCATTCCACAGGGAACAAACACAATGGGGGGAAGCAACAACAATGCATGGCTATTCTAAAGCACAAAATCCCCAATTCATTCACAGCTTAAAACCATTGTGGAAAGACTGGACTGAAACGGTCCTTGGGTTGGTCATGAAAAGCCAGGCAGGTTTTGTCACTAGAAAAATGAGGTTAGATTGGCTGCATTTCCAGCAATGGTTTTTTGCACAGTGCAGAAATTCCAGGAAAAGCAGCCACCCTCAGTTACATAAATGTCATAACTCTCTGACTGGAATGACACATTAGGGAAACAGAGAAAATGAGGCAATAGTCAGGTGCTGTCTGCAGCTGTACATGTGAACAGGCACAGAACAAAGGGAGAGGAAGGAGATGCAGCAAAGGAGCAGACAGAAACCCAGCAATTACCACTCATTTCACGGAATCAGAGTCATTTAGGCTGCTCAAGACCTTTAAGATCATCAAGTCAACACTGCCAAGGCCACCACTGAACTGTGTCACTGAATCTTTTCAACACCTCCAGGGATGGTCCCCACCTCATCCTTGGGCAGCCTGTGCCAGTGCTTGGCATCACTTCTCAGTGAAGAAATTTCTCCTAAAATCCAATCTAAACCTTCCCTGGCACAACTTGAGGCTGTTTCCTCTTGTCTTACCTCTCATCAGTCAGGAAAAGAGACTAACCCCACCTTGCTATGACCTCCTTTCAGGTTTTCCTCTTGCCTACAGATCTCCAAGTCTCACTCTGTGAGCAATTTCTAATAAAGAACTTATTTTTTCTTCATGCTTCATATAAAATCCCAAGAGCTCAAAAAACCCTCTCACGATCAATCATCCTGTTGTTGTTATCCCCAAACTCAGCAGCCATTTTATAGCTGCATGGGTGGAAGGTAGAGAAAATACAGCAGCTCTAATTTCAAGGCTGCTAGAATTAACTAACAATAAACCTCTTGAGATTGATGCATTATGGAGAAAAACAGTTTTTCTTTCTCAGCAATGGTTCTGGCACAGTGCAATGCCTGAACAGCACTTTCTCCCCCCTTCACCTGCTTCTGCTGCCAAAGCTACAAATCCAGCTCGTTTCACTGGTGCTAAAATATTTCTTTTAGAGGTTTTAAACATCTAATCTAGAGATTGACAACTACTGCCCCAGGCTGTATTCACCTCCAATGAACTGAAGCAGAGGAGGCTGTTAATTTAGTAAAGGAGATCACAACCTGATGACACAGCTGAGTATAAAATACACCCTGCCAGAGCCAATCCTCAGCACACAGCAGAGCCTGCATTTTCAACCACATCAGCAGAACTAAACTCAGCTGCACTGGGACTATTTAAAAAAAAAAATAGTCACAATTCTGTGATTCTGTGGGTAAACCTGATAGGACAGGACACAGCTGGACACAGAGAAAAAAATAGTGATTAAGCCCAGATATCAAGAGTCCAGGCCAAACATCACAGCAGGCTTTAAAATAAATGAGGGAGGGCAGGACAGGGGGATGGAAAAGCTGCTGATCAGCATTTTCTGCTCAGGAAAATGGCCAGTGCAGTAAACACAGCTCCTCTGCTTACCAAAGAGTTTGGCATCTTCCACAAACTTCTGCGTTCTCCTCCGGACGTTCTCAGAATCTGCCAAAGCTTTCCGGTACCGCTCCTGAAACCAGAGAGGGGACACATCAAACCAGGGGGGGAAACCCCTTTCCTGACACTGGAAACCCCTCAGAAATGCTTTCAAAAAGAGAAGGTAGCACTGGGCTTCTGTATTTTCATACACAGCCAAGTTCTTCTACTCATTAACTGATAACTGCAACTCCCTCAGAAGACCCAAGGAAGGCCTAAAATATTCTGGGCACTGAATGAGTGAATTCAGCTGAACAGCCACTGTCAGGCTGCTGCTGAGATCCTCCTTTCTCCAGCAGGCAGCTCTGTGACAGCTGATTTCTCACTCAGTGCAGGATTCTCAGGGTGATTATCTCCAGGACAGCCCAGTGCTCTGGGATTTAATCCCCTCCTCAGTCACGTGTGTCCTTCAATATAGAGCCTGATTGCCACCACACACAGACACTTAAAAGGACTCCCCTTCGTGGCTAATCTGGATCCAGTGTGACATAAAGCTGTTAAGGAGTGTCCAAAGGAGGGGCATGAGCATGGTGAAAGGCCTGGAGGGGCCATGGAGGAGCAGCTGAGGGCACTGGAATTGTGCAGCTGGAGGAGACTGAAGGGAGACTCCTTGGGGTCTGCAGCTCCTCAGGAGGGGCAGCTCCAACCTCTGCTCCCTGTGACAGGGACAGGAGCCAGGGAAGGGCTGGAGCTGTGCCAGGGCAGGGCTCAGGTTGGATTTTGGGAAAGGTTCTTCCCCCAGAGGGTGCTGGCACTGCCCAGGCTCCCCAGGGAATGGGCACGGCCCTGAGGCTGCCAGAGCTCCAGGAGAGCTTGGACAGCGCTCCAGGGATGCCCAGGGTGGGATTGTTGGGGGTCTGGGCAGGGACAGGAGCTGCACTGGATGATCCAGTGGGAACTCAGGATATTCCATGGATCTATGCCACTGTGTGATGATCCTACAGCCACAAGGCTGTGAAACAAGTGACCAGCTCCAAGACACAGCTGTTCCTGCCAGGATCACACCACCAGTGCCCTGCTGCTGGCACTGCTGACAGACAGGGTTTTGGGGAAGGCAGGGTGGAATTTCACCCTCTCACACTCAGGGCACAGCTGCCCTGGAGCTCTGTGTGTGTCATAGCACTTAGGGAAAAAACCCAGGGTTGAAAACCAGGCCAAGCCAAAGGGACTGAAGCAAAGGCATCCAGCACACTCACAGTTAAATCTCGGACTTGCTCTTCCAATTTGATGGCTTTGTGCTCCAAGGCACAGTCAGAGAGGGGGTGCTTGGGCTCCTCACTGGGGTCCTCTGGGCCACACTCGTCTCCTGTGCTTCTCTGCTGAGCTGCAGTGCTGAAAGCACAGGGGGACCCTCTGAAATGCAAACTAGGGACAAAGAAACAAAGTTGAGTAACTTCAGGGTCAACGAGAATTCAAGATTAGTGTCACTATTAAAAGCAGGCTCTCTCAGAAGAGGCACACAGGATTCTAGACACAAATTTTAGCTCTTTTCAGAAAACACAGACAATCGGCAAAGAAACACAAAGAGGTGTTTTTCAATTCTTTTATTTTAGGTTAACACGGCACACAGAGGCTTTACACCACTTCTTTGGCATATCTTGAAAGGAGTCAGGTTTTCACAGAAACACAGAATAAATGAGGTTGGGAAACACCTTCAAGACCTTCAAGTCCAACCTCTGCCCAATCCCCACCTTGTCACCAGCCCAGAGCCCTGAGTGCCACATCCAGTCACTCCTTGGACACTTCTACCACCTCCTTGGTCTTTTCCAACATAAATAATTCTGTGATTCCCTGATTGTGTTTCACTCTCCCTCCTACTACAGTTGCTTTTACAAACCAACCTAGACAGGGCTCATTCCTGCCAGCATGAGCCTCAGCTCCACCTCCCTCTCACACCTTACACCAGAACAAAACAGAATTTACTTCCAAACAAGCTCCATTCAGGAAATATTTCAGCACACACCTAACAAGGAGGGGTGTATTCTCCTTTTTTGGGAATACCTGGGCTCTTCCTCTGAGCAAAGCTTTCAACACTCCCTTCATGCAATGTTTTATTATATCCCCTCTATGCAATGTCTTCCATACATACATTAAGTGCACATCTACCCTGTGAAAGGCTGCACAGCCCAGAAATCCCTGTGCTGGCACCAACCCCACTCCCTGTGTTTTTACAGAACAATCCCACTCTGCACAGAGACACTCATTTAGGCCCCAGGATCGATTCAGCTGAGTTCACATTACCAGGCCTGCACCATTAAGCATTCTTCCCCTTTAGCAGGGCCATATTGCTCAGGTTCAATGTCACAGAAGTGCACAGAGCTTGTTCTGGGGTCTATCATGGAGCCTCAGTGCTGTTCAGCCGTTTTGCCCCCTTTTTTCCAGTCCTGGAGCTGAGCAGAATTCAGTCTCAAGGAGTTTAACCAGCTGAAAAACAATCCTATAAAACAAGAGGACTTTTCTCTCTGTCCCTGAATAGGTCTGCTGACAGATCAGCTCAGTGCAAGTGCCAGTACCAAAGAGAAGCCAAATACGTGAGATGTGGGGCAGGGAGGAGGTGTCCTTGAGGTGGTTCAGACTGGCTCAACCCTCAAAGCCCATCTCAAGAGATCTGAATCTGTCCAAAGACCACCAGGCATCTCCTCCCCACCCCGTGTTTAGCAGCCCAGACGTTTTCTCATTTAAATCTTTAATACCAGGTTGCTGAATGTCCCACAGCACTAATGACAAACTTCCTTTCCCCACCTGAGGTCATTTGCATGTGCAGTTTTTATTAAGTGGGTACTTACAACATCATCTGTATGTCAAACCACTCCTTTTCAACAAAATTATGAGCCAAACAAAAACCTGAAAGTGCTTTCTCTACTTACACTAGTTCTAGAGTAGGATGTTCCTCAGGCTAATTTTTAAAGAACCATCTGGGTTCCAGGAATGCCAACATAGGGAAAAAACCCCCACATTTCATTCCTGGCTGCTGTTTGGGGCACAAGACCCCATCCTGAATGATTTTTAAGATTCCTTTCACATTCATTTTATTGACTGATTAACAGCACTTCATTAAAGTTCAAGAAAGAAGATTAAACTAGAGGGGAGGACAGAGCAGGACCCCTTCACCAAGCCTTCACAAATCAATCCGAGGCTTTCTTTGCACCTAAAAATGTCCACGGGAAGCACCAGCTACCAGCTTTATCCTTTATCATCTCACATTTCGTTTCAAAGAGCTGCGGGGATGGAAATCAGCCGTGCTGCAGATGAACTAGAGAACCTGAAACGCAGCTGAGAAATCTCGCCGGGCCCCTCCGAGGTGAAGCTCCTGTGTTTTAAAAATAGGCTGTGCAGCTCAGTTAACTCCTCTGCACCCCAGCTGCCAAAGCTGGCCAGGTGTTTCCCTCTGCCGTGGTTACAGAGCAGGGATGGGTGTGTTTTGCGTGGGAGAGGGGCACGGAGGAGCCGGTCCCAGCTGCCTACGTGGAGCAGGGAGCTGCCTGCATGGACTCCTCTCTGCAGCCTCTGAACCCAAATCCCAAAGTGCTCCCCCGAGCAAGGGACATGCCCTGGCTGCCACACGCTGCCTGGAAAAGTCATGGCCAAGAAATCACAGCCTGACTCCAAAGGGAACTCTTCAGGTCTGTTATGCGGGGTTGAAAATGCCGCTCGCTCGGTTTATTCCTTCCTGCAGGATGAAAGGAATCCTCCCCAACAAGTGGCAGGAGCTATTTCCAGGCTGTCCACTGCCTGGGCTCCATCTTCTAAAGGCTGGTTTGGTCACAGCTACCCTAAAAATAGGCACGGATCCCAAGGGAGGAAGCTGACACGTCCTGAAGTGACGGACCCGTGGAAGTCGCGGGGGTTACACAAGTTGGTGTCACAGAAAGATTCACAAAGTGATGTCCCAGAAAGCCAAAGAGATAAAAAAAGAGCAGAGAAGTTGATTGCAGCCATATGGCTTAAGCCAATTGTCCTTCAAGATTAATATTTCAGTGATGAGAGAGGGTTTCTGGTCAGAAGTACAATGGCATCACCTCTTTCTGGAGCACCCGACCATTCCAAAGTGACAATCAGCTCTCTCTGAGGCAAGGGTCCTTCCCCACCCCTCCTGGAACCCTTCCTCCTCCTCCCAAATCAGCATGACAAAGCACTCGAGTGCTGAAACACACAGAAACATCTGCACTGGTCTCAGCTCTGATGAGCTTGCTTCGGAAGGAAATCTAATTACTCCCAATTCCATCGCGCTGTTTCATCAGGGAGTGACTGCGGAGATAATCCAGTGGAGGGAGGGGATGGTCCTGCTCTGCTCTGCTCTGCTCTGGGGTGGCCTCACCTCGAGCCCTGGAGAAGTTCTGGGTGCCAGGATGTAAGAAAGACCTAAAGCTCTTAAAAGTGTCCAAAGGAGGGACGCAAAGATGGTGAAAGACTCGTTGCACCTTTTTTAGGGTGTTTAGCTTCCATCTGCATAAGAGGGAGAATCTCCTGACGTGCATCTGCATTTACTCCCAAACACAGCTGCCTCTATTATGTGCTGCAGATTTATTATATTGCATTTAAATAGTCTTTTGGTGGTGTTTCTCTTACAGATTAAAAAAAAACCAAAAAAACCAGGCATTTTGGCTTTTTTTTCTGTTCACCTGCCCACACTTCACTCAAATAACCAAAGCACCTCTATGGATTTCACTTTTCTAAGCCACATTCCGTGATGTAAAAAAGCACAAGCGGACACTGCTCCTCTGTCTAAATATTGACACAATTAAATGGATTCTCTTCCTGCGACCACCCGAAACACACTGATAGCACATGTGCTGCCTCACCGCCACAAACAAAACCCGAGCAGCACATCAAACCCGTAATTAATGAATAAATGGTTCAGCCGGGCGAGACACAGAACCCACGCACAGTGGCAGGAAACCACCTCCCAACGTGACTTACCGAGCGCGGAAAATAAGCATTAATTTATGCCCCCCAAAAAATCACTTTTCCGCGAAAGGAGCTTGGTTATCGGGGGTTATTTCTGCTCCCAGGGGAGCGGAGAACAGCAGCGTGCGGGTTTTGGCGGGGAGATGGGGAGCGGCCGGGGATGATGGAGACAGGCGGGGTCCGGGTCGGGGTCTGGCTGTGGGTTCGGGTCGGGCTCCAGATCCTGGCCAGGGTCGAGGATGGGGTCCGGGTCTGGGTCCGGATCCGCTCCCGTTCCCGCCCCCGGCGCGGCTCCCGCCCGGGCCCGGCCCCGCGGCGCTGCCACGTCTGTCCCCGACACCCCCGCGGCTCCGGGCCACCCGTGTCCCCCCGGCCCGGCCCGGCTCGGCCCGGCCCGGCCCGGCCGGTCCCAGCCCGCCCCACGTACCTGCCAGTGCGGGCCTTGCCGGCCGCGGGCAGCAGGGCCCCGAGGCGCCGCAGGGAGCGGGCGGCCATGGCCCCGCACGGAGCGGCGGAGGAGGCGGTGCGGCCGCGTCAGCGCCGAACTACAGCTCCCACACGGCCCCGGGAGGCGGGCGGGGCGGCCTCAGGGGCTGAGGGGCGCGGGGACAAGGCGGGATGTGGGCCGTGAGGGCCATCGCAAGGGTGCTCCGCCTGTCGCAGCGCACCATGCTCCGAGACCCCGGGACTCGGCTCGGGGCACCGGGACACCGGGGTTTGGCTCCGGACACGGCTCCTGTCACCCGAGACTCGGATCTGGACACGCGGGACCGGTTCCCTGGAGCTCGGCCCCAGACACATCTCCCGTGACCCAGGGATCAGACCCGGAGCTCAGCCCCAGACACAGCTCCGGTGTCCCAGGGATCGGACCTGGAGCTCAGCCCCAGACACAGCTCCGGTGTCCCAGGGATCAGACCTGGGCACCCAGCACCATTTCCCTGGAGCTTGGCCCCAGACACAGCTGCGGTGTCCCAAGGACTGGACCTGTAGCTCGGCCCCAGACACAGCTCCGGTGTCCCAGGGATCAGACCTGGACACCCAGCACTGGTTCCTGGAGCTCTGTCCTGGACACAGCTGCATGTCCCTGGAGCTCGATCCCGGCCCCAGCTCCTGCCTCCAGCAGAGTTCAGACCTGGACACTGGGCACACAACTCTGCTCCCCTTGGCTCGGACACGGGCACACGGCTCTGTCCCCCTGGTCCCACAGGGCTCAGCCCCGGACACAGCTCCCGCTGCTGGCTGGGCGGGTTAAGGGGTGCTAACAGGACAGGTTTCACCTCTGCTTCAGGAAAGGGTTGGAAGGGACTGCCAGTGTTCCTTACCCACGGAGAATAAACATTAACCAAAGCCCAAAGCCTTGGCCACAACAACTGTGGGGCTACCCAGCGTGAAGGATGAGGGGGAATGGCTTCAAACTGCCAGAGGGCTGGGTTAGATGGGATATTGGGGAGGAATTCTTCCCTGTGAGGATGCTGAGGCCCCAGCACAGGGTGTCCAGAGAAGCTGTGGCTGTCCCATCCTTGGAAATGTCCAAGGCCGAGGTGGATGGAGCCTAGAGGAACCTGTGACAGTGGAAGGTGTCCCTGCCCCTTGGAATGAGATGAGCTTTAAGGTCCCTTCCAACCCAAACCAGTCTAGGATTTTCTAATGTGCTCTCAGGGGCTGCTTGTCCCAGAAGCTGCTGCCACAGGCTGCTGAGCCCACCCCAGCCCCTTTCCCTTGAGCAGGAGTAGCATTCCTACCCTGTTCCCTCAGGCAGACGATGGGGCAGGCCAGTGCCAGTGTTTTTATTAAAAGCTGCTTACCTAGGTACTAACACAGGGCTGTGGAAGAGCGAGCTCCAGAGGTTAATTGTGGCAGTCCATAGCATGAGAGGGTGATGGTCACTCCCTTGTTCCCAGCACAAAAGCCGGGGCCTTTCCTTTCCATTCCTGTCCCTTGTTTCTGCCTGTGCTGATTACTCTGACCTTACTCTATTTCGCTTTTCTGCTCCAATAGCCCTGCTGCTTTGTTTGGGTTTTTTTGTTTGTTTGTTTTTTTAATTTTTAGACTTCCCTTCACTCCATTTTGATCACATGCCTTACCAATCTGTGTCTGAGTGCAGCAGCCAAAGTGTGAATGTGCTGCTGGCCAGGAGACAGCCCTGTCCCTGTCCCTGCTCCCCCCAAAACCAGCTTGGCACCAGGGCAGAAAGCTGGCCTGCCCCCATTCCCAGCCCCTTGCAGCACTCCTAAGCTGTTTAGCAAAGGTAAAAGGTGTCCACTTCCATTAATTTGCTTTCCAGTGCTGACACTTATGCTTCCTTCATTCCAAGGGGAGGCAGCATGCCCTCACCCTTGCTGCCTGGAGAACAAGAAGGAAATATTGGACAAAGGCACTTGGTTGAGGCACAGCCAGCTCGAGCCATGAGGAACCCTGAGATGAGACCCTGCAGAGCTGGGAGCAGTGAGCAGGGTGAACAGTCAGCATCTCCCAAGTGGCTGGTCCTGAGCAGCTCCTGAATCCCAATACTGAGGGGGCCAAAAACCCCAAGGAGTCCATGGTTGCTTTGGCAAATGTTAGCCTGGACACACGCCGAGCCCAAAAACTGGAGCACGTGCTGGGCAGCGCCAACTGCCAGCCCCAGGCTCTCCCCTCCTTCCTTCTGCACCCAGAGTTTGTGTCGGACTCCTGGCTCCAGGGCAGGCTCCCCCCAGAGCTGGGCTTCCCAGTAGTTTGTGACCCTGATGCACAAGGAACTCCCCTTCCCACCCGCCTCCCAAATCCCCTCCCGCCCCCTTCCCCTGGTTTATAGTGTCCTGGTGCCGCAGTGGTGGGGGCTGGCAGAAGGTCTCTTCCCACCACGCCTTCCCAGCACCCTCCCAGTGTCTTGGAGAAAGGGGCTGGCAGCTCCTCCGTGATCCCCAGTCTGTGTTCGGGACTTGGCAGGCTGACTTAAGTCTGCTTCTTTTCCCATTCCTGCAGAGAAAGGAAAAAACAAAACCCAAAAAATGGGATGAGGAGACATTGCTGGAAAGGCAACACTTCAAGGCATCCCTCCCTACTGGGGGCTTTGGACCCAGCATCTTCCAAGCATTTTCACTGCTGCCCTGGGCATTGTAGGGGCGATGCTTTCCCTCTCCCACCCAGCCTTGCACTTCCACGATTCCATGGTTAAACAAGGGGCAGAGACTGGGGTTTCCCCTGGGGCCAGGGAGCAGAGGGAGAGCTGAGCAGGACCTTGGCTTTGCGCAGCACGCTCCCCGTGTTGGCAGGGATGATGGAGGGGCTTCTCTTCCTCAGCTCTGCCGCACAATTCACAGGCACCAAGTGCTCTGGGGGGCTCCCGTTTGGCTTATTTGTAGTTTCCTGTGGAAAAGGGGGAGCAAGAAAAGCTTAGGAAACCCAGGAAGCATTGACAACAGGTAAAAACAAAAACAAAAAAACAAAAAAAAACCCAAACCAAAACAAAAAACAACAACAACAACAACAAAAGAACTGCAATAAGATAAAAGTTGAGATGACCAAATTAAACTCACACACCTTTGTCCACAACGGGACAAAGCCACAAGGATGTCCCCTCTCCCCTATGCTGCTCCCCACAATACCCCAACCACTGTTTCTTGCAGAAGTTTGAGCTTTGAGCGAGGAAAAAGGGATGCATACCCCATTCTCAGCCTTGCTGGTCACGGCCAGCCCCAGGGCCGGCCCTCCCGCCAGCGACTGCTTCAGCTGCTCCTTCACTTCGGTCAGCTTGAGCTCCAGATCGACCCGGGACTCCTCCTTCTGCCGGCACCGCTCCTCCAGCACCGCCACCCGCTGCTCCAGCTCCTGCAGCCTCGGCCCTGCGTGCACCATCACCCAGCTCAGCGCTGGGAGGATCCACCCATCCTCCTGCACGGCGACACTAGATGGGGCTGCCAACCCGGCAGAGCGCTGAGCCAGCCCAGCTCCCGGCCACGCTGTCCCTGTGGCCAGCCCGGTGTCACTGTGCCAGCCCAGCTCTGTCCCCGAGCGTCTCGCAGCGCTCGGATGGCCCCGACCTACCCGTGCTGCCCTTCATGGCTTCCCGCAGCTCCCGCTTCTCCTTCCGCAGCAACATCAGCTCGCTGCGGATCGATGCCTTCTCCTTCTCCAGCTTCTCCTTCTCCGTCAGGAATCGCCTGGCGTCCTCCTCGGCCCGGTTCTTGCCGTACCTGTACTGGTTGGCACCTGCAGGCACGGGGAGAGCCCATGAAGGGTTGCACCGATGGCACCCCTGGTCCAGCTGAGCCCACCCACCACTCGTGGCTGCACATCCCTGCGGGGAACAGCCCCCTCCCGGCGCCCTGGGCAGGTTTGTGGCCCGGAGACTCACTGGATGCATGTCTCTTCACTTTGACCTGCGGGTCCACCCGCCGCGACTTCTCGCTGCAGGACGAGGCGTGGCGCTTCACCTGAGCTCCCCCCGGCCGCCCCGGCTCCTCCTCCGCCTGCTGGGAGGAGAGAGGGTGAGCTGAGACACCTGCAGGGCTGTCCCAGCCTGGCCGCGGCTCCCTGGGCCACTGTGGTGGCAGACGATGAGCTCACCTGAACCTTCTCATAGGGGACGTCATCGTACACCACCCGAGAGGAGTCTGTGCCTGCTCGGTGATCCTGGGAGGAGCTGGCCCACCTGCAGAAGGAGGGGTGGGGTCTTCCTTTCCAGAACATCCTTGCCAGCCCCTCAGGGAGCCCTTCCAGCATCTCACGGCCCCACCCTACCACACCCTTCATCAGGACCGCTGAAACCCTTTCAGCTTCCCATCCCGCCCAAGGGAGCAACCCCCGGGGCACTGACTGTCCCTGAGATCAGAGCCACAAACCACAGCCCAGCTGTGCCCGTTCTAGGGAATCCACAGGGCCAAGGATCACAGTGGCCAGCCCAGCAGTCAGCCCCTGGCACAGCAGGAGCACAGCCTTACAGGTAGGAGTGTCTCACGGCCGTCACGATGTTGGCAATGGTCTCCACATCCACGTAGTCGTAGTGCAAAGCCTCTGGGGCTGTCTGGGAGCCTGTTTCCACCAAGAGGAGACCCAGCCAGCGGCCCAGGTCTTCAGAGCAGCTTGCCTGGGGGACAGAGGAAGAGCTGGGGGGCACACCCAGATGCCAGCCCCTCTTTCTTGACACGAAGCCCTGCCGTGCACGATCCCCCTCAACGCACAAAGTTCCCGTGCGTTGGGCGCCCCACAAGGTGGCCTGAGCTTTCCAGGGGAGGGCCAAACAAGCCACTGCTCCCCCAGCCTGGCAACCCCGTCCTGCCCAGCCTGTCCCTCCCTGCTCACCTCCAGCGCCGTCACCTCCTGCCCGTGGCGCAGGATGCGGAAGGCGAAGGGGTGCTTGGGGCCCAGGCCGGGCACCACCTCGCAGCCCCGCAGGACGATGGCGTTGACGTGCGTGCGCAGGTCCGTGCGGTCCTTGTGGAAGTAGAGGGTGTTGCCCTTGAGGCGGCACCAGCGCTCCTTCCAGCACTGGTTCACCAACACGCTGAGGTAGCCTGGGGGTGGCAAGGGGGAGGGAAGGGCATCAGCGCCTGCTCGGCTGGGCCTCGGGTGGGCTTTGACAAGGCAGAGGTTACAGCATGGCTTCCTACTCATCTGGCCCTTCTGTGCCTCAGTTTCCCTCCAGGGGAGCTGCCTGCTCGGTACCACACAGTCCCCCCAGCCTGTTTTTGGGGACACGGGTGACCCCTTGCCCGCTCGTCACTGGAATTTGCAGAGCCAGGCCTGGGCAGCCTGTGGCAGTGTCACAGCCCCGCAGGGAGCTCGTCCCCACCCCTCACCCCTACAGCCATGCTGGGGAAAGGATGTCACTCCCCACTGATCCCACTCCACTCCCAGCCCCATCTCTGCCCCCAGCCTGCACGAACCGCAGCAGGGGATGTCCTCCTCGGTGGAGGAGGTCTGGGTGTCCTCAGTGGATGGCTTCTTCTTGGAGAAGCTGATGATCCTGGTGATTTTCTTCCCCGCTGCCCGGCTCATCGAGCCCTTCAGGTCAGCCAGGCCGCTCTTTTTGCCTTTCCCTGGAAGGACAGGGCAGCTGTGTGACCCTGGTGTGTGTCCTGGCATCCCACCTGGCTGCAGAAGATGCTGCCCAGCTGTGGGCACACACTGGCCCTGGCTGGGTGTGCAGTGGGGACAGGGACTGTACCGTGCTCGCCGTGCTCTCTGCGGGTGGCCGGGGACCCGGTGTCACCCATGGCCACACTGTCCGAGTCTGAGGTGTGCTTCTCCTGGGACAGCCGCTGTGGGAGAGCAGAACCCCATCAGCACCATCCCCCAGCCACTGCCAGCCCTTCATCCCCCTGCACAGGGCTGGGATATCCAGCTCCTGTTCCTCTTCCCCCCCTGCAGAGCTGCTCTGAGAATGGGAAGGGCTTCTCGTGCAGCCCCAGGAGTCTGGGGTGCTCCAGCCCCCGTGTTCCCCAGGTCTGTCCACAGCAGCCCCACACAGCCCCTGGACAGGGCCCTCAGGAACCATCACCTTGTCCAGCTCCACCTTGCACGGCATCACTGGGGAGGTGGGGGCTTCCATCCCGCCTGCGGCTGGACTGCTGGCTTCCTTGATCACCTGCAGGGACAGCCCCAGCTGTCACTCCAAAATGACCCCAGGGACAGGGCTGCCCTCCCTGGCTCAGCTCCTTCACCACCAGAGTCAGGCTGAACCAGGGGGACAGGTCCTGGTCCTCACAGCTCAGGGCAGCAAACCCAGATTGGGACTGCCCACACCTTGGCCCCTTCAAAACTTCAACCAGTTCTGTGGATTTTGTCAGGCATTTTGTTAATCTCAGAAGGGAGAGACTTGGCTGCCAAGCCAGCATCATCCTGCCAGCACAGCACACCTTGTGACCCTCCTGTTTTAAGGCCTGGCATGTCCCGGGTGTGCAGAACAACCCTGTTCTCCCCCATTTGGGGTGACAGCTGCCTTGGGGGTGTGCTCAGAGGTTCCTTTCCCACCCGCCGCCCCTTCCCCGCAGTCCCTGCTTCCCGGCCCTGAACAAAGGCAGGAAAGGGCCCTGGGGAAGAGGAAGGGGAGAGCAAACATCCCCCCCAGCCGGGGCTATCAGCGCCGGAGCCGCCCAGGCCCTGGGAAGCGGCCGATAAGGGCCAGGAGCAAAGCCCCCTTCCCCTTCCAGCGAGGCAAAGCCATGCCAGGGCAGCCCCCTCCCCAGCTCAGGCAGGGAGGGTGCCAGGGGGTGTCTGTGGATGCCCCTGGGAGCAGCAGTGGTACCTTGAGCCACTCCTCAGCCTGCTCCTTGCTCTGCACTGCCAGCACCAGCGCCTCGGCCCCCGGCAGCGAGAAGCGCAGCTCGTGCTTCTTGCGCCGCCCGTCCTTGGGGACATAGATGACGTTGCAGGTGGCCAGGGGCACCTCCATGTGTGGCTGCCGGTCCTTGGAGCTTTTGTAGCACTAAGGGAAGCAGAGAGAACTGCTCAGGGCTCAGCCATACCTGCCTGCCTGGCTGCCTGCCATGCTGGGGGGTCTCATATGTGGCACGGGGTCTCAGGGTCCCTCGCTGGTGGCACAGATGGAGGTGACTCAGGCCATGCTACAGCCTGAGGGTGCCCTCTCACTCTCCAAAAATAGGGGAGCCCTCTGTTCCCTCTGTAAGCGAGGGCAGCTGCTGCTTGGCTGGCAGCCTTGGGGCAGGGGCTTTGTTGGGATGGTGCTTTTTCCCTTCAGCTTGGGCTCAGCCACCCTCCCGACCCCCCAGGGGGGTTCTGTGCCCCCCAGGCCAGGCTCACCAGCAGTTTGCCATCCCGGATGATGGTCAGCTGCTTGGCCCACTGTCCAAAGCGCTTCTTGCGCAGGAGGAAGGCGCAGATCCGGCAATCCTTCACCAGGTTCATGGAGGCCTCCTCTGAGGGCCACTGGTGTGTCAGCTGCTGGCCCTTGCCCTCCTCCTCCTCCTCGTCATAGGACTCGTAAGAGCTGCTCATGGCATCCGAGTCATTGTCTGGAAGGAAGCAGGGGAGTCACCCTAGAAGGTGCCAGGGTTCCCCATGCCCAGCAGGCTCCAGACAGAGCTGGGCTGGGTGGATTCTGTGTCATCCTCTGGAAACTGCAGCCTTTGGCACCAGCCATCCCCATTTCCCTTGGAATCCCAGCAGGATGCTCCTGGGCTGAGCGCCAGCCCCAGGTGCACCTATCCAGAGCCCTGGGCCGGTTTATTTCTTTGCAAGGCTCACACTTTGAAATATTGGTTCTCCAGCCTCAACCCCAGCAGCCCCCAGCCCACTGCTCAGCCCCACCTCGGGCTGCACTTTGCCAAAGCTCTCCCCTCCCTGTCAAGGACACCCAGACACCTACAGGAATTTTTCTGCTCCCCGTTTATCCTGGTGACGGGGTAGTTGCTGTCTGCATCCTCGTAATAGCCGTCCTCGATGGAGTTGGGGGGGCTGGAGCTGTCTGCAGGGAAAGCAGAGGGAGCTGGGGCTGGTACACTCGTTTCTCCTTCATGGATTCTCCGTGGGGCACAGCCAAACACACCCTCCCAGGGCATCCCAGCATTGGTCCTCCCACGGCTCTGATCTCTCCCCATCATCACCCCATTCCCAGTCTGGCTGGAGCAAACAACTCCTTGCTTGTTATTGGAAGGGAGTGGGACAGGAGCAACGCCGGTGGGAGCAGCGACAATTCCTTCCCCAGGATGAGCAGCCCAGCCCCCTGAGAGCTGCCTGGTTTTTCAGACAGGGGAGGGCTGCAGTGGGCAGCTCGTGGGGCTCCCCCCACCCTCCTGCTGGCCTGGATGGAGCAGCACTCACTGCGGGAGGTGATGTACTCGGGGGCCTTGCCAGGGCCCAGGGGCAGCGCTTCCTCGTAGTAATCCTCAGGAGGGGGAGTGGTGGGCAGTGGAGGAGCAGGATCCACAGGAACCTAGAGCAGAAACACCTCCAGCCTTGAGCCAGGCAGCAGCAGGGGCAGGAGCCCCAGCAGGGCACAGGAAGGGTCCCACCCTGGCCACTGCCACCTCCCCAGGCAGGTGCAGAGCAGGCCTGGCTTGGGGACAGCCAGGCACTTACAGGTTTGGCTGGCTGGTTCCCCTCGCTGGTGTCCCCCTCCTCCTCCTGCATGTCCTGCAGGTCCCGCAGGTCACAGTCTGCTCGGGGCAAACAGAGGGTGAAGAGAGCAGGGAAGCAGAGCTGGACACCCCAGCTGTGCCCTCCAGGGAGCCCCTTCCATGGCCCTTCCCTGGGAAGGTGCTGGGAGATGGGAATCAGTGGAAAAAGCAGCTGGAGTGTGGGTTCCCTCACGGCCAGCCCCCAAACAGCCACGAGGGAGCAGGAACAAGCACCCAGAGTGATGATGCCCACTCTGGACACAAGGACGTGGCTGTCACCCTTCTTCCAAAGGACCCCAGGACCAGAATGCACCCAGCATGACCCCCAGGGCAGCCCTCCAGCTCAGCCACTCGTGCCAAACTCCCCCAAGAGGGACTCAAACATCTCAAACTCCCCAAAGAGGGACTCCAACGTCCCAAACTCCCCCAAGAGGGATTCCGACGTACCAAACTCCCCAAAGAGGAACTCAAATGTACCAAACTCCTCAAAGAGGGACTCAAATGTACCAAAGCCCCCAAAGAGGGACTCAAATGTACCAAACTCCTCAGAGGGACTCAAACGTACCAAACTCCTCAAAGAGGGACTCAAATGTACCAAACTCCTCAGAGGGACTCAAACGTACCAAACTCCTCAAAGAGGGACTCCACGAAGCTGGTGCCATTGCCCAGGGACGCTGTGTTGACGTACATGTAGTCCACATCCTTCCCTGGAATTGAGGGGCATGCTGTGAGCCTGGGGCAGGCACTGGCACCCCTGTCCCCACAAACACCAGCCCAGGAGCACAGAGCAGGCGCTGGGGATGGAGGAACCCCCGGGGACGCCGCGGCTCCCCCGGGAGAGCAGGAACGGGGAAGGCTGTGAAGCCCCAGGTGCCTTCCCACGGAAACCCCTGGGCTCAGCACAAACCCAGGGCAGGAAAAGCTCTGGGAAGCAGCATTTCCGCAGGGAGCAGCCCTCCTGGATCCACGGCAGGGCTGACGCCAGCCCTGCTCCCGGGGCAGGGCGGAGCTGGGGAGGGACAGCAGGGAGCAAAGCGCCCTGAGGGGGCTGAGCAGGTGCTGGGCTCATCCCTGCCCTGCAGAAGCTTTTCCTTGCACTGCTGGGGACACCCACGGCCTTTGGGAACAGCCAGTGGCCGCCACAGGAGAGGGACACAGACCTGCAGGTGGCTGCAGCTTCTGCAGGATGGTGGAGACAGCCAACTTCTTCTCCTGCGTGGTGGCACTCAGGTACTCATGGTCCAGCAGCTTGAGCAGAACGCTGAGCTCTGGCAAGAGCTGGTCCAGCACTGAGGGGAGCAGGAAAAAATCCCATCAGCCAGGGAAATGTTGGGATGCTGGGGTTAAGACAAGGCAAAATGGGCCAGAACTCCAGCAAACCTAGAGCTCTGGACAGGGCAGGAAGAGTAAGCTGCAGTTCCTCCCAGTGCAGGATCCCTCCTCTTGGCAGCCACCAAACACCCTCACGGCACAGCTGGGGTGGCACACAGCTGGCTTTGGGTCTCCAGGGACAGGAGCAGAGCCCAGGGCAGCTTGGACGTGCTGGCTGATGGGGATGGCTCGAAGGAGGGGACAGCGTGTGCCCCAGAGCATGGGGACACCCTGGCTGTCCCCACACAGCTCCTTGGCAGAGCAAAGCTGGGCAGCAGCAAGGGGCTGGCACAGGGTGTTTCCCAGCAGAAGGGAAGGATTCTGAGCCACTGCTGGGATCCTCCTTCCTCGGGTAAGGAGCACGGAGCCAAAAGCAGCACAATAAACCCAACTGCTGCTCCAAAGGGTGAAGGGGAGCCCAGCAGGAGGGGGATGATGTGGAGCAGTGCCAGCCCAGCTGAGCCCCTGGGCACAGAGACAACGTGCCAGCCCCCATCGCCACTGTCCCAGGACACAGGGCAGGATGTGGCTCACCAGGCTCTTCCTGCCTCCTGCACTCTGCCTCCACAGACCTGCTGCTTCCTTCTCCCTCCCCAGTGCCAAGCTGAGCAGCAGCCTGGGCCCTTCTGGCCACAGCACTGGGCAGTGCCCATCTCCCATGGCAGGCCAAACCAGGACAGGCAGCCCCAGGCAGCAGGAGAAGCCTCAGCACTGCTGCAAGGAGGAACAGACCCTCAGGATCTTGGGGAAGGAGAAGGCAGCCACAGGGAATGGGATGCAGCCACAGGGAATGGGATTGCTGCTCCTTGAGCTGGAATGACACCCCCAACACGCAGGCACAGGGCAGGTCCTGCTCAGCTCACTGCCCCTCACCAACACACACCTCCCATGGTGGGGACCTGAGAGCCTCATGTGAGGGGTAAGCACCCAGCTCCCAGAGCCCCTCTGCAGAGACAGGGAGGGAGGGAAGAGAGGAAAATCCTCCCGGGGATGTTGCTGAGTGCTGCACAAGGTCCAGGATCCTGCTGCCCATCTCACTCCAGGCAGGTGAGGCACCCTCCCTGCAGGGCTTGGCAGGGCAGGGGACTACAAGGCAGCAGCTGGGACAAAAAGCAAGATTTCCCTTGTCCAGCCAGCACCTGCAAACATCCAGGGAGTCACCCACCCTCCTGCTGCCCCAGCTCTGCCAGGAGCTCCCATAGAGGGGACGGGGACTGCACAGGCTCCCTGCACTGGCTTTTCACAGCTCACCAAAGCCCAGGCTGTGGTGTCACCAGCATCCCCCCCACTCCCAGGACACCCCAAAGCCCAGCCTGTGGTGTCGCCAGCATCCCCCCCACTCCCAGGACACCCCAAAGCCCAGGCTGTGGTGTCACCAGCATCCCCCCCACTCCCAGGACACCCCAAAGCCCAGGCTGTGGTGTCACCAGCATCCCCCCCACTCCCAGGACACCCCAAAGCCCAGGCTGTGGTGCCACCAGCATCCCCCCCACTCCCAGGACACCCCAAAGCCCAGGCTGTGGTGTCACCAGCATCCCCCCCACTCCCAGGACACCCCAAAGCCCAGGCTGTGGTGCCACCAGCATCCCCCCCACTCCCAGGACACCCCAAAGCCCAGGCTGTGGTGTCACCAGCATACCCCCCTCCCAGGACACCCCAAAGCCCAGGCTGTGGTGTCACCAGCATACCCCCCTCCCAGGACACCCCAAAGCCCAGGCTGTGGTGTCACCAGCATCCCCACCCCCTGCCACGTGTAGGACACGTCCCATCACAGCCACCAGCTCCGTGTCAGGGCTCTGGGCCAGCCAAGGGCAAGAGGGCAGCCTGGTTTCTATTAATAGTGCCAAAGCAGGCAGGGAGGGGGGCCAGGGGACCCTGCTGGGCACCACAGCTCAGGGTGCCTGATAAGGCAGGGCTGCTGGCAGGGCCTGGGCTCAGCAGCAATGCCCCGAGCCGGGCACACTCAGCACGGACAGAGAGCTCTGAAGGCGCCTTTGTTTCCCCCCAGCTGAGCTGTCCCCTCCATCTCCCTTGTTAAACATCCTCCAAAATACAACGAGGGGGGGGGGGAGGGAGGGGGCAGTCAAAGAGGCCTGTGATCCCAGGAGGGCACGCTGAGCAGAGCCCGGGGGAGAGCAGGGAGGCAAGGAATTCATTTCCTATGCTCGTTAGGCTTCCAGCCCGAAGGAGCTTAATGGGGGGGATGCAGGAAGTGAGGGGAGATTGCTCCAGGGGGGTGGCAGGGGATGGTGTGACACCCAAGGTCACCCGGTGTGACACCCAAGGTCACCTAGCAAGCGAGGAGCAGCAGGGACACCTCTGCAAGAGCAGGTGGCAGTGAGCACGGACCCCAGAGGGGACAGGGGACACATCTCCTGTGCTGGGGGTGGGCACTGGTGTCAGTGGGCACTTGGGGGCTCTGAGCCTGGGGACAGAGGCAGCAGGACAGCCACGGGCTCCTGAGGAGGAGGGGCTGGGATGTCAGAGTGACCACAGGTGACACAGCTGGAAATGGACCCTGTGTCCCCTGCCCCGGGACACCTCCAGCCTTGGTGCAGCTCCCAATGCTGCGTTCTGCTGAGGCTTCTCCTGCATCCCAAATCTGTGGGACCAGCCTGCTGCCCTGCACTCAGGCTTTGAGCACAGACACCCCAGGACAGGGAGGGACTCCAGAAACATCCCTCCTCCCCACGCCTGCAGCCTGTCCGAGGCAGGACGGGAGATGTCCCTTAATTTCTCACATCCATGAGCTCTCTGAGCCTGGGAATGCCAGTACCCGTGGCAGCAGATGGCTTCAGCATTAATCACCAGGCCTGGGTGGGCTGGGGTGACCCAGGGGACAGCACCAGGACACTTCTGCCGTGGAGGACACCCTGGCAGTGCCTCCCCTGCTGCCAAATCCTGCCCTGGCAGCAGCACCGAGCACGGTGCTGCAAAGGAGCTGTGTCCCCTGCAGCCCCTCTCTCCACCCTACACCAGGCCAGCTCTATTTTTAGAGCCCACAAGTGCTCCCCTCCTCAGGGACCCTTTTCCCAGCACGGAGATAAGGTCTGGACACAGCCTGCAGCTGCAGAGCCTCCCTGCCCCTCGCCGGCTCTGCTCCAGCACAGCAGCAAAAATCAGGTCCTGCTCCAGTAACCTGCAGAGAGGAGGAAGAGGAGGAGGAGGAGGAGGAAGAGTCTCTGGCCAAGCCAAGGCAGGAGTTTCCTGGTGTACAGACCCAGCTTTTGCAAGGGGAGAGATAAGACAAGCCCGCGGAGTTCTGACTCCAAGAAAAGCCCGGTCTGCAGCCGGAGAGAGCCCTGGGGAGGGGAGATGCTGAATCACAGCTCTGAAATGCGGTGGGAGGTGCCCAGGGACCCCCCCCTGTCCTGTGGCCACAGCTGCCCTGCCTCCGGCCACGCTTCCTCCTGCGCCAGGTGATGGCTGGGGCCGAGGGGGGCCGGGGGAAATCGGATGCGGGGAGTAACAGCCATTGTTTGTAGCTAAAATAAAACCCAGGCACAAATAAATCCTTCCTGTTGGCACGGGCAGGGCCCTTGGCCTCCCCGCCTGCCGGCACAGGGCTCCTTCCAGCTGCCACCCGAGAGCTCCTGGGACACCCCAAACGGGTGGGGACAGCACCCAGTGACACCCCCAGCCCCCGGGGGAGCCCTGCAGGGAGGTGCCTGTGGGACAGACAGAGCCCCAAGGGTTCTCTGCAGCACACAAACCCTGCTCACCTGCCCGCAGCACCATGGGGAGCCACCTGCAAGAGCCACAGGGTGCTGGGACGTGTCCCCACGCCCTGCTGGCTGCCCCAGCACGGGCATCAGCGCAGGGCTGAGGTGCTGGCAGCCCCCTCCAGCCCCAAAACCGCTGCTGCTTGAGGAAGCCCAGGGCTCCTGGGCACTTTGCTGAGCTCCCAGGGCTGTTCCTGTTCCCACTCCCATTTCCAAGGAGGTTTCTTCCCGCCGGGGAGGAGGAAGTGCCTCGGTGGGGGTGGCCTGGCGCTCCCAGCATTGTTCCTTTGTGCAGGGGACAGGAGGACAGAGCTGCCTGCACCCTGCCCACGGCCACTGCTGTGCCACTGCCCTGCCAAGCGGGCAGGAGAGGGGCAGCGCTCGGCCCCGGGGCTGGCATGAGCCAGCCAGGCTCTGCTCCCATCACCCAGCACCTGCTGGCTGTGGGGCAAACTGGGATGGACTGGTAGGGCCAGGAACAGCAGCCTGGAAAACACCCCCTCCTCCTTCCCCTCCTCCTCCTCCTCCTCCTCCTCCTCCTCCCAGTGTGTCCTGCTCCAGGCCAGAGGGGTTTGAGGGAAAAGCCAACCATTACTGATCACACTTGAGCCCTGACAACATCCTCTCAGAGTGGAAGATTTGCCGAGGGGCCACTCGGTGCACATGAATCATCTCCTCCCTGCAAACAAGGGCCCCTTGAGTGGGGCGGGTGGGGGGAGCCTCTGGCTCTGCATCCCACAATCCCAGCAGGAGCTGAGCACTCAGGGCTGGCTCCTGCCTGCCTGGGACCCTGTCACCCTCCCTGGCCCTCCAGCTGCCCCTCTCTGGGGTAACTCACAGGATCCTGCTCCCAGTGTGGGTGCTGCAGCATCCCTGGGTGCTGAGGAGCACGAGGCAAGCTCCAATCTCACGTCCCAGCGTCTCCCCACAGCCCCAGCCAGCAGGCAGAGCAGCCATGCACAGCTCCTGGGGCTCTCACCATCCTGGCCTTGCAGTTATTAATAACCTCAGCTGAGAGCCTTGGAAAATCAGTTTTGGGAGATGAATGTGGAACCTGATTGCCTGAGGGAGCACAGGACCCCCGGTTCTGCCTCCACAGCAGCGGCTTCTCCCCTTCCCCAGGAGCCCACAGGGTTTGGGGGGCCCCTCTACCCTGCTCCAGCCCCAGGAGAGGGGCAGAGGAGCCACCAGAATGATGAAAAAGCACAAAGGGTGCCCAGGCTGTGCCTCCTCCATCAGTGCCCCCATCTACACCTGACAGCAGCTCTGGGATCCCTTTCCCACACAGCTCCAGTGACACCAGAGCTGAGCCCAGCAGTGTCACACAGCTCCAGTGGCACCAGAGCTGAGCCCAGCAGTGTCACACAGCTCCAGTGGCACCAGAGCTCACCCCAGCAGTGTCACACAGCTCCAGTGGCACCAGAGCTCACCCCAGCAGTGTCACACAGCTCCAGTGACACCAGAGCTGATCCCAGCAGTGTCACACAGCTCCAGTGGCACCAGAGCTGAGCCCAGCAGTGTCACAGAGTTCCAGTGGCACCAGAGCTGAGCCCAGCAGTGTCACAGAGTTCCAGTGGCACCAGAGCTGAGCCCAGCAGTGTCACACAGCTCCAGTGACACCAGAGCTGAGCCCAGCAGTGTCACACAGCTCCAGTGACACCAGAGCTTACCCCAGCAGTGTCACACAGCTCCAGTGGCACCAGCTCACCCCAGCAGTGTCACACAGCTCCAGTGGCACCAGAGCTGAGCCCAGCAGTGTCACACAGCTCCAGTGGCACCAGAGCTCACCCCAGCAGTGTCACACAGCTCCAGTGGCACCAGAGCTCACTCCAGCAGTGTCACACAGCTCCAGTGACACCAGAGCTGAGCCCAGCAGTGTCACACAGCTCCAGTGGCACCAGAGCTCACCCCAGCAGTGTCACAGAGCTCCAGTGGCACCAGAGCTCACTCCAGCAGTGTCACACAGCTCCAGTGACACCAGAGCTGAGCCCAGCAGTGTCACACAGCTCCAGTGACACCAGAGCTCACTCCAGCAGGGCTCACAGAGCTCCAGTGGCACCAGCTGAGCCCAGCAGAGCTCACAGTGGGTCCTGGGCCTGTCCTGGTGCCTTTGCCAGCAGAGGCTCCTCTCCCCAGGATGAGCAGGCTGCACAAAGCCTTATCTCATGGCCTTGCTGCAGCCACTCACCCACCCCGGCACAGACCAGCCAAGCCCAGAGCTGCTCCCTGAGCCAGGCTCTGCCCTGTCCCTGCCTCCCCCAGCCCTCTGCACAGAGGGTGCTGAGTCCTCACCACCTCCCAAAAAAGGGAGCTGTGGGACACTCCTGGAGCCACAGCTCTGCCCTGCACACAGGCAAGACTCCAAACACCCCCCTCTGAGCACACTCCTTCCTGGAGGAGACATCAGTTTCTCACATCCTCCTCCCCCGGTCTTGACCGAGGAAACAGGAGTCCTGAATAGAGGGAAGTGTAATTACAGGCTGACAGAGCGTGCAGAGGGCAAAGATTATCACCTGCCCTGGTTTCCCTGGCAGCTCACACACTGCAGGAACCATCACTCACTCCGGGGGCCAGTGAAGCCTCGCCCCAGTGTAATGACTGCAATGGGGGATGGAGAACAAGGGGATCGCAGCCAGCCCGGTGCCAGGAGGAGCCCAGAGGGAGTGGTGCTGACTGCAGCCCAGCCCCAGGCTGGGTCCAGCCTCTCCTGGTGGTGCCACACCCAGAGCACACCCTGGAAAATCAGTTGTGGGAGATGAATGTGGAACCTGATTGCCTGAGGGAGCACAGGACCCCCAATTCTGCCTCCCACAGCAGCGGCTTCTCCCCTCTCACAGGAGCCCACAGGGTTTGGGGGGCTCCTCTACCCTGCTCCAGCCCCAGGAGAGGGGCAGAGGAGCCACCAGAATGATGAAAAAGCACAAAGAGCACGGCTGTGGGTGGGCAATCTGCCCCTCAGGCCCAGCCCCTCACCCTGCACGCTCCCCTGGGCACCCCAGGCCTTGGGCAGGGGCTCCCCAGCACAGCCACGGGCTAGCAGGGGGACAGAGGCTCCCCAAAGTGACATCCCTGCTGGGAGAGCCCCTGGGCCAGCCCCTGCTGGGCTGCAGGGAATGTCCTTCCTCGCAGCAGCTCCAGGTAATTATTAACAGGCTGATTAAATCACCAACAAGCACCTCCTTGTGACCCGGGCTGCCAATGACCCCCCAGTGCCCCGTGCTGCAGCAGGACCCCCTCTCCAGGGGCTGTTCCCCCTCTCTCTCTCCTCCTGGAGAAGTTTGTGGCTGTTTGCTTTAGCTCACCCAAAGCAAACTTCATCCCCCTGACCTGGAGGCTGCAGCTACCCCCACCCCAGAGCAGCAGGGGCTGGTTTCACCCCTCTCCCAGCTGAGCACAGCCAGATGCTGAGCAAATAAAACCACCCAGGTGAGAGATCTCGGTGTGACCCTGCCCTGTCCCTAGAGAGGCCGTGGGCAGCCTCCAAACTCTGCTCCAGGGACCAGGGGTTTCCAAGCCCAGCTGAACACAATCAGCTCTGGAAAACCCCACGGAGCAGCTTTCATTTAAAATAACTCCCAGGTTACATTTTGGAGCTCGGTGCCAGGCCCAGACTGCATTTCAGGACTCGGTGCCAGGCTCAGCAGGCTCGTGGCAGGATGCTCCAGCCTGGGAGCAGGGCTGGAAAACACATTTAAATAATGAATGAAAAGGAGAGGTTTGAGATGCCCTTTAAAGGAATAGTCAGGCAGGGGCGAGACCTGCTGAGTAATGTATAAAAAACAAGCTTCAGGCAGAGGAGAGATGTTAGGATTACTCAGAACCCAGAATAAACTGTGTTCCCTCCAACCAAAATTTTGGTGTCGGCCTTTTCCAAACAAACTCCAGCAACAGGTTGGCCTGGGCTCCTCTCCAGCACGAGGAGAGGCCCTGGGATGGTGCCCCAAGCCTTTGCCCACCCCTGTGCCCACCCTGGTGGTGGGCAGAGCAGTGGGAAGCCTGCCTGGGTCACACCTTCCTGCCGGTGGGGACCTGGAGCTGTCAACTCCCTGCAGCCCTTGGTCTCCTCAGCCTCCAGGAGAGTCAGAGTTCCAGGTAACTGCAGGAATTCCAGCTAATTGCAGGAATCCCAGCTAATTGCAAGCATTCTAGTGGGAAACCCCAGTTCCCACCAGTCCACACCACCAGCCAGGGCTGGATCCATCTCCCACATCCCCAAAATCTCCTCTGGTGGGGGTGGAAATCTCTCTGCACTCCAAGAGACTCTTCTCCATGTCCTCCTATCCAGCCCCATTGCCCAAAGCCAAGTTCCACGATGCCTCGGATGCAATTCCCAGCCTGCAGGAGTGAGACAGGGGGAGGCCACCAGAGCTGCCACATCTTCTGGGGAGGAGAAGTCCCCCAGAGAGGTTGTGACAGGATCCTGAGAAGGAGAGGAAGATCCAGCCCCTCAGCTGGCAGGGTGTGGGCAGGGATTTGCAGGAAGGAGCTGGTGGATCAAACCCCAGTGCACTTTCCCAAACGCCTTCAACAGCAGCGTGTGGATCCTTCTGGTGGGAAGAGAAACCAGAGATCCAGGGATGGGGGAAATATCCCCGTGGACCTGGGGCAGGGAGATGTGCCCAGCCCCCGGCCCTGGCATCCCTGCCCTGCCCCCCACGATGCCCAGGAGCTCCAGAGCTGTGCTGCACACCAGTTCCCCTGCCCTCTCAGCGGCCACCCCAGCCCTGTCCCCATGTCCCCAGAGCCGTCAGCGGGGGCTGTGTGCCCCGCAGGACCCCCGGCCAGCAGGATAAGCGTTATTTTCTCAGCCCTTCCCTTTCCTTCCCTTGCCAAGCTCCGCCGGGAGCATCAGGTGCAGCGGCAAGGCCACCATGCGACAGCATTTCCTACCCGGTTAACCCCTGCAGGGCAGGGCTGGAGGGGCAGGAAAACCGGGATATGCCAGCGGGAAAGGTGACCAGGTGTGCCTGACCAGCGCTGGGACTGGCTCACCTGCTTTGAACTCCCAAAACCAGCTCTCAAACCTGTTGCTGCTTCAGTTCTGTGCCTCGCTCTGTCCTTCACCAGCCCAAAAACGAGCAGCTGTTTCCTCCGTGGCAAGCTTTGGGTGGGTTTGATGCTCAAACCAACCCCCGGAGAAAGGCAGAGCCGTTCTACAAAGCGCTCCTTACGCGCCTCCTGCTAATTGCCAGCAATCAGAGCGCACCGGCATCTCCCCGGGCTCCCTCTTATCGCTTCCAGGATCAAATACACATGAAAACCACTTCAAAAAAAAAAAAAAAAAAGAAAAAAAGAAGAAGAAGAAGAAAAAAAAAAGTATTTTGAGCGTGGAAACCCCTCGCAGCAAAGCTGTTTTTGCTCCAAGCGGTTACGAAATGTCAGTGCCTTCCCTCGCCTGCCAAAGAGCCGGCTTTGATGCCACGGGAGGCGTTCTCAGGAGCAGGAAAGGAAGGGGCTGCAGCAGCCCTGCCGCGGGGGGAGGCTCCGAGAGGTCATTTTATCCTTCCCCGCTGCAGGCTGTCAGCCCCGGGGACCTGAGCTGCCCAAAGGCCGCTGCTCTCAGCGCCTCGGGGCGATGACAGGCGGCTGCTGCCTGCCAGGGTGCCCTCCCTGCTCTGTCACCTCCTGGGTGCCCTGGCTGGGCTGCCAGCCTCTTGTTTGTGCAGGGCTGGCAGTGAAAGGTTTCCAGCCCCGTTGTCTCGTTGCCGGCCTGGGACGGTGACATTTAACAGATATTTGACAGGACGGAGAGCTGCGGCATTAATTTTAAGGTTCCTTACGAGCAGGAGGAGGTGTGTTCCTCAGGAGGGAGCTTGAGCTGTGCCAGACTAGATAATGGGGAAGGGTTAAGGGGTTAGGACACGAGTCTGGGATGCCAGAAACCACTTCAAGCCTCCACTCTGCTCCCCTGTTATCTCCTGTCCTCAGCAAGTGATTTGGCTACTGAGCAACAGGCAGAGCTTGGGTCCAGCCCAGTGTTCTCCTCTGAAAAGGCTTCCCACTGCTCGGGATGAGACAACTGCTTCAAAACCTTAAACAAAGTTTTCCTGGGCAGGGATAGGAACCTCCTGCAGGCCCGTGGGAGCTCAGGCACCGCTCCACAGCAAAGGGCAGCTCAGCACGTTTGCACAGGAAAAGAGCATTTCCAGGTCAAGAGTGGGAAAAGAGACAGGTTTTCCAGGCAGTGCAGGCAGACAGGACAGTCCCCAGGGCTCCTGGCTGGGGGACACTATCCCACAGTGTCCTTCCCCTCTCCAGCAGCCCCTCTGTGCCCCTCCAGAGCTGCCAGGAGCCTTCACACGGATCCGGGGTTTCCCTGCTGATGCCAGCGCTGCACACAGCAGGATACTGGAAAATCCAGAGGGGGAAACAACCCCAGCGCTCCATCAGCATCCCCAGGGCCGCCCTCCCACCCTGTTTCACCCACGCCAGGGGGGCTCAGCCCCCTTCCCCAGCACCCCCGGGCTAGGAACAGGCGGTGGCCGAGTTTGCAGCGGAAGGAATGGCTGCAATGCGGAGGGGAGCTCGCTCGGCACTTGCCCGGCGCTAACAGCTGCCCCGGGCTGTGCTTCTCAGCAGCCCGGAGCCCTTTCCTTCCAGCGGCAGGATTCCTGCTGCCGGCTCACAGGAATGATCCCGGCTCCCTCCCACCCGTCCTGCAGCCTCCCCATTCCTGTGGGCGAGCTGGAGCCAAGTTTATCCCCGACACATCTCCGCCGGCTCGGCTGGATTTAGAGCCCAGATCAGTTTGGGGCAGGACCTAAACTCTGGTGGCTCAAAAGGTCAGGGAAGAGACACTAATGAGGGAGGAGAAGCCGTGTGTGAGCACAGGCGTGCTTGAGCAAAGGATCGCCTCCCGGATCACACACGGGGAGCTGGGTTCTCCGTCAGCACAACCTGAAACGCCTCTGCCAACAGCACCATTCCCCCAGTCAGCCACTGGGGCAGAGCTGGGCCATGCACTGGGAGCTGCCCAGCCTGCTGGGCAACGAGGAAAAACTGGCAGATGATAAAATCGGGGTACAGCAGGGCCTGAGCTGAGCCCCAGGGGCTGCCAGAGACTGGGAATGGGCATTGAGCTGCTGCCTAACGCCAGGGCCACCCTCTCACTGGGCAAGGGAACCTTCCCTCCAGGAGTCACAGCCCCCAGAGGGATCCAGCAGCTCTGGCTGATGAGCAGCAGGGGCCAGGGGAGGTTTACATTAGCAAAGAGCCACCCAGGTGCCAACAGCAATTCATCACAAGCACTCAAAACAAAGCAGGCAGGCGCTGCTGTCGCTGCCATGGCAGGCACCATCGAGGGGGATAAAACAGATCTCCCCTGGCAGGATCAACCTGTGGAGAGGCCAAACCATGCCCAGACATGGCTCCCTCAGCTGGGCATCCCCTCCTTCCCTGCCATGAGGTCCTAGGTTTGATTTTTGGGGTGGGCTGAGGTGCAAAGAGGGAATTTCCCATCAGCTGACAGAGCAGGAGAATGGGGAAGCCCAGATGCTCTGTCCCCAGCAGTGATGTCCCCTGGGACCCTGAAGGACAGCTCTGGCACCAAGTGTCACTTGCCAGCACTCCCCCTCCTGCCACAGCTCCCTCCTTCAGAGCTGGCAAAGCCACCCTGGCCGGACACAGCCACAGGGGACAGCTGTCCCTGTCCCTGTCCCCTCCCGGGCTGCGGGCCACTGGCACGGCTCCCCCAGCACTGACACCGTCCCTGTTTCCCGCAGTCCCAAACTCCCCCGAGCCGTTTCCACTGCGGAAACGCCACCCCATCCTTTTACATCGGCAAGGGGAACTCTTGACCCCTGGGTCTGCGTGGTGCTGACCCGGGGCTGCAGACACAGCACTCCTGAGCAGCACTCCAGCCTGCCCCAGCCCGTGCAGCCAGAGAGGCCCCTGGCCACTCTCTCATCGTTTTTGGCCGCTGTTTCTGTAGCACCTCCAAGGACAGGTCAAGGGCCAGGACCCCCGTGCTCCATCATGTCACCACCTGCTCCTCCTGCGCAGCCCCAGGCTGCAATCAGCACCAGCAGCAGCAGCAAGAAGCAATCACCCTGCAAACCTCCCTCTGCTCCCTGCAGGGACCCGGCAGCCCCAGCAGAAAGCCAGGACCTTCTCTGCAGAGCTGGCCCAAAGCCCTGGCAGGTTTCTACAGATCCCAGATCAAAGCCCAGGAGCTCCGTGAGCCCGATGCCACAGGCTGCAGGCGGGAATCCCACACGTGTGGGAAGGCAGCTGCTCCCAGCAGGGTGGGGATCAGGCCCTCCGTGCCTTCACCAGACTCCCGGCGTCTTCCCCGGACAGGGAAACCCTCTGAACCCCATCAGCTCCATCGGGGAACGTCACCTCCCTTTCCACGACCACAATTTCCCCTAACAAGTGCTTACACCCCACAGCCTCCCTTGCAGGCTCCTGGCGTTTCACCCATCCGACCAGCAAAGAGAAACCGGTTCCAGTCGGTGCCCCGGGCGGCCCTGCTGGAGGACTGGTGGCGAGCAAAGACGCTCCGGCAGCAGAGTCCCACACGGAGCCGGCGGGATGCGCCCGCTCGCCTGGGACGGGATGCGCGACCCGCGGTTCCCTGCGCCTGGCACGGGCACCCCCTGCGCCCTCCGCGCTGTGCTCCGCGGAGGGGATGCGCGTCCCGCTCCCGTCCCGCTCCCGTCCCGTCCCTTCCCGTCCCCTCACCGCTGAGCCGGTCCATGGTGCGGAGCCTCGGCAGCCGCTGCCGCGCCGGGAGCTGCGGGCGGGCGAATGTCGCGGGCAGCGGCCGCCCGGCGGGGCCGGCTCTCGCTCGGAGCGGCCAATCCCTTCATCCGCCCCTCCCTCGCTCGCTCGGTGCACGGCAGCGCCGAGCACCGGCCCGGCACGGCACGGCACGGCACGGCACCGGGGACAGCCTGCGGGGACAGCCCGGCCGCGGCTGGGGACCCCCCCCACCCTGCATCGCCTCCCACCCTGCATCCTCCCAACCCTGCATCCCCCACCCTGTATCCCCCCCACCCTGCATCCCCCACCCACCAGGCATCCCCCGCCACCCTGCATCCCCCACCCTGCATCCTCCCAACCCTGCATCCCCCACCCTGTATCCCCCCCACCCTGCATCCCCTCCCACCCTGCATCTCCCACCCTGCATCCCCTCCCACCCTGCATCCCCCACTCTGCATCCCCCCCACCCTGCATCCCCTCCCACCCTGCATCCCCCACTCTGCATCCCCCCCACCCTGCATCTCTCACCCTGCATCCCCCTGCCACCCTACATCCCCCCTACCCTGCATCCCCCCCACCCTGCATCCTCCCCCACCCTGCATCTCCACCACCCTGCATCCCTCCCCCTGCATCCCCCACCACCGCAGCTCCATCGGCACCCAGAGACCCTCCTGGGAAGGGTGGGGGTCTTGAGCGGGCCACCTCCGCCTGCCCGCGTTGGGCAGGTTCGGTTTAGGGGGAAAATCCCGAATTCCCGCACTCGGCAGCGAGGACAGCTCCCCCTGACCGCTCGCTCCGCGTTTCCCCGCCCCCCAAATCCCCTCCATATCCGCTCCCCCCTGGTGTCCCTCCTGTGCCGCTGTCCTTGTCCCTCCCCAGCACACACCTCCGGGGACACCTGGCCCTGGGACACTTGTGGGACGTGTGACAGTGTCCCGGGCGTGGCAGCAAGGACAGAGCCTGCTGGCACTCCCAGGACAATCCGGGCTGCAGCTGAGCCCTGTGGGGACAGCGGGTGGGGACAGAAATGTGCTGAGGTTCCACACCTACCCAATTATCATCACTTGGGAAAGCAACAATTGAAATATCCGATGTGAATTCGCAACTGGCCTGAAGAAATTCCCCTTTTGGGGCAATTTCAGCCCAGGACTACTCAAGCCCTTTCCACTCAATTCCCTTTCAGCTGGGAACCAGCTCCTGCACGGATGGTGTCTGATGGTCTCTCCATTCTGGGTTGAGCCCCAGTTTTCTTCCACAGCTTGGGGTCTCCTTTGGGGCTGTGGTTGGGGCAGGAATCTCAGTCCAACCCTGCCAGGCTGCTTTGGGTATTGCAGAGCAGCCAGGGACAGCTTCCAGGGCAGGTGGTGACACCTGGGGTGTCCCTGCACCCCCTCCAGGGCAATGGGACACCAGCAGGGGCCCTTGGAGTGTCTGCTGCCCCAGAATGGAGCTGGCGAGGCTGCCCTGGCTCTGAGAGAAAAAAACCCAAGCGCTGCCTCAGTTTCCCCACCTTTGCCATGCAGGTCCTGGTGGAGGAGAGTTACTGTCCATAAAATGCTTTGGAAATGAAAAGATCTCTCTGTTGTGTTTTTATTGTCATTAATAGCATCCCCCAGGCTTCATCACTGGAACTGCTGCTGGAGAGGGGAGATTCCTACAGCCACAAAGGGCTGAGCTGGATTTAGAGAGCTCTGTTTTCTACGAGTGAAATCCCTGTAAATAAATTCAGCTCATTTACTGCTGCCCTAAAGCAGATGAGCAATGCCCAGGGCAATGTTGCCATCTTCACCTCAACCCCCAGTCCTTCCCTTGCTGGGAAAGCTCCAGAGCTGGAGTTGCTGCTGATGGGAAAACTCCTGCCCTGGGTCCCCTGAACTCTGGCAAACTCTTCCCTGCAAGGGGAACCTGCTGACGGATCTTTGGGCACCAAACTGGGCAGCTTTGGATGGCAGGGAGGGCATTGGATCAGCCCTGTGGGGACCCCAGGACAGGAGGGTTTCAAGGGGGACCAGAATGTGGCCCGTGGCTGCCCTGTCCCCTCACAGGAGCTCTGCTGACCCAGCTCCTGTCACCCCACAGTTCCTTGGCCTGTTTTTGGGGTTGTTCAGTCCTGCTGTACGCCTGAAAATCCTGCAGGACGAGCAAACAGGAAAGCAGAGCACCACAGACACCAGGGAAGATGTTTGTGTGGAAACAACCTGGTTTGTTTTATGGAAAAAAAAAAAAAAAAAAAAGCCAAAAGAAAGTTATCCCGTAGAGTTTGGGTTACAAACATGTAGAGTTTGCAGTGGAGGGAATTGCCTTCATTCCCAGAGGGATTCATCAGGGACTCAGGCTGCTGTGATGGGGAATTCAGGAAAACCCAGGAGAGGTCCAGCAGGACCTGCATTTCCCACTCCTTTCCTCTGGCCTTCCCCCAGCTCCCAGCTGGAATATCCTGGAATACTCAGCCCTGGACAAACCTGAAGAGCAGCAAGAAACTGCACAAGGCAGGAGGTGGCTTTGGCTGTTTGGGGATGGAAAGTGGCTGTTCTGGCACCTTGGGAGGATAAACTGGCTCTGGAGCAACCTGGGCTTCGCAGGGAAAGCCTCCAGCCCAGGAGGGATTGGAACTCAGGGTCTCACCCTGGCCCCTTGGGGTCCCCACCACTTCCATCCCCTGCCCCAAGCTCTGCATTTCACATCCATAAAGTGCCCCCAATCCTGGCCACCTGAAGGCAGGGATGGATTTGAGGAGCCTGGAGTGAGATCCCACTTTTCCTGTCGTTGTGCCCAGGGCCTTTCCCAGCCCAGCTGAGCAGAGGGGGGTGGGACACCCCCATCCCAAAGCTCTCTGCCAGCCCCAGCAGGAAAACCCTCCCCCTGCCCTGGTGTCCCTGTGGGGCAGCAGTGCCAGACACCAAGGCTGGGGAGCAGCCGGGGATCGCTTCAGAAACCAGAAAAGGAAACACGGAGCACGGAACGGTCTGCAAGACTCCAATTCACTCTCAGGGGTGCAGGGAGAGCCCCTGTGCCCCGCTACAGCCCCGAGAATCATACAGAGCTGCCATATAGAGATCTCTCTATGTATATATTTATAGGTATGTATATATTTATAGTGCACTGCCGTCAGAACAGCCGGGCCTGCTTCTTCAGCTCGTTCCTCTTCCACAGCGCCAGGCGGTCGAACTCGGCCATGGTCATCCCGAAGATCTGGTAGAATTCCTCCTGGGACAGGTGCCTCTGGGGACAAATGGGAGGCTGGGCCAGAGCTGGGCACCTTGCAGGGGGTCTGAGGGCATCCCCTGCCCGCTGGGACAATGTGGGGACACAAGGCCCAGCACTGCTCCCTCGGGGAAGGGGGGGACCTGCCACGGGCACAGGGGAGCAGCAGGAGCACTGTGACAGTGCCACTCCTGTGCTCCTGAGCAGATGTGGAGATGCTGCTCATATGGCCACGAGCCCCCACACACTGCCAGGGCCACCCCCTGGGATCAGTCCCCTCTGTCCCCAGTGAAAAAGGCTCTTCTCACCTCTAACCGAGTCCTGTCCACGTCTTTGGGCAGCTGGTTCCTCCCCCTCGTCTTCACCAGGAGCAGCTCGTAGGGGTAAATCTGCACAGGGGACAGGGACAGCCAGGAGACACTGGGGGCACCCTTGGGAAGGAGGGCAGGGCCTCCTGCTCTGCTTGACAGGGTTTGGGTGGCACAGCTGACCCCAGGGCTGGGCTGGGACAAGGAGAGGTGGGAATTGCTCTCAGGGTGGCTCTGACCCACCCTGAACCTCCGTGGTGGCTCTGGAATAACCTGCTCACTCTGCAGAGCCAGGAACGACCCTGGCAGGGGCGTGAGCAGGAAAGCAGCAGCATCACCCCCCTGCTCTGCTCCTCACCCAGGGGACAATCCTGCCCAGCCAAGCACTGGGGACCCGGCAGCAGGTCGGGAGCAGGCTGAGAGCAGCTCTGCTCCCAGCCCCTCGGTCCCGGGGCTGTCAGGGCGAGGACGATGGTGAGCAAAGGCAAAGCTTCCCCCTGGAGAGCCTGGGGACGCAGGGACACATCCCTGGGGCTCCCTGCTGGCCGCTCCTGGCAGAAGGCTCTTACCTTGTACTCTGTGGGGAGAGAAAAGAGCGCGACGTGAGCCACACGGAGCCCTCTGCTGCCGCCACCCTCCCGCCGAGGCTGCGGGGACCCCGCCCGTGTCCCCCCATTCTCCCCGCAGCCCCCTCCCCTCCCAGAGCTGCCTGCGGGGTTGGGAGTGGCAGCCCCACAGCATCACCCCCGGGCCCTGCAGGGTCCCCGGGGCCCCTCACCTCGCATCCCCCAGTTGACGGCGTTGGTGCTGTCGTAGTGGAAGAGCTCCGCGCTGGGAGGCTGCGGGAGAGAGGGGCGACTCAGAGGGAGGCTCCTCCAGACACTCCCAGTGCCACCCCTCCCTTGTCCCCAGGGCAGGACACCGAGGCCAAGTGACAAGCCCGGGTCCCACGGGGGCGGGAGCAGGACTCCCCATCCCAAGCAATCCCTAGCCCGGGATACAAAGCAAAGCTCCTCTGCTGGAGAGCAACACCAGCATCCCTCTGGAAGTTGCCCCGTGGGAGTTTCAGGGCAGGCACCGCCTGGACGGGGCACTTTAGACCCCAATAAAGATCATTCTGGATTGGCAGAGGGCAGCAGGGACAGCAGGGGGGGCAGAGAAGGAGGAAAGAGGACATCTCAGGCATGGAAAGGGAGCAGTGGGGGCTTGGAGGGGTCTGGGAGAATGGGGGATGCCTGGGAGAATGGGGAATGCCCGGGAGAAGAGGGAATGCCTGGGAGAACATGGAATGCCTAGGAGAATAAGGAATGCCTGGGGGAATGGGGAATGCCTGGGAGATGGGGGAATGCCTGGGAGAACAGGGAATGCCTGGGAGAATAAGGAATGCCTGGGAGAACAGGGAATGCCTGCCAGCAGCAGGAGGCACTTACCCTGTGCAGCCCGTTCCTCCTGTAGGCAGGAAGGGAGGCCGACTTAGAGATGAGGGGATCTGCAAAGAAGCCACGCAGGGGCATCAGGGAAAGCGCAGGAATGAGCCTCACAGCCCAGGACAGCCCCCAGCGGGCCACCCTCTGCCTCTGTGCTCCCAGCCCCGCTCACCCAGCTCTGTCCCCTCCCAACTCCAGCTCCTTTCCAGCCTGGCTTCCTCCCGTGCTGACATGGCTCTCCCCAAAATCCCTTTCCTGTGGCAGCGCCCCCCACCTCACCCTTCTGAGCAGCACATCCTTCTCTCTCTGCTTCCCTGACTCATCCTCTCTGCCCTAACCCCGGGCTTTCAAGGGCTCCTTCTTTGCTTCCCTTGTCCCCTCCCTGGTCCCAGCTCCTCCTCCAGCTCGGGCTCTGGGCCCCGGGGAGCAGCTGGGGCGGGCTCAGGGCAGGCACTCACCGCTGTCGGCCAGGTAGTGGGTTCGGGGAGCTGCAAGGAGAGCAGAGCCGCCTGTCAGAGAGGGCCAAGCAGCCCAGGCCGTGCAGGACTGCCCATTCCCAGCCCCACAGATCCTCCCTGGGGCTCCCTCAGCGTCCCCAAACAGCCCCGTGAGGGCAGAGGTGCCATGAGGAATGGACAGGGCCACCTGTGCTGCCAGGCTCTGAGGTGCCCCCCAGCCCTCCCCTGGCCCCAAGGGCAGGGCTGTGCTGCCAGATTCCCAAGGGATCCTTCAGCCATCCCATGAGGCACTCCCAGGCTGCCCAGACACCACTGGGCAATGCCCCATGCCAGCTGGGCACAGGTAAGGGATGGAGGGACTATCCCCATGCCAGCTGGGCACAGAGAATGGATGGAGGGACAGTCCCCATGCCAGCTGGGCACAGGGAAGGGCTGGGGGGATTGTCCCCATGCCAGCTGGGCACAGGCAATGGATGGAGGGACTGTCCCCATGGCAGCTGGGCACAGGGAAGGGCTGGGGGGATTGTCCCCATGCCAGCTGGGCACAGGGAAGGGATGGAGGGACTGTCCCAGTGACAGCTGGGCACAGGGAATGGATGGAGGGACTGTCCCCATGGCAGCTGGGCACAGGGAAGGGATGGAGGGACTGTCCCCATGGCAGCTGGGCACAGGGAGTGGATGCAGCCCAGCTCCATGCCCATCTCTCCTCAGCCCTTTCCTCATCCCATTCTCCCCTCTGCACCCCGCAGACTCCCCCGGGGCTGGGCGGGGTGGGGCAGAGGGCAGGGCCAGCCTTACAGCCATTGAGGGAGCCCTCGTAGCCCGCGGTGTGCAGCGCCTCCCTGCTGCTGGCCGAGCTGCGAGGGGGCGTCCAGGGGTCGGCGTAGGAGTGGGACCGAGCCTTCATCTCCTCTCTCAGGATCAGCCTCCCGATGCCACTCTGGATCTGGCGGGGGGGAAAAGCCACCTCGCACTCCTGCTCTCCCAGCCCAGCCCTCTCTGGAGGGGCCCTGGCACGGGCTTGGCATCTCCTGAGGATGAGGTGCTGGGGTGGGGGTGCCTTGGCAAGGGGGGGCTCTCCCCCTCCCTGGGAGCCCAGGCTGGGGGTGGCCGGGAGGGGACAGATGGCCGAGGGCAGCAGGGATGGTGGTGACGCCTTCTCGGGTGGCAGAGCTGGGCTGAGCCTTGTCCCCAGAGGCAGCTGGGGACAGTTTGGTGCTGGCTCTGTGCCTAGCAGGGCTGGCACTCACCTTGTGCATGCCCCGGTCGTACCCATCCTCCTCGCCACCTGACGAGAACCTGCGGGCCCGGGGAGCTGCAAGGAGACACGTGAGGGGTCAGATGGGGACAAAGAGGAGGGCAGGCAGGGAGGAGGCCGTCCCCAACTGCACGGGGACAGTCAGAGCTCCCAGAGACTCCTCGGGTTTTGGGGTCACCTTGACAAGTATCTCAGCCCAACCCCACTTTTGTGTCCAGACCCAACTCAAAGCAGCGTTTGCTGCCAGGAAATTTGGAGGCAGGAATGTGTTCCCCTCTCTCCCGGCCCCAGGGGGTTTTGGTACCTTTGGGTGAGCCTTGGAAGGACCAGTACTCGGACTCGGAGTGGTAGTAGGGGTCTGGGGAGTAGGCGGGGCTGTACTTGGATGACTGGGCGATGTCCTCGCTGGTTTTGCTCTTGGTGGCTGCAGAGGGGTTGTCTGCAAAGGGAGTGGGCAGAGCCCGGGTGAGGATCTGCAGAGACCCACCCCAATCGAAGGCAAACCCTCTTCCCTCCCCCGGGACTGCCAGGGGTTTGTGTCTGGGAGCAGAGCTGGGAATAATCCGTTTTCCAGCTGCTGACGCCTCCTCAGGAGTGCTGAGGCAGACGGTGGGGACAGTGACAAGCAGGGGATGTCACTGGTGTGGCTGGGAAGGGACCCAGATGGCTGAGAGCCCACAGGTGCTGCCCCCTGCACCCTGCTCATCCCAGTCCCACCAGTGGCACCGAGCTCCCTGCGCTGCCCTGTCCCCAGGAGGCCAGAGAGGGGACAGAGGAAGGTTCAGGCCCAGCAGGGATGGGGCTCTCTGGGTTCTGCCAGGGCAGGGTGGCAGCAGGGGGGGAGCAGAGGGGCTCTGGCAGGGCTTGGTTCTCATGGCAGGGACACACAGAGTGCTCAGGCTGGGGACAGAGCCTCAGCAGCACACCGGGGAGCCCAGGGGGCAGGAGAGTGACAGGGGAAGGAGCAGCGGGGACAGGAGGTGGCAGAGCCGTGGGGAGGCACAGGGGACCCAGCAGGTACTTACAGCAGCAGGAGCAGCCAGCAGGAGGCGGTGGGAATTGGGCAGGAGGGAGGGGAGAGCCCGGGGAGAGAGAGGAGACAGTTACTGCTCAGGGGGAGCTGCTGTCCCTCTGTGAGCAGAAGCAAGCGGGGACAGTGCAAGCCAGCCCCGCTGAGAGCCACCAGGCACTGAGAGCCACAGACACCGAGAGCCACCAGGCACTGAGAGCCACAGACACCGAGAGCCACCAGGCACCTCCCCAGCCTGCACCACCCCAGGCCTGGCCTCCTCCCGTGCTGATATCCCTCTGTTCCGTGTTCCACGCTGGAGCAGCCACCCAGGATGGGCTGGGATTTTTCTCCAGGGCTGCATGTGAAACTGCAAATTGCTTTTTTCCTCCCTTTTCCGAGGCTGCTCTGAGTCCCTCATCCCCTCTGCCACCCCGCCGAGGCCCTGCTCCCTCCCCCACGGCTACCCCTGGTGTCACTGCCAGCCTTTCCTCCACCCCTCGCGACAGGGACATGGTCCAAAGTCACACCTGCCCCTCACTGAACCCGCTCTGCTGCCCAGAGGGGAAGCAGGAGCATCCCACCAAAGCCCAGCTCCCCAAACCCTGCTGCCTGCCCCACCTCCCACCCAGCCGCTGAACACAGCGCTCCCCTCCCCGGGGTGACAGGGACACCGCAGCCAGACCGTACCGTGCCGCTTGTAGATGGGGGGCTTCCTGTAGATGTTGCTCTCGCCAGCAGCTGGTGGGAGAAGAGAGAGAGAAAGGGAAGAAAGAAGGGGGAGAGGGAGGTCAGTGCGGGCGTGCTGAGAGCGCGCAGGACACGGGTCCTGCAGGAGCCACCGCCCCCACGCCACGTCTCCATCACACAACCGCCTCGGGGCTCATCAGTGCCCCGGGAGGGCTCAGGGCACGGTCCCGCCTGCCCACGGCCCGACAGGACATGCAGTGAGCGCCCGGCCACAGCATGCAGCGGGCACAGCCTGCCAGCCGGCAGCGAGGCACCCGGGGCGAGTTCTCGGGGTGCCGGCACCTGCGAGAGCCGCCTGCGAGCTACCTGGGGCGAGCCAACATCAGCCAAAGCCTCTTTCCGCAGCAGAGAGAGAAAAGAGCGAGGTCGGGAGGGATAAGCGAGCTGGAGCCTGGCGCTGGAGCAGGGAGGGGGCCATCCATAAACCACCGAGCGGCAGCGGGAGGGCGGGGATGGGCAGGGCAGGGCAGGGCAGGGGTGGGAGCGGAGCTGCGGGAGCCTCTGGGTGTCCTCAGGGCATCAGCGATGCGCTGGCCAGGGTGCCCCGCTCTCGGGGCACCGGGAGATGCCGAGAGCCGGATGGTGCGGGGCTCCGAGCCCGCTGCGGGGCCATGGGCAGCTCTGCCTGCTTCCCAACCCACTCTCCCTTTCCTGCCCGCTCCGTCCCCGTGCCCGTGGGCTCTGCGTGGCCGGGAGCGGGGGTGGTGGCCCTTACCTGGTGGCCCCCTGCAATCCCTGCAGAAGGGGAGCAGGCATCTGGCAAGCCCAGAAGACTCTGGGGGGAGGGAGCGGCGGGCCCTAGGGGGAGTATAAAATAGTCATCTGTAGCGGGTGGGTGTGCAAAGGCCTCCGGCAGACACGCTCCGGCTGGTGACCCTGGGGGGGATGGCAGGGGAGGGGACAGGCTCTCACCAGGGGACTCATCTTCGTGTGGGGAGTGGAGGGAGGGCAGGGAAGAGGAAGAAGAGGGATGTTGCAAGGATCGAGCGGGCTCCGGGCGGCTCTGGGACCTCTGGGTTGGTGACGGGGGAGGGGGGAGAGGAGGAGGAGGAGGAGGAGGAGGAGGGTTCAAGCCGTAGGTGCTGTTTATGGATGGCCTCTGCCAGGGAGGTCGGTTCCTGCTGCCAGCTGGCTCTAGGCGGGCGGCGGAGCAAGGCATGCGACACAGCGGGGACGGCACATGCGGGGCATGCCACGGACACGGCGCTCCCCCCGGCAGCGGGGGCGCGCCCGAGCCTACCTGGGATGTGGAAATGCTTGGGCGCTTGGTATGAGGTTGGAGTGGAGGACCTCACATCTAACTGGCTATAGTAGGGGGAGCTGCGCCCGCTCTCGGTGCCTACGCGGGGCCGAGCAGAAGCAGCCGTGAGTGACCGAGAGAGAGAACAAGAGGCAGAAGAAAATGGGTGTTAAATGCAGCGGTGTTAGAAAACAGCAGCGGCCACCCGTGTGAGGCGGGGGGTGACGGGGACGTGCGCCGGGCTGCGGCCCGGGAGCGGCGGTGATGGAGCGGGCGGCGCGGGGGGAGATTTCGCGCATCTCCGGAGGCGGACGGGATGCGGAGGAAACCCCGGTGCCCCAGAGGAAAGCCGAGCGTGCTGCAGAGGCAGACGGTGATGAGCCCCTGGCGGTGCAGCGGGGCTCTCGGTGAGCTCGGGGTGTCCCGGTCCCTCCTCCGCAGCTCCAGAGGGCGGGAGGCTCGGCCCCGCTCCCCTGCCCTGCTCCGGGCTGTGCGTGCATGTGCGTGTGCAAGGAGCTCCCCGGGCACAAGCACTCTCCTGCACACCCCTCCCAGAGCCACCGGCGCAGCTGAGGGGTCTTCACCAGAGCTGGAGGTCACCTGCCTCCCACCCCGTCCTCCAGGAGCCTCAGCTCCCGCCTGAGCCGCAAATTCCCCTCGGCCTCCCCTCGCTGCTGGCCAGAGTTTGGAGAGCCAGAGGGAGCGCAGAGCCGGGCACTGCTCCCACCACGGGCCACCCCGAGCCTCCTGCTGCTTGCCCGATGAGACACCACGGACAGCCCAGGGATGCTTTAGGGATCCTCTCTCCACTCGGTGCTGGGAGCTCAGCCCGGCCGGGGGTTGCAGCCGAAGTGCTCACCTGAGCGGTAGAAATGGTGGGGGGACCTGGGGATGGTGGGGGACATGCCCTGGCGGCTGTAGGTGGGGGAGTCGATGTAGCCAGGGCTGGAGGCTCGTCTCTGCCGCGTGTCAAAGCTCTCGTAGATGTCCTGGGGGGCGGGGAAGGTGTGGAGAGACCCGGGGTTAGAGCTGGCAGGAGGTGTCCTGGCAGGTGCTCTGTGTGTGACACTGGGCAATGTCTGTGTCCTCTGAGGCTGGAGGTGTCCCCAGCCTGCCCTGCCTCCCCCCTGCCAAGGCACAGGCACCAAACCCCAGGCTTTGGGGCCAGCTGAGAGTGTCCAGGCAGAGGTTTTGTGCCTGGAGATTATCCCCTCTCCATTAACTTGTTCCCAGTTGCTGGTGTCTCCCTCCACGAGCTGCACCCTGGGGCCATTCTGCTCTCTTTGGGACCTGACATGACAGTCCCCCCCCATCCCCCCACACCCTGGGGCAGCCAAGAGCCCGGGGGGACCATCAGCAGAGCCCCTGGGCAGGGGGGCATCGTGTGGCAGCAGCAGGTGACAGACCCCCAGTGCCCACAGGGGCATTACCTGTGAGTATGGGGAGAGGGTCCCCAGGGACTGGAAGCAGCAGGAGGCAAAGTGAGGAGGAAAAAGAGAGAGAGAGAGAGAGAGAGAGAGAGAGAGAGAGAGACAGCACATGGTTAAGAGGAGCAGTGACAGACTGGGCTCCCACAGCAGCTCGTTCTCCCCGTGTCACCGGGCAGTGAGGGGCACTGGTGCTGCACGTGGAGCTGAACTGGGGCAGGACACTGGGCAGGGAGTTCCTGACCAGGAGAGGAACTGGCAGGAGGAATCAGCAGCTGTCACCTCTCAGAGACCTCTGGAGAGGGGGAGGCACAGAGGGCCAGGGCTAGGCTGCCTGCAGGACACCAGGCTTGTGACAAAACCTTGGGATGGGCGTGTGATAGACGCTGCTGCCAAACCCTCTTCCAGCACCACCTTCAGGTGCCCCACATCTGTGAGCTGCTCAGACCCTCTTCTTCTTCTTCTTCCATGGGTTCCCTGAACTCAGCCAGCAGCCCCAGCTGGGCAGGCAGGACAGCCCTGTCTGTGCCCCAGCATCTCCTGCACAGCCCTGCAGAAAGGCACTGCCCCAGCCCTTTCCTTCCCTGGCTGCAGCACTCCAGAGGTGCTCCAGAGGTGCTCCAGAGGTGCTCCAGAGGTGCTCCAGAGGTGCTGTGCTGCCTGGGCTGCAGGATTGCCTGCCAGGGGCCAGGCTCAGGGCTGTGAGGGTGAATTCCCTGCCCATCACTCCTCTCTCACACAGTGCTCTCTGTCCCTGCACACATCCTAAGGTCACTGGGACCTTTCTGACTCTACAGCAGCAGCAGCAGCACTTTACCTCCATCACAGACCCTCCCCAAGCCTCTGGGAAAGGTCCTGCCCCACTCCTGCCTCCCTGCACTGTTCCCAGTGGCACAAACAACCCCCCAGGCAGCTCTCCCCATTCCTGCAGATCCCAGCAGAGGATTCCTGGAGATCAGTACCTCCCCATAGCTATATCTCTCCAGCGTCTCATCCGACGTGTATCTGTGATAGGGCTCGTAGGAAATGAGGTCAGGACGCTGCACTTCATAGATGGCTTTAATCTTGGGAAGAGCTGCCAGGTCTTTGTAATTAAGGATCTCATTATCCACTTTAGCCTAGGGAGAGGGAGAGGGAGAGACAGAGAGATGGAAAGGAAGAGGAGGAGAGAAGGGAAGGGAGGCTGGAGCGCACGGTGTGGAGCCAGCACAGGGCAGACAGAGCCCCCTGCCACCCCAGCAGCAGGGACAGGTTAAGAGGAGAGGCCTGAGAGGCAGCAGTGGGAGGGCAGAGGAGCTGGGAGGGCAGGACTGTGCCCCTCGGAGAGCTCCTGAGCTGTGCCATAGCACTGGTGGCTGGGAGAAGGGGACGTGTCCGTGCTGTCCCCAAATTCTGGCCCTGTCCCACTGAAGGGCAGCCCTGGAAGGTGCTGTGCCCACCCCCGGGGCCCTGGGCGAGGGGCAGGGCTGCACTTACGCAGATGACACGGTTTGGGGAGCCGATGCTGGAGCCAGGGGGGGAGATGGAGGTTTCTGATGTCCTTCTGTGCTGTGGAGGCACAAAGGGGGAGGGCAGGTGAGAGCCTGGCAAGGAAGGACCCCTGAGCAGGCAAATTGTTGGCTTGGGGGCTGAATTTCATAGCCACAGCCACAGCCACAGCCACCCATCATCCTCTGGGCAGCCTCAGGAAGCCACTCCAGGTTTGGGCACTGCCAGAAGAGTTCCAGCAGGGAACAATGGAACTGGGATGTGCCACCTCTCGAGGTGCCCCTCACCCTGCTGCCTACCTTCAGCTTCTTCTCTGCTCTGGCTGCCTGCTTGCAGATGGGGTGCCACACTTCAGAGCCTGCAAGGCAGCAAAGGGACGGTGTTTCAGCCCCACACAGGGTCACCCCCATCAGGGCTCAGCCCTGCCATGTCCCTGCCACCTCCAGCAGTGCCACAGGAAGGTGCAGGGCAGTGGGGCCTGTGTGTGTCTGTGCTAAGGAATGGAACAGCTCCAGAGCACGGAGGGCAGGGGCCAAACCTCAGCTGGGACAGCAAACTCGGGTGGGTTTGGGGTGGCCCAAGCAGTTCCTGCTGATTAACCCAGGGTGCCACAGAGCTTGGGGCTTCACAACACCTCCCTCCTCTGGGCTGGAGTGAGCAGAGACTGGGCTTTGCCCAGGTGTGCAGGGACTGGGCTTTGCCCAGGTGTGCAGGGAGACAAAAAGTTCCCAGCTCAGTGGCAGGGGAGGTCTCATGCAGAGCGATGATCTGTGCACACAGAGCAGTGGGCAGGGGCATCTCTGGCACTGCTGCACACACCACACCCTTCCAAACAGCACAAGAACCCAAACCCCAAACTCCCCCACCCCACAGCCCTACCTGTCAGGTACATCTCCTCTCCCTCTGTGAACATCTGGTGGCAGCGCACACATCTGGCACAGGTGGGGTGGTAGTGCTTCCCTCCTGCCTGCAGGGGCGAGCAGAGAGCAGCCCCTGAGCCAGGCAGGACACGGTCACCTGCCCCTGTCCCTGAGGGACCCTGCCAGCCCTGGCAGTGACAAGGTGACCAGACACTCTGGGGTGGCCTTGGAGACCTCCAGGTCCCATGGAGAAAACCAGAGAGGCCTTCATCCCCCTTTTCAACCTGCTGGGCTATGAGTCAGAGCAGGAACCTTCTGCTCTCCCAGCAGAGCCAGGAGGTCCCAGACCACCAGGGACACTGTCCCTACAAAGCTGACACTCTGGGAATGGCCTCTGCAGCCAGGCTTTGCACCAGCTCTTTCTTTTCCCCACAGGTTTGAGGAGAAACAGCAAATTTGGCTGCAGATGTCACAGCAGGGAAGCAGCAGAGGGAGAAGAAGGACCCCACACACCTCCCTGCCTGTCACTGCCTGTTCCTCTCCCTAAAGGAACTTTTCCTCCTCCTCTGCTCCAGTTTCAGGCTCTTCCCCAGCTGAGGGGAAGCTCCTTCAGCTCCCCTGACAGGGCTAACAGCTGAAATTGGGAGCTTGCTCCCCCTCCAAGTGTCTGTTAGCATTTCACTTATGGGCTGGGAGCTGGGAGCTAGATCAGGGCAGGAGGAACCCGGGCTCCTACAGCTCAACCCTAAAGAACTTGGTGCTCCCATAATGAACCAAGAGAAGAGGGAGGATGATTGAAGGTGGCAGAGGGAAGATGAGGCTTCTTGCTTATAAAGAAGAAGGTTATGATAGAGGGGGCTGGAAACAGGAGGATCCACAGGGAAATTTGCTGCAGGGATAACTGAGGAGCTGTCCCTGGGCTGCCCATTAAAATCAACCTGGGATTCAGTGTCCTCGGGGTGCAGGTGGCAGTCACCCCCTCCAGCTGATGCCAAAGATGAGTAGAAGGTTTTAGGACAGGCAGGAGGATGAGTTTGGAGAGTTTGGACCCCTCTTCCTTTCCTTACAGTGCAGGGAGGGGACAGCCCTGTGCCAACCCAAACCATTCCCTCTGGAGGGAGGCTGGCTGCTCCTCCAGAGCATTCCATCCCATCCCAGCTTTCAATCCATCACACACCTTCTGCAAAAGCCACCCAGAACTCCTCCAAACCATGCACAAACCTTATTCCTTTTATTCTGGTTCTTACCCCAGCTCGTACAAGGCTGGTGGAGCTGTGAGGGAAGGGACCTGCTCATTATCACTTGGCTCCCTCAAAGCCTCATTAATCACCCTGGGCAGCTTGGGGCAGTTGGGAATGCCTGGAGGCTGCCAGGATAGCACAGGGAGGCTCCTTAATGCCCAAAATTATGTAAAGGCACCCTTTTCACTTCACTCTCTGCCAGAGAGGGCAACTAAAGCCCCTGGATGGTTCAATTCTGGGAGCAGGCACATCCCAGGGAGGGTGAGGAGCTCAGGGGGTGTCCAAGGCCAGGCTGGGTGGGGCTGGGGGAAACCTGGGACAGTGGGAGGTGGGCAGGGGGGTTGGAGGCAGGACACGGTAACCTGCTCCTGTCCCTGAGGGTCCCTGCCAGCCCTGGCTGCTGCAGGCAGTGACAGGGTGACCAGACTGTCTGGGGTGGCCTTGGAGACCTCCAGGCCCCATGGAGAGAACCAGAGAGGCCTTCATCCCCCTTTTCAACCTGCTGGGCTACGAGTCAGAGCAGGAACCTCCTGCTCTCCTTGGAACCTTCAACACCAAGCACGTTCTTGCTGAGATGATCTTTCAGGTCTGTCCCAACCCACCCCACCCCACGATTTTCTGGCAGGAATCCCAGGACCCCTCTGGCTCCTCTGCCCCTGCCCCCAAGCCAGGTAACACCACCCTGCTCACACCCAGGGGTGCTGAGGATGCTCTGTGTCCTGGCACAGGGCCCTTGGGGGTGGCACTGCCCAGGGTGGGAGCAGCAGCAGCAGCAGCAGCAGCAGCAGCATCAGGGACCTGATGCCAGGGCTTTGTGCTGCTCAGATTTGCTGACCCCGTGGGTTGGTGCAGGGCAGCCAGCCCGGGGCAGCTGCTGCAGTGCTGAGCTCGTGCTCCCAGCAGGGCTGGGGCTGCTGCCGGAGCCTGGAGTCAGCAGAAACCCCCCCAGGCACACACAGGTGCTGGAAGCCCCCTGGCAATCTGTGCCAGCTCCAGGAGAGGTTCCTTGGGCAGGCTGGAGCTCCTGGGGCAGGGAGGGTAAGCCCTTCTTGGGGGGCTGTGAGTGAAACGGGCTGGAGATGTCCTGGGACAGCTCTCAGCAGGCTGGAGACTCACAGAGCCACTGCCACCCCAGCCACAGCTCCTGCAGAGCCATGGTACCTCTGCTTTTGGGGTGCAGCTTCCTGTGCCTGCAGCCTGGGGCTGCAGAGGTGTGGGAGCCCTTCCCCCTGCTCAGCCGTGAGGAAAGGGAGGTCTCGGGAGTGACAGAGCACAATTCCAGCATTGCCACCCCTCTGTGCCATCACAGGGTCTAAAAAATCACACCAGGCTTCCTTCTCTGTGCCTCCTGAGCCTTTAAATTACCCCCAGACTGGATTTTCTGCCCTTTTTTTTTAATTTTTTCCTTGCCAGCTTGGGGACAGAACAGGACACATGAGAGGACACATCATTCCCAGGGGACGGGAAGGACCAGCCGGGATGGGCCCCTCTGCCCTTGCCCCAAACCATCCCTCACTCCCCTCCCCAGCAGTGGCCAAAACACCTCCCAGAGCCACCTGCAGGCTCGTTGGGATCCCCGGGGAATCCCTGCATCCCTCCGTGGATCCTGCTGCCCAGACCCTGAAGGGGACCCCCTGCCCGGTGTCTGCCCTGCCGAGGGGGGCTCCTCGGGGACCGCTGCCCACGGGGAGGCTGCTGCAGCCCCTCCCGCGGGCTCGGCAGCGCGGGATGCGTTTCCAAGGCAACAGGCAGGCTGCCGGCACAGGGATGCGCTCGGGGGGAGGGCTGGGGTGACACCCAGAGCCGGGCACGGCAGCAGCTGCTCGGGGCTGATGCTCCCGCAGCTCCAGAGCTGTGCCAGCGCCCCGGGGCCGCTGTGGCTCCGCTTGTTTCCCGAGCTGCAGCATCCAAGGTGGTGTCTCCCTGTGCCTACCGTGTTTTGGTTTTAGGAGATTCTGTTCCCACGACAGAACTGGGAACAACAAGGTCATGCTATCTGTAAACAAAGATGTTTTTCCACACGCTTTCCCAGAGGAGGGACTTCGCGTGAGGGTCTCTGCCAGTGACCAGTGGTTCCAGGGGTCCCACCTCTGAGGTGGGCACCTTTGTAAAAGGTATCAAAGAGGTTTAGAAAATAAACCTGCGGCTCCTCCTCAGGAGTCCAGCAGCCTTCTGGAGGAATCCACATCTCCTCTTTGTGTCCCACAGCGACATCTCCCCTTCTCCCACCCTCCGGGGAAGGGGGCCAGGCTGTGACAGCGCTGCTGCAGGAGAGCCACAGCCCCCAGAGACGGAGGGTGGCACCTCCCACACCTCCCCAGGGCACCTCCCACACCTCCCCAGGGCACGTCCCCGTCACGTCCCTGGCACGGGGGCCTCACCTCCAGGACGCGGCCGCTGATGTAGCGGTCACAGGTCTCGCACTTGATGCCGAACTGGGCGTGGTAGTCAGACTCGCAGTACGGGATGCCATCCCTTGGGAGAGGGAGGGAAGCGGGGAGAGGCAGGTGAGCCCCTCGGCACAGCCCCGGTGCCGGGGACAGCCCGGGAATGTGGCGGGGCAGTGGCACTCACTTGCTGATGTACTCGCCGGTGAGGATGATCCCGCACGTTTGGCACTTGAAGCAGCTGACGTGCCACTGCTTCTCCAGCGCCAGCAGCGACTGGCCCTGCTTGATCTCCTCCTTGCAGCCGGCGCAGTCTGCGGGGACAGGAGGGGATGTGGGACAGTGTTGCTACAATCCGTGCCTGCCATGTTTTAGTTTTAGGAAATTCTGTTCCCAGAGACCTGTCCTAGGTGACAATGTAAAAATTGTGCCCAAGGTCTGTATTCTATCCCCATGAGCGTTGGAGCCAAGGTGGGGCAGTGTTTTCCTTATCTTCTGTTAAGGAGCCCAACAATGCCTTGCCACATGACTCACAGATAACTTCCTCTGGGAGTTATCTCTGGTTAATGGGCCATCAAGGACCCACTGCAGGACTCATAGAGTGAGATCATCCCATTGGGAGATGCTCCACCCAGGGGGAGGAGCCAAGCATTCCCACCTGGATATAATCCAGGGTTTGAGACATCACAAGCAGCTTTTATCCACTGGACTCCCAGAGGAGACAAGAGCTACCAGATGGAATCACTGCTTTGACAAGAACATCTCATCTGGTTCCTCTGGATTCCTGGAGGAAGACTGGACCCTTCTCACCATCACTGGACCCTTCTCTCTCAGGATCATCTCTACTCCAACAGAACCACATTTGCCACTCCAGGAGGACTCACTTTTGGACTGCTTCAAACACCCTGACCAACAGGGTGTCAGGTTGTATTGTTCCATTTATTTTATTTTACCTTTTTTTTTTTTTTTTTTTTTTCCCCTCTCTTCTATTAAATTGTATCTCTGACTGGGAGTCTCACTGGTTTTGCTTTCAAACCAGCACAAGACCGAAACTGGTTACCAAAGTCACTCTCTGTAAACTATCCTGTTTTTCCACATGCTTTCCCAGAAGAGAGACTTCGCGTAGTAGTCTCTGTGAGTAACCAATGGCTCCAGGAGTCCCACCTCTAAGGTGGGCACATTTGTAAAAAGTATAAAAGAAGTTTAGAAAATAAACCTGCGGCTCCTCCCCTGAGGAGTCCACAGCAGCCTTCTCACGATTCCATGTCTCCCTTCATTGTGTCCCACAGCGACAGGACAGGGCAGCACGGCGGGGACACCCATGGCTGCTGTGCCACCTGCCACCCCCCTCACAGCCAGGGGACAGCCCTGCTTGCCCGGGAGGACTTTCCCGGGGATGATGCTGGAACAACCCCCCTGCTCCTGAGGCAGCCTCGTGGGCATCATCCCATGATGGAAATCTGTCACCTCCTCTTGTCCCCAGCACAGGAACCAGGAGGACAGCTGGGACCTCTGAGGTACTGCTGGCACCCAGCCACGGCACAGAGCTGGGTCTCCCTTGGGGTGACAAGTTTGAGCCAGGCCAGCTGGACATCAGGGGAAAAATCCTTATCTAAAGGAGTGACTGGGCACTGGGAGGTGCTGCAGTCACTGTCCCTGGTGTTTAAAAAAAGCCTGGACGTGGCACCCGTGGTTTCACTGATGAGGAGCTCTTGGGTCATAGGCCAGACCTGATGATCTCAAAGGTCTCTTCCAGCCCGGCTCATTCTGCGATTCTGTGCTGGGCTGAGGGAGGGCCACGCTGCCCTGGCCGCTGCCCAAGGGTGGGAAGTGTCCGGCAGAGGAAGGGCTGTGCTGTCCGGCAGCCGCGTCCGGCCCTGCGGCGCTATTTACCGGCCTCCCTTCCTTCCCTGCCTCCCCTGGCTGCCAGCAGGAAGCACATGGGCCTCGGACCCCTGACCTTGACTCCTCCTTGTCCTCTCCTCCCCCTGGGCAGCAGCGGGGTTTCTTTAACCCCCTCCCTGCCCCGGGGGCAGCAGGAGCAGACAGCTCATCCCGTGCCAAATCCCTGCCTGCTCCACCGAGGGGGGAAGATTTCCTACCCCTGAAAAAAGCAGGGTCTGTTCCATCACTCAGCTTCTGCTTGGTTTGGGGTTGTTTGCACGGCCGGGGCTGCAGGGGGAGGCTCGGCAGCCTCCTTTGGGATGCCTTCCCTTTGGAATGCACCAGCAGCCCGCACGGCTCCCCTGCCACCCTGCTGGTGGCACTGCCAGGGCCACCGGGGCGGTGAGGGACACGTGCGGGTGGGACAGGCTCCGTCAGCCTGCAGCTGCCATGAATAAGGCATGGTGTCCTCAGGTAACCCCGCTCGGGGCCGAGCAGCGCCGGGAAGGGGATGGGGAGGGAGAGGAAGGCGGGAGGGAGGCAGAGCCCGGCTCCGGGAGGAGCGCACGGAGGAAGGTGGGGGAATTCCCGTGCTTTGGCTCAGTCACACCCTGCCACCTCCCCTCCATCGAGGGCAGCTTGGGGGGCTCACAGGGGCTCCATCAGCACCAACCCTGCCACCAGCAGTGCCACCATGGTGACAGGGTGACAAGGACCAGGGGTGACAAGGACCACAGGTGACACCCAGTCCAGTCCTGGCTCTGGCCCTGGCTGCAGGACTCTGCCTCAGGCACTGACCTCCATGGCAGGAAGGGAAGGTCCTCCCAAGCTGGGGTCAATAGCAAGGCCAAACCCACCCAAAAGAGCTTGTCCAGCCCTCCAGCTGACTTTCAGGGGCTCCCTGGGGTTCACCAGGGCAGGTTCTTTCAGTGCCTGCAGACCCAGCAAGGAAAGCCAGCGCTGAGAGAGTCCCAGGAGCACTGCCAGGGCAGCCACTTGGGCACAAGGCAGCTGACTCCGAGCAAACTCAGCTCCAGCACCTCCCCAGGAGCTCAGACAGCGCCTGACAGGGTGGTGGCACCTGCCCAGGTGACAAACAGACCGGGGGAGTTCCCGAAACCAGCGGTGAGCTGGGTGGAGCCGCAGGACTGCCCCTCCCAGAGCTCTGTGACAGCCGCGGCTCTCGGGGCTGCACAGCCGCCCCAAAGCCTGGCCTGTCACCCTCTCCAGGGCCACACGGTCCCCTTCTCTGTCCCCACCGCAGGACAGCAGTCAACTTACGGCTGGGCCCGTGGATCTTGATGGGCTTGGTGCTGAGGAGGGCCTGGGAGCAGTTTTGGCAGACGCAGTCCTTCCCGCTGAAGGTGACCTTGTCTCCGATGGGGAACGGCTTCCTGCGGCCAAGGAGGGGTGGGGAGGGGTCAGCTGCTCACCTCCCCCCGCACAGGGAGCCCCTCCTTCCTTGGGGCCAGCAGGGAGCTCCAGGCAGGGGCTCCTCCGAAGGGGCCGCCGAGCCTTGGTGACAAGTGCCACTGACTCACCTGCAGGTGCTGCAGACAAAGCACTTGGGGTGGTAGGTCCTGCCCAGGGCAGAGATGACCTCGCCGGTGATGAAGTCCCCGCAGCTGTCACAGCGGGTCCCGTACAGCTGCTGGTAGTCGTGGGTGCAGATGTACTCCTGGTTCTTGAAGAAGAAGCCCGACTGGGCCAGGTCGCAGCCGCACACTGGGGGAAAGGACACGCAGCCATCACAGGGTCCCTGGGCCGCCTCTCCAGCTTCCTGTAGGCATCTCCCAGGGTTTCCCTTCCGGCCGAGCTCTGGGGCCTCCCCCGGCTCCACAAGATGTCAGTGTTGGGCTGCGGGATGGGGCCGCTCCCGCCGGGAATCCCATTGCCGGGAGGGAGCCCCTGCACTGCAGCGCTCCTGCACCACGGCGCGGAGAGCTGGGCACGGCCCGGGCATCGCCCCCCGGACCTGCTGCTCCTGCCTGGGGCTCAGCCCCTCCCTTTGGCACGCTCGTGGTGTCGGCAAGGTGAGGACAGGGCTGGCGAAGGGCTGGGAGTGCCCTAGGGACAGCTCCAGGGACAGTCCTGTCCCTGCCCTGGGGCACGGCTGCCACCTCCGTGCTGAGCCACCTCCACTGGCCGGACATGGAGCCGTGCCCTGACGGGAACAGCTCCCGGGAGCACTGGGCTTGGAGCTCTCCCTGCTTGTTTTTCCATCGCTGTCCAGCCCAGCCCCGCTTCCTTCCCTGCTGTGGGAAGTGTGGGTGGTGCACAGCCCGTCACAGGAATCCAAGCTGACATGGCCAGCCCTGGCCTCAGCATCATCTCCCTCCCTCCCTCCTACGGCTTCTGCAGCCAGAGGGACCTGGAGAGCAGCAGAGCCTGGCAGGGCAGGGGCACAGGGTGCTCCCAGGGCCATGATGCCCATCCCCTGTCCTGCAAGGTGACAGAGCAGAGAGGGGACTGAGCACCTGCTGGCACAGCCCACCTTGGGCTCTGCTTTGTCCCTCAGCCCCCTCTGTCCTGTCCCTGCACCTGTGGGTGACAGGGGACAGCTGGACCCGCTGCTGCAGGGCCCGTGGGGGCAGAGGTGCAGCTCCTGTGCTGAGGAGCATCCCTTGGCCGAGCTGCTCCCCGGAGCTGGGGGTACCCAGCAGGGGAATTTGGGTCTCCCAAACATCCTGTCAGCAACGAGGGACAGGCCAGCAGCTCGGGGACAGCCTCAGGAAGCAAATGCAAGATGAAATGAGGCTGCTCTGTGCCCTGTTTGCTGTGGGAACAGCACATCCCAGGGCTTCACTCCTGTGCCAGCTCCCGGGGACACGCCAGGGACAGGCAGCGGGGCTGGAGCCAGCCAGAGGTGGCAGGAGGTGAGAGCTGCGAGGGAAGGTGAGACAGGAGGATTTCCTCTCATTATTTATTCCCTTTCACTTGGAAATCGGGCAGTGAGCGCTGCCAGGCTCTCCCTGCTGGCTCCCGGGCCCTTTGAAGCCGGGGCTGTCTGAGCTCTTTGTCTGGATGCTCAGCTCCTGCCGAATCCTCCCCGGCCCAGCTGGGGCAGGGCAGCGGGCTCAGCACGGGGCCCTGCAGCTGCAAATCAGCCCTGAGGGCATCCCGGGACAGATCCCCCTTTCCAAAAAATCTGGGGCGGCCCACCCCACGAGGGACAGGGCTGCAGCAGGGTGGGGACAGCCTGGGCAAGCGTCACCTCCAGCCAAACCCTCTGTTCCCTGGCAAGGAGCAGAGTGTGGCCAGGGGGGTGGGGATGATGCTTAGCACGGGGAGCTTGGAAGAGCAGAGGCCTTTAAAAAAGCCCTGGGATGGGGAATTTTACAGCCTGCAGGAGCTGCTTGAGAGCAGCTGCTCCAATAAAGGAGCTGAGGAGCCCTTCAGCAGCAGCGGCAGCTCTGCACCATGAGCTTTACGGCCCTGCAGCTCTCCTCTGGTGCTCCAGGAGGATCCAAACCTCTCTGCTCCACTCCTGCCAGGCCTGGGGGCCACCAAGTCCCAGCTGCATGGTGGCAGGGATGTGTCACCCAGCCCCAGCTCTGGCAGGAGCTGCTCTGGGCACCTCCCCACCTCAGCCTCGCAGCCAGGCTGGCAGTGCCTCCTCCCCCTTCTCCTGCTCCTGCTCAGGGAGCAGCTGAAGGACAAGGTGACCCCCCCCAGACACAGATGGGCACGTTTGGGGCCTGCAGGCTGCTCCAGGGCAGTGACACTGGACATGGCTCTGGCATCACCCAGGGGCTCTGCTTGCCCTGTGCCCCCTGTGCCACCCCAGGCATGTGACCACACCTCAGCAGGCTGTGTGGCTCTGTCCCCAGCCTTTTGCTTTGCCCCCAGGGCTGTGGGGCAGCCTGGCCACCAGCTTTTTGGGGATGCCCATCCTACCTTGGCAGGTGAAGCAGCGGATGTGGAAGTGGTTGCTCTGCACTCGCACCACCTCGCCCTTGCAGGTGTCCCCGCAGCGGTAGCACTGGATGGCAGAGGAGCTGCTCCCAGGGGTGTAGGGGTTTTGCTGGTAGGGAACTGCTGGCAAAAAGGAGGGGGAGCAAAAGGACAGAGGGAAAGGGGCTGTTAGGATCTGTTAGGGACACGGCTGGGGGTCACTGCACTGAGCTCAGCCCGGTGGCTGTGACACGGCCACGGGACATCAGGCCAGCCCTAAGGGCAAGGGACAGCACCCAGGGACATCAGGCCAGCCCTAAGGGCAAGGGACAGCACCCGGGGACATCAGGGCAGCCCTAAGGGCAAAGGACAGCACCCAGGGACATCAGGCCAGCCCTAAGGGCAAGGGACAGCACCCAGGGACATCAGGGCAGCCCTAAGGGTGAGGGACAGCACCCAGGGACATCAGGCCAGCCCTAAGGGCGAGGGACAGCACCCAGGGACATCAGGCCAGCCCTAAGGGCAAGGGACAGCACCCAGGGACATCAGGCCAGCCCTAAGGGTGAGGGACAGCACCCAGGGACATCAGGCCAGCCCTAAGGGCCAGGGACAGCACCCAGGGACATCAGGTCAGCCCTAAGGGCAAGGGACAGCACCCAGGGACATCAGGCCAGCCCTAAGGGCAAAGGACAGCACCCAGGGACATCAGGTCAGCCCTAAGGGCAAGGGACAGCACCCAGGGACATCAGGTCAGCCCTAAGGGCCAGGGACAGCACCCAGGGACATCAGGTCAGCCCTAAGGGCAAAGGACAACACCCAGGGACATCAGGCCAACCCTTAGGGCAAAGGACAGCACCCAGGGACTCTGAGATGGGAGCCCAGCTCTCCCTGGATCTGTGATTTCCCTGCCCCTCACAAGAGGCTCACGGGTCTGCAGTCCCAAGCTCTGCCCCTGCATGGACAGCCAGGTCACAGTGCCACCCCAGAGCTCCCCAGATGCTCTCCTGTCCCCAGAGCAGGTGCAGGAGGACGCTGGAAGGAGCAGCCCCCACTGCTGTGCTCAGCCTGGTGGCTGCTGCCCCTCTCCAGGACAGCCCAGCCAGCTCCCTGTTGGCAGCAGCACGGGAAGGAACTGCTGGGTGTTTGGAGCTTCCACTTGTTTGCTGAGGAACTGGAGGAAGAAGTCATTTGTCAAGGAGCTTTCAAACATCACAGCAATCGAGGGCTTGGCCCTGGTGGGGCTGTCACCTCCTCAGCCAGGAGGGGCAGCCCAGTCCCGTGGTGTGTGGGGGTTCTGAAAGGAGCTGGGGGCTGCAGGGCAGGGCAGGGCAAGAGCTGAATTTCTCCTGCTGCAGACAGAGCTGGGATTCACCTCCACGCTCACCCCCCTGGGAACACCACAATGCCCAGCAGCCTCACCCCACACTCCAGGGTAAAACCCTCCTGCCCCTACGGATCATGCTGCTGTCTCAGGGCAATTCCCAAACACAGAGAGCAAACAGAGCAGCTCCTGCTTGCCCTGCCCCACCTGGGAGTGCCTGGGCCGTGCAGGAGCTCCAGCCAGGCTGACACCACGCCAGCCACTGAGGGATTTGTTTGCTGTAACATTTCCGAGAGGGAGTCACAACCTGGGCAAGTAAGCAGCAAAAAGTTGGATTTCAATGGGCCAGAGCTTTTCTGACCCAGTGCTGAACTGCATTCCCAGGAACAGGAGAAGCAGCTGAGTGAAAGCCAGCCTGTGAAGTCCCTCCAGAGCAGGGGAGAAGGGGCACAGGACAGAGGAGATCACTCACCAGAGGCTCCTCGCTCACCGAGGGGCAGATCAAGTGACAGGGAACAGAAACAGCTCATTATTGGCTTCAAAAGCCGAGCAAGAGAAGTCGAAATGACATTGAGACCGTGTCACAGTCAAATCCCATCTCCTGTGCCAGGAGCCCAGAGACACAGCGCTGCTTCCCTCCGGGAGATGGGCTGAACCTGCTGGAGCTGCTGCTGGCAATGAGCTGCCAGGGGAGCTCTGAGCCCTCCTGCAAAGCTCAGATTCCAGCCTTGACTTCCAAGAGCTGCTGGGACTTCCCTTCCCTGCAAGCCAGGAGCTCTCAGGGGTACCTGAGGCACTGAAGGACACCAAGTGCCAGCAGAGGAGAGACAGAACGGGAGTCAGGCCTGGAGCTAGCCCAGCAGAGACTAGTTAGTCTGGACCTAAATCACTCTGAGGCCCCAAACAAAACAGAGGGAACAGGAAACCCCCACTCAAGAGACACCAGCCCTGGGAGCAGCAATCCAGCACCTCCCGTGATGGTCACTGGTGGCAGTGGGTGTCCAGGAGCTCTGCAGCTGCCTGAGGGGACCGAGGGGATTTCCCAGGGCTGGAAGAAATCAGGGACCTTCTCAGCAGGGGTCTCCAGCAGAGCAAGAGTTACAGAGCTGAAACTTCCTCCCACGCAGCCACTGCTCACACCCTGGCCCAGAACGAAGCCAAGCCCTGGGACACAGCCATGGAAATCCAGCGAGCTGGGAGGGGAAAGCAGGGCAGAGGCAGGGGCGGGGGGAAAGCCAGGAGTTCATCCACACTTAAACCTTCCCAGTAAAGACAGGGGGAAGGCAATGATAATAACAATGATCTGTGTCAGAAGATGCAGGCATCGCTTAGTGCTGGTCTCCAGGGAAAAACTTCCTGGTGTCCATAGCAACACATCGCCAAGCCCTTGCTTGGTCTGACGGGAGGAAGGCAGAGGAAAAGGAGCTGAGGGTGGGAAAGATGCTTTCAGCTGTGCTCCAGCACGGGCAGAGCTGGATCTGATCCATCAGTGCTGCCCGTGCCCCTGCGGCCGGGTCAGGAGCCTCCCCAGCACCCTCCAGCTGGATGCGGCGCTACCCAAAGCTTTGTGCTTTAACCTCCAGCCCGGGCTGGAATTCCGTCCCGGGAACATTGCTGCATTGTGTGCCTGTGTTCCAGGCAGCAGCTGCCCGCCCCGTGGCCCCGTGCAGGAAGTATTACACATCCCAGCACAGGGCCAGCTGAGCGGGGCAAAGCTCATTACACCCAAATAATCCACTAATAATGTAAGTAGCATTAGTGGCCCGGCAGGCTGGGATACAGCAGGCGGGGAGAGAGGGGTGGGAGCTGCCCAAGGAGCGCCGGGATCTGCCCCCGCTTTGCTCGGAGCTGCTTTGGGCCAGCGATTAATTCCCTCTCAGTGCAAAACACGGCCAGGGCCGGGCTCCGGTGAGGCTGTGCCCGTGTCCTGGCTGGCTCCTGACGGGCTGAGGGGGCAGCCGGGCAGGGAGCTGCCACCGGGCTGCGTGGGCACTGCAGGGATTTGCCGGTGATCCGGATTAAGGTGGCACCTCCGGTCAGCCCCGGGGTCGGGCAGTGCACAGCCAGGGTGTGACCTGGGCAGGGGGACAGCCCCCAGACCCACCCAGGGCAGTGCAGGGCGGCTCTGTCCCCCGGGAGGGCGCGGGGAGCCTGCCCGAGGGCTGCTCCGAGCTCTCAGCCTGCAATTCCCCCGCCGTGCATCCCTGCTCGGGAGGGTCAAGGACCGCGTCTGCTTTCCTGTGCTCTTCCTGCAGCAGCAGGATGGGGAAACGCTGAGCCTCTGGAACACTCTGAGCACTTCAGGAGTGCAAGGATAGCAGGGGATCGGTTCCAGCTGCCTCGGAGGGTTTGCTGCTCAGCACCAAGACAAATAACAGGGCATTGCTGGAACCCTGGAGGCTGAGGGTTTCAGCCCGAGGGGGGCTCAGAACAAGCCCCACCAGCAGCTTGGGTTCCCCCCAGGCAGCCCCATACCCCACAGCCCCACATATCCCAGCCACAGCACACCAGGAGCAGCTTTCCAGCAGCATCCAGAGGCATTTTTAAAGATCCACCCATCCTTCCTCACTGGGCCCAGAGCAGGTGATGCTCTTTCCCCACCTTTTCCCCTCTTCCAGCCCATTGGCCCTCCAGGAGGGAGAAGCTGCTCCAGGTGGGCTTTGGATCATTATCCACAGGTAACTGGCAGTTCCCACCCAGCCCTGCTGCCAGCACGTTTGTGACACAGCAGCTCCCCAGGAAGACGGGCATGCCTGCCTTCATTAACTGCCAGTAATTAATATTTACACAATGCTGGGAGAGCCACCGGTGAAGGGGACTGTGGAAAAAGCAAAGCCTTCCCCCTGAAATCAATGAGGAGAGGCAGTGCCACCGCAGGAAGCTGAGTTTGCTGGGTGCCAGGGGTGGCACAGGGGCTGAGAGCTGGCACCTACAGCACGGGGGTGCCAGCATGGGGTGGACCCAGCCCCTGGAATGTGTAGGGAGATGTGGGTGTCACCGTGGGGTGGACCCAGCCCCTGGAATGCTGGATGTCAGCTGCAGCAGTGCAGGTGATGCTGGCAGGAGCCTTCCCATTTCCATGGGGCTGAGCTCCCTTCCCGCTGCTCCCCGCCGCCGCTGCCTGGCCCTGAGCAGCTCCCCACCCCACGCCCTGCAGGGTCCCTGAGGCTGGAAATGCCCTTCTCAGAACGCCCCTGCGGGCACAGGCTGGGGCGGGAGGCGGCTCCGGTGGGGAGGGTGAGGAGAGCTGGGCATTCCCGGTGGCATTCCTGGTGGGCACTGCCGATAGGCATTGCCAGTGGGCATTCCTGGTGGCATTCCCGGTGGGCACTCCCGGTGGCATTCCTGGTGGGCATTCCCAGAGGCATTCCCGGTGGGCATTCCCGGTGGGCACTGCCAGTGGCATTTCCGGTGGGCACTGCCGGTGGGCATTCCCGGTGGCATTCCTGGTGGCATTCCTGATGGGCATTCCCGGTGGGCACTCCCGGTGGGCACTGCTGGTGGGCATTCCCGGTGGCATTCCTGGTGGGCACGGCCGGCAGACCCCGGGAAGGGCCGGTTTCACAGCCCTGGGGCTCGGAGAGGGGCTGGGGAGGCTCAGGAAGAGGAAGCCCAGCCCTGGCAGTGAGTGGCCAGGAAGGAATTTCTCTGGAAGCTCTGGAGGCTGCGGGAGAGGCCGGGGTGAAGCCGCGGGGACGGGACACGGCGTGCCGGGCTGGGGGCACCGAGCCAGCGGAGAGAAACCTCTGCTGGGCTCTGGGGACAAGGACGGGGCACCCCGGGAGCCTGCACCCCAAATGCTCCCAGATGTGCAGAAGGGACCCAGAGTGGCTCCAAGGGGGAGGCGAGGGCCAGGGGGAGGATTTCCCTTCCAGGCAGGAGCGGTGCTGTGTCCCAGGGGTGACCAGGGAGGAAGGGTGGGAACTCCAGGGCCACGGGATATGGGTTTCTCATCAGCTGCGGGGCCAAAGGCTCCTGCCTGCCGTGCTGCAGCAGCCAGGGCTCGGCTGCAGCCACAAAAACGCCTTGGGAAGGAAGGGGAGGGTGGGCCGGGAGCCAGAGGGTGCTGATCCTTCAGCAGGCACGGGAGAACCTCAGCCTGTGTCCTGTGGGGCTGCCCTGACCCCGGCATGTGGGAATGTGCCTGCTCCAGACACACAACCAGAACTGATGAGGTTGGAAAAGACCTTTGAGGCCATCGAGTCCAGGCCAGGTCCCTGCTGAGGAGGTGACACTGGGGGTGCCAGCGGGGCAGAGCTGGGTGGGGGAGCCAGGTAATGATCAGCCAAACCACCCCTGAATTAAAGGAAGGGGCCAGCAGCTGGGATGCTCAGCCCTGGGGGTGAATCTGACCCCTGCACAGCCAGCTCGGTGCTCAGGCCACTGCTTCCCGTGGAGCTCCCACAGATCAAATCCATTTCCATCAAGGAGAAAATGCCAGATTTACCTTTGGACAGAAGATTTTTTTTTCTCTCCTGATCCTTCCCCTCAGTAAAATCCAGAAGCATCACGTGGTTCCTTATTGAATATTTACATTTTTCAGCTGGGCCGAGTGCCCCTGGTGGGCTGAGGGCACCAGGGATCTGCTGTGGGACACTCTGAGCCTGCAGCAGCTCCTGCTGCTTCTCCCACTCTTTGCACTGAGCCCAGGAGGGCTGGGCTGGGACAGGCACTGTGGGACACGGGGCTGGGGGCACTGGGGACCACCCAGCCCTCCCAGAGCAGGCACTGGGCTGTTCCCAAACCGATCAGAGTGTATTCCAGGCGGGATTGTGAACCCCCTCCAGGCCATGCCAGCCTCTCCTGGCTGCCAGGCAAGGCCATCTGTGGCTCACAGCTACAAACCCTCCACTGCCACAGCTCCTAATCCAGCCCTAGGCTCCCCTAATTAGATCAGGACCAATTATTGCCCCCACCTGCCTCACACTGGCCCTTGCCCCCCACTGCTGCCACTCCCTGGGTGGGACACAGGACACAAACCAGCCTTGGGTGCCGTGAGGGTGGCACCAGGGAGCTGCTGGGCCACAGGGGTGCCACCATGGGAGAGGGCAGAGAGCTCCCACCAGGGAGGGAACCCCCTTCAGCTGGGGGTTCAGGACTGGAGGGAGCCTGGCTGCCTGTCACAGGTGCCCAAACTGGTGCCAAAGCACCCTGAGGACACTGGGGGCCGGGTCACATGGGGACACGCTGCAGCCAGGGAGAGGAGGGAGGCCAGGAACACCCAGGGCAGACAAAGGAGGGAAGGAGACAAGGAGAAAAACCAAGAGGATAGAACAAAAACAACAACAACAACCAACAACAACAAAAATCCAGGGCCCTGCCTGCACAGCAGAATCTGCTCCTGGCTGCCTTTGTGGAAATTATTCTCCAAATGAGTGTGGAGGAAGCCGTGATTGTCTTCCCATGCTGACCTGGCCGTGGGCAGCTGCCCGTGCCTGCCTGCAGGATGTTTACTTCCCACACAGGCAGGGCTGGAATGTGCCAAAAACCCCAAAATCCCTGCTGGGGCCCAGCCAGGCTCACCTGCTGCCCCAGCAGGAGCCCCCAGCCCCATCCCAGCAGCACCCTGGGGTGTCCTGCAGGAGAGATCTGGGATCAGCCTGGTTTGCTGGAAGCTGCTGCTGTGGTTTTCCCAAGGAAAAAAAGAGGGAAAAATTGCTTCTCTAGTTCTCAGAGCTGGGGGGAGGTTTGGTGACCTGAGTGCAGACACCAGGAAGGCACCACAGTGCTCCTGAGCCTCCCCAGCCTGCCAGCTGCAGCCCGGGCTGGGCAGAGCCAGGGAACACGCTGGATCCCAGCAATTCCTCTGTGTCCCAGCAATTCCACTGGATCCCAGCAACTCCACTGGATCCCAGCAATTCTACTGGATCCCAGGAATTTCACTGTGTCCCAAGAGTTCCATTGGATCCCAGCAACTCCACTGGATCCCAGCAATTCCACTGGATCCCAGGAATTCCACTGTGTCCCAGCAACTCCACTGGATCCCAGCAATTCCACTGGATCCCAGCAACTCCACTGTGTCCCAGCAATTCCACTGGATCCCAAGAGTTCCACTGGATCCCAGGAATTTCACTGTGTCCCAAGAGTTCCACTGGATCCCAGCAACTGCACTGGATCCCAGCAATTCCACTGTGTCCCAGCAATTCCACTGGATCCCAAGAATTTCACTGTGTCCCAAGAGTTCCACTGGATCCCAAGAGTTCCACTGGATCCCAGCAATTCCACTGGATCCCAGAAATTCCACTGTGTCCCAAGAGTTCAACTGGATCCCAGCAATTCCACTGGATCCCAGCAATTCCACGGGATCCCAGGAATTCCACTGGATCCCAAGAGTTCCCAGCCTGGCAGGCACTGGGGAGCACCCCGGGAAGCTCCTGTGCCCATCCTCACACTCAGGGCTGCAGTGGCAGCCCCCAGGATAAAGAGGAAGGTGAGGGTCCCCTCCAGCATTCCCACCACCTCCCTGGGCACTTCCAGTGCCTGAGCACCCTTTCCATGGAGAAATTCCCGCTGCTGTCCAAGCTGAGCCTCCCCTGGCTGTTCCCTCTCATCCTGTGGCTATTTGGGAGAACTGGCACCTTCCCTGTCCTGGGGGGACCCTGCCAGGGTGGCTTTGTGGGGGATGAGGGGACAGGACTGTGGCTCTGCACGCCCAGGTGTGGGAATTTTGGGACACAGAGGTCGGGAAGGGGCTGGAGCAGGGGAGGAGACCCTGGGGGTGTAACCCTGACTGAAAATCACAGGGTTTGTCTCTTGAATTTGTTAGTGGGAAATGGAGCAGTTTGTGGGGAGGGAGAAGTGTTTTTCAAAGTTTCATTTTGATCCCCATTCTCTTCTTTTAGTGTGTGTTAACGAACCTGTCTTTGCACCCTTCAGCCTGGAGGGTGCTTTGCTTTCCTCCTCATCCCATCCCAGGGCAGAGAAGACACCCAGAGCACTGCACCCCTGGGAGATCAGCAGCTCAGTGTGTGCAGCTCGCAGCCCCACCAGGGTACAATTCCCAATTCCTGCACCCTGGCAGCCTGTCTGGGTTTGGGGGGATTCACACTCCAGCAGAATGGATTCATACTCCAGGGAAATTCATACTCCCCCCAGAAATGGGAGGATTGAATTAGAACCTTCAGAAAAAAAACCTAAAACACCAAAATCCACACTGCAGCCTTCCTCCCATCCCCAGCTGGATTTTTTTTTTTTTTTTTTTTTTTTTTTTCCCTGGATAACACTTGCACAGCTTGTCATGGCAACAGGATCCCCTGGAACTGCAGCTGCAGCCAGGGCTCCCGGTGCTGACACGTTTGTCACTCTGCAGGCACCACCGAGCCCCTCCCAGCACGGCTCTGGGCTCCACAGCCCCGGACTGGGGGTGACTGGAACCCCAGAGTGGGAGTGACTGGGAACCCCAACCTGGGAGTGACTGGGAACCCCAAACTGGGAGTGACTGGGAACCCCAGACTGGGAGTGACTGGGAACCCCAAACTGGGAATGGCTGGGACCCCAAACTGGAAGTGACTGGGAACCCCAGACTGGGAATGAATGAGAACCCCAGACTGGGAGTGACTGGGGACCCCAAACTGGGAGTGACTGGGACCCCAAACTGGGAATGAGTGAGAACCCCAGACTGGGAATGACTGGGAACCCCAAACTGGGAGTGACTGAGAACTTCAAACTGGGAATGGCTGGGACCCCCAGACTGAAAGTGACTGAGACCCCCAGACTGGGGGTGACTGGGAACCCCAAAAGAAGCTGCTGCCTGTCTGCCCATGCCATTGTGTTTGCACCAGGAACTGCTCTCCACAAGGGTTATCCACAGAATTCCAGAATTGTTGCTGTGGGAAAAGCCCTCCCAGCCCATCCAGTCCCAGCTGTGCCCAATCCCCACCTTGTCCAAGAGCACTGAGTGCCACCTCCAGGTGACACCTCCAGGGATGGGGATGCAAACTTCCCTGGGCAGTGCCTGCCAAGGCCTGAGCACCCTTTCCATGGGGAAATTCCCCCTGAATTCCCAGCAGGGCTGGCATTTCCAGAGTGTGGGGCAGAGCCTCACAGGGAAGAGCCCTAAATCCTGGAAAGGCTCCTCTCAGATTTCCCAGGAACTGCTTCATTCCCCTCCCTGTTATCCCCGAGAACATCTCAGCAGTTCCTGGTGTCTTGGGGAGAGCATGAGAAAGGTTAGATTGCATTTTAATTAATAATTGCTGAAATGCACGGCTGCCCAGGGCAGGAGCTGTGCCAGCCCGGAGCAGGGAGCTGTGCCCAACAGGAGGGGACAGCACAGCTGTCCCCAGATGCCACAGGGCTGGTGGCAGGTCCTGTGCTGGGGTGGGTCCCCAGAGGAGCTGTGAGCAGCCCCCTCTGCCACTTCCCCGGGCAGGAGCAGGGACAGTGCCCCTCTGCAATCCCCTCCTCCTGAAATCCCTGCGAGGACCCCAGTGGGCCCAGCCCTGAGCTGCAGTCCTGCTTTGACACCAACTCAGGCCCCTGGAGTGATGGGGGAGCTGCCCCAGTGGGGACAGTGACACCAGGAGTGACACAAACCCAACCTTTCCACCCAAAAAACCGACACCAGCGTGGCCAGGAGCGCGGCAGGAGGCACAAACACCTTCCTGCCCTCGCCTCCCACGCACCTCCTGCAGCTCCTGCAGCCCTGGCAGATGTGCAGCACGCCCCGAGAGCAGCATTTTGGGCTGCAGGAAGGTTCATTGGAGGCAGCTGAGAGGCTGAAGATGGGATTTCCTCCTCACATCTGGTGCAGCTTAAAAACTCTGGCTGGCCCGAGCTGTTGTGGATGCAGACAGGCAGGGCAGGAGCGAGGGGGACGTCAGGGGGGTGATGTCCCAGGCACAGAAGCAGGGCTGGGCTGGGAACAGGGGCACAACAGCCTGGGACAGGGATCTGGGTGAGCACAAATCCCTCTGAGCAGTCAGAGTGAGGCGTGGCTGTGCTTGGTGGCCCTCTGTGGATCCCAGGGGCAGCTGAGGCCACGCTCTGGAGGACGCCACACCACAGCCAGTGTCCGGCCAAGCCCTTGGGAGCAGCTTCCCTGTGCCCTGTCACACACAGGGGACACAGCCCCAGCCCCAAATCTCCAGCCCTGCAGAGCAAGAACATGGGGAAGGCATCCCCACATCCCCTCTCCTGCTGTGCTCCTCCCATGGCCGGGCTGGGTGGCACTTGGAGCAACCTGGACTGGGGAAGGTGTCCCTGGCTGTGGCAGGGGGTGGAACGAGATGATTTTTAATGTCCCTTCCAACCCAAACCGTGCAGGCATTCTGTGACATCCCCCTTGTCACAGAAGCAAGCGTGGGGCCAGCCCTGAGCTGTCACTGCCTGCAGGAGCTTTGGGCCACCCCAGCCTCCCTGCTGCCCCCCTGGCAGGGTGGTCTGGAGGGACACAGCCCCCCTGGCAGCCGGGCCCTGGCCAAAGCCCATCTCCTCCCCTGGGTTTGATTCCTGAGGCGTGACAAGTGGGGGAGCCCCAGCCAGCTCACCCAGCCAGAGCAGGAGGGGTGGCCTTGGCTGAGGCCTGGCCCCAGCCCCAGCCCACAGGATGCTGTTTGCAGCTCCAGCTGGGCTGGGCAGGTTTGGGGGGTCCATACAAGGGGCTACACTCGGGTCCTAAAGCTGAGGGATGTGCGGAGTAGAAGAATCTAAACTTGAGGTCCTGGCCAAAAGCTGAAAAGCCTGAGCTCATAGTTTTGCTGAGGCCAGATTTCCTGCTGAACAGAGGCTGTGTTTAGTGCTGGGAGACAGTCCTGGCTGTGTGGGAGAGCGGGGAGCCCGGGGGGACTGTCCCCTGGCTGCCAAAGCCACCCACCACCACTCCCAGCCGGGGCTGCGGCAGCCTGGGCCAGCTGGAGCACAAGGGACCCATCCCAGCTGAGAACCCCCCGAAAAAACCCCAAAGAGAAAGCAGCAGAGGGGCTTTCTGAGGAAGGGAGAGGGCAAAGGAGCTGTCAGACGGTGGCATCTCCTGCTGGGCGCTGCGGGGGCAGTGCCAGGGTGGCCGGGACAGGAGGTGACACAATGGAAACATTCAGGGCTTGCTGCTCACATGGAGACGGGCGGGACAGAAAGGAGCTTATTCCCGGCTGCTGCAGGAGGGATTTGCTGTTTGCTGCTGCTGCCGGGGGGTTCGTGTTTGCAGCTTCCTGTGTGGAAACGCTTTCTCCCCTTCCACCCCCGCCCACCAGCCCGGTGGATTTCGGAGCCGTTCCCCAAAAACATACGGCGCATCCATCAGAGACAGAAAGGGTGCTATATTTAAAACATGACAAAAGAAAAGCCAGGAGCTGACTTTTTTTTTTTTTTTTTTTTTTTTTTTTTTTTTTTTTTTTTTTTTTTTTTAAACTAGGGCAGCGTCTGAGAGGGAGAAACGTGGGGATTTTAGGATTTTCTCTGCCAGATCAGAGCAGCAGCCCCGCCGGAGGAGGCAGAGCCAGGTTGGCGCCTCGCCACCTTTGCAGCAGACTGTTGCTTCCAGAGTCTGGGAGCGCTTCGGGGAGAGGATCCGCCTGCTCTGGCCCTGCCTGCACCCTGCAGCTCCCGGGGAGCCTGGAGCCAGCGCATCCCTGCCCTGCTGGCCGCCGGTGGTGCCCTTGGCGAGGTGCTCTGCACGTGGTGCTCCAAGGCAGAGCGCACCGGGCTCGCTCCTCCCTGGATTCTCCTGTGGATTCCCCGGGGGGCTGAGAACCTCCTGGATTCCCCCACTAATCACTCTCTGTGTGTGTGTGAGTGTGCAGCATCATTTGTCTGGCCATGAGCGCTGCAAAGGAGACAAACTCCTGCCTGCTCTGTAAAACCAGGGGCTGCTCCACGCCTTCTCTCCAGGCTGGAGCTGCTCGCTCCCGTTCTGCAGAGCGCTCCCGTGCTTTATTTTAAACCCCATCCCTGTCGGCATTGTAACTCCAACCTGGGAGACTGCGTCATAGCCAGGGAATGAGGGGTGTTGGATTTGCTATTTTTAACTCTTTCTACTCCGGGGAGCCAACTGAAATCAAATCCCCATCCAGAAGCACTGCCTGGATATTAATGCAGCCAGATGGGAATTTGGGCTGGGGGTGACAGCTGGCAAAGCAAGCCCTGGCGTCACCGAGGGGACAATGTCCCCAGAAATAGGCTGCAGGGCAGGGATATTTGTTACAGGGCCCTCTCAATGCCACCAGCACCAGAGCAGCAGCCCCCAGCCAGTCCCATTCCAGGGGATGAGTTACAGCTCAGGGCTGGGGGCAAAACTCCAGCAGGAACTTCCCTGGCTGGCTGCAAATCCCTCCAGGAGCTCTTACAGCCTAGGAAGGTGCTCCCTGAAACAACTGGGAGCTCTTTCAGGGCTGCAGCAGGGAGGTGGATCTCCTGACACCCTTGTCACCCCCTTGGAGCCCTCCTGAACCAAACCCCCTGCGAACGATGGGGTTGGAAGAGATGAAATCCACCCCTGCAGTCCCCTAGCACAGAGCATCCCCCAAAAATGGTGCAAAGCCTTCAGAGGGGAGCTGAGCAGAGCCTCCAGGGGCCCAGGGTGTTTACTGCTTCTTAATCTGCCGTGATCCCCTCTCTAATTCTGTTAGAGGCAGCAAATGGAGCCTTTAAGTGGCCCTGAAAAGATTGTCCCCACCCCCCAGGGAGTTCATTGGGGACACCTGGCCCTGCATATGGGTGGCAGAGGAAGGTGCAGCAGGTTGGGGGGGACAGGGGCGTGCCAGGGACAGCCCCATGGCCACACGGAATCCTTTGGGTTGGAAAAGATCTCCAAGGCCATCCAGTCCCAGCTGTGACCCATCCCCACCTTGTCCCCAGCCCAGAGCACCGAGTGCCACCTCCAGCCCTTCCTGGGACACCTCCAGGGCTGGGCACTCCTCCTGTGGTGTGTCAGGCCCCACGAGCAGTGCAGGACAGCACAAGGCCTCAGGACAGGCTCTCTGACCCACAGCATCCTTGGGGCAGTGCTGGAGAACCCCACATTCCCAACCCATCGCTGCCTGATCCCATCCTTCTGACCCCATCCTTCAGGCTGGGGTGAAACCCCACAGAGCTCTGAGGAGCCCACACAGCCCCTTGGCACTGCCAGGGCCGACAGAAGGGCTGCAGCAACACCTGGGCCAGGTGATGCCAGGCTGGTGACAATGACAGCACCTGCCTTGCCTGGCAGAGGTGGAGGGTGGGCTCAGAGGGAGGAAATGCCAGGCAGGGATGCACCCAGCAGTGCCAGGGGCAGGGCAGGCTGGAGTGGTCACTGGGACCAGCCTGGGGCTCCTGCCAGCCCTGCCTGTGGCTGTCACTGCACACACAGCTGGGCACAGCTGGGCACGCTGCAGCCTGGCATCCCTGCCCCTCCCCAGGCTCAGGTCCATCCTGCTGCCCCAGGAGAGGCAGATCCCCCCTGGGCTGGGCCCTGAGAGCTGCTGGCCTCCCCCAGAGCCGTTGATGTTCAGCTGCTGCCTGGTGTGGCTGGGCTGGCTGGGGACAGAGCTGTCCCTGTTGGAAGGTGACAGTTTTTGTGCTCCCTGCCATCCGTGTGTTTGTGCATTCCCCACCAGCAGCAGGCTGGGCTCCAGCCAGGCTCAGGAGGAGCTCTCAGACATCTTCCCAGTGATTTGAACAGCTTCATCATTTCTTTTACGGCTCCCCCAGTGCAGTCCCATCACCGGGATGATCACAGCCCGAGGTGACGCTCCTGACCCCCCTGAGACAGCAGGGATGGGGGCTACATCCCCAAATTATCCACAACCTCCCTCACCTGTGGGGTCCAGCAGCCTGGGTGAGGCCAAAATCCCAGCCCCTGAAAGGCAGCAGGGGGGTTGCCATGGCCCCCAGCAGGTCCCCAGCACAGAACCAGAGCTCTGCCACAGCCACCCAGCTCCCCCTGCCCTGCCCTGCCCGAGGGAGATAAACAAGGAGATCAAACCCACCAGTGTGGCCCCAACAGCAAACAGAGCCCAGCTCACGGCTGGAATCCCCTTCCAGCTCCAAAGAAAGCTGGTGGCACCCTGCCCTGCTGGTCACTCCTCCCTGCAGGATGTCCCCACCCCCTGGGCCCTGCACTAAGGCTGCAAAGTCACCACGGCAGCCCAAGGGTGGCCAGGACTCCACCAAGCCCAAGCCAATCTCAGTTCCCACCCCAGACAGGTGCTGCTGAAAGCCCTCATGTGGATTTTGGCAGTTCTGTCTCCTCCTGCTGCCCTCACTCCAGCCCCAGCTGGCCCAGCCATGTGGGAGCAGCAGTGGGAAGCTGGGATGGGCTGGATTCTCCATGTGGGACCCCGGGAGAGGAGCTGTGCTGCTCCTGGGGCTGCTCTGCCTTGGCAAACCCCACTCCTCTTTCAGGCTGTCTGAAAACCAGACCTGAGCTTGCACATCCCCAGACATCTGCCCCAGGCAAGCAGCAGGACACACAGGCACAAGCAAATTTGGCGACTTGATGCGAGCTAAATGTGCATTTAATTGAGATTTATAGGGGAACTTGCAATAGCAATTGATTATCAAAATCAGATTATTTATGGAGGTTTAGCAGCTATAGAGGAGATTAATGCTGGTTGCAGGATAAACCCTCAGTAAATGTATGTTTCTCCAGTAATCAGCTAATAACACGTCATCCCAATTATCTCCTGAAAGGGGCCCAGCAGTGCTGACACCCACTGCAAGGGGATATTGTCATCTGCAAATCGCCACCAGAAGGCCACAGGCAGCTCTGCCTCCACACCCACAGGGACTCCCTGTGCTGCAGCAGCTCCCCTGGTCTCCTCAACTGGTGTTTGCTCCTTAAAAATATATTTATGGAAGGTTTTATTGGCACGTTTCTGGCAGCAGTAAAGCTGTGCCATGCACCAGCCCTGCATCCCAGCCCGACCCTGAGCTGCTGAGGGCCACCCCACGCTGTCCCCTCCTCCCCCAGATGCCAGGATGTGGCACAGGGATGTCCCCCAGGGAATTCCGTGGCTGGGAGGAGGTGGCAGATGCCCCCTGGGAGGGGCTGGAGGGTGCCCTGGCTCTCACTACGGCCAGGGCAGGCACAGGACCACTGCTGTGGGATGCAGAGATGCTCTGGCAGTCACCATGGCAACCCCAGTACACAGGCAGGAGAACAAAGCTGCCAGGAGAGAAATAGGAAAAGGGGAAAGGAAGGTGGGGTGGAGGGGAAAAAAGCAGGAAAGGCAAAGAGTCATGGAGCACAGGCTGGGGCAGGAGGGAAATGAGCTGTGGTGGAAGATGGAGCTGCCTGGAGGCTGCTCCCCTTGGGGTGACCTTCAGCACAAGCACCCTCTGAGTGCTCCACCAGGACATTTTCTGTCTCCTGCCACTATCCCAGCAGAGGATCCCTGCAGGACGTGGCCTGTCCCCCCTGCCAGTGTGAGTGTCCCACTGTGCTGCAGGGGGGGACACCTGCCAGAGACCACAGAGGAGCCCCAAGGGCAGCTCTCAGACCTGAGAGACCCTCGGGGGATGGAGGGATGGATGGGTGGATGGATGGATGGATGGATGGATGGATGGATGGATGGATGGATGGATGGAGGGATGGATGGATGGATGGAGGGATGGATGGAGGGATGGATGGATGGATGGATGGATGGAGGGATGGATGGATGGATGGATGTGGGATGGATGGATGGATGGATGGATGGATGGAGGGAGGGATGGATGGATGGATGGATGGATGGATGGCCCAGGTTATTCAGCACCTTCCTCTTTCCCAGCACAGAAGGGCTGGCTCAGATTTTGGGTCACAGCACAGCACACACATCACACCAGCTCAGGGCTCTCCCACTCCGCCCCAGTTTTGGGCTCCAGGCACATTTGTCAGCCCAGCTGTGCCAGCTCTTTGTCCTGCTGCTTCCCAACTGGAGCAGGGCTGCCTAAAAGGTATTTCAGGTGTCAGGACACAAACAAAAACCAGTCCCAAATCCACAACAGAGGCTGGTTGTGAAAGGATCCTGGAACCAGTGGAAAACAAAGTACAGGACAATTCACTGAATGGCTCAGGGCTCACTTGAGCCCCAGAGCAGGCTCAGAGCAGGAGGCAGAGCTGCAACCACCAACCCCTTGTACAGCAAGAACACACCCATGCTCTCCACTCTCACTTCTCCTCCCTTCCTCAGAGGCAGAGAACCCAAAACCAGACATCAGGCTTTGGGTCAGAAAGCAGCAACTCCAACTTCTCTGAGCAGGAATGGAAAATACCACCCCCCTTGGCTGTTTGTTCTGATGAAATAACAAATCCCAGAGGGGAGATCCCCCTCTGCAGAGCAGCCCTGGCTGTAGCTGAGCAGAGCAAACCCAGACACGGCCTCTTGCTGGTGCCTCACCCAGCTGGGAGCACAGGAATGGGTACCCAGGAAGCAGGAGGAGGTCACAGGCACATCCTGGCAGGAATGGGAGGCAGACTGAGCAAACCCTCAGGAAAAGGACTGGTGAAGCAGCTGAGCTGTTTTAGCAGAGAGGAGATAAAAGGAGGTGAGGGAGGCGAGTGGCACGGGTGCCACAGGAGCTGGGGATGGGCACCCAAGGAGCTGCTGCTGTGGGAGAGGAGTCAGCACAAGCAAAACCACACCTCTGCCCCAGTGTGACACCCCCAAGGGGGCTTCACACCCCCGCAGCCACACCCTGAGTCTCAGCTGGGTGACCTGGGGCTGCCCAGCAAGGGCAGGGCCACACCTGGCTGGGGACAGCGGCAGGACAAGGCACACCCCGAGCAGTGAGCCCTCCAGGGCACACCAGGGGCTCGGCACAGACGGAATTCCCTCCCCTCCTCCTTCCCACACTCGTGCTCTCCTTGGCTCCCGCGTGCAGAATCCCGACTGGCAGAGGAGGGGGAGCTCCGGGCGGGCAGACACGGCTGGCTCCTGCTAAAAGCCTTTGGTGCCTTTCATCAGGGCTGGGGGAAAAGCAGCCTTGCACTGGAGGGCTGGAGGCACGGGGCCAAGCCCTGGCAGCGGGACCTGCTGCTCATGGGCCACAGAGAGTGAGTCCTGCTGATGCCTTGGGAGGCTGCCTGGGGCAGAGGCTGGACAGTTTTAAGGGAATAAATGGGAATTTGTTAAAAGGCCTGCAAAGGATGCCCCTTGGGCAGTGCAAGAGCCTGGCCACAGCTCCACCCAAGATGGACCCTGAGTCAGGAGTTTGACACTTTTAGAAGTTTTGGTCCAGTTACACATTGGGGCTCATTGCCCAATTCCAGCTCCAGGTGATGCAGTCCCACCCTCCCAGCCTCAATTCAATGTGGCTTATAATTTTTTGGGCCTGAAGCTGCAGCAGTGCCCGTGGTTCTGGGGCTGGAAAAGGATTGTTCTGTCTGACTGAGCTGTGAGGAGAGCTGGTTAATAACACTTCATGTGAAGTTCAGAGTTATGCACCAATGCAGGGCAGAATCTGGAAAATACCAAAGCTGGAACTTTGCATCACTCCCTCCTGGGCAGGCCACTCCATCCCACCTCTCCAGGTGTAAATAAATCCATCTGTGTACAGGAAAGCACCAGAGATGCCCTTAACCCCGGCGGCTGCCGAGTCAGGGCGCGGCGCTGCCCTCGGTGCTGCGGGCACAGCAATCGGAGCATTCCTCCTTAACAAAGCCATTCATGCAGCTCCGCTCACCCACGCCGAGGTCACGGCTGCCTTCCCCGCTGACATGTCCCTCCCAAGCCGAAGCGACAGTCTGTCCCCAAGAGCCTCTGGATGCCACTTCGCCCAGCTCCTCATTAGCGACAATTAACAGGCAATCAATGGGCCCCGGCAGAGCTGGCGCTTTCCAGGGAACAAGTCCCCTTTCAGCGAGGGGAAAAATGAGCGTGGGCTTTGTTGTGCTTTTGGTTAAGTGAGCCAAAACCTGCCTGCCAGGGAACAGAATCGTGTCCCAAACTGGACCCCTGCTGCCACCTGAGCAGCCAAGCAGGCAGAGGAGGCTGGGGCTGCTGCAGGTGTCCCCTCCTGGCCAGCTGCAGGTGTCCCCTCCTGGCCAGCCGAGGTGTCCCCTCCTGGCCAGCCCTCCCTCTGCACACCCATGGGATGCTCCCAGCCAAGGGCAGGCAGGGTGGGAGCAGGGACCAGGGGTAGATTCATGGAATGGCTTGGGTTGGAAGGGGCACCTTAAAATTCATCTCATTCCACCCCCTGCCATGGGCAGGGACACCTTCCACTGTCCCAGGCTGCTCCAAGCCCACTCCAACCTGGCCTTGGGCACTGCCAGGGATCCAGAGACAGCCACAGCTGCCCTGGGCACCCTGTGCCAGGGCCTGCCCACCCTGCCAGGGAAGGAATTTCACCCTGACATCCCATCTAACCTCACTCTCTGTCGGTGTGAAGCCATGCCCTGTATTCTGTCACTCCACTGTAAATTGTCTCTGCATTTCTTCCAGGCTCCCTTCAGGCACTGGGAGGCCACAGCTGGGTGATCCCAAAGCTCCTTGGCAGCCAGCCTTTGCTGTGCTGGGAGCCCAGAGCAGGATGCAGCACTCCAGGTGGGGAAGGGATGGACACTCTCCAGCCAGGATGGTGCTGCTGCCTCAGAAGGATCAGGCAGGATCTCTCCAGCCTCACTAATCCCTGGAGCTGGGCACTGCTAACCCTGCACAGCCCTGCTTCCCTGGGCTCCTGTCTAGCTGAGGGAGGAAAAAAAAAGAGATAAAAAAGACAAGGAAGCAAGAGGGAGATGGCCTGGATGTGACAGCCTGGCGGGTGTGACAGAGGAGCCTTGTTAGCAGCGTTTTTTTCCTGGGAGTTGGAGCAGGAGCAAAGCCAGGCAGTGTTCCCCAGCTGCCTGCACCAAACCAAGCCACCTGCACGGGGCAGAGCTGGGGTGGGCAGTGGCACCTCAGGGCTTCAGGACAGACAGACAGACAGAGCTGATGGCTCCTGCCACATTCCCAGCATGGGAAACTCTTGTCGTCCCTGCAGCCACACTTCCTGCAGCACAGGAGGAGCATCTGACCCCAGGCTGTGCCTGCCAGGGGCTGGGTCTGGGGGCTCTCCCAGCCCAAAGAGAGCTCACAGCACCTTGTGCCACTGCACATTGGCACCACAGGGCCAGCCTGGGGACAGCATGGGACCCCGGGGCTGTGGGGGCTCAGCAGTGGCCGCAGCAGGCTCCAGGGTATCCAGAGGAAGGCTCTGGCAGAGCTCTCAGCTGACTAAGAGCCCTTTGTGCCCAGTGGCTGTGCTGTTCCGAGAGAAGCCAAAGCAATCAGCATTCCTTGGAGACACTCTGGAAAATCCTCCCCGAGTGATGGGAAGAGCACAGCAAAGGGCCCGGAGCCACCTCCCGGCTCCGGGAGGGGCTGTGGTGGCAGTGCCACACGGCAGAGCGGGACTGTCCCCCCGCAGGGCTCTGGGGACGTGCTCCAGCACCCAGCCCCAGCAGCCCAGATCTCAGCCCCGGGCACCCCAAAGTGCCAGGCAGCACAAAGTCAGGGCAGAGGCAGCTCCCGGCACCTTCCCGGAGCACAGCCCCTTTTCCAGAGGGAAAGGGTCAGCTCCAGCCCACTCCTCCTTTTCCAGAGGGAAAGGGTCAGCTCCAGCCCACTCCTCCTTTTCCAGAGGGAAAGGGTCAGCTCCAGCCCACTCCTCCTTTTCCAGAGGGGAAGGGTCAGCTCCAGCCCACTCCTCCTTTTCCAGAGGGAAAGGGTCAGCTCCAGCCCACTCCTCCTTTTCCAGAGGGGAAGGGTCAGCTCCAGCCCACTCCTCCTTTTCCAGAGGGAAAGGGTCAGCTCCAGCCCACTCCTCCTTTTCCAGAGGGAAAGGGTCAGCTCCAGCCCACTCCTCCTTTTCCAGAGGGGAAGGATTGGACCCAGCCCACTCCTCCTTTTCCAGAGGGGAAGGATTGGACCCAGCCCACTCCTCCTTTTCCAGAGGGGAAGGGTCAGCTCCAGCCCACTCCTCCTTTTCCAGAGGGGAAGGGTCAGCTCCAGCCCACTCCTCTTTTTCCAGAGGGGAAGGGGCAGCTCCAGCCCACTCCTCTCACGGTGGGGCAGCTGGGTCAGTTCTGAGACACCAGTGCAAGTTCTCTCAAGCCACATCTGGGGGTGGATGAAGGGATGGTTTCTGCTCCCTGATCAAAGCCACCTCGGGGAAATCCAGCAGCGACCTCATCCCTGAGCTCGGGCCGGGAGGCGGGCAGGGAGCAGGGCTGGGCTCTTTGGGAATCAGGCAGGAGCAGCAGCTGCAGCTGGCCGAGCCGGGGATTATTTTTAACAGCTACTTGTAGAATGCAGAGTGAGCGCCTGCGGGAGAGCCGCTGCTCACCCCAGGCCTGTCCCCAGCACCTGCGAGGCACAGATCCCCCCGGGCAGGCTTTTTATAGGGTTTCCTGCTCCTGCCGGGCACGCAGCTCAGCGGCTCGGCACGGCCACACCACCCCCTCCCCCAGCAACCACTCACATGCCGCTCACCGAAGTCTTTCCATTCCCTCTCGAGCTGTTTCCTCTCCTCTCCTTATTAGGGATCCACCTACCTATCCATCTCCTCATTCTCTCCCCCTCCGTGGCTATTTTTAAGATGCCATAAAAGCTTTCAACGGGGAGCATCCTCGGGGAGGCGAGGGATTTTATATGTAGCCCATCAGGAGGAGTCATCACCACATCACTCACCGCACAGGCAGCGACTCTCCTTTTTTTTTTTTTTTTTTTTTTTTTTTTTTTTTTTTTTTTTTTTTTTTTCTCAAAAGCAGGGGAGGGGAGAACATCCCCACTCAATCCCTCAGCTCTCCCTGGCCAGCTCATTCAGGCACCTCCTTTTCCAGAGGGGAAGGGTCAGTTCCAGCCCACTCCTCCTTTTCCAGAGGGGAAGGATTGGACCCAGCCCACTCCTCCTTTTCCAGAGGGGAAGGGTCAGCTCCAGCCCACTCCTCTCATGGTGGGGCAGCTGGGTCAGTTCTGAGACACCAGTGCAAGTTCTCTCAAGCCACATCTGGGGGTGGATGAAGGGATGGTTTTTGCTCCCTGATCAAAGCTCCAGGAGCTGGGATCATCCAGCTCCATGCCTCAGCAGCTGCTGCCCTAAGGATGGGCTCCTTGCTGAGAGGAGGGCCCTGGCTCTCCCTCTGTGCCCACACACCTGGAAGCTGCTCTGCTTCTTGGTTCATGGTCAAAAGGCGGGGGAAATTCCAGCAAAACTGCCTGCAAAAACAGACAGACAGCACCGAGGCCTTCCTGATGCCCACAGGCACTGCAGCAACCCCACAAGCCCCTCTTTCCCCTCCTACATCTGGTTATTCCATTTGGAATGGCTGCCATCCCCTTCTGCCCCAAAGCCTGGCCACAAACCCGGCCCACGCCCCCAAAGACACCCCAGCCAGGGCACCTGCACAGCCTGGCAGGAGCCAAAAGCAGGCTGGCACCTCTGTGGTGCCACAGGGGCAGGATGGCCACACCTCAGTGACCCCAGTGCCAGCTGTCAGTGCCAGCCAGCTGTGGGCACCCTGACCCTGATCCCAGCTGTCACACTGCCAGCCAGCTGTGGGCACCCTGACCCTGATCCCAGCTGTCACTGCCAGCCAGCTGTGGGCACACTGACCCTGATCCCAGCTGTCACTGCCAGCCAGCTGTGGGCACCCTGACCCTGACCCCAGCTGTCACACTGCCAGCCAGCTGTGGGCACCCTGACCCTGATCCCAGCTGTCACACTGCCAGCCAGCTGTGGGCACCCTGACCCTGATCCCAGCTGTGGGCACACTGACCCTGATCCCAGCTGTCAGTGCCAGCCAGCTGTGGGCACACTGACCCTGATCCCAGCTGTCAGTGCCAGCCAGCTGTGGGCACACTGACCCTGATCCCAGCTGTCAGTGCCAGCCAGCTGTGGGCACGCTGTAAAAATGACCTCTCATGCCAAATTTGATTACACACCCTTGTGTATATGACCCTTGTGCCAGCTGTCACTGCCAGCCAGCTGTGGGCACGCTGACCCCGGTGCCAGCAGGGCTGAGGCTGGGCAGGGGCCGAGCTCTGTCCCTGCAGGGTGCTGATGCCGTGCCGTGCCATGCCGTGCCGTGCCACACGCTCCGTGTCACCGGCAGCGCCGCTCCGTGTCCTGGCGGTGCCCGGGGCCGGTCCCTCCCTCCCGGGCCGTGCCGTGCCGGGCTGGCGCGGTTGGTTATTTACAGGAGCCGAGAGCGAGCTCATCTTACCTTGCTCCACCTTCTCCATCCCCTGAGCAGCGCAGCTGGCGCGGGAGGTGGCAGCGGGGGCTGGGGGCGCGGGGAGGGAGGGAGGAACACCCCGGCTCCCCGCAGGAGGGGCAGCCCCTGCTCCAGGGCACGCCAGGGCTGCTGCCAGGGGAGCAGGGAGAGGGAAAATCCCGGGCAGAGCTGCGTAAGCCACACCTGGCCGCCCCACACGGGCTGTGTTTGGGGTGGTGCTGACAGAAAAGGGGATCTGCGCCACCCTGGAGGGGCTCTGCCCACCCCAGAGCTCGTTTCTTTGGGTTTGGTTCCAAGGAGAACCTTCCCGTTGCTGGGCTCAGCAGCTGGCTGCCCTCTGGGTGGCACAGGGACCTGCTGCAGGTGCCTCCTGCCAGCCCAGGGACCTGGCTGGTGCTGTGCTCACCACGGGCACCCTGGGGGTGCAGAGCTCGCAGCCACAGCAGCCAGAGGGATCTGACACCGCCCCAGCCCTGAGCAGCACAGCCAGAGAGGATTTTATCCCTTTTTTTCCAAAGAGCCCTCAGGATTGAGTGCAGAGCAGCCCTGACCCAGCCCTGCTGCATGGCCAGGGTGAGGAGCCCCCTTCTCCTGGAGGGGCTGCAGCTCCTGCCGTGCCTCAGGAATGGCTTTCACACCCACCTTTGTTCCCCCCTCCTCCTCCTCTAAAGCTTTAAGGGCTTTGGCCAGGGGTTGAAGCAAAGCCACCCCGGGCCATCCAGCCTGCTGGGAGCCTCTGTGCCTGCCCTGGGAATCCAGGCTGGGAGCAGCTGGGACTGGGAGATCCCCACCACATGTCCCAGCAAGCGCCTCTGAGCCAGGCAAGGACCCACCCAGTCCCCAAGAGGATTTAAAAATAGCTCCCATTCTCCAGCAGAAGCAATCCCTGGAAATGTCCAAGGCCAGGTTGGGCAGGGCTTGGTGCACCCTGGTCCGTGGAAGGTGTCCCTGCCCATGGCAGGGGGTGCTACAAGAACTTTAAGGTCCCTTCCAGCGCTGGCCATCCTGCAGTTCCATGAAAATTCCATGAATTGAGGAGGTTGGGAAGGACAGGCAGGGCCTTGCAAGGTGCTTTTCACAGGCCAGGTGTTTCTGAGGGCGGGGGCTGTTCCACAGGGCCTGGCAGGTGGCTTTGGGAGCTCACAGAGAACCCTGCTCTGCATTTGGCTTGCTGGATCTGCAGCCTGGCTGCATTTCTGGGGAGCAGTCACATCACCCCCTGCTCTGAGCACAGGTCAAACCCTGCAACTCCAGCTGCAGCAGGCTCAGGCTGGCTTGGGGAAGGGTTTTTGAGGCTGGCATTGGCACCAGCAAAGCTCTTCCCTGCCCCACAGCTCTCCCAAATGTGCCACTTGTTGCCAAGGAAAAGCAGAAGCCAGCGGGATGGCTTCAAACCTCCAGCACCTGCTCCCCTTTTCCACTGCTGTGCTCCTCAGAGAAACCTGCCCACAAGGACTTCCCCAGTGCTGAGCCTTTTCCAGGGCTCAGAAAGCAGCTGATTCAAAATGGAAGCAGAGTAAAATGTCCATGAACAGAAAAACAAATGATCCTTGGGGCTCTGCAGACCTTGCCAGGCCAGCAAGGGTAAGAAGAAAGGAAGGTCAGACAGGCTGGCTGAGGAAACCACAGCAGCAGCTCCTTTTTCTTTCTGCTCTCCGCCCCAGGCAGTGGAGAAAGCTCATCAATTCCCAGGCCAGGGCTTATGGCTGATACTGATAAAGCATTCAGAAAACTCCACCTGAGCTGAAAAATGCACCGAGAAACCGGGGCCTATCAAATACCTGAGCCACCAGAGAACAAATGGGACCCGTGCAGCCGAGTTTGCTCCTGGGAGAGGCCACTTTGGGCCAGCTCAACCCCAACCAGCCCTTCCCTGAAAGCCAGGAGTGCCCTGGGGGCTGTGGGGAAATACATTCCAGCTGCTCTACTCCCCCAGGGATGCACTGAGCCCCCTGACTCCAGAGGTGCTGGCCACAGGAGGACTTGGCACAAGCAACTTCCCTGCTCCAGGCTTCCAGTCCCCCTGCCAGCCTTGCCCACAGCCCAAATCCCTGAGCCTGAGGCACCTGGGCCTCTCCCCCACGACTGTAAAACTCTCCATCATCCCTCAGCCCAGCTCTTGCCGTGACCACTCCACCCCCAGATGCTTCAGTGCTCACAACTCAGGCTCTGATGCATCTGAGAACTAAAAATACTGAGTGAGGTGTCCCCACCGCTTCGTGATGGCCCCATCACGACAGGCCTGCAGGAGCTGGCTGGGTTTTTCTTCCCTCCTTCCCAGCAGAGGCAGCAGCACACGGACTGCTGCCACCAGCCCAGCCTGCTGGCACCCCAAACCACGTTATCCTGCTAAGGCAGTCGTCACTGGGTGATTAGAAAATGTGCTGTTTGTTTTAGAAAGAATTCAATCGCTTCAACTGACCCTACAGCATGCACTCCACTGGCCTGCAGGGCCACTTTCCGTGGCTCCTGCTCTCCCAAGGGCCAGCTGCCAGGAAAGGGGGTTTGAAAGAGGCTGGATGAAGCCTGCAGAGAGGACAGAGCCCATCCAGCAGCCCAGGGACAGAGCTGATGATGCCTGGGATCGGAATTCTCTGGCAGCGAAGTGGATGCAATGGGTGATTGTGTCTCTGCTAGGCTGCCCAGAACAGGGAACTGTTTGTAGCTGGTTGTTTGTCAGAGTCTGGGCATTGAGAGGGCTGAGATGTAGGCAGAGAGTCTGGGAGTTCCCCTTGGTGCCCAAATTCTGAGAAAAACACCCTGCTCGTGACATCAGCAGGCTGATCCCTCCGGGTTCCCTGCATTTCTGAGCACAGGAAAAAAAACTCCCTGCAGGACCCTCCCAGATCCTGCCCCACAGGGTGGGGACACCTGTGAATCACCTGCCTGAGGAGCGGAGCTGGAGCTGCCAGGGATGTGCAGCACCACGGGATTCCTCTTTAATTACACAGGGCCTTAATGGAGTTTGCTGGTAAACACCTTGTAACCACATGTGCCTGGAGATTACGGGCTAATTACGCTTAGAGGATCACGATCTAAGAGCAAGCATGATTTAGGGAAGACAAAAATAACCAGGCAAACATGCTGCATTCATCAGGATCTGTCAGGAAGCCTCCCTCCCCAAATGTTTGGCTGTCCAGCCTTTCCTCACAGCTCCTTCTCAGAGCAGGGGTGCCTCTCAGCAGGAATTTGAGGGGTGGCACGGATAGGGATGAAACTTTCCACTTGGCATACCAAACCTTCTTCGGGAGCTCTCCGTGCTCCAGCAGGCTCCCAGCTGCTGCAAGGATGGGGATGAATGGCTCAGCCCACCCTGAGCTCAGTTGCCATCAGACTCTGGCCTCCTTTTTCCCAGGTGCACGTTGGAGACAGGAGGGAATCTGGGAGGTGCCGGGTTTGCCAACCACCCCCCATCACCCAGCGCCACACTGATCCAGATCCTGCCAAACCCAGGAGCTCGCTGGGGTTTCACCTCCCCAGGAGCTGGGATGTCCTTTGTGAGGCCCAGGACAGCCAGGGGCACCCCTGCTCCTGACAAACCCAGTGCCCAGGCTGGCAGCAGCCCCTCTCCCACCCCAAAGGAGCTGGGCCCAAAGGGATGATGTGCAAATGCCACGGGGTGACTCACAGACAGCACCCAGACCTGCTGGCTGCCTCCAGAGCAGCAGAAGGGATTCTTCCCACTCATTTCAGAGGCTGAAATCCTCGGGCCAGCGGCAGCTTTAACCCTTTCAGCACACAGTCACGTCAGACTGCCTGCCCAGATTCCCAGGGAGATGCTGGCTGCAGGCACAGGAGATTCCAGGGGGTGATTTTAAGGGATGCTCTCTTGGCCAAGGGTTTGTTCTAAAAGCTCCAGCTCCCATGGAAAAGCCAAGCAGCACCACAGACCTGTTGCTAAGGTAGGGATCCATTTGTAACCAACAAGTGAGAGGCAGTGATAGCCTAACCACTGTGAACACCAACGCTGTGCCCTCCAAACCCTCAGTGCACACCTGGAATCCCAGCAGGAGCAGAGGCCACCTTCCCACCCTTCCACCCTCAGGGCCACCTGAGCTGCTCTGCAGCCTCAGGATAGGAGTTTATGCCCGAGATCAAGTGGTTTTATCTCTTCACCTCAAACACAAAATTTTCATCTGGCTTTGCCTCCATCATGGGACAGATGATGACACGGGGTCTTCAAATCCAGGGTGAGAAGCAACCCCCTGTCCCCTCAGCAAGGGCTGCTGAGTGCTGTGCACGGAGCATCTCCAGAGATAAACCCAGCAAATCCTGCCCAGAGCTCCTGGAGGCCTGGCAGATTTGCTCACCAGCCTGGCTTGGGGCCAGCCGTGGCCCACAGCCACAGGTTTCCTGCCTCACATCAGCTCCAGGCTGGAGAGAAGCGTTAACAAAATGCAGCCGGCGAAATGGGAAGCAGTGGTGGGAATTCACAGATCAGATGGTGACATTTCATCCTCAGCTGTGCATCCATCTCCTTGGAATGCCAGCCCCAAAATTTTAGCCCTGCAGGCACAGGCACACCTGGGCACCATAAATTTGCCCACAATCTGGCTTCTTCAGCCCTTGTCCTGAGGGGGAAAACAGCCAAAAAAAATCAAAGCAGCAGAGCTGCCCGTGCTGGGAAACCTCTGACAGGTGGCACCAAGCTCCACTGAGCTGCTGGCCACCAGCAGAAAGGTAAAAAAGCCATGGTAGGTGAGGGCCAGGTGGCATCACAGGGGGTGAAACAGAGATGGCACTGACACGAGGCTCCCAGGATTTGTTATTTTGCGCCTCATGGGCAGATGGATTCGAGGGCTGCAGGCTGGGCAGGGATGCCCAGAGCAGGGCAAGGCAGCTTTTGGCAGAGCTCACACCAGTCCCAGAAGGTGCTGACGGCAGAGATGGCTCCACACCCCGGCCTGGCTCACAGAGCCACTGCTGGGAACAGAAGTGAAGCAGCATTTGGGCACCCAAGCCCTGCTCGGAGCATTCCAGCTCTGGGAAAACACCTGGGAGCCCAACAGTGCAGAGCCAGCACCCAGCAGGGTTTGCTCCCAAAGGGACCTGGGGTCACCCATAAATCACCAACAATCACAGGGAGTGACCAGGAGATGTCATGTAGTGGCCAACCCTTGACTAAAACACTTGGCTACTTGAAATGGGCAATGGCAATCCAGGCAAAGGCTGCAAAGCCCCCCGAAGGGCTTGGCAAGAGCCCTGGCAGCTGCTGGCCCTGCTGAGCCATGTGCCCAGGGCCACAGAGCCAGGCAGGAGGCAGGAGCAGCTCCCCAGGGATTCCCGGCTCTGCCCAGTGAGTCAGGGCAGAGCAGCACGGCTTGGCTCCCCGGCACCTCGCTCTCTGTGTGTGTGTGAGGGAGTTTTGCAGCACAATCAGATCGCTGGAACGCGCCGGTGCCATAAACAGCTCTTATCTCCAGCGGCAGCCAAGCCAGCTATTAAGAGCTGGGAAGGAATCCCAAAAGGAACCAACAGGCATTTGGCAAAATTGGCTTAGAGGAAGCTTAGCAGTCCCACCTGACCGCGGTGGCCGCTGATCCCAGCAGTCCTCTGCAGCAGACCTGAGCTGCTCCCCCCGAGGAGCAGAGGGAGGACCCTTTGTTATCAGGCATCCTGCAGGCTCGGAAAGAATCAGTCCCTATTGTTTCCTACCTCGGCAGCGCCGGCCCCGCTCCCCCGGGAGAGGGGCTCGCTCCTGTCCCAGGTGTGCCTTGGGCAGAGGGCACCTGGAAAGTTTCCTCGCCTCTGACACAGCCCAACGGAGCTGGAATCACCTGTTCTGTTGCCTCGCAGCGTGCCAAGGCATTTTTCACGGTGTTTTGCTCGGGAACCACCCCAAGCCCTCGGATTGAGAAACCTCGGCACGCCGATGCAATGGAGAAGTTGCTGCTCTGCTGTTTTGTGCCTGGGGGAGGGCTCCGCTCCTCACACAGCTCCAGGACCCACGGGAGGGGCAGGGGGGCGTCCCTGGAGGGGTTATCCCAGCAGGAAGCCCCTCAGGTGGCCACCAACATCAGCTCCTTTAGCAGGGACGTGCTGCTTTTAAAGGAAGGGGTCACAGCCGTGCCAGCAAGGTGGGCACAGCTGTCACACGGCACGTCAGGCAGGAAAGAGGAATTGATTGTGACTTGCTCAGCCCTGATCAATCTTCCCAGACTTTCCAACAAGGGCACGGAATCCAAAGTGAGCAGCCTGGTGCCAGTTCTCATCTTATGCAGCACATTTCCGAGCTCTGCTTCTTTAGAAATTCATCCACAGCGCATGAGTGCCTCTGTCCCTGTCTCACACGCACAATAGGAACACCCACATCCCCAGCTGCAGAAGCTTTGGGGTTTGGTTTGGTTTTTTTTTTTTTTTTTCCCTCCCCAGGATTGCACCTGTGCTTTGCTGAGGTTTCTGGGTCTCTCCTCACCCTTCTCCTCCTCCCCTCACATCCATTTCTTCCCAGGCAGAGGCAGCAGCAAGTGAGGCTGTGCCTGTCAGAGCGCTCCTGCCTGCCTCTCACCATGTTGCGTATCGACATTTCAGTCGATGCTCTGCCCTCCAAAACCCCAGAAACCCAAGCCAAGAAAAGTACTCCGTGGAGATAAGCACCGCGGCTCAGCCCACATCAAACACAGCCTGTCAGGAGGCAGGCAGGAAAATAACCCAAAATTCCATCCCACTGGAGGCTTGTCAGCGCTGTTATGACATTTCCTTTCCAATTCCTCCCCGCCAGCTCGGTGCGGTATCAGCCCCATCCCCACAGCCGAGGCGAGAGGACGCCGTACTCACTGCTAGTGCTCATCCTGCCGCTCCTTCCCCGTCCTTCTCATCCAACAAAGGGGCAAAGATGCTCTTTAAATCCGCTTTTCCTGCCGCTCCCCGGCCGCGGGAGGAGGCTGCCGCTCTCCTTCTCCCGGGAGGAATATTCCCGTGCGATCCGCCGCCTAACGCATCCCACGGCGGCTGTCCCCAGCGCTGTCCCCGCGGCTGGCGGATGCCAAGGTCACGGCTGGCAGCGGCGGGGAGGGGACTCGGGGGGCGGCCGGGACCGGCCCCGGGGAGGATCCCGGCGGAGCGGCGGGGGCCGGCCGGGGCTCGGCCATGCACTGCGGAGCGCGGCCGCGGCCGCCCGCTTATAGCGGCTGGGAGCGGCGGCGGGGCCGCGCAGCACCGGGACCGCCCCGGCACCGCCCCGGCACCGCCCCGGCACCGCCTGCGGGCAGCCGGCGGCCCGGGAGACACGGGCGGGGCCGGGCGGGACCGGGCAGGGCGGGGCAGGGCGGTGGCCACAAGGACACGGATCCCTTACGGACCCGGGATGCTCAGCCTTGGCAGTGCCCTGCCCTGCCCGCAGTCCTGCCCGCAGCCCAGCCCTGCTCTGCCCTGCCCTGTTCTGGCTGCACTCCTGCCCTGCCCTGCCCTGCTCTGCCCTGTCCTGGCTGCACTCCCCGCCCTCAGTGCTGTCCATACTCCAGTCCTGCCCGCTGCCCTGCCCTTCCCTTCCTGTTTTTTCCAGTGCTGTCCATAATCCAGTCCTCCCCCTGTCCTGCCCTGCCCTGCCCTGCCCTCAGCCCTGCCTGCAGCCCCTGAGCCCCCTGGCTGGTCCCTCCTTGCCACAGGGCTCCTGCCCTGCACTCTTTACTCTCCAGCTTGGCCCCGCCCGTGGCTGAGCATCCAAGAAATGCTGTCCCGGGACAGAGGGATGCAGTCTGTGCACCAGAGCGGAATTCCCTCCTGCAGCTGTCCAGGCTGGCACCCCCAGCTCTCCTGGCAGCCTGGGCGTCTGTCCCAGGGTGGGGAAGGGAGCTGAGGGGGTCTGCATGGCTGCAGGATGGAGAGGGGCTCTTCCCTCGGGATCAGAGCAGCCTTCCCTGCCGGCAGCACCCCTGGAAAGGCTTCAAAGGCCCCGAGCTCCCAGTTTTGTGGTGGAATTGCTGTCTGTCAGAGCAAAGCCGTGCCCAGGCTGCTCCCCAGGTGCCCACAGAGCCGGGGCTGTGCTCGCCTGCCTGCGGAGCCCCCGGGAGGCTGTGCTGGGAAGGCGGGCCGGGATTCCTGCCGCGATTCCGGGATCTGAGCTCCAGCCCTGCCGCTAATGAAAGAGGTTTTTCATGCAGCGTGACAGGCGCCGCATCTCCCGCGCTGCTGGGGCTGGAGAGCTGCTCGGAGAGGCCCTTTGGCTTCGCCTCCCTCTCGCTGCTTTATTTGCAGCAGATGTCGTTGCTGACGTGACAAGACAGGTAGCAGGTCGTGTGAGCCGTGCCGGGGCTGCCGGCTCTCTCTGCCAGCCCTGCTGCCTGTCCCCTTCGGCTGTCCCCTTCGGCTGTCCCCTCCCCTGAGGATGAGCAGGGGGAGGGGGAGCCTGGAGGTTCCTGCAGGGCTGGGGTGGGGTGGGGGGGACAGAGCTGCTGATACGAGAATGATTGAGAGACGCTGTTTACAAGAGCGTGTAGTGACAGGACAAGAGGGAGTGGCTTTAGAGGAGGTTTAGATGGGATGTTGGGAAGAAATTCCTCCCTGGGAGGGTGGGGAGGCCCTGGCGCAGGGTGCCCAGAGCAGCTGTGGCTGCCCCTGGATGCCCAAGGCCAGGCTGGATGGAGCTCTGAGCCACCTGGGCTGATGGAAGGTGTCCCCTGCCCGTGGGGTTGGAACTGGACAATCTTTCAATCCCTTCCAACCCAGGCCATTCTATAACTCTGTGGTGATCCTACGACACAGCACGGTGGGATGGCTCAGGCCGCACTGAGTTTGGTCTTTTGTAAAGTTTTCTGTGCCTGATGAGTGTCCAGGTGTCCCCTCCTCAGGGAAGGTCCCCACCCCAGCCAGACTGAGTGCGTGGTGTCAATGACACCCATCTCAGGAGTCAATAGAGCAGCCACGACGACGTGAGCTGCTCCCCACGGTTCAGCAGCTAATTGAGCTCCTTCCGCTGACCTGGTTTCCAAATCTTGTTAACTTGCTGCCTTTAGAGCAACTTGGAATTTCCAGCACAGACAGGCCGGGCTTGCAGAGGGCTGCAGGGGAGGATGGGGTGCCCAGTGCAGAACCTCTGCCCTCCCAACCCCTCCGCAGCTGGGCGGCCCCAGAGGCTCTGTGGGGAAGGGGAGGGGGCACTGCCAGGTGGGCAGGGTGCCAGGTGCTCGCCGGGCAGTGATCCCTGAGTTTTGGTGCTGGGGAGGTGGCAGCAAGGAGCTCGAACCCTCGTCACCTCCCCCCAGCTCAGCCAGCAGCTCCTGGGCGCTGCTCAGAGCCCCTCACCACCAGCGCCGGCCCAGGGTGATTTGGAAATCCCATTTCCTTTCCTTTTGTCTGAGGGAACTGCCTGCCAAAGCTGCCTGAGAGGATGTTCGGGATGCCTGAGACGAGAAGAGTCAGAAAGGAGGAAATGTCAGGATGTTCAGGCAGCCTCCTTTCATCCCTTTGTGTCTGTGCACTGCAACATGAATTTTCACAGCAATTATTGGATGTGTTTTTTCCCACAAGGCTCCTGCTCCGTTCAGCACCTGCAGGTCCCACAGAGCTCAGGCTGTGCAGGGGAAGGGGAATCCTGCATCCTTCGGTGAGAAGGGACACGGGAGTGATGGAGATCAGAGGACAGAGAGGAAAAAGGTGCTAATTTCATTTAATTTTCCTTCCCTGCACACTGGGATTTTAATCCCTCCTCCGTGCCCTTTTAAGACGTTGAGAGTCACCCAAACCAAACTTCCCCCACCTGCTCAACCCTTGTGTCCCTTCTTTCCCTGATGCCTGATGCCAGCTGGGGAGCTGGGAGTTGCTGGCTGCCCGTGGAATCACCGGGAGCTGGGCTCAAACACATCCCGTGCCACACCTGCACCAGGAATTCTGAGAAATCCGGCTGGGTACCAGCCCGTGTGTCCCTGCCGCGTGCTCCCTCGTGAGCCTGTGCTCAGCTGCTGTCCCCGGGAAGGGATTTTGGTCGCCAGGGCTGGAGGGGCAGCCCCCATCCTGCCCCCAGGGAAGGGAATCCCTGCTCACTCCCCTGGGACTCGGGGATGGAGGAGGAATGGTGAGGCTGCACAGGGAATATCGGACAGGAGGGCGCAGAGCTGGGACAGAGCGAGTTAGGAGAGCTAAAGGATCACACAAACACCCTCATCCTCGGGGCACAGGGTGGGCAGTCCCTCAGCAGCCTCAGCTTTGGCGTTTCTGGCTGATTTGGAGCCGGAGCATCCCTTCGGGCACACCTGGGCACCGCACAAACGGCCCTGCCCGCAGCTCCCAGCCCTCTCCCTGTGCTTTCCCACCCACTTCCCCTTCCACTGGGAATCATTCGGGTGCACAGCCTTTGCTGCCGGGCGCTGCGAACCCCCGGAGGGCTGGAAACGGCTGGGCCGGGGATGGCAGCTGCAGCCCCCTGCCCGCGGTGCTGCTGCACGGCCGTGTCCGTCTGTCCCCGGAGCTCCAGCTGGCCAAGCAGGGCCCTGCCGGCCGCGGGGCTCAGCTCCTGCCCGTGTGCTGCCGGCCAAGCCTCTCCTCTCTCTCGGCAGGCAGAGTGCAAAGAGCAGCAGGAGATGCCCGCGGGGACAGCCCCACGCCTCGCACGAAGCAGTGGGCAGGCTGCGGAGAGGCACGGCTGACTCATCACGAGCTGGTGACATTTGCCAAAAAAAGCCTCTAAGTCCGAGGCTGTGATGTTCCCAAAAGGCAGCAGAGGAGCCTAAGGGGGCTGGAGACCCCGTTCTACCAGGGCACATGGGCTGTGTCATGGGATGGAGGAGATTCTGCCTCGCTGGGCAGCTCCCGTCCCTTTTCCTCTTGTCCCCGGTTCCCCTGGGAGCTGGGACCTGGCAGGGGTAAGGCCAGCAGGGGTCAGATGCTGCTGCCCCCTGCCCCACTGCAAAGCCAGGCACTCTGAGTGAGGACAGAGTTCTTTTCCATGTGGTGGAGATGAACATTTTAATTTGGGAGTCCCTGGACCACAGAGCAACTGGGACCAGAGGCAGTGAACGGGGCAGTGGGGCCCTGGTGCCTCATCCAGCAAAGGTCCCCTCTCATCCTCCTCCTCCTCCTCACAGCCACCAAGGCATTTGCCAGTGGCTTGGCTCTCTTCCAGTTTCCCCAGCAGCCCTTCCCAGCATTTCCCCACATCAGCAGGAGGAGGCACAGCCTGGCAGAGGCAGATGTTCCCCGGGCTGCCTGCATTAAAGTGATAATCAAATGATAGATTATTTTCAAGCAAACTCTCATTTTCAGGCATTAATTTTAGTGCTGTGCACAGAGAGGCAGTGAAAAGAGCAGGCAGGCAGTGGAGGATGGGTGGGATCTGGATGTGCTCCAGGGAAAGCTGAGGCACCACAGCCCATCTGTACCTGGAGCCACCCTGCGAAGCCACAGAGGGGTGGCTCCAGCCTTTGGCTCCATCCTCCTGCAGCCTCCTTCCTTTTTATCCTCACCAAGGCTCTCCCTGGGTCAGAAATACCCAAACCAACAGCAGGTGAGTCAGAACGAGTCCTGCAGGAGCTCTGCACGTCAGGAACGTTCCCATTCCCTCCTGAAAGACCTGGGCACGGGGAGAGGGGAGGGGCTGCACGACCTGGACCGATGGAGGAGTGCTGGCAAAGGTGTAAGGGCACTGCAAGTCAGTGCTCTTCCTGAAACCTGCCAAGCTTTCACCCTGGGGGCCTCTGGCAAACTCGAGGAGCAGTTGTTGTGCCACACGGCAGGGCTGGAGCTCCCAGGCTCTGCCAGGGCTGCTTCACTTCTGTGTCATACCCTGCATGTGACACGGAGGGACTCCTTTTGGGGACAGCCACCCTGCCGAGCTCAGCTGGCAGCTCCTGGCACTGGGAGCTCCATTCCAGCTGCAGCCAGAGGTCCCTGCCCTGCTTCTCCACAGCTGTCACCCCACTAAAGGCCAGGGGAAGTCGGGGTCAATTCTCATTTTCTCTTTGAAGTCGCCCTGGAGCAGCGAGGGCTGCTGGAAGAAGGAATTCCTGCCCCTGGGTTGGGATCACGAGGTGCTCATGGGCGGCCTTGCCCAGCACCAACCACCTGTGGGAAGCCCAGCTCCGGGAGCTCTGCACTCCTGGAATTTGCCTGGAATTCCTCTTGCCCTCCCAGAGCTCCTCAGGGAGCAGCCCCTGCTCAGAGGGAACAATTCACCTCGGGAAGTGCTGCTGCCTTCTTGTCGCTGCGGTGGCGTTACCACAATAATTCATTTTTCCTTTTCTTCCTCAAATGATTCCACGGGAAAGCTGGGAATCAGGGTGATCCTGGGGGAATTTAGGGCACCTCCAGGGGCTGGAGCTCAGGCCAGGTCTCCAGATCCTCAGGAGGAGGCCAGATGCTGTAATTAAGGAGAGCTGATTTCTTTTTTCCACCTCAAAGCTGCAGAATAGCTCGCCCCAGGTAAGCAGCAGGTTATCTCTTTCCTAGGAAATCTCACCCTTTTTTTTTTTTTTTTTTTTTTTCTGTTCCTCAGTCTAAAAATGGAATGCAGACCCTGAAAATAAATTCCCAGAGAACACCACTGTGCAAACATCCCAGGCTTTGATTCAAAGTGTTTGGATTAATTAGCTTAAACTGAAAGCTTTCATTCTGCTTTCAGCCTCGGCTTTATGGACAAAAAATTAAAGCAGCAAAGCTTTGGAAGTTGAAAAATCAAAATGTTCCACCCTGGAAATATCAAAACAAGATGCTGAGCCTCGCTGAGCTGCTTTGTTGCCTTCTAAAAGGAAATGGCATCGACATCAACACCTTTACAAGAAGCTTGGATCATTAAGCACTTCAAAAAAAAAAATACAAAAACCCCTAGTTCAGCATAAGCAATTAATTTCTTAATTAGATTTTCTCTTTTTCTTCCAGAGGGAAGTCTAAAAATATTGATTTTTTTTCCATTTTATCCAAAGATTTCTTTAAATATGATCCTCTCACCGGATGGTTAAGCTGGAGCTTGAGCTGTGGGAATTGCATGGGGTGGTTCCTATAAATTCACTTTGTCACTTCTCCTTCTCCTTTCCCTGTTCATTTCTATTCCAGTGGCAAAACAGGAGCAGGGGAAAAGCAGAGGATAATACAGAAAATGAGAGACTGGAAGGGAAATTGAAGATGAACATGAAATATTTTGTAAGTCCCATATTCTAGAGTGAAACACATGTCCTCTGGAAACCTCGCAGAGGAGAACAACTTTGATGTTTGGAGCAGTTCCTCCTCCTGGTTTTCAGCCAGCTCCATCCCAAGCAGCACCTGGATGAACCTGGACATCCCCATGGGGATTTGCCAGAGCATTGCCCGACCTGGGGTGTCTTTAACTCAGGAATGATAAAATCCCTGCTGGAATTGCGTGTGGCCTCACTGACCACTCACTACCGAGCCATTCATTAACTAAATTAATGTAAATTCATTGAATTAATTTAAATTAAATTAATTTCCCTGCTGCGAGCTCCCAAAAATCCCTTGGAGAAAGGCTCCAGAGGGTGATTTTTGGCTGGAGACGTCCTCCAGACCCAGCTCTTGTGTCCCTGCTGCTGCTCAGGAGGCTGCTCCCCTGTTTTGGAGTTTTTTCTGGCGATCTCAACTCTGCAGCCCCACAGGGCTTGAGGTTGTTTTGTTTTGTTTTTGTTTTTGTTTTTGTTTTTTTGGGGGGTTGTTTGTTTGTTTTTGGGTTTTTTTGGGTTTTTTTGTTTTGTTTTGTTTTGTTTGTTTGTTTGTTTGTTTGTTTGGGTTTTTTTGTTTTGGGGGGTTTTTTTTGTTTGTTTTTTTTTTGCCAGCCTGTGGAGCTGCGGGTGCCCGGGGCTGGGGACAGCAGGGATGGGGACAGCGGGGCTGCAATCCCGTTTTTCCAGCGCTGGGATGCTGAGGAGCGGTTCCTGCTGCCATCTAATGGCTCTGACAATTAATCTCCGGCAGGGAGGGCCCGGCTGCACTGCCGGGCTGGTGAGTCCAGGAGCTCTCCCGAGAGCTGCAGGAGGCCACGCCGAGCCCAAAACACGGCACGATGTCGCTGAGGTGACACTGGGACAAGCTCCTGAGGGATGATGCCTCTGGTGCCAGCAGCTCTGCCCTTCCTGGGGCAGGGTGAATGCACCTCCCAGCCTGAAATGCACGGGTAAGGGAATATCCTGAGCTGCAAGGCCCTGTGGGATCATCAGTTGTTGGAGAGGAGGAAGCAGGAGGACCCTGCAGAGATAGTTTATTAGTGAAAGATTCTAAGAGTATGAAACCTACAAAAGAGATGGAATTGAAAGCGAAATTTGAACTGTAAGGTGCTGGGCAGGAAGAGGGTGATTAAACCAGCTGAAAGACTGGGCTGGGTGATTCAGTGACACCTCTGCCAAGACAAAAGGATGAATAAAAGGTTAGACCTTCTCAGGTATCAGGGGAAAGGTAGTTTTTCAGGTTTTTGGTGTGTAGAGTAGTATTGTAATGTTTTAGTTCCCATAGGCTGTATGTAGATTCTGTAGGTTTTGTATCTTGAGGCGACTGGTTGATGCTCATTAGAATATTCATGATAGAAAGGGTTAAAATGGAATGGAACAGGTAGCTCGCTCTCTTGCTCCCCTGGATCCCCTGCCTTCCCACGACCAATAAACCACGTGTCCCAAAGAGTATCCTGCTCTTCAGATCATCTCTCTCATCGGACACCAACAGCGTGCTACCAATAATCAGTGCAGCTCCTCCGCCTGCACAGCCCCAGAATCCCAGCCTGGGCATCCCTGGGGGTGCTCCTGGAGCTCTGGCAGCCCCAGGGCCGTGCCCATTCCCTGGGCACAGCCTTCCTCCCTTCCTCCTTCCCAGAACTCCCCCATGGCCTCACCTCCCCGGCTCTGTCCCACACTCTGCAGTCTGCTCTGGGTGCTGACACTGAGCTGCTGCCCCTGGAGTGATGGTGACAGGCAGGAGCAGGGAGGATTCCTGGGATTCACACCCCAGTGCCAGGGAGGAGAGCCCAAAGCAGAGCTCCTGCTGTGGCAAAGGCTGGTGCCAGCCTCCAGACCTGCAGGGACCCATCCACCACACACACACAGAGCCAGTTTCCCTGTTTTCCCATGCTCCCATTTTCCAGTTTTCCCATTTTCCAGTTTCCCCATGTTCCCCTTTTCCAGCTTTCCAGTTTTCCCATTTTCCCGTTTTCCCATGCTCCCATTTTCCCATTTTCCCATTTTCCCATTTTCCCATTTTCCAGTTTTCCCATGTTCCCATTTTCCAGTTTTCCAGTTTTTCCATTTTCCCATTTTCCTATTTTCCCATTTTCCAGTTTCCCCATGTTCCCATTTTCCAGTTTTCCAGTTTTCCCATTTTCCCATGCTCCCATTTTCCAGTTTTCCAATTTTCCAGTTTCCCCATGTTCCCCTTTTCCAGTTTTCCCATTTTCCAGTTTTCTCATTTTCCCGTTTTCCCATGCTCCCATTTTCCAGCTTTCCCATTTTCCAGTTTTCTCATTTTCCCATTTTCCCATGCTCCCATTTTCCAGCTTTCCCATTTTCCCATTTTCCCATGTTCCCATTTCCCAGCTTTCCCATTATTTTCCCATTTTCCAGCTTTCCAAGAGGGTTCATTTCCTCCTCCAGCTGAAAACAATGCAAGAGGGAGCAGGACTCAGCATTTCTGCACACTGAAGCGCTGAGTTCAGCTCGGTTCAGCCCCAGAGCCCTCTTAACCCTTTAGTTCTGGGATGGAGCAGAATTCCCAGCACAGCACCAGCAGCTTTGGGCTGCCCTGTGTTGAGAAATGTCAGAAAGGGCTTGGAGGTGGAAGGAAATTCCTGAGTGAGGGCCATCAGTGAGAAGGAAGTTCCTAAAGCCAGGCCAGTCTGGCTGCACTCAGGGACTGGCCACACCAGTTTGGCTGTGAAAGCCTGGAGATTTCCCTGTGTCCTCAGCCATGCATGAACCCCCCTTTCCCAGTGCTCCAGCTGCCAAAAAAAACCTGGGAAAATGCTGTCCCAAGGCCACCCAGCCTGGGGATGGAGCACAGGAGGCAGGTTCTCCAGGTGTGCAGCCCGAGGGCTCCTGGAGGGTGGCAAACCTGGAGGGGGCAGGTGCTTATGGTTGCTCTGTGCCCGTGTGCAGCAAAAGCAGAGTGCTGGAATGAGGAAATGTCCCCGAGGAAATGTCCCCGAGGAAATGTCCCCAGCGTCCCAGCCCTCCCCCACTGGGATTTCGGAGGGAGGGAAGGAAAAAGCTCTGCTCCATCTCACACCCAAGTGGGTGCCCCCACCCACACCAGAGGATCAAACCCTGCACCAAGACTTTCTTTGGCCTCAAACGAAACCTTTCATCTTTTTTTTTTTTTTTTTTTTGTGTTTGCTTTTTCCTCCAGCGAAGCCGGCCCCGGGGCTGACTTCCTCCGCTTTCAGGTTCGGTTTGAAATAACAAGCTGCAAAGCCACCAGGCTTCGTTTTTGAACCTGCCGAGGGATGGCCGACTTCAGAAGGAAACAGAAATACCGGGAAGGATTGATGTTAACTGCTTCATCGTTGCCGAGAGGAAAAACTCCCCCCTGATTCCCTCCGCCGCGGACTTTAGCCGGGATGCACAAATACTGCTGGGTCCACAGATCTCTTGTTCTGCCCGCCTCTGTTCGCATTCTGGCGGGGAAGAAGAGGGATTCGGAGCTGGAATTCCCGGAGGGAATGCCTCTCCCGGGATTTTGCTGTCGCACGGCCAGCACGGAAGGTCCCCAGCCCCAAGGAGCAGGACCCAGGTGAGGACACGGGCTGCTCCTGCCGGGAACGGGCGCGCCGTGCCCAGGCAGAGCCTCCCTGGAATTGTTTCCTGCGGAGCCGGGCGAAGGAGGCGCCTGGGAATTCCGGGAGTTGATAGCACGGCCCTGGGTGACTGATTGACCTCTGCTGGGGAGCGGAGGTTCCCAGGATGATAAGGAGCTCTTGGAAGGAATTCCTCCCCTCGTGTGAGGGAGCGGCAGCGCCGGGCACGCTCGCCAACACGTCCGCAGCCCCGGGAGCTCCATCCCGGCAGCGCAGCCATCCCGCGGGGCTCCGAGAGGCTGGAATTCCATCCAGGAGCTCTCCGGGAGGGAAGGGGAGCTGGGAGCAGGTCAGTAGAGCCGCTGGCTGTCGCCGGGGCTGTCCCCGGGGCTGGCCCTGCCTGTGCCCTTTGTCCCAGCTGAGCAAACGCGGCCGGGACGCGCTGGTGGCAGGCGGCAGGAGCCATCCAGCGCCTCTGGAATTCCAGGTTGGGGTTTGGGGCAGGGCTGGGGGTTTGGGGCAGCTCCGGCCCCTGAGCTGGATCAGAGGCTCAGCGGTGCCAGTGGGCAGCACGGCGGGGAGGGACAGGCGGGGTTTGGGAACTGACAGCAGAAACGGGAGCTGCCTTTGGGAAGGGGCATCTGGTGCCAGGGCTGGGTGGGGCTGGGTGCCAGCCCTGGCAGCGCTGTCCCCACACCGAGGGTGCCTGGACAGCCACCCTGACCCCATTCCACGCCCAGGGCAGGGATGTGTGGCCGGCTGGCACCGGGATTGCAAAGGGAGCAGAGCCCCTGGAGAGCTGGCACAGGCAGAGAACCCCCCTGGAACAGGCTGAAACGCCAGGAAATATTCCATTCTTACCAAGGCAGGGCTTTTCCAGGGAGGCCAGGCTGCAGCAGCAGCAATGGGGACTCTCCAGGGGAGAGCCAGGATTTGTTGGGAAGCAGAAAGGTGGGAAGTGGAGTGAGAGGTTTGCAGCTCGCTGGCCAAAAGGCAAATTCCAGTTCAGGTCAAGCAGGAGGTGACAGCTTTGCTTGCACAGGGATGGGTTTGGTTGCGAAGTTGTCAAGGTAGACTGAAAAACAAAAAGGCATTTCACAACCACAAAGGAAGACATTTGTGTTTAAAAAAATTAAAACCCACCATTTTGTTGATCTAAACAAAAAATAAAATTTTCCCCTGTGTAGAAGAAATTGATGCTGATTGGTGAGCAGGAACTGCTAAACCCAAGAATATTCTGAGGAGAGCAAAAAGCTTTGTTTAAAAACACTGCCCTGCTTGAGCTCTGACCACTTGGACAGCTCAGGACCAAAGCAGCAACACCTCTTGTGCAAAGATGAGTCTGAATCCACCCCAAAATTCCATCTGTGTGCTCTGAGCACAGGCAGGCTGCACTCCCCTTCTGATCCCCGCACCTTCAGAGCACCCCCAGGTCAGCTGGGGGAGATTTTTAAAAAACTTTTGTGTGGTGAGCGATGGGAACAGGCACTGCCTTTGCCACAGGGGGAGCAGCTGGCCCATCCCAGCACTCCCCTTCCTCCACCCCACAGCTCTGGGGGCAAACCCCGGCCTGGAGAGTGCCCTGGCACCTGGGGCTCAGCAGGAGGATGGGGAGCACGCTCCCTTCTCCAGGCCATCCCAGCACTTGGAGGTGTGGATTGGGAATCCCCACTCCTTGCAGTCTGCTCCAGCTGTGGAGGAGCATCTCTCAGTGCAGCCCCCCCTGCACAGGCTTTGGGTTTGGTTTTTGTGAGGACATTCCCAGCCAGCCCCACGCAGGTGGGTTCCACCCTGCCTCTCCCACAGCTGGGGGCTCCTCGTGCTTTGCTTTAGGGGCACTGCAGTTGTGCCAGGTGTGGGAATCTGGTGAGAAATTCCCTCTCTGGGTCATGGAATCACAGAGACCACCAGCTCTGGGTTAAAAAGGACTTCAAACTTCACCTCTGTTCGTGGGCAGGAACACCTTCCACTGCACCAGTGTGCTCAGAACCTCATTCAGCCTGGCCTAAATCACTCCCTGGATTAATTACTCCCTAGTCTGGAGAAGTTCATGGCACTGCCATGGCTTGGGATGCAGCCTGGGAGAGCCAACAACGCTGCTGGAGCCACCCCAGCACACAAATCCCTGCAGAGGTGGCACTGGCTGCCTGCTGGAGCAAAAACCCATCCCTAAAACCCCTCCCGGGCTGCAAGCTCTCTCCCTGAACCTGTTGGGTGTTATTTTGCAGGGGCCGTGCCGCTGTTGCCCAAGGATGCTGTGCAGACCACCCACAGCGCAGTGAGCCCACCCAGCCATCCCAAACCCTGACCCTGAGGGCTGGGGAAGCTCGGAGGATGTGAGTGAGGAGGGAGTGAGGCTCATCCTCACCCCGGGATGCCCGAGGGACCCTGCACAGCGGCTGGAGCAGCCCCTGCAGGCGTTGGCACTGGGCTTTGGGCAGCGCTGAGCCCGGGGGTGCCCGCGGTGCCTGGGCTGCAGGAACTCACCTGGCTGTAGCTGGCAGAGATGCCCGTGGTGCTGCCAGCTGCCCCCACGGCCACACGGGAAAAGCACCGGGCAGGAAGGAGCTCCCGGGTCACGGGCAGCCCCGGATGGAGGATGCTGGGCTGGCCCCAGCCTGACAGCCCCACAGGTGAGGGGGATGCTCCGGGAACAGCTCTGCCTTGGGGGCTGGTGGGGGGGGATCAGCTTGGAGAGAGCGGCTGGGAGCTGGGGCAGCCTTGGCAGGGCCAGGGAGTCCCGAGGAGGAACGCCAGGAATGTGCCATGTGGGATGGGCACTGCCCTCCCGGAGGCAGAGTGGAGAAAAGGAGGCTCAGGGGGGACCCTGTGGCTCTGCACAGCTCCCTGACAGGAGGGGACAGCCGGGGGGGAGCTGGGCTCTGCTCCCAGGAAAAAAGGCACAGGACGAGAGGAAACGGTCCCAAGTTGCACCAGGGAGGGTTTGGGTTGGATAGCAGGAAAAATTTCTCCACGTAAAGGCTTGTCAGGCACCGGCACAGCCCGTCCAGGACACGGTGGAGCCACCATCCCTGGGGGGGTTTTAAGACACAGATGTGGCACTTAGGGACACGGCTCGGTGGTGGCCTTGGCAGTATTCTGTCCGTGATGACCTTAAACCTTTCCAAACCCAAGTGATGCTGTGAGTCCAACCCCAGCCCTTCCCCGAGGCCGTGCCCGCCGCCCCCGCCGTGCCAGCGCCGGCTCAAAGGGGACATTGTGCATTGTGGCCGTGCCCAGCCGCGGTGCCCTGCCCCTGCCAGCCCTCTGCCAGCCCACTGCTGCTGGCACTGCACGCATGGGCTGCTGCCTGGGGACCCCCTGGCACCAGGAGCTGGCTCTGGGATGCACAGGTAAGGTGCCTGTGGGTGCTGTGGCAGCGGGAGCTCCTTCCAGGGGACGGGAGCCTTGGGGACGCTGTGGCGCTGAGGGCTGGCCCCTCTGGCCACTCGCCTTTTCTGGGGTGGCTCCTGGTGCTCTCTCCTCTTGGGTTAGGCTGTGTGGGGTGTGAGGCAGGACATTTTGGCCAGGGAGGGGACAGGATGCCTCGGGGGTTGGCTTTTGTCCTCGCCACCCTCCCTGCCCAGGAGCCCTCCAAGCACAGCCCATGGGGTGCTGGCATTTCCCAAGGCACCATCCCCGTTCCAGAGTGTCCCAGTGGGGCTGGAGGAGGGACATGGCTCAGGGCCAGCCACTGTGGCCACGTGTCCCCCAGCAGAGCCAGGGTCAGAAGGTGCCCTGAGCACCCAGCCCTGGAGCCAAGAGTGCAGCCCTGAGTGCTGGGACCTGCTCCTGGCTCGGGGCTGGAGCTGTTTCCTGCCCACTGTTACAAAATATTTTGGCATTGAGGAGGTCAGTGAGTCACTGGCACGGCTGGGAACAGCTCCCCAGCTGCAGTTTCAATTGGCCCCTTTAATAAAAAAAAAAAAGCTCCCAGTTCCCTTTCTGAGCCTGGCTGAAATGAAAATAAACACTGAACCCGTGAGAGCAACCAGAGCGAGCCCTGGCCCCTTCCTGGCTCTGGGGACCCATGGCCGGGCTCTGTCCTGCTGCTGGCAGAGGTGGCACGAGCAGTGTCCCCCCTGCCACCCCCTGTGGCACATCCCACAGGCATCTCCCAGGCGGGGAGAGTCTTGCCAGGGATCTGGATCTCACATCTGCCCACCCTCCGTGCTCCCCAGGGGAGGAGTGTGAGTCCTGCTGGCCCCGCTCCCCCGAGCTGCTGCCCCGCGGGGACCGCCGGGGACAATGGTGGCAGGACACGACCATGGCACCAGGGACGCATCCCCAGGGAATGGCAACAGGTACCCATCCTCATCCTCATCCCCATCCCCATCCCCAGGGAATGGCACCAGAAAAAAACCCATTCCTAGGGAATGGCACCAGGGACCCATCCCCATTCCCATCCCCATCCCCAGGGAATGGAACCAGAGACCATCCCCAGGGAATGACACCAGGGACCCATCCCCAGGGAATGGCACCAGGGACCCATCCCCATTCCCATCCCCATCCCCAGGGAATGGCACCAGGGTTCTGTCCCCAGGAATGGCACATGGTTCCTAACCCCATCCCCATCCCCAGGGAATGGCACCAGGGACCCAGGGAATGGCACCAGGGACCCATCCCCATTCCCATCCCCATCCCCAGGGAATGACACCAGAAAAAAACTCATTCATAGGGAATGGCATCATGTACCCATCCCCATCCCCAGGGAATGACACCAGAAAAAAACTCATTCATAGGGAATGGCATCATGTACCCATCCCCATCCCCAGGGAATGCCACCAGGGTCCTGTCCCCAGGAATGGCACACGGTTCCTATCCCCATCCCCAGGGAATGCCACCAGGGACCCACCTCCAGGCCCTGCCAGGGTCTGCTGGGGCACAGGGAGGGGAGGAGGACAGGGAGGAGTGGAGCAATGGATTGGGTTCTGCCTCTGCCTCCCTTCACTTCCCCTTCTCCATTTCCCTCATGTGGACTGGACGGGGCTGCCACATGAAACGTTAAGACTTTGTTCAATGTAGATTTTTCTATCAAAGCAAAACTTATTCATGACCTGTCCAGCTCTGGGTTGTTCTTTTCTACTTGCTAGCTCTACCTAAGAATTCTATTTCTCTAAATAAGAATTCTACTTCTGCATGCAAATACCAGTTTATCTGAGTGACTTAGCAAATACCAGTTTATTTGAGTGACTGGCAAAGCTGGCTCAATTTTTTAAAAAAAATTCTGTAAAGCAGAATTCTGGTCAAAGAAATTATTTTAAAGTCTGCTGCACATTCCAGCTCCACATCTCCAGGTAGATGTTTATCTTACAAATCCAGTCTGATTACTGATAAAAATTGGGGTTTAATCTGGTTTTCCCTCCACTGCCAATGCAGCTGTAGAAGAACAGGGCTGGAGTTTTGTGTGCCTCAGCTTTCATTAACATAATTAGCAGCTCAAGTTGCAGCCCCTGAATCCTTTATGGCAATTGTTGATGTGTGGAGCAGGGAGAGTGCTGCTTGGATTTTGGATACCCACTAGAGCAGGCAGGGGAGAAAATCTCATTTTGATTTTCAGATTTTTGAGCAATGAGTTGTGCAAGGTCTTGGCTCTCCTGTGCTGGGGAGGTGAGGCCTCCTCCAAAGAAATCTATGTTGGAGATTTTCCCTTTTAACAGATCTGCTCATCTGAGGGTCTGGCCAGGAGAAAGGAGGGAAAATCCTCTCACTCCAGAGCCACTCCAGCACTGGAAAAAAAGCCCAACAGCAAGGGAACGATGGAGTTAGACCCCATCCATCCCATGGATCCCTCCAGCCTTCAGCAGGGCTTTAGGGTGGTTCCAGCTCCACACAACCCCCTTCCAGATCTGCAGGGCTGTGCTCCCGGGAGCTCTCAGCTCAGGCAGGACATCCAAGAGCTCCTCCACAACATTTCCCAGCAGCTCTGCTGTGTCCCCTCCTCTCCAGGTAAGGCTGGGGTGACAGAGCAGAGCAGCCCCACGCCCAAGGCAGGACGAGTCTCCCCGGACCCCTCTGTGGTGCTGCTGGCTCTCAGGGACAGCTTTCCACCAGGTAAGGAGATGCCTGGGGGACCTCACGGATTTCCTGCGGTTCCCTGCAGTGTCTCGGGTCTCCTCTCGGTGCCTGGAGGACGAGGATGGGCTGGGCTTGTGTTGTTTGAGGATCACAGCCAGGCTGGGGGCTCTGGCGGGGTGGCAGGGGTGGCTCTGGGTGGCAGGGGTGGCTCTGGGTGGCAGGGGTGGATCTGGGTGGCAGGGGTGGCTCTGGATGGCGGAGGTGGCTCTGGGTGGCAGGGGTGGCTCTGGATGGCGGAGGTGGCTCTGGGTGGCAGGGATGGCTCTGGGTGGCAGGGATGGATCTGGGTGGCAGGGCTGGCTCTGGATGGCGGAGGTGGCTCTGGGTGGCAGGGGTGGATCTGGGTGGCAGGGGTGGCTCTGGGTGGCAGGGGTGGCTCTGGGTGGCAGGGGTGGATCTGGGTGGCAGGGGTGGATCTGGGTGGCAGGGGTGGCTCTGGGTTCCTCCTCCCCTTTCATCCTCCTCCTCTCCTTTCCAAGAGGTCTCGCTCTCCTTCTCCATCGAGAGCCGCTCCTGCCGGGGCCGCAATCCCCAGCTCCAGGAAGCTGCCAGGAAGAAGCTGTGGGCTCTGGAGAGCGATGACAGAGGTGTCTGTGCCCTGTTCAAGGTACAGACCCCGTGCCAGCTGTTGGAACCCTGGGCACTGAGAATTCCAGGCTTTCTCTGCTGCCAGGCACTGACCCCCAAGCAAACCCTGCATTCCAGCTGAGGGCATGGAGAAGGCTCCCAAAATTGAGTGACAGCACTGGGATTGTGGGTGTGTGGTTTGAATGGAAGTGTGTGAGAGCACAGGGTGCAAAACTCAGAGTTTAAGGGTTTAGAATACAGTAATACATATAAAGAAAGATGGAGGTTTTAGGGCAGAGGCTGAATTCTTCTTTTCACCTTCTTCTCCGTGGTCTGGGTGGTGTTTTGTAATTGGGTAGAAAAATCCACACTGCGGGCACAGGTGGTTGGTTGTTGGGTTAAAAATAAAAATAATTTAGATGTAATTTCATAATTGGACAATCTGTGCTTAAAAGACCTTGGAAAGAGTTAGAGACAGGGCCATTTTCTGCTTTGCTAGCTCGAACTCACAGCTTGTGAGAATGTACTAGAGATAAGAATTAACAAACATCTGAGTCCAAACATGAAACTGCGACTCCTGAGCATTTAATCCCGGCTCTAACAATAGAAGAAAAGAAGATAACAAACCCACAGCCAGCATGCTGGGATGCTCCTGGCATGGTGGGAGGCGTGCTGGGGTACCAAGCTCAGCTGAGGAGTTCCTCCAAGGCCACTGCAGGGGACTCTGGAGGGGACTGGCATGATGGGGATGATGAACTGATGGCAAGAGAGAGGCAAAGCTGAGCCTTGTGTGGTTTTGGGGGATCTGAGCCCAAACAGCCAGGAATTCACAGGGATCACCAAATCTGTGTCCCTGTTGGAGGTGACAGCTCTGGACAGTCACAGAGTTCTCGGGTTGGGTTTTATATAAACAAATCCCAGCTCCAGAGAGGAGGTCTGTGCTGAACTCTCCTCCCCTGCTGGATTTCAGGGCTCCAGGGCTATCCCCTGATGCTGCTTTGTCTCCCCTGTGCAGGAGCTGTCAGCCAGGCTGGTCTGCATGCAGGCACACCAGGATCGCTTCCTCCTCACCTTCAAAACCCTGGAGGAAGTCTGGAAGTTTTCCACCTATCTGACTTTAGGTAATGTTTCCAAGGTCTAAACAGGCAGCATGAGAAGGGCTTTTGGAGAAGGCATTGCCTTCCACTACAGAATTGTAACGTTCAGGGTGGACAGTGAGAACATGGATTAGAAAACTTTGCAATCCCTTGTTTCTGAAATCTCTGTTTGGATCAGGGAGAATCAGGAGGATTCCTTTGGGGAAACCTTGAAGACAAATCAGAAGCTTTTTGCCTGACATTTGGAATGCTACCCTGCTGCCCAGGGGAGGAGGTGCTGACCCTGGTCCCCCTCTTGGCTTCTCAGGGTACGTGGGGACCTGCCTGGAGCAGCTGCTCTTTGCCCAGGAGTTCTGGCTGGACTGTGCCCTGGTGGAGGACACAGAGCTCAGGGTCACCGTGGATGAAGAGCACCTGGCCACCATCTACATGGACCTGCTCCTCCAGGAAGGTGCAATGGGAATGAACATGTGGGGAATTCCTGAAAATCCTCCGTCAGGGCTGTGCTGGAGCCCCTGGTGCACTGATCCAATCTCTGACTCTCTCTCTCTGCAGGGAACTTTTTCTCCAGGGCAGTACCTGGTCTCTGGAAGTCGGAGCAGGAGGGAGAGGAGGGTCTGACGCTCTGCAGGAACGAGCTGATCCATGTGAAGAGTGTTGGGCAGGATTCCAAATGGGAGGGGATGTCCCTGCTGACGGGGCAGCGAGGCGTGGTGCCCCTGACAGCTCTGGAGCCAATTCCTCACCCCTTCTACCAGTGAGTGGTGAATTAAAGGGCTCAGACCAGGATTCTTTCCTGATCCTGAGGCATGACTGGCACCAAGGCTGGCTGGGAAACTCCTCTTGCCTCTGGCAGAGGGCAAGAGCCTCACAATTCCATGAGGGTATTTCCAGGAGGATCCACATTAGGCATAAGGACTGCAATCAGTGCAGGTGCTGTCAATGGGACACAGCAAGGACACGCTCCCACTTCAGAGGTGGTTTTTGCAAGGTATTGATTTAGGTCATAGATGAGGTTATCTCTGATTTACAGATGAAGAAGTAGCAGAAAAAAAACTTAGGCAGTGCCAGCCAAGGTGGAGCTTCACCTTGGTCACCTGGCTGAGCCTTTTACTTTGGAGAAACCTTCCTTAAAGATGGCAAATTCATCCTGCTCTTCCCTTGTGGTGGGACACCATCCCCGGGGCTGGCCTGAGGTCAGGAGTGCTGGCAGAAGATCAGTGAGGGTCCCTCTTGCCTTGCAGGTGGTTCCTGAAGAGTTATGCTGTGGGGTTTGGCCTCTCCCAGGAGATCAGCGGGACCAGCTCTCAGGCCATTGGTGAGTGACACCTGGCACTGTCCCAGGGGTGGGCACAGCTCAGAACCTGGCCTTGGCCACAAATGGCCACAAATCCATTGTTGTTCTGGGCCCGACCTCCCTACAGGAGCTCTCTAAGGGAATGCTGCATCTCTGAGCTCTCTGGAATGCAGATCAGAACTTGTTCTGAGGAACACAGAGAGAGCAGAGAGCTGCTGGTGACACCCTGCTGCCACTGGGTTTCCCCTGTCATCCCTCCATTTTGTGCTTCTTTTAATTCTTTCAGGAGTGAGGTTTCAAATCATGAGGCTCCCTCCTTGTGTCCACCATCCAGCCCCTAACCCCAGTCCAGTCCAGAGCAAGCTGGACACAGGAGCTCCCTGCAGGTGTGGCTTTGTCATGCAGGGATGGACATTCGCACTGCCCAGGGTCTCACTCCTGGCAGAGCTGAGATAGGGCAGTGTCTGTGAAAATCCATATTTCCAGTCTCCTTCCAGGCTGCAGCTCGCAGAGGTGTGGAGTTTATCCATCCCTTTTGTTTTGTACTGTAATCCACTTCTCAAGGAGAAGTGCCTGAGAGCAGATCCAAGATCAAAATGAATCTGAGGGGAGAGAGAGGCAGTGTCGCAGTACAACACAAATGAACGATGCTCACACACTGAGATGTCCAAAGCAAAAAAAGGAGCAGTTTATTTACAGACCTTGACATTTATAGAATTCCAGCAGTGGCCATGGATTGGAGGATGGAAATTGTCCTCTCCAACCACACTGGTCAACCCAACAGCCCATCAATTCTCTCCTCCTGCAGAAAGGAATGCAAAACAATCATTATTTACATGAAAAGTGCTTGAGAAACTCCATCTCAAAAATGCAAGCATCAGAAGGCTTTAGCAGAACTTTAGAAGAACAAAGTGACAAGGCAGCCCTCTCCAGCTGGAACCTTGGCCTCTCCCAGCCCAGGTCCCTTCCAGTGAGGAGGTTTTAGCAGAGATTGCCACTGAAATTCCCTTTTCTGCCTTGGTTTCCCAGTCAAAGGCAGGTGCGTCGCCACCAAGGATCACAGAGGAGCAGCGTGGGACGAGCTGAGCTTCTCCAAAGGAGACCCCATAGAAATCATTGGCTTCCTCATCCCTGGCCTGCCCTGGTTTGTGGGCAAATCCCTCAGCACCGGGAGCATTGGCTTCGTCCCCACCCAACACGTAAATCCCAAGGCTTGCGAACCTTTGTGAGTTTATTTAAATTAAATTAAATTCGGGAGAAAAGGCAGGGGAGGCTCCAAATCCCACCCCAAAGCTGTGTGGGAGCCTAAGGCTGGTGATTTCCTCTGCAGGACCTTCACAGAGGGTGGGTTTGAGGTGTGAGCCTTGGCCAGGCTCTGCTGCAGCCCAGACAAAGAAATGGTATTTCACCTGCCTCAGGTGATTCTTGGAGAGGAACAGATCCAGCCCTGGGCTAATCTGGCTTCCTGCAAGCTGGCTTCCCACTTTGTCCTAGAAATGTCTTCAGTTTGTAGCTCTGAGGGGCTGGGGGCCTGACAAGGGTGGGGAGAGCATTCCCTGCCGAGGAAACCGAATCTGCTTTCCTTCCTCCTGCCCCTGGATGTGGAGGCAGAATGGCCACTGGCACAGAGCAGAACTCCACACCCTCCCAAGGACTCAGCAAGAACAGTCCAGGCAGGGAGGGTGGCAAATCCCACTCTGGCTCAGGCAGTTATTTCTGGTGGTGGCTTCCATTCCATGCCCATCCCAAAAGGCTTCTCCAAGAGTGAGTGTGGGAGGTTTGAACCAGGGTCTGCTGGGCTTTCCCCTCTCAGAGTCACTCTGGGTGAGTTGTAGCACTTTTGTCTGACACTCCAGAAGGGACAGAGCAGATCAGGTGGAATCCTGTGGCTCCTGGATTCCAAAAAAGATCAACAGGTTCTTTTCTCTGGTACCTTTCTGTTCCTTCGTGGGGAACCTGGGTGGGGAAGGTGTCCAAAATTCTGTGTTAATCTGTGACAGAACTTTTGTGGTGGGAGGACGAGAAGGGATGGGAAAACATCTTATCTCATCCCACCCCATCCCATCCCATCCCACCCCATCCCATCCCATCCCATCCCATCCCATCCCATCCCATCCCATCCCATCCCATCCCATCCCATCCCATCCCATCCCATCCCACCCCACCCCACCCCCCAGGCCAGCTGCAGTGCCAGGGGCTGGGGACACGCTGACTCTTTCCTGCTGTCCCACCCCAGGGGGAAGGGCTTTGTGTTTCTGAGCGAAGAGGAGAAGCCCCCAGTCCTGCACCTCCCCTGCACTGCTGACGAGCAGCACTTTGCCACCCTCCTGGGGGACCTGGCACGCACGGACATCACCTCTGTGTACAGGCTGGGTGAGTGTCCCCTCTCCTCATGTCCCAGTCCCTGGATCCCCATGGAGAGCTGGGCAGCGCCTGGAGAGCCCCGAGATCGTGGGAGTGCAGTGGAGGCAACTTCTGGGGTGCAGGCAGCACCAAACCCGTGCTCAGCCTGGTGAGGGAACCTGGAGGTGTCCTCAGGAGGTGACTTTGCCAGGCTGGAGTTTGCAGGGACCTTCTCTGCCCCCAGGGCAGCTCCTGAGCTGGGATTCACCCTGGCAGATGCTGCTCTCCACAGAGCCTGGCCTGCAGGACCAGGGTCAGGGTTTCTGGGGGCTCTCAGTTTCTCTGTTCTGCCTGGGTGGCTTTGGGACTTTAGCTGATTTCTGCACACTGACACTGACCAAAGATGTGGGGTTTTGTTTTCTGTTTGTCTCTTTGTGCAGCTGGTTTTGAGCCCACAGCCGTGTTCCCACAAGTGCCACCAGGTGAGTACGAGGAGGGGACAGAGGGTGTGGCTTTGGTGGTGACTTCTGAGGGTGAACTTGGGTGTGAGGAAACATCAGAGAACAACATCAGGTTCAGGTTGGGAGGAACCTTAAAGGTCATCCAGCCCCACCCCCTGCCATGGGTGGGGCCACCTTCCACTAGCCCAGCTTTCTCTAAGCCCTGTCCAAGCTGCCCTTGGACATTTCCAGGGGCAGCCACAGGGAAGAATTTCTTCCTGATCCCACTGTGGTTTCCCTGTCCCTTCCAGAGGCTGCTCTCCATAGTAGTACAGAAACCCAAGTGCTCCAGTCTTGGGAGGAAATCAACGACTGGGCTACCAGCAGCACCTCAGAGCTGTCCAGCCCAGGCAGTGAAACAGCCCCTGCCACTCTGGAAGATGTTCTCCTGGATGACCTGGATTATCCCAAATTCTTCATCGACCTCAACGCTGGACACATGGAGGATGCTGATGTCTTTGACCCCATTTTGACCTTCCTCAACCACGACAGCTTCGTGCCCAGTTTTCAAAGCTTTTATGATCTCAGCTTTTCCTTTCTCCACTCCACTTTTTACGGCTTCTCTGACGAGGATGAACTGGTCCTGTACCTCGAGACTTCCCGGAACTGGGCCAAGAGGACTCGTTCCGTTTGGGCTCACGTCAGGCTCTGCTTCCTCCTGGGTAAGCTCTGCATCAAAAAGGTCAAGTTCTCCCAGGCTCGGGTGTACTTTGAGGAAGCCATGGGTGTCCTGGACAGGGGCTTTGGGGACCTGCCGCTGCTGGCAGCGCTGCACGTCAGCCTCGCCTCCGTCTACCTGAAGCAGAACATGAAGCACAAGTTCTCCTCCCTGCTGGGGAAGACGGTGACCTTGCTGGCCTGCCTGCCTGGCCGCTCCTTCAGCTCGGAGACCGAGCTGGAGCTCCTGACGTACGTCCTGAGGGAATCCATCGCGGTGGGCAACGCTCCGCTGGAGGCACGGACCTGCTTCCTCATCGTCAAGCTCTTCCTGCAGCTGGGCAGAACTGAGGAGGTGCTGCCCTTCCTGGAGCATCTCCAGTGTCTCAGCACCACCCGGCTCAGCCCAGGCAGCCGTGCTGGCCCGCTGGATGCCGCTGCCACCTTGGGCTACCTCTACGACAAGAAGTGCCTGCCCAACATCGCGCTGGCCTCTGTCAGGTCCTTCGCTCCCAGCAGCGCCAAGGGGACGCCGACCCCCGTCTGGAGAGCTGGCTTCATCCTCCAAAATGCTTCCAAACTCTTGGGGAGGCAGCTGGACAGGTGCAGCATCCCAGCCCTGGCTTGCCTGTACCTCAAGCAAGCGCTGCAGTTCTGCTGCGAGAGCCGTGCCGTGCCCATGCAGAGGACGCTCTGCGCCCTCCTCTCCAGGGTCTACCTGCAGCACGGGGCGCAGCTGGAGGGGGCCGCTCGCTACGCAGCCAGGGCTGCAGCCCTGGGCAGGCTGCTGGGGGAGGAGGAGGCCTTTGAGTCCTCGCTGTCCTTGGGCTGGGTGTACCTGCTGCAGCGGCAGCCGGGCGCGGCCGGGGACATCCTGTGGCAGCTGCGGCGCTGCCTGCGCGGCACGGCCAGCGAGACCCAGGGCGGGGCCGTGCACAACCTGCTGGCCATGGCCCTCAGGGGCCAGGGGCGCGTCCAGGAGGCTGCAGAGAACTTCCTGAGGGCCCTGCACAAGGCCAAGGAGATGGGGAGCAGGAGGAACCAGGCGGTGTCCCTGGCTAACCTGGGCCAGCTGAGCCTGTCGTGCGGGGCCGCCCAGCTGGCCGAGCTCTACCTGCTGTGGTCGGTGCGGCTCTACGCCGAGCTGCAGGGACAGCAGGAGCTGGATGTGGAGCTGGCACAGGTGCTGCTGTGGCTGGCACAGGCCATGGTGGACAGGCAGAGGATGGAAGACGCCAAACTCTGCTATGAACTGGCGCTGGGCTTTGCCCTGAAGTGGCAGAACCTGAGGAGTGAGTATGGAGGGGAGCAGGGAGCTGTTTCACCCTGCCAGGTCCCCAGCTCTGTCCCCTGACCTGTCCTTCTCCCTCTCCCCGTGGCACACAGGTCAGCTGCACGTCACGGAGTCTCTGTGCCATTTCTACAGCAGAGTGTGTCCCGACCTGCAGGCCTGCATCACCTACCACGAGCACTGGGTGTCCTTGGCACGGCAGCTGCAGGACAGGGAGCTGGAGGGCAACGCCAGGCAGGCCCTCAGCCAGCTCTACCAGGCTTTGGGCACACCTGAGTGAGTGCTGGGGCTGTTGGATGCTGCCAGACTGCGGTGGCTTTGCTGGGGTGTCCCTTGAGCAGGGTGGGAAGGGGTGTGGTGGCTCCATCTGCCCCACAAATGGTGGGTTCTCAGTTCTGGTTCTGAGATTTATGAGCTGTCACTGTGCTCTGAGAGGGAGCAGCTGAATGAAAGTCAACCAGAGCTGGGCAAACGTTGTCCCAGTCAGAACTGGAGTCTGGCCAAACACAGTTTTCCAGGACACATCCAGCCTTCAGCAGAGCAGATCCAGTGACAGGGAATTCATTGCCTCCTTTGGAAGCTTATCCCAATGATTAATCACCGCTCCCCAGTAAGAACAGGCTCCTTATCTGCTCTGTGAGTAAGTCTGGTTTCAGCCTCCAGCTGCCAAGGCTGCCCTTCCTATATCTGCTGTGATATTGTCCCCAGGGAGGGACTTAGCAGCCACAGGAGGTGCTGAAAACCCGGTATCAGCTCACCTTTAATCTCCTGCCTGACACCTGCCTGGGACTGATGAGATTGGGCAGGAGAGGAGGGAAGGAGGCTGGGACAGGCCACAGGCCTGGAAGGCAATCAGGTCAAAGAGTGGAGAGCCTGTTCCCATGTCCCAGGAGGAGAAATGGGCAGCTCTGTCCCCAGCTGGGGTGTTCACCTCCCCAGCCAGGTCACCCTGGGGCAGGGGGAAGGTGTTTCAGGCCCGTCATGTGAACAGTGTTGTTTAGGATCACAGAGCACCCCATCCCCTGGGCTCCCAGGACAGCTGGGCCTGGTTGCCAGCAGGAGAGACACCAAGCAGACAAACTGCCCTGGACACTGCTGCCTCTGCCTTCCCCACAGCTGGCTCCCTGTCCAACCCTCTGGCTCATCCCACTGCCTGTCCCCGTGCCCTCCAGTGACCAGGGGCTGGACAAGGGGCTTGGACATGTAGCCAGAGGTCTCTCCATGACTGCACAAGGGGCAAGCAGCAGGCAAAGGTGTGGGTTTGGGTGCCAGGTGCTGTCTGGGAGGTGTACAGGCATTGTACTTACACCTGTAAGTGGAGCTGGGAGTGACTTTGGGACTCAGTTTAGGGAGGCAAATTGCGTTTGTAGGTGACCTGGGTGAGCCCCTCTTTATCACACAGGGATGAGTGGGACCACTGGTGTCCTGAATTGTCCTAAGGTGGCCAAATGACCATTAAAGCCTGAGCATTAAAGCATCACAGAGGCTTCCATGGTCCTGCCAGGACACATTGCTCAGAGCTGAGAATGTCCTTTTGTCCCCAACCTTTGGTAACTACAGGAGGAGAGGGCAGGGGGTCAGTGCCATGGGGAGGGGACATGGGGACAACTGAGAGTGTCCTGTCACTCCTCTGAAGTGGCTTTTTGCCATCACAGGTCTTTGAGGCAATCCCTGGACTGCACCAAGCAGAGCCTGAGGATCTTTATCGACCTGGAGGAGGCAGCAAAGGCAGCAGAGGCCTGGCTGCAGGCAGGAAAACTCTATTATCTTCTACAGGAGGATGAGCTGGTGGAAATGTACTTCCAGGTATGGAGGGGGTGGCTGGAGCTGCCCCCTTGCATTCCCATCACACTCCTTTGGGTCTGGAAAACCTGAAAGGGAAAGCTCCTCATATCTGGGGTTTATTTAATCACACCAATGTCTCTGCCTTTCCAAATGTCACTCTGGCCTCTTTTCCCTTCCAGGCAGCCATCCAGACTGCTCTGAAAGGGGACAACCTCCCCTTGGCCATGGAGCTCTATGAGAAAGCAGGGGACACCTTCTTCAATGGCAGCCGCAGCAGGGCCCGAGCAGTGGAGTTTTACAGGGTAAGGAGCCCCCTGAGCCCTTCTGTCCCTGTGTCCCCACAGGCTGGGGGCTGGGGGGAGCTTTGCCCCAGGGCAGACCACAAGGATGGAGGGTGGAGAGGGATGTGGTCATCCTGAGGGTTCCAGGGTGGGAGGGCTGGAGCACAGATTTTGAAAAAAACCAAACCAAACCAAACCAAAAACACAAACAAACAAACAAACAAACAACAAAAACCAAACAAACAAAACAAAACAAAAAAAATCCCCCCCAAAAAAACCCAAAAAAAACCAAACCAAAACAAACAAACAAACAAAAAAACGAACCCCAGAGATCTTTTGGGGTTGGGAATGGGCTCCTTCCATTACAAATCCTGGTGGGGTTAACTGTGGAGCTGCTCGCTCCTGGGTGCAGAATTCCAGGCACCCAAGGAAGGGCAGACATGTGAGGCTCAGGGATTTAAAACCAACTTTCAAGGGAAACAAGGGACTAAACCTAAACCTGCAGTGTCCATCTTCTGCCTTGGTCCTTGTCCTGCTGCTCTGTCACCCCTCTCAGGCAGTGCTGATCCCTCCAGGAGCATCCTGAGCTCACCATTCTCTCTCCTCAGGGAGGTGCTGTGCCCTTGGCCAGGAAGCTCAAGGCCACCCAGACGGAGCTGCGGCTGTTCAACAAACTGGCAGAGCTGCAGATCAGCCTGCAGGGCTACGAGAAGGCTCTGGAGTTTGCCACGCTGGCAGCCAGGCTCAGCCTCAGGGTTGGTGAGTGATTTACACCCCACAGCTCCTGGGAGTGATGGTGATTTTCACCCCCAGGGCAGTGGGAGCCCCTGAGTCTTGTGGATGAGAACAATATCCATGTGACAAGGGGGTCTCCTGCTTTCCTAACACTGCTGGACCTGTTCTTACCCAAAGCCAGGACATCTTTTCAAGGACATTTCCCTTTTTTCCAGCTGTGTGACAGCAGAGGGGTTTTGTTACCCCAGAGCACAGGAAGTCTGGTGAAAGCACAGGGCTGAGCAGTTCCTCTCTGCCATGGTTCTGCTCAGAACCTCACCCCTTCCCATCACAGAAATAGTTTGGATGGGCAAAATGCCAGCTCAAATGTCTGGGATGGCACCAGTCTTGTAACAGCCCCTTCCAGCACCCAAAAAAATCCTCTGGCTGAATGATATTCCTGGGCCAACCTGCCCAGCTGTGGCATCAACAACCCTACCCATGGCTCTGTTTTCTCTTGGAGGTATGCATGCTCCCAGGCTGCTGAGAAAATGCATCCAAAGTGGCTCAGCAAGGCTGGGGCATGGATTGAGCTGGATCAGCAACTTTTCCAGGAGATCCATGGCAGGACCTGGTTGATTCCACCCCTCTCTTTTCCAGGAGATCCATTGTAGAAGGTGGTTGATTCCATCCCTCTCTTTCAGAGGATCAGCTGCAGGAGCTGGTTGATTCCCTGCTCTCTTTCAGGGGATCAGCTGCAGGAGCTGGTTGATTCCCTGCTCTCTTTCAGGGGATCAGCTGCAGGAGCTGGTTGCCTTCCACCGCCTGGCCACAGCCTATGACTTGCTGCACATGTACGAGATGGCTGAGGATTGCTACCTGAAGACCCTGGCCATGCGTCCCCCCGTGCTGCAGAGCTCAGCAGAGGCCCTCTACTACTGCAAGGTCTACTGGCACCTGGGCAACCTGACCCTGCACAAGCTGAAGGTGAGAAGGGACCCACGGTGCTGTGGCTTGGATGGAGAGCTGAGGGTGGAGGTCACATCTGCTGGTTTGGAAGGGGGAGAAGGTGGTTTGGAATGAAGTTAGCTTCACTTAGCACCAACCCAGTGAAGTTGGGTGTCCCTGGGCCCTGCCTGGAACGCCCAGGACCCCCTGGACCCTTCCTAATGCCTGCCCCGTGCTTTCTGCTCAGGATGAACAGGATGCAGCCACCTACTTCCTGCTGGCCCTCGCCGCAGCCGCCGAGTTGGGAGACCAGGAGCTGCAATCCCTGCTCCGTGCCAAGCTGGGTGCCATCCCTGGAGCCCCAGGGGGAGCTGAGGGCACGGCAGGCTGTGCCACGGGCCGGCCCCGCTGGCTGAGCCAAGGTGGCCACGTGGTGTGACCCGTCTGCACCCTGGGGACACCAGCGGGAGCCATCCAGCAGCAAGGTCCATGTGCTCTCCAGAACCAGGAGAGGTCCAGCACCCTGGCCTGAAGAGCTGGGAGGGTTTGAGCTCCCCGTCCCAGGAGAGGTCCTGCACCGTGTCCTGAGGAGCTGGGAGGGTTTGGGCTCCTCATCCCAGGAGAGGTCCTGCACCACGACCTGAGGAGCTGGGAGGGTTTGGGCTCCTCGTCCCAGAAGAGGTCCTGCACCACGACTTGAGGAGCTGGGAGGGTTTGGGCTCCTCATCCCAGGAGAGGTCCTGCACCATGTCCTGAGGAGCTGGGAGGGTTTGGGCTCCTCATCCCAGGAGAGGTCCTGCACCATGTCCTGAGGAGCTGGGAGGGTTTGGGCTCCTCATCCCAGGAGAGGTCCTGCACCACGACCTGAGGAGCTGGATGCTGGGGTTTGCCCTGAAGTGGTCCTGGTGGTTGAGCAAAGGTGGCCACGTGGTGTGACCACCCTGGGGACACCAGCAGGAGCCATCCAGCACCACCATGTGAGGTCCTTGTGCTCTCCAGAACCAGGAGAGGTCCTGCACGATGGCCTGAGGAGCTGGGAGGGTTTGGGCTCCTCATCCCAGGAGAGGTCCTGCACGATGGCCTGAGGAGCTGGGAGGGTTTGGGCTCCTCATCCCAGGAGAGGTCCTGCACCATGTCCTGAGGAGCTGGGAGGGTTTGGGCTCCTCGTCCTAAGCACTTGGGACCCTGCCCTTGTTTTTTTGGGATCAGGACTGTGCCCCAGAGTGGAGGTGGCACAGCCAGGGCAGGATGAGGCCCCAGCAGCGGTGCTGGAGTTGAAGGTGTAGCAGGGCTGAGCTCCTGGGGGGTTGTCCTGCCCAGGATGGGGACTGGGGAGTGCTGCCAGCTGTCCCCACAGCTGCCCCACGGCTTGGAGCAGCTCAGCCCGACCCAAACGTGTTTGAAATCCCCACTCCGTTATTCACGCCTGGTTTTTACCCTCGTCTGCTCCACGGTGACATCCCTGCCGAGCCCCTCTCCTGCAAGAGGCACCACCAAAGCTTTTGGCGGTGAGAGACAGAATTGGGGAGGCGAGGAGGAATAAAGGGGGCTGGTCCAGCCTCAACTGGGGGCAGAAAAAAACTGCTCAGGGGGAGGCAGAGCCCACCCTCGCCCCAGCCCTGCCATCCAATCTCCGGGTCTGGAGCAGGAGCACGGGAAAAGAGCAGTGGAACGGGCGGTGCTGCAGTCCCCACCCCTGCAGGTGTCCGAAGGCGGATGTGGCATTTTGGGGACACGGTTCGGTGGCGGGGGAACGGTCGGGCTCGATGATCCTGGCGGGATTTTCCAGCCTGGCTGGTTCTCCGGGGCGCACGGCAGGAAGGCGCAGCCCGGCTGCTCAGCCCGTCTCGCCACCAGAGAGCAATAAATGCACATTTTTGCAGCCAGAGCTGCCAGCCCCGAGCTGGGCTCTCCCTCCGGGCCGGAGCACGGGCAAGAAAGAGAGGTTTTCCCGGCTGATCTCCTTGCTGTGACAACCGGTGGCCATCTGGGGCTTCACAGCCAGACCCTGCTCCGCGTTCCTCCATCTCCCTGCCCCCAGGTGCTGCCCTGCCGGGGGTGCTTGTGTGCAGAACATTGATTTCCTCCCTGCTCTCTGCGAAACGCCGAGTTCAGCTTCCTCTCGCAATCCCTCCGAGGCGTTTGTCACCGGGGCAATGATTCTTTATTTACTGCCTGTTTACCCTGCCGTGCTGCCGGGCAGCCTCAGACCCCAGCCCAGAGCAGGGAAATCTTCATCCTGGGCTCCCCAAAACCCGATCTCAGCGCGGGTGGTTGGTGCTCACCACGCCAGGGCAGGGTATTTTCTGCAGTTTTTCAGTCAGGTGGCTTTTTTTTTCCCTCTTTTGGTCTAGATGGTCTTTAAGGACCATTCCATCCACTTCACATTCTCTGAATCTTTTCACACGTGGGGAGAAGCATGGTCTGACATCCTCGTGCCGGGAGGAAGATGGACAATTGTAAATCAGGCTGTGGAGAGGATCTGGGATGGCTCTGGAAGCCCTGAGGGCTTTGTTGGAACACACAGGCTCGGAGCTGGCCTGACTCAGCCCAGCTCCAGGAGTCCAGCAGAGAGGTTCTGATTTCCAGGAGCTGCTTTGAAACCTCCTTAAATCACAGCAAAACAAACCTGTGGTGCCTGTGGGAGGAAAAAAAGTCTTCCTCCTTGGGAAGAAAATGATATAAAATATCATTTTCCCTGTCCCTCAGCTGCCTGCCCGCTCCCACACGCTGTGATGCAGTGGGATGAAGCTCAGGGTGGGCAGGGCTAATTAAAATTTGTAATACAGTGAAATCCAAAGCTGTTGTTCCTGTGTACCAAGGCCTGGGTGGGTGCCCAAGGAAGGATGGGGATATTCCATCCCTCCAGCCAGCAGTTCCGTGGGCAGAGAAATTTGGGGACTTTGTGCTGGAGGAGGTCAGCAGGTGGTGTCTCAGCTCCTGCAGCTTTTGCCATCCTCCACCCTGTCCGGGATAGGGATGTTGTCCCTCACTCCTGGGGCATCCTTTGGGTGTGCAGGGCTGCAGAGCCTGGCCAGGGCTGTGCTGCTGCTCCAGGAAGAGCAGGGATATGGGAACACTGGAATTCCCCTGCAGCGTCCTCCTTTGCCACGGGCGGAGGCAGAAATAGGGGAAAGGGAAGGGCTGGATCAAATCTCCTCTGACACCAGGTGTGCCCTGGCTTGTGACTCCCTCCCCAGCCACATGTGACTGCCTGCTCCATGCCCAGGCCAGGAGTTTTCCTTCCTCCCTGCAGCCAGACAGGCTGGAAATTGTCCTGGTGGGAGGCACAAGCTGCTCAGGGCAGCACCTTCCTTCCTTCCCAGCGCTTCCAGAGGGAGCTGGGAGCTGCAGCAATATCCCTGCTTTGCCTTTGGTGCTCCAATCCTTCCCCAGTCTGACCAGGCACCTTGATCCCGTGTTTGTTTGATGCCTCAGGGGGCCATTTAAGGCCTGGAGGAGCGAGGGGCTGGATTTCTCTCACATATCTTCGTTCTTGGACAGTGGGAATGCCACGACAGGAATAATTCTTGCATCATCTGAGCTCTGGTGTGAGCCTGCCGTGGAATGGGAAGAAAGGAAACGCTGATAAGTGGAAATACAGATACGGACAGAGGGCTGGATTTGTTTGGATTTTCGTGGAAATGACTCTTTCCTGCAGAAGTGCAGCGCCCAACAATAACAGTTGCTATCAGCAGAGGTTTTTTTTCCATCATTCCTTCGTGGCACAGTGGTGCAAACTGGGCTGGACGAGAGACCTGATGTGGAGGAGCAGCGAGGCTGAGGCAGAGAGAAACCTTGAGCTCAGCTTATCTCAGAGGTGGCTGCTCCTCTCCGGGCAGCATCTCCTGGTGTTGCCTGGATCGGTAATGAGGAGTTGGTAAACACCAGCTGTTCTGCTCAGCAGAGCTGGGGGGAGTGTGTAAACTGGGTAATTTAGATTAAAAATCATTTATTTGCACAGCAACCTGCTTGTTCGGTGATAATTGGGCTCGTAAATATGTATGGGAGGAGGAGCAGGGGTTGAGGCTGAGCCAGAGCCAGGAGTCACTGACTGTGGCTGCAGGGGATTAAAGAACCTCTCCATCCCTGCACTGGGCTGTGTTGGGATGGAAACACCTGGAACAGGCCTGGAATTCCTGCAGTGCTGCTGGCCCTGCCCTGAGAGCTCACCTTGTCCCCTGGGGAAAGGGAGCAGAGGCAGAGGAGCAGCAGGGAAGTGACTCTGGCTGGAGAAGAGCCAGGCCAGATGTAAAAATAATTCCCAGCGGGGATTTGAAACTCCTGGTGCTGAGGTGGCACCAGGCAGAGGGGCAGTCCTGGAGCTGTCACCTCTGCTGGCACTGCCCACAGCCACCTGAGTGTCCCTGGCACTCACCAGCTGGGATGGGAGCCTGGCCTGTCCAGGGAAAACCTCTCGGTGGGCACGGAGAGGGCAGGGGCAGTGAGCTGGTAAAAATGGGGCAGAAAACACAACCCCATCTGTTGGGGAAGATGAAGTAGCTAGGCCTTGCAGAGATAATTTAATAGTAACAGATTTTAAAAGTATGAAACCCACAAGAGGAATAGAATTAAAAGCAAAGTTTGAACTGTAAGCATGGACAAGAAGAAGGTGATTAAGCAGCTGAAAGGCTTTGGCTGGGTGAGTTAGTGACACCTCTGCCAAGACAAAAAGATGAATAAAAGGCTAGACTTTCTCAGGTATCAGGGATAAGGTGGGTTTCACAGGTTTTGGTATGTAGAGTAGTATTGTAATGTTGTAGTTCCCATAGGCTGTATGTAGATTCTGTAGGGTTTGTATCTTAAGGTGATTGGTTAATGTTCATTAGAATATTTATGATAGAAAGGGTTAAAATGGAATGTAACAGAGAGTTCGCTCTCTTTGCATCCCTTCCCTTGGACCCTCTTGGACTTTGCACTGAATCCCTTGGACCCTTCCCCAGTCAGGCTGTCTTCCCACGACCAATAAAGCACGTGTTCCAGAGCATCCTGATCTTCAGATCATCTCTCTCGCGGGACAACCAGCGTGCTTTCTAATACCCATCCAAACCCCCAGCTGGTGAGACCTCCTGTGCCAGGGACAGGTGAGAGGGCAGCTGGCCCTGCTGGGTGACAGGAAGGGGGGTGACAGCTCCCTGTCCCTGTCTTGTCCTGCCTTAGAAGGTGCCAGGGTGAACTGGGGGTCCCAGTGAAGCTGCTGAGAGCTCCCCAGCTCCCGTGGGCTGTGCCAGCAGCTACAGCTCCTGGCAGAGGGAAACGGGCAGGAAAGAGGCAGGAAAACTGGGAGGAAACTGGCAGGGAAATGGCAGGAAAACTGGGAGGAAAGAAGCAGGAAACTGGCAGGAAAATTGCAGGAAAATGGCAGGAAATAAGAAGGAAAAAGGGGGTAAAGCTGGGAGGAAACAGGCAGGAAAACTGGCAGGAAAGAGGCGGGGAAGGGGTGGAAAACTGGCAGAAAAACTGGGAGGAAACAGGCAGGAAAGAGGCAGGAAAACTGAGGGGAAACTGGAAGGAAAACTGGGAGGAAAGAGGTGGGGAAATGGTGGGAAACTGGTAGAAAAACTGGGAGAAAACTGGAAGGGAAACTGGGAGGAAAGAGGCAGGAAAGAGGCAGGATAACTGGCATAAAAGTCTCCTCTCTCCACAGCACTGGGGACAAGTGTGGGAAGCAGCACAAGTGCCAGCAGTTCCTGTCACGCCGCAGGAGAGGGGAGGGAAATTGAAAAGGCTCCGCATTTGGCCGAGGAGAGTCTTGGAATGCAGTCCAGGGATCAGGATGAATACACAGAAATGAGCTCCTGAGCAGCAGATGGGTTTTGAGGAAGGAAGAATAAATCCTTACGTAACCAAACTCCCCCTGTGCTCTGGTTATTATGGGGTGGTTGTTTTCTTTTTGCTTGTTCTGTTTGGGTTTTTGTTTTTTTTTTTTTTTTTTCTCCCTTTTGCACCTGACAGTGGCACTGGGGCCACACAAGAGCATAAAGCCACATCGGTTATGAATATTACTTCTGCAGGATTTATGGGTTATGTGTTGAATCCTCCCTGGAAGGATGTTTGTTTAATGGGAGCACGATTTTTTTCTTGCCCTGTCTGAGATTTAAGCCAGGCTTGATCCCAAAGTATTCCTACAGCATTAACCAGGTTAAAAAAAACCCCAACCTTCCTCCATTGCTTTGGGAAGGATTTCATTAATTCCTATATGACTCCAGAGCATCAGGAATCTCTCCCAGATCTCCCTGAGCCATCAGCTGGGTTTTGCCCTCTTTATCTGGTGACGTGGCAGAAGGATGAGCTGTGTGCTCTGGTGGTAGCTGTGCTGGGGCAGAGCTCCTGAGGGGCAGGGATGCACCCAAGGGAAGCCAAACCTGGCACCTTCAGAGCCATCTCTGTCTTCTGTGCCTGTTTTGGGAGTGATTTGCTACCCCAGAAGATCTGGGGGTTGCAGGACCTGCTTTGTCCCTGTCCTGCCTTCTCTCAGTCCCTTTTCCTGCATCAGCTGAACTCCTCCTTAAAGATCCCTTGCTGGGCTTGACAGATTTTCTTCTGCCATCTTCTTGCTGCTGTTTTGATAAACTCCCAGGCATGAGCTGCTTTGGGCTCAGATTCTTTCCAGACCTGCCCCAAAAACTGGCACAAACCACTTTTGCGATGTGTCCCTCTACTCTCCCTGAATTCCTCTCCAACTGGCAATCCCTTGATCCTGTATTTCCACCTGGAAAGATGCAACAGCCTAAGGAGCACTTAGGAAAGTCTCTGTTGGACACTCCACAAACCCTGCTGGACCTCTGGTGATTTATTTTTTGGCAGGAAGGCTCTTGCCTGCGGAATTCAGCAGGTGAATGCCACAGCCACTGAAAATCCCACCAAATTTTGCTTTTACCACGTTTTTTTTTGAGATGCTCCAACACCCCCTGGCCCAAACCTGTGCAAGTGCAGGAGCGCAGGGTGTGGGTGTGAGAGGAACTCCAATTAACATCTCGTTAATAGTTCCTGCTCTCCAGGATAAAGGTCTGTCCCTCACTGCCAAAAGCTTCACTCCGAAGAGGCAATTCCGCATTTTCTCCATCTTCTCCAGGAGCAGGCAGGAATTTTTGTGAAGGTTGGGGCTGCACCCCCTGGGCTGCCCCAGGGGATGTATTTTTGAGGGACAGAGTCTCAAACTCAGAGCCTGCCTGGGGAAAACACAGCCAGGGCTGGCAGGTGGGAAGGGGTTACCATGGCAGATTGAGCTGCTCCCAATCCCTGGATCTCTTCCAGCCCAAGCTGGAGCCTGTGGGAATCACCCCCAGCAGCCAGAGCTGCTTCACATCCAGGAGTACATCAGCTGAATCTGTTAATGCAGCTTTAGTTAGACTGTAATTACACGCTTATTTAAAAAAAAAAATTGGATTTTTAAAAAATTATTGAGATATTCAGTGACTGCCCAGGAGACAGGGCTTGATTTCCTGCTCGTTAGACTATTATTATTATTATTATTATTATTATCATTATTATTTCTAATTTTATTAATTATAGTATATTATATTATTATCATCGTTGTTGTTGGTGGTGTTGTTCTGCATCATCGGATTGAATTTCACAAACAAAAAGCGATGAAACCCAAAGGGATGAACACGAGACACCTGTAACTTAATTTATGTGGAAGAGCTTTATTAGCTCCCAAGCCTAGAACATTCCAGGAGAGTTTTGGCCACATGCTCCCCCACACCCAGACAAAAAAAAAAAAAAAAAAAAAAAAAAAAAAGTATCTCTGGGGAAAGAGAGAAAAGAGACAATTCACATTTTACAGCCCCTGTGCCACACCCCTGCCCAGCCAAGGCAGCATTCCCGGGTGATTCCCAGCAGGACATGGCTTTCCCAGCCCTGGGGGATGCTCCCCGAGGTTCCTGCTGGGGTGGGTGGTGCCTGCTCTGCTCCCCTTTTGCCCAGGGCTTGATCTCCTCCCTTCATCTATTGCCAAACCCCAGCACTTCCCAAATCTCTGCAGGAAACCACAGCTGGAGAGGGAAGCCCCAGCTCCTGGCCCCACCAGCACTGGAGGAGGATGTTGCCCTGCTCCTCTAAAGTTCTCCTAAGCCTTCTGATGTTTACTTTTTGTAATGGAGTTTCTCAGGCACTTTTCATGTAAATAATGATTGTTTTGCATTCCTTTCTGGAGGAGGAGAGAATTGATGGGCTGTTGGGTTGACCAGTGTGGTTGGAGAGGACAATTTCCATGCTCCAATCCATGGGCACTGTTGGAATTCTCTAAATGTCGAGGTCATAAATGAACTGCCCTTTTTTGCTTTGGACATCTCAGTGCCTGAGTGTCGTTCATTTGTGTTGTATTGGCACAGGAGGACATGAGTGTGAAAAACAACATTTCATCTTTTTATATTAATTTATAAGTTTAATAAAAAGAAAAGAAAATAGAATAAAAATAGACAATAAGGAGACAAAAGAATGTGGCTTCTCAGCTGAGGGTGCAAAGCAACACACCACCCATTCCAAATTTCTTGGTATTTAAAAGTCTTGGTGTTACATATTTAAATAAGCTAATGCAGGATTCAAATATTCATTTTGGTTTCAAGACCCCCCTAAGCATACAGGTTATCTGTGGGATTCCACGCAGTCTCTATGTATGTAAATCTGTCTTCTGGAGATTTAGACCCTCAAAGGCTTAATTGTTCCTTATCAGAAATCTTTAGTTCAGGAATTCCAGACATCCCTTCTGTCTTCTATCTAGTTGAGGAGTTTAAAAAAAAAACAACCTCCCATCTCTACTTTGTTACAATCTGAAAATATACCTCCATTACGTTTTTAAATTCTACAAATAAAAGAAAATACAGTACAACCTTCTTACATTACACGTATAACATTCATTTCAATATTTGTGAAAAGCCAACTCCAAAATGTGCATTTATAACACGAGGAAATCCGAATTTGCCTCTGCCCAAAACGACTGGAAAAGTGGGAGATTTTGCTATGAAATTTCCGGCAGTGCTCCCCCTCCTGCAGCCCCCACCACGGGCAGCAAAGAAAGGCAGGAGCGACTCCTCCGGGGCAAAACGCACTCAGGACATCCCAGAATTTGCTTTTCCATTTGTGCTGGTTTGAAAGCAAACCCAGTGAGACTCGCAGTCAGAGATACAATTTAATAGGAGAAGAGAGGAAAAAAAAAAGGTAAAATAAAATAAATGGAACAATACAACCTGACACCCTGTTGGTCAGGGTGTTTGAAGCAGTCCAAAAGTGAGTCCTCCTGGAATGGCAGATGTGGTCCTGGTGGAGCAGAGATGATCCTGAGAGAGAAGGGTCCAGTGATGGTGAGAAGGGTCCAGTCTTCCTCCAGGAATCCAGAGGAACCAGATGAAATGTTCTTGTCAAAGCAGTGATTCCGTCTGGTAGCTCTTGTCTCCTCTGGGAGTCCAGTGGATAAAAGCTGCTTGTGATGTCTCAATCCCTGGATTATATCCAGGTGGGAATGCTTGGCTCCTCCCCCTGGACGGAGCATCTCACAATGGGATGATCTCATTCCATGAGTCCTGCAGTGGGTCCTTGATGGCCCATTAACCAGAGATAACTCCCTGAGGAAGTTATCTGTGAGTCATTAACAGAAGATCAGGAAAACACTGCCCCACCTTGGCTCCAATGGCTCATGGGGATAGAATACAGACCTTGGGCACATTTACATTGTAACCTAGGACACCATTTTTTAAAAAATGACTTTTAAAACCCTTCTGCTGGTTATTTACTGCTGAGCTCCACATTTTCCGGAGTACATCGTACCTGACTCATTTTTTACGGGCCGGCCTTGCCTTTTATCTTGCCTTGCTATTAATTTAACCCAGCAAATCTCTGTGTTTGTCAGCTCTGATTCCTGGGGTACCACAGGACTTCGTTGGGAAATTGATTTGTGCTTCCCGATGCTTCAATAAAGCCGTTTGGAATAAACACAGCTCTTCATTTCCCTGGCAGCACGAGGGGAACAGGCAGGAGCTGAGCACAAAAATAGACATTTATTTCACAAGTGGAGCAAGGGGAGGGTAACAGAGGTTGCCTCTAAATAAGGTGAAGATTGCAGGGCAAACGAACCTGGTTTTATCCAGCAGGAGCTGCTGGATGCAATATTCTGAATTTTTTGGTGTCTGCTGTGCCCAGGGAAGGAGTTCTGGGCTCTGCTGAGCTTCCCCCCAGCCTGGCAGTGCCTGGCTGGTCCTGGGATTTCCCAGCCCTGGGTTGTGTGTGCAGCAGGCTGGGGAGGGGGAGAGGGAGGCTGGATCAGGAATCCAGGGAAGACAAGGCAAAACCGGGAATGGGGTTGGTCCCTCACCTCTGGGGAGGTCACAGACTCCCTGCGGCTTCTCCCCACTGCATGAATTTCCATGCCCACTCTCTCCATCCCTTTCTCATGCCTGATTTCTCACCAGTCAGGAGCCCAGGAGCCCTCAGTGTGGCAGGAGAGGACAGGAGGGGTTAATTGGAATTCCTCTTTCTTTTCTTTTCTTTTCTTTTCTTTTCTTTTCTTTTCTTTTCTTTTCTTTTCTTTTCTTTTCTTTTCTTTTCTTTTCTTTTCTTTTCTTTTCTTTTCTTTTCTTTTCTTTTCTTTTCCTTTCTTTTCTTTTCTTTTCTTTTCTTTTCTTTTCTTTTCTTTTCTTTTCTTTCTCCCTTCCCCTTTCCTTTCCTTTCCTTTCCTTTCCTTTCCTTTCCTTTCCTTTCCTTTCCTTTCCTTTCCTTTCCTTTCCTTTCCTTTCCTTTCCTTTCCTTTCCTTTCCTTTCCTTTCCTTTCCTTTCCTTTCCTTTCCCTTTCCCTTTCCCTTTCCCTTTCCCTTTCCCTTTCCCTTTCCCTTTCCCTTTCCCAGCAACTTTTCCTCGGTGTTATCCAGCAGGATGCCAAGGCTGCAGCTGGGAGAGCTCCTCATTCCCACCCTGCCCACATTTCCCAGGGAGATGGGCAGCAGGCTGAGGGCTTTGGCCAGGTTGGAAGGGACCTTAACCATCCTTAACTTCCACCACCCTTCAGAAGAGACAGGGAAATTTTATCATGAAGCCAAAGAGAAGCTGAACAGAGAAAAGAGCTCAAGTGGCTGCTTCACCAAAATGCTCCATTTTTCTCCGAAATTAATTAGCTGAACCCTGACAAAGCCCATTATTAACAGAGCACCCTTGTCTTTTTAATCATCTGAGCTGTTTGCAAAGCGCTGCCAGAGGCTGGAAATCAAACCCTCTCCTCTGGCTCTTTTTGTTCATCTCTATCTGGGGGAAATTCATTAAAAAATTACTGGCACCCCTGAGGCAACGGCAAAAGGCGCCTCAAAGAGTCCTGTAATGAACAGCCACTGTCAAATGGCCAAATAAAAGGAAAAATAGGACAGCAAACAACAACTTGGGCAGTTGGCTGCCAAGCGGGGGCTGTAATTAGGAGCTGTGTGATTCACACCCCGGCACTCGCCCACCACTGCTCTTTACAGGATGATTCAAGGATTGCATCACTCCAGTTCCCTGGGACTTTCCTTTTGGAGAAAAAAAAAAAAAAAAAGAAAAAAAGAAAAAAAAAAAAAAAAGAGGATGAAGGCAGTTGGGTCGCTTTAAACCTGCGAACGAAACTGAAAATGTACCAGTGGAGTTGTCTCGCTCCCTCCCGGGTCAGAGGCTGCCTGGAGCTCGCTCCCTGCCCCTCTGGGGTGGGCAGTGGGTCCGGGTGAGGGAGCTGAGAGCCTGGCCCTGGGAATGGAGGGTGCAGAGGGCTGGGAAGAGCATCCCGTTGTGAAAAACGACGTTTCACCTTTTTATGTTAATTCATAAGTTTAATAAAAAGAAAATAAAATAGAATAAAAATAGACAATAAGGAGACAAAAGAAGGTGGCTTCTCAGCTGAGGGTGCAAAGCAACACACCACCCATTCTAAATTCTTTGGTATTTAAAAGTCTTGGTGTTACATATTTAAATAAGCTAATGCATGATTCAAATATTCATTTTGGTTTCAAGACCCCCCTTAACTATACAGTTTATTTATGGGATTCTACGCAGTCTAGATGTATGCTGTAAATCTGTCTTCCAAAGATTCAAAACTCTCAAAGGCTTAATTGTTCCTTATCAGAAATCTTTAGTTCAGGAATTCCAGACGTCCCTTTTGTCTTCTATCTAGTTGAGGAGTTAAAAAAAAAACAAAACCAAAAACAACCCTCCCTCTCTACTTTGTTACAATCTGAAAATATACCTCCATTACATTTTTAAATTCTACAAATAAAAGAAAATACAGTACAACCTTCTTACACTATATGTATAACATTCATCTCATTATTTGTGAAAAGCCAACACCAAAACGTGCATTTATAACACCGTGGTCCTGGATGAGGAGGCAGCAGAGGAGCAGAGGGATGGAGCAGCTCTGCTGGGAGGAAAGGCTGGGAGGGCTGGGGTTGTTCACCTGGAGAGGAGAAGCTTTGGGCTGAGCTCAGGGTGGCCTTGCAGGGCCTGAAGGAGCTGCAGGGAAGATGGAGAGAGAGGATTTCCAAGGGATGGAGTGACAGGACACAGGGAATGGCTTCCCACTGCCAGAGGGCAGGGATGGGTGGGAGATTGGGAAGAAATCCTCCCTGTGAAGGTGGGGAAGGGCTCAGATGGAATTCCCAGAGAAGCTGTGGCTGCTCCATCCCTGCAAGTGTCCAAGGATTGGACCTGGAGCAGCCTGGGACAGCGGAAGGTGTCCCTGCCCGTGCAGGAATGGCACTGGATGAGTTTTAGGGTCCCTCCCAGCCCATCCCACTCAGGGACCCTCTGGTGGTGTGGTTTCTGTCATCAGCAGCCCTGGAAAACCTGGGGGGTGTGCTCTGTGCCACCACAGGCCTCCACACCTGCCCTGGGACAGCCTCCTTCATATTTCCAAGGTATTTTTCCACAGCTGCCACGCTGTGGGGACCCTTCCCCGGTGGCCCATGTCCTGTGTCACCTCCCACGTGGGGACCACGGCAGGAGTGGGCGCTGCAGCCTCCGCCTGCACCAACATTCATCTCTCTGCAGGCACCAACTGCTGCTGCGAGCCACTCCAGACGATTCCCATCGATTCAGCTCCGTAAATGACTCAACCCAATGTTCCCCACACCTGTGGTTAACAGGAAAACTTGATTGGATTTGCTGCTGGAGGCCGGGGTGGTTTCAGTTACGGCTGCTGGGTTTTTTTTTCCTTTTTCCCCCTGGAACACGGCGTCGTTTTATAAACGAGGAGGAATTCCCCTGCGGCCTTTGAATGGAGCCCTGAAAGGCTCACACCCTGTGAGATCACACTGTCACCCCCGGGGTCCCCACAGCCACCACGGGCAGAGCTGCTCCTGCAGCTCCTGCAGCTCCTGCAGCCCCTGCAGATCCTGCAGCCCCTGCAGCTCCTGCAGCTCCTGCAGCTCCTGCAGCCCCTGCAGCTCCTGCAGCCCCTGCAGATCCTGCAGCCCCTGCAGCCCCTGCAGCTCCTGCAGCCTGAGCTGGCCCTGCCCAGCAACCCCAGGCTGGAGGAGAGGGGACAGGACAGGCCCAGAGAAAGCAGAGGGTGACAAAATCCCTGTCTGCCTGTGCATGGCATCCCTAGGGACAGCAACAGCTGGACAACCTGCTGCTTGTCCTGCGGAGAGCTTCCTGCCTTTAGAAGAATTCAGAAGACAAAATGCAGGAGGTGATGGAGTTGATGTCTCAGATTTCCTCTTAGCAGCGCTGGGAAGAAATCCCAAAACCCCAGTGCAATGCAGTGCTTTGCCTTCCAGATTCCCTTTGGGAATCCATCTATCCATCATCCATCCATCCATCCATGCATCCATCCATCCATGCATCCCTCCATCCATCCATCCATCCCCTGCCCATCCCTCTTCACCTCACATTTACTGTTAAATAACAATCTCTACTACTGACTTTGGGTTTGCTTGCACCTTAATTAGGGCAGAGAAACCTCTCTGAGAGTTTTAATGACCAAATGTTAGCAGTGGGCACCCAGAGCTTGCCCAGCTCTGTGCCTGGGCAGCCAGATGGGAGCTGTGGGCATGGAGATGTTCCTGCTCTCCAGTCCCTGTGCCTGAGAGAAGCTGGGCAAATAACAGTGACCTGGACGTTCCAGGGTTGCCTCTGGTTGGGCTCAAAGAGATGAAACCCATTTTGGGATCTCTCTCAGTGGTGTCACTCTGCTGCCAGGATTTTAAGGGCACCTGTCAGGGATATTTTGGGAAACAGAGGCTCCTGCCTGGAGGAATGCACAGAATTCCATGTCAAATGAGGTCTGCTGGAGCAGGGCTCAGGGGAAGTTGTGGTTTAGTGGGAAGCCAGGATGAGAAAGTGACTTCTGAGCCCCCTGTCACATGCAGGGCCAGCCTGGGCTCTGTGGGTTGGAGTTTGGCCTCTTCTGTGTAACTTCCACCAGCAGGTTTTGGCTCTGGTGGGGTCATCTTGAGCTTTGCCCACTCCCAGGAACAGGGAGAGGCTTTTCTCAGGGTCCTGCCAGGCTGGGAAGGGAAATGAGCTCAAAATCTGCACGTGGAGCCTTCCCCTCACACCTGGAGCAGCTCCTGGGACCCTGGGAGCTTCTAGGGCTGGGCAGAGCAGAACATTCCCACAAATGTTCTGATCTGACTGTTGGGGTTTGATGCCAAACCCACAGAGGGGCTGAAAGCCCTAAAGCTGCATGGCCTGGGGGGTCCAGCCTGGCTCTGCCCCGCTGCCCCAGGACGGGGTTTGCCCACCCACAAGAGCTCATTTTTTTATTTCCACTGGGTCACAATCCCCCTGCTTTGCCAGTGGCAGGACCTAAACTGACCACAGGCACCTTCCCAAGGGCAGCTGGGCTTTGGCTCCACGCAGAGCAGAGATTTGCTTGGACCATGCTTTGCTGGATCCAGGAAAACACAGGAAAAAAGCACCTGAGAGAGGGACAGAGCATGCTTGAAACCAGAAACTACAACAAAAAATGCCAGAGCAGGAGGGATCCAGCAGAAGAAGGCCCCTGCTGTGATTTACGTGTGGAATGAGCTCCTGGGGAGGGGGTGTGGGTGTGCAGTTGCTCAGGGAATGAGCAAATCTGGCAGCCAGGAGAGCATCTGAGAGATTGTGTTGCAATTAATGTGATTTCGTGTCAGAGCCTCTTTATTGTTCTTGTCCCTACAAGACTTCATCAGAATAAAACTTTCTCGTTAGGAAGCACAGAATTATGGGATGGTTCGGGTCGGAAGGACTTTAAAAATCATCATCTTCCACCACCCCACGTGTTCCAAGCCCTGTCCAACCTGGCCTTGGGCACTCAGGGATTCCCTGGCATGGGGGGAATGACCACTTCCTTAATTTAATTTATTTAGGGGAGGAAATAACTCCATTAAAAAACAAAACAAAACAAAACAAAACAAACCCACAAACAAACAAACAAAAAAAAAACAACAACAACCAAAAAGAAAAAAAAAAAAAAGAAAAAAAAGAAAAAAAAAACAAAAACCAAACTTGAAAGAACTGTGATTCAGCCCCAAACGCAGCAAAATATCTTCTTGCTCCTGAATTATCTGCATCAGCAGAAGTATTTGATGTTGCTGAAGGCTGCATTAATCACTGAAAGACAGGAACCCATTGGGATTTCTCCATGTGCCTGGGCAGGGAATGCAGACACCACTCAGCTCTCTGGGAGGAATCTTCCCACTCAGAACTCCTGGGGATTTTCCATGATTTTGGTTCCAAAGCACTGAGGATGGGGGGGAATGGGGGACACCAGGGATGCCTGTGCAGGAGGGAGCGGGTGAAGGTCACGGGGCAGGCCTCAGGGACACTTCTGTCATCACAAAGACACCTGCCCAGGGCAGGATGGAGTCAGGGCACTGCCCTGGGGGGATTAATCCTGAAAAGCAGGTGGAAAATCAGCCCTGCCATGAGTCTGGAGGGGATTGCAGCCGCAGGTGCAGGGCACAGGGAGTCAGGCTCTGGTTTCTGCCCTCTAATAATCCCCTGAGAAGGGGCCCTGGAAGCTGGGAGGTCTTGGGAGAGGCTTCCAGGAGAAAGCAGAGCTGTGGGATCTCTGGAGGGCCTGGCTGTGTGTGAGTCCTGCAGGGGCTGGAGCAACGTGGGATTTACAACATTCAAATGAGAAGGGAGATCCAGTTTGGATTCAAGAAACACGCCCCCCAAAAACCAGGCAGAAGGGACATTGTCCAGGCACAGAAATCCCCACCTCAGAGTCCCTCTGCTCCAGAAGAAAAGCCAGGCAATAAATACTAGGAAAAGCCATGAAGGATAAACGGCTGCTGCAAAAAGAAATCCCTCCTGCCTGGCAGGAGCTTTATTTATCTCCCAAAGCCTTCAGTCCCTCCCAGGGCAACATGAGCAGAGCTCCCATGACAAACAAACCACGGGCCAGGAGGAAAGACAAGTCTGCAGCTCCCAGATTCCCCCTGGGGACAGGAGGAGGGGACACTTCATGCTGGGAATGCCACCCAGGGGACAGGGTGACAGTGGCCCTGGGAGCTCTGCCTGCAGGGCTGACAGTGAAGATGAGGTGCCAGGAGTTTGTCACCCCCCTCCTTGTCCTGGTGACACCTTGGGAGGCTGCCTGGAGCAGAGGCTGGACAGTGTTAAAGGAATAAAGTGGGGATTTATGAAAAGGCCTGCAAAGGATCCACCTTGGGCAGTGCAGGAGCCTGGCCACAGCTCCACCCAAGATGGACCCTGAGTCAGGAGTTTGACACTTTTAGAGGTTTTGGTCCAGTTACACATTGGGCTCATTGCCCAATTCCAGCTCCAGGTGATGCAGTCCCACCCTCCCAGTTTGCTCTCCTCAGTTCGCTGCTGTTTGCACTTTTGGGCCTGAAGCTGCAGCAGTGCCCGTGGTTCTGGGGCTGGAAAAGGATTGTTCTGTCTGACTGAGCTGTGAGGAGAGCTGGTTAATAACACTTCATGTGAAGTTCAGAGTTATGCACCAATGCAGGGCAGAATCTGGAAAATACCAAAGCTAAAATTTAAGGCATTGGGGTGGCCTGGGGGGCACATCTAGGGGACATTGGGCCTGGTTCTTCTGATGCCTTGAGAGGCTACCTAGAACAGAGACTAGACATAATTAAAGAAATAAAGTGGGGATTTATTAAAAAGGCCTGCAAAGGATCCACCTTGGGCAGTGCAAGAGCCTGGCCACAGCTCCACCCAAGATGGACCCTGAGTCAGGAGTTTGACACTTTTAGAAGTTTTGGTCCAGTTACACATTGGGGCTCATTGCCCAATTCCAGCTGCAGGTGATGCAGTCCCACCCTCCCAGTTTGCTCATCTCGATTCAATGTGGCTTATAATTTTTTGGGCCTGAATCTGCAGCAGTGCCCGTGGTTCTGGGGCTGGAAAAGGATTGTTCTGTCTGACTGAGCTGTGAGGAAAACTGGCTGACACTTTGTGTGAAGTTCAGAGTTATGCACCAATGCAGGGCAGAACCTGGAAAATACCAAAGCTGGAACTGAAGGCATCACTGCAAGAGGGCTGGAGCTGGCAGCCAGGCCCTGGGGCTCCAGGTGAGCTCTGCATCCCCAGGATCTGGGTGAGGGAACATCCCCCAGCTCCCAGCTCAGCAGCACCCAGTGGTGTCCCCGTGGATGAAGGGTACTGTCACTTGTGCCATCCGTGCTGCTCCCTGGCACTGCTGCTGCTGGCAGAGCATCCTCCTGGGAGCCCACTGGAATTTCCCCCGCTGTCATCCCAGCAGGAGCACCTGGGATGGCTCAGAGCTTGGGCTGGAGGTGGCAGAATGGGAGACCAAGGAGGGGTTCCACCTTTCCCACCTGTCCTGACAAAATCCTACAAAATACTGACAAAATCATACAAAATGCTGACAAAATTTGACAAAATGCTGACAAGACCCTGACAAAGTCCTGACAAAATTCTGGCAAAATCCTGACAAAATTCTGGCAAAATCCTGACAAAATTCTGACAAAATCCTGACAAAATTCTGACAAAATCCTGACAGAATCCTACAAATCCTGACAAAATCCTGAAAAAGTCCTGACAAAATCCTATAAAATTCTGACAAAATCCTACAAAATCTTGACAAATCAGCCCTGTTCCCAGCTTTCCATGAGATGTTGGATGTCTGTGGATCGAGGCCAGCTGGGATTCTCTGCCTCTTTACCAAAACCATCACAAGCTTGCACAAGGACCAGCAGGAAATATCCAACTGCAGCCACAGGATGGAGAGCTGGAAGTGCCACTGCACCCTGCTCAGCCACAATTTGGGGGTCAAAGGCTCCCATTCCATCTAATCCATCTTTTTTCTCCAAAAAAATAAAAAGAAATCATTTCTGCTTACATTTTCTTGGGGGAGGCCTCTGAAACACAGAAAATTTAATTTTGGATTGACGCATTCGTTTCGCTTTGAGTTTGGATGATAAAAGAAAAGTGGAAAATTTAATTTCCTCTTTGTTTGCTCTGTCCTGGAATGCACTTGTCGAGATGATGCCGAGGGTGTGCTCGCTTCTCATTTCTCCCCCAGCCCCCTCCTTTGCTGTTTCAAACCCATCAGAGTCACAAAGCTCCTCCAGCTGAAGGAGAGGGGAAGGAAGAGGAACAGCCCCCGGGTCAGTGCACTCCCCTCGCCTCTGGAAAGGGGAACAAAGCGACCCTGGGGTTGTGACTTCTTTGTTTTCTAGAAAGAAGCATCTGAAATGATTTTTCAAGGCTGGCAAATGAAATGCAGAACCTTCCTCCCCCACAATCTGCTCGGTGTGGGTTTCCTTTCTGGCTCTACAGTTTTTCTGATGTTTCTTACAAGGCTCCAAGCTCCAATGTCCATCCTGGCCTTGGGCACTGCCAGGGATCCAGGGGCAGCCACAGCTGCTCTGGGCACCCTGTGCCAGGGCCTGCCCACCCTCACAGGGAACAAATCCTGTCCAATCTCCAGCCTAAATTTCCACTCTTTCTTGAACCCATCCCTCTGTCTGTCCCTCATAAAGGATCATCCTTTCTCATTTCCTGAGGTTTCTGTGACCCCTCCTGAACCAGGGATCCCTTTGGATGCTGTTGCTGCCTCTGGGATGCCCCCTCTGCCTGTTTTAATTCTCCTGCTTATCCATTCTTGACCATTTAGATCCTGAGCTTCCAGGACCAGCCTTTCCCACGTGGCTTCTGTGACTCCTGGGGCCACCTGGAGCTGTCAGATTATCCCTTTTGCTGACCCACAGATGGGGCTCCTGAGAGGTGTTTTAAAAGATTTTATTCCGTGTTCAGTCTGATGAGAAGGGTGAGGTGGTGCAGATGTTACAATTCACAATCAGAAGCCAAACTATTTCCTAATTCCAACCCACGATAAGCGTTCCTTGGCCTGTCAGCTTCTGCCACACAATGCTGCTGATGCCTTAAAACCAATCATTTATTAAAATACCCCACGTGGGTCTTGCTGCAATGCACCTTTCATGGTTCTGTTTCTCCAAAACACCTGCTCTGGTTGCAAGGCCGTGGTTTGAAACTTGTTCCCAGTTCAGTTTCTCTCTCAGCAGTGTCTGTCCTGTCCCAGGGCCTTTCTCAGCCAGCACAGCTCCTCTCAGGGTTTGCACACAGATGCACAAGGCTGGGTGAGCATTCAGTCAGGCTTTGGGAATCCTCTGCAGATCCATTTCCCACTGGAGCAGCCTGGAGCTCCCTGCTGGGTTGCCTGGTTGCCATTGCACTCACAGCTCCTTGTCACCCTCATCCCTGGACGCCCATCCAGCCTTTCCATGGGCTTGGGTAGGCTTGGGAGGAAGATTAACTCCTAAAAACAGCAGCTGCCTGTGCTGGCTGCAGCCAGAACCTGCAGTAAGTGGTTAATGGTTAACAGCACAGGGTAATTCCCTGCTTTTCCAGCTCCCAGCCACAACCAGCTCTGGATACAGCATGGATGAACCAGCTGGGTGTTTATTATGTCCAGATTTATTTTTTGGTGGGATTTTTTCGTGCTTTAATGAGCATGATTTCCCTTTTTGTAATGCCCCTTCTTCCTGTTTTCCCTTTCCTGCTGTCAGGTGACAGCCTGGGCAGGGCATGTTCCCATTTTCATTGGGAGCTTCACTGACACAAAAAGCAAAGCAGAGCAGCCCCCATCACATCCTCAGGATTGTGCAATCCAAAGGTTCCTACCAATTTCCATGGAGACCAATCCAGAGCATCTGGGAATTCAGCATTCTCCTGCAGCAATCCAAATGATGGTAAATCACCGGCTGGACGTGGTTTAATCCAAGGTTTGCTGGGATTTGTGCCTTTGGAATTGAAATAAAGGTGGCTGTGAGACCCAGAACTCAGATTGTGCCCTGGGAAGGAAAATAGGGGATGATATTGGGGGTCAAGGCAGCAGGGAAAGGGACACAACCTCCAGGAGGGAAATAAAGAAAGCAAGGAGACTGACACAGCTTCCAGGGGGAAATAAAGAAAGTAAGGAAAGGGGCACAGCCTCCAGAAGGGAAATACGGAAGGTAAGGGAAGTAGCACAGCCTCCAGAAGGGAAATAAGGAAGGGAAGGAAAGCACCCCCTGCTTATTTTAAAGCAGGATTTTCAAAGGATGCCGAGAGATGAAGGATCACCCCAAAGGGACGTGGCTGTGCCTGGGGTGACCGCGGCTCTCCGAGGGCACAGCCCCTCCATCCTCCTGCATCCTCCAGCATCCTCCAGCAAAATCCTTGCCCAGGAGTCACAGGGCACCGCAGGAAGGGGGATTGCTGCGGGCTGGCAGCCCTGCTGACAAAACGACCTCAAAAATGCCAGGCAGCCCCAAATCCTGCCAGATGTGGGGGGTTTTAGGAACCTGTAAACACAGGCTTTTCGGAACCTGTTAACACCTGGAAGTGACGAGGCTGCCAGAGGTGAGGGGAACAAAGAGGGCAGAGAACAAGAGCGAGCAGTGGACGTGCCGGGTGGAAAAGGGGTCGGTGGATTCCTGGAAGGATTAAAAGTGCCTCGTAAAGCAGCCTCATTCAGCCGGCAAGCGCTGACATCTCGGCTCAACAATGCCCTTTAGCAGCCGCTTGAGAAAGCTGCTCTCGGGAGGTTTAAAGCGGCCGTAATTCATGTTCGTACCTCGGACCATGAAAGGATGAAGAAAGGGTTTATTGCAGCCATGTGCTGCCACCGTGTTCTTTGCTCTCAAGCTTTAGGAACTCGAGGAAGATGTTTGGACAGTTCCTGGGCTGTCTGGAGCTGTGCGGGCTCTTGGCAAGCAAGGCTGACGTTTTTCCAGTCCCAAAAACCCAGGGCTGAGCCCGGAGCTCTGTAAATCCTACAGATTTACAGACGCAAAGGCTGGGAGCTGCAGAAAGCCCACCCTGGGGGAGAATCCCTCCTGGAGGCCTGCAGAGCTTGGGCAAGGCTCTGATGTGGGTGGGTGCAAAAGTGGCTTTGGGAATGTCCACACACAGCAGGGACGAGCTGCTGACTTTGGGGGTTCTCAGCGGCTCTAAAAAGCAGGGGGTGACCCCACAGGGTGACCCCTTGCAACCAGAGCAGGTATTCTGGAGAAACAGGACCATGAAAGGTGCATTGCAGCAAGACCCACGTGGGGTATTTTAATAAATGATTGGTTTTAAGGCATCAGCAGCATTGTGTGGCAGAAGCTGACAGGCCAAGGAATGCTTATCATGGGTTGGAATTAGGAAATAGTTTGGCTTCTGATTGTGAATTGTAACATCTGCACCGCCTCACCCTTCTCATCAGACTGAACATGGAATAAAATCTTTTAGAACACCTCTCAGGAGCCCCATCTGTGGGTCAGCAAAAGGGATAATCTGCAGCTTTTCAGGCTGTCCTGTAACAAAACCCCCAAAGTCTCCTGGCAGCGCTGCCTGCAGCTCCTGCCGGAGCAGTGTGAAACCCCAGGGTGCTGCTGCCTGCAGCATCTTTATGGATTAGGGCTCTCCAGGATCCCCACTGGTTCTAATTGGGATGATTAATGGTCCCGTCATTAATTCAGCTGGAAATGTGTCATTTTGATTCTTTCCTCGCTTGGGGACCGATTTTCTCCCCTGCCAAAGGCTCCGGGGAAGCTGCCACGTTGTCACTGCCACCCTGCCCTGGGTCACCCGGGAGAGCAGCCGGGAGGGGGAGGAGGAATTAAGGAGCTGATCTGAGCTTTGGGGGAAGAACTGGCCCAGGGGACAGCCCAGTGCCACACAGGGGACTCCAGATTGCTCTGCTGGCGTCATCCCGTGGAACCCTTGGGATGCTCAGCACCTTCCCCATCGCCCTGCACTGTTGCAATTCTGGAAGCTGAACATTTTAAGATTTTAGTACCCAGTGATGTATATAGGGCAGGATGGAGGATTTGGGGCATTGTCTGGGTCATTATTCTTCACTTTCTTCTTCATGGGTTTGTGTGGTTTTCTGTAACTGGGTGAAAAAGGGTCAGCACTGTGGGCCTTGGGTGGTCATTATTGGGTCAGAAATATAAATAATGTAGGTGTCACCTCGTTATTGGGTGATGAGCACTTAAATAACCTTGGAAAGAGTCAGAGGTGCTTCATTTTACCCCCATTTTCTACCTTGCTACTCAGAGCTCACGGCTTGTGAGACTGTAAATAGATAAGAAATAACAAACACCGAGTCTGAACAGGAAAACTGTGCACTAATCCCAGCTCTAACACGAAGAAAAGATAAGCAACCCTCACACTGCACCCTCTTTTTTTCCCTCCTCCTTGCTTTGTCTGATGCCTCCTCCTCCTGCAGCCCCACAGGCAGTGCCCTGGTGCTGCTCAGCTCCACTCCAGCCTGCCCCCAGTGCTGCAGTGCACACCTGAGCAGGTGTTTCCACACCGGGAAAGGGTGAAAGCTTCACCCCTGAACTTTTAAGGACAAAGAAGCAGAAACTTTGAAGCTTTTCTCACCGTAATTAGCCCATGACAAAGGCACCTGTTGGATCCTTGAGCTGTTCCTCAAGACCTGTAGCTGTTCTCTGTTGGGCAGCAAGCCAAAATCCCCTCCTGGATCCCTGAACACTTCAGGGAGAGCTCGGAGATTCTCGGGGCATTTTCGGGGTGTCTTAGCAGGGGCAAGGCACCTCCCTGCACCTTGCATGGCTTTCACTCTTTTGTTCTGTACAGTTTGTTGTTTTTGTCTCAGTTAAAACCTTTTTGCTTTTCCAAACACCCCCGACCACGACACCTCGCTAATTTTTATAATGAAGATATTTCTGAGAGGCTGCTGGCACCCCTCAGAGCGTGGTGCACCTTCCTGGGGCTAAAATCTCTCTGGCCTCACCCAGAAATGCACCAGCCCAGCCCATTCCCACCTGGAGTTATTGGCACCCATCACCCAGCAGCAGCAGGAAGCCCTGGGGAGGCTCTGCCACCTCTGGGTTTGAATCCCCCTGGTTATCCCGACTGCATCCAACCTCTGCCTCTGGTAGCCACAGCCCTTCCCAAAGTGGCATTTTGGTGTCCCCACCAGCCAGGTGCATCCCCCTCCCTCGGGTGCCACCCGCGGAGAAAGAAGAGTGGGAAGAGCAGGACTTTTCCATCCTTTATTCGTCGGAACAACTTGTTCGGTGACAAGGGCGGAGCTGCGAGCCTCCCCGCGGTGCTCCAGCTGCACACAGAGCTCCCCACGGCAGCCCCCAGCCCCCTGCAGCCCCCTGCAGCCCCCCTGCCAGGCAGAGCTGCAGCTCCAGCCTATGGATGCTGTTCCCAGGCAGGACAGACCGCAGCTCCCCGCTCCCCACTCCTGCCCGCTCCATCCCCACAGGGAGGAGTGGAGCATCCCCCCTGCCAGAGCTGGGCTTGGCTGAGCTGGACCTTGGCCGTGCAGCAGGGATTGCTCCCCATGGATCCCAGCACGGGCTGGGTTGGGAGGGACATTAAAGATCATTGAATTCCCACCCCTGCCACGGGCAGGGACACCTCTCACTGTCCCAGGTGGCTCCAAGCCCCGTCCAACCTGGCCTTGGGGCACTTTAAGGGATGGGGCACCAACAGCTTTTCTGGGAAATCCATTCCAGGGCCTCACCACCCTCACAGGGAAGGATTTCTTCCTGATATTTTGGGATGGGAGCACTCAGTGCCAACACTGATCCGTTCTGGCTCTGTTTGCCCCTTCCCTGCAGCCCAGATGACATGGGGAGGGAGCAGCTGCTGGGCACTGCCAGAGGCTGCTCCAGGGATGGGTTTGGATCCCTGACAGACTCATTAGCGACCATTAATGACTCATCCTGTGCAATCAGGGAGCCAGGGAGGTTCTTGGAAGGGGAAGGGGAGCACTGCTCTACTGGCAGGACATCGTGGACAGCAGGTGCTTGAGGAGCAACACGAGGGAAAAATGGAATGAGGTTTCCAGGAGAAAAGGCAGGTGGGAAAAGTCCCTGCAGCTCCTGCTGTGGAGCACGGAGCCACCTCCCAGGGGACAGCACAGTGACCCCAGGGCCAGGGCACTCAGGAATAGATCCAGCAGTGAATGGAATCCGGGGAGCAAGCCTGAAGGGTGGCAGGCAGATGGGTTTGAACAGGGCAGCAAGAGGCAGGTCCCTGCTTTTGGGCTGGCAGATGATTGCAGCAAGGTCATCCCTTCCTCTCCCTGTGCCTGCTGTTGCACATCAGGGACTGGGGAGAAGCAGAACTGCCACAGCCCCATGCACGGCCCTGACCTGCAAACAATCCCCAGGAGAGTGTTTCCAGTACAGAATGAGGGACTGGAGCCAGCCAGGCATCTTCTGAGGGACAGGGTTTTGTTGGGGAATATCTCCCTTCAGCAGGTTTGGACCAAGCCTTGGCGGGGCTCTTCAGAGGGAAGGGAGAAATCAGCTTCTCCTAGGGCAGCTGGGAGCTGTGCCAAGGGATTTCAGGGCATCCTGAAAGCTGTGGGAGAGCAGCAGGAGACCCGAGAGCCCCCCAGGTGGGCAATTCTCACAGAGCCGTGGCCCTGAACAAAGCAAATCAGGACAGAGGGGCACTGCTGAGCTCCTGCAGCCTCTGTCCTTCCCAACAAAGCCCTTGCTGTTAGTCCTTGAAAGATCCAAACGGCATCCTCACCCTAGGGACAGCAGTTCTGGTCTCAGCTTCTCCTCTTCCCTTGTGTGCCCACTCCCTGTCCACAAAACCCTAGAATGGAAGGACCTTAAAGCTCATCCAGTTTCACTCAGGGACACCTTCCACTGTCCCAAGTTGCTCAGAGCTCCATCCAACCATTCTTGGACACTTCTAGGTCCTTTTCAGATCTCACAGAATGGTTTTGGATGGAAGGAATCCTAAAGATCACCAAGCCTGATCCCCCCACCACCCTGACCAGGAGGTTGCTCCTGGTGTGCTGGGAGGTGTCCCTGTGCCCTGTCCCCTCTGCTCTCTGTGCCCTCACACAGACCTGGGGGTTTGTGGGGAGGGGGCTCCTTTAGCAGCTTCACATCAAGCAGCAAGACAATAAATAAATAAATAGGATTGCACTTGAGGGAAAGGTTGTGCAGCTGGAAGCCCGAGAGGGGAGGTCTGAGATGGGGCTCCCACAGTTCAGTACCAGCACGTCCTGCCCAGGTCTGGGAGCAGCTCAGTGGCCACAGAGCTGCAGCTGGGCCACCACCTGCCAGTCCAAGGTGCACGTTTTCTGTGGTTTTCAGTCAGTTTTTCCTGCTGTTTTCTGCCTGAGACAGTAAGTCCCTCCATCTGTCTCCGCTGAATGAGTTTTCCTCAATCCAAAAATCAGGAGCTCAGCGTGCTCCTTCCCACAGCTGCAGGAGAGGGATGGACCTTCTGTCATGTTTTGAGCCTCAGGTGGGAAATCTTGGCTCCCAAGGGTGGCTGGTCCTGCTGAAATGTGACTTCCTGCAAGGACAAGAATTGCCAGGTCCCAGCCTTTCCAAGGACTGAGGTCCAGGCAGGACAGTTGGAGATTTTTTGGGGCAAGGAGCGAACAGAGGCCACATTCCTGCCCTGTGCCAATCCTTCTGCTCCTCTGTGGCAGTCAGGGCCCCCCGTGCTCTCTAGAGAAGAAGAGGTAGACAGAGAAGACACCAGAAGGAGAAACAAGCACAGAATGAAGCAAAGGAATCTTCCATGCTCCTCTCTCTTGGTCTGGGACAGATTCCTGTTCCACCTGGATCCCCGCCCAGCACGTGGACAGGCTGCCAGGAGCTGGGCCGTGAGGCAGTGACCTGGCTGTGCCTCTTCCAAACCAGCTGGAGACCACAGGTGTGCCTGCTGCTCCCTTTGGAAAGGGTTTTCCAAGGGGAAAGAAACCCCTGGCACGTTTTGTCACCGTTTGGACATCCCCTCCTTCAGTTCCTGTAGCTTCTTTCCCCGTGTCCTCCGAGGCTCTCAGAGCCTCTCCTGGTCCCTTGGTTGTCCTTCCCCAGCTTCTCCTGGAGGTGCTGCAGGATGGGTGATGGGTTGGGATGAGGACCTTTGCCAAGGCAATCATTCCCACAGCATCCCTGGCTCGGGGAAGCGAGGCCGTGCTCCCACTCCATCTCTCCAGAGCCCTCATGAGCTCAGGGTGGTGAGGAACAGAGGCTGGACCATTCAGCTCTCCACCATTCCTGGACATCCAGGGATCTCTGTGAGAAAAACAAAAACAAACAACAAAACAAAACAAAACCAAAATAAAAAACAAAATGACACCAAAAAACCCCCCAAAATAAAAAAAAAACCAAACAAAAAAACCAAAAACCAACAAACAAAAAACCCAGAAAAAAACCAAAAAAACCAAAAACCACAAAACAAACAAACAAACAAAACACAAAACAAAAACCAAAAACAAAACAAAAAAAACCAAACAAAAAAACCAAAAAACCAAAAACCAAAAACCAAACAAAACCAAAACCAAAACCAAAAAACAAAAACAAAAACAAAAACAAAAACAAAAACAAAAACAAAAACAAAAACAAACAAAAAAAAACAAACAAAAAAAAAAAAGGGGAGAGAAAGGAAAACAGCATTAATTTAGCACATTACAGCTTGGGATAGAGGAAGGATTCAGGTGCCAAAGCCAGGAGAGAGATTAAACCTCTTTCCTTGATTGTGGAGATATCAAATGACTGACAAGTCAGATGAAAAAAAATGGGAAATTAATTCAGAGATAGAGAAAGGAACAAGAACAGAATATGCCAGTGTTTTTTATTTTCTGGGAGTGATATTTTTTAATAAGGACATGTACAAGATTATCATCTGTGCATGTAGGAGAAGAAAACAGCTTTAAAGCCAAAATGGATCTGCAGGGAGGAAAAAAAAACCCACCCTATCTGTTCTTTAGGAACACAATGCCTCTCTCAGAAGAATTCTGGGTATCCAAACTGGAGTTGTATTTCTTGTGCAAATCAAGGATGAAGTTCCAACGTGACAGGGATGATTTGCACCCGTGTCCCTTGCCAGCATCTCTTAAAAAAGATTATTTGCACTCCATCTGCCCTGCAAAGTGTGTTTATCTCTTCTTTCCTTGCTTGCTCTCCTCTTCCCTTCCTTCTTCCCTCCCAACCCGTGCCAGGACCTCCCCATCCTCTCAGGGAAGAATTTCTTCCCAATATCCCACCTCAACCTCCTCTCTCTCAATTTGAAGCCCTTCCCCCTTGTCCTGTCCCTACAGCTCCTGAGGAAAAGTGGAAATCTTGCAGATCATGAGCTCTTTAGAAAATCCCTGTGTGAAAGAATCCCAGCTCTGCAATTCCAGCAATTTCCACAGGCAACACTCCCCAGTGGGACCAAGGAGCAGCAGTTTTCTCCAGGGTGGACAATCCCCCCAGACACAGAGGATGGACAATGACTTTGTGCACTGTGGAATGCTGAGCACGCTGGAGCCTTTCCAGAAGAAATCTGGAAACTCGGAGTGAAGCTCCTCTGCCCATTTTCATCAGCTGGGAGCCCCAGGCCTCTTCTGCAGCAATCCTATAGATGGTGCTTGTCAGCTTCCAAGGAAACCTGAACCCTTCCCGGGGCTCCCAGGGCAAAGCCACTTGTGGAGCTCAACTGGGAAGGAAAGGGGGACACCCCGACATAATCCCAGTTCTGTGCTCAGGAAATGGAGCCACAGAGCTCAGCAAGGTTGTGCCCCCAGCTCTGCACCCCTCACCACTGGGGTTTAATTGTTGTAATTAGAGAGCTTTGCTCATTACAGTGGTGCTGTAATCCCTCCCAGGTTAAGGGCTGAGATCCTGGTTTGGTTTTTCCCAGGGAAACAAAGGAAGTCAATGTTTCTGGATCTCTTACCACAAAATTATCATCACAATGACTGTGTGGTGTTCCAAACCCAAGACACGCGGTCTCACAGGAGACAGAAGTCCAAAGCCCTCTTCCTGCTCCCCAGCCCATCTCCAGTTTCTGTGGCAATAATCCCAGTTTGGTTTCCCTCCTGGCAAACCCCACCATGAGCAGAATCATTCAGAGAGAACAAAACGGGTGGGGAAAATCGGGACAACGCTCTGTTCCCTCTCACTGCACCTCCATGGGTACCTGCCAGCTGAGGGGGGACAGGGAAGCACCTCCAGGTCACCCTCAGTAGGTCCCAGGTCCTGCTGGCCCCACATCCTGCCTGGTGGCACCTCCAGGTCACCCTCAGTAGGTCCCAGGTCCTGCTGGCCCCACATCCTGCCTGGTGGCACCTCCAGATCACCCTCAGTAGGTCCCAGGTCCTGCTGACCCCATATCCTGCCTGGTGGCACCTCCAGGTCACCCAGTGCTTTTCCTGGGCTTTGAAAGCAGCCGTGCCACCCATGGCCACCTCTCAGCCTGGGCATCCCAAGCTGCTCTGAGCCATTAAAAAAGTCACTTATGAACAATTGAGAGTTGTCCACCAGCAGAGGGGTGTAAATGCCCCTGTGTCCAATGGTATTTATGGGGCAGGGCTGGCAGACCCTGAGGTGACCACCAGGCTCTCCAGCTTCCCTAAAAGCAGCCAGCAGAATTCCAGGCACTCTTTTGCAAAGTCTCTTCAGAGTTGTTTGGGAAGCCCTACAGCTTCAAGAGGAAATATCCACTTCATATCCATAATTATTAATATTAATATTCAAGAGGGAATATCCACAGACTGCTTAAACCCACAGGCTGCAGGCTGGAGCCACAGCAGAGAGGGGCCAGCACCTCTTTTACATCCTTTCACTTCCAATCCTCTAAAAAATGGTGGGAAAACCCAGAGGAATGAGTGAGTAAGGATTAACACCCTGATTGCTGCCTTCAACAACTACTTGGGCCCTCTTGGAGGAGAAAAGAGCAGCATTCCCACCCCTCCAGACACCACTTCCAGGGGCAGTCCCTCCACATGCTGGGACCAGTTGGGATCTCCAGTCCCTCCATGGATACCTGCCTGGTGCCCACCAAGGTATGAGGGCACCACTGCCTTGCTCTCCATCATCATCATCATCATCATCATCATCATCATCATCATCATTATCATCATCCCAACACAAGGCAAAGGGTGGGATTCCTCCTTGTGGGACTCTCCTGGAATAGTCTCAGGCAATGGGAATAATCACTTTACACAGCATTTATCCTTTCTTTCATTAATGACCTGGAGCTCTTTGAGGCCCAAACTCTGCTGAAGCCACGACTCATTTCCACCAGCTCGCTTCCAGCGAATTCTGAGGAATTTTGTGCTCTGCTGTCAGCCCTGCACCCCAGAGCAAACCCTGCCTTGCTGTTCAGCCCCAGGACACGCTGAGCCCGAGCTCTTTTGGAGTAAACCAGCTCTGCAACCAAGGAATCAGCCTCCCCTTGGCAATTCCACCACGGCACCGACCTCAGCGCCGCGACCCCGGATTCATCCCCGTGTCGCCGGGAGAGGGTTTATCCCTCCCTGATCTATTCCCCTGCAAAGCTGAAGTGCAGGGGGAGCGGGGCTTGCAGCTTGTCCAGGCCCTGATGGAAGGCAGGGCTGCCCAAACGGCGGCACCATCCCAGGAATCCTTATTTATGGGCTGGGAGGGCGGGCGCGCGCGCGGGGAGGGAGGGAGGGCTGGGAGATGGCAGCTGGAATAAACAGCACATCCCTGCTCCCAAACATCTGCCTCGTAAAAGCACAAAATCAGATGTTGTCCTGGAACGCTGCTGGCTGCTCCCAGTGACACCGACGGAGCACACAGCTCGCCTGACCCCCCCCTTCCAACGCTTCCTCTGCCCTGGGAGCTGAATTCCTCAAGGTTCACAAGGCAGAGCTTAATACTCAAAACAGAAAGCGGCCGTGGAAACCTGGCAGGCTCTGGTGCTGGCGGGTGCCTGTGCCACCTGTGGCAATCGGGGGTTCAGCGGGATGAATCAGCCACATCCCACACAGCAAGGGATGCACAGCCTTGTTAGCAACTCCCCAGCTGGAATCCACTCCTCTACATTCCCTTCTTTTGGTTCAGGACAGTCCTGGGAGAGGTGGAAGCCTGATGATGACATTTTTTTGGTCATTAGTCCTAATTAATCCCAGGCTCAAGGACAGCCATTCGACAGGGTGAAGAGCTGATCAGAAAGTCAAAATTCCCTTTCCCAGTCAATGGGAATGGATTGCTGCACACAGAATCACTCCCATGGGACATTTCCCAAGGGGTCAAGGAGAGGATGAAGAGGAAAAATAATTCCCTGTGGGTTGTCTTAATGTTTTGCACTAAGTAGTTTTGCAAATCAGCAGGCACGGCAGTGACAGGACACCCAGAATGGCTTCAAACTTAAAGGGAGCAGGTTTAGATGGGATATTGGGAAGGAATCCTTCCCTGGAAGGGTGGGCAGGCCCTGGCACAGGGTGCCCAGAGCAGCTGTGGTTGCCCCTGGATCCCTGGCAGTGTCCAGTAAATTAGACTTGGAACAACCTGGGACACTGCAAGCTGTCCCTGCCCATGGCAGGGGGTGGCACTGGATGATTTTTAAGGTCCCTTCCAACCCAGACCATTGTGGGATTCTGTGATTCCATAAATCTTAGATTTGCTTCACTCCACTTGAACCCTGAACCCTGTGGAAATCTCCATGGGAGCTGGATGTCCATGGAAATGGAGCTCTCTGCAAGGCAGCTGAGCAGCTCCTCCCCAAGCAATCCAAGGATTCAGGGTGGAATGAGGGCAGAGCAAGACAGAATTTCCTGCTCCAGCCCTCCAGGAACCAGGAAAATCTGCCAGCCTTGCCCTGCACAGTCTGCACCTCCACGGGGGTCTCACAGCCCAGTCAAGCCTGGCACAGCTCATCTCCAGACTGCCCTCCCTTTCCTTTCCTGCCTCTCCAGCCTCTCCTTGCAAACTCCTGCTATTTTATCCTGTTTCTGCAATCTGTCATCCCCCATTTGCCAACAGCTCCTCCTGGAACATTTAAACAGCATCTGCTCCAAGTGCAGGGTGTGAGAGGAATCCTGGGGCATGGCAACAAGAGAGGAACCATCAGGTGCTTCTGCACAGCTCAAGGGAAAAGAAAAACTTGGGAATGCCTGATAAGGAGCCAAAGTGTAGCATAAAACAAACAAACAAACAAACAAAACAACACCCAGAGTGTCCCAATCCTAGATTTAGTCTGGTTTTTGATCACTTTTATCTAAGGAAGGAAAAATTCCATCTCATCCCTTCCAGTTTCCTGTGCCAAGCCCAGGCTTTTGATCCAGCAGCCAGTGCCACAAAGCCAGACTGGGACACAAATTCCCAGTTAGTTCTTAGAGTATGTCCAGCTTTCCCCACGAGCCAGGCACCCAATCAACTCCACATATTCACTTGCTGGCTGTGGTATCAAACTTCTCTGAAGATCCAAGTCCTCTGTGCCCTTTAGCCCCACCTGAAGGATTTCCCAGCACTGGGATTTCGCTCAGATCCACCTGAGTGAAGCTCCCTGGCTCCTGCACTAGTGCACTTCCATTCCCAAACCCCAAACCTGCATCTGCATTTCTTCTGCTGAGAAATAATGTCCCCATCAAATGATGGGTTTGAAGGACTCATTTTTTTCCAGGCACAGGATCATCCAAGTACCTCTGGAAAGTAGCCAGGATGGGAACAGCTGCAAAGCAACAGGCTTTTTGAAGCTCTGTTATCCCATTTCCCTCTCCTTCCTTTGTCCCAGATTTTCAGAGGGGTTTTTACTTTTGGTCAGTTTTGGGCAAGTGGAAGGACAACATTTGCTTTGGGTCCTGTGAGGTTTTTTAATCATTGAACAGATTGAATGTTGTTCCCCACAGAGGGATAGAATCATGGAATGACTGGGGCTGGAAGGGACCTTAAAACCACCCAGTTCCACCCCTGCCATGGCAGGGATACATCCCATTATCCCAGGTTGCTCCATGCCCCGTCCAACCTGGCCTTGGACACTTCCAGGGATGGGGCAGCCCCCACAGGGAAGGATTTAATCCCAATATCCCACCTAAACAAATGCAGGCAGCTCTTTCCCTTCAGTCTGTGGCACTGTAATTTCCTTTTCTTGGAGTGATGCCAGCAGAGTGTAGACTTGTCCCTAAGCCTGGCTTACACCCAATTTCCCCTGCAGATATTCCAACTAACACGGACTTAAACCCAAGCCAAACAAGTCAACAGTGAGCAGAACAACCTTTTTCCTGTAGGAACAACGGGTTGTCCCCTCCACCTGCCTTTGGGCTCCTCACAAAGGAAGATCTGGGAAGGAATTTTGAATTCTCCACCTGCCTTTGGGCTCCTCACAAAGGAAGATCTGGGATGGAATTTTGAATTCTCCACCTGCCTTTGGGCTCCTCACAAAGGAAGATCTGAGATGGAATTTTGAGTTCTCCACCTGCCTTTGGGGTCCTCACCAAGACCTGAGGTGGAATTTCAGCTCCCTCCTGCCACAATCCAAGCACGAAGCTCTGAGCAAGCTGCTCTCCCTGACCCTGCTGCGAGCAGGGGATTCTGCTGGGATGTTGGGATGACCTCCAGAGTTCCCTCCCAGTTCCTGCAATCCTGTGAAGCACAGAGGCAGGAGCGCTGCTGTGTGCCAAGCTCAGGAGGTCATGGGATGTGAAGAACACGGAGACACCACCAAAACCTCTCAAGAAAACAGCAAACAATGGCTTTCTGGATGGGAAAGAGCCAGGGGCCTGACAGAAGTGAGGTTATCAGCAGGTGCCTGTGAGTGCCTGGAGGGGATCCACACCAAAAACATCCCACATTTTAAGAAAGAAGCGTTTGTGGACATTTGGATTCCAGCAGTGAAAATGCTTCCCCAGACTGGGCGTCATCGCTTGTGGAATCCAGCTCTGAACTCTGATTTCCTCCCACTGCCCCGAGGATTTCTTGGAAAACTCGTAAATGGAGCTGGGGTGGTCAGTTTGATTGCTTTATGCAAAATGTCTTGGTGTCAGGGGAAAATGCAGAAGGGTTTTTATTTTAGGAAATCCAACGGTTCCTGGTAAAGGAGTGCTCAGCCAGGGGTTTGCTTTCTACCACAAAAACCAGGGATATCCTCTCCATCTGCTCATGCTGCTGTCTCCCACCTGAGGACAAGAAGAAAATCTTCTTTGGAAGATTGGGCAGCGCATTCTGCCCCTCAGAAACTCTCTGCCCAGTGTGCAGCATCCATCCATCAGCTCTCCTTCCCATCCCCTCCTCACAGAACCCCATGGATTAAAACTGACTCTGTTTCTCCCTTCCCACAGAAGGAACCCCACAGCAAGCACACGTTTATTTCAGCCTGGAGGAGCACACGTGGCAATTCCTGCACTCATGGTTAAATCGCTGGATTTTGGAGGATGCTGCTCCCGAGGAGTCTCAGGGATTTTCCATCCCGTTAAACCAGTGCCAAGCAGATCCCAAATGCACAATTACACGGGGCAGAGAGAGGGACAGAGCCCCAGCTGGCCTCTTGTGCAACACATCCCCACTGACTGCTTCCCAAGCAGCTCCAGAGCTTAAACCTCATTCCCAAAATCGCCTCGGGCAATCGCTCACTCAGCAGTAGCTGCTACTGCATGAGAGCAAATCCCGATTTTTTTTTTTTCCCCCTGATCCTTCTCACCCACATCAAAGGGTGGAGCACAGGAGTGGTGCCAAGGCCTGGTGAACACTCCCAGGGCTCGCAGGGCTGGACCAGGCTGGTTTATCCACAGGGATAAACCATCCCTGTGGAAAAGGCTCCGGCACGGTTGGGTTCACACCGCGCTGTGGTTCCCTGGGCCCAGCGGGGCTGGCAGCGGGGTGCTGATGGTATCACAGGCAGACACAACACGGCCCTGCAGAGGCTCTGCAGCTCAGACAGCACCCAGGCAGGGCCAGGCACCCATGGGTGGGGCGGGCATCACACCTGGGTAAACACAACCTGTTTTCCCAGCGCGCCGCGATGGTGACGGCACCGCCACCCGCGGGGCTCTCCTGCTCTGCTCCCCGCCAAACTCCCCTCTGCAGGCAGTGAGCAAATGCTTGGCAGCTGCCAGGGAGATATAAAAAGATTTCCCTGCGGGGTGGAGCTCGGCTCTGTTGGTGATCTCACCGTTTCAGTCACGGTGACCCGCGGCACTGGATGGACTCAGCCCTTCCTCCGTGCCCCTGTCAGCAGCAGCGCCTCTGGGGCTTGAGGTTGCCTTGTCCACCCCTTCCAGGGCAAATCCCAGTTGCACACCACAACAGCAAGCCCAGCCTGTCCTCCTGGCTCCCAGAGATGGGGCTGGAAACGAGACAAACACTCCCTGCAGAAGGAGAAGCCCGGGAATGTGCAGAAATGGCAGGGGCGGGATGCTAAGGGGACACAAGGTTTTTGTTTTGGTCGATTATTTGCTGTGATTTCCCTCCTGTTTAGGAAGATTGAGAAGCCCAGCTGTGACCTGAAACCTCATTTGGAAATGGGTGGTCCCAAGGCTTGTGCAGGAATGAGAGGAGCGTTCAAGGAACTCGTCTACAGCACTCTGAGGGTCTGATACGGAAGATTTTCAGGTGCATTTTATTTTAAATCAGCTTCATAGTTATGACAGCACTGAAATCTGGAGGACCCCAGTTTTTTACAGGGCTGGGTGACATTGTCTGGCTCCTCCACACCTGGCCTGTGATTCCAGGCTTTACTGCAAAGGCAGGAGGACAGAGCAGGACTCAGGATGACATAAAGTGGTCAATAAAAACCTGTGCTGTGCAATGATAAAGTGGTTCCTGTGCACAGAAATCTGTGAGAGGGGTGTGGGAATGGTTAACTGAGCTTTCCACAAATTACTGGAAGCCAAACTTTAACGAATTCCATGTAAGGAAGATGAAAGGAGGAGCTGCACACATTGATTCAGCCCCATTATTCTCACCTCCAAAACCAGTCCAGCAGCCCTTTAATCCCTCAGCAGCTCATCCCAAAATTGTCTCTGTTATTAACAACAAAGTGCTCGTTATTTCCATCAGCATCCTTTGAAGGAGCCGTGGATGGGGGTGAGGATTCCTGTGGAGGGAAGCAGGGCAGGGTAGGGGACATAGATTTAGGAGGTGATGTCCCTCTGGCTTGTCCCAGACTCTTTTATCCAGGGAAGAAGTGGACACCCCTTCCTTCTGCAAAGACACAGCCTGAAAAACTTCCAGGCAGCTTCTGAGCAGGATAAACCATCCCTGTGCCTGCACTAGAGCAGAGAAACCCTTCAGAAATCTGCAAGTTTCTCTCAGTAGTGGTAACAAAAAGGAATTTGTGGAACTCCTGGTTAAACCCATGGGGGATTCCCTCGTGCAAAGCCCCAGCTGGGCCCTGGCTTGGTTGTTTGTATTGATGCCTTGAGTTTGAGCTTTGATGTATTTCAGGTTCTGTGCTGCCCAGGGGTGCAGCTCTGAGCCTCACATTCAGTGTCACTCAGCTCTGCACAGAGCAGGGACACAAAACAAATCCTGTTCCTGCTGCACACCAAGGACAACTTTCAGCCCCAACAGCACAAACAAGGTGGCTGGAGGGAGGAACAAGAAGGATGGGATCTCACAGCCTGGAGCTGTAATTGGGCAATTAAATCCCAATATGCAAATGGACTAAAGCTTATCAAAGTGTGAGACCTTGTGACCATTTGTCCATATCGTGTCCATTTCGTGATCATTTTGGGTTCACCTTGGGTGCAGCCCTGGCCAGGCTCCTGTCCTGCCCAAGGTGTACCCTAGAGACCTTTCAATAAATCCCTGCTTTATTCTCCAGCTGTGTCCAGTCTGTTCCAGCTCAGCCTTCCCCAGATCAGCATTTGTACAGGGATTGAGTTACCACTCCCCGGGCCCCATTTGCATTGATGCCATCTCCCCTCCACTCAGGGCAGAGATGAGGACAGCAGCACCCTGGGGTGAATCCCACCGGAGGGGAGGGGGAAGGAGGGAAGGAAGGGGGCTCCCTGCAAACACAACCTGCTTCATCAGCGCCTGGGGGGAGAGAATTTGGCAGGTTCTTAAAGCCCCAATGCAGGTGCTGCAGTCACTTTCAGGTTAGGTTTACTCAAGACTAAAAAGAAATGCAACATAAAATGGCTTTCTACTGCTGCCAGGCAGGGATTGCAGGCTCAGAATCACAGAATCACAGAATTTTAGGTTGGAAGAGACCTTCAAGATCATCGAGTCCAACCCATGCTCTAACACCTCAACTAGACCATGGCACTGAGTGCCACATCCAGGCTTTTCTTAAACACATCCAGGGATGGTGACTCCACCACCTCCCCAGGCAGGTCATTCCAGTACTTTATCACTCTTTCTGTGAAAAACTTTTCCCCAATATCCAACCTGTATTTCCCTTGGCACAGTCTTGAGACTGTGTCCTCTCCTTCCGTCAGTTGTTGCCTGGAGAAAGAGACCAACCCCCAACTGACCACAACCACCCTTCAGGGAGTTGTGGAGAGTTTTAAGATCACCTCCAAGTCTCCTTTTCTCCAGGCTGAACAACCCCAGCTCCTTCAGTCATTCCTCACAGGGTTTGTGTTCCAAGCCCCTCACTTGCCCCATTGCCCTTCACCTCAGGGTGAAGGAATTTGCCTTTTCCTTTGGGGGCCCAGCTCTGAGCCTCATCTCCTCTGTGTTCTGTGTGATTGGGCCCACCTTTTTAAAGCAGGTGTGTTCTTCAACTGTGGTTTTATCATTACTTTTAGTTTAGGCTTTATTCTATATATATATTTTTTTTTTCAAATAGCAGATGCTCTTAATTAACATATTAATAGTGAGGTTTTTATGACATGTTTACTAGAGGCTGTCTTGACTAAACAGACAGTTTATGCACAATTACATTAGCTACTACTACTGTTAAACAGTTAAAAATGTTAAAGTTTTTGTTAGTAGTAGAAATAAAAGTAAAGTAATAAGTAATAAAATAATAAGTAATAAAAAAGCGAAATAATAATAAAAGTGATGTTATTTTAACATTATACATACAGCTTTCACTTTAATATTTGCAAAAAGCCACCTTTATAACGTGTATTTAGAACAATCTGAAGGATCTGGTGGCAGTTGTCTCTCTGACACCCTCGAAAGTGGCAAAGACAGAGGAAGGTTTTGTGCTTGGGTGCCTCTGCACCGGGCTGGGGCTCAGATTCCTGCTGAGGAAGCCAAGGGTGGGCAGCAAACTGGGCAGCAGCTTCTCCCCCACGTTGCAGTGTGCCTTTAAGGCTTTCAAGGTGAGCCCTCTTTTAGGGGTTTTTCCCCTCCCTCAGGGTCAGTTTTTCCCAGCCAACCCTGAAGGAATGATTACAATACACAAGGTTTACCAAGCAACCTGAGATTTTTGCAGGGGTTTGGCCACTGAAGGAATTGGCCCGGGCAGAGAGAGCACACCTCTCCTCACAGGTGATTTGACCTTTAGGCTGCCCTTTAGCCCTCGGGTCACGCCCTGTCCCTTTTGGACAGGCAGGCTGTGTGCCCTCCCCCATCCCCCTCTCCCAGGTAAAAACCCAGGACAGGCACACGGTCAGGGTTCTGCTCAGGGAAGTCACACGGTTCAGAACTCCTCCTTTCATCTTCCTTACATGGAATTCGTTAAAGTTTGGCTTCCAGTAATTTGTGGAAAGCTCAGTTAACCATTCCCACACCCCTCTCACAGATTTCTGTGCACAGGAACCACTTTATCATTGCACAGCAGAGGTTTTTATTGGCCACTTTATGTCATCCTGAATAAAATCTCTGGACAAGACTCCTAAGCAGATCCCTTTCCTTCTTCCACTGATTCATCCAACCTCTCTGAGAGAGCCACGCAGGATTCATCTTGCTACATTATCTCACCACTGCACCCTGGATCCTGAGCTGCCTGGAACAAGCCTAGACTTGTCTGAGGGGTCTGTGCCTGTGTTAAAGTGCAAGGAGAGGATCCTTTTGGGACAAACCAGGAGGCTGCTCTCCCAGCACAGCTACCACGCAGACCCCACAAAATAGCAGTGATTAATTCGCTGTTATGCACCCAGCTGCTGGGCACAGCGAGCAGGGGCAGCAGGGTCCTGGCAGGCAGCAGGGTCCTGGCAGGCAGCAGGGTCCTGGCAGGCAGCAGCAGGGTCCTGGCAGGTGGCACCGGGCTGGGCTGTGAGTCACCAGGGCACAGACTGGTTTCTAATCTGGGCCTGGCTGTTTGTCACCCCGGGGCAGGGTGACACTGCCTTGCTGTCCTCCTGCAAGCCCCTCCTGCCAAAGCCTCAGGCGGGACTGAGGTCTTGGGGAATTGCACACAAAGCCTGGAGGAACATTTTGGCCTTTCCAAGCCCTGCACAACCCAGGCAGCTGCTTTTCAGGGGTGGATACGGATGCTGGACAGACACCTCCATGCTCCAAGGGCTCCCTGCACAGCAGGACAGCTCCTGTCCACGTTTGGGCCATGGTTTACATCCCTAATACAGCCACGGTCCTCACCCCGTGGGTTGCCACCTTCCCATGGGAATTCTGGAATTCCCTGGGGCAGGGTGAGCTGTGGGTCGCTCCCCTCATCCTCTGGGGCTGCCCATGGCTCATCCACCTCAGCAAGGTGGCAGTGGCAGTGGTGCTGGTGTCCCCAGGGGCACTGGGAAGAGCACGGCCACAGCCCTGGTCAGCACGGGGACAGCTGCATGATGGACACACCAGCAGAGGTGGCAGTGCTGAGCTGTCCCTTCCACACAAACCACAGCTCCTGGCTGGCATTGTGGAGGCCTCGGGATGGCAAATCAAGAGAAAAATTAAGACCAGCAAAACAAAACTCCTGGGAGCAGCGCTGATGCCAAAGCCTGGCAGCACCCCAGGTACCCAACCCCTTCCCACAGCCCTTCAACTGGGAAAAACCCCATTTCCCCTTCAGCTCTTCTGGCTGGCAAAGTGGTCAAAGGCTGAGCTGCATTCTCTGAGAGGTCTTCCCAGCCTCGATGGCTCTGTGATTCCCCATCCCCACCTCCTGATCACCGGGGCCACCCCGCGCAGGGGCAGGCAGGGGACAGCACGGCTGTCCTGGTTTGTCTGGGTACCTGTCACACACTCACTCCAAAGGCATCCCCGGCTCCAGAATGACAGGAACGCCTGCTCCACGCCCTCCCAGCCATGCCTTGGCAGGCAGCAGAGCAGCTCCCAGAAGGAAGCAAAGCTACTGCTCATTCCAGAGGCAGCCATCGTCTCCACAAAGCTCCAGCAGCAGACGGGGGAACGGCCAACGTGGGAGGGCAGAGGCACCAGCCAGGCTGCCTGCAGTGACACAGAGAGCCTGCAGTGACAGATCCTGCACTGAGACAGAGACCCTGCAGTGACACAGAGAGCCTGCAGTGACAGATCCTGCAGTGACAGATCCTGCACTGAGATAGAGACCCTGCAGTGACACAGAGACCCTGCCCTGACACACAGATCCTGCAGTGACACACAGACTCTGCAGTGACACAGAGACCCTGCCCTGACACACAGATCCTGCCCTGACACACAGACCCTGTCCTGACACACAGACCCTGCCCTGACACACAGACCCTGCAGTGACACACAGACCCTGCAGTGACACACACAGACCCTGCCCTGACACACAGGTCCTGCTCTCATGGCATTTCCCAGCCCTGCTTTCTCTGCTGCAATCCACTCCTTCCTTCCCCTTCCCTTTCCAGGGGGTCCAGCCTCTTGAGTTTCCTGCTGGTGCTTGAGTCACTTTCCCTCCTAGGACTGATTTCTCATCTTTAATTGTTTCTCCATCTTTTTACACTCTCCTTGGGCTGTATTTTACTTTGTCTCTCTTATTTGGTTGCCTCCATCTCTCCATGTAACAACTCTCCATAGATTCCTTCTCTTTCCATCACCAGTCTGTGCTGGGTTTATGACTCTCATGGCAGAGCTGATGGGAGACATCTTAGACCTCTGCAATTGTCCAAACCTGTCCTAAAAGAGTCATCTTTCCCCTCCCAAGTTTGGAGTGCTAAAGAAAAACCTTGGGCAGTGAAAGAAAACATCCCTGAATCCACTCTGAGTCCATCGGTTTGTAAATCTACAGAAAGGAAAATTCCCAAAGCTGGGCCAAACCGAAATGCCACCCTGCAGCCTTTGGCACAGCTTTGGAAACCAAAGGGTTGGGGGCAGCCCAGCCTGAGACCAAACCTGAGCAGCTGCAGTGCCAGCAGCCCATCCTGGGTCCCTCTGAGGCATCCCAGGCTGGTAGGAATGGTTCATCCTGCACTGCTGCAGAGCCCCACGCTTCCCTTCAAACCAACAATGCTTCCCCCCCCTCCTCAGTTAATTCTGCCTCTCCTGGCCACAATTTCTGCCTCTCCTGGCCAACACCCCCAGGCCCTGCCCTGAGATGATGGTGCCAGCCCTGCTGGCTCTGCTCTGGAGGCTCCTCACCCCCAGCCCTGCACAGTGCCCTTTCCCCTGGGGAGCAGCACGCTGCCCTCGCTGCCCACCAGGGAAGGGGCTGGAGCAGCCTGTCCCTGTCGCTGCCTCCTCCTGGCCCTGCCGGGCTGTCACACCTCCTGTGTCACCACCTGGGGCACCGGGGGGATGCTGCTGTCCCTTCCAGCCCGGGGAATGCCAGCAGGAGGGGAACAGCCTGTCCATCCCTGCCCTGCTCCCAGGGCTGCTCATTCAGGGACTCTCCTGGAGCACTTTCCCTGCTAGAAATGGGATCTCCTTGTAGGAAGGGGCTTTCTCTGCAGCAGGGAGCCCTGGGGGGGACAGGGAAGCCCAGAGTCAGCTCTAAATGAGCTGTGCAAGTCGTGTCACCGAGGAATGGCCCCGTTGTGAGTCACAAACCTGCTCTCTGTGGTTGTGCTTTCCTCTTCCCCTGCCCCCTGCAGCTGCCCTTGGCCTCGGTGCTGTACCAGAGGGGTTTTTGGTCTGTAAAGCTGTTGGGGCATCTCTGAACCGCTGGTGTGGCTCTCTAAAGGAGGCCACGAGAGCCCCAGAGCAGGGTTTGGGTTCTGCTGAGGCCTCAGCACCAGGCCAGGCTGATACAGGGTTATCTCAGCACCCTTCTCTCGCACAGGGCTGGCCAGGGTGCTGACACTTTTCCTCTCCAAAACCACCATCAGCAGCAGCTGCTGGGTCTCACGAGACAGAGCTCAGCTGGCAGAGGGCTGGGACAGTGGGGTGACAGCCTGATCCCAGCCCTTCCCAAGCAGGTGAGGGGAATGGAGAGGGAAGAAACCTCTGAGAACAGATTCCCCAGTGAACTGACCCAGTTCACCCCCTCCCCTCCAGAAATTTTGGGGCTGCCACCAGCTCTGCTGCGTGCAGACACACTTCCTCTCCCTGCCAGCCATCGGAAAATACACACAGCTCCCACTGAAACGTTTGATTTCAGGGTCAGACAGCAAGAAGCTTATTTAGGTCTCCATTTTTTCTCAGAAAAAAAAAAAAAAGGCCACACATTTCCACTCACGTGTCCAACACAACAGGGTGGGACTTCCAGGCTCTGGAGTGCCGGAATCCCAGGGATATTTTGCACTGCTCCTGAAGTCTTCCTCAAGGCTACCTCACAATCTGCTGTCCCATGGGACCTCCATCCAGCAGCCACCAAGGAGGTCATGTCCTGACAAGCACCATTTAATCTGATCCCAGCATGGCTTTGGGGCTGATAAGAAATATTTTCAGCAGCGTGGTTCTTGCTTCAGCTGCAAAATATCAAGATGAAGCTGTTCCCACCCAGGGATGAACAAGCATTTCCTTCAGCCGGGGAGGCAAAAAAAAAAAAATAAAATAAAATTAAGGAGAGGTTTTTCACACTCACATACACTTAAGAGGAAAAAATATTTACATGAAGGAAAAAGGACTTGGCAGGGCCTCCCCAGAGGCCATTTGCTGTTTATGCATTTCTCAGGCCTTGGGCTGAGGCTGCAGAGCCTGAACCTCCCTGAGCCACTGAGGGACTGTTTTTAGGGCTGGAGATGCCCTTGCTGTGGCTTCTGTGCCTGTGGAATTGTGTCCGTGAGCCCTCAGGCTCTGCCAGTGGCCACTGTGGCTCCCCAAGGCCTTTCCTTGGGCACTGCTGGAGGATCAGGGCCAGGAGGGGCTGCTGGGATCCTCAGGGGAAACAAGGACTGAGCTCTGGGCACCTCTTCAGACCAACCAGCTTGCCAGGGGAAACATCCCCAGTTAGGAGTATCCTGTTTAAACAGGAGCAGGGGAAGGTGGGCAGCAGCTGCTGCTCCCCCACAGATGCTGAAGGTCTGGCTGATATTTTTCTTCCTGCAGTCAGCAATGGCTGGAGCTCTCTATCCCCTGAAAGCACAAATTATTATAATTTGGGCATCTGATGTGCTTTGGAAGTGCCTGGTGCAGTCTCTCCCTGTCTGAGCTACACAACAATCCCCTGCTGCTGTTTCTGGAAAGGAGAAGCCTCAAAATGTGCCGGGCACGGTGTCCTCTGCTGCCAAGGCTTCATCCTGGGCTGAAGTGGCACAAAGGACACAAAATCCTGGTCATTGCAACACGCTGGGCTGGCATCCTGCTTTGCATCACTCGTGCTCTTTCCTCACCCCCACCTGGAGCAGGAGGGACAGCAGGAAACAGAGGACAGGCCAGCAGGTTGGGTACCTCCCCAAAGAAACACCCGCAGGAGCTTTTCCGAGGTGAAGCAACCCAGGGCAGACGGGAGTGTCCCACACTGTGTCTGCCACCCCCTTCCTGCAGCACAGGTGTCCTGGGCTGTGGAGCCAGGGGTTGTGTGTTCTATTCTCATCTGTTGGGGGGCAAGCTGGGGAGATGCTTTTCTTTGGTAACTCAAGGGGGAGGAGGCCTGACGCCTTCAGATAATGGGCCATTAGCACCTCCCCAGGCTGTACCCCCTCCCAAAGGGTGCATCTGCATTTCCATCCCCCTGTTGAGAGATGCATCACATTCCCCTGGCAGTGGGGCTGAGGGCAGACAGTTTTGCTGTCTGGATAAACAGAGACACAGAGACAGGAAGGCTGCTGGCTTCACCTGATTCCGTGGGAGGAAGACTGGACCCCTTCTCATCCACTGGACCCTTCCCACCACCACTGGATCCCTTTTACCATCACTGGAGCCGGTTCTTCTACAAGATCATCTCTACTCCAACAGAATCACGTCTGCCACTCCAGGAGGACTCACTTTTGGACTGTTTTCAACACCCTGACCAACAGGGTGTCAGGTTGTAGCTCTGACTCTGTCAGGGTTTTCCAAAATTGTTGTTTCTTTGTTTGCTCGTTTGGTTGGGTGGTTTTATTTCCTATTACATTTGTATTGTTAATATTCCTAGTAAAGAACTGTTATTCCTATCCCCTAAATCTTTGCCTGAGAGCCCTTGATTACAAAATTATAACTTGGCGGGGGGTGAGGGGTTTACATTCTCCATTCCAAGGGAAACCCCAGTTTCCCTGGCAGATACCTGTCTTTCCAAACCAAGACAACAGGTCATCTCCTCCCCTTCTTCCAGCCCCCCCAAACCCCCAGAGCTGGGGCAGCTGCAGCTCCCTCCCAGCCCCAGGGGATGCTGGCACTGCTGAGCAGCAAGAGAGGATCAAACCCTCCCTGCTGCTGCCACGGGAGCACAGCAGCCACCCACTGTTGCCAGTCCAAAGAGAGAAGCAGGTGGGTTTTTAAAACCCCTGTCTGCAGCTCCTGATGGAAGAGGGGGAAAGCAGAGAGTGCTGAGCACCCACAACCCCCCCTGCCTGCTGCCAGGGCTCAAAGCATTGGGTGAATTAAGGAAATTTTTGTCCATGTTGTGCTTCCTCCCTGCTCCTTGAGGTGTTGGGTTTCTTTAATGAGCCCTGAAGGATTCACTGGGAAAATGCTGGGAAATGTGGGAGAAATGGCTTTAGGCAAGGACACTTGACTAGAGCATAAATACCATAAATTCTCTTTATTTAAACACGTCAGTCAGTAGGACCTGCAATAAATACTCTGAGTTAACATACAGATCTTCACCCCTGTACTCATCTGGCACAGCAAACCCTTTACATTTCCTTGTTTGTGTACAGCTCTAGGTATTGCTGTGTACAGATCATAGATATATAAACACACACATATATCTGTATATGCACTTGTGCAAAAATGACCTTACCCAGGACAGGAAACAAGTGAGTATTTCCCAAGCCACTCTCCCTGGCACTGGCAATATTGCACAGAAATTCAGCTGGATGCTCCTGCCACAGGGAAAATGGGAAAACTAAAATTGCGTGCAGGGAGAAGCAGCAAATCCACTTCTTCTTTTTTTTTTTTTTTTTTTTTTCCATGATAGAGAAAGTTTAAAAAAATCTCAGTGCCCCCTTAAATGCTGTGCTTGCTTCAGCACCTTCACACACAGCAATGCCAGATCCAGGAGGATGGGGGTCGTGTCCTGTTCTTACAACACTCCAGGAGAGAGAATCTCCTTCCCAGCTGTGCAAACTCCAGTTTCCAGCTCTGTCTGTCCCTAAATCCCCAAAGAGAGCAGGCTGGGCTTTGTTTGTGCCAGGCAAACACGAGGGTACGACGGGGAGAGGTTGTTCCACAGGGTCTGCTGTAGGAACAGCCCCTCCCAGGAGCCAGTGCTGGTGGAATATTCCTGTCCTGCTCTGGAATATGACAAAAAAAAGCACCTCCAGGTTGCTGTGGGAGCAGCTGGTGCCCCACAGAGATGTGTTGGTGAGGGGATGCAGCCAAGTGGCAGCATCCTCAGAGCCCGGGCTGTGTGCTCGTTGCAAAATGCTCTCTCTGCCCCCAGCAAGAGAGATTAGCGCTGGTGTTTGCTTTCAGAAGAGCTCCAATAAAAGTACAGCAAGGGGGAGAAATGCTGGGGCTGCTGGGCTGAAGTCTCAGGGAGAGCCAAGCTTTCTCACTGGGAGAGATTTTTGCACAGGGAGGAGACGCCAAGGTGGCCGCGGAGCAGAGAGACCAAACAAAGTGTGAGAAAGGAACCCTCAGCTTGCAAAACACCCCTCTCAGGGAGCCTGGAGTGGCACTGCTGAGAACAGCCAGGCCAGGGCAGCTCCTCACAGGAGCCTGTGCTGCCCTGAACCTGCAGAACCGCCCTGGCTCCTGCTCCCATCGCAGAGGAATGACCAACAGTGGGGTCAGCCAAGGGGCTGCCCCGGGGCTGGGACCTCTGCACAGGCAGCTGGGGAGGGGAACACGGGGGAGCCTCGGTTCCCCCACCCCTGAGTGTCCTGCCAGGCTGGCACTGAATCCTCAGAGGGGAAACTGAGGCCAGGACAAAGACAAAAGGTGCTCTTAGTCGCAGGAACAGTCCCACAGTTTAATGCAGAACCTACACCTTGGAGCCCTGAGGAGAGTGAGAGGCCCAGCAGGTGGCTCAGAGCAGTTTTGTGGGACAGTTTTGTGTCCTTTGGGAAGGGGAGGGGGGAGGTGAGGGGTCAACCTGCCAATGGGGGCTGGCCCAGGGGGAGGTGAGGCACAGGTGGTGTCAGGTGAGGGGCGTGCAGGGGTCCCTGAGAAAGGCAGTGCTGTACAGCATTTTGTGTGGATTTATACATAACCAAAACACCCAGTGCAAATATAACAAACTACATTGATACATAACCAAAACACCCAGTGCAAATATAACAAACTACATTCATACATAACCAAAACACCCAGTGCAAATATAACAAACTGCTCAGTGCAATGCAGCACTGGGGGGAAACACTGAGACAAGAGCAGCAGCACCTTCCCCAAGCCCCCCCTTCCATGCCCACAGCCCAGGGCCACCTCCAGGCACTGCCTGCTCAGCAACCATCAGCTTCCCCTGCTGCTTTTGGGGTGGCACTTTGTGACAGAGAGCAGGGAACAGGCAGGGCAGGCCATGCTCCCCCCTGCCAGAGGAATGAACCCCGTGCTCAGAAACCCATCTCCTTGGGAAATGCCTCCATCACCCAGGGAAAATAAACAGCGGGAGGCAGAGGGCTGGCAAGGGGAGGGACAGAGCCCTCACCTCAGCCTCTGGGGTTTGAGACTCCAGGAGGTGAAATTAAAGGTGCAGGAGCAGCCCCTGCCCATGTGCTGGATGAGCCAGCAGGGGGAAAAACAAGGCTGGCAGAGGAAACAAGGACAGAGAGCTTTGTCTGGAATTCAGGGGGAAAAAGGAGCGCCTAGGACCTTTGGAAAAGAGGCAGGAAATCTGTGAGAACAAGGTTGCAGGGAGAAAAGCTAGAGGGACCAAAGCCCAACTAGAATTGGACAACTAAAGACAATTAAAGTGCTCCTAGAAATACATCAGCAAGAGAAGGATGGCTATGGAGAATCTCCATCATTTACTGGGGAACACAAAGGAGAAGGGAGAGGCTGAGGTACCCAATGCCTTCTTGGTCTCAGTCTTTAATAGTAATACCAGTTGTACCCCCTGAGCTGGAAAACAGGGATGTGACAGGATGCCCACTCCATGGGTGAGGAAAAGGCTGTGCCTGGTGCCTGCCTGGACTTTAATTAAGCTTTGACAGCGTTTCCCACAGCATTCTCCTGGAGAAACTGAATTCCTTTCGCTTGGATGGGTCCATTCCTCATTGGGACAAACCTGACTGGGTTAAAAGCCCAGAGAGTGGGGAATGGGATAAATCCAGCTGGTGATTGGTCACCAGTGGTGTCCCCAAGGGCTCAGTTTTGGGGCCAATTCTCACTTAATCTCTTTATTAATGACCTGGATGAGAGGATTGAGTACATCCTCATCAAGTTCCTCGATGACACTGAATTGGAGGGGAGTGCTGGCTTGCTGGAGGGTGGGACAGCTCTGAGAGGAATCTGGATCAATGGGAACGCTGGGTTAACACTGGACTCAACCTTCAAGGCTTTTTCCAGCCTAAAAGGGTTTGTGATTCTACACCAGAAGGGCGAGAGATGCTGGGAGGTGAAGTGGAGGCTGCCTGGCAGTGCCTCCTGGGGTGGCACAAACACGGCCCTGGTGGTGAATAACCCCTGCAATAAGCTCTGCAAAGCCCAGCAGCTGTGAGGGGGCAGAGCCGTGTGCTGCTGGCACATCCGCTCCCTCTGCGGGCTCTGCTTTCCATACTGCTAATCCCTGGCCCATTTACAAACATTTGGGGGCTTTTAGGAGCTGAAATCTCTGCCCTCCCTCGCTGCTGTGCTGGGGCCTCACCCTCAGCTGAACCCCAGGGTGGGGTAAGGCTGGGGCAGGCACAGCCCTGACGCTCAAGGTGCACCCGTGGGTGATGCTGGACTGCAGGAACTGCTGAACAATTCGGGATAGGGAGGCACTTTGGGAACAGCCAGTCCTGAAAAAGGAGCTTGAGCCACACTTCCAGGTGGGGATCTGCACCCAGACCCTTTTTTTTCCTCTGTTCACTTCCACATCTCCCAGCGCCACAGCAAGCAGCATTTCCAACCCTGGCTGCCCAGACAGCCAAATCTGCCCAGGAATGCTCCCCAGAGGCGAAGGATTGGTGTAACCCAGCAGCTTTCTGTCCTGGGGGATGAAGCAAAGACAGCCCTGACATGGAAGGTGCAGCTGCCCCAACCCCAGGCAGGAGCCAGAGCGAGGGCAGTGCTCTGTAACAGCACCCGAGCTGTGTTTGTGACATTCACTCCACCGAGACTTTACAAACAAAATCTGTTTGGCCAAAGTGGATACAAGCAGTGAATGCAGGGCCAAGCTCCAGCTGCCTGCACACCGACACCTGGGGGTTGTGTCCCCTCTGTGTCCCCACCCCTGTGGCACTGGCACGAGGTACAAGCACAGCATTTGCTTTAGCCTGCTCTGTTTGCAGGAAGAATTTAATATTTGTCACTGGTTTCCCTCAAATGAAGTCAGCGCTGTGTGTTTTATCAGATGTGTTTAATCTGAGCCAGCTCTGCCAGTGTAAAATCCTAAAATCCAATTTAAACAGCTACTCCTGACTTCAATGCCCCATTTTTAAATGTGCCTATAAAACTTTTTAATGTAAAATATTTTAACAGGACAAAAAGCTTTATCTTTCCAATCATGGAAAGGTTTGGCTTTGGTGGGGCCATAATATTTTTTCCTCCAATATTTCCCTCTTTTTGATTCCAGCTGCCCCCAGATCTGCACAGTTTATATTTCACCAGTTTTACTAATGTTGCCTTAGAGGAAAGAAATCAACACCCAGGCTCCACTGCAAGCTTGAGGTTTCCTGACAGCGCAGCTGAGCTTTGCAGTACCGAGGTCATTTGTCCAGTGCAAACAGCCCAAAACTCCCTGTCCCTTCCACATCCACGTGCTCTGGATGCTGGAGTGGTTCTGCAAATAATCACTTGCTCATCTCTCAGCTTTGGCTACCCACAGCCACAATATTTGAATTAAGAAGAGGAAGCCAAAAAAAGAGAACAATTATTTGGACAACAAATCCTTCCCCACAAGTGCTACCAAAATGCAAACAATTAATCACAGTGGAAATAAAAAAGCACAACAGTGATGTGGACATGGGAATTCTCTGTGCCAGAGGGTCCTGCCCCGAACTGGTGAGAATTTGGGGGCTGGCCTGACCCCCCATCACTGCACTGTGGGACATCTCATCCCTCTGTGCCCTCAAAGCCACAGTGCCCTGGGCACTGCAGAATGGAAGTGACAGGCAAGAGGGAAAATGCAGGAGATGGGAAACACAGGAGCCATCGATCTCTGCAATCAAGAGGTGCATCCTCATTTCCCCTGAATGCTGTTTAATAATCACTGAGCTAAATTGCAGCTGCAGCCCCGGGGTGAGTACCTGCACTGAGTGTGCACCTATACCGAGTGTGCACCTACACCCAGTGTGCACCTACACCCAGTGTGTTCCTACACCGAGTGTGCACCTACACCGAGTGTGCACCCACAACGAGTGTGCACCTACACCGAGTGTGCTCCTACACCGAGTGTGCACCTACACCGAGTGTGCTCCTACACCGACTGTGCCCCTACACCGAGTGTGCACCTACACCGAGAGTGTTCCTACACCGAGTGTGCACCTACACCGAGTGTGCACCCACAACGAGTGTGTTCCTACACCGAGTGTGCTCCTACACCCAGTGTGCACCTACACCGAGTGTGTTCCTACACCAGCTCCCCACCACTCCCCAGCCTCTCTTGGCTCTTGTGCCACACGAAGCAAACAGCACCTGAGCGCCAGCCCCGTTCCTGCCCCCGCTCCTGCCCCGCTCCTGCCCCGCTCCTGCCCCGCTCCTGCCCCCGCTCCTGCCCCGTTCCTGTCCCCGCTGCTGCCCCGTTCCTGCCCCCGTTCCTACCCCGCTCCTACCCCGCTCCTGCCCCGCTCCTGCCTCCGCTCCTGCCCCTGCTCCTACCCCGCTCCTTCCTCCGCTCCTACCCCGCTCCTGTCCCCGCTCCTGCCCCCGTTGCTGCCCCGTTCCTGCCCCCGCTCCTGCCCCGCTCCGCAGGCGGTTCACGTTTATCGCAGTTCTGTCCTCTCACGCCACAAAGTGTCACCGTGTCACCGCGCACCCCGAGGACCTGGGCACTCGCTGGCAGCCCTCCCAGGGCAGCAGGTGAGGGAAGGGCGCTCAGCCGCATTCCCTGCCCCTGCTGCAGGGCTGCGCTGCAAAGGTGGCGAGAGGAGCCGGGTCAGGCACGGGGTTAGAGGGGGAGAGAGCTCTTGGAACTGCTCCTCCTTCTCAAGCAGGACCGGGACCGCTTTGGGAAAAAAAAAAAAAAAAAAAAAAAAAAAAAAAAAAAAAAAAAAAAAAAAAGGAGAAGCAGGAGTTCCCAGAGCCCTGGGTTTTACCCTGAGGGGTGTGAGGGCTCGAGCAGTTTGTCCCCGCACCCTGCAGCAGCAGTGACACCCTCCGTGCTCCCTGCCCATCCGGGGGGATTCCCCTCCAGCCCCGGTGGCACCAGCGCTCGGGGCGCGTCCTGAGAGCAGCCAAGGCCACACGGGGGCTGCCAGGGGGTGTCGGTAACCAGAAACCCCGCTCCACCCCCATCCCAGCTCCGGCTCCTCGGGGACGGGGCACGGCGCTGCCCCAAAGCCCCTCTGCCCCCTCCTCCACCGGGGCTCAGCTCCGGGCTGCTCACTCGCCACCCACCCAGGTGTCCCGGGCACCCAGAGACACCCACACCCCCAAAGTGACCACGGCGCCACCCGGCAATGCCACCAACACCCCTGCGGTGCGCGTGGGAATGCGGGGGGCTCCGCACGCAGGAGCATCCCCCGGGACACCGCCGAGAGGTCCCGGGAGCAGCTTTTCCTGCGCCTTTCCCGAGTATTCCTGAAAAGAACCCGGCACTTGCACACCCTCCCGGCCGCGGGTCCAGCGTGTCACACCGGGGTGCGCCCCCAGCCCAAACCGCTGCTCCCCTGTAGCCAGGGACTGTCCTGTCCTGTCCTGTCCTGTCCTGTCCTGTCCTGTCCCGTCCCGTCCAGTCCCGCAGCCCACCCTGCCCGGGGACACTCGGCAGAGCCTGGCACACGGGGTAAAAACCCCTCCACACCCAACCCAAGCGACCTGCAGCCGTCCCGCGGTGGGAGCGGCGCTCCCGAGGTGCCATGGAAAATCCAAAGCCTCCTCCCCTGCCACCTCCCCGGGCTCGCTGTCATCCGAGCCTTGGACTTAAACAAACCGGGCGCTTTCCCGGCTCTGGGTTGGACGCAGAGCGCTGTGATTGCAGCCGCGTGTCACCCGACTTCCCAGTGCCACATTCCTGAGTCCCACAGTCACAGGCTCACATTCTAGGCGAACGGAGCGTTTGTTTCTAATATTATTTTTTTTTCTCTTTCTGCACAAAGTCCTGTAGCACTTGGCAAAGTAAAACCCCGCCGAGCATTCGCAGTTTTCCGGCGCGGTGATGGAACTCGTCCCGCTGCCGGCAGCCCCGAGCCGCGCTCAGCCCCGCTCCCCGCATCCCTTCCCCGCCGCTTTGTCGCAGATCAAATTCAGGGTTTTTGCAATCTCCGCAAAATGCCCCGGGCTGGAAAATCCCTTCACCCCTGCCCTCCCGGCCTGCAGGGCTCCCAGAGCCACCCGTGGGGTTGTGAGAAGGGCACCGGGAGCAGTCCCACCGGTGCAGGGGGGGTCCAGCCCCGCTCCAGCTCCCAGCAAGGTCATGAGGTAGCTCAGCCCCGGGCCAGTTCAGCCCCGGCCACTGCCAGAAAGTCCCTCCGGGGAGGAGCATTCTGCAAAGCCCCGAATCCTCCAGCCCGCTAAGGGACCCCCGGGTGGCGCCCCAAACCGGGGGGGGGGGCTGCCAGCAGCCCCTCCACCCTGCCAGGGGCCAGCCCCGCTCGGCAGAGTTTGACTTTGGGGTTTCCTGGCAGCCGTTAGGCTTCAGGCGCTCTCTAAAAACAAATTGTTATTAAAGGAGGTCGGTTCTCCTCGGAAAGGCTCCTCTGTGCACCCCCCTCGTGCCACGCCAGAGCCCCCAGCACCCTCCCCGCCGGGCACAGTACCTTTGCCGTGCAAAAAGTCCTCGGGGCGAGGGAAGGCGCCCTCCTCGCAGAGCAGGTCGCAGGTTTTATCCGAGGCCAGGGGGTAGCCGTTGTCCTCCTCGTTGTAGTCGCTCCTGCCGTTGCTGTTGGAGTAGCCGTTGGCGTACATCTTGAGGGCGGACCTGCGCAGGCACAGCAGCTCCTGGAAGGCGTACCTGAAGTCGGGGCTGCGGCAGTAGATCAGGGGGTTGAAGGCAGAGTTGACGTAGCCCAGCCAGTTGAGGAGGATGTACACGTACTTGGGGATGATGTTGTCCTGGATGACATGCACGATGTTGACAATGAAGAAGGGCAGCCAGCAGAGCGTGAAGGTGCCCATGATGATGCCCAGGGTTTTGAGGGCCTTGTGCTCCTTCAGGAAGAACTTGGAGGAGCGGCGGTGCCCGGCTCCCCCTTTCTGCTCCTGCTCCTTGTTCTGGGTGTGGAACCTCCCCTCGCTCCTGTCTATCTTCTGCAGCTGCTTCTTGGCCACCTGGAAGACCCTGGCATACACGAAGACCATGACGACGAGGGGCAGGTAGAAGGAGATGATGGAGGAGGCGATGGCGTAGGCTTGGTTGGTGAAGAAGTCGCAGCACATCTCGTTCTCGTAGCAGCGGATGGCGTCCTCGTGCTCTGCCCGGTACCAGTGCATCTGGATGGGCAGGAAGGAGGTCAGGCCCGACACCACCCACACCAGCAGGATGACCAGGCGCGCCTTGCCCTTGGTCAGCAGGCTCTGGTACTTGAACGGGGAGGTGATGGCAAAGTACCGGTCCACGGCGATGACGCACAGGGTCTCGATGCTGGCCGTGACGCACAGCACGTCCAAAGAGGTCCAGAACTCGCACCAGAAGTTCCCGAACTTCCACATCTCCATGATGATGTGGCAGGCGCCGAAGGGCACCACGGCCAGCCCCATGACCAGGTCGGCACAGGCCAGCGAGGTGATGAAGTAGTTGGTGACGGTCTGCAGGCGCTGGAAGCGGGCGATGGCCGTGATCACCAGCACGTTGCCGAAGACGATGGCCAGCACGATCACCGACATCAGGATGCCCATGCCCACCATCCACACGTCCCGCGACACCGTGGGGTCGGCGGCGCTCTGGTTGGCGCTGGCGTTGCCGCCGGGCAGCTCGGTCCCCTCCGCGGCCATGGCCCGGCGACAGCCCCGGGGCGGCGCCGGGGGGGCTCGGCTCTGCTCAGGGCTCGGCAGCCGGGGAGCCGAGCATACGGGACAGGTGCGGGACAGGTGCGGGGCCGCTGCGCTGGGGGCACCTGGCAGCGCTCCGCTCCCGTCCCGTGCCGGCCGTGTCCCAGCCCGTGTCCCAGCCCGTGTCCCAGCCCGTGTCCCAGCCCGTGTCCCAGCCCGTTAGGCGCCGCGGAGCTTTTTAAGTGACAGCAGCCCGTGACATCAGCCCTCCGCAGCCAATGGCAGCCGGCACCGCGCCCCGAGCCCCCCCGCGCCCCGCGGCCACCCCCGCCTGCCCCCCGCGCCTCCCCGCCCCGCATCCCCGCCGTGTGCCCGCGCCCTGCGCTCCGCCCGTGCTCCCCTCGCTCACCGTCTGCTCTTGTCCCCCCCCCCCGCCCCGGGGTGACCCTGTGGCGCGGCCGTGTCCCCTCTGCCGTCTGCCCGCCGTGCCTGCCACACGTGCGCTCTCCCTGTGTCACAAGTGTCCCCGCGCTGCCTGCCCGGAGGTGTCCCCACCCCACCTGTGCCCCACACTGTGTGCTCCCTGAGTGTCACCAGGACGCACAGCACCCGGAAAATCCCGAGGATTCTGGGGCTCCTGGCAGTGGAGAACTCCTGGCACCCCACTGTCGTGGTGACACCTCGTGACAGGATGTCAGCCCTGTCCCCGTCCCTGTCAGTCCCCAGCTCAGTGCTGTCGCTGTGCCCCAATTATGGGATGCACCCAAGTCAATGCCACAGAAATCCCAGAGCTGGTCAAGGACAGAGACACCCCTGAACTGTCCTGGGAGCACTGACCAGGCAGGCAGTGACCGCTGGACACTGTGGCCGGCCACACTGCGGCCAGGCACGTGGTCAGAGCCAGGCACTATCACAAGCATTTCCCTCCAAAACAAACAAATTCGCTCAATCGGGGCTGAGGAATCCTGTAAACTTCCTTTTAGCCTGACAGGAGATAACGCTGCCTCTGGAGTTTCGTTTCTGCCATCCCTGTGAAGCAACACTGCTCTCCCGGAGACACATCTCACTCTGCTGGCCCTGGCTGCTTTTGAGGTGACAGCTGAAAGTTGTGGTTCTAAAACCTCCCTGTACCACAGAAAGGGAGAAAAGAAGGAATAGTGTTCACCCAGATCACCCCAATGCCACCAGCAGCAGCTGCAGGTGGATGCAGCTCTGTGTCCCTCCCATGGCACAGGCAGTGCCAGGCTCCTGCCTTTGTCAGCAACTAAACACTTATCAATGTTGGATCTTACTTGAAACTCAGCAGTTCTTGGACTTTGCTGCCTTTTCGTGATTCTGCCTCATTTCCCTGCAGTACTGGGGTGCCAAGGGCCAGGTTCCCCAATTTTTGCTGTCCTTGCCCCACTGTCCCCACACCACGGCCCGCTGGGTGCCCTGCCATGTGCTGGGGATATTTATAGAGAAGAGAGGAAGTTTTGTGGTTTGAACCAGAGGGGCAGATGAAGTACTGGAACCAGGAAACGAGATTGAAGGCAGTTTCAGTGCTGTGAGGTGTCTGTCTGTGAGGTGTCTCCCTGAACCAGCGGCTTCCCCGCTCTTCCCACACTCCAGCTCTGCACCCACACACTCCAGAGGTTTAAAAACGAAGAGACAAGGAATGGGAGAGATCCAGAAAATCACCTCCTCCCACTGCAGACATCTGGGAAAGCAGGGGCGCTGGGAGGAGCTAATGACCTGAGCTAATTACCTGGAGCTTCCCCTGCCTGTAAGATAAACCAGATAAACGGGGCCATCGCTCCCTACAGGCACACAGCTGGAGCTGGGACCTGCTGGGCTCAGTCTGTGGCACCGAGGCTTTCACAGAGCTCACCTGGCAGGGAAAACACGGCTGAGAGCTCCTGGAAAAGCAGGGATGGGATGGGATGGGATGGGATGGGATGGGATGGGATGGGATGGGATGGGATGGGATGGGATGGGATGGGATGGGATGGGATGGGATGGGATGGGATGGGGAGGAGATGAAGCAGTGGGAGTGAGGAGCACAGGCAGAGGGAAAAGCAGAAACTGTGGGACCTACACCTCACCTTCAGCTCCCTGTCCGCCCCCCCCCCCCCTTTTTTTTTTTTTGTAAGAGCTGATGTGACAGCTCTAGGAAGCACTCGAGGTGCCAGGTGGTGAGCAGGTGAGTTTGCTGGGCTGTTTCTGAGTATTCTGACACCACATCCAAGCATTCCCAAAGAGTGAAGTCCCCTATCCTTATAAACATTTGGATGCTCACCCTGCAGATGTTCAGCCTTGCAGGCAGTACTAAGCCCTGGCAGCAGCAGAAGCAGATTTGGGGATGTGGTGGGAAACCCCCTCTCTGAGAGAGACAAAGGTGAGTTCTCTGCTTTGCAAAAAAGGGTTTTATCCACAGCATCCCTGTCTCTGGCAATCCCTCTCCACAGGCTGCTCCAGGACTCCAAATCTGTGGCCCAGGGTGCTCAGCCAGCCCAGCTTACAGCTCGATATTTTGTCTTTGTTGTACTCTGTTCAAAGAAATCTCAGCCTGGGCTTTGGTTACGAGGCTGTGCCGGAGGAAGCAGAGCAAGGCTGAGTTTTGTTCCCTAATTTTCTCCCTTGATTTCCTCTTTGGCAATCTTTGCTCACTTTTTAGGTGTGGCGGGGGGGGCCAAGGGCTTGAGATGATTTTTTTTTTGACTACACAGCTGTGGCCCTCAGTGAGCTGGACAAGTGACCACAGGTTCAAAAAAAAAAAAAAAAAAAAGGCAGCAATTTGCCTCACATAAAAATAAATTCCATCACCCCAAGTCTCGCTGGCTTTTGAGGTTTGCATGACTTTACCTGCTTTTGAGTAATTACTAGATTTCTGTTAGGTTCAAGGCTTCATATTGGAACAAATACAACACCAAACCTCAGAAATGTTATCAACACAATTCAGTTTGAATTTATTTTTTTTTTGGAGAGGAGAGCCCCAAAATTCCTCCTTCTGGGCTCCTTGGACTTGCAGGGTGTCAAAACCAGACACATCTCATCTGTTTCATGCCCCACTGGCCCTGGTGCTTTGTCATCAGGCTGCTCTTTTCCCTCTCCATAATTGGATGTGTGCTCCCTCCTCGCTGAGTGACATTTGAAGAGCAGCCTGTGGGATCAATGAGAAAGCAGGGCTGAGAGAGAGAAATAATCACTTTTATCAGCCCAACTGACATAATTGGAATAAACAGCCAGGCTTTTGGGCATGGAAGACTTTCCTGAGGACGGTGAGGAGCTGGATGCCGGCCCTACCGTGCCTGCCCAGATGTTTATCACAAACACTCTGGAATTAAGCGGCCTGGCCGGATCAGGCTCTTGGCAAGAGCTTGGAAGTGACAATCCTCACCAAAACCAGAGTTTGGCGGCAGAGGAATTTGTGAAGTTCTCGCAGGGAAGCGGGGTGGCTGCGGGGAGGGTGTGGGCAGGCAGCGGCAGGATGGAGAGCGGGGAGGGATCGCTCCTCCTCCCGCTGCCGCCTGACTGCAGCCCCGCTGCCCATCCCGGGCCACCAGGGCACCCCTGAGCCTGGCACTGCCTGCCCGGGGGGATTCACTCTGATTCCAGTGTCTGTTCTGGGGGATACACTCTGATTTCAGTGCTTGCTCAGGGGGATTCACTCTGATTTCAGTGTCTGTTCTGGGGGATACACTCTGATTTCAGTGCCTGTTTCGGGGGGATTCACTCTGATTTCAGTGTCTGTTCTGGGGGATTCACTCTGATTTCAGTGTCTGTTCTGGGGATTCACTCTGATTTCAGTGCCTGCTCAGGGGGATTCACTCTGATTTCCAGGATTCACTCTGCTTTCAGTGCCTGCTCCAAGGGGATTCACTCTGCTTTCAGTGCCTGCTCAGGGGGATTCACTCTGCTTTCCCTCATTTTGCTGCTGCACTCCTCTGGACGTGCTGGCTGTGGCTGTCAGGAGGGACAGGAGCACTTTCTCTGGGTCACCTGTGCCTTCCTCTGGGGATGTAATTGCAGCCCTCCAGTACCTGAGGGAACCTACAGGAAAATGGAGAGACACTGTTTACAAGAGGCTGGGCAGATGGGACACAGGGAATGGCTTCAAACTACCAGAGGGTACATTTAGATGGGATACTGGGAAGAAATCCTTCCCTGTGAGAGTGGGGATGTTGCCCAGAGCAGCTGTGGCTGCCCCTGAATCCCTGGCAGTGTCCAAGGCCAGGCTGGATGGGGCTTGGAGCAGCCTGGGACAGTGGAAGGTGTCCCTGCCCATGGCTAGGGTTGGAATTCCCTTCCAACCCAACCCATTCCACGATTCTTTAGGCTCCCTCCAGCTATTTCAGAGGAGCCTGGCAGGGTCAGGGTGCTCTGGGCAGGCTTTTTGGGGCAGCAGAGTGCAGCCTCCTGGCTCCTCGTTTCTTTTCCCCTCTGGCCCTCCAAGCCATGAGAGGGAGCCACCCCTGGCTCGCAGCTCCCCGTTAATCTCTCCTGTGTCCTCCTTGGGAAGAGCGGTGCAATCACAAAGAGGGTTTAAATGATAAAGTGGAGCTTTTCTTTGCTCCTTTCTCTCTGGAGCTCCCTGCATGGCCGGGAGGGAGCTCTGGGCTGTCTCCTCGCCGCAGCAGCAGTGAGGGAAGCCCAGGGTGCCCTTTGCACTCACCAGTGTCAGGAGGGGCAGGAGAAGGGACAGAGGCACTCCTGCCCCTTTGAAAGGGGGTGATGCTGTCACCTCCGCCCCCAGGCACGCTGCCCACCCTGTGCCCTGCAGGGGAAGGGGCAGTGGAGGGGGTTCTGCTGCACTCTGGGGGCTGTAGGATGGTGTGAAGTGCCTGGGACAGCTCCTGCCTGACCCTGGAGCTTCCCTAAAGCTCCCACAGGTGCCGCCGTGCCCAGCTCATCCCACCCTCGGGTGGGAAGGGGAATGGGAGGGAGCAAAGCAGGACCTCGTGCAGCAGGGCTGGAGGATGCTCTGGCCCTCCCCAACATCTGTATCCAGTGTGGGACACCCAGCTTTGAGCCTCTGCAGTCCCAGCACTCACAGGGAAGCAGTTGCTGCGTTTTAGAGCAGACCAAGGCAAAAGGAAACTGCTGGACAGGAGCGATGACCCCGGTGGAAAGTGAGGCTCTTTTTGTGGAACATGACACTGCTGGGACAGCTGAGCACCAGGGATTCATTGTCCCTGGGCCAAAGACTGAGCTGCTCATCCATAAATCAACCCTGCTGCTGAGTCCAGGTGACAGAGTGACACACAAGATGAGGGCAGCAGAGGAAAAGGGGGAGAGCACTGCAGGAACAGCCGCAGATAAAAGATGCTTATCACGGCTTTCTCTGCTCCTTGCTGTTTTTCCCACAGTTGGAACGTGGTTTTCACAAGCACAGGAGGTGGCTGTCTCCAACCCACACCTCCCTCTCAGCTTCTCCCTGCCAGTGACCCCTGAGCCCCTGGTGCCAGCAGTGTTCCCTGGTCCTGTCCCCAGCTCTGGTTTCCTCACAGCCTGGGAGGCTGCAGAAGGGGAATTTGCCCCACGTGGGAGGTTTTTGAGGGGCTGCTGCTCCATCACCCCCAGCCAGCAGCTTGAGGGGACACCAGCCAGGTGCAGTGGGGCCACCTTAATGCAGCCACAAATCCCCAGGAGCCTGGGCTGGAGTTGCACACTCATGGAGTGAGGCCAAGGATGATCCCAAGACAAGTGCACCAGCTTTTGGCAGAATTGAAGGTGTCTCCTGATTTAAAACCTTTTTGCTTTTTGCCTTTCTCCCGGGGTCCTGAGCTGCTCAGACAATTCTCAGTGTCATTAAGCAGGAGACAAATTACATGGCACCTCCACTGGTGCAAAGCTCTGACTCCCATACATAATGGCCATGGATACAGGAGATATTCCATTAAAATCCATGGATACAGGAGATATTCCATAAAAACAACACAGGGAGCTCTTCCCTCTCCACCTCTCCATCCAGGAGGGTCTGCTGTGCCCCCAAGGGGAGTCCTGGAGCTGAGGACACAGGTCCCTGTGTGCAGTGGGGACAGACCTTCACCTCACCCTGAATTTTAGGGAGCTGCTCCATGAGCTGATAGGAAAAGGAGCTCCGGGTGCCAGAATATGTGTGGAGTCCAAGAGGAAATTGGGTTTTTCCTGAGAGCTTTCTTATCAAATCTGCCTTGTAATCAAACCCAAACTATCTGAGTGGCTGCTGGGCTTTGCCTCAGCTCAGAGGGGATGGATTGAGGAGGAATTGCTGCCGGGTGGGATGGCCACGGCGGGTGCTGCAGGGATGTTCTTCACCTGGGGCAAACCCAAGAGGGTTTAATTTGGTTTAATCACCTTTTCCTCCTGGATCCTGTGGACCTTTGCAGTCATTGTGCCCACGATTTTCCGTTTTCCCTCAATGAAACACAATCAACAGTTCCTCGTTTCTCCAGGCACATTAAGAGGACATTCACTGGTGTCTGTCTGTTCTCTTGGAGCAACCTTACAAGACAATCCTGAAAAGTTTGGGTTTCTCTGTGGCTACAGCATAAAGGGTCCCATCCTTTCCCTAAAAACCTCGCTGGAAAAAAGAAAATAACAATTCAAACGAGGTTAATTGCTGGGATTCTTTGTAAAGCCTCAGCCTGGCTGTACCATCAGTCATCCCGGGCAGTTCCAGGGGGAGCCGTCACGGGGATTTTGCTCTGAGCATGAAGTGAATGGATGCCCTAAAAGAAAGTCACTGGCTGAGTTCTGCAAGGTTTGGGGGCTGGAGGCTCCTTTACGAGTGTCTGGGTTTGAGAACAACCATCGCACTGAGAATCCTGGACTCAGCCACCCCCAGACCACACAAAGGCAGCTGCTTAATTGGCTGCCAGCAACTAATTTGCTTCATTGGGGGCCGAGTCTGGTGGCGAGAAGGGTGGGAAGCGCGGAGGTGTCCGGGTGAGGTGAACAGGCGGAATTCCCTCTCAGCCTGGCCGCGATGGGAAGCCTGTTGAAGTCATTCCCTGGCTTGGGGGAATTCCTCGGCACATCCCACCTTCTCCATCCCCTTCTCCTTTTCTCGTCGGTGAACTCGCGCTGAAGGCAGAGCAGCGAAAGGCACCACCCGGGCTCCTTCCCCACCTCAGCCGGTCGGGAATGTCAGACAAACCCGGTTTATCTCTTTAAACAAACCCTGTTTAACCCTTAATCAACCCCTGTTTAACCCTTTAATCAACCCCTGTTTAACCCCTTAACCAACCCCTGTTTAACTCCTTAACCAACCCCTGTTTAACTCCTTAAACAACTCCTATTTAACTCCTTAACCAACTCTGTTTAACCCCTTAATCAACCCCTGTTTAACCCCTTAATCAACCCCTGTTTAACTCCTTAATCAACCCCTATTTAACTCCTTAACCAACCCCTGTTTAACTCCTTAAACAACTCCTGTTTAACCCCTTAATCAACCCCTGTTTAACCCCTTAAACAACTGTTTAACTCCTTAAACAACTCCTGTTTAACTCCTTAACCAACCCCTGATTAACCCCTTAACCAACCCCTGTTTAACTCCTTAACCAACCCCTGTTTAACCCCTTAAACAACTCCTGTTTAACCCCTTAATCAACCCCTGTTTAACTCCTTAACCAACCCCTGTTTAACTCCTTAACCAACCCCTGTTTAACTCCTTAACCAAGCCCTGTTTAACCCCTTAAACAACCCCTGTTTAACTCCTTAACCAACCCCTGTTTAACCCCTTAAACAACCCCTGTTTAACTCCTTAACCAACCCCTGTTTAACTCCTTAATCAACCCCTGTTTAACCCCTTAAACAACCCCTGTTTAACTCCTTAACCAACTCCTGTTTAACTCCTTAAACAACCCCTGTTTAACTCCTTAACCAACTCCTGTTTAACTCCTTAACCAACCCCTGTTTAACTCCTTAACCAACTCCTGTTTAACTCCTTAATCAACCCCTGTGTAACTCCTTAATCAACCCCTGTTTAACTCCTTAAACAACCCCTGTTTAACTCCTTACACAACCCCTGTTTAACTCCTTAACCAACCCCTGTTTAACCCCTTAACCAACCCCTGTTTAACCCCTTAAACAACTCCTGTTTAACCCCTTAAACAACTCCTGTTTAACTCCTTAACCAACCCCTGTGTAACTCCTTACACAACCCCTGTAACAATGCCGGTAACTCCCTAAACAATGCCTGTAATTGCTTTTAGATGGGCTATTGTGTGCGGCACCCACCTCGGAGATGGTATCTGGGAACGGGGCGTTGTGTGGTACCGGGGTTTAATAGCAGGGCCGATTACATCTCTGACGAATGGGTTGGGTTTTTTTTATTTTTTTTTATTTGCTGCACGATGGTAATTGGGTGGTTTTAATCTGGGGTTGATTTTATTTTAATTTTTCTGGATGTTGCCAGCCCTAAGGGAAACGGTGTAAGGCTGTCTGGTGCTAAAATTAGCCCTGGAAAGCTCAAATTCGCGCCTTCCTCCAGCTCCCGGAGGAATATTTGGGATAAAAAATGGCTCCAAGTCGGACCAGAGAACCTGCAATTCCTACCTCTCCTACTCCCACTATGGACCTTTTCCATGGAGGCACAGACTCAGCGTTTTTAGAACCTTGTATCCTCCAGAATTCCTCCCCATTCCCCAGAGAACGGGATTTTTCTCCTCAGTTCACCAGAAAGAATCAAAGTCTCAGCTTTTTGCCTTAAAAAAAAAAAAAATAAAAATCCATCCTTGTGCCTGTCTGAGGAGTTTTTGGTTGCATCCCTGGAGATGCTGCTGCAGAAGAGGAATTCTCCAGGAACCACCCTTTGTGCCTGCAGTTTTATCTGAGTGTCCATCCCTGAGAGCAGTTTTCTCCACTTACATTTCCAGTTCTAGGAATATTTCCCATTTCCCCCAAAAAGAGAAAAAAAAAAAATCTTTTGGCTTCACTCCTGCAGCTGAGCTGCTCCTCAGGGCAGGGCAGAAGGCCAGGCCAGGTAAACCAAGATAATAATGAAGATTTGGATGCTTGAGGTGAGCACAACACCTCAATGAAAGGAATGAAAGAAATTCCTGCGACCTTCCTGCTGTGCCCCTTAAATATTCCTGCAGGGAACTGAGCCCTGCCCAGCCACTGATTCCCCACTTCAAAGGTCAAAACCACCATTTGGTTTCATCCTCACTCGTGTAACTCTCTGGTGGAAGTGGGAAGCTGGGAAAGGTATCCTGGAGGAGCAGGTGGAACAGGGAGGGAGATGCTGCACTGCCCAAATGCAAGGCTGGATGTAAATGTGGGTCTGGGGTGGGATTTTAGGAGGGGAAAAGGCAGAAATGCCCCTGAACTCTCATGGGGCAGAACTCCTCCCTCCAGGCTGCTGCAGTTTCATCCACGGGGTTTCTGACCTCTCTCCTGAGATCCCCATTCTCCTGAAAATCGCCCTGAGCTCCTCTCCCCACCACTGCCAGGTCCCTCTGAGTCAGGGGCTGGAGGCTCCAAAAAGCCCTGCTGTGCCTGGCAGCTCTGCTGCCCAGCCAGAGAGCAGCAGGCAGGAATTCCATGGAATTGCACAGGATTTGGGGGGATTTTACAAACGCAGATACAAACAAATGGACTTCATCCTTCCTCTTTCAACCAGTCCTGGGCAGGAGCCTGTGTGATTTTTGCAGGGAGAGCCGGGAGCTGCTGTGCTGGGCTGGCCTTATCCCACCTCCTTTGCTCCCTCAGGAGCACTTTTATCCCAGTTTTTCACCTCCTGAGCTCCCTGTTCTCCCTGCTGTCCCTGTTCTTGATGAACTCCCAAGTCACCCTGGTTGCATTTGGGATATAACCAGAGGGATGTGTGTGCATCCCCGAGCATTCCAGGGCTCCATTCCTGTAGGATCAGCCAGGAGAGTGTGGGGACAGGACCCTGGGGACTCCCCAGGGCACTCAGGGCAGGTTTGTGTCTCGTTTCCAGCTGCTTTGGATCTCAGGGCTCAGGTGTGGTCCAGCAGCAGCAGCACCTCCATGTGTGACAACACAGGGACAGGGAGCAGCAATTTTGGTCTGCCACCCCTTGCTTCTCACCAGGTATTTGCACAGATCCTTGGATTTGCCTCCTAAACTGCTCCTGCACTGCTGAAAGAAAGAGATTGAGGAGATCACAGCAACAGAGTGGCCCCATTGGGGTCGGGGGCACATCTTGTGGGTGACACTCAGCTCGGCCTAAGGCAGCTGTCTGTCTGTCTGTCTGTCTGTCTGTCACCACTAAGAACTGATGGAGCACCAGGCTTTGTCCCACCAAAACAAGAGGTGACTGCAGGGAAGGAACTCTTGTCCCTGTCACCTGAGAGCAACTCACTCCTTATTTTCCACAGCCTCTTAAATCCTTTCCTGAGAGCCTGGCTGAGGTGTGGGACAGATCCAGAGTCTGGTGTCAGGCAGTGCATCCCAGACTTTCCATCTGGAAAAGAGCCTTGTCCCTGTCCAGACTGAGAGCTCCAGGGTGGCTGCAGCTGATAGACCCTGGTAAGAAACATTTCACAGGAAGGTTTGCATTCCCTTTCCCTGGAAATCTCAGCTCATTCCTATTGCATGAGTTCAGGCAGCTGCCGAGTTCAAGTGGGTGCAGTTTTAAAAGGGAAAATCCTGCTCGAAGCCCAAAGTAAATAATTATGGATGCAGCCATATGAAAAGTAATGATAAGGCTTTAAATAAGCTGCACTAAAATAAACAGCACCCCTCTCCTTTACCTGCTGGCAGCTTGAGCTCCCAGCCGTGGATGTGGATGGTTTCCTGGGGCAGGTGAGGGAGCTCGGAGTGGCTGCATCTCTCTGGAATCTGGTGCCAAAATCAACAACCTCCTCCTCCAGAGCAGGAGTGGGAGCAGGAGGTCGTGGGTCTGGCCCCAGCACTGTCACCACCAGCCAAGCCTCCCCCGCTTTCCTTTCCCCCACAGATCTCAAGCTCATTAATTACCCACTCCTCACAGTCTGGGTTATTGCTGTTGTTACAAATGAACTCAGCAGGTTTTGTGGGAGATGTGGGAGACCCCAGTTCACAGGAATTTCCCTGTGGGGGAGAGGAATTCCAGCATCTGGCCCAGCCCTGACAGACCCAGCCCTCAGCTGTTAGATGTTTCTCTGGAGATAAAATATTTCCAAATTTGTGCAGGGCCTGGAGCTGGGGGATTCAAATCCTGTCAGTGCCATAGGGGAAGGCAAGAAACAAAATATTCCTGCCTGGAGCTTTCTGTGAGACACCAAAACGGGGCAGGAGCTTGGTTATGAGCCCTGCAACGAGCACAGGAACAGCTCTGGAGTGCAGGAGGAGTCTGAGATCCATGCCTGTGCACCTGGGTATCCCTTTCACAGGAAATGTTCCTTTAATCCCCGGATTCCTGCTCCTGAGCCACCAGCAGTGACATCAGAGATGTTATGGATGCAGAGCCAGGGAGCTGGGAGAGCCACAGGGCAGGGAAAGGCCTGGAAGGCACTGCTGCCATCCTTTCTGCAGCAGAGGAACTGGGAAATCCTGGGGCTCTCTCCTCTAGGCAGGGGATTCCCTGAATGCTCTGGACTCTCCTGGCTCATTCATTCACTTCTGCACATTTTAGTTCCTTAATATCAGCAAATCTGTGCCTGCCTGCACCCAAATTCACAAACCACACCTTTGCACCTGGGCCCTGCACCTCTCTTTGCTGCAGGCTCAGAATGGTTGGGAGATATTGATTAAAACCCCTTCTGTTCCTGTAGTTCAGCAGAGCAGAGAACAAAACAGGGTGGCCTAAAGGGCCTTTCCTGGAAGAAGACACGAGATTTAAGAAAATCAGGAATCCACCTGGGGGTGAAGGTTTGTTTTATTCTTGTAGAGCTTCAGGGATTGGATCTGAGGGGAGGATTGGGGTGATTGAGGGTGTTGAGCAGCACAGGCAGAGGAGCTGCTGTGGCTGTTAATGAACCTCCTCTGCTCCCCAAAGAAAACCTCTGTGCCTGGACATGACTCAGAACTGCTGGTGGGAAGGAAAATTTGAAGGCACTGTAGAAGATTTTTTTTTTATTATTTTTGTATATCCCTGCAGTGCTTCAGGAAAGAATGGAAAATTTGCCTTAGAATGGACCAGAGGCTGCACTGAGTCCCTGTTAGAGCTTTGCTGACAACAGGCTCTGGAATATTGTAATTAACTTTAAACCACGTTAATGAGGAAAAAAAACAAAGGGAAAAGAAATGAAATGGCTGCTGCAAAGATGTTTTCACCTGCTTCCAAGAGAGGAGCAGCTCTTTCCTTATTGCTTCAGAAGGAATTTCTCCCTCTCAGATTAAAGGTTCATTTTCCAGCACACCAGGACGGGATGTGTGAGCTCACAGAGAGGGAGCTGGGAGGATAAATGTTCCCATGGATGCAGGCAGAGGAGAAGGTGGAATGAGAGGGAAGAAGCAAAGTGCAATTAGATGGAATTTTTGCAATATTGACAAGCCAGCTCTGTCTAATAATTACTCAGTGCCCAGGCAGCAGCTGGAATTACAGGACGTTCAAACTTCTGTTTGCCTGCTCCAGAGCTCCTGTTCTTGGTATTCCACGGGGATGGACCTTGTGTTCCTCTGCCTGGGAAAGGTGATTCCTCTCAGCTCCTGTTACAGCTTCCTGTCAGGCAGCAGCAGCAGCAGGTGCCTTTCCAGCCAGTCTCCAAAGGATCCCGAAAATCCCCCATCCCAGTGGGGCTGGGCTTGGCTCCGGGCTCAGGACAACTCTGTGGGGTAGAAATCCAACTCATCCTCTTGGATTTGCACCCTGCACTCCATCCTCAAGGCAGGGAATACACGGCCCTGGGGAATGATTGGGCCATCAGCTGGCAGTGCTCCGAGCAGGGAATTGTCTTCATATCTGACCATGTAGGGAATGAAGGTTGAGAGTCCCAAAGTGTTTTAAGAGGGAAACAACATGAAATCCATATCCTGCAGCCAGGGAAGGGAAATCCTCACCCTGCATTCAGGGAAAGTTTGTGTTTTGTGAGCGCTGGGGAGAGCTCAGGGTTGCTCAGTGCTCTTGAGAAATTGCTCCTTGTATTTTTAATCCTGCAACGTTTCGGAGTTACAGCCCAGAGAACTGGAAATCCCAGCTGGGATCTGAACTTACAGGTAATGAGGAAAATCATGCATTAAAAAATGTATAAAAAAGACCTTTTGGATGTCCTGCTTTTCCTGAGGAGACAAAGAACTTAATGGAAAAGCAAAACAAAACTCAGTTATGATAGGGGTGATAGCTCTTCCTGCTTGCCACAAGAAAAGCAAAATCAATGGGTTTCTAAGGGCCAGGAGAAATGTTTCATAATCTGAAAGGTAAATCCATAAAAACTGGGGAATTCTGACTTCAAACATAAAATTTAAACAAAGATAAATCTATATGAAAAACCAGTTTTGTTTTCTATATAAAGGCAAGATTTAGAAAGCATTTACTGGTTCCTGGTTATGGTGAGACTGACAAATACATAAAGATTTTTAGTGCTGACCTCCTGTGTCCAAAATTTAAAGGAGATGGAAACAACTCTGTGAAAAAAAAAAACCCACAGAAAAAAAGACTTTTCCTCCTGTTCCAGGTGTGCAAAAGTTTCCACACTGTCCATGGAGGTAAAAGTTTGGTCAGCTGTATAAAAACCTCTCTGACATCTTTCTTTATGTCCCTTCTTTCTGCTGGGAGCTGTTTTTGTGGAATTCCCCTTTTTCTTTCCAACTGAAGGCTGATCAGAAGAAGAGGAGACAAGACTTGGTAACCTTTCAGATGAAAAAAAAATTAAAAAAAGATTTAAAAAAAATAAGGAAGGTGGGAATGGGGATCAGAGTTATTAAAGCTGAAACCACAAGGAGCTGCTGGGAGTTTTCTCCTCTCTCATTTGGTGGTGCCACCTGGGAATACGAATGGGATTAGGAACTCCTCGTGCAGGATGGATGTTCCACTGATGTTACAGGACACTATGCATGGTTTATTCCCCTTTTGTCCACGTCTCCTCGATCCTGAACATCTTAAATTCATCTGGAGGCGCTTGGAACGTGCAGGAAGCTCCAGGGTTTGTACAGCACGTTTGGCCGAGACCCTGGACAGCATCAGCCTCATCCCAGGATTTTTGTGAGCTTCCCAGCCTGGTGCAGAAAGGCTGAAGATTCTTTCTGACGTAAACAGAGCCTCTCGCCACGGAAAGAAAACCAAAGGGAATTTCTGGCACAATCCAGAGTGAGACATAATTTTGTGATGACCTCTCCCAGCTCAGTCCCTTTGCTTGGCACCAGGTTCAGTGTCTGACACATGAATTTGAATTTCTATCCATCTGCAGGACTTAGAGGACCAAAAAACGCTCAAGGTCCTGATCCTTGCTGCTCCCTGCAGAAGCACAGAGTCGATACAATTTTTTTAATCCAAGAGAAGAGGAAATATGGGGAGATTATGCCCAGGGACATGCAGGAAATCAGCAGCAGAGCAATTCCCAGTTCCCAGACTCTCTCTGTGTGCTCTGAAAGGTTTTCTCCCACTGCCATGGGAGCAGTGAGGAAGCTCCATCCCACTCCAACCTCTTCCAGCTGCAGCTCTGCCCTGTTGGTTCACTTGGTTTCCCAGGAAATAAAGCTCTGGAATTCAGCAGCAGCCTGGCAGCAGCTGCCCCTTAATGACAAGCAGAGCTCCCTCAGCAGCACACGAGAGCTTTGTGGGGGTTTCCATTTGTTTTCTCCAACTTCATCCAGAGTGAAGCCAACTGGATGGGACAGGAAGGATCTCCTGGCACCTCGGAGTCACCTGGAAGGAAGCAGCAGCAGGAGAGTCATCAGGAGCAGTTGCTGCAAAGAGCCTCAGGGAATTGGTCCCCCCTAAAGAGTTCTGGTGTTCAAGGGAGACTGGGAAAGCCTCGGCAAAGAGGGGTTTGTTTGCTTTGGAAGAGCCTCAGGGAATCGCAGGGGAAGTTGGAAGTGAGTGGTGGAAATGACTCCATCCAGCTTTCTGCATGATCCTCGTGGAAGTTGTCACTGCTCCAGCTTCCCTGGATCTCTCTGGACAAACCCTGAAATGCAAAGGCCTGGCTCCATCCCTGCTACATTAATCAGAGCACCCAGAGTGTTTCCTGCTGAAAAAAAAATGATGGAATTCCACCAAAACCAGAGCACAGGGGATGCAGCTCTAATGTTTATCCCTGTGTTTTGTACACTCACTTTGACTTCTTCAAATGGGGACAACTAAATTGTCTTAAAAAGTTCTTTAAGTGCTCCCAAACCTTCAGAGGGTCAGAAACGTGCATCAGATCTGGTCTGGAAGCAGGAAACATCACAGAAGGACTTGAGAAAGTTTGCAGAACTTTGGGATACAGGGTTTGGAACATCCTAACCCTCATCCACGGTGTGGAATCTGTTCTTCAGGGGTTTCCTGTTGGCTTGACCTTTCCTAGGGAGCTTTTCCTGCCAGGAGCTATCACAGTTTGTACCCAGGAGAGCCCAAATCCAGTCCTGGAATGTCCCTGGAGGACCCTGCAGCTCCAGGCAGGCACAGAGAGGCTCTGACACCTCCCTGAGCCCCAGCCCAGCCTTATCAGCCTCTTCACCCAGATGACTCAAAGGAAATACCAGCAGCCTTTGAAGCTCTGAACCAGGAGGGAAGCGCTGCCAGCTCGGCCCCGCTCCAATCCCGGCAGGAAAAGAGCAGGAGCACAGCTCCATGCCCAGGGTGAAGCTTTTCCAGGCATTATCCCGGACATTTGTGTTTGTTTGCTGCTCCCAGAGCAGGCCAGCAGGACCTGGCCGTGTTTTCTGGGATTCCAGGTTTTTCCTCAGCCTGCTGACGTCAGGAATCCATCATGGCACGGTCTGATCCCGCAGGGAAGCCTCCACCAATTCATCATCCCGGCCTCCTGCCTTCTCAACACCCTGCCCAGGTGGGAAAACTGCAGCAGGGGAATGTTGGGAGTGGATTGTTGAAGAGTGGGGTCACAGCTGGAGCAGCACCAGAACACTTCACTGCCACGTTCCCACTTGTGTGCCTGGGGATGAAGTGCCTTGGAAAAGTTCAGGAAGAAATTCCTTCACATCTTTAAAGCAGAAACTTCTGTAGAACCTGGAGACCAAGTAATGCGGAGATGAAGCAGAATATTTTAGGTTTTTTTTTTTTAATTTCAAATGGGTTTGGGCAATATCCAGTGGGTTTTGGCATTAAAAGGAGAACAGACAGAAAGTCCATGCAAATCAAATTCATCCTGGCAGAGTTTTTTGGATTAGATCAGAATTAGAACTCGTTCATTAGAATTGGAATATGACATTTGTGCTTGTTGGCATTAAATGGTGCCAAGGCCATGTCACCACGTGTGTGCTGTCAGCTGTGGGTGACACACCCAAGCTGATATTCATGACCAGACCTGGACACCCACACCACAAACATCTGGATTCACATGTTCCAAACCTGCAAATTCCCATTGTTTCCTGGGTGTTTTCCCTACTACCCACAGGCTCAGCATCCCCAACACTGCAGCTCTGCTGGAACTGGAGGCCTGGAATGGCCCCACTGCTCTCTGCCCCCACTGCTGAGCCTTCAGCCTCCCTGTCCATCACCAGCTCAATCCATAATTCTTGGAGCTCCTTCAGGCCCTGCAAGGGCACAGTGAGGTCTCTCCAAAGCTTCTCCTCTCCAGGTGAACAACCCCAGCTCTCCCAGCCTTTCCTTCCAGCAGAGCTGCTCCAGCCCTCTGAGCATCTTGAACTTGCTCCAATCCAGGAAGCCACGGCAGAGGATTTCATCAGACCAGGAGCAGCTCACAAATTATGTTTTCATCATCAGCCATCACGTTCTGGACAGGCAGTATTTGCCTAACCAGACCTCTCTCAACACAGAGAATATAATATAATATAATATAATATAATATAATATAATATAATATAATAATAAAAAATAAAATTAATAAAATAAAATAATAAAAAATAAAATAAAATAAAATAATATAATTTTTTAAAAAATGGCATTGCCAACACTGAACCAAGATAAAAATTGCAGACATTTTATTGCCCGAGTGTCAGTGCAGACAACAAATCCACATTTCCTCACTATTCACTGACATCCTGCCCCTGCTGTGTGTTCTACGAGGTATTTACTGAGTCCATCAGTACTCAAGCTAATCTCCAAGCAAAACCTCCATCCCTAAAGGATCAGGAACCTCCTGGAGCACTGGAGCTGCAGGGTGAAGGGCATGAACAATGTCAGGGCAGCAGCACCCCCTTGTTTGCAGTGCTGAAGAAGCTGGAAAAAAACCTTCCATGAGGCTCTTTGTTCCCAGGGCAGGCTCTTGTTTTTATTAGAACATCTTGGACAGAATCTCCTCTCGCTTACATTGATAAAAATCCGGTTCTGCTACTCCAGACAGCTGAAGGATTTCAGACACATCCTGGTGTGGCCCCGAGCAGAGCCTGTCCCTGTGCTCCAGGGGACTCCTGGGGAAGTGGATAAACAGCAGCTGGAATCCACAGTTTGGAGAAAATATTATGGGCAAGCATCACATGTCAGGCCATTCCCAGGAACAGATGATGACAAGATTAGGCAGAGCTGTTCCACTTTAATTCTGTGTTCCTCTTGCCCCTGAAACTCTGTTTTGGCTGGGGAAGCAGGGTAGGAAAGGAGAGGGGATTCCAAGCCCAAAATAACTGAGCAGCCACATGGTCAGGTTGTGGCCAGGGGCCAGGATTGGTAAAGTAGGTTCATCACCGTGGCTTCAATTCATTTCTAGAGAAGGGATGGAGGCAAAGCAACCGAAGGTTTTTGTGGATCTCATAGGTGAGTGTTGCTATCACCACTCTTATCTTCTCCTGAGGGAAACCAGGTGAAAATTGAGGAATAAATCAGAGCTCAACACAGGCTGAGCCTTCCCCTGAACTTCACTGCAAGTCCAGGGGTGCTGGGACACTCAGGAACTCAGAGGCCACCTGCAGCTCCCTCTGAGCTGGAAAACACCAGAGCACCCATCCCAGACAGGCAGCAGCTTCCTAGACAGGCAATTCCAGGGATCAAGCTGGCACTGGCCACAGGAGTAAATGAATCAGAAAATGACTGCGCCTTCCAGGGCAGACAATAAAGATAAAATCAGGATTTGAGGTTGTTTGGCTTTTTGTGAACTGCAGGAGAAGGAAGAGTTCGAGGCAAACATCTTCAATCAGTGTTGGAGATCTTTCCAGGGCTGTTTTATGGAACCAAAGGTCTGTGCCTGACCAGGAGTTTCAAGGAAAGAAGGATTCCTGTGGTGAAGGCTGAGTGGAAATTTAGCTGTGTTTTATGGGCTTTGACATCATTTTTGTTTTGAAAGCAACTGTGACAAGAGCAGAGGCTCCGATGGAAGCAGCTCAGGGCTCTTGCCAGGTCAGTGGTGGATTCTGAGCGCTTGACTCAGGGTTGAACAGCTCAGGAAATCTCATTTCGAGCTTGTTCCACAGCTCTGAGCTGCTCCCACTTAGGAATTATTTCCTGACATTCAGCTGACACTTTCCTTCAATTAGTCATTCCATTTCTCTTAACGATCCCCCTAATTGCTTTCCTTTCCTTGTTGGTGTGTGACCCTCCTTCTGTTTGCAGTGTCCTATTAGTCACTGCCTAATTTGTGCCACTTCCATTTCCCTTCACGTGTCAGCACCTTGAGCCTTCCCATTTATTTCCATTTATTTCCAATTATTTTGTTTCTCTTGCCTTCTTCTCACAGGCATCTCTAAGGTCTTACAGAGCCTTCCAGTGCCTGCTCTGTCCCTTATCCCGCTCTCAGCACAGGCTGAGTGACACCTGAAAGTGGCACTTCCCAGAATTCCAGAATCATTTAGGCTGGAAAAGACTTCCAAGGCCATCAAATCCAGCCTGTGCCTCATCCCCACCTTGTCCCCAGCCCCACTGAGTGCCACCTCCAGCCCTTCCTGGGACACCTCCAGGGATGGGCACTCCAAACCTCCCTGGGCACTTCCAAGGCCTGAGCACCCTTCCCATGGGGAAATTCCTGCTGCTGTCCAAGCTGAGCCTGCCCTGGCCCAGCCTGAGGCCGTTCCCTCTGCTCCTGTCCCTGTTCCCTGGGAGCAGAGCCTGACCCCCTGGCTGTCCCCTCCTTCTGGGGGGCTTTGGGCAAGGATCACTTCAGGATAGGGGAAGAGACCCAAAGGAGGCTCCTTACCTAGGAGTGTTCCAAGACTTTATTCTTGAAGGAAGTTCCAGGGGCAAAGAGAACGAACAAGGAAGAGCAGGGGTTTATCCAGACCCTCTGTCCCAGGACAGACAGCTGGCACTGAGCCAGTTGGTCAGAGATAGGGGGAAAGGTAGAGTCACACCACACAGTTACAGGCTTTGGGGCTCCTTTTGGGGTAAACCATCCCCAGAGGGATACAACACCCTCCTGACAGGGAGTTGTGCAGAACCACAAGGTCCCCCCTGAGCTCCTTTTCTCCAGGCTATTGTGCTCTCCCACAGCCTTGGATAAGGACATGACAGGTGCTCCCAAGGCCATTCCCCTGCTCTCTTTTGAGTAAAAAATGAGAGCTGTTGGTCAGGTTGATGCCAGCCAGGGATGTCCCAGGTGCCTAGGGCTGCCACCTCAGCTGGACAGTTTTGCTTTCAGCCTTTAGCAAAAAGGGAAGTGTGATGGTTTCCAAAGGGATCCTGCCTGCCTGAGCCACTCCCAGCTGGTTCTCACAGGTCCCAGTGACAGAATCAGCTGCTGCTGCCCTGGAGTCACTCGCTGGAGCTGATCTCAGCTAATCCCCAAACCCAGCTCCACCCAGATACCAATGCACAGCCTTTGCCTCTGCTCACACCAGAACTGGTTTCTGCCAGGCTGGATTCACCTTGGAGAGTCCTCGCTCTTGCTTTTGATGTTTCACAGGTGAGGACTTCAGAACACAAGAATTTCACCCTGTCAGCTGGCAGAGAGATGTCACTGCTGGGGGGATTTGCATCAATATGGATCCGATGCCAGCCTGGGCACCAGACACACCCAGCCTCCCCTGGGGGACATCAGAAACCCAAATTCCCTTTTGGAGCTGTTTTTAACCTGATGAGGTACCACAGACAGTGTTCTTCCAGGGACATCCTTTCCCAGGCTCCCTCCATCACCCCACTCCTGTTTTGCCATGTTCTCCCTCAATCCCATAATATTTTCCCTCTAAAGTCCAGTTCCACGTCCAGGAATATTTAGCTAAGATCTCTACAGCATTTTCCTCTGAGCAGATGCTGCTTCAGAAACATTCACTTGCTTTTTTTTTTTTTTTTTTTCCCTGCCACTCTCCACCCCAAGCTCTGCCTTCCTCCCTCTCTGAGCAAAGTGTGCAAGTGCAGCCACCCCATGTGAAATCCCACGGATTCCCATGAAGAAAATTACCTTTATTCCCTCCACTCCACCCAGATCTGCACCACGGGCAAAGCTGCAGGAGAACAGAGGTGTGAGAGAGAGGTAGGAAGCACATGGGCAAATAAATTCCTTGGCTCTTGCTCATATTCTGCTCCTTTAGATTTTATTTTTTTAAAAAACAAAATCACCTCGGAAGCGTGTGAAAGAGGGAGTGTTCCCATCAGAGGAGCCGTGCTGCAGAGTGTTCTCACACTTACTCACACCTCTGAGTCACGAGCAATTCAAGCAGAGCTGGGCTGATTGCAGGGCTGATTCCAGGGCTGGAGAAGCTGCACCTCGGAGCGGCAGAGCTGGAGTCTGGATCCCCATTCCACATCCCACTGCTCTGGGGGATAAACTGGGCAGGGCTGGGCAGAGGAGGCTGCACTCCAGGCTGGCCTTTCACCACCTGCACAACCCTTTTTTTTTGGACAGCAATGCCTTGCTGTGCATTTATTTTGTGATGCCCAAACCTGCACAGAGCAGGAGCAGAGCCAGCCCTGCACTCACTGCCCACGCTGTCACAGCAGCGGGGGTGACACAAGCCCGGCTGCAGGTGATGAATCACAGCAGCAGAGGAGGCTCCAGCAGCCCTGCAGCCCCAAACCACACCAAGGTGGACACAGCTGGCAACAGCCACACTCCCACTGCTCCCACAGCCCAAAAGGATGATTTGGGAGCCCCAGGGCACAAGGACAAGTCACAGCACCCCAACAAGTCGCTGCTCATCAGTTGATATCCCACGTGTGGCAAACTGCAGGGCCGTGGCAAAAAGTGCTGTGTTCATCTGTGCCTGGCTGCTCTGCTGGCTGGTTCCTGCAATCCCAGAATCCTGGGATGGTTTGGGTTGGAAGGGTTCTTAAAGATCAGCTCCTTCCAGCCCCACATCACGGGTACCTTCCACTGGAGCAGGTTGCTCCAAGCCCTGCCTGAAAAGCCTGCAGCAGTTCCTGAGTGCTGCTCTGCGGGCACGCATTTTAATAAAATTAATAATTGATGCCACCATTTATAAACTTTTCATAGCAGTTTTCCATGTGAGCCCCCTTGAGACTCCTGGAAATAATGTCAGCAGTTTAATTTTATTCATTTGTGAACATGACTCAGATTTTTTTTTTTTTTTTTAGTATTTACCAAACTCTGGACTCCCAATTTCTCTGTCCTTCTTCAGGAACAGATTTCCAGCTGTTCCCCTCCAAATGATTCTTCCCTAAGTTCAGCTCCAGCCACGCCACAGGTTGGCTGCGAGGTGGGGTTTTCTGGGATGCATCAGCACCCTGGGAACGTGGAATTTTCACGAGTTTGGGTGCTGAATGCTGACACGGAGGTGATGGAGAAGACAAATGTCACCTCGGTCAGCTTTTAAGGTGGCCTGATGTCCCTCAGATGCATCTGGAGACAGAGCTCTGAGCCTTTCTCCTCTCTCAGGCGCTCGATGCACAGGGCTGACCCAGGTTTGGAGCAGAATGAGCTAAAGCAGCTTTTCCCCTCTTCATTCCAGCCCTGGCTCCCAGCCCAAACAGCAACAACGGGCCCGGGCGTGGCGCGGAGCTTTGAAATCCCCACCGAACCCCAGCGACTTTGTTTTCTTTCCTTTCGTGCTCTCCGTGGGTTGCCTGGCGTCTTCCTGCAGCGAGTGCAGTGCCCTTCACCCCGCAGGGCTGGAGAGCTGCCTGCATTCCCTGGGAATGGGATGGAGCCCTGGGCTGCTCCTCAGCCAGCTCCCTGCACTCTGCTCCCTTCAGGCCTTGGGATGCTCCCAAATCCCTGCTGGTTGTGGCACTGGCCAAGGGGATTCAGGGTGAGGTGCCTCGTTTCTCCCTCTGTTTCTCCAGGCTGTCCCTTCCTTGGCTCTTATCTTCCTCTGAGCACGTTGCTCATCTGATCCTGGTTTTGCTCTTTCCCTTCTCTCCTACAGCTCCTTATGGTCCTTTTCCTGGATAATTCTCACTCTGGCTCAAGGTATTTCCTCTTCCTCCACTTTGCAATCCTCCCCCAGCATCTCCCCACATGGACTGTCCTCCCACCAGCCACTGCCAATTTGTGTGGGTGGGGAAAACCCCCCACAAATCCAAACTGGGAATTTCTCTGCGTTATTGGGAGGATTTCTGGAGCCCTCCTTTCCCTCTCTCCAAAGGGATGGGGCCTCTCCTTCTCCCAAGAAGTGGGATGCTCAACTGGGTCATCTCTTCTCATGCCAGGAGCCAAAATCCTCCTCTTTGCCTCTCCTGATCATTTGATAACCAGGCAGCTGGATAACAACTCTGAGAACATTGGGCTCCAGGGAGAAGTTTGTGGCACTCAGAGGTACTTCACAAACAAATTATCAGGATGTATTTCCCCTGCTTCACCTCCCTGCATTTTTTGGGGATATTTGTGGGACAGAGGCATTAAAAAGAAGCTTTCCTCCTCTGAAGCCTCTGGAATTTGAGGGAAGCAGAGTCTCCCCAGTATTTCTGCTTGTCCCTGCCTGTTTTCCTTTAAAACAAGCCCTCTCCTCTCCCTGGGCATGGGCTATAAATATCCCTGAATTCCTGGAGAAATGTCCACATCCCAGGGAAGGTGTCCCCAGTTCCTGCACTCCGCTTGACCTCTGGAATGAGTTCAGCCATGAGAAGGCACAAAAGAACAGGAGTTCTGTGATGCTTCATCCTGGGGAAATGGGAATGTTTCACAAGCTCTCGAACACTGCTGGGAGTGATGCTTTGACATCAGCCAGTGGCAAGGGACTGAATCAGAATTCCAAGGGTACAAAGCAGGCACGCAGGGCCCTTTTCCAGTGTCTCCCATTGTTGTTATTCCATGTGGCCCTGGCACTGGGCCTGCAGCCCTTTGTGGGGAGTCACCAACTCTGCCCAGTGCCAAACCCACACCAGCCTGGCACAAAATACCTTGAGTTTTCCCTTGCACAGCCAATGAATGCCATCCAAATGAAGCAGCAGGGATAATTGGGGAGGTATCTCCTGCCTGTTCTCCAGAATTTCTCTCCCCATGTGGCATCACCTCCTCACCAGGGCTGCCCCCTCCCCATCCCTCTGCAGCCTTTTCCCAGCAGAGCCTCTCTGCTCTCCCTCTGGAGAACTGGAGAAGGGAAGCAGTGAGCACCAGGAAATAAAGGCCACCAAGGGCCACCTGGATGGCTCCCATGTCCAGCCACTCCTCAGGAGGGCTTGTTCTGCCAGACAAGAGCTCCCTGCTGTGCCACAGAGCATCTCCCAGAGCCCATCAGAGGCCATGGAAAAGCTCCTGCAGCTTTGGATAGACTTGGCAGGAGGCCTTATTAGAAGGGATTTCAAGTGAATCCTTGACATTTTGCTGTGTTTGACTCTCCAGGCAAGCTCCTTTCAAGGCAACTGTGTCTCACAGTCCTAAATCCTGAACCTTTGTATTTCTGGGACAGGAAAAAAAAACGGAATAGTGAGGATTAGATTGTAATATGTGTCTAAAGCAAGCCCGGGAAGGGGAGCAGGAAGGGAATTATTCTGATGAAACAGCTCTGACACTGAGCCTCCAAGTACCTGCACAGTGTTTCCAATCCTAAAACCTTCCTTGCTGTTCCAGGAGCTGCACCAACCACAAACTCCTGTTAAATACTCAGACAGGATTTTTATGAAAGCCTCAGGAGCCTTTCCTGACAGTTTTACCTCCTGCAATGAATTAACTTCCTTCAAAGCTGTCAAGGATTCAGCAAAAGCCTTGGAAGTGCACTGGTGGTTCCAGAAACTTCCTGAAGAGCCAAGGCCTTGCTGACTCCTCTGAATCCATCACGGATGTCCCAGAAATGCCTTCAGACCAAAATCTCATTGCTGATCACCCAAGGCATGAGTTGTTTCATTCCTGAGCCTGTGGATTTGGAGAGAATGCATTTTTCCTGCTTAGCAGTCCTGGGGTGCAACCCTGTTCAAAGCTGGCAGAAGCACCCCTGGCACTGGGCTCTTCCCAGAGCTCCTGCTTCCCTAGGAAAGACAATTCCCAAAGAATTTTCTTCCCTAGAGCTTCCCTAGGAAAGAAAATTCAGAATGCCAGGAGCCCCATGAAAAGTGCCAGGGGCTGTGCCAGGAGCACACAAAGAGTCTCAGTTTCTGCACAGAGATCTTCCTTTGCAGGCAGCTCCCCTCGGTGCCAGGACACCTCTGTCCCCTATTCAGGAAGTGCTGGTTGGAATCCCAGGACTTGGAGCCATCTGAACTTGCCCAAAAATTACAAACAAGAGCATGTCCCCAAATAAACAGCCCTTTTCCAGGGGTTTCTCCTTTAGCTGGATGTTATCCCATGTGACTGGTGCTCCAGGACATCCTCCAAAACCCTGGTGCTGCTCCAAGCAGGAGGGGGAACATCGAAACAGCTGAATATCCCCACAGGAAATCTGTTTCCATCCATCTCTTTGCATCCAGTATGGCCATGACCCAAAGTGAGGCATGTGACAGAGCCAAAACGTGGCAGATTTTCCTGATTTCAGGTCTCCACCTTCATCCCTCTGCTGAGTACAGCACAATGCAGACACAGGGAATGTGAACCCTGCCCCTGCAGGCTCTCAAAGCACCTGAGTTGGGCTGATTTAATTACTTTAATTGATTTCCCCTGCAGAATTTATGTAACCTGACCCATGATTTTCCCTGCCAACAATTCCCAGTGGCTCTGGCAATTAGAGGAGGGAGATGGCAGCCGGATCCTTTGGGATCTGCCTCTCCAGGCTCTGATTTGGTTTCCAAACCTGGGCTGTGGCACAGCATCTTCTGCTCCTGCCCTGCCTCGTCCCTGGATGGGATTCAGGTCCCTGGATGGGATTCAGGTCCCTGGGACAGCTTGGGAGCAATTCCTGTTTGGCAGGGGCTGCAGGGCAGAGCTGCTCCCAGAACATCCCGGACGTCACCGCTCTGCCGGCGGCTGGCACTGCCAGGACAGGGATGGACACTCTGAATCACTGCAAAAAGGGACAAAACACCACTTTTGGCAAGCAGGGCAGAACGGAAGCTTGAGTTTTTAAATATTTGCTGAAGGTTTAGGCTGTGCAGTTACGGGTTTTAACGAGGGATCCAGGCACAAATTGGGCAAAAGTCAATTAACACTCACTAAAAGGCGGCGTTATGCTAAAGGCCCTGGGGAAATGGCTTTGTTTATCCAATATTTAAGTAATAATACATGGGCTACCCAGCCACTGCCAGCTCAGGATCCTGCAGCCAGCTCATTATCCCCTCAAGGAGAACTCCATATTCCTCTTTCCCCTTTTCCTGATGGGAAGAGTGAAGCGAAGCAAGAGGAAATTGCTTTTGCTTGGTGTTGTCCAATTGCCCTGCCCTGGTTCCCCAAGGATAAATGACCTGAAAAGCAGCACAAAAGGAGACTCAAAACTTTCAACTTCACCTTTTGTTTTTTGCACACAAGTTCACCAGAGATAACCAGAGCTCGTATCTGATCTCTGTATTTCCATTGGGAACTGTTGGCAGGGAAAATCGTGGACCAGGTTACATAAATTCTGGAGGGAAAAAAAAATTCAATTCATTAAATAGCCCAAACTCAGATGCTTTGAGAGTCTGCAAGGGCAGAGTTCACATTCCCAGTGCCCTGCATTGTGCTGCACTCAACAGAGGGATGAAGGTGGAGACATGAAATCAGGAAAATCTGTCACATTTTTTACCAGAAAAGCCATGATTCTGAAAGAAATGCTCAAGGTTTATCAGCCATGTCAAAATCTGAGGAGAAACACTGGGTTTCAGAGTTTTATCCTGAGCAATGAAGAGTTTCCTCCCCAGACACCCCTTCCCATGGGATCCCCACCAGTCTGTAATGATGGAGCTGAGCAGGGCAGAGAGCTCTGGGTATAACTGAGACTTCTGCCCATGAAAACTCGAATTTAGGGAGAGAGGGGAACATTGAGTGTTCCTGGGTGTTGGGAAAATCCTGGAGAACTTCCAAAGAGCAGCCGAGGTGCCTCCACCCTTCTTTTCCCCTCAGCAGGAGGGGAGCAGAGATTGCTCCTGGATGGTGCCTGTGCTTTGTTATTCTCTATTTTCATGTCTTCCTTATGCTGCTTTTCCCACTGAAGTCCCATTTTCCAGCTCCTTGAAATCCTGCTGCCACCTTCCCGGAGAACGGCGGGAAAGGTTGAGTCTTCCTGTTTACAAGCAAAGAAAATTCCTTCCTGGCCAGCCCCTGTTCCACCTCCTGGGCAGTGCAATTAACATTCCTAATCGTTTTTCCAGGCAGAAGTGTAAAGACAACATTTTCCCTCCTGCTGAAGGCACGAAAGGCAGGATGCAGAATATGAAAACGTGTTTGGAATTCTTCCACTGCTTCCAGCATAAATCCTCCATCTCTGTGTTCATCACCATGTGCAGGGGCACTTTGTCCCACTGTTTCCAGGCCTTTTCCCTAATCCTATTCATGGAGCAGAGACAGATGAATAAATTACCAGCTGCCCCTTCCTCCAGGGAAAATGGAGCTGGTGATGGATGCAGCTTGTTCTGGCAGCCCCATCCCACAAAGCTTCTCCCAATTTCCACTCCCAGCCAAGAAAAAAGGATCCTGATGAAGGAATTTTGTGGCTGGTTGCTTTTCCTTGGCTCTCCCTGAGCATCCAAAGGAGCCATTGGGGGTTTGGCATCCATTTCTCTGCTCTGCAAAGTGCCAGAGGTGTTGGAGAGGGCTGAACATGCCAAACTCCGTGGAGAATTTGCAGCTTCTGTGCAAAATCCTCCTGCAGAGCTCTGCCAAACCATCCCAGCCCTGGCCTTCTGTCCCAGACTCATCCCTGCCTGTGTTCAGACCCCTCTGTGGAAGGGATGATGATGATGAAGAGGAACAAAAGTCAATTTGGCACCCATTTCCTGGAATTCCAGTGCTCCCTAACAGCAGCAGAGCCTCCTGGCGTTATCACCTGGATCTGGTGAGGGTGAATTCAATGTCAGAGGTTCTCCACATGCATCCCTGGGCTGCTCCAGGACTCCCTGAAGCCAAACAAACTCCCCAGAGGTGCCAGAGGTGCAGAGGCTGTGCACGTTTCTGAAAGAAATGCTCAAGTTTAAAAACCAGGTCAAATATCTGAGGAGAAACCACGGAAATTTTACAATCCAGGAGCAGCTGTCCATGGATGCATTGGAGATCTGGGGCTGGATTCCTTCCCTCCAGCACTTGTGCTTAAAAAGGTGTCCCTGGATCCTTTGGGAATCTGTTATCCTGGGCTATACCAGCTGGGAGATGAAAGCATTCAGGGGTGTTGTGGGAGTGAGGGTCAGTTATTCTCTGACACACACAGAGCCCTGATCTCTCAGCTTATCCCAGAAAATGCTTCCAAGGGAAAGCAGCTCCCAGTGGGAAAGGTGGCTCAGGACCTTTATTTATAGCTCCTCTCTCTTTTTTGGAGCACCCACCCAGAGACTCCTCGTTTTTTCAGGGAACTGAGCAGAATCTGAATTCCATCCCACTCTGGTCACATCTGCCCTGGGGTATTTTCCTTCCAATGCAATCCCTGAATTATTTCCAAGAATTTTGCACCTGGCTCAGCCTCCCATTTTCCTTTGCTAGCCAGCTCTCTGCTGATTAAACAATCTATTGTAGCTCACAGGGGTTTTTATTTATTTTTTAAATAAACTGAATGCTGATGGAGGAATAGAAAGAGTTTCAACACCACCACACCCTCCCACACTGCAAGAATCCAACTTCCAGCATAGGCAGGGCTGGATAATCAGCTGAGGGATGGTCAGGATTGGGCAAATTTTTCCCCCCAAAAATGGGGGAAAGGGAATGAACAGAACTCGGCAGGGATTTGGAGGAGGTGGGCTGGCTGTTCCCACTGGGATGGGAGGGAGAGGGAAGATCTGTTGCTGTGCTCTGTCCCTAAATCACTGCTGGGAACAACCAAACCAACAGTTTGGTTGTCCAAACTCATCCAGGGCCCCTTCCCCCTGGTAGGAAGCAGCTGAACAAGGTCCCTGCCTCCTCTCTTGTAGAGGATCTCATCCAAAATGATGCAACTCGAGAGGAAAAAAACATCATTTATGGAGGCAAATTAAGGACTAATTCCCCTAAATTGGGATGTGAAGAGCAGAGTGTTCCCAGTCCCACAGATCCCAGAGATGAGCAGCAGCCTATTAAGGTGTCAGCACAATATCCACACAAACACAGCTCTTCACATTGGCAACAGGAACGGCTTTAAAATCTCTTTTTTTGGCTGGGAATGAATCTCTTGGGGAGGATAACTAACCTTAAAAAAAAAAAAATTTGCTTTGGTTCTCATGAAAGGGAAGGAGTTTTAGGCCTGGTTTGGGATGCTCCTGGTGATGTTCAGGCTCTCCAGCCCCTCTCTGTGAGGTGGCTCCGGAGGGTGTGAGGTGCCCTGGGCAGGTCTGGGGACGTGCACAGGTCCCTTCCACACTGGATGTCCCCTGCCAAAAGGGCTGGGTTTGGTCCCCAGAATTGAGCCAAAACCCCATTTCACCTGTGAACCAAAGAAACTTCCACATTTGGAGTCATCAAAGATGTCCCTGGCTCAAGATGAGCCCCCCAGTCTGCTCTTTGTAAATTTTAAACACAGTGCTGCATGATTGCCACTAATTAAAGAAATCAGCCAGGCTGCCTTCATCAGAACCCTTTTGGGGAAGAAATTTTGATTCTCAATTAGTCAGAAAAATACTGAGTGCATGGAAATTTAAATGGTGCTGGGGAAAATTTATGCTCCTAGCTGATTGCAGGCATCAAATTAGAGCCTACTTATTATTTTTTTGTCGTGGTATCCAAAAATTTCAGGGTGAAAAGACAGAAGAATTTACAGCTAGAAAACTCCTCCCAGTAAGAGGCTGGCAAACTGCTTTGACAGACTGGGATTGTGCTCTGGTCACTGGTAATGCCATTTTCCAGCAGCACTGCAATGCCAAGAGGAACTAAAAATGTGGTTTTTTCCCAGATCATCCTCACTGGGATGTGTCCCCTGCCATGGGAAGCCAACATCACCAAGTTGAGTTTAAGCCAGAAGGAGATTTGCTGCTGCCTCAACTTCCTTAAGTGCTTATGGTAATTTTTAAAATATTAATATTAAAGTTTTAAGTGTCTAAAGGCTGCTGTAACACCTTGGATTTACCAGGGAGTGGTTTGGGAATCTGTTTGTTGGCTTAAATTTTTTTTTAGTGGGTTTCATACTTCACTTTCTATAATTTTCATTGATGCTGAACACACTGGTCCCAGCTGTGGCCTCCCAAACCTTTTACACCTCCCAAATCCAGTGTGTTTGCAGCATTAAACCTGACTTAATGCTCAAAACTGCTGCCCTTGGTGCCCTGTTTTCTCCTGAAATCCCCTCCAAACAGCAAGGAATTCCTAAAACATCATCAGCACTGCCAAGAAAAGCAGCTGGATGTCAGGAACGCCGGACAAGTGCTCCAAAGCCTCCCCCGTGCTGCAGAACTCCGGGCTGTGGCATCGGAGGGAATGAGATTGATGTTTGCTCGGGGACAAGTCCCAGGCACAGCTTCTTAAATGGTTTTGAAGCCTCGGTGATCAGGAACAGATCAGGGAATCCCTCTCTGGGGAGCCCGTGCTGGAGATCTCCAAGGAGCACAAATGAGCTTGGATGGAGGCGTTAATTAGTGATTTAAACCCTGTCCCTGCCGGGGACAGCCCGGGGATCAGGGATGGGGACAAAGCCAGGCTGGGAGGGCTCAGCCCCAACCTCGCCTCATGGCCTTCCTCTCTTGGAAAAACACAGCCATTGCCACCTTCAGCCTCTGGAAACCTCTGCACAGCGCCCTCAGCAAAGCTTCGAGAGTCTCCCCACCCAGGCAGTAATGACATCACAAATATTTCGCTGCTTTACTCGTTTTGATGCAACCGAGGTTTGTTGGAGAGTGCTCAGCGGTGCCCCAAAAATAGCCATCAGGAAAGGCTTCACCAGCGGCTTTCCCAAGCGTTTTCCAGCAGCCAGGACTCCAAAATCCAGGTGTGGAATGTTTTATTGGTGCCTCAAACAGGCCATAAAACTTCCCTGCTCCTCCTGGGGCGGGAGGTGCTGCCAGGGCTGCCGAGGTCATTCCAGGCTGAGGCAGGAGGAACAAGGTGTGGATGCTCCCCACCCTCTGTGGCAGTCAGGGACTTCAAAAAGTATTAAAAATTCTTTTAAAAGGCGATTTTATGGGTGAAGAAGGGAGATAGTCTTGGTGAGAAACTCCTGATGGGAGCACACTGTGAACTGCCTGATGTGACTCACAGGATTCCCACAGGGAAGAGCCCACAGGATTCCCACAGGGAAGAGGCCTCTGGTTGCCCAGTTTTACATTTTCCTTGCTCTGCTTTCCTTGGGAATGCCACCGGGATTTTGTTAGGTTTTGGTGTGTTTTCTGCTTAACAGAAGGGTGATTTTTCTCTTGCAGTTAATGGCAGTGCTGTCACAGCTTCAGCCTCTTTTAAACCCTGAGGAAGCTGCACTGGGAGCCTTGGTGGGCTCCACAAACAATCCTGCCCCTCAAAGCAGAGGTACATCAACATTTGCCATCTCCAAATGCTGAGATCACCAGGACTGGCCAAATGTGAGTTCCTCTCTCCTGCCAGCACCAGGGTTTCAATCACATCCCAGACTTTGTGTCTCTGAGTGTCTCCATCATTCCTTCATGTCCTTTTTGGGGACAGGCACTGCTTCCCCCAGCCCTGAAGCAGGAGAGTGGCCCATGGCACCCATGGCCTGCCCTGCTGGACAGATGGAGGTGGCAGCTGGCCTCCTCCTGCCCCAAAACATGGACTTTTTTGCTGCTCCCCTTCCCAACTTCCTCCACAGCCACAGCTTCCACAGCCAGGCAAACAAACCTTGCTTGCTCTGGGATATCTTCCAACACAAAGATGAGACGTTGCTTTTCTTTGACTGGTTTGTTTAAGATGTAGAAACCAGTTCCACAGTGGGACTGGGCCCAGCTTGGCTCAGTTCCCATCTCCTCATAAATCACGGGCTGACTTGAGAGAGTGCTTGTGAAGCCCTGCTGCAGAAAACCATTAGCCTGGGGACATTTCTCTCTCCCACCACCTCCACCCTCCTCTTTGAAGCCATGGCCATTCCAGGAACCTACAGACTGTTTTTTGGGACCCTCTGTTGCACCCAGGCAGGACAGCAGCCACTTTGAATGAAGGAGCCTTTAGCTCAGACAGAAGCTGGAGGTGCTTCCAAGTCTCCAAAACTCTCCCAAAGGTTTTCTTCCAGCCTCACTGCAGCATCCTGCGACACCTCCCCTGTAGCAGCCAGCAGTGTGACATTTCCTGGAAGGAAGAGGGCTGGATAAACTCATGCAGAACCCAGAGTAAAGGAAATGCAAGATTATTCCAGAAGGACAGCAAGAATATGGCCCTGACACTGTGAGATGCACCCCGGGGAAGAGATGAGCTGGGAAGAAGAAGCAGTGGAAGCATTCCAAGAAGTATTTGAAAGGTCCTGACCTTTCCCTATTTTTGAATCCCTTCCCTTCCTCTCCCAGGTGAAGGTCCCCAAGCTGCCAGCACCCATGTCCACTGCACAGGTCTCTGGCTGTGCAGCACTCGAGGGAAAGTTATTTTTAAGATCATTTTTCAACAGATGATGGAAACTCTTCTGTCACTTGCACAAACAGAAAATTATTCTGGCCAATGCCCAGATGTTTCTGGCTGCTTTTAAACTCTGTGCTCATCAGCAGCCCCTGCAGCTTCAGTGTCTCTTTGAGCTGGTGACTCCTTCAAAAGAGGCAGCAGGAAAGGAGGGAATTTCACTGAAAATGCAAGGGCAGGAGAATATCACTGAAAATGAAAGTCTCAGAGCTCTGCTGGGAAGTGCAAGACAGAAAGTGGGAAGACAGAAGGTCAAGAACCAGAAGGATGAACATTTCCTGCATGCTCCTTCTTCAAGGAGGATGAAGATGATGAGGGCAGAGGGGGAGCTCTGCCACATTCCAGGGAATCTGGGCAGTATTTCTGGATCACAGACATCCCAAGCCCTGCACCAAATGCGTCAGATCTGTTGGATGTGATGCAAGAACACGGTGACGTTTGTTCTTTTCACTTTCCCCAGAGTTTATTTGCAAAGGAGTCTTAGAAGTCCATTTAAGACAGGCTCATTGAGAAATTATGCTCAAGTATTTATTCACACTGATAACTCGGAGCATTTGGCTCCAAGCCTAACAACACACTTGTTGGGAATTAATTCCGTGATAATCTTTATCAGTTTGTGGTAGACACAGCAATAAACCTCCTCTGTGGATAGATTAATAGCTGGAGAGCTGGTGAGGCATTAAATCAACCTCAAAAAGCTGATTATTGTGTGTATCCTCCCCTGCAGCAAGGCTTACCTAGCTTGGGCAAAAAAAAAAACCTTTGGAAAAGGAGAGTTGGGAACCAGGAATTTGAGACTTCCGATGCAAAATCCTCAGGCAGGGGTGGGGGGAGGAGTGTGGAGCATTCAGGGGCTCATTCTTGGAAATTAACTGGAGCAGATCCTTCTGGCAGCACCTAGGGAGATGCTCTTCCCTCTCCACACACTGTGAGCTTCCAGTGGGGATCCTAAAGCCAGAATAAATGCCTGGGAACAGCCCCTGAAACAGGCACTGACTCCTGCCACAGCCCAGGAGTGGGATCCCAGGAGGCTGGATCCCAGGAGAGCCCCCAGAGCCACAGGATTTGCAGAAGGAAGGAGATGCCCAGGGAGGTTTGGGTCTCCATTCCTGCAGGTGTCCAAGGAATTCCTGGACTTGGTACTCAGAGCTCTGGGCTGGGGACAAGGCAGGGATCAGGCACAGCTTGGATTTGATGATCCTGGAGGTCTTTTCCAACCTGAATAATTCTGTGATTCCGTGAAAACAGTGCCAGTTGTTCATGTCTTGTAGCTCTCCAAGTCCTGGAGGTTTCTATGCTGAATTTCCCTCCTTTCCTTTAATTTTCCTGATTGTTGAGTCTTTCTGAACTGTAGAAAATAATTCCAGCCTGGAGAAAAAAAAACAACCCAATATTCCAACCTCATCATGTTGGCTTGAGAGCACCCAATCTGTGCAGAGCCAATCCCACCCTGAGGGACCAGCAACTCCTGCTGCTAAAAATCCACTGGAAAAGCACCTGCTTTAGCTCCCTCTCAGACCCACGAGGCCAAGAGGCTTTTCCATGAGTGTTCTCCATGGCTGATGACTTTATTCATGGGTTCCTCAAGCCTTGGAATTGGTTCTGGGCAAACACAAGCACCTTTAGAGTGGGATGGGAGTCAAACTGAGCTCGTTCTGCTGCTCTGGAGCTCTCAGAGGAGCAGGACCAGGAGTGTTTCCTCCTTTTCCAAAGCAGGACACGTTGTCCTAGGGAATCAAATCCATGCTGCTGCTTCTGAGCAAGCAAATTAGGAAGCTAATTATTTTAATGACTTTCCCTCCCCCTTTATTTATTTAATTAGTTTGTTTTTCAGGACACCAAGAACTTACATAACAATTATGTGGGACCAGGATGGGTTGGTTTCCTACAGAGGTTGTTTATCCTAATGATTCCCAACTTGTCAACAGGAATCAAATTCCCGTGGTGAATAAATGGGGAAATCCTGGCATCTTGGAATATTTCACCCACCTCAAATCAAGCACCTCTGGCTGATTATTTCTCTCACTAATACCATGAGAGAAAGACTAACTGAATAAAACTGTTGGGAAAACCAGGATTTATTCCCTGTCTCCTTTTCCTTCCAGCAGCTCTTGGATCTGTTATTTAGGGAAGAGGCTCATTCTTCCACAGGGCTTTGAGTTCAGCTCAGCTGCACCAGGATCAGCCCTTTTTTATGTCACATATTTATGATGAGACTCCTGGGATTTCTTTAAGGCTTGGGAACATTTACAGTGAAAGAAGAGGTATTGGCCCCTGATGCTTTTTGAAATCTATTTTTATCTTTTAGAACAAAATATGATATTATTAAATGTAATATTAACATGATAACATTTTCAAAAGCAACATGAACAATACCAGCAATGCAATGATGAAGTCACCAAGAGAGTAATGTGAGTTTTGGCAGCTTCTCCCCAGAGAATTTTTCCCTGAAAAATCTGTTCAGCTTGAAGCCAACAGAGCTTGTCAGGGATCTGTGGTCAGGTGGAAACTGCTCACGTCGTATCTGAGAGTGGCAGCAGAAATCTTTCATTATTCCATCTATTTTTGTTGATGTTGACAACAGTTGCCATCAATTGGGCAACATTTGCTGACCACTGAATGCAGGTGCACTGGGAAAGATCTGGGCTGTTTCCAGAGACAATTTTGGGGCTCTCTTGGCAGATGCTGATGGGTTTTTTTGGTTTTTTTTTTTTGTTTTTTTTTTTTTTTTTTTGGTTGGTGGGTTTTTGTTTGTTTGGTTTTGGTTTTTTTTTTTTTTTTTTTTTAATGCTACATGTTATATATAAAATATAAAATAATTCATGCATAATCTAAGACCTTAAATAACTCAAGCCATACATATCTATATTATATTATATGATATATATTCATTCTACTCACTGCTCACATCTAAAAATCACCAATTTAATGTTACTCAACCATTTTTCAAGTCCCTGAAGGTTTTTGCCTTTCTGCCAGACCTGTTGGGGTTGACTTGGCTTTGAAAAATTTTTTCTTTCCAACCTTTATCTTTAATAAACATCCAAAGCTATGAGGACAAATATCCATGGCTGTGTTCTCCTTCTTGGAATCACAGAATCCCAGACTGGGCTGGGTTGGAAAGGACCTTAAAGCTCTTCCTGTTCCAACCTTTTGCCATGGGCAGGGACATCTTCCACTAGACCAGGTTGTTCCATGCCTGTCCAACCTTGCCTTGAATATTTACAACTCAAATCATTGTATGACTCCATAATTCTATGAAAATAAAAAATAAAATAAAATAATCCCTTGGAATCAGCTATTTTTTCCTTTTTTTTTTTCCCAAATAAAAGCATTGGAGGGATCTGGATTGCAAGTGAACATCTCCACCTGCTAGAAATTTTTATACTTTTAGTTAAAATGACTGGTTTTTATTAATGATGAGAAATGTCACATTCAGAATATTCTTGCCGTAACAGGGACAAACTCCTGCTCCTGCCAATCCCATTGCTGCCCACCACCTCGTCTCCAGGGTAAATTCATTCCCTAGTTTTCATTCCAACAACAAAACATAACTCTGAGAACAGTCCCTGCTGGAGATCATTCATATTCCTGAAGCATTTGCATGAGGGAAATATGAAATATCTTCCCACATTAAAGCTGTCCCATGAATTAATGTCCCTTCTCCGCTTCCCCTCTGTTGCAATTTCACACTTGAGGGACAAAAATTCCTTGGGGCCAGGGCGTTTCCTCACCCCAGAGTCCAGAGCAGAATTCCTGGCAAATCAGTGCCCTGGGAAAGCTGATAATGGATGGCAAAGGGATTTGATCCTGCGGGATGGGCTGTGCCAGGGGGTCCCTTTTCCCTCTGTGGACTCTGAGGCAATGATGTGCTGTAATTAACTCATACTCTGTCAGTTAATTACAACAATTAGAGGCACAGCTCTGAGCAGAAGCCAGCGCTGGAACAAGAGAGCATGCTCAGACCTAGAGAAAACCAAGGAATTATCCTCCTGCCCTAAAGCCTAAAATTCCTGGGAATTTCTCTCCCTTGCTTATGCCAACTGGACTTTCTACCACCTGCAGCCTGGGTTGCTCTGCATGGTTTTCATTCCTGCCAGGCTCCTCTCCTCACCCACAGCCCCAAACTCTCCTGGATGGAAACAGATCCAGGAATCTGAGCAGCCCCAACTCTCTGAGCAGCCTCAACAGCCCTGATTAGGGCTGGGAAGTTGGAAACCCATGGGAACTGAGTCCTTCTCACAAAGGGGCTTCCTCAGCCAAAGAATGAGCATGGGGGAAGCAAAATGAGCTTTGGAGGGATGTGCTTGAGAGAGCAATCCTGATAATTAAAAATAGATTGTTTCCCTTATCAGCATCCATTAATAGCAATGCTCATGGCGTGGATTGATCTTTCTGGGTTTCCTTTCTCTGCTGACTTTTAATTCTGTGGCCTGAACAGGGAGATTGGGCAGGTTCACCCTCATTTCTGGTCCATCCCCCTTTTTGGCTCAAGCTTTTTGAGGACAACAAATCTAACAGCGAAAAGGCTGATTAAATAACCCTATGAGATAATGTTTTTTTAAAAAAATTAAAAATGCTTATACAACCACCCTGCTGAGATCAGTCTGAAGTGTGGGGCTGAAGCCAAGACTTCTCCTCTGTTCCCTGGGTGAGGAGTCGGTGCCACGCTGGGATGTTCAGGCAGGTGAGATCCCATCTCCTGCTGCCACACCTGGAAAGACAGAGGGCTGTGCCATGAGAGCAGGGTGCTGGCACTGCCAGGCAGTGATATCATGGTGCTGTCACCCACCACGCCCTGGAATTACACAGGGCTTTCATTCAACTCCTTTTTGGCACAATGAAGAGAAAAGCTGCTTCCTATCATCATCAGGTGTGAAGGGATGGACTCCTGGGAACATCCCAGGATCCCAGGATGGGTCAGGTTGGAGGGGACCACAGAGGGTCACTGGTGTCACCTCCCTGCTCCAGCAGGGCCATCCCAGCCTGTGCTGGTGCCTGGAATTTCCTCTTAGAGTGCAGGAGCTTTGTTCCCCAAAAGTCACCCTGGTGACTTTTTTTTTCTGGTCTGACCTCTCTCTGATCATTCCACTTTCTCCCTCCCTTGTGCTCTAAAACACTTCATCCACAAGGAAGATTTTTTTTTTTTCTCTCTTTATTTACAGCCCAGGAATAGAGTTCTCCATGGCTTTTCCAAGAGGGAGAGATACAATCCATCCTGGACAGACATCAAAAGGATGCCAGGGTGATTTAGGCTAATAAAGAGCATCATTGAGATAATAAGATTAAAGCTGACTTGTTCATGGTGTCCCTGCTGGAAACTGCTCCAGGATAGGGCTTCCATGTTCCTGGAACCTTGGGAATGAGAGAGGAATTTTGCTGTAGCCCAAAAACCATTGACCTGATTGTGCAGCCCTCCCACACCCAGCACTTCAGAGATTCCTTGGGAAAGATCAGGATACTGAAGTGTTCTCTGCTCCTTTTCCCATCCCTGGACAGAAACAGGCAGCAATCCCCAGGCCAGTGGGAACATCGTGTTCATCTTGTCCCTGCAGAGATCCACAGGACACATTCCCAAGGGTGGGAGCTGCAACTGAGCTGGTGGGGAGGAAGAGAAGGGCACCAGGTGGGTGTGAGCAGTTCCCCCTCTTCGCTGGTTTAGAATCATGGAATGAGTTGGGTTGGAAGGAACCTTAAGGATCATCTCATTCCACCCCATCCATGGGCAGGGACACCTTCCACTGTCCCAGGCTGCTCCAAGCCCCAATGTCCAGCCTGGCCTTGGGCACTGCCAGGGATCCAGGGGCAGCCACAGCTTCTCTGGGTACCCTGTGCCAGGGCCTGCCCACCCTCACAGGAAACAAATCCTTCCTGATATCCCTTCTAAATCTACTCATTTTCAGTGTGAAGCCATTCCCCTCATCCTGCCTCTCCAGCTCCTGATAAAGTTCCCTCTCCAGCCTCCCTTCAGACTCTGGAAGGTGCTGTGAGGTCTCCACACAACCTTCTCCTCTCCAGGCTGAACATTCCCGGTGCTCCAGTCCCTTTATCAACTTCGCAGCCTCCTCTGGAATTGCTCCAGCAGCTCCAAGTCCTTCTGCTGGAAGCACCAGCCCTGTGCCCAGTATTCCACATCCACCTGCAGTATCCAGCTGCACGTTATCCCCAGGAAAAGCAGGACTTGCCCAGCTGAAACATGAGATTGGAAACTAGAGGATATTAATCCCAGGAATTAGAAGATATTTATTAGGAATAGGCATTCAGATGGTGGATATTGCTTAATACTTGCTGCTCTTTGCCACCTCCATTCTGCACCCCCTGCAGCAGCATTTCCAAACACCAAAAACCTCCCACGACTTCAGCATCCCAAGAGTTAAAATAAGTCGTGGACGAGTCCCAGCAACAGGGGAAAAGATTCATTTATCCCTGTGGATATTTCTGTGGAATTGCTCTGGAATACACTCAGCAATCCAGGAAAAAGCAAAGTGCTCCCGTGGGAAGCGGTCTGGGAATGCGGCTGTCCCCCGGGAGGATGCAGACAGGCCCTGCCGTGGTTTTGGGGAGGAACTCAGGGAGCTGTGGGGCAGCTGGGCTGGCCCTGCCCCGTCAGGGACCTGTGGGGACTGTCCCCTGTCCCCGGACAGCCCAGGGACGCTGGCACAGCCTGGCACAGCCTGGCACAGCCTGGCGGGCCCTGCAGTGGGGCTGCCACAGGCCCCGCAGCCCCCCCCAGGCCTGGCAGGTGACCACAGGAAGCCCCGAGCTCCTGAGCTCATTTCCACCAGCCCGGGGCTTCGTTAGGAGCAAAAATAACTCGGGAAAACAGAGCCAAAGGCCTGTCATGGAGTGAGTGCCTCAGTCACTCAGGTGCCTCCCTTCCTGCAGGGCCCGCAGCTCCTCCTGCGCCACAGCAGCCACCTCTGGCACCTGGGGTCACTTCTGTCGCCCTGCTCCTTAAAAAGCAGCCCTCACCCTCGCTAATTCCCACAAACTCTGTTTCTCTTTTGCAAAAAAACCTGCAGTTTTACACCAAAGAATAGGAGGAATGATCCGAACCCAAGTGCTGTCCCCTGGTGTTATTCCTCCTGAGATCCCCGTGGCATTTCCTACAGTCTGGCTGTTTGAATAAGGAGCTTTCCCAGCCCATTTCCAAATAAAGCTGTAGGAACAGCCAATTTTTCAGCTTGGTGGGTGAACAAAGAAAGCAGAGGAAAATTAATTAGCTCAGCCCAAGCAGAGCTGCGTTTTCCCCTCTGCTGTTTTGTAAAACAGCGGTGACAAAGAATATGAACTAGACCCAAACTAAGAGATTCATTTTATCTGGGGACCATTGGTTCTTCTTTTTAACTTCTTTTCTAAAATATAGGTCACATTTCAAAAGAGAGAAACCAAGCAGTGATTCTGAAAGATGAAGCTGAAAGGCTTCTTTCAAGCTATCTAAATGAAAAACTTCAGCACATTTGGGGGAAGGGAAATCCTTGTGGGACGCAAACACACAAAAAACCTGGCCCAAAAATGTGTAAATAATTTCCCTCTCCCATAAACAGCATTTTCCCCAAAATTTTCAAACTACTGAGGACAAAATTCCACAGATCTCTTTGGCAGCATTCCCCTGGATAAGGGCTAAATCTGAACAGGGGATTGAGAGAAAGAAAAGGAGATCCAGGGATAAAGATTCCATCCAAGAGCAAGGCATGGAAGAACTCATGGCAGGAAACGAGTTTGCTTCCAAGTCAGGCACTACTGAACTCCATGGCACAGCAAACATCCTTTGATCCGGCTCCAGGAGCCACTGATAAGTGGGGAGGGTTATTTCTCACTCTAAGTTTCTGATAAGAAATGTCCACATGCTCCCCCCAGAGGAATTAAAACACAAGAAGCCCAAATCTGGCAGGGCTTAGTTCCACTCTGTTGTGCTTGGGGAAAAATGGAGCAATTGAGCTCAGTCTGTATCCAGCAATTTATTAAGTTGTGCATAATTAATGAGCAGTGACGTGTTCCATGTGTTTTCTGAAGTGATCCCATTTCCTGGGGATGAACTCACAACTGACTGTGCATTGCTCCTTCTTCTGGCTTGCATTAAATATGAAATATTCATGGAAATATCAGCTTTGCAGGGTTCTTCACACTGAAATGATGCTTTAGAGCAGAAGGACCCCACCACCATCCAAGAAAACTTAAAAACAGGTGACTCAGCTCATTATCCTCACTCAGGCTGAGGAAAGAACCTTGGATGTCCTCTTTTCCCTCACACCCAAACCTTCCTGCTTTCACAGTAACCATCCTGATTATCTTCTGGAAGGCAGCTACTCAAAGTCTCTGATTTGATCAGGAATTCATCCAAGCTGGGGACAGCATTCCCAGCTGATAAACTCCCTCTTTTACAACCTCACAATTCTTCAGCGGCTCCTTGGGAGAAGTGCCTTGAATATGATGTAGAATTTAAGGGTTAGAAAATAATAAATATTAGTGTGTGATGCACTGAGAGAAACTGACTTGCTCTGACCACTTCCTGCAGCAAGAAGAGCAAACACATCCCCTCAGGATGTGAAAACACACCCCCCCAAGGTGTGAAAGCACATCCACCCGAGGTGTGAAAGCACATCCACACAAGGTGTGGCTGTGAAGGAGCTGTGCCCCTTTCAAGTCAGCCCTGGTGTTCCAGAAGCCCTGAAGTGACTGCAGGAAGTGACAGCTGAGTCCTCAGTGCCACCTTCTCCACACCACACTCCCAGCACATGGATTTGGATGGGCCAGGCAGCTTTGGGGGATGTAGGAAAGCCCCTGAGGGCCAGGTGTTGAGGTCTGGAACAGCTACACATGGGACACATTTGCTGTCAGGTCCAAGCAAACTGGACACTCAGCACTGCAGTGGGTTTGGAGCGTTCCATCCCACAGCTCTGCTCCAAACCTCTTGGTCCCACTCCTGCCTGTTGGATCAGCAGCACCAGTTTGCTCTCTGTCTGACCTTTCATATCCGAGTCACTCTGCCAGTTCTTCCCACTGGGCTGGCCAGGGTTCAGCTATTGGCATCTCTCATTTCTGGGATATTTTTTATCCATTCAGGCTTTATCCTCCCCCCGCCACGCTGCCAACCAGCAGAGCTTTTGTGCCATGCCAGGTGAAGTTCCCTGTTGTTCCATGGGAATTAACGGCTCTGGAGGAGCCCAGGGCAGCCTCCACATCCCTCTCTGAGCCCTGATGAAGTTAAAGAATAAAAGAAATAATTCAAATGGCAAATGAAACACTCCCCTGGCATAGAGCTGGGGGAGGATCCTGATCCACCTCCATTGCTTCCTACTTTTAAACATTTCCTCTGCTCCATCAAGCCACTGTAGGACCAAAGTCAAAGTGACCTCCAAGGCTGTGGCCAGCAGTGATCTGTCCCCTCCTCAGCTGTCCCACAGCTGGCACAGAGGTTTATACAGAAAGGACCTCACCAGCACCAGCAAGGGATGGTGCAGGGCATGTTTCCCCAAAACTGGGTCAAACAAGGTGTTTTCTCCTCCTGAATTCAGAATTGACCACCATGACGTGGAAGCATCACACAAAATCTTTGTGGAGCTGCAGCTTTGCTGCCATTCCTGCCTTAACAGTGAGGAGCAAAAGGTGTCCTGTGGGAAGGAGGGGTCAATGCCAGGATGCCCAAACCCCACTGAGGTCAGGTGCAGTGTAGGGACAGGGCTGGAACAAACCCCAGTGCCAGAGCTAAGCTGGTCATACAACCTTCCTGCTGCACAGCAGGGAAAGAGAAGCTCAGCTTAATTATTCTCCGGACAATTAAACTTTGCAAAGGCACACCAAGGCTGTAGGGCTGCAGAGGAGGTGGGTTTGCTGCAGAGCTGAGAACAAATGAAGGGCACGTGAAGAGAGGGGTGGAAGTTAAACAGATCTGGGAAGGTGATTATTGAACACAGAGAAAAGAAGGAAGTTCAGGAAGAATTTCTTCACGGAAAGGGTGGTCAGGCATTGGAAGGGGCTGCCCAGGAAAGCGGTGGAGGTGTCCAAGGAAGGCCTTGGAAGGTAGCACTTGAAGGTAGCACTCAGTGCTCTGGGCTGGTGAGAAGAAGGGCATTGGGCACAATCCTGGAGGGACTTCCCAACCTGAGGGCTTCTGGGATTCACCAACCTGTTGGGATTCTGGAAGCTTAGATTTTAAGATTTTACAGAACCTTACACCAGCCCTCAGAGCAGCACCTTCCAGGGAGCGCAGGGATGCACAGGACGGGGAGAACCAAACCCTGAAGGGACACGAGTCCATCAAAAACCTGCAGTGATGCTGTGGGTGCTCAGACTGGGAATGGAGCTTCCAGCAATGGAGCCAGTCCAAAACTGCATCAGCCTGGAAGGGCAGGGCAGGGCAGGGCAGGGGGAACGCTCTGAAATGGGAGCAGGGACTGGCAGCACATCCCTTAGTGGGGACAGAAACTCCCTTCCCCTCCCACAACAGCCCAGGGCTACAGGGGAGGGTGTTGGGAAAGGATGTGACCTTTGGGAGAGCAGGGAAGCTTTATTATTCCACAGCAGCTACAGCCTGAAGGAAGATTAAGTTGTCCCAGGGACAAAGCTGAGCTCTGCAGTCTCGCTGCCAGTGCTTCATCAAGTCAGGGTTGGGTTTAATGAGGGCTGACGAACAGCAATGGAATAGAGGGGCCAAAACAATCTTGGAGTACATCTGCATCAGCCAAACGTGTTCCATCAGAGATCCCTGGAACATCAGCCCCTCCTGTGTGCCCCAGGTGGGATTCCTCCTTGGAATGGCTCTCCAAAGAGTGGAGAGTTGGCACAGAGATGTAAATGGGGGTCAGTGGGGGAACAGTTTCATCTGCCCCAGCTGTGCCACACACCCTTCCCTCAGTCCCCTGCCCTCTGCCAACCCCACAGGGGTCTCAGAAAAGCTCAGTTTGTTTTTTGGGGTGCTTGCAGAGTTCACAGCCTTCACAGTGCCAGCCTCCCTGACTGAGATAAACAATTTCCATGACACTTTCCTAATTATGGAGAAGAGTTCCCTAAAGGGGACTGAACTCTCTGCTCTGCTCTGATGGGAAAAGGAATAACTGACATAGTTGCAGCATTTTTCATAGTGGAAGGTCCAAAATCCTGCTGCAAACACAATCTGTGAGTGGGGATTGCTTTGCTCAGCACTGAAACAGAACTTTGAAAGAAAAAAGGAGCGAGGCAAAGATTGTTTGGGGGGTTTAGGTCAGGAATTGGGAAGTTTCATAAAGAGGACATTAGAGTTTGGGGGAAGAATCACAGATTTGAGGACAATTCATACAGGTTGTGGCCCAGTTCCTCCATTGGGAAATGCAGAGCAGTTGATGAACATCCTGTTTAGGTCCAGATTTTTCCTCTCTGACGAACCATCAGAGCTCTTCCAAAACGGATCCAGCCTCGTCCTTCCCAAACCTCTCTGTAAATTCCCTTTGAGGGTTAGAAACACAATCGCTGGGCATGGCATTGCTCAGAAATGCTCTAGCTCAGGGGAACAACCTTCTCCTTGTCCATGGAAGAGGAACTCAGAGCCAGCCAGGAGAGTCCCAGAATTTGCCCACCTAAACCAGGCAAGAGCTGCCAACACCCCCAGCCCAGGGAGTAATCTCAGAGCAGCTTTTTGGGGTGGGTTTTATAGGATTTGGGTTGCCTAGACCAGAGCTACAAATGCCAGCACCCACCCCTTCACCTCCAAAGGGATCAGTGTCATCTGGCTGGGTCCCAAGTTGTGCAATAAGGGCAAAAGGGACTCACTGCAGGTGCCACCTGCAGCCACAGCCCCTTGTCCCTGCACTCCCTGTCTGTCCCTGCTGCACTCCCTGCTTGGGGACAAGCAGTGACACACTGGAGGTAGCTCTTGGACCAAGCTGACACCACTGTGGTGCCACTGTGAGAAAAAGCAGAGGCAGCCAAGCTCTGAGTTGGAAGGAAGGGAAAATGTTGACCTGTCAGTCCTGAATGTCACTGCTCCTGCAGGTGGCATTCCTGTCTCCTGAGGATGGCTCAGGAGGGCAAATCCAGGAAGGTTTTCCTCTCCCACATTCTTGCTGGGATGTCCACAAGCCTCTGCATCTAAGAGGGAGGGAAGCAGAGATGCCTTTTGCAGGACACTTGTTCCCAGCTGGACACAACTCCACCTCACCCATGGTGGCTGTCCCCTTGCCTGGACAAGTGAAAGGGCCCCCTTGCCCTGCCTGGGCTGTTTTTCCCAGCTCTCCCCCTTTCCCAGCTCTATCCTGGAGTCTTGCACGGGGTTGAGGCTGTTTTTCAGGGGAGAAGCATAAACAGAGCTCTGAGGGACACTTGTGACTGTTTATTTGCCTGCTGCTCTTGCCTCCTTTCTTGGTCATGGTTGCAAGAAAACAATTCTTTTTCCAGCTTTAATAGAAAAACAAATTAATGGCTTCCTCCAGCCATGCTCTGCTGGCCAGCAAGAGCAGCTGTCACCCACAAAGGGGGGGAGTTGTGATCCTGAAAAGACTGGGAACAGGTCCCTGGCTTTGGAGAGAGGCTGGGATCAAACATAAGGAGTTTCTCTTATCCCATCTCCAGGGGTGCTGCACAGCCAGGGGTGCCATCTTCTGGTGCTCGCTCCAGGACCATCCCCCAATGGTGGGCACAACAGCCACAGAATCCCAGGATCACTGAGGTTGGAAAAGTTCTCCATGTCAATCAAATCCACCCTGTGCCCCATCCCCACCTTGTCCCCAGCCCAGAGCACTGAGTGCCACCTCCAGCCCTTCCTGGGACACCTCCAGGAATGGGCACTCCAAACCTCCCTGGGCACTTCCAAGGCCTGAGCATCCTTTCCATGGGGAAATTCCTGCTGCTGTCCAAGCTGAGCTGCTCCTGACCCAGCCTGAGGCCATCCTCTCTTGTCATGGTAGCCCACCTGACTGTTCCTTCCTGTCAGGGAGTTGTGCAGAGCCAGGAGGTCCCCCCTGAGCCTCCTTTTCTGCAGCCCAAATATCTCACTCGCTGCAGAAGGAGGGACACATCCAGGCAGTTCTTCTCCACCCACCAGCCCCTCTCCTCCAGCTGCTTCCCTGCAGCCTCTCCTGCACTGCTGGATTTCCTGGCCCATCCCTGCAGGCTGTCAGCATTGAATGTCTGTTCTTTTGCCACCACTGACCTTTTTTCCCTGGATCCCAGCTCCTGGCTCATCCTGGGAGAACAAGTTCTTCCTGGCTGTTCTTGCAGCCGGGAGCTGCAGGCAGCGAACGCTGCGGACTGAGCTGCGTGCCCTGAACCTTCTCCTCTGACAGATGTTCCCTGGCTGCTCCTTCCTGCTCACCTCTGGGGCCAGGAGCAGCTGTCCACTCCCTCACACTTCCAGCTGGGAGTGACTCGATGAAAAATGGAAAAGCACTGGGTCAGGAGCAGATAGCTGAGCTGTTTCCTCCCCACCTGCCTGGGGCGAGCAAAAATACAAACCTAAAAGGTGTCCCTTGAGCTGCTGGTTTGGGATTTGGGGATATTTAACAATAAAGTGGATGGAAAGGAGGAGCTTTGTGCAGGTCTGTGGGTGCTGGTGGGGAAATGAGGCCAGGGCTGGATGAGGGAATAACAAACCAGCGGGATAGGGAGGCAGAGAACATCCTCAGCTTGTGCTGAGGCTCCAGTGTGGTCACTCTGGTTCTTCCAACAGGGCTGTGTGTTCATCTAGCCCTAAATGTGCCTGGCAACAGGACAGTGTCCTGGGGGTGCATCCCATCCCTGCTCCCCGGGCCTGTGCAGGATTTCAGCTGCACAGCTGGGAGAGCTTGGTCTCTGTGGTGCTTTAGAGAGGAGGGAGCTCAGCCCAGGCTCCCCAGCTTCTGCACCAGCTCCCAGAATCCATTCAGGTTCCTCCATCCCTCCCGCCATGTGCAGGATAACAAACTCCTGATTAACAACCCTCTGAGGATGTGTTTCTCCAGGGCAGCAAGAACTCGGAGTGCCAGTGCCTTCAGAACCTCAGGCTGCTCCACTGGAGCAATCTGGAGATAAAAACTGGAGATAGGGAAATGAGCTGCCAGGCCAGGATCCAGAAGGACATCTGAGAAATCAGGCAATTCTATTCCAAAGGCATAACTTTTTTGTGTTCTCACAGCTACAAATATAGCTCCCAGAACAGGCTCTTCTCTGGCAGGGCTTGGCTCATCAGAGTAGTAGCCAGGCAGGGGATAAAGATCTTTGCTATCAACCCTTTTAGCTAAGAAATGGAGCTTAAATGAACCTTTTATAGACAAACATCTGGAGGAGGGTGGATGGAGTGAAACTGTGCTGGGAATTCACTCCAGCACTTCAGCAATTCCCTTTCTCTCTCCAAGCTTTCACAGTGCTCTTGCTCTGCTTCAGGGGGCATCATTTACAGTGTCTCCCCTGAGTTTCCCCAAAACTTTCTGAATGATTGCTCTGCAATAGGGCCACGAGGTTGGTAAGGGGACTGGAGCACATTTCCTGTGGAGACAGGCTGAAAAGGTTGGGGATGTTCAGCCTGGAGAAGATTGTGTGCACACCCCTCAGCTTCTTCCAGTATCTGAAGGGGTTCCAAGAAAGGAGGAGAGGGATAATTCATCAGGAACTGGAGGAACAGGACAAGGAGAATGGCTTTACACTGAGAGAGGGGAAATTGAGGTTGGATATGTGGAAGAAATTCTTTACTGTGGGGTTGGGGAGGCACATCTGATTAGGATTAATGGGATCTTTGCTGTTTGTCAAGCAATTTATCTTCCTGAGTTACTTCCTAGGTCCAGTGGAATGCCAAGGTAAGCCAGGTCTTGGACCAGGAGGTCCCCACGTCCCTCAGCTGTTCAGAGCCTCTGCTGTGACATTCCTGTGCAGTAAAAGCAATGCCTCTTCATGCATTTGAAATGTGCTACTGCCTAAAACATCTAAACACAGCCTTGGAACTGCACTTCTCCCATTTATCCGTTTGCCCTTTAAACATCCCGTGCATGGAACCCCCTCAGACTGGAACCTTTTCTGAACTCCCAGCCTGATGAAGGAGCTCTGCCCATTTGAAGCCATTCCACCTTGTCCTGTCACTCCAGGCCCTTGTAAATAATCTCCTCTCCATCTTCCCTGTAGCTCCTTCAAGCCACAGTTGAGTCACCCCAAAGCTTCTTTTCTCCAGGCTGAACAATCCCAACCCTCCCAGGTCTAATCCCCAGTTTCATCTCGGGCAAATTTTAGGGCCAAACCTTTTGGCTTTGCCACCCTGAGGTCCTCTGAGACAGTTTGGTGACAGTCCTTGTCTGTGGCTTGGCTCCCTCACCCTTTACAGCTACAAAGAAAACTGTCATTTCTTGGCCTTTAGCCCAAACTTTGATGTCTTTCCAAGTGCTTTTCAACTGTGTTTTCATATATGGACAGCTAAAACTTTCCCAGTGTAGATAAAGGGGGTTTTCTGTCAATGTCACATGTGTGAGGAATGTGTCAAAGTGCCTTTCTCAGCAACCTTTGTGGGTCCCAGTGATCTGCAGACATCGCCCTGAAAATTTCCTCTGCTGCATAAACCGAGCAGGAGGGACCAGACCTGGAGGTGTCACATGAAACTTCATGCCTGGCACTGAAAAGCAAATGATAACCATGGCTCCTGCCCATGTTAAATCTGTAAAGTTGTGAGTTGATTTAACACCCCGTGAATGTTCAGGGAAATGCTCTCAGCTCATAAACCCAGCCTGGCCAGTCACTGAAGCAAGGCTTGAACTGTTCACAGCATTTCTTTCTTTGGTCACTTCAATTTGAGACAATTTCTTCATCTTTATGACTTGCAAAGAATATCCTGAAAAGTCCAATTTGATGCCAAATGAACAATCTCATTTTTGGTTTATGTTTGAGTTGCCAGTGTGATTTCCACATCTGGCTGTGCTTGGGCTGGATTTCATGTTTAAAATGATGTTCAACCTCAACAGATTCTTAAACCTTGCCAGCTCTTCACTGTTTATTTTCTGTTTATTTTTCCCTTCTTGCCTCCCATTCCTCCATGGATGGAATTCTGTGAGAACACCCTGCCTTCTCCACTTGGATTTTTGGGAGTTTCTCCCCGGTCCCTCCATCATTGTGACCTCTCCTCTGAAGCCAGAACTATTCCTGGGGAAGAACCCTTTCCATGTCAATGGAAGTGATTGAGCCATGCAGCAGCACAGGGCAAAGGAAGATCCAGGAAATGCTTTGATGTGTAAATAATGTACTTTTAGGGTGTTCTAAGGTAAGTAGGCAGGGGCTCTGTTACCCTTCAACTCCTGGCTCACTCCTGAGACACATCACTATGGAATAATGAATTTGGCCTAAATTTAATCTTTCCATCACTGCCAGGTCAAGCAGAGCTCCTTAATCGCAGAGTCCTCAGGGAGCCAGGAGAGTCCTCCAGAATCCTCCAGGAATAAACACAGAGTGGTGGGTATCCCTCTCCCAAACTGCTTTTCTGGAATGCCAAGACACTGAGGGAACTGGAGACCTGCACAGCAGGTGTAGGCAGAGCAAAAGCCAAGAACCTCAGCTTTCCATCCTTACTCCACCTCCTCCTTCTCCCCAAACCTTTCCAGGTGTGTCCATACCTTGGAGGAGAAGCTGCTCTGAACCCAGACCAAGCTCAACCCTGTGGGGAGGGTCCCAATGTGGGGAGCAGGAGAGGGATCAGTGCTCCCAGAAAAAGGTCACTGCCATTCTCAGGACACTTTCCTGACATTCCACCTCCTTGGTCTGTGGGAGCAGGGCAGGTTGGCACCTGCAATATATGGAATATTTTGCTCTGCTTTTCCATTTATCTGCCAAATAAAGCCCAAATCCCTTTCTCCACCTTTAATCACAGTATTTTGAGAGAATTTCCTGGTGAATACACACAGCCACTTATTGGCTCTGTCTCCTCCTCAGCTGGAGTTAATTCGGAAAATAATGGAGGAACTTTATCTATTAATTAAAAATAATGACTTTATAAACTGGCAGATGTGTTAAACTTCAAAAGACCTGTGTTGAAGCCCAATAGGAACAGGCAATTTGCAGGCTGGACTATTAAAGGAAATTGCCTTGGAATGGGTTTGTCCTGTGAGATGAAATCCTTTCCAGCCATTAGAAACTGCAAAGGGAATTAATTGTGGCTGGTAGACCTTAGATTAACCACGTTTACCAGACTCTTTCAGAGGTGTGGACACTCCTCTTGTACCAGGAAAAACTGGGAAAGGACATTTTCCCCTCCAAGATAAATTCACAAAGAATCCCTTGCAGTGATTCCCATTTGTTTTCTTCTCAATTGTTTCCAGATCGCCCCTGCTCATTTTGCAAACAGAAAGAGTCCAGCTGGATGTTCCATGCTCCTCACATCCCCAACAGCCATAAAAGCTCTGCTACCTTTAATGTCACAGCAGAGAACAGCACCAGCCCAGCAAAGGCACACTTGGTTGCCCAGGAGTGGTCACAGGTGGTTACACGGCCTCACCAGAGCTTTGGAGAGGTCCTAAAAACTTGGGAATGGGCACTAAATGCTGGGAAAACTTGCTAGAGCACAATATGAGATCTAAAAGTATTGGAGAGCCTCCCAAGAGGGACACAGGGATGAGGAAGGGTCTGGAGGGGCCATGGAGGAGCAGCTGAAGGCACTGGAATTGTGCAGCTGGAGGAGACTGAGAGGAGACTCCTTGGGGTCTGCAGCTCCTCAGGAGGGGCAGCTCCAACCTCTGCTCCCTGTGACAGGGACAGGAGCCAGGGCAGCGCTGGAGCTGTGCCAGGGCAGGCTCAGGTTGGATTTTTTGAAAGGTTCTTCCCCCAGAGGGTGCTGGCACTGCCCAGGCTCCCCAGGGAATGGGCACGGCCCCGAGGCTGCCAGAGCTCCAGGAGAGCTTGGACAGCGCTCCAGGGATGCCCAGGGTGGGATTGTTGGGGGTCTGGGCAGACACAGGGGCTGGGCTGGATCATCCCTGTGGGTCCCTTCCAGCTCAGGATATTCTGGGATTCTCTGATTTTCAGATGGGTGACACAGACAAGCCCCAGAGCTGCTGCAGCCCTCCAGGTGTCCTTCCTCTGTGGGGGTGTTCTTCCTCTATGGGGAAAGCAGGGGACACCCCCATGGTTTGGGGTTTGGAGGGACAGCACAGCTCTCATTCCCTCATTCTGTTTAAAACATTTACACAGATTAGACAGCAAAACCAGTGGCTGAGATGTTTTTTCCCACTACCAAGCACAAGGGGTGGCAAATACCTAACACCAGGCCTCCAGCAGTGGAGAGAAAAGTCCAGCCTGTGCTCTGGGGCTGGGGCCTGAATTCAGGGTGACAACCTGAATTACTCGTGGCTCAGGTTGGGGGCTGGGAGGACACAGAGTATTTACAGCTCCTGGATGCTGTGGCTTTTCTCAGAGCTGCCCCAAACACGTCTCAGGTGCCTAAGGCCCTGTCCTGAATCCCCAAGTGTCTGTGTGGAAGCTGCTGGACACCTGTGAGGAGCTGGCTGGCAGCGTGGTGCTGGCTCTCCTCCTGCTTTCCAGCTGCCACTTCAATTAAAAGGAGCTAAAAATACCCAAATGCTCTCCTGATAGCATTTTCCATAGGAGCAGGAGGAGAGGGATGCTCTGCAGGCATGAATGAGGTTGTATTTAGGTTGTGTTTATTCGGGGAATGAGGGAAATCTGGATTTCTTGCCCCTGCATGGATGAGTTCAGGAAGCTCTTTGGGGAACAGGCAGGATTTTTTTTTCGTCTGGGGATGCATCAGGTATCCAAACAAATAAATATCAGAGTATGGAGAGCCCAGCCAGGCCCTATCTGCACCCTGCCAGTGACACCAGGACAGCACAGGAGCTTGGCCAGTGTGGTGGAGCAAGGCCTGACTGCTCAGATCTGCGTGTTCCACCCTCCTGACAGCTTTACAACACCAACTCCCTCCCATAAACCTGGGAAAGAACTCATCTGGTGTTTGCTGCATCCTTTCCACCTCCTGCTCTCACTCATGATTTTAGGAGTGTGAGCTCACAGCCCTGAGGATGGAACCCAGAGATGGGAGCCAGCTCAGGAAAAAGCATCAGGATCTTTGCAAATCTGTCAAATTTGGGATCATAGGAGCAGAAAGAAACCCTCCCACACCTCTGCAGGAGGAACCTTTCCCCTCTCCTTTGAGGAATCTGTGTTTGTTTGGAGAGCTTTAGGCCAGGCTTATCCTACACTCCTAAATTAAGGGGGTTTGTGCTGCACACCTGCCCTGGGCAGAGCTCACTGCTTCCAGCTGTTTGGCAATGATGGGCAAGGAAAAAAAAAAACCAGCTGGAATGTGCCCCCACTCTGGATTTGTGGCAGGTTCCCTATGGCACCTTTGCATCAGCCCTGCTGTGAAATCCCTGCTCTCCACACCGAAATCCCAGCCAAACCCCTTGGTTACAAACCTGTGTGGGTGATTTAGGTGTGATCTGGTGTGAGAATAAAACAGATGCTCCAAGCATTTTGTTCTTCTGAGAGTAAAAACTTCTCACAAAGCCACGGATGTTGGGTGGAAAGAGAAGGTTCCTCTCACAAGGATTCCTCCTCAGAAAACCAGAATTCCTCCTCAGAAATCAGTTCAGAATAGACACGGGGGACTCTTGCTCTTGAAAGTTCCTGTCCCACAGGTTGTGACAGAAAAATCCCAAAGCAGATGGGGAATATTTGGGTGCCTGTCAGCCTCCCAACACCTTCCCACCCAGCCCTGGGTCCTGTCCCACTGCAGTCCAGTGAATCCAGTTGGGGAGTTTGTTTGTGTCCCAGCCTGGAGGAGGGGACAGCACCTTCAGGAATGGTCAGGGAACAGAAAGATATCGAATGCCCCCCCAAAAATAGCAGCTATTCCTCAGCCCAGGGCTTGGAGGTCCTGTGTGGATAAAAGCAGAAGGGAACAGCAGCATATGGCGAAGTGCCTGATGCCAAGTGGAATTTTTCCAGGCATGTTTGAGGACCTCAGGTTGAAGTGCTGCTCCCAAGGCCTCCCTCAGAGCCTATATTTAACCAGGCTGGATTTGCTGGCAGCCAGGGTGGGGTGGGCAGCACCCAGCACATCACCCCTCTCCCAGAAAGAGCTCTTTAAAGGGCTGGAAGAGGATTCTGGTGCAAAGGCAAGAAATGGTAAGGAAAAAGGAAAGCTCAAACATGATTTCCTTCTCACAGTGGATGTCACACCCAAGGCAGTGCATGGGAGCTTCAGGTGCCTCCAGCAGCCCTCCCAGGCATCCACAAGCTCTTCCTTGGAAAATCTAAAATATTTTTTTTAAAATTTCTTTTCCCTTGGAGCCTTTCTCCAGCAGCAGGAGTGCCCAGCTGGAGAGCACAACCCTGGCTGCTCCCCTCAGTCCCAGTGGGAGGAGCACCCAGCTCATCCAGGGAGCATCCCTGGGGCTCCCAGCCCCATCCCAGCCCTGCAGGAAAACTGCTGCCTTCCCCCTGGCCTGCCAGCAAGCTTTAGGACGTGTGGACAGCAGGCACCGGGCTGTAAAGGGCCGCCTGCATTGCTCAGGCTTTGAGCACCATCTCCTGTCCTGCTGGCTCGGCTCCATCCAGGTGCCGGGGCAAACTCCGAGGAGCAGATTCCTCTGCTGGCCTCGCTCCAGAAAGGCCACAAACATGGGACAGCATCATGCTTTCCCAGCCTGGATAAAGCCTTTTGGGTTTCTGAATTCCTGACCTCTTCACACAGTGGCTCTGTGAGGCCAGATTGACCTCCAGGCTTTTATTGGGAGCTGCTTCACTTTGCCCAGCTCGGAGGTTTTATCTTCTCTCTCCTCTGAAGGAGCTCTGCGCTGTTTTGCTTTCAGGGCTCTGGAGTGATCCAGTCACCAGGAGCTCTGGTGTGTTTGGCAGCAGTGAGAGCTTCAGCAGGGAGGCATTTTCCTGGAGCTAAAAGCTCCTGCCTGTAACGGGACACTCAGCGCTGGCGGGGTCACTCTTGACGTCAATGGCACTCGTTGGCTCCTGTCCGGGGGGATATCGATGCACAGGCACCCCTTGCCCTCACTTTCCCCCTGCTTGGAAGCAGGAGACACCTCCCTGCAGGCCCATGTGCCATCTGCCACCACCCTGGGTCCTGCTCAGGCTCCTCAGGGACACCCAGCTGGTGAATATTCCCAAATCCACATCCCCTCCCTCTCTCTACCAACACCAGGATCTGCCTCCAGTAAAAGTGTCCCAAGGGCTCAGCTTCTGCTACTCTGATCAAAGTTTGGAGATTCTTTTTCTCCCCACCAACAGCAAATTCTGTCCCTGGGGGTCCCCCTCAGTGACTGGCAGCAAGGCCAGCACTGGAACCGCAGAGGTGCTGGACTGGGAGAGGGCACAGCTGGACTGGGAGAGGGCACAGCTGGACTGGGAGCAGGGCTGGAGCTGGAGCTGAAGCTGGAGCTGGAGCAGAGCACGGGCAGGGTGCTGGGATAGCCCTGCTGAGCATTTTAGTGCTTCTCTCACTCCCTCAGAGAGAAAAATCTCATCCCATGGTACTTTGATACCATCACACCTTGCTGAGACACTGAGTTCCTCTGCCTTGGGTTTGTTTCCAGCCTCCCAAATCGGGAATAATGTTGCAATTGTCCCTGCAGCTCCATGTGGTCTTGTCCTCCTCTCTATAAATATTTTTCTGCTTGTCCAAGACTATGAAAGCTGGGACTGTTTGGTGATTTTTAAAGGGATCAGAGCTGAACACATTGATAGGGGTGATGTGTGTGGGGAAGCACACATTCCCTGGAGAAGCCCACTCTAATCCTGGGGAAAACCACTTAGCAGTGCTATAAATGAAGCAAAATCTGCTGCTGTTTTTATTTTGAAAAGGAAAAAAAAAATCCAGCTCACACAGCAAATTATTTCGGGGAGTAATAATTGCGTAATCAGGGCTAAAAGTGGATATTCTAAAAAGAAACGTGTGGGGTAATGCTGATCATTACTGGAAAAAATAGCAGCACATGCTTGGGGAGCTCAAGCAGGGGAAAACAGAGAGCCCCCAGAATAGCAGCTGTGAACCAGGTTATATTTTAAACCTCCTGGGAGGCAGAGTGGAGGGCCAGGAGCCAGGGACACGTGGGATCTGCACTTGGGCAGGTCTGTCCTGCAGATCCCCACGCACAGCAGCGCACAGGAGCCCTGGGGTGGCAGCAGATGTTGTCCCTGCCAGGGGTGCTGAGCCAGCAGAGCCTCTCTCTGCCCACTTCAGCCCTGTTCGTCACCAGGGAGCCAAGCAGGGTCAGCAGGATGGGGCAGAGGACACCTGGTCTGAGATAGAGAGAAAAATAAAAAAAGGAAAGAAATGTGATCCAGGGATTTTTCATCCCCTCTAGATTCGGAAACACCACGTGATTCTTAATGGTCCACTGCAAGTTGTTACCAATCACCTCAACAGGCAGAATGGGAAAATGAGGAGGAAGGGGCACAGTTGTACTTCACTTTACTGTGGACCTAAAGCTCATTCAGTGCCACCCCTGCCATGGGCAGGGACACCTCCCACTGTCCCAGGCTGCTCCAATGTCCAGCCTGGCCTTGGGCACTGCCAGGGATCCAGGGGCAGCCACAGCTTCTCTGGGCACCCTGTGCCAGGGCCTGCCCACTCTCACAGGGAGGAATTTTTTCCCAAATATTCAATTTAAACCCTGCTCTCTGTCAGTTTGAACACATTTCCTCTTTGTCCTGTCACTCCAGGCTCAACCCAGCTGTGCTTTTGGGGGGATAAACTACAGAACATTTGGCATCCCCTGGTGCAGGGTTTTTGGGAGCTCTGCTCCTCAGCACTGCCAGCTCCATCCCAGTGCCCTCTGTGTGCAGTACAGCCACAGGGACGTGGTGACACTCATTTCTGGGCCCAGCCTCTCACCTGAGCAGTGAGCTGGAGCTGGCCACAGCCTCTCTGTGCTGGCCATAAAATAAAACCCTGACTGTGTCCCTGTCCTTCCCGGAAAGCTGCTCTCAGAGGAGAGCATTCACAGCACAGCAGGAGCAGCGCCAGCAATAAGGCTGGCATGGGAACAAGGAGTTCTTCCTGTGATGGATGGATGGATGGATGGATGAAAGGCAGGAAGAGCAAGGTGGAACATTGCTGCAGCCCCCAGTGCTGGTGGCAGATGTCCAGCCCTGCTACACTGGCTGGTTTGTTCAGTGCCCAGCATGGGAGCAGCCTGGTTGAATAGGCACAGTCAGCCCTGCTCCCCTGGCAGCTGGGGTGGGCACTGGGGGCAGGAGAGTGACAAATCCTGCCTGGCAAGGCCCACAGGAGACAGGGCTTGTTGGGATGGCTGGATAATCACCGTGGCACGGGAGGCTGTGCCCGGCATCCATCGCTGGGATGGAGTGACCTCCCCTGATGAAAGGGCCTTGCTTAGGCCCAGGGAGCAGCCCTGGCTCACTCAGCATCTGAATCCCTCTCTCATTGCACATCCAGGTGCTGGGATGAATTAATAATGGCAGGGATGAAATGCCAGGTTGTTTGCCGTGGGTCCGGCCTGGCTTGCCCTCGCCCTGCTGTTTACATTGACTGCAGCATCTGGCACAGCTCAACCCCTGGCAGGTAAAACACAGCCACAGTCAGGGGCTGCCTGTCCCTGAGTCTGTGAAAAGCATGTGAAAATGTCTGTGTGAAGGAACCTTTCCTGCAGGGCTCATCCCATTCCCTGTCTCCCATGGATGATTTCAGGCATTTTCCCTCAGCTCCATCCCTGTGCTCACCTGCAGTGGGAAGGAATCCGGGAGCAGTGGGACACAGCCACATCCTCAGCACTGCTGCAGTGGCCCCACAAATGCTCACTTGTGCCTCCACTCCTCCACCTGCACAGGCAGCAGAGCCCCAGGGGGGTGACCAAGGCACCAGGTAACCCCAAACCCTGGGATACAGCTCAGGGTCATTAATGGCAGGAATGACCTGCAAGGCTCCACGTCCCAAGGCTGACTCTGGGCTAAGAGGGAAATCAGCTTTTCATTTCTAGTTGGAGAAAAGGATTCTCTGGCACTGCTTTGAGAATGAACCCAAACCCCTGCAGTGTTCATTTACACACACCCCTCCCCTCGTGGTGAGTTCAATGAGAGGAGCTTAATGATCCTTCCTCACAGTGTAGGGATTTATTTGGCACATCCCACGGAGCTGGGAGGCAGAGGAACACACACTGTGGGCTCTCAGAAGGTCTTGGAGACAAGCAGGGGAGAGACAGCCCTTCCAATCTGCTGTTGTTCCAACTCTTGGGAGTGTGGGATCTCCTTGAGCCCAAAGTGTCAGAGTGGCTCTAAATGAGCAATTCTGCAACTGCAAATCATCTGTGGTGAGAAACAGCTGGTGAATTACCAGCCCTGCTCCCCACGGCCCAGGGGAAGCTGGGCAGGACAGAATGTTCATTTATTGGCACAGCCCTGCTGTTTGCCTTTCACTTCATCCCACTTTCACAACCAGCCCTCGTTGTGGGTCACTGGGGGTGCCATATGCCCCTAAAATGCCACCACACTTCATTAAAAAAATGAGTGGAAGAGTGAGAAGCCAGCTGGCAACTCCCTTGGGGTGAGAGGGCTCTTGTTTGCACAGGAGCCAGGCTCTGCACGGAGTGAAAATTCAATATTGGGCCCTCGGGATGGTTTATTTTGTGGCTTGGAAGGTGCCAATAAAGCCTCCTGCTTTCAACAAGGGATGCCAGGGGGACAGAGGGATGAAGGAGGTGCAGTGCTCTCACCCCTGGCTCTGTTGGAGTATGACATTCTCCCTCTTCCTCCCTCTGGGAATAAAGCTGGGCTCCCAAATACAAGAAAAGAAGAGAAATAAAGGCTAATTTCACACAAGGAGGTGCAAATGGGCACATGTGAAGCTGTGCTCTGCTGGGGTTATGTTCAGGCACTGCATGTCAGGACTCTGCAGTTCTAGGCTTGGCTCTGGTGTTAATTTGCCACTAATCAGCAGCTCTGGCCACGTTTCCTGACTGCTCCCTGTCCATTTTCCCATCAGCAGCGGCAAAAAAACAGCGTGGAGCACTGAGAGGTGCTTTGTTAACAGTTACAGACCTCTCTGAGATCCAGTTTTATTGCCTGTTTATCACAGAATGATGGAATGACCTGAGTTGGAAAGGATCCTCCAGTTCCAGCCCCCTGCCATGGCAGGGACATCTTCCACTGTCCCAGGCTGCTCCAAACCCATCCAGCCTGGCCTTGGGAACTGCCAGGGATCCAGGGGCAGCCCCAGCTGCTGGGAAAAGGATGGAAAGGAATCCAAAGGCAAAGCTGCCTTCCCCACTCTGTGTAGGTGTTTCAGGGTATTCTCAAGAAGAATTTCTTCCCAGAAGAGTTTCCAATGAAGGGAACCCATTCTCTGGCAGGGATCTGCCCAATTTTCACCAGCCAACCCCATTTGTAATCACCCCTGCACTGACAGGAGTGTATTCGTCCCATAAATTCCCTATAAAACAAACAGAACAGAGCCTGGGCTGTGCAGGGAGTCGCTGATGCCCCTAAAAACAGCTCAGCCTGGCACACAGGGTTCCTCCCTTGTCCTCTGTCCTTGTTTCTTCAGGAGGATCACTGGGAAAACTCTAAAAGCTCAAACTGCACAGCAGGAAAAACCCCAGAGAGAGGAGGGGGAGGAAGGAGCAGAGAGAGCCCATCAGCAGAGACCACAGAGAGGAGAATGCTGACCAGATAAATAAAATCGTTTCCAGCTCATTTCAAGAGGCAGCAGAAATTACAGGAGGGGTTGGGAGGTTTCCACCTCTCTCCTGCAGGCAATGAGGAGAGGATAAACAGAGGATAAACCTGAGCCCTGATCACAGTTATCTGCCAAGCAGGTGAGACCAGGTCCTTAATGGGATGGGTGCCTCCTGAAGCTTTGCATTTCTGCCATGTCCAGGAGGTTCCTGACCCCAAACCCTGCGAATTCATTGAATTGCATAATAAAAATCCCTTCTCTGCTGAAAATAATGTAGGAACTGAACAAACCTCTTGAGTAAAGGGGGTTTATTGCCTTTATTGAGTCAAGGGATCCAGAGGAACCTTCACTCCTCCTTTTTCCTGCCCATCTTTTCCTGGCAGAGCTGCCCCATCCCAGACCCCTGGAGGGACCAAGGATGGGAATCAGGCTCTTGGTGGTGCTTTTGAAGCTTTTTTTTTTTTTTTTGCGGGGGGAAGCCTCTTTCTCCTCGGCAGGAACTTTCTGATGGTTGAATTTTTTTTTCCCCCAGCAATTTCTGAGCTTCTCAGCATCCACGTGGCCCAAGCAGATTTGGTATCCTGGGAACTCCTGGTGGTTATTGACAGAAAGTGCTGCTCCAGCAGAGGCTGCTGATAAAGCACAGATGGGAACAGGTAGAAGCTGTCTGTAAACAATTATTGGGTGAAAAGCCAGTGATTACAGCAGAATTTGAGGCTGAGGCAGCTGGGACTTGTGAAAGATTTAGGGAACTGGGAGAGGGTGTTGTGGGAATTTTTTCTCAGGGGTTCTCTTCTCCCAAAACAGCTGAATTCTTCAAATCCTTCTACTCACTAAAGTTGAGGTGGGAAAAGAAAAGCATTTTGGTAAAGTCAAACCCCACATTGTTTCAGTACTTTTCAAAGCAGATGGTCTGTTTAGGAGCTAAAAACCACAGTAATTTTGGATTTGACATGTTAAATTTTAAGTATTTAAATATCATTTATTTTAGCAGTCGACCTGTTATTTAAAAAACAAAAAGCAAAGTCAGAGGGGTGTTTGTTTGTTTGTTTGTTTGTTTGAAAGAGGTCTGAAGGGGTTAGATTATCCAGAATTGAAGCAAAAGGAAAGGTTGTGAGTTTAATAATCTTTTTCTTCAGGCTGAGACCCTGGACATGCTTTGGACCATTCCTGGGTGGGGTTTGGCCAGAACTTCTCCATGACCCCAGAACCCCAGCATGATTTGGCTTGGGAGGGACTTTAAAACTCATCCCATTCCACCTCCCTGCTGTCTGTTCAATCCCCACACCCACAATCCCAGCACTGTCACTCAATTTTGGGAGCCTTCTCCACGGCCTCAGGTCAAATGCAGGGTTTGCTTGGGGGTCAGTGCCTGGCAGCAGAGAAAGCCTGGAATCCTCAGTGCCTGGGGTTCCAACAGGGCCACCTTCCCCTGGCCCAGGTGGCTCAAGCTCCATCCAAGCCCTGATGCTCTGCAAGCTCCCAAAGGACACCTGGTGTGAGATCCAGCACGTCCAGGGGATGGAGCTCGGCCTGAGAGCCCCAGGGTGCTGGACAGGGCTGGACACACACAGAGAACCCTCCTTGGAAGGAGCTGCTGACCCTGAAGTCATCTCTGAGCTCTCCAAAGCTTGGATGAGGAGCTGAGCTGAGTTATTCCCTTCCCACTTGCAGCATCCAGAGCTGGAAAAGCTCCTGGATGTGTGGCACGGGCTCTCTGCTCCCTCAGAGGAGCCCTGAGGTGCAGGGAGAGGCACTCCCTGCCCTGGGATGCTTCATCCTGAGCAAAGCTGAGCTTTTCCCACTCTGGGAGCTGGAGAATGGAGCTGTGCTCCCTGGAAAACCACGTGGGTTTATCCTGGTGCTCCAGGAATGCAGGCACTGCTGGGATTTAGAGCTCAGCAGAGGCTGGGGGCTCTCCAGCAGCTCAGCATGGCCAGTGCCACAAATCCTGAGGATCCTCATCTCCAGGGCAGGACTGGGACCCACTTTGGAACCTGGATTCTTCTCTTTCATCCCCTCAGCCAAACCCTAGGGCAGAAATCTGCTTTGTTGGGTTTTTTTTTTTGAGGGGTTGGGGTTTGATTTTTTGATTTTTTGATTTTTTTTTTTTAATTGTTTTCCCTGGCCACTAAGCCAGGCAAGGGAAATGCTCTGCAGCCTGACACAAAGTCACTCCCTCCTGCTTTTAAACACAATGTCAGCAGTGAATAAACAGGAAAAAACCTCTCCTGCTCAGCAGAGCCCTTCCCAGGGAATGTCTCCTCTGGAGCTGCTCCTGGGAGCTTGGAAACACTTAAGGTGTAAAAATAGCACCTGCAGAGTCAGCAGCCAGCCCTGCTCCTGCACAAGCTGTATGGCTTTTTTTTTCTGGGCTTTATTTATTTTCCAAAGCCTGTTCCAAACTCTCTGGAAGGAAGTGGGGACTCTCCCAGGCCACCTCAGCCTGTGAGATCCTGGACAAGATTCCACCTGAGCCAGGAGCAAACCACAAGGATGGATTTCCTGGGGAATTTGCTGGAATATTTCTAGGGAGAGATGCTGAGGAGAACCCAGTCCTCAGCAGAGCCAAAGCCCCCAAAGCCAGCTCAGGATGTCCTCAAAATCCCCTCCCACCCCTGCTCTGCCTGGGATGCTCCAAAGTCACCCCATTCTCTCTTTTTGGTTTGGTTTGGGGTTTTTTTTGGTGGTTTTTGTTGTTGTTTGTTTGTTTCTTTTTTGTTTTCTTTTGGGTTTTTGGGGTTTGTTTTCATTTGTTTTTGTTTTGTTTTCCTTCTTCTTTTTGGGGGGTTAAGGCCAGGTGAAAGTTCTCAGAAATAGGGATGGAAGGAAGGAACTTTTCCCTCATGGCAAACACATCCAGGTTTCCCAGTGACCTTTTTGCTCCCTGCAGGGCACTGGGGAAAAGGAGGAGGGTGCTGAGAGCAGCACCAGGCTGCATTTCCTAAGGCTCAAATCCAACCTGGGATGGATTAAATCAGCAAATCCCTCAGAGAATCCTATCCCTGAGCATTCCCACCTCCAAACCTGAGGTTTGACAGTGCTTCTGATAATCTCTTGGGAGAGAACAAAAAGTTCTGTCTTAGTAAATGGACCTGTTCTGTCCAAAAAAAACAATGCTGTTGCTGAGCAATTTCCAAAATTTCTGTTTTCCCTGGAGTCACTTGGGGATTTCTTGCACAGCTCTGCCTCGAGCACATCAGGGGTGATTTTGGCTACTGCAGCAGAGGGAAACAATTGTGGAGTGTCCTTTCCTGCTCTCCAGGCCTTCAACCAGAACATGATGAGGACAAAATTGTATTTTTGCTGTGCCCTGCGAGTTGGTGGTGGATAACCAAGCCCAAAGGCCAAAGGATGAAGCATTTATTGATGTTTGCAGTGCTTATTCCCCAGTTAATTTGCAACCCACAGAGAGAGAGAGAGAAAGGAATCTCTGGAAATACAACGGGTTTCATGTGCTGTGGGTTGTGAAAAGGGTTGGAGGAGCATTCACTGGGTTTGTTTAACCTCTGGCAATAAATTTGACCAAATCTTAGCGATCAGAAGGCAGAGCCACATAAGTTTCATCACGTGAAGCACAGAGGTGCCACCTTGCAAAGCTAAAATTGAGGAGCTCCAGAACACAGCAAATGTGTCATCCCAGTCCCAGCCCAGCTGGCAGTCCCTGCTGTCCCTGTGTTGGTGGCTGGGTGGGTTTTCTGTCTGCACAGCAAGCTCACAATGCCATTTCTGTCCCAGATGTTCCCAGGGGACAGGAGTTAGCCCAGGGGATCGCTGTGCTCTGCCAGCTCATTGACCACTGATCTCAGCTTTGGGGTTTTTTAGGGTCTCAGAGGTGTCACATTATCATTAATAGAGCTTTGGCATGGAAAGCTCGCTGGGAGGTGAAGTGTGGAGATGAAATGTGGGAAATGATCGTTCCTCCAGCAGCACTGCCGGGCTGGGGGGTTATTCCATAATCCCAGGGTGTGTTCCAGTGGGGTTATTCATTTATTCCAGTTGTGTTCCAGTGGGGTTGTTCCATTATTTCAGTGTTTGCTTCCAGTGGGGGTTATTCCTTTCTTCCAGTTGTGTTCCAGTGGGGTTATTCCTTTTATCAGTTGTGTTCCAGTGGGGATTATTCCTTTATTCCAGTTGTGTTCCAGTGGGGTTATTCCTTTATTTCAGTTGTGTTCCAGTGAGGTTATTCCTTTATTCCAGGGTGTGTTCCACTGAGCTTCCCAGGCTCCCCAGACACTGCAGGACCGGGATTCCTGCAGTTCCAGTTTTTAGACCCAATGCATTTTAAGACCTTTTTGCCACCTCCAAGCTGCCTTGAGCCCAGGCACGGCAGAGAGGAGCAGGGAGCAGCACCAGGCTGCATTTCCTGAGTCTCACACAGAGGTTGAGCAGAAGATGCCAACAAACACCACCCAGCCCGGGCTGGATGTGCCAGCTCCCGTTTTTCCTGTGGCACAGAGCAGGAATACAAAACGGGGAACAGACAGAGCTCATCACCAAGGGGAACAGCCTGGCCTCTCACGAGGCATTCTGAGCAGTTCCTGCAGCCTGTTTTTGGGGCTGGATACTGCAAGCTCCCTGCCGGTGTGAAAGAAAGGACATGCCGTGTGATGAGCTGCCGTTCCCATGCCAACAACCCTCCGGCACCACAAAGGACATTGCCTCTCCTGGCCGGGTTTTAGCAGAGCCTCGCTAAGCCCCGGTGGTGTTTTTGGGGACACGGGGCACAGAGCTGAGCACAGATCAGCCAGCACTCCTGGAGGCTCCGAGTGAGAGAGGCTGGAATCTGTAACACAAAGAAAGACAGGTTTAAACAAGGCCAGCTGAAGTGGCACAGTCTGTCAGTCCCTTCTCTAAGGCAGCACAGCTATTTTTGGCTCTTTGCTGTGCCATGTTTTGTCTGTGTCTATTGTACTTTTTGGCAGCAGCTCTCCAGCACCAACTCCGGCTCCTTTCCTGAAGATGCTGGAGCAGATGACATCCCCGTCTCTGCCACCTGGCTGGGTTGGGTGTTCCTGAATCCGGGAATAACTGAGATATAGTAACTGGGAATGCTGAGAGGATGGGATTCAGAGTCCTGTGCTCAGAAGGGGAGGCAGTGGCAGGTTTTGAAGCCTCAATTCTCTCAGACACAAAGTCTGGAACAGGCAGCACCACAGAGTGCTCAGAAAATCAGACCAAGTCTCATCAGACAAAATCTGTCCTTGCATCCCCACCATCTCCATCAGCTCCAGCTCCTTTCCTAAAGATGCTGGAGCAGGTGACATCCCCCATCTCTGCCACCTGGGCAGATTGCGTGTTCCTATATCTGAGAGGATGGAATTCAAAGTCCTGTGCTCAGAAGGGGAGTTTTGAAGCCTCAATTCTCTGACACAAAGCCTGGCACAGGCAGTACCAGAACATGCTCAGGAGATCAGACAAAATCTGCATCCCCTTCTTCCCAGAGCCATCCCTTTGCTGGTGACACAGGGATCTGCAAGAGCTCCCACAGACCCAGCCATGAGGAGAGAATCATTATTCCTGTTTAACCCAACGTGGGTTTACCATAGCAACTCCCCAAGAAGGAATCAACAGCTTCTGAGCAAACAAACACTTATTAAAGCACCCTTGTGAAATATTTATGCTTTGTTCCCCAAAGCCCACTAAGTGCACGGCACTGCCTGGCTCCAGGAGTGGCAGGAGAGCCTTTTTTCCGCTGCCTGGCAAAGTGGAAAAACCATTCTTCAGCCCTGTGTTTATCAGCCTGGCAGCTGAGGCAGCTCCTCACAACGTGACTGGAAGGAACTGGGAGATGGAATCAGCCCCAGCAGGGAACAGCGTGGCCTCAGGAATGGGGAAGGAGGAGAAACGCAGGAGTTTGGGAGGTGCTCAGGAAACACAAATTTATGCAGGAAAATAGGAGAAGGAGCTGAGGAATCAAGGGTGTTGTGGTAGAAGCACCCTCAGCTGGGCAGGGTTTTGTCCACTCTGCAGGAACACAGAGGTCAGGGGTGAGCACTCTCCTGGAATTTGGATTTCAATGCTGGGTGACAGCAACCTGAGAGAATCGCACTGCAGGGGACAATTTGTGCCTCTCATCATTCCCAGTTCATCATCCAGGGGCCTCTGGAATGGCCCTGTGGCCTCCAAAACAGCCAGACACTGATGGGTTTATGGATTTCTGCTCTGAATCTCCTGAGCTGAGCCGTGGTTCCCATTTCAGGCTGCACAACTGGGCATTGACTTTAGTCTGGCTCTCTCTAGTGGTCTGAAACTTAATGAGATGCAAGTCCTGCTCTGTAATTACTTCGGGTGATTTTAAGTATGAACAAAAAGGCATCCAGTCACTTTTGAGCAGTTAAATTAAAAAAATTAAAAGCAAAACTGGATTGAGCTATCTGGGGTGTGTTTCCAGGTGATAAATGCTTTCTCACAAATCTCCTCTTTCTGCTGCGCTGAACTGGGATTTTTATGGATCTTTTTAATAGTCCCTCAAATTATTTCATCAGCATAAAGTCTCCTCCTGGAGGGAAATTTCATAAAAAGCTGAATTGTTCAGAAAAGTATGAGCATGATCTAATCTTGCCCTTGCAAATGTATTCCTGACAGGGTGGCAGTTAATAATTAATAATTGAAATAAACTGCTTGGAAATTGCAAGCTGACACCGGGCTCTCCCCTCCTGCCTGCCCAATGATAATTCACACTTGGGGTTTTTTTCAGGCAGATGCCTCTGAGATCCAGATTAAGCACCCAAATTAAGATTTGGGTTCAGAGCCTCTCATTTCTGTAAAGCTGCAGTGTGGGTTTGCTGGGTTCAGACCAATGAAAGTGGACCCAAATAAAGATGCAGAGAATTCCTGGTCTGCTTTAAAGGTCAGGACGTAGCCTTGGACAGGAATTATCCCCTGAACCAGTGGTCCCCAGCTCTGTGCTTGGATTTTCCAGCTCCTTCTCAAAGTCCCACCTGCAACTTCCAAGCTGCCAGAAATCCTTGGATGCACCTCCACATCCTTCTGTTGGTCTCAGACCTCCTCTCAGACCAGTTTGGGTCCATAACCAGCACCTCAGGGAGCTTCCCAAGCCCCCTGCCCGCTCAGCAGCCTGACAAGGGTGGTTTGCAGCTCAGAGGAGCATCAGGAAATCAGCAATTAGCAGAGATAATTCCAAAAGAGATAATTGCAAAATCACAGCCTCGCTTTTCCTGCAGATCTGTGGCAGAGGCACCATTCCTGTGATGTGGAGACCAAGATTTCCCAGCTTTGGGCACTGGCCTGTCTTTGTGTGGGCTCTGTTTTGGAGAAAATCTGCTTTGCTCTCTCATTTTCCCTCACCTGGTGCTAGAAAGGAGCTGAACCCAGGCTGGAACACACCCATGAAAATGTGGGGGAGTCCTGAAATCAGCAAAGCTGGTGGACTTCATCCCAGAGCACTTGTGAACCATCCAAGGGAATTTCTCAGGCACTAGGGAGGATCTCTGAGGAGGTGGTGGCAGGAGGAATAAACAGTGCCCTGGCTTTGAAAAAGAAGAAAAAGGAGCCCCAGGAGCGATCCCTCAGCCTGCCCAACTCCATTTCTTGGAAAGATCCTGGGACAAACGGTGAAATAATCAATAGAAACACCTAGAAGATAATAAAATCACAGGGGGAAAGCCAGCATGGATTTCTCAGGAGCAAATCACACCAAATCAATCTAATTTCCTCCCCTGGCAGAGTAACAGCCTGATGGATAGGGAAGAAGCAGATGTGAGATACCCTGGCTGTAAAAATCCCTGTTCTCAGGGTTGCATGGCAGCCTCATGAGCAAATCAGGGCCAGGGGAGCAAAGCAGGAACACAAAGCTCTGTAATTCCAGTGCCTCAGCAGGAGAAAATGCAGCCCCCGATTCAGGTGGGGCCAGAGCTGCTCCTCCTGCTCAGGGCCATTAATAACTGATTTGTCTGATAGCAGAGATAATGCAGCTTTATGAGCTGGGAGGTGTTGTAACAACACCGAGAGCAGCTCCTGAATTCAGATTGGTCTGGATAATGGGATGAGATCTGTGGGCTGAAACTCGCCGAGGACAAACGCAGAATCCCAGGCTCAGGCAGGAAAAATCAAATGTACGGCTGCAAAATGAGAGATAATGAACAAAGCCTCTCTGGAAGGATGGGGACACAAATTACTTCATCTCTTCTGCCTGAGCTCAGAAGAATTTGTATTTACATTTATTATATATTTATATATTAAAAAAATATAATAGATACATTGTATTTATCTACATAAGAATATAGATTTAGATCTATATAAAAAGATACAAGAACACAAATTAATCTCTTCTGCCTGAGCTCAGGAGAATTTATAAATTTGTATTTATTATATATTTATATATTGAAAATATAATATCGATATTATATTCATCTATATAAGAATATAGATTTAGATCTATATAAGAAGATATAAGAACAAAAATTAATCTCTTCTGCCTGAGCACAGAAGAATTTATACATTTATATTTATTATATATTTATATATTAAAATATAGTATCTATATTATATTTATATATATAACAATAGAAAGTATATTATATAAATTATATATTTATATATTGTAATTTCTGATTACAATGTGTGCAAATACTTTTGACATTGACAGACAGTGGGAGTTCTGAGGAGGGTTTGTTTTTTTTAATTATTATTTTTGACAAAAAACATGTATTTTTCCAAGATTTATGTATTAAAAATTGATGTTTTAGGGGAGAGCTGGAGTGGTGAGGTCACACCTTGAGTGCTGTGTCCAGTTCTGGGCCCTCAGTGCAAGATGGACACAGAGGGGCTGGAGCATGTCCAGGGAAGGGAATGGAGCTGGGAAGGGTCTGGAGCAGCTGAGGGAGCTGGGAAAGGGGCTCAGCCTGGAGAAAAGGGGGATCAGGGGGGACCTTGTGGCTCTGCACAACTCCCTGCCAGGAGGGGACAGCCGGGGGGATCGGGCTCTGCCCCCAGGGAACAGGGACAGGAGCAGAGGGAACGGCCTCAGGCTGGGCCAGGGGAGGCTCAGCTTGGACAGCAGCAGGAATTTCCCCATGGAAAGGGTGCTCAGGCCTTGGAAGTGCCCAGGGAGGTTTGGAGTGCCCAGCCCTGGAGGTGTCCCAGGAAGGGCTGGAGTGGCACTCAGAGCTCTGGGCTGGGGACAAGGTGGGGATCAGGTTGGACTCTGTGACCTGGGAGAGATTTTCCACCCTCAGTGATCCTGGGATTCTGTGACAGAGCTCGCTGTGCTCAGCCAGCCAGGCCCTGGGCCTGGCACTGAACACTGGTGACACCAAATGACAAAGGACACCTCAGAAATGGTCCCTCACAATTCCCATTCCCCAAAAATGGGGTGTTTTAGAGCCAGCAGCAAGAGGCCTAAAGCTGATTTAAATGACTGATTTAAAAGGTTTTTACTTTTTCCACAGGCAGGAATAGATGCTCTCATCTTACAAATGCCAATATTTAAACCATTTTCCCATCTCTTCAGGTGTTTCCTATCATGGGTTTCTCTGGTCAGCACATTGCAGCTGGGATGGAGCTGTCCCCAGTCCAGGCTTCCTTGTTAACCACAATACAACAGGGAATCTTCTGGTAGGAATACTGGAGAGCCCTCCTCAGCACCACTTCTGAACTATCTCCCTTTGAGGCTCCCAACCCTGCAGAGACACTCAAGTCCCAGTATCCCTTCAGCTGAAATTGCTGGGAATTGAAATTAAAGTGATATTTTGCCCTCTGAGGCCATGGATTCTCAGACTTGGCTCTTTGTCCTCCTCACACGCCCTGGAGGTCACGTCCCCAGCAGGGCTGGCCCAGGAGGGTCCTTCACACCCTGCTCGGGCTCACACAGACTTTATTTTCCTCCACTCACACAAAGGCCATCTAATCAGGCACGAGGAGAATCTGCCTCTTTGTTTATTGGGAATACAACAATGGGATCCTATTCCCCATGCCCCACATGAGGGACAACAGCAGTGCTCACAGCCAGGATCTCTCCTTGTCATTACTGGTTTTGATGTTTAATGTCATCATCCAAAGTTCCAAACAGGTTTTGATCCAAGTTTAGCCTCCCTGATGCAATTCCACCGCTCAGGAGAGGCACAGCACTTGTGAAATAAGTTCCTTAGGGACAAGAGTGATAAGAAGAGATAAGATTTGGATGCACAGCCAGGTGAAATCATCCAACAGTTCGGTGTGAATGTGTCCTGCCATGCTGGGGGTTGTTCAGGTTGGGATTTGGGGGTGTTTTCCCCATTTCTGTGCAAAGCTCAGTCCTGTAAAAGTGAATCATCCAGCTCTGAGCACTTCCCGTCAGTATTGGGAACTAATAGCTGGGAAGAGTTCCTGGTTTTCTCTAGGTGGAAAGGAACTGCTGCAGGGACAATGTGGCAGGTCCTGATCCCTGAAAGTGTCTCTGCTCTGGGTATCCCACAAAACCCTGGAACAGGGAGCACCTGGCAGTGACAGTGGCCCTGCCCTGCCTGTGCAGTGAGACCTTGCTCCTTTTCCCATCTCCATTTCTGTTCCTGCACCTTTCCCTGTCTCCATTTCCCTTCCTGCTCCTTTTCCCATCTCCATTTCTGTTCCTGCTCCTTTTCCCATCTCCATTTCTGTTCCTGCTCCTTTCCCTGTCTCCATTTCTGTTCCTGCACCTTTCCCTGTCTCCATTTCTGTACCTGCTCCTTTCCCTGTCTCCATTTCCTTTCCTGATCCTTTCCCTGTTTCCATTTCTATTCCTGTTCCTTTCCCTGTCTCCATTTCCCTTCCTGCTCCTTTTCCCATCTCCATTTCCCTTCTGACTGAGCCCCTGCCCTCTGCACCAAGCAGGAGCTCAGCCAGCTGAGGACAGAGAGAAGGAATGAACATCCCACCAGAGTACAACTGCAGTCCAGGCAAACCCTTCCTGAGCACGAGAATCTTCTTCCAGCTCCACAGCCTGGGAGAAAGCTCGAGATCCAAAGCTAAAATATTTGGAATATTAACATCTATCAGTTTCACACGTCTCTTAAAGCAGCATATTCCCTGCCTGATTGATCCTGCCATATGGGAACATTAGCCTGTACCATCACCATCTGCTGCAGCTTTAATTTTATCAAAAGCATTATGACAGGAGGGAGAATGTTTCTTTTTCCACCCTTCCCTCTCCTCCCGCCAAAACCTGGCTGATTTCTCCTCAAATGAACCCAATTTCCAGTCCTGAGTGAGAAGGCTGTCTGTATATTCTGTCTAGGAATAGCTCTTTGATTTCAAACGCTTCGCTTTTGGGAAGCTGAGCTAAAAATCCAGGAACAAGGCAACTCATAAACTTCTCTCCCAAAGAAATTTTTGGTATTCATGAGCTCAAAGCCGAAATAGAAGTGTGGCTCGGGTGTTGCACATTTCTTCCACTCTCTGCTGAGAATCCCAGAATTATTCAGGTTGGAAAAGCCCCTCCCAGGTCGTGGAGTCCAACCTGATCCCACCTTGTCCCCAGCCCAGAGCTCTGAGTGCCACCTCCAGCCCTTCCTGGGACACCTCCAGGGATGGGCACTCCAACACCTCCCTGGGCACTTCCAAGGCCTGAGCATCCTTTCCATGGGGAAATTCCTGCTGCTGTCCAAGCTGAGCCTCCCCTGGCCCAGCCTGAGGCCGTTCCCTCTGCTCCTGCTGTTGATTGTCTCAAGAGGATGAAAAATATTCTCCTTTAATCATCCCTGACTTACCCTGTCACCACTGATTGTGCATCCCCTCATAAGGGGAATAAAAGGAATTCCAAATCTCTTGCCTTATTTCTTCTCACTTTTTCATGACCACAGGTATTTTTATGATATCCCTGCTATGTTCCTTTTCTACAGCAAACCACAGCCCAAATCCAAACTTCAGCATCATGGAATCAGAGAATGGTTTGGGTTGGAAGGGACCTTAAAGATCACCGAATTCCAACCCCCTTCCACCATCCCAGCTTGCTCAGAGCTTCATCCAACCTGGCCTTGGACACCTCAGGTGGCGATGTGAGCTCCTGAATGAGCCCCCAGCTATTAATAAAATATTTATACAGCACAGAACAAATACAATAATAGCAGGAAACGCAGAAATGGCATCACCACAGCCCAAGTGTGCTGTGTGAGCTCAGTGACCCAGCTCCAAAGCAGCTCCTGCTGCCCTGGGAATGTTCCACCCTCGTGTGCCCCCATTGTCCCGGTGCTACTTCATTATTTAGTGACACAGAACACTCCTGCACCCGGCCAGGCAGAGAATCCACTCCAAGGCACCTGAAAGAGGAGAACTTGGCCACAAAGAGCAGCTTGGGAGGAGATAAGGTTCTCAGGGCTTCCAGCCTGGCTGAGCAGCAAGAGCTGGGCTCGGTGTTCTGCTTTGGGCAGTGACAATGACAGCGGGGTGTGAGCGGCTGCCTGGCTGCAAGTGCGTGCGAATAATGATAATAGTTTTGACAAAATAGCGCTAAAAGTGTCATTATCGCAGCGTCTCGCTGTGCAATCAGGGAGGTCACCACAGGAGGGAAGCAGTGTTTCACTTTTGTTGCTTTAACAGTCAAGGTTCTTTTTATTTATTTTTTTAATGTATATTTTGATTAGCAAAACCTGCCTGATGTGACAAAGCAATAAATGATAGAATCATGGAATGGTTTGGGTTGGAAGGGACCTTAAGGATCGTGTCATTCCACCCCTGCCATGGGCAGGGACACCTTCCACTATCCCAGGTTGCTCCAAGCCCCATCCAGCTTGGTTCTTGCAGTGAAGCCCAGCACTTCCAGAGATTCCTACCATCACTGCTGATGCTGCACATCAAAAAGTGATTTCTGGCCTTCTCAGTGACCCCTGTTCTCCAGCAATTGAAATCAAAACTTCAGGGTTTTGCAGAAACACTGAAAGCAGGTGGAGTCATGACTTTCCCTTCTGTTATTAACAGAGATAAAGAAGCCTAAGCAGACCCCAGGAGTAGGTGTGGGGCTTTGCAGAGATCAGGAGAGAAACACAACATTGCTGTTCACAGCCCTAATCCAAGGATGGAAATTCCCTCAGCAGCTCCAACCTCCCATCCTGGCATTTCCTGCAGCAGAGGTGTGTGCCAAGGCTTTAGGAGTGGGGTTTGTGCTCCTGGAGAGGTGCTGGAGGACACACACAGCCCTCACTCTGTTCATTCCTGGCCAGCTCGGGGTGTCCTGGTGTCTGGTGGGGCTCCTCAGCCACAGGAATTCCTCTGTGCATTTTTCTCTCCCTTGGTCATTCCAGGAAAACAAACCCTGCCTGGTTTCACATCATTTTGCCACAGCTCTGCTGCCTCAGGGTGCTGCCAGTCACTTTGGAAAGGGATGGGTTATATGGGACTGCAATCAGCCTAAAAGTTGCTGGTGGAAAGTTCAGGATGGGAGCCAGCATTCCTAAAAACCACATCTAAACAGAAGTGCTGTGCAGGGAAAGCTCCAGCCTGTGAAAATGAGGCTACAGCCTCAGCAGCTTTCAGGAAGAGCCATGGGGAAGTAAATCTGAAAATAGCAACGTGCTGAATCTCTTCAGACTCTCTGAGGAGGAAAATGAGCAGGACCCCACGGTTCTCTCCTGCTCCTGCTTCCTGTGCATTGATAACCTCATCAGTTGTGTCTCCATTTCCCATCTGTCAAAAGCAGAATGGCAGAAATCTGGGAAGACTTTCCCTTACAAAGTGAAGACTTTGATAGCCCTGTCCTGGGCAGCACTGCTAAAAATCAAAACGTGGATGCCTGAGAGAGAAGTTTCAGTGCTGATGCAATTTGTCAGCATCTCATCCTTGTTCCCACACAGAGCTGAATCATCAGAGAACAGGGATTTATCACTCTGGATCATCATGTGATGGCAAAGCCCACCACCACTGACTGCGAGCAAGCAGCGAGAGCCCAGCTGGAGAGAAAAACGGGCAAACTGCAGGAAATATTTGGTTATATAGGGTTATATAGGGTTATATAGGGTTATATAGGATTATATAGGGTTATATAGGGTTATATAGGAAATAACCTGACAATCAGAGCATGACCTGGCTTGGAAGGGACTGTAAAGGTCATCCAGTTCCAATCCCTTTGCTGTGGGCAGGGACACCTTCCACTGTCCCAGGTGGTTCCAAGCCCTGTCCAACCTGGCCTTGGACACTTCCAGAGATCCAGGGGCAGCCACAGCTTCTCTGAGCCAGGGCCTCACCACCCCCATGGGGAAAAATTTCTTCCCAATATCCCATCTAACCCCACTCTGGAGCAGTTTGAAGCCATTCCCTGTGTCCTGTCACTCCATCCCTCGGAAATCCTCTCTCTCCATCTTCCCTGCAGCTCCTTTAGGCCCTGCAAGGCCACCCTGAGCTCACCCCAAAGCTTCTCCTCTCCAGGTGAACAACCCCAGCTCTCCCAGCCTTTCCTCCCAGCAGAGCTGCTCCATCCCTCTGCTCATCCTGCTGCCTCCTCTGGAGTCACACAGTGCACATGGAGATCTCCTCAGGGACTTTCACACGCCACCAACCCCGTCCCTCGGGTGCTGCCAGGACAACACAGCCCAGCAGGATTTGTGCCACGAGAAAACTCTCCAGCTGCTGGCACTGTGGGGTTTGTGACCCCCAAACAATCCCAACCACGTAGGGCAGTGGTGTCTCCGTGGACCAGTCAATCCATGACACCCTTTAATTGTGAAAAGTCACTTTTGATGTTCAGTGTTTCACATGCCAGGCATTGCAGGCAGTTAGCAAGTCATAAAGTGCAAGAATTAATTAATCCTGTCCATACCCCCAAGAGATGTGCAGAAAAACACTGATCTATCTACTGATAGGAACACAGCAGCCAAGGTTACTGACTTGGCCAAGGCCACAGTGGAGTGTTGGAGCAGAGCTGAGATTGAGGTGCAGAAACTCTCAGGGAAACTTATTTTGAGGAGGAATAACCTTCAAAATAAACAATCCATTTAGAAAAAGGCTTGTTTTTTTCTTCAGCACTTTATTAGAACATTGCAAGTACATCCTGATCCGTGGGGTAAGGCTGTAAATATTCGCTTTGGCCCATCCTGAGTGTTTCTGTGCACACAGCCACGTCTCTATGTGCTCCATACTCTGTGTGAGAGGACAACGAGGTATCCAGTGGAAGAGCTCAGTCCCAAACAGGCAGAATAACCAGCTCTGGTGTGTTTTTCCAAGGCTCCACGAGCAGACTGCTGGCTGGTGGGGACAGACTTTCCCACGCCAGCCCACAGTCCTGCAGCCACCCTGTTATGGAGCAGAGCCACGTTGGATTTCCACCAATTTTGGGATCTCACTGGGCAGCAGATACCCAGAGGGAGAAGCCCCTCCCAGTGTGAATCCCACAAGTGCCTCCCCACAATCCCTGATTTCCCTGCAGAGTTGTGTACTCTAATGATGAAGCACTCACATCGACACCTGCTTCTAGGAAAATTTGCAACTGTCTTCCAAGTTTCTTACAGTTTTGAACAAATAATATTCAATCCCTCCCCCCAGCCTGACATAGCTCAGGCACTGGGATGGGATGCTCAGGGAGGTTTGGAGTCCCCATCCCTGGAGGTGTCACTTGGAGGTGGCACTCAGTGCTCTGGGGACAAGGTGGGCATCAGGCACAGGTGGCACTCCATGGTCTTGGAGCTCTTCTCCAACCTGATTTTGTCATTCTACAGTATCTTTGATTATACAGTGTCTATATGGGCAAACTCCCACGTGGCCCTCAGATAAAATCTGAAAAGAAAACAACTGAGCTCTGTGTGGTTCCTTGATCTGGTTTAAATGTCTGCACGGACATGGAATCTCTGCTTTTGTTGTAATTAGTGGGCATGTGCTCAGACTCTAATAATTGTTCTTTAGGCTTTCTTACCAGGCCTGACCTTCCCATTTGGACCCAATAAAGCAGATGAGCTCTGTGCCTTTTTGTTCTCAGATGACAAAGTGCTCGGCATTTGGCACTCAGCTTATCTCATACGTTTGGGATTTTAATTATCAACACAAGAGCCTTCCCAAAGGCTGGCTGGGCTTTTGGTACCAAGATTATGTAGGGAAATTAATGGCAGAAAAACGCCTTTGTCCATCAGCTCTTTTCACTGTGGTGGCTAGAAACTCTACAAACAGCTCTGCTATTTTAATTCCAAAAAACACATTTGCAATGTCATCTTTATGGAGGAAAAAATATGCTCAGCTTGAGTTTTGTTTTGTGCTGCTCTGTGTACAAGAACATGAAGCTGCCATGTATAGCAGAGCGTGTGGGGAACCCAGAGCACAGTCTGTTACCAGGCTTTATTTTTTGCACTGTCTGCTCCCATTTTTCAGTGTTCTGACTTCTTGCTGATTATTCCAAGGCGCTCCAGTGCATCTGATAGTGCAGGAACTGTAACTCCCTGATCCCAGGGCGGGATTGCTGCCGAAATGAGATAACCCAGTTGGGCATTAAGAGCACAAAAGTCGAACTTTTCTTCTCAGAGAACTGAAGCCTGCTTGGTCAGATTGACCAAAAAGCACCGAGTTTGCTTAGTTTGTATTTGAAACTGGCAGCCTGATAACACAGGGGTGGGTGGCTGGGTAGTGGGGCAGGGATTTATCTGAGTGTGGCTTTTCGTGTGCAGAGGAAAAAAAAAAATCATGGAACCACAGAACGGTTTGGGTTGGGAGGGACTTTATGGATCCTCCCGTTCCATGGGCAGGGACACCTTTCACTAGGCCGGGATGCTCAGAGCTCCATCCTTGGGCACTTCGGGGATGGGGCAGAGCACGGAGGAGCCGCAGTGAGCAGAGAAGGAACAGCCCGGCACCCAGGGCCGCGGGGACCCTCCCGGGCTGGGGGCGCAGGGTGACCCCGCATCCCGGAGCCGGTGCCGGGGTGCGCCCGGGGGCGGTGTCGGGGCAGTCCCGCTCCTGGGTGCCGGTGTCGGTGCCGGGACGGTCTCGCGGGCCGCAGGGGGTCCCGGTGTCGGTGTCAGTGCCGAGGTGGTCCTGGTGTCGATGCCGGGGCGGTCCCAGTCCCGATTCCGGATCGGTACCGCTCCCTGTGCTGGTGTTGGGGCGGTCCCGCGGGCCGGAGGCGACCCCGGTCCCTGTGCCGGGACGGTCTCGGTCCTTGGCCTGGTATCGGTATCGGTGCCGGTCTCGGTCTCGGTCCCAGTCTCGGGGTGGTCCCGCGGGTCGGAGGCGTTGCCGGTCTCGGTGCCGGTGGCGGGGCGGTCCTGCGGACCGGAGGCCGCATCAGTCCCGGTGCCGATGCCGGTCCCGGTGTCGGTGCCGGTGCCGGTCTCGGTCCCGGCGCGGTGCCGGGGCGGTCCCGCGGGCGGCGGGCGGAGGCCGCGCCCCGGGGGCGGTGTTGCGGAGCGGGGAGGCGGCTCCGGAGCCATCGCGCCTGCCCGGCCGGCGGCGGAGCTCGGTGCAGGGGAGGGGGGCGGGGGGCGGCTCGGCGGCGGGTCTGCGGGCCCCATGGGCGGGTGTGTGGGCTCCCACCACGACTCCTCGGGCAGCCTCAACGAGAACTCGGACGGCACCGGAGGTGAGCGCCGGGCCGGGCCGGGGGCGCCGCGGGGGGACCCCGGGGCGGGCGCTGCGGGCCGGGGCCTGCGGCGGGCGGGGGAGCCGCGTCCGGCCGCTGCTCCGGCTGCCGCCCCGCATCATCCCCCGGCTTCTCCCCCGGCTTCTCCCCCGCGTTCGCCCGAACTTTGCCGGGGCGGCGGGGCCGGGCGGCGCTCGGCGGGCGCTGCCCCACGGGCACAGCCCCGGCCCCGGCCCCGCTGTACCGGGGGCTGCGCCGGCGGCTCCGCGGGGGATTCTGTCGCCGGGCAGCACCGGGCAGCGGTGTCGGGTCTGCCCGGCCGGGCAGCGCCGTGGGGCTAGGGGACGCTCGGCCCCTGCTGAAATAAAGCCAGGCTGGGTTTGAAAGGGCCTGCCCGGGGCTCCCGAAGTTTTGTTTTCCTCGGGGCTCCGCTCCTTGTGGTGTGCGGGAAATGATTCCTCGGCTCGCTCAGATCCTGGCGCTGCTGCGGGGCCGGGGTTTGTTTTTCAGCCGAGTGAGGTGCTTTGCTCCAGCCTCAGCCGCCCGTGCGGAGGGAGCGATCCCCGGCGGCCGGAGATGCTGGAGCAGCGTGGTCCCTGTGGCTCCTGTGCAAGCGCACCCCGACTCGGGGAGCAAAGCCGGCGTGCAAACGCTGCTGCAGTGTCAGCAGCCTCCCACCGCCGTGTTTTTCCTCCGGCTAAATGCCTGAATGATTGCTTTTTCAGTGCTCTCAGGTTTGTGGACCCCTGATGTTCTCCAGCTGAGCTGTGTGTGTTTTCTAGTCATTGAAAGTCAGCCTACCAACAGGATACTTGACTTATAAGCAGTCCCTCAGGGTCTGCAGGTCTCAGGAGGAGAATTGCTGAGCTAGGTCTGTGTTTTGCCCTGTGTCTTACAGAATGTTATTTATCAGTCTGGCTTTATTTCGGATGTCCCAGCTGATGGGTGTTCTTTCTGTCAGTGGCTTTGCTGTCGTTCCGTGATGTAAAAACATGCAGCGCTTGGAGTTGCATCTGAGCCGGCCATCTGCTGATTAATGCCAGATACGGAGTTCATGGACATACCAGAGTTCCAGCTGCTAAGAGCTATGTGGGGTTTCACAGCATCCCAGAATAGCTGGGGTTGGGAGTGACTTCTGGAGATTATCCTGTCCAACCTCCTGCTAAGGCAGGGTCATCCAGAGCAGGTGGCACAGGGACACATCCAGGTGGGTTTGGAATGTCTCCAGAGAGGGAGGCTCCACAACCTCCTGTGGATTGGGTCACATCGGTGTCCTTAAAAGGATTTTTAGAGCTTTGAGTAGTATGAGTCCTCCTTACTCTATTGGTAAAAAGGGAAGAAGTGGGTTACCTAAAATGCAGCTGTACTAAGCAGATTTACCAACCAGTAAAAACCTGCAAGCAGAATGGACCAGCCAAAGAAAAAGAACAGCAGGACTCATCACAGACCCCAAAATCTTGACCAAAAAATAGCATTAGCAGCTCCACTGGTGCTTGTCCTGAGATGTGCTGTGGTGTTAGGAGGTGAGGTCATGTCACAGAAATAGGCTCGGTTTAATTTCCTTGCTCTTATCTCACCTTGATATCGAGTGAATGAGATGGGGGAAGAACACGATCAGGGTTTGGGTGATACTGTAAAAGAGATTCCACGCCCCAGAGCAGCGTGTGAGGTGGGCAGGGTTTGTGTGTCCGTCCCTGCCTGGTGCTCCCAGGGCATGGCACTCTGCTGCTCTGGGGTTAAATAACCCATTGTGCCTGGCTCATTACAACAGCAGCTGGGCTTTGGAGATGTAAGAGATGTGAAATTCGTGTCAGCTGGCTCGTGTTGATTCATGCTCTCAGGGTAATGTTCCTTAAGGTTGTCTCGCTGAAGTGAGAAGCGCTGAAATTTCACTTGAATTATGAGCTTCTTAGGACTGTCTTAAACAATCAGCTCCAGTGTGCAATAGCCTGTTTTGTAATGCTACAGATCTGTTCCTGCCTCTCCACAAGGAGGAGAGGGGGGGTAGGTTAAGCTGGAAGAAGCTCTGAGTGTCTTCTCTGAACGTGACTCCCCAGATGTCAAAGTCCAGCCTGTGCTGATTCGGAGCTTTACAAATTCTGCCAACGTGCCCTCACCAAGCCTGAACCTCCCTGACTTGCTGTCTCCAGGGAGCTTCTGTCTGGAGGCATCAGCCACTGCACCAGCTGAAGCACAAGTGAACACGATTTGGAGTTTAGACCTGTGCAGAGAGATGATTCTGTCCTGTTCCCCAAGTGAGGCTCATTTCCTCCAGCTCCGGGGTTGTGACCCAACCCGCTACATTCGCTTTCAGATTGCTGTCAGTGAGCAGGGCCAGAACGTTTCGAAATCCTAGGAAGGTGTTTTGGAACACGATGATTCTAAGTTGCCAGTGATGGACTTATTTTGGAGAGCCTTTGTCTTTTCCCCGGAATGGAAAAGTTTCCTGGAGAATTGCGAGCGCCCGAGAGCTTGATTAGACAGCAGTGGCCGTGTGCGAGGCTGGCTGAAAGTGGGAGCCAGCTCTCAAGTCTGATTCATCCCAGTTTCAATTTATTCCAGGGCAGTGGGGAGTGGCAAAATCGTGCTCAATTGTATTATTGGAGTTGAGAGGAGGATTTGTCACATCCCTGTATTCTCCTCAGTGTTTTTGTCCGTGGCCGGCACTTCCCGTTACTCGTGTGCAGCTTGGCAGAGCTGACGGCATGTCCTGGCCACGTGTGCTTCCTTTGTCTCTTACTCTGGGCATTTTTCAAGGTCAGGATGCCTGTGTGTGTGTGTCAGGAGAGCTGCTGTGGATCCTCAGGTGTGTCTGCATGGGTGTGATGGAGCTAATCACAAGCCCAGCTTATTGCAGGGTTCTGTTTGCACTGACCGGAGCAGGAGGAGGCTGTTCCTCACCAAGAATTGAACAGATGCTGCTCTGCCCATCGGGCTGGAAATGAAATGGCCTTTGCAGATTGGTACCAGCTGTTTCATTAGCACTGCTCTTTTCAGCAAGTTCTCATTTCACCAGGACGTTGCTTGGCATAGACAGGACAGGATCCTGTCTGGATGCTCGGTGTGTGTTTGTAGCCCAGCAGAACCAGATTGTGGTGCCCGTCCTGGGTGGGTTTATTGGGGAGTCATTAAAGGACATCATTAACTGGTTTCTAGACACAGGTTTTCCTCACTTCATCCCTTTAGCTCAGCTGTCTCCCACCTGATAGTCCAAGGTTTCAGGAGCTGAGCACTACGTCTCTTCCAGCTGTGCCCTGTCAAAGGTGACCGAGTTCCTGCAGGATGGTGACACCAGGGGAGACAGAGCTCTTCTCCAGGCACTTCCCAGCCTGTGTGGCCTCCTCACTTGTGTTTTTGGAATAGCTTTGGGCTTCGAATTCACTGCTGGAAAGCTCTGCCCTTGTGCCTGTACGCCAGGTACGTTCAGTTGAGCAGAAGCAGGATCCCCACGGGCACGTCCTTCCTGGAGGGCTCCTCAGTTTCTTCTCTTCTTCCCGAGGGAGCAGCGAGAAGGAGGAGGAACCTGTTCATTCTCTCGTGGCAAACTCTCACCCCTCTCAGAAGCTGCACGTTACTTTGACCTGGTGAAGTTCAGTGAGACAGTCAGGTGTGTGGAGTGAGGGAAGAGCAGGGAATACAGTGGCTGGAAGCACAAGTCATTCCAGATCAAGGCTTTTGGCTGCAGCTGTCTGATTGCTGCCGAGCTCTCCTTGACGTGATGCTCGCCTGCCTGCCGCAGTTCTTACCGCCCTTCCTCGGGAGCAAAGATGCTGATTCTGTTTGAAATGTCTCTTCTTTCCTGCTGCCCCCATCACCCAGCAGTGAGAACAGGGCCAAGTGGAAGCAGGGCTGGCGGAATGGGAGATGATTCAAGCTATCAGTTCCTCCCGTGGAGCTGGATGCGGTGCTGGAGCTTCATCAACTCGGAGAAAAGCAAATATTGTGCTCCACCTCTGCTCCCAGCAACTGGACAACACTTTCTTAAATATTTTCCTGGAGTGCTCTGCAGGGCTGGGTATCACATGGCTGATTGGAAGTCACAATAACTGCTTTCATGGTGCTTCTCTGCAAGACTGACCAGGGGAATTTGCATATTAAGCAGTGAGATTTGTTGCTCACAATTGCACTAATACAGCCGGGCTCTGCTAGGCTGGCACGGGGGGTTAAACAAGCAGCTCATGACCGAGCACTTAAGAGCATTTGGTGCCTCCCTTTTGTGCTGGAGCACACAAAGAGTCTCCCAGAGGGTTTTTTTTTCAGTGGGTTGGAGCTGTTTGGGTGCAGGCTGAGATGGTTTTTCCTGCACACAAGCACCTGGCTGGGCTTCCACTGCCATCTGAAAGAGGCACCTCTGGATTTCAGGTAGTTCTTGCTGGTCTGGAATACAGGGCTGGCAAAAATATTAATAAATCAGAGCTGGCTTTTGCTGTTAGGTCCTGCTGAGGGGTGTTTTGTGTGGTTTGTTTTGGTTTTGTTGTTTTGTTGTTTTTTCTTTTTTTTTTAATGGAATAATCAAAAAAAGCTTAGCATGGCTGTGAAATTTGCTCCAAATGCTTCCTGCTCCGTGCCTGGGTGTATTTAAGGGACGTGTAGATGGAGCACTTGGGGAAGGGGTTTAGAGGTGGCAGTGCTGGGTTAGTGATGATCTTTTCCAACCTCAATGAGTCTGTGATTCCCACAAGAGTTATATGTGGGTTTTATCAGGGCTTTGGAATAAGAGTAGCCTTTAATAACTCTTGATTTCCTGAGGGCTGAGCACCCACAGCCTCCTGGAGATTATTAGGATGTGGGAATTGGTGCTGACAACCCCTGATAATTCAGTCCCAAGGATTCATCTCCTGGCATGTCACTCTGCTGCTGTGACACTTCTCATTTGTAAACTACCAGCCTTGGTTTTGTTTTCCAGGTGATAACAAGGAGCTCTCATAAATTGAAATAAGGTGTTATTTTTGCTGTTAATAAGGGCTGGCAAACGAAGCTGTTTGGTTTCCTTTTTGGCTTGTTCCTCCATGTAATTGTTTGTTTGGCTTCTAGATGAAGTGATTTATTTTAATTTCTCTGTTTGGGATTGCAGTGTTGAAAACGACAACATCCTCCTTCACTGAATGTTAAATACAATAAATTGAGCAGTCATTGTGCTTTGGAGATTTTTGATAAATGGAAAATATTATTAGTTGCCAGTTTGAATAAACTCTACAAAGCAGCCATCCACTCTCATTGCACTCAGAGTAATATGATAGCCATTATTTTTCATGTGAATGTTGAATAATATAACTTATGAGTCACAAATTATAATACAGTTGAAGCCTGAAATACAGATTTGTCTTGCAGTTAAGTTGCACATTCCTGTGAGTCTCCTTGCAGGTACAGAGAAGGGTCAAGTTGCCTTAATTGCTTTGGTTACCTCTAAAAAAGAAAGAATGTAAAGAACTGGAAAGTTCATGACCAAATGACTGTGATTGAGAAGGGAATATAACTCCTCCTTGTAATTTAGAGTGTATTAATGCCTGATACATTTTTAAACAAGTTATTTTCAATTTGCCACCTTGGCTTTCACCGCCTTAAAATTCAGCTTCCTTTGCTGCAAGTATTTCAGTTGGGGTGTATGTCTTAATCCTTTTTTTTTTTAATTTGGGGTGGTGGGGTTTTTTTGGGTTTGGTTTGGGTTGTGTTTTTTTGGTTTGTTTGTTTTTTTGTGGGATTTTTTGTGTGTGTGTGTTTTTGGTTTTTGTGGGAGTTTTTTGGGGTTTTGGGGTTTTTTTTGTTGTTTTTGTTTGTGGTTTTTTTTTGTTTTTTGGGGGGGGGGGTTGGGGTTTTTTTTTGGTTTTTTTGTGTATGTTCTTTTGTTTGGTTGGTTGTTTTTTTTCCCAGATGATTTAAGGCTCCTACAACAAAGTGTAAGATTTTTTTTTGGAGGTGAGGGGAAGTTCTGCCCCCTGGCAGCCAGGATGGAGCAGGGAAGTGTCCATGGGGCATCTCCTGGGTGTGGAGTGCCCAGCCAGGGAGGATCCTTTGGTTCTCCCTCACCTTTCCTGCACCTGCAGGTGCTTTGGGTGGAGCCTGGGGAGGCTTGTGGGGTTGACTGGAAGAACTTTGGAGAACTCTTCCTGCTTTTGCAAGACTCCTTATGGGAGTGCTGAGGTTCAGCCACCCAAAATCAGGAGGGAAAGGCTCTTCTGTGGAGGAATAAAAAAGCTGGGATCAGTACCCTGGTTCCTGACTGCAGAATGAAACACTTTTTTTGCACTCTGAGGTTTTCAGTTACAGTTTCATCTGCTGCTTCTGTGTTGTCTGGCAATTGAGAGTTGACAAAACAGAGACGTTCTACTACTTAGGGAGTAAATGAACTGTCAGTTTTGTTAGGGATTTTTATGGTTGGTTGTTTGTTTTGCCTGGTTTGTTTTCTTGTTTTGGTTTTGTTTTGGGTTTTGTTTTTGGTTTTTTTTTTTGGAAAATGAAAAGGTTTCCCCTGATGGTGTTTGGGGTGTAATTCAGTGCTTCAGACTGAGTTATCAATAGAAGAGGTGATGGATCCAAAGCAGCAGGAATGGCCCTGGATGTGGAGCACACCTCCAGCACAGGGTGGCAGCTGGTACTGCCCTGTCTGACCTGTGTGCAGGGAAAATGTCTCCTGTGCTTTATTTCAGCCTCGGCTGGAACCTGAATTTTGCATTTGCTGCCTTGTGCTGGTGCTGGCACACTCAGATTGATGCAGGTGGGAGCTGGACAAAAGATGGGGCACAGCAAACTGCAGGAAGTGTTTTTGTCCTGTGCCCTGTTTTAGGAGTAAATTAAAAACTGTCTTAAATGCTGAACGAGGCCAAAGTTTCTTAGACTACCTTAAATATTTTAAATGCCATCAGTCTCATCCTGAGGCTTCCCAGCATTGGGAAATGCAAGGGCACTGCAGGTTCTGCAGGTAATAAATGCAGGAGCAATTACTGGATGCTATCAGTTTGCAGGAGCTGCTCCACATCCAGCTGACCTCCTCAGGCCTGATGGAAAGAAAGCATTTGGAAATTGTCCTTCCCAAAGCAGAAATGCTGCTGGGATTGTGGATTAGAGCAGTTTTAGCAGCTCCTCCCTTCAGCCTCTTCTCAGTGTCCTTTTCCCTGCCCATCTCCCCCTCTCCTCAGCGAACAGGATTTAAAAAGGAAAATTCAAAGCCCTGCTTGAAAGCCATTTGTGGGAGGAGATGGGCACAGCTCTGAAGTGCTGATTTTTCGCTTCTGGAGAATCTCAGATGTGCTGGAGGATTTTCTGTGTGCCTGTCTGGCTCTGTGTATGTGTGTGTGTGTGTATAAAGACATCCTTGTGCTGCAGATTAGGTGGAAGGGAGGGGATTTGGGGAGTTTCTGCATGATCTGTCATGTGGGGTTTTTTTTTCCCCCCCACATTCTCAACCATGAAAGCAGAGCCACTTCACAAATGGTAGTGAAAAAAAAAATGCTTCAGTAGTTTGCAGCAAGAACAGGTAGTGCCCAGGGGGAAAAGATTAGAGGCTAAAATGGGAAAATGTGTCACACAGAGCTGTGGATTGCATGGTAGCTCTGCACATGTTTAACAGAGGAAGTTTACTCTTAAAACATATATATTCAGTCTAGCATTACCACCACCTTTCTATAAACAAATTACTTTTCATCCCCTGAAATGATAAACATTTTATGGCTGGTAACGGCTTCCAGTTTATAATAATGTATAATAAATGTAGCAACTATAAATAATTCTCTTAGTTCAGACAACAGATTCTGGAGGGAGGCATTTTTCACCTTTTCCCAGAGGAGCTGTGTGCTCTGTGAGAGCACTCCCAGGGCCTGAAATGGCATCGGAAGCAGAGCACAGCACTTTGGGATTGGAAGCTTGTTACCTTTCTATTTTTAAAATTCAGGCATGAAGCTCCATCTCGGCTCCCATGCTGTGATGAAGGGCACTGTGGATTCAGCAGAAGAATCTCTCCGTGGCATTTACTTTGTTGCTTTCTTTCCCTGCCACAGAACTCTCATCTCCTGTGATTTCCTGCCTGTGTGGGTAAATACAGAGTCTTTTGTAAAAAGAGCACCTACAAAATAGCAGAGGGTACCTGCACCTGCCAAATGCCATTTTCTCCTCTCTGCCAATTGGAGGTTTTTTTGGATTTTTTTTGGCCCCACGCTGCTGTGGGAGCACCTGAGCCTGCAGCAGAGCATCAGCAAGCACAGGGTAATGGCTGGCTGGAGAATTTAAGGGAAAATTGCTTCATTTTTTAAGCTGCACCAAGCGTTTCCTGGAAGAGCTGTCACCAAGCCCTGCCTGTGCCACACGTGCTGGATTCGTGCCTTCACAGTGGCTCTGGCTGTGCTTTTCCCCACCTCTCAGGTGCTCACAGAAGCTGGGTGTGTCAGGAGAGTGTCCTTGATGCAGAAAATTGAGCTTTCAAATGCTCCTGAGCCATTGCATCCCTGTCCCTCAGAGGGGACGTGCTCCCAGTGGGAAGGGGACACTCAAATCTTGGGATGTACAAACATATTTTAGGTTTTTTGGGGTTTTTTTTGTAGTGCAGGTACAAATGCCATTCCTACCCAGCATAGCTGTGGCTGCTCCCAGCTCATTAGCACTCCCCAGGGTGAGCAGGCTCAGGGAGAGGAGCAGTTGGGAAGTGCTTTTGGGAGAGCAGAGTTTGGAAAGCACCATGGTTATCCAAAGGTTGGATGCAGTTTCCCTGGCTGGATGCATTCCCAAGTGGGATATATTTGGTGGCAGCAGAGTCAAACATGTGCAGCTGAAGCTTCCAAGGAGCAGCACTCCCAGGTTTGCCAGTGCCCTGATGGCTGAGCCAAAGTCTCCCTTTCCCTGAGCATCTCCATCCTCCCAGTGCCTGGCATGACCAAACTGCCTCTTGAAACAGGTGGGAAATCACAGCTCCTTCTTCAGGAGGGCTGAAGAGGAGGAAAGCTGTCACAGAGCTATTTAAACTTTTTTTTTTTTTTTTTTGAGGAGTTAAATTTCACTCGTGAATTGCATGTTGATGGCTTGGCTCAGTGAAGCACGTAGCAGACTGGGGGATTTTTTTGTGATTTTGTTTTTTTTTTTTTTTTTGCTCTGTGCCCACATAAGTTCGTGAAAAGCACATGGGTTGCTATAATTATGAGTGCATTTAGAACAAAAATACCTTCTGTGAAGTGCTGATCAATATTGGATATTATCCTGAGACAGGTTTCTATGCTCATTTGAGATGAGTTCTCACTCTTTTGTGTGTTTTTCACATCCAGAGATCTCCATTGTGTGTTTATCCAGATCTAAAAGTAGCTCTGGTGCCAAAAAAAGCTCGAATTTCAACAGAAAACCACATGATTATTGCTTGACTGAAGTCACACTCTTCCAGTCAGTCACAGATTGGATGGCCCCGGCAAAATCCCATTTTTTTTTTGCTGCCTCCCTTCATCCCAACAAATCACATTCCTTGTGTGTATCCAGGGCTCTCCTTCTGATACAGCACTAAAATAGCTCCAGCAATACTACAGGCACGGGTTTGGCTTTATCTGAGACTCCTGCAAAATAGAGCAGGGAATACAAGATTTTAGTCTGGCGGCTGGGAATAGAAAAGGAGCAGCAGCATTGTCAGAACAAGCGAGCGTGGCTGTTGTGGTTTGGTGTTACAAGGCAGCACCAGAATAAAAAAAAAACCCTTCAGTTGTAAATCAGCTTTTAGTCCTTGAGCTCTGCCTCGTAATAGAGACTTTCCAATCGAGGGTAGGCAGAGATTATTTTCTGTAAAAGTAATAATAAAAAAAAATATATATATTCTCTAAAAGCACTTGGGCTGTATTTGGGGGTTTGATTCTCCTAAATGACACAAGGCTTTGGAGAACATCACAGGTTCTTCTCAGCTGTTGTTGGAGGTGAATTTCAAGGGCTGTGAGGGCTCTGTCTCCCTGGGAAGTTTTGTGTCCTTTCCAGTTCTCCTGAATATTGGTGTTGTAGGAATTAGGTTTAAGTTGAGGAGGAGAAGTCGTGGATTTTGATTATATTATCACTCTGGCAGCTTGAAAATTGGAACTTTAGCTTGAAAATTGAAATAATCTGCTGGGTTTTGGAGTGGTGGGGTTCAGCAGTGGGGAAAAGCACAGTCACCCACTTAAACAGAAACTCAAATTTCTCTTTTTTGTCGTTAACATGACAGGAATGAGTGGGCTCCAAAAACTCCTCCATCCCAGCCTTCATCCACCCCGGGATCAGTCACAATCAGTTCTCAGGGAGCAAATTTCCCCAAGAATTTTTAAGTTAAACTTACTTAAATTGATGCTTACCACAACTTCTTCCCAATATTGCTTTGGGAAATCAACACGTTCCTTTATGAAATTGTTTTTTTCTGCTTTATCCATCCCAAAGAAAGTCTTTTATCTTAGGAATGCAACTGCAACTCTTTCTGACTCCGATCATGTTTTTCCTGATGATTGGTGTGCTGCAGGACTGGGGAAGGAACCACATTAGCATTTTATCTTATTGTGCTGGGAAACTTATTACCAAGAGTTAATCATTTGCATTGAGCTCCCATTAGTTAGGAAAATACTGTAGATATTTAGGGGTGGGGGAAGGAAGCATTTTGGTTGCTGCCAGTGTCCTGCTTTAACATCTCTTGGCAGCTCTGGCCAGAGGGATGCTGAGCTGAAAATCGAGCCTGTTAAGAATCCATTTCATTAAGTGGTGACAACTCAGCTTCAAACAAAGTTCTGCAAAGTCCAAGATGGCAAAGGCTTCTGTATCTCTGCTTCAGTGCTGTGTCAAGCAGAATATTGTCTTAGAAATTCTACCAACTGATCTAATCTTGTCTCGAGACTCTTTCCAGGTTTGCCTGCTCAAGGATTCTGTCGCTATCTGATTGCTCTGCCTGCCAAATTTCCAGGCTGGATTCATCTCCCATTGATAGAGTGCATTTCTCTCTGCTCACTGCATTCACCCTTCCTTCTTTCACTTGTCTCCTTTGGTTATTACAAATTCATCAGGGGATTTTCTTTTCCAGCCGAGGGGACTCTTGCCGTGCAAGTCAGGTTTAGGGATCTGCACCCATTTCTTTCCTTTGTGTTTTTCCAACTTTTGCTGGTTTCTGTTGAAGCTTAATAAATTAGGAGCCCTTTTTCTCACAGAACATTTTTCTATCAAGGTATTTCAGAGGTTATTGTGTTTTAAAGGCAGTTTTGATGCTAATAATGGGCACCTGTGAAGGGGGGGAGCTGTGTGGATGCTGCTCAGATGGGAACATTTTTTTAATGCATTTTTCTTCTCCTGCTCATCTCAGCTTTTCCACAGGTCTGAAAGTGGCCCCAGTTCTGCTGCCCTGGGCTTTGAGATGCCTTTGTTCAGAGCTGTGGAATCAGCACTTCCTGGGCATGGTTTGCTCATTAGAGCACAGTAATTAGTGAATTTGCCATGGACTTGCATCCAGCCATTCTTATGAGTCCTTTCAACTGCTGCAGTTAAATCAGCAGGTTTGGCTGTTGGGGTTTGAGTTCCCCAACGCTTTCTGGAGTTCCTTTACCTAAACCAAATAATCACACCTGCCCTGGAAAACCGTGGGGGAGATGGGCTCTTGTTTTCAGATGGCTGAAATGAGAATTTCTTTTTAATAATGCGTTCTCATTACCAGTCAAACTTCTCATCCTTCACTTTGAAACTCTTTTCCCTTGAAAGGGAAAACAGAAAGGGGAAGCAGGGGTGAGAAGAGGCTCTGTCTAACAGAGGGGAGATCTGCTGAGCTCAGAACTTTTCTTGCAGACACTTTAAAGCCCAGCATCTTCACCCACTTATTTAATCTGTTATTACATCAATTATGTCATAAGCAATGGGAAAAAGCAGGAAAGGTGCATCTGTCCTGAGGAAGAGCCCTGCTCTTGCTTTGCCATGGGTGCCACAGGAGAAATAAGCTCCTTGAGCATCGTGGTGAGGACCTTTTTAGAAAGGACCAGCCCATGGCCAAGCCTTGCTTCAGCTCTTGCTGGGTGTGTAACAACTGAGGGCACTGCCAACATCATCACTGTGCTGCCAGTTTAGAGCCTGCCCTGAGTTGTGGAGAATTAAAAGCGTTTTCAATCAGGTTCTGTGATCCCTGCCTTTCAAAGGAAGTTACTTAAGGGCTGCTGTGTCCTTTGGAAACACTGAGCAAGCATCACTCAGGCCATTAATAGAGCTAAAGCCTGGTGTGCTCAGGGACTTCTGAAAGAGATCAGATTAATTTGCTAAAGGTGGAAAGGCTCTGCCTGCTTTAATCTCGCTCCATTTCAGCAATTGAAGTGAAGAGGGCAGTTCCCTCTGCCTCCTCCAAGGTCCTTCACGGGGAGCAGCAGAAGTCACTGGCTGTGCTCGAGGAGGAGGCCTCGATTAAGTCCCTCACTTGGGGGATTTCAAATGTTTAAGGGTTGGATTCACTGGCACAGGGTGCCCAGAGCAGCTGTGGCTGCCCCTGGATCCCTGGAATGTCCAAGGCCAGGCTGGACAGGGCTTGGAGCAGCCTGGGACAGTGGCAGTGGCCTTGCTGGTGGCACTGGATGTCCCTCAAGGTCCCTTCCAGCCCAAACCGTTCTCTGATTACATCAATAATCCTTGAGGCTGGAACAGGGCTATTTTTTTCCCCAAGTACATCCACAGGGAGATAAAAAGGCCTTGAAAGGATGGAGTTTTAAGGCTGCTTTGTTCACGTGCTCCCATTTACAGGACTGGGTTGGTTTGGGGTTTTTTTTTTTCCCCCCCTGGATGTACAAGGCATCCAGGTATTTATACAAGTTGCAACAAAGGCTTGCACATTTTTCATTTTAGCTTAGATTGCTTTCTAATTATCTGAGCAATCCACTGCTGTCCTTATCTGTTATTACTTCTCTCTAACTCGGGGATAAATGTGGATTTCTTAATAAAATGTGGACTTGAAGAGTAGGAATTCCTTATGGCCAAGAGGTTGGTCATGTGTTCTACACTGAATTCCAGCTGCTGAGCTTTATCCAGCACGGGTGCTGCAGTTTCCTGGGGGGGGACTGTCCAGGAGAACAGAGAGGAGTTGAGTTTCGGAATTGGATGTGAAATATTAACTTTACTATGAAAAACTACCCTGTAAGATAAGGCTGAATAAAGCAGCGTCATTCTGAGAAATCCCAATTTCTTAGGTGAAATCTGTAAATGTTTATGTGGCTTTTGCTTTCACTTTTCTTTAAACCAAGCCATCGCCTTTCAGTTTTCCTCAGGCACCTGAGGAACGTCATATGGAAGTGTAAAATTAAATCATTAAGGTAATGTATGTTTGGGATGTGTGTCAGGTAAGATTCCTATTTTCAGCTTACACTGAGCTCTTAATTAACTGATGAGCTTAAGCAGCTGAGATGCAGTAATAGTGCATTTAGTTAATTGGCTCATGTGAAACTTTATCCCTGCCAATAACTGTGACACTGGAATAAATTCAAGACATGGTGTTAGATCCTTTAACTAAGCTAATTTAATCATTGGTCATTGTAAAAACAGCCACCAACTTGGAGGCTTTATTTTTTTTTATTGGTTGTTCCCTCCTGGAATTTGTGACTGCTGTGCTGGCAGCAGTGACATGGCAAGCCTGGCATGTTCAGCCAAAAAATCCTGGGGAACGTGGAGTTGGCCATCTGTCCTGAGCATTGTACCTTGAATTACCCAGGTTCCAGGGTTTGCTGGGAGGGCTTAATGCAGCAAAGCCAGTGAATGCTGTGCTGAGATGGGCTCTGAACACTCTGCTGGCTCCTGAGCAGCTTTACCTGAGGGAAGAACCTGAGAAGGATGGAGAGGGAATTTTACAGGAGCCTGGAGTGACAGGACAAGGGGAATGGGTTCACAGTGACAGGAGATTTAGATAATGGGAAGGAATTCTTCCTTGTCAGGGTGGGGAGGCCCTGGAATGGATTTCCCAGGAAAGCTGTGGCTGCCTCATCCCTGGAAATGTCCAAGGCTGGGGCTTGGAGCAACCTGGGATAGTAGAAACTGTCCTTGCCAAGGCAAAGGCTGAGACTGCATGAGGGTTAAGATCCCTTCAAACCCAAACCATCCAATTATGAAGTCTGGGTTTGCTTGTAATAAAAGAAATTCCCTGGTGGCATCATCCAGAAGGTTCAGCCCCACGTTTAAACACCCTCTGCACGAGGGCCTGCTGAGCAGGGTGTCCTGGCTGCCTTCCTTTCAGCACCATCACACCTCATCAGGGTTTGAAGAAAATCATCAGCCGAATATTTTTTTGTCATTCTGGCAGGGTGAAAGATAAGGCTGCCTTTGATTATATATTTTTTTTTCTCTCTCCCTGAAAACGTTGCCAGCGTTGGAAGCACTTGTGGTGTGTTGAACGCAGCCCAGATGTCCAACAGATGGTCCCTGTGTCACCTCCCCAGCTCAGAATCCGTGGTGGCCTCATGTGACAGAGGCCAGCGCTGGCCACAGCGCTGCCATGGCTCCCAGAAAAGCCAGGCTTTGTTTTAAACCCTGCTGAGCCAAGCCCTGCTCAGCAGAACTCAGCTGTCAGTGCCTGGGGGAGCACTCAAGATCGGGAAGGTTTTGATGCTGCTCCTTTTCCCTGGAGGTGTCCAAGGAAGGGCTGCAGGTGGCACTCAGGGCTCTGGGCTGGGGGCAAGGTTGGGCACAGCTTGGACTGGGTGATCTTGGAGGGCTTTCCCAGCCTCAGTGGTTCTGTGATGTCAGTGGTTCTGTGATGTCAGTGATTCTGTGATGAACTTTAAATCACTTCTTTAGCGGCTGATGCAGCTGCTGGCTGTGCAGAGGTCAGGAGAACATTCTCAAGGAGGAAGGGAATTGGTGAGCCTGGACTGTTGGTTTGCAGCTGGAGCTGGATGTTTCCTGGTGTGAAATCCATCCTGCAGATGAGCCTGGAGCAGTGGGCAGTGCCCTGTCCCAGCAGTGCACCAGCACAGGCTGGCCAGTCAGGAATTCACCCTTTGCACTTTTATCTGATGTGTCTGAAGCTTCCCTGTGAACCCAACGGACAGCGAGGCACGGAAAGGCTTTTAGTGCTTTAAAAGTGAAGTTGCTGAGTTGCATTCTTCCTCATGCTGGGTTACAGAAAGCGCTGGGCTGAGTTTTTTTTTTTTTTCCTCCTAGCAGACAAGCTCTGTGCAGCTTCCCACTGCATTCCCACAGCTCTGCCTGCTCTGTGCTGCTCTTGTTCAGCCTGTGGGGCTGCCCTGGTGCCCTGCCCTCAGCTGCAATTGAGTTGGAGCTTCAGCCACACGCTGCAGAAGTCACAGCAAGCTCTGTGTGCTCTGTGCAGCCTGCCTCAGACAGAATTATTTTTCATGCTGCTGACAGCTTCCTTAATGGTTCTTGTCGTAGCTTTTTAAAAAAAGGTAGCCCGGTTGTAGAGGGTGCAGATTGAAGGTCTTGGTGCTTGCACACACGGTGAGAATGGGTAAATCTTTATCCTGTGCTGTATCCAGCTGAAAGCATTCATCTGCCAGAGATAGGAGCCGTTTAAATTCCAGTGTAAACAGCGCTGACAGGTAATTGTGTTGATAATGTCTGTCCCCTGGAGCTGTTCCACCGCAGTGAACTTCCCTGGGAGGCTGGGGCTGACCCTGAGCCGGCTTTTACAGGACCTGCTGCCTGGGCAAGCTGAGTTTGGAGCTCCAGGGTTCCTGTGCTGGGAAATAACAGAGACAGATGGGCATTCCCTGGCCTGTGCCCTGCCTGGCAGCGTTCCTTCCTCATCCCTGCTCGCCCCTTGACCGAGGCACTGAGGATGTGGTGACTCCACCAAGGTATTCCCTCCCTGAGACATTTTTCTCTGTCCAGAGGAGCTGTGGTATCATGAGCTTAATCAAGATGATTGAGGATCCTCTGCTTGTGCTTCCAGCAGGAGGCTGGGTGGGCAGGCAGGACTCAGGAGGAGCCACGGAGCTTTTGGAAATAATAATTGTAGAAACAAAGAATGGTTTAGGTTGGAAAGGACCTTAAAAATGATCTTGTTCAGGGCAGGGGCATCTTCCACTGGGTTCTCAGGTGACTCCAAGCCCCATCCAGCCTGGCCTTGGTCACTTCCAGGGATTCAGGGGCAGTCACAGCTGCTCTGGGCACCCTGTGCCAGGACCTGCCCACCCTCTCAGGGCAGGATTTATTCCCAATATCCAATGTGAATTCCCCTCCTGCCAGGCTGGCTCTGGGCTGGGAATGCACCCCCACACCAGACAGAATGCACTGACCTGGTTTCAGTTCCTGTGTGCCCAGGATATCCCAGGGCTGATCATCTGAGCAGATCCTGCCTGTGCTGGGATGAGGTGAGGTCTCTGGATCTGGAATTTCCAATTTCAGATTTCAAAAGCTGAAGCTTTTATTTCTTGCTGCAACCCCTCTGGCTCCTTTGAGGGGTGATGAGTGGTGAGCTGCCCGGAAATCTCCTGATTTCTTCTGCAGTTTCTGCTGAAAATGTTGGGAGAAATGGAAAATCCAGTGGAATAGCTGGTAATTAAAGCCAGTTTTTCTCTTTGTCCAGCTCATTCCTACAGCCTCATCCTCTCATATTTTATCTCCCATGCTGAGAAGCCTCTGGATTGACTCGGGGAAGGTTCCTGTGTAGGCAGAGGCAGGGATAAATCCTGCATGGAGGACTTGTCCAGAGCTGCCTGGAATTACCAGAGGAACTTGCATTTTACTCCTTGCAGCCTCTTCTGGGCAATTTTTTGATGTTGGGTAAGAAGTGAGGAGGAAGAGGGAAGGATTCCCTGCCCAGCACTGTGTGCCAGGCCTGGAGCACTGGGGTGGCACCAGTGATGGATTGTCCCCCTTGTCCCCAGAGGCACCACATCCATCATTCAGCACCAGCCTGGCTTTAAGTGCTGCTGCTCAGCCTCATGGCCCTGCTGCTTCTTCCCCTCTATCTGATTTCTTTTTGTTTATTTGCTTCCTTTCTTCACCTCCTTTCGGGTGGGAGAAAGGGGAAATTGCTCAGGGGTTGGCTGGAGGGTTTATTTCTTGTGTCTCTGCCGGGTTTGCTGCTCTGAAAAGCTTCACAGTTTGTTACTTGGCTCAAAATTAGTACCTTTGCCTACACTTTTATAATAATGCTTTGAGTCTGCAGCCTGGTGTTTTAGTACACAACTGTTTCAAGATACAACTTGAATTTCTACCAAGGAAGCAGTGTTCATTTTACCCTCATAAAAAACCCATAAAACTTGACTTAGTTTCAAGCATTATCTTTCTGTCTATCTGTATTTATTTGGAAAGTTCATACTCCCTAGAAATGTTAATTCGTTTCCTTGTTAGGAAAGCCTGATTGTCCTAATATTTAATTTTAAGTCTTTGCCACTGTCCAGTGCCACTTCTGTTCCCAAAATCCTCTTCGTGCCGTGGAAAAATGTAACCACCTTAAGAAGAAAATTGCTGAAAATTAGCAATAAACAGATAAAATTCTGCCATTTTCCTGTTGTTGGGTACGCCTGTGCTATTTAATGTAATTTAAATTGTGTAAGCCTGTGTTGCTTAATGTAATTCAGATTGTCTGCTGCATAAATGCAATGAATTTTCCCTTCCTCCCTCCCTGCTCTCCCTGGGTTTTTGCACTTTCCCTTTGTGCTGGCTCTTCCAAGCACCTCTGTAATTCAGGATTACACCAGAGAGCGACGCAAAGAAAATGTTTGGGATGAACTGTGTGATATTGATACCAAATTACAAGGTAGCTTATGAGGAAATTGGAGCAAAATGGATTTCAAATGGGACTCATCTGATTAAGTAGAGAAGTGCTCAGTGATTGTGGGGAGGGGAGCCCTTGGGACTATTACTGAAAGAAACTTTCTGGGTAGTAAACCATTATTTGCATTTCATTTAGGATAGAAGAACACTTTGTTAGCAGCTGAGCCTCAACAAGGAGGCAGTCTGCTAAAGAATATAGTTTTGACCGTTGCTTCAGTTTGTAAAACATTTCCTCAGCTTCTGCTGGCTGGCTTCAGGTCATTCCTGAGGTTTCTCCAGCTGTGTCTCCCTGGGTGGACACCTCTTCTCCTGCTGGAGCTGGGAGTGTTTGCAGCTTCAAACCAAAGCTGGCTGCTCTCCTCCCTGGCCCCTGCACCTCTGGGTCTGTGCTGTTCCCTCCACACTTCATCATTCCTGTCCCCTTCCTACGGACACCCCTCAAATCCCACCTTTCCCACCCAGAGCAGCTCCTGAACGTGTCATTCCCATTCAGAGAGACCTGTGGGGATCTTTTGTCCTTCTGGGCATTGCTGCTCCTTTCCTCACAGGTCACTCCAAACCTTTTTCCTCTCTCACCGCTTAAAGCAGTTGGCTTCATCTCTTGGATATTTTCTTAATCAAGACAAAGGAAAAAAAAATCAGATCTTGCTGGATTCTCCTGTTACAACATTTCACCATTTGGATCTTGGGATATTGGCCTGTATCTGCTCTTAACTCATGTTCCAGTGATGGGCTGTCCCTCCCTGGTGCTCTCTGGTTGTGTGTCCATCATCCCACAGATCTGCAGGGATTGGGAAGCACGGCCAGGCTTGTCACTCCAGGCTGCAGCTGCTGATGGATCCGTGGAGATCAACAGCCTGGAGTGGAGCACATCCAATCCAGGTGCCTCCTCCTGGGTTTTCCATGGGTGGGTTCTGTGTGCCTGGAAACTTCCCCACCACCAGATTGGGCCAGTTTCCCCCGCTTTTTACAAAAGCTGTAAAAGACTAATGCTGCAAGCAACATATGCTTGTGTTTCCAAGGGAAAGGAAGAAATTCACTGTGGAGCACTTGCAGGGATGGAACAGCCAGATCTGCATCCGAACTTTATTCTTAGAAATAGGTGAAAGATGTTTGAAGGAATGGGGTGGGAGGGAAAAGTCACGTAAGGCTGATGACAGCAGAGGTGTTTCCACAGATAATTAAGATTTGAGCTCAGCTGCTTCAGGGCTGCGCCAGGTCTCGTGCAGGGTTACCTGGCAGGTCAGAAACCGGGCAGGAGGAAGATCCAGGTCACAGCTGAAGCAGAGATCCTGCCCTTCTCCAGAGCTCTGAGCTGTCCCGTGGCTCAGCTTTGCCGTGTTTGATTTGACACAAAACCCTCCGAGGCTGAAACATTCCCGACTTGATGATGGAGCGCCGTAACTCGGGGGGGTGTAAATTAAGAATTACGGATTGTGTAGCTGGGTATTGGCTTTTAATACAAGAACCTTGTGATAGCAGCTGCTCCTGCTCATCTGGTCCCCCTCAGAAGAGGCACCAGTGCTATCCACAGTGATACCCGCAGTGATAGCGACATAACAAACACACCAGCTGTTCCAAAGAACTTCCACACAGACATTGCTTGATGTTCTGCTAAGGAACTGATTTAAATATCTGGGTTTATCTGCATAAGCTGGCTCAAAAGCAGCGGAGATAACCTTACAGATTCATTGCTTTGATGGGAAGCTGCGGGGAAGGGGAAATAAACTTACAATTCAGGTTCTAAAACAGTTGGGGAGGCTTGGAGAAATACATTTTTTCCTTTTGAAAATAAGACTCTGTGGTCTGCCAGGAGTTCAGTGGGGCAGACAGGAGTAGCTGCCAGGGACCAGGAGTAGTAGATCCTCGAGGATCCCAGGGATCTCTGCCTGTGAAGGGAAAACAGGCTATGCTGCTAAATCCTACAGGAACAGCCCATGGCTTGTGTGCCACTGGTTTGGGGGCACTTTGAGGCATTAAACAGAATCATTAGGATGGGAAAAGAGCTCCAAGAGTTTGTGTCCAGTCTTTGATCCACCACTACCTTTTCAAGCAGACATTTGGTTGCCCAGGGAGGTTTGGATCCCCATCCCTGGAGGTGTCCAAGGAACTCCTGGTTGTGGCACTCAGTGCTCTGGGACAAGGTGGGGATGGGGCATGGGTTGGACTCAATGGCCTTGGAGGGCTTTTCCATCCTAAATTCTGTGGATTTCTTGCCCTTTTTGGGATGCACAGCACCACCTGCACAGCTGAGCTGTTGGAACAAAAACAACCTACCTTATTTTGGAGTGTCGCTGCTGAGATTTCACTTCTTGAAAAGTAGACCGGGGCTGATTTCCATATTCTCTTCTAAATAAACCCCTTGCCAAAAATATCAGCCACTGGCCTCTGCTGAGATGGTGACTTTGAGAACTGCTTCAGAGAGGACGTGCTTTCTTGGCATTTAGAAAACAATTCCTGCTTTCGAGCAGGGTATTAATAATTTCTTACTCGTGTTGAAGTGATGTTAGGATGAAAAATTAATGTGGATGCTGCTCTCTCTTCTGGATCGTGCAAGCTGGTGATGCCTCTGATGTGTATGGTCCTAAATGAAGTCAACATTTCCTTTTGAGCTCTCATTTCCTTCCAAAGTGAGGAATAGAAAACTGACTCTGTAAATACTTCTAAGTGGTTCGGACTGTTGATGTTTGCTTCTTTATCGGCCTTGTTAACAGAAAAGGGAAAGTCCTTTGATGTGGTCCAGAAGTTTGGTTGTAGAAATTCGCATGTTTTGCTTTAGTGACTAAAACATGGGCTGTAAAGAGAAATATTTGGGCCTTTTTACACATTATTTTTGTTTACATGGCATAAGTTTCTCACATCCTTTCTGCCCCATCTATCCACAGAGCTAAATAATGAATATTTCTTCAGGGAAGGCCTAAAGCTTTTTGGGGATCCTTGAAGCACTTGTAATAAATGATAAACACTCCAAAGATCTTTTTAAATACTGGCTTGTGCTGAGGCCAAGTTGTGTTTAAAGGCTTAGCACTGGGATGGATGGCTTGTTAGAGTGGATTTGGCTTTGGAGCCATTTGGAGAGTCACTTTCTTCCACCACCCTTCCTTCCAAATCGGGGAAAAAAAGAGAATTTATCACCGGGTTTATCATCACTGCTGTCTGTGTAGGAAGGATGGGATCTCCAGGGAGGAGTTATTGGAGGCTGTGAGGATCTGGAGTGAGGAGCAATAAATCTGGGTGCTGTCTGGGGCAGAGAGGGGGAGCAGGGGGAGAAATGGGCTGCAGGATTTGCAGCGGGGCTGCGGGAAGTGCCTTTAACCTGCTTCCATAATTGATGCTTGGGGACAAGGAGGGGGCCCTGTGGGAGAAACCAGCATCCACTGAGTGGACGTGCAGACAGACGTGAGCTAAAGTGGAATGGAAAGAAAAAAAAAAAGACATCCACTGACCCAAATTTCTTGCAGTGTCCTGTTCTGTCTGGCTGAAAATGTCATGCTCTGGCTGCTGAGCCTTAATAAGGAAACAATTCCTCGTCGGAGTGTTTTTCCCACATAATGTTTTTTGTAGAATTTCAGAATGTTTAGCAGGGTTTAATGCATAACCCCATTGTTTGAGGCTGCCCCAGCATCATCTTCCAGGCTGTTTGTGCTCAGCTGAGCCTTGGACTGGGAAAGGCTGGGCTCTGCCAGGAAAACTCGGTGTTTTGTAAACACTGGGGTTTGCTGCTCTGCAGTCTGCTAAATGGTCAGCACTCCTTTCAAAAGCAAATGGAAGCAATCCCATGGAAGCAATCCCGTGGAAACAAAAAGCAATAAATGTTTGTGGTCACTCGAAAGGATTCAGAAGTTTCTGATTGTTGGGTTCGGGATGGGGAGGAACAGCTGGAGTCGGGGCCTGTGGGCTGTGCAATGGTCCTTTGCTACTTTTAATTAGGAGCTGACTTTGTTTCTGTGCAAATGCATCCTCCAGAGGAGGCCACCAGGACTGGAGGGATGGAGGGAGGAAAGGCTGGGAGAGCTGGGATTGTTCAGCCTGGGGAGGAGAAGCTTTGGGGTGACACAACTGTGGCCTCGCAGGGGCTGAAGGAGCTGCAGATGGAGAGAGAGGATTTCCAAGGGATGGAGTGACGGGACACAGGAGATGGCTTCAAAGTGACAGGGAATAGGATGAGATTGGATATTAGGAAGAAATTTGGCTGTGTGGCCCCATCCCTGGCAGTGCCCAAGGCCAGGTCAGATGGGCTTGGAGCAGCCTGGGACAGTGGAAGGTGTCCCTGCCTTGGCAGGGGCTAGAACAGGATGAGCTTTAAGGTTCCTTCCAACCCAACCCATTCTCCCATGTTTTTTAATCTGAAGAAAGCTCATTCCTCTGCATAGCTGGCAGTGTCACCTCCCTAGCAGGAATGCTTTTCCAGCTCCTCTTTTCCATGACTTCAGGTTCATAAACGTGTCTGTCACCCTGAGTTATCAGAGGAAGCTGGGCATTCTTTGGTCCTACAGGGTCAGATTGAATCAGGGTGTGTGGCTTAACCTCCTGTGGGGTTTTGGTCTCCTCCAAACCTCTGTGAGCTTGGAATCTCTTGCTGCAACAGCAGGCACTGACTGGGAAGTGAGCAGGGAGTTTTAATCTGTCAACTTTTATACCTATGTGATAACCTCAAAGTGGCTATTACACAAAAATAGCTGTAGTTAAAGGGAAACAAATGGGTTTGTGTTTATTGAGAAGGAGGAAAATGCTCTTTAAGCATAGATGGATTCCTGGATTTCCAGGGGAAATCAGCAAGCAGGAGGATGCGTTTGCACAGAAACAGAGTCAGATGCTAATTAAAAGCAGCAAATGACAATTGCACGGCCCACATCCCTGTCACCTCCCTTCTCCTGAGCTCCACGCTGCTTTCTTTGGCCTCTTGGGAGGATTGAGGAGACCCTGAGTCTGGCTTTGACCATACAAGACTGGTAAAGACATAACTCCCTCAACAAACGAGACACCTGAACCACGAGCATTAGAATGCCACATCACCCGGGAGGTGATGAACAGAAAGGACGAGGGTTGTAAATTCAGCTCTGCAAACCCTAAACCAGAGCAACCCAAAGGGAATTTCGTGGGATTATTTTGATTAATTTCCCTTTAATTTTTTTTTTTTTCCCCTTTGTCCCCCGCAGTGGCTCTGGGTCGGAACCAGCCCCTGAAGAAAGAGAAGCCCAAATGGAAGAGCGATTACCCGATGACGGACGGGCAGCTCCGCAGTAAGAGGGATGAATTTTGGGACACAGCCCCGGCCTTTGAGGGCAGGAAGGAGATCTGGGATGCCCTCAAAGCTGCTGCCCACGCCTTCGAGAGCAACGACCACGAACTGGCACAGGCAATCATTGATGGTGCGAACATAACGCTGCCCCATGGTAGGTGCAGCTCCTGGGGAGGGACGTGGCCTCTCAAAAAGGGGGACAGGTGGCAATAAGGATGTTTCCACCCTGAAAAATCAGTGGGTGGAATGGTTTGAGGCATCTGTGTTTCAGCGTGGATGTGCTCCTGTTCGCAGTTCCCAAGCAAAGTGGTGTTAATATCTAGAGGGAGCAAGAAAATTGCTTTTTTGGGGTTTTTTTGGTTTTTTTTGATGGTTCCTGCAGTTGGAATGGATGGTCTGGTTCCATGGGAGTGCTCAGTGTGAGTCTGATCTTTACAAGGCAGCACTTGGGACTTTCTGTAATCTCTTGGAACACCTGGATGCTCCAAGGCACAATTTTCATAACTTTTTCCCCAGCTTCTCTTTGTAAGGAAGTAGATAATTTTTCCCTCCTGATTTTATGGGTTTCTTTGGCACTCGAACTGTTGGGGGTTTTTAAACTTTATCTTCTTGAAGAGACTGAAAAAAAATCCCCAAAATTTAGGGCTGGCAATCTGCTGTCAGATCCTGTGTGAGATAAACTGCAAGCTCTTATTTTGGGTACTTTCCCCTTTGTTTTGTTATTCTGAATCCTGCTGGGTGAGGGTTTTTCTTTTCCTAAGCTGTATTTCCCTCACTCCACAACTTTGAAATTAATCACTTCACTATATTCCTAATAAAAACACAGTGAGAGGGGGCTGGCAGGAAGTTACTGAGCATTTTAAGTCACCTTTCAGATCACTGGGAACATTTTCCTCCTCCTCAGTAAAGCCCTACCTCCAGATTTGACTGTCCCTGTGTTCAGGCCGTGGATCCCTGAGAAAATGAAACCTTGCAGGAAGAGGAGGAGTGAGAAGAGGGGGCTGGGCAGTGAGTGAGGACTGACAGAGACAAGATTTTGCACATAGAGGCTCGGGCTTAGCTGATGCTGCAAAAATAAAATCGGCTTTTTTTTTTTTTTTTTTTTTTTTTTTTTTTTTTTTTTTATTCCAGAATCCTACAGGAAAGGGAGGGGAGAAATTAAAAAAAAAAATATATATATATATATATCCATATCTTCTGAGGCTGCTTTTCAGCCAGATCTGTCACTTGTCTGGTGTGAGGAAGACTCTCACCAGTGTAATTTTTCTAATGGATGCCTTTTGCTGGCTTCTGCTGTTAAAAATAGCATGTAAGAAGTATTAAATAAATAAATAAGCTAGTGGGATGGGCTTAGCACTTCTCATCTATCTTGGGTGACTCTGTGGGATGGATTTAAAAATAGAAATAACGTTATCACCAATTTATACTTTTTTTTTTTCCCCCCTCCTCCTGTCTTAAAGTAGCACATCCTCCATATTTTATTAATGAGCCAATTTAAATTTAATGAAGAAGAGTTTTCCATACTTCTCAGCTATCAAACAGGAAATCTTGGAGTGTGTAGTATTTTATAATAATGTTAATGTTGAGCTGAACTTGCCCTGCAAGTCATTAATATTAATTGCAATCTGGCTGGGGTTAAGTGGAGTTTGTTTTTTTTTAAATTCCAGGATGGGCACTTCATGTGCTGCAGGGTTCCCAGGATATTGGGGTTTAATATCTCAGGGATTGCATATTTGCAGCCCTTGCATTGTTTTGCTTTGTTGCTAAAATATAAGTTGGAGATGGCAGAAAAACTCAATTTATACAGGGGGAAGTTGTAATAAAATGCAGGTTACCTTTAACAGGTGATAAAATCCAGGTCACCTTTACCCTTAAAGCCACTCCACCATCAGCTTTGGGTCAGGGGTGGTTTTAACCCTTATCAGTTGTAGGCTGTAAATCCCAGGATGGACACCTCACCTGCTGCAGAGATCTCAGGATATTGGGCTTTAGCTCCTTTCGTGCTCTTTGAGTGATAAAAGGGTCTCTCTGCTGAGTTCTCAGCTTTTCTGGGCCCTCAAACCCAGTTCCTGTGGCTCCAGCTGGCTTTTCCAGGGAGCAGCTCTGGCTCTTTGTCTGCTGAGATCCCCAAAAGTGGGGATGGGAATATTTCCCTGGAATGCTGGGGAGAAGTCAAGGACATCACTGAAATATTCCCCCTCTGACCAGAGCATTTTCATCTCCTTTGGGTGAAATATTAATCAGGAAAGCATTTAAAAAGCCCTAAATAACAACAAGAAAACCCCTCAAAGCCAAGAGCAGCCGTGTGGGGAGGGCACGGCGTGTTTCCCACAAATTCCCAATAATTCCAGCACCACTCTATTCATGAAATCACAAAATCCCAGAATTATTTAGGCTGGAAAAGATTTCCAACTTGTGACCAGTCCCACCTTGTCACCAGAGCACTGAGTGCCACCCCCAGATCTCTCAATCACAGACTCAGCAATGCCACTGGCAAGTCCAACATTGCCTTTGCAGAAAGGGCAGAATTAGAAGCAGAATTCCATCTCTGGAGCTCCTGATTTCCAGGAGGAGCACACAGCTCTATGGGACACCTCCAGGGATGGGCACTCCCCCATCAGCTTTGGGTTGTGGGTGTTTTTATCACTTGCAGTCACTGTAAAAGGTTGGTTGCCCTTTGCTGTGTTGAAAACTCCCCTTTTTATTTACGTTGATGAAAATCTCCATTTACTGAGTCCATTTATTTTATTTTATGTTGGTGGCAGACTGAGCTGTCAGTGTGTGCTCACAGCCCAGCGAGCCAAGCATCAGTGTTGAAATTTGCACAGCAATTCAGAAATATCTGCCACAAAGGGCTGTAAAATACAGGAGGTTTCTAACACTGACCATTCCACGGATGGCTCCTGTAAATTAAGCAGCTCCAGAAGTGGAACTCTGTCATTTTGCAGTGCTTTTTGTGTGCTGGCAATATTGGACTTACCTCTTGTATTGATGAATTGGTGATGGACTCAATCCGTACAGTGAATTTTGCTGGGGCATCTTTAGCATTTAAATTGAATCCCCTGTGAACTGCTGCCCTTACAGCCACAAGGTCCTTGTGGTTTTTCTTCCTCTTGTCCCTGAAAATTGCTGTATCCATTGCTGTAGGAATTACCTGCTTGTCTGAAGAGGCTTTTTAATTATCATTAAAAATCATATTTTTGATGGATTACATTCTCTACACACGTGTAAAACATTGCTGGACAACGTGTTTTTTCTGTCAGGATACCAAATCCTCGCTCAGCTTTCTCTGATGCCCCTTTAAAAGGGGACTAAATGGTATTTTGGTGGCTGTGGCTGTCTAATTTTAGATTCCAGCAGAGTTATGAAAGCTTTGGGAGGTCTGGCTATCAAAGCCTGACTGTCAATATGATCAGCAGTGGTACTGAGAGGAAAATGCAGGCCATGAAAGTTAAGGAAACTCTAGAATCTGTAGTGAAGATCATAAAATTTACAGCTGAGCCTCCTGCTTTGTTGCTTTGGGGGTATTTTGGACTAAACTCTGCTCAGGAGACAGCAGTTATTAGTTCGAGGGGAGGTTTTTCTGGTTTGTTTTTACTTCAGTAAAAAAAAAAAACAACCCAAAAAAAACAACAAACCCAAAAGGCAGGGATGAAAACCCAAAATTGCTGCTGTCTTGTGAGGAAGCAGACAAGCTGCTGCTGGCACTGAGTGTGCCTTAGGAGAGTGCTTTTATTTTGCTTTTTCTTCTACACATCCGTGTCTATTTTTGAGGGTTCTTGACGTCAGGTCCCCTCTGTAGGCTGAGCCTGGCTGAAATGGGGAGTGAATGCATCGAGTATTTCATAAAAGGGCTGCTGTAATCCCTGCCAGCACCCAGGGATGCTCTGGGAAAGGGGTGGGAGCTGCATCCCAGTTTTGCACCTCAGTTTTGGCCGCCCTGGGTGTTCCAGCCCTGTCACGGCCTCGCTGAGCAGCAAGGCAGGGACAGGGGTGACCTGAGATGGTGCCATGGCACTGCTGGCTCTGCTCCTGCTCCTCTGGGCTCCTGCTGAGCGCTGGGGGAGCCCAGCTCAGCCCAAAATCCAATTCCCAGAGTGTGGGAGCTTGGCTCATCCCAAAATCCACTTCCTGTAGAATGGGAGCCCAGTTCATCTCAAAATCCATTTCCTGGAGGGGGCAGCCTGGTTCATCCCAAAATCCATTTCCTGGAGAGTGGGAGCCCTGCTCATCCCCAAAATCCATTTCCTGGAGTGTGGGAGCCCAGCTCATCCCAAAATCCGTTTCCTGGAGAGTGGGAGCCCAGCTCATCCCAAAATCCATTTCCTGGACTGTGGGAGCCCAGCTCATCCCATAATCCATTTCCCAGAGCAGAGGAGCCCAGCCCATCCCAAAATCCATTTCCCAGGGCAGGGAACTGCAGCTCATCCCAAAAACCATTTCCCAGAGTGTGGGAGCCCAGCTCATCCCAAAATTCCCGGAGCTGCTCTGGCTGCCCTGGCTCCTCACAAAGTGCCTCCTGCTGAGGAGAAGTCTCCCAAAGGCCCAGGAATTGCTTTTCCATAGGAGGTCCCATCTCAGTGAGGGATCCTGAGTGCTCCCTGCCTGGAATTACCCTGCTCCAGCTTCCCACAGCCTGCTCGGGGCACAGTGGCAGCTCCTCCTCCCCTGCTGTCTCTTACTTTGGTGATTCTGAGCCTTTTCTGTGCCCATCACACCTGGAAAAATGGTTTATTCCCCTTGGGAATGGCTGTGGTCGGAGTGAAAGGAGGTGCTTTGTTGTTGCTCTGTCTCCAAATTCCTCCCAAGCTTGAAAAAGAATCCCTTTCCTCAACAGCCTCCTCCCATGAAGATGCTGCTTTCCATCACTTCTGCTGTGATTAATATTTTTAAAATAGATCACAACCTCCTTTCTGAGGGATGCTGAATTCCCAGTGTTTCCTTCGAGTGGAAGGAAAACGAATCAAAGCCTCAGGATGTGAAGCAATTATGGCTGGCTGGAATATTTATATATCTAAGTGCAGGTTAGAAACTCTCAGCCCTTCAAATACAAACCCCACTTGTGGCTCCATCCTACAGTTGTTTTCCTTAAGTATCTTTTAACTTCTGCTCTTGTGTTTTGGAAGGTATTTTGAGGAGCTTTGTCAACACAATTGCTTGGACTCAAGTCCCTTCCCCTGTAGCTCTTGCCTCCCTATTTCCTGTCTTTGGTTTCAGTTTGTCTTTTCTGGCGTGGGGAGGATGTAAACTTTTCAGAAGTGCTGTTTTGGGGGGGTTTTAACCATTAATGTGTGACCAGAAAAATTGCAGCTAATTCCTTTAAGGAAAAAAAAAACAAAACCCAAAACAATCCAAAATAACAAACCCAAACTGGCTGTGAGATGCTCGAAATAAATTCAGATTTGTGACAAAAGAGCATCTCAAATTCCTCATGTAGGAAGCTGCTTGTTGATCTGGGTGTTGCAGATGTTCCAGACAGGCCTGCTTGAGGTGAATAATGGTCCTGTGGTATCTGATGGTGCTCAGAACATGATGTCTGCTTTATTAAATATTCCCCAGGAGTGGACATTTGCTCCATTATTGGCTGCTCACAGTGGAGGAGCTGAATATCAGCTTCATCTGCCTGCCTGTCTGCTTGGGAAATGAGAAAAAGAAATATGAAGTGTTTTAGATATAAGTGGGAAATGAAGTTTAAAATGTGTTCCCCCCTGAGGATTGCAGTGAGAGCCCCCTGAGCCTTCCCTGGTGACCTGCAGGGGTGGCTTTGCTGGCTGCTGGAATTGTGTTTTATAGTAAATTTGGTGTTCCTGGAGGGATTGGTGTCCTCAGGTTGGTGAATGAGGGGCTGTCTTGGTTTAGAAAGACAGGTATCTGCCAGGGAAAGCTGGAGTTTCCATTAAAATGGAGAATGTAAACCCCTCACTCCTGCCAAATTTTAATTTTGCAATTAAGGGCTTTCAGGCAAAGATTTGAGAATAGGAATAACAGTTCTTTACTAGGAATATTAACAATACAAATGTAGTAGAAAAAACAAAACCACCCAACCAAAACCAGCAAACAAACAAACAACAATTTTGGAGAGCCCTGACAGAGTCAGAGCTACAACCTGACACCCTGTTGGCCAGGGTGTTGGGAGCAGTCCAAAAGTGAGTCCTCCTGGAGTGGCAGATGTGGTTCTGGTGGAGTAGAGATGATCCTGTAGAACCAGGGTCCAGTGATGGTGAGATGGGGTCCAGTCTTCCTCCAGGAATCGGGTGAGAAGCTGGGTGCCTTCGTGTTCCTGTGGCTCAGTTTTATCCAGGTAGGAATTGCCTGGCTCCCCTCACTGCCAGGGGGGTGTGATGCATCTCCCCATGGGATGATGGAATGTGGATGTCCTGCTTTGGGTAGGTGTTAATGGCCCATTATCAGAAGGCATCCACTGCTGTCCCCCCAGAGTTACAAGAGATAAAGAAAAAACATCTCCCCAGCTGCTTTTAGCAGTGAAATGGAATACACACCCCTGGCTCCAGCACCCAAGACAGGGGCTCAGCCAGCCCTTGGGTGTCTCACCTGCTTCTGGCTCACCCCACCCTTCTGCCATCATCTCCACTTGACTGTGGCCAAAACATTTGGCACCTTCTGCTGGTTTGGCTTCAAGAATTTAAATAAGAATAAGAAATAAATAATGATCTTCTCCGAAACCAAGGCAATGTAGTTGTTACGGCCAGAAGGGTCTGAGCCCCAGAAAGCTTCTCCCTTTAACCTTTTTGGGGCAGGTAATGCTGAGGAAATCCTACCTGAGGTGTGACAGAGAACATGGGCAGCACTGATGAGGTGTTTCAGTATTTTTAAATATTCCACAACCTCCTTCAATGAATTCTCAGGCTGATAATTTCCAGTCATTCACTGGGTGTGTTACAGACAGCTTGACCTCTGGAAAAATCCTGATTTCGAAGAATCTTCTTGCACCTAGAGCTCCTTTTTGCTGACATTTATCACTGAGGAAGTTATCACTACGAAAAAAGCTTTCTTTTTTTTTTGCTGAGCCACGTCTGAGCCCAGCCCAGAGCAAGCACTGTTTGGTTTGCAGCTTTATTGCAAAGAAAACCTGCAGCAAAATGAACTCTGGTGTTTCCATGCGTGTTTTGACTCCCTGAAACTACACAGCAACAATGAAACCTCCAAGGTGCTTTTAATAATTCCTGAGTGATCAAGGAAGGTTTTTTATAGAAGGTCACAGCTACAGCAAGGCCTTGAATTTTTTAACCTTTCTGGGCTCTCACCATCTGCTTGGTGCATATTCAGGGCATGAGGCAGCACCAACGTTCAGTCCTCCACCTTTCTGCTTAATCAATCATTTTATTTTATATTTATTTTACTTTATTTTTATTTTATTTTACTTTATTTTTATTTTATTTTATTTTACTTTATTTCATTTTATTTATTTTACTTTATTTTATTTTATTTTGTTTTACTTTATTTTTATTTTATTTTACTTTATTTTATTTTGTTTTACTTTTTTTTTTTTTTTTTAATGGCACTCTGAAGGAGCAGCACCCTGGAGGTGAGAGGAGCAAATAAAGCAACGCTGCAGCCTCAGATCTTCCTGTGACCCCCTTTAATCCCCTCCACCCCCACAGCTCGAGCCAGCCTTGTGCTGGGGTTTTATTCTGGGATGTGGGCATTGATGTGGGATCCTGTCAGGCTGCTTGACCTCCCCTGGAGCCTTGCACGTTTTTTTTGCTGTAGATCCTTGGAGACTGAGCATGCAAACGACTGCCAGGCTCATTAGCAGGTCTGGCAGTGTCAGCACGGGGAGCTGGGGAGCAGGCAGAGCACAGGTGCAGGGCAAACCCCTGTCCAGGCCATTCTGTGCTTGCCTTCTCTCCCCTGCTGCACACAGGTGGCTGCTGGGGGAGAGTTGCTCCATTTGAGGAGTTTCCCACCTCTTGTGCTCCTTGCAAGCAGCTGGGAGCTGCTCCACTCTCCATCACAGCCAGCTTTTGTTTGGTGTTCAGTCTGAAGGGTTCTCACTGCTTCTGTTTTCTCTGGAGCTGTAACAAGTGCTGTACCAGCCCAGATTTCCTTCCAGATCCACCTGGAGCTCAGCTTGACCTCTTCAGAAATCTCATTCTGAGCAGGCACTGGTGGGCAGGGGGTTGTGTGGAGGCTGAGCTCCCTGCCTGCAGTGCTCAGGAGGTGGAGCAGCTCCAGTTCTGTGGTCATCAGTTGCTCATTGAACATCCCAACTGTGCCTCCTCTCTCTCTGCAATTCCCTGGAGTGAGGTTGGAGCTGGGGGGGTCGGGCTCTGCTCCCAGGGAACAGGGACAGGAGCAGAGGGAACGGCCTCAGGCTGAGCCAGGGGAGGCTCAGCTTGGACAGCAGCAGGAATTTCCCCATGGAAAGGGTGCTCAGGCCTTGGAAGTGCCCAGGGAGGTGTTGGAGTGCCCAGCCCTGGAGTGCCCAAGGAATTCCTGGATGTGGGACTTTGTAGATTTGCAGGGGTAAAATCTGTCTGTGTCTGTGGTTGGCAGGGAAAAGGAAATCTCTGTCACATGGATAATGTGAGCCCCCCCGCTTTGGTTTTCCATCTGAACCAAATCAGTTGTGGGGTTTGGGATGCTCAGTGCCAGGTGTTCACTCTGCATTTACAGGAACAGCAGACTGAAAAAATCAATGGTAACCAAGGCAGGGACAGCTTCTGTAAATCTGGGTTCAGCCTCACCCTGAACAGGTGACCTGGGCACGTTCAACACTGCCAGGGTGGCTGTGCTTGGAGGGATGCAGTGATATCCTCAGGTGATGGTGATATTCTGCTTTCCTTTTCTCCTCCAAAACCCTCCAGCCCCTTGAAGAAGCTAGATCATGCAGAACAGCAAATGTAAATGAAGAGAGTACACAGAGGAACTCTTTTACCAACCATTTTATTTTTAAATTTTTATCTAAGAAGCCTGTCTAGACAGGCATCTATTTTCATGACATGCAAAGCAAAGTAGTAGATGAATACTTCATTAGTAAAATGACTTGTCATCTTTGAACCCTGATGGAATATCTCTTGGAAGCTGTTCCTTCCATGCAATATTAGATCCAAGTTTTACAGGGATGTGGAAGTGGCAGGACATATGGTGTTGTTAACACGACAACTACCGAGCATTAATGCATAATTACTTTATTTATCAAAGCCAGTGATGGAAAGCCAAGGAGCTGCACAGACTGGAGGAATCTGAGCTCTGGTAAAGCTGTTTTAGGGAAGGATTGGGTCGTTTGTGGAGGTTAAACTGCTGTGAAATGGGGGCTTCCTGGTGTGGGTCCTGCTCTCCCATTTTCCAGCAGGTGAGCGAGGTGGGGTGGCAGATTCCAGCTCTTCTGGCAGGATTGCCACTGCTGCTGTTGGCATCAGTGTGGGTTTTTAAGAGGAGTTTTGGTGGGTTTTTAAGAGGAGTTTTGAGGGGTTTGGCTCAGGGCCCTGAGCAGCCCTTTCCAAAGTGTCCCGTCCCTGTTCCCTGTGCTGATCCCTCTGCTCTCCCTGCTCCAGCACGCCGGGCACAGGCAGGGATGCACACCTGGGAGCTGTGGCTGAAATCTGAACAGAAGTGGCTCGTTTAGCTAGTGCAGGAATGCCTCTGTTTCAGAAGGCTGTGTTAATTGTCTTTCACCTTCAGCCTCGTTAATCAGCGCTAATGAATGAAGTGATGCTGGTGCTCTGCGGTGATAAAGGGAGAGAGAGGATCAGCAAGCCCAGCAATGCACATGGCACATTTTTTTCCCAAAATTTGGGTTGGAAGGGACCTTAAAGCTCATCCAGTCCCACCTGCTGCCCTGGGCAGGGACACTTTCCACTATCCTAGCTTTTTCCAGCCTGGCCCTGGACAATTCCAGGGATGAGGCAGCCACAGTTTCTCTGGACAAGCTGCTCAGTTAGGAGCCTGCCCTGTGTCAGGGTGAGTAATGCTTGGTTTGAGGCAGGCTGGCTTGGATACACCTGAGGGATCTTTGGTTGGATTCTCCAACTGGGATTTGCTCTTCAATGTATTATTTTGGTATTACAGCATGAAGGAAAAACTTCTTTCTGTGAAGAGTGGCAGAGCCCTGGAACAGCTGCCCTGGGGAGTTGTGGAATTCCCTCTCTGGAGACATCCAAACCCACCTGGCTGTGTCACCTGCTCCAGGTGACCCTGCCTGGGTGATCTCCAGAGGTCCCTTCCATTCTGGGATTGCAGGAAAAGCAGCTGGGTAGGACCCTTGAGGCTGGGAAGGATGTCAGGGTCTCCTCATTGCCCCCTCTCTTCACTTTCCATCCCCGTGTGTCTCGTGCCCCTTGCCACACGCAGGGATGAGCTGCTCCTGCTCACCAGGCAGCTCCTGCAGCCCTGGGATCTCCTGCTGGCTCTGGGAGTTGTTCTCCAGCGTGGAATGGAGCCAGACCAATAATGTTCCCATAATGGAAGAGCTGTTTCTCCGTGGATTTGAGATGAGAATTATTAAATGCCCAGTGCTCATTATCTGCAAACCCCGTTCTTTAAGGAGCTGCAGTGACAAAGGGAGGGTGGGGGTGAGAGCAGAGCTCCTGCCCTGCCTTGGCATCCAAGCTCCACCTTTGTCCAGGAGCTTTCTGGCAGCTCAGATTGGCATAACCCATGGAAATTCCATGTGTGGAAGAGGCACGGGAGGGGGTTTGTATGGGTGGTTTACTCTCAAGGGTTTCCCTCACCCCGTTCATTCCTGTAGCTGCTTCATTGTTCTCTGCACATGGTGCAAGGCACTGACTTGCACCAGTCTCCCCACACATTTCCCTCTGGAAAACAGGGAAAGCCAGGCTGGTAACAGCAGCCTTGGGCACTTGCAGGGATGGACTGAGCAGTTTCTGTCAGGATTGAGCTGGGAAGAGCTTTTTTGGTGTGAATTCCTCCCAGTTTGGGCTGTCTGGAGGGGAGTGGGACAGAGCACTGTGTGTTTGCTCCTGTCCCAGCCCTGCTCCCTCCACCTCCCCCACGTGCTCCTGATGTCAGCACAGGGAGTTTTCTCCTTAGAAAATCTTGTGTTTCCCAGCTCAGACCTGGAATCAGCAGCTAATAAAGATGATAATTCAGCTTTGCTGCCTCATCTTTGCTCCCCAGGAGCTGCTGTGCTGTAAGAGCCAGAGACCCCTTTGTTTTCCTACTGAATTTCAGGCATTAATGATTTATATTGGGTCCAAATCAATACTCCACAGGTGAAAGCTCTACTGTCCCCAATTTATTCAGCAATCCAGGCTCAGCTTGGCTTTGGAGTGGAGATTTTCAGTCAGAAAAACAACAGAACCAGCTGTTCCTTGGGCAAATGTGTTATACACAGTCAGTCTCCTTAAATTAGCTGAGTCTCACTGCAGGGGTTGTGTTGTCTTAATTTCTTTTCCTGCAGCAAATCTATCTGGTGGAAGAAAAAAAAAAAAAAAAAGATGGAAATCTGCTCAGTTCTTAAGTTTTGGGTGTTTCTGAGCAATGCTCCTCAAAATTGCTCTAAAACTTGAAGGCACTTTATGAACAGAAAACAAGAATTTTCCCATTTTTCCTGAAGAGAAGGGTGTGCAGCTGAAGAAAATGCCAAAATGCCATTTCAAATGCATTAAAACTTCTTGTGTTTTCAGGTGAGTGTGGCCATATTTGCTTGACTTAATAACTGCTGCAAAAGTTGACCTTCCTGTCACTGGGATCTCTTAAATTGTTGGTCCTGCAGGAGAATAAGTCCAAACTCTGACCTGCTTAGGTGTCAGGTGAAAGCAGTATTTTTACCAGTCCTTTTTTGCATTTCCCCTTCCAAATCCAGTGAAATATCCTCATAACCTTCATAAAACAAAGTTTTTCTGTGCCTGGCAAAGCAATTAACTTCAAAACGTTCCTGTTCCTTATGCTTGATGATCACATCTGCTTATTTTTCCCTCTGAAATTCTCAAGCTGTCTCCTACCTGGATAACAACCAACAAGAAGCTCTGCCTTGTAGTTCCTTCCAGAATTCCTCACTCTTCCAAGCCGGTGTTAGTTCTGAAATATTAAAATAATCCCATCTGCTGCTGATTTTTTTTTTGCATTGTATCTTCTTGACTGCCACCTTTCCTTCCTGTTGCTCTCCTCCCAGAATCTGCTCCTTCCAGGGGTTTCTTTGGATGATCCAGCAGTGAAAACTCCAATCCTCAAGGCTTTTTTTCCCTGGTTTGGGGAGGGAAAGGGGAGCAGGGAAGGGAAATCAGGCTCAGTTGGGATGTGGGGTGGTTGTTCCTGCAGCTCTGAGCATCTCTGCTTTTTCCTACTCAGGTGCTGCCTTTTCCTCCTCTGGTTGAAGGAGGCTGCATCCTTCCTGTGCTGGAAGGACCCTGCTTGCCTAAATAACAGGAAAAACCTAAAAAATTAGTTCTTTCTCTCTTGTTTTCCACTTTCTCATAAAAAAAAAACCAACTTGATTTTCCTTTACTGTCCCTTCCAGCTAAATGTGGTTCAAGCTGCTGTATCCTGCAGGCAGGATCAGAAATGTGATTTTCAGTTAGAACAGCAGTGTTGGGAAGTGTTCTCTGGTTGGGGTGTTTTCATTTCCTGGGATTTTCACTTAGAACAGCAATGTTAGGAAGTGTTCTCTGGTTGGGATGTTGGATTTTCTGAGATTTTCAGTTAGAGCAGGAATGTTAGGAAGTGTTCTCTGGTTGGGATGTTTTTATTTCCTGGGATTTTCAGTTAGAGCAGGAATGTTAGGAAGTGTTCTCTGGTTGGGATGTTTTTATTTCCTGGGATTTTCAGTTAGAGCAGGAATGTTAGGAAGTGTTCTCTGGTTGGGGTGTTTGGGGGCATTTTCACCAGGACGATTGGAGACTGGGGTTACTGGTGAGGTTTGCAATAACCTGTTCTTACATTAGCAGTTTGTTATAAATCATTTCTCAGTCTGAGATGGGACTGTGGGGTTTTATTGACAAGAGCTTTCTGCTGCTGTGTCTTTTTCTATTTATTTATTTTTTTTTAGCTGCAGACCTCCAAGAGAGCTGCTGTTTGGGAGGATTTGTTTGAATATTGCTTATCTGATGATGATTAAGGAATCCAGTGTTTATAGCATCAGCTTTGACCTCCATGTTAGTTCAGCTGGGCAACCAGATAAATGATGAAGAAATTCCTCAGCAAGCTCCCCCCATGTTATTTAAAATTAACTCTTGGAGGTGCTCTTCTAAAGCTTGATACATTCTTTTTAGGAGAAATGGCTTTTAAAGAAATTTTAGCTGCTTTAGCTCCATTGAAAATCTGTTAAGGTTTGGATTTTGGCTTGTTTTTAGCAGCAAACTTGTTTCTATGTCTGGAATTCAGTCCTGGGACATTGAGCAAACAGATGAGGAGTGAAAGGAACGTTGTAAAACAAAACTGAAGTGTGGGAACTTCAGGCTTGGGTCTGTAAATGACAAAGAACCTTAAAAGGGTTTGGGTCCAACACAGCTTTGTTTGCTCTGAAATTCATTAATGGTAAATGTAATGAGTTGATGTAATTATATAATTTTATTTCCTTTTTTTGTTTTGTTCTCTCATAAAACTCAGGGCACAAATGCCTTGGTGCTACCTGAACAAACAGAAACCTAAAATATTGATCTTTTGATTGATTTCCTCTCTGTGTTTTTGCAAACACAACTTACCCTTAAAACAGAGGATTTCTATCTGGAAGATTTCCAGCAGAAGATGCTGGGTGGGTGACACCAAATATCCCTGAGTTATAATTTTATATGGTGGTAATTTGTCAGATCAAACAGCAAAGTGTCAGCATGATAAAAAAAAACAACCCTCCAAATAAAAAAATCTTTAGTTTCTAACAAGGAGCACTTGGCTGTTGTGTGCAGAACAGAGTCTTTTAGAGGTTTTTAGTATTCTGTGGCTCAAGGACTTGGCTCCTCTTCAATCATTCCCAGCTCCACAAGGATGGGTAATTTGGTGAGTGACTGTGCCCCTCTAGAGGAAAAAATGTGGAAATTGATTCTACAGGTAAATCCAGACATGGGGAGAGGGGGTTTAACCACAGTGAGCAGGGATTCCTGCTGGGATTTGGGATGCAGCTTCCTCAGTTCCCCAGGCTCTGCTTGCAGCTTTCTCTGCCTGGAATCCTTAAAGCAGCACAGAGAACGTGCTGCTGGTTTTCTAGGGTAGTACTTGAAAACTATTTTATAAAGTAAAATTCTATTTCATAAAGTGAACAACTCAGCCTGTGTTGGATACCTCAGCATGGGGTAGAATTCCTGAGCACCCAGGTTGTCCAGATTATCCCAGGAGAGTTTGGGAAAATAAAAACCCCTCCTGACACTGCAGGGCTTTGGCTGTGGGGCTCAGGGATGCTGTGGCAAGGCAGGCTCCGTGCTGGCTGTGGTTGCTGTGGTGCTGATGGAGCCCACGCTTGGGTGGCCGTGTCTGTTTGTCCTGGCAGTGCTCACTAAAACACCAGGCCTGTAAAAACCACTGCAGCAGTTTGGGGATGTTTGGGAAGCTGCAGGATGCTCCTTTCACGGCGCTCTCCTGCCTTCTCACAGCTCGGGGGGCAGCGTGGGTTGGTCCAAAAGTGGCTTTTGCTGGGTGCCTGCCCTGAAGCTTGGCCGTGCTGCTGCTGAAAGATTCCTCCCTGGGATGACACGTGGGAGCACATCCTCATCCCCTCTCCCTGCTTTGGGAGTTTATCCTGGTTCATCTGGAGGGAGGGAGGGTTTGGTTTGTAGGAGGTGCTTTTATCTCAACCCCAATTCTATGGATGCAGACAAATAATTTAAATATTGATGATTTTTGTCCGGTCCTTTAAGCTTTTTGTGTTTTCAGGTGAGTGTGGCCATATTTGCTTAACTCCTGCGAAAGTTGACCTTCCTGTCATTCAGACCTCTTAAATTCTTGGTCCTGCAGGAGGATAAGTAAGTCGAAACTCTGACCTGCTTAGGTGTGGAAGCACTATTTTAACCAGTCCTTTTTAGCATTTTCCCTTCCAAATCCAATGAAATATCCTCATAACCTTCATAAAACAAAGAGGGGTGTTTTGTGTCTGGCAAAGCAATTGACTTCAAAACGTTCCAGAAGTGTCAAAACAGAATGTCCAAACAGAGCTACAGCTCCGGATTGTGCTCTAAAGCCTGAATTCCCACCTCACCTCTTGGGTGGCTGCACAGCAGGGTGAGAACCTCCCAGAGTGAGCACTGCAGAGCCAGGCATTCCCACTCAGGGATCCCCACTCACTGTCCCTCCCCTCCCTCTTCTCTCCTCCAGGTGCTCTCACAGAGTGTTACGATGAGCTGGGCAACCGCTACCAGCTGCCCGTCTACTGCCTTGCCCCACCCATCAACATGATCGAGGAGAAGGGTGACCTGGAGACTCTGGACATCCCTGAGCCCCCTCCCAACTCCGGGCACGAGTGCCAGCTGCGCCTGCGCCTCTCCACGGGCAAAGACCTGAAGCTGCTGGTGCGCAGCATGGACACCGTGTACCACATGAAGCGGCGGCTGCACGCCGTGGAGGGAGTGGAGCCGGGCAGCCAGCGCTGGTTCTTCTCTGGGAGGCCCCTGGCTGACAAAATGAAACTGGAGGAGCTGAAAATCCCAAAGGACTACGTGGTGCAAGTCATCGTCAGCCAGCCCTTAGCGAACCCCACCCCGGTGGAAAACTGATCTCTCTCTCTCTCTCTCTCCGCCGCTCTGGTTCTGTGGGTTCTCCCTCTGCCGCGTCGCTGTTTGTGGGGTTTGTTTTCACTGCCCTCTTCTTCTCTGGTTTTTGGGGTTGCCCTGCTGCTGGTGGATGGGTTGAGAGGAATGAGCAGCAAAAAAAATTCCATCTGCGATGGAGATCTGCGAAAAAAAAAAATGTAACCCGGCCTCTGGGGTTTGCCTGATCTCGTATTGAACACGACAGCAAGAGGAACGGGGCGAGGGCAAAGCAAGGGAAGGGAGAAGAGGGAGGGAGGAGATTGTTCACTTAATACAGATATGTAATGATCCTGAAACTGCCAGTGGTGTCCTGATCCGTGAGGCCGGAGCAACAGAGAGCACTTTTATGTAACAAACCGACTTCAAACCGAATCGATGTATCCAGTTCCACATCAGCAGCACACACAGTTCCCGCAGGAAGGAGCCGGTCACCGGGATCCCTCCGGGTGTGCCCGGGCTCTGAGGAGGCACAGCCAGCCCTGGGCAGTGGAGCTGGGCTGGGCTTTGCTCTCTGGCAGCTCCTGGTGATGCTCAGGCCGAGCAATTGTACATTCCAAGGTGGCAGCACAGCCCCCGTGCCACCGCTGGCTGCGAGCCTCAGGCAATAACTCAGCCCTGTCTGCTCTGTACTGTACTGTCATTTACCTGCTCCAGCACTGGCTCAGCCTCAGCTCCTGCCTCCTGGGCCCCTGAGCCTGCTGAGCTGCTGTCCCTCAGGTCACAGGGAGGCTGTGCTCAGCCCCTGTGCCCCACAGCACCCCCGGGCCAGGTGACTGCAGTCCCTCGAGGTGCTATGGACTGCAGCTCCCCTGGAGGGCACAGAGCAGGGGCTGCAGCTCCCTGTGGTTCCCTGGAGGGCACAGAGCAGGGATTGCAGCTCCCTGTGGTTCCCTGGAGGGCACAGAGCAGGGATTGCAGCTCCCCACTCGTCCCTGGAGGGCACAGAGCAGGGATTGCAGCTCCCCTGGAGGGCACAGAGCAGGGGTTGCAGCTCCCTGTGGTTCCCTGGAGGGCACAGAGCAGGGATTGCAGCTCCCTGTGGTTCCCTACAGGGCATAGAGCAGGGGTTGCAGCTCCCTGTGGTTCCCTGGAGGGCACAGAGCAGGGGTTGCAGCTCCCTGTGGTTCCCTGGAGGGCACAGAGCAGGGGTTGCAGCTCCCTGTGGTTCCCTACAGGGCATAGAGCAGGGGTTGCAGCTCCCCACTCGTCCCTGGAGGGCACAGAGCAGGGGTTGCAGCTCCCCATGGTTCCTTGGAGGGCACAGAGCATGGAAGATGTTGAGGATGAGGAGCACACAGTTGGCAGCTTTTGGGGTGTCACTTTTGGGGAAGCCACCAGTCTTGGAGCTGTGGTGACTCTCCAGGACAGCTGGAGGTGTCCTCAGCAACCCAGAGCGTAGCCCTGGGCTCCCCCAGCCACTGCTTTCCCTTCAGAATGTAACAGGGGCCCTTTCAGCAGATGACAAATCCTTTTGTAGTCCCAGAGGCCATACTGGGGCTGGGGGATCCGGTTTGTCCCCCCAGCTGGAGCTGCTCTGTGTCCCTGTGGCTGCTCTGCACCCCCTGCCTTTGGTGGAGATCAAGGCCCTGCTCTTTTCATCATCACTTCTGTTTGCTTGGGGTTTAAGCCATCACTGAAATCACTTCTTCCAAAGTCAAATGTGCTCTTAATATGGGAATAGCAGATTTTTTTTTTTCCTGGTTTCTGTCTTCCCTCTGTGAATGAAGTAAAACCTGGGGGATTCCCTTGACAACTTTAAACTTCTGCTCCTTCAGTGACTCCACAGAAATCAAATTTCTGGCACTCAGAAACCCGGAGGGAGTTCTTGCACCAGAGTCAGGATGATCAGGGACATCCCAGCAGATGGAAGCAGAATTTCATTGATGGTTGGGAGACAGAACCAGGTTTTGTTTGCATTTCCCACCCTGCCCAACTACAGCTTTTTTTGGTCCTCATTTCGTATCAAACCTGGGGGTTTCTGACAGCTCCACTGGCCCCACTTGGTCCAGGATGCCTGAAATGCAGTGGCAGAGCTCTAGAAAGGAAAATGAGTTCCCTGTTCTCATAATCACCAAAGTGACTTGCTTTGCTTTTCTTTTTTCTTCTTCTTTTTTTTTTCCCTTTATTTTTGAAGGTGAAAGTGAGCTGATCAATACTAACCTAGAACAAGTTTTCTGTTGTGGAGGGTTTTTTTTTAAAAAAAGCAAATTGATTTACTGTACTTGAGGTTTTTTGCAGCCAAACCTTTTGCATTCCAGGGGAGGGGGAAATATTTGCTACATAAACAAGTCAAAAATCTCTCCTGGGTTTTCTCTGGGCAAAGGATGGGTTCATGCCAGGAAGACACTGCTTGTCTTATAAGGCATAATTCATATGTCTGGAAAAATGCTCTTTATTGTGTCATTTCCCTGCAGTCCCTCCTGGAAAGGGGGGAAATTCTGATGGATTAAGGAGGAGCAAACCTGGAGCTGTGAACACTAAAACACCACTTTTTTTTTTTTTTTTTTTTTTTTTTTTTTTTTTTTTTTTTTTTTTTGTAGACTCCTCTTTTTTTTAATTTTTTTTTCTATTTTCATTCAGGCAATTTGTCAGCAGGTGTGCTGGTTTTGAGATGTAGGGGCTGGGATTGCTCCTTCTTCCCCTCTTCCCCCTCTGAGCTGGGAAAGGCTCAGTTTTTGACTGTTCCAGATGATCATGTTTTATATTAATTGCTTTTATGGCAGGGAGAAAAGGTGATGCTCTGAGGGCCACGTTGTGAGTGGGTTCTGAGTAGAACAGAGACTTTGTTCATGAAAATTCTCTTGGAACAGCCTCCCCCTCCTTAATCACATATCAAAACCTGAAAGAATTCAATGGTAAAATGCTTTCAGAGGTGACAGTGAAGACTTTGACCCTCTCTGTATAAAGTGACAGCAGTACTGAGCACATACTCTGCAGAAACACAATTTTACAAGGTTTCTATCAGGGAAGAACTTTTACATTTCAAAATATCTGTTACAAATATCAGTAACAAGCTGTAAAGGCACGTGGCTGACGGGGCCACCTATAGAACTGGAAATTGTGACACGACGGAGAACATTTGTGTCTCAAATGATGGAGTTTGCCCTAAAAGTTGGGGTTTGGTGCAGATTCCAGTGCAGGGGAGAAGGCTGGGAGCATGGGATGAGTTTTGGGGCAGAGGGGGTGCAATTTATTTGAGTGCAGGGCATGGCTGAAAGTGGCTCTGCTGATCAGGGGCTCTGCTAATCAGGTGCCTGGTGGGTGCTCGGGAGAGGATGGAGAACCCCAGGAGAGGATGGAGAACTCCAGGAGAGGATGGAGAACCCCTGGATAGCAGCAGGAGGGTGCTGGCAGCATGTCCTGGCTGGGTTTTGGCCCTTGGGGTGCTGTCCCCACCCTCAGACCCTGGGGTGTAAACGATGTCACAGAATTCTAACGCACACGGCCCCAGTGGGGAGGAATCAATTTGGGCTTTTTCAATCCCCCCCTCCTCAGCCCTCTGTGCCATTCCTGCTCAGCTCTGGTGATGCCAGGAGAACCTTTTTTACCCTGTCACTGACAGCTCTGTTTGACACAGCTCAGATTTTTCTACTCTCTCTTGTCACATCTGCCCGAGCCAGAAGTAAGGCCCTGACGAAAGTCACACTCCTGAGCAGCCTGAAGGGCAGAGAGGCACAAACACCTGAGCCTGCCAGGGCCAGGGAGCCCCAAAAAATGCCCCAGATGTGCTGCAGGTCCATTTGGGGCACTGCAGAAGGATGCTCAGGGTCTTCTTCCCCACCCCAGGGACAGCTGCTCCTTCAGAGCCCCCCAAATGTCCCCCCCTGCCTTGGTGCATGGCAGGTTTGGGGTCCTCTACACAAAACAGGGCTTGGGATCCATTTCCTGAAAGCCTTGGCTTCTCTGCAGCTGGGGAGTATTTTGGAAAATGAATTGATGCGAGTTGGTGGTGTGATAAGTTGGGTTTTCAATAGACACCTTAAATTTGGGGTGTAACAACACCAAAAGAAAAAACCTCAGCCCAGGAGCAACCAAACCAACCCCAGCTTTTCTTTGCCTTCCACAGAAAGTTTGGGGAGGAGAGGAAAGAGGGAATCTTCGGAGCAAACTGTGCATAATGTTTGGTGAAGGTCAATGATAACTTGATAAAATATTGCTGTAGTGTGATGTGCTTCTGCATATATATCCATTGCTAGTAAATAATGTAAAATCTTTTTTTTTTTTTTTTTTAATCTGAAAGTATTAAAAATGCAAAAATACTCTTTGTTACAATGGTGGGATGCTTTTAGCCATGGAGTTCTGGGAGCATTTTTGCTGTGTAGGTGTTGACAAAGTGAATGCTGAACGTTTCTCCATGTCTGTGATGCTTCAGAAATGAAAGGGGCAGCTGCTCTTCTGGCTCTGGAGCTCTCTTTTCCAAGCTTTTCCATGTTCCTGTACAGACATCCGAGACCCTGCACCTTATGCAGAGAATGTTTACATTTAAAAAAAAAAAAAAGGAATTTTTCTTTTTTTGGCTTTTTTCCCTGTGCTGCTCAGATCCTGTTACTTTGAAATGAAAGTAGTCTCTGTTAGAAAAAGGGGCTTTTTTTCTTTTTTTCTTTTTTCTTTTTTTTTTTTTTTTTTTTGCCCTTCCCTGTAATCAAATTCCTCCTGGATTGTGGCTGGAAGCTCTGGGACAGCTTGAACTCGTCTGGAGTGGGATTAAAGGTGCTTGAGAAAGGTGTTTAAAAAAAAAAAAAAAAACAACAAACCTGCCTTGGCCGTGGGGATGAGCTTTGTCCACGCTGCAGCTTCCTTGGAAAACAGCAAATCCTGCTCCAAACCCCCTGGATGTCGTGGCTGCCTTGCAGATTCCCTGGGAAGCCTCGGAGTTGGATTTCCCAGCACCCGCGTTCGTGTTTCCTCCCCAAATGATGAATGTCCTGCTGTTCCCTCCGCAGCCACCAGCACTTGGGGTGGTTTGGATACACGAATCTGCTCCAAGATTTCCCTTTTCCCAGGAATTGTTTGGGATTGCTGTGTCCTTCCTGCAGGTGCCTCTCCTCTCCCCAGTTCCATCCGCCTGGATCCTCCGTAGGGATGGAGTTGGAGCTCTCCTTCCCAAGGGAGACACTTTGCTGAGCCTACACCAGGCAGGCAGCTGGAGAACGAGATATTTTAACCAAAAGGCTTCTTAAAGTGGACTTTTGAGACTTTTAAACCAACGTGTCTGCTGGATTTTTCCACGGAAAATTCCTCCCGACCCTCCACGCTCGGGGGGGTCGGTCCAGAGGAACTCTGGATTTGTGCATTTTCCACATGAAGACCACTCAGTCAGAGCCATGGGGCAAAGAGACAACTTCAAATCCTGACTCCTGCCTTAAAACCTTTCATTCATCTTGAGCTCCAGAAAACCCTGCACCTGCTCACTCCCAGATCCCTTTTTTTTTTTTTTTTCTTTTCCCTTCGGAGATGGGAATCTGCTCCAAAGCCTGGAGACAATTTAAGGCAATGGAAAACAAAAGAAACTGGAGCCGGTGGCTTTATTAAAACAACAAACTGGTCTTGGCTTAAAACCCCCTATTTGTGCCTCTCAAGTCCAGGGAATGTTTCAAAAGAGGTGGATTTGAGCAATGCTGGCCAGGACTGCAGCGGTGACACTTGGTGGCGCCTGGTGGCACCTGGTGGCACTTGGTGGCACTCTGCTTCCGTGTGCCCTGAGCAAGGGCCTCGGCTCTGTGTCCTCTCTGCCTCATGGGAATGGCTTTCAAAGATGGCTGGTACCATCAAATTTGTACTTCTTGAATAAATACCTTCATTTTTATGGTAAAGCTCCCGGTGTGCGCTGCTCTGTGCTGTGGGATTGGTGTTCCCCTCCCTTGGGATCTGCTGCTGCATTTGGGATTGCCCCAGGAAACACCCAGGGGTGGGGGGATTCCAGGGATGGGGCTGTTTCTTCCCCCTCCAGCTTTTAGGAACACTTCTGAAATCTGCATGGGTTGGACTTGATGATCTTGAAGGTCTCTTCCAACCTAGAAGTTCTGTGATTCTGTGATTAGGAACACTTCTGAAGTCAAATATTGGTGTCAAGCAGGCTTTTGAATATTTCTCCCCTCCCTGATAGGGGAAGAATTCCAAAATTCCAATTTTATCCTGCTTTGGACACCAGGTGACTTCCAAACTGCTTTATGGATTTTTTTTATTGACACCTCACAGGTTGTCTCCAGACTGATGAATTATTTCTTACCCCAGGGAAGATCTTTTACTGCTAAGAGCAAACCACCCTGAATTCCCAGTGGAAACACTGTGGAAATTTCCTGTATTTATAGCAAAACAAATAATCGAACTTTTTTTCCCCCCTGCATTTAAAAAAAATCAAAAAAAAATCCTGGCCATGCCACACTTTAGAAATACACCCAATGTTCTTTTTCCTCCTTAAATTTCCTCAGTGGGGCTTTTGGCTGGGAGCTGGAATTCTCCAATTTCTCTCTTACCTCTGATACCCCTAAGGGACACATTTTACTGTTAATCTGGGTATGTGACAGTGTTTTATCTTGCAGACAAGGTGTGAAATCCGTGGAGAATGCAGGGCCTGGAGATGTGCCTGGCTCTGGGGATCATCTCCTTGCTGAACAAAAATAATGGATCTGGGTAATTGTCCTGTAATTACATTCCCTGACACTTTGTCTTAATTCAGGTCAGCACTTTTACAGTCTTGATTAACTACCAGAGGTATCAGAGGAGTAGGAATCATTCTTTGTAGGCCACAGCTAAATATTTCCAATTTCCTCAATAAAATTTGAGAAATTAGGGTAATTTCGCTGTAGAATTTGGGGTGTGAGTTACAAACAAACAAGGCTGTGATTCTCCTGGCAGTTTTCCCTTTACAGAGGCAAAACCACGTCATTTTTATTCCTTTTATATGGCAGTGTGTACATGCAGTGTCTTTAATTTATCCACATTCCCCTTTTTAACAGATACTCATAAAACACCAAGTGCAAAGCCTTGCATGCAGCCACTCCATAAAATCACAGGAGGCTTTGGGTTGGAGGGGACCTTAAAGAGCATCTTGCTCCAAACTTTTTCCGTGGGCTGGGACATTTTCCACTATCCCAGGTCACTCCCAGCCCAGGCTCGGAGCAGTTGTGGGGTTGCACCCTCCGTGAAAGGCCAGGGGAGGTGATTTATGAGGGGATTTAATGATTTCCTCATGCTGCAAGCCATCCTGCTTCCTCAGGGGAACTCCAGCCTTTGGAGGGGCCTCCGTGGTGTCCTGGGCTGGGGGAGAGGGGAGAGGAGGAATAAATCCACAAAAGACACAAAACTGCCTCTCTTGCCTTCTCTCCACCTGGCCTTCATTAGGTGGGCTCCTTAACGAAGCCCAGGGCGTTTCCTGTTGTTGGGCTGGTGTGGGAAATCAGGGCACAGAAAATTCTCAAAACCTCTCGCATGCAGACCCAAATACAGCAGAGTGTTGCTTTCTTATTTCCTTTTCTCCCTGTCAGAGCTGGGATTAACACACAGGAGTCGCAGTTTCGTGTTCAGGCTCGGTGTTTATTATTTCTTATCTACAGCACAGCCTCACCAGCCCCGAGCTCTGACTAGCAAGGTAGAAAATGGAGCGTCTCTAACTCTTTCCAAGGTTATTTAAGCATAAACTACCCAATATCGAGGTGACACCTCTATTATTTATACTTTTAACCCAATAATGACCACCCAAGGTCTGCAATGCTGGCCTTGTTCACCCAATTAGAAAAAAACAACACCCAAAACCAAGAGGAAGAAGGTGAAGAAGAAGGACCCAGACAAAGCCCCAAATCCTCCATCTTGCCCCACATATATTACTGTGTACTAAAACCCCAAACTCTTAAGTTTTGCACCCTGTGACATCACACACTTGATTCAAACTCCACACCCACAACCCCAGTGCCATCACTCAGTTTTGGAGGCCTGTTCCACAGCCTCAGGTCAAATGCAGAGTTTGCTTGAGGGTCAGTGCCTGGCAGCACAGAAATCCTTAAGTTCTCAGCCTCCAGGGTTCCAGCAGCAGAGAATACAGGGTTTGATCTGAGAGCTTGGAAGAGGTTTCCAAATTTAGAGACCAAAAGCAAGAACGTGGCTTTGTAGTTCAGACAGACACATATTAAGCCAGGTAGTGGAGAGTTTTAAGGTTTTAAAGTTAAGATATAGAAGTGATTACAGAGGTAATAAGTTTTAAGGTGTAGTTCTGTAGGCTCTCCAGGATCCCTCCCTTCCTCTGTTTTGGGATTTTTGTTTGGGTTGTTTTTTTTTTTTGTTTTTTTTTTTTTTTTTTTTTTTTGTTTTTTTTTTTTTTTTTTTTTGTTTGTTTTTGTTTTGTTTTATTTTGTTTTGTTTCGTTTTGTTGGGGGGTGTGGTAGTTTGGTTTGGTTTGGTTTTTTGTCCAAGCAGGAGACTGCAAACATTTCAGATTCCCTGCAGTTCAGCTGTTAATTTTGGAGAGGAGGTAGATCCCACCTCACAAGGTAGCCCTGCCCACCAGGAGTTATTCCAGAGCAAAACCCCAAACCCAGGCTGGATCCCCCTCTCCCAAAGCGTTTCCTGACTCAGGAGAAATCAATTCCAGCTGATTGCCTCGGGCTCATCCCGGACATGTTCCCGGCTCCCAGAGCACCTCCCTGGCACAGGGCTGCTGCTCTGCCCTTCCAGATGAGGTGCAGATGTTGCAGTGATTGACAACATCTGGACTGGGCGGGTGGGAGGAGCCCCTGCCCAAAGTGGCCTTTTAAGCAGGCAGCCCTGAAAGGGCAGCAGCAACGCAGTTTGGGGCTGAAAAGCCTCGTTTCAGGAAATCCTGTGAGGGCTTTAGGATGGAGGGGTTGGTGCCTCCCTGTGCTGCCAAACCCCCCAGGGCAGGGGCTGCAAACCCTGCAGGGCTGAGGTGCCACCACCTCCAGCACATCACTGAAGAGGAGGCTGGTGGGTCAAAGAGGAGAATTATCCATAAAAACGGTAATTTAATTATTCCCAGGGAGCTGGCAGCACAAAGGAGGAGCAGGTGAGGTGATCTCCCTCAGTTCCTTGTGCCCCTGGGGCAGGTGGAGATGCTGTGCTCAGGGCAGGAAGGCTCAGGAGCAGGCCATGAGCAATGATTTCCTGCCTGGAGAGAGCCATGGAACACCGAGCAGAGCTCACATCCAGACAACAAAGGGCACCTCCCGCTTCTCCCAGCTGCAGGAAATGCCAGAATCCTGCTGCTTCCTGCCCTGGAGACACACAGCTGCTGCTGCTGCTGGGCTTGGGATGTGCTGGGAGAGCCACCAACACCAGCCAGGCTCCAGAGCTGCTGCCACAGAGTCATGGAATGGTTTGGGTTGGAAGGGACCTTAAAACTCATCTCACTCTATCTCCTGCCATGGCAGGGACACCTCCCACTGTCCCAGGCTGCTCCAAACCCATCCAGCCTGGCCTTGGGCACTGTCAGGGATCCAGGGGCAGCCACAGCTGCTCTGGGCACCCTGTGCCAGGGCCTGCCCACCCTCCCAGGGAAGGATTTCTTCCCAACATCCAACCCAAATCTGCCTTCTGGCAGTGGGAAGCCATTCCCAGTATCCTGGCACTCCAGGCCCCTGGAAATTCTCTCTCTCCATTTTTCCTGCAGCTCCCTCACATAGTGCAAGGTCACGGTTGTGTCACCCCAAAGCTTCTCCTCTCCAGGCTGAACAATCCCAGCTCTCCCAGCAGAGCTGCTCCATCCCTCTGCTCACCCTGCTGCCTCCTCTCGGCTCTCTCCAGCAGCTCCAGCTCCTCCTTTGAGAGTTCCTTTCCCACCCCTCCCATGACCATGGTTGACTTCTCCCTTTCCTCCCCAAATCCCATGCAGGACTCCCCCAGCACTGATCCTGGGCCAGGCTCCTGCTCCAGAGCAGAGCTGCAGCTGATGCCCAACATCAAAACTGAGCTTTAGGGGTAATCCTGGCTTTCCCTCCCCCCAGCATTCAAGCCCAGTGGGTGGAAGAGCAGCAGGATCTGATCCTCACTCAGGTCAGTCCCATCCCAGAGAAAGCAGTAAAACCTCCCCTGAGGAGAGCAGGGAGCCCTCAGGCAGGGCCTGCACGAAGCTGAGAGCAATAATTAGCAGGATTTATTTCATTTGAAATGCCCACTGCTCCCAGTCAGGCTGCACAGGCAATTAACAGCCCAGAACAGACACGAGATGCTGCTCAGAATTCATGGGCAGTATTAATGAGATGATTTATGAGAGAGCCACGTGTGATTTCTGCCCAGAGAAAATGTGAAGGTGCTCATTGCTGTCTGCCTGTCTTTTCTTCCTGTCTTCTTCTCCCATCTTCCTTTCACCCCACCACTGCAGGAAAAAAAAAACTAAACCAACTTTTCCAACAAACCAGAAACACCAGAAAAACCTCACATTTTTCTTTTGAAGGTGTCACTTTTAACAATTACTTTCAGTCCTTTTTAATCTCTTCCAGTGCAGTGCAGAGGAAGGACTGAACCAGCTCCAGAATTTCAGTCAAACTCCCCCAAGTGCAAACACTGAGGACAAACTGACCCTGCTAAAAAAAAACAATCTTGGGTTGATTCTGCCACCCTTAAATCTCTGCCAGTGGGGGAAACCTGTGGGAAGAGAGATCATTTGAGCTGAAGCACCACGGGAGGGCTCACAAAAACATCCTGGAAATATCTTCAAATATATTGAAGGACTGCAGCATGAGGTGGGGAAGCACTGAACCAGCGGGTGAGGGGCTGCAAAAAGCCTCGTGTGGAGGACTTCTGGCAAGAAACCAAAAAATTGCTGCTTAGCATGGAACACGGCTGGGTTTGGAAAAGGATTACACGTGCAGCACTCAGGAATTAGCTCCAGTGAGCCAGAAATCCCCTCCTGCCCCGTGCCCCTGGCATCTGGCACAGCTGGAAGGATGTCCTGCCTGGCTGGCTGGGGTTTTTCCTACGTGGATTTTGTGCTCCTTGTGCCAGGACCTGGTTATCGTGTTTGGACAGCCTGGTCTGGGGGCTTCACCCTCTGCTGGGACACAGGGGGCAGGAATGACAAATTCAGTCAGGGTTGGAGGCTCTTGGAGCTTTGTCTGTCTCACAAATGAGGAAGGAGGAGCTTCAAGCAGAGCTGAAACAGATCTTGGTGTCTCTGCCAGGTCCCCTCAGGAGCAGCCAGGCCATTGTCACCTCCCAGAGCAGCAGGGAGGGCACAGAGCTGTGCCTGAAAGCTTTCTGGGGGATTGCCAACCCCTGAATCAACCAAGCTACTGGCTAATTAACATTACAGAGTGCTGCTGTTGTTGGAAGAGCTGAAGTGCAATATTTGTAATGTCACTGATCCCTGGTTTTACATCCCAGGTGTGTGTCCTGTGTGTTCCTTCCCAAAACATCACACTGAGCATTTTAGAGCATCAGTGCCAAGCTCGTTTTTAGGAGCATTTCCTGCTCAGGTGATTCAACCAACATCCAGGAGCGGGAAATGCTCTGCCGGGATTATTTTTTAACAGCAAGGACAGGGAAAGATGACAATCAGCCCAGTGTTTTCAGGAATTACCTGTCAGGGAACTCCTAAAACACGGCTAAGATCGGCTGTTCTGGCAGAGGGAGCCCGCGCTGAGTTTTGCTGAAATTCCCCTTCAGGATGGAGCGTGCAGAGTCCCCCCGGCCCGTTCCCGTTCCCGTAGCCCGGGCTGCGCGGCGGGGCGCGGATTTGGGGCCGAACCCGAGCGGTGTGGATCCGGCCGGGCTGTGCGGGGACAGCCCGGTCCCTGCGGGCTGCAGCGCCGGGGGGGTCCCCTAGATGTCCCCATTCCATACGGGATGGCCAGCCCGTGTTCCAGCCCGTGCTCCAGCCCGTGCTCCAGCCCGTCTTCCAGCGGTGCCACGGCGGGGAGGATGCGAACCTCCCATCCGACACCGCCCGGGGCTCATCTTCTCCAAAAGCAGCGCGTGGCGGTGCGGGCTCCCCGCAATTCCCGCTCCAGGGGGATTTAAATGGGCCGTGTCCGTCTGTCCGCCCGGCAGGCGGAGCGGGGGCAGCGGGGAACGCGGCTCTGCGGCCAGGGCGGGGCGGGATTGGGGTTTTCCGCGCGGGGATCGGACACGGCCCCGGGGATGCTGCGGGGGCATCGCCCCGTCCCTGCCCGCCTGGGCCGGGATTTGCTCTCTTTGGTTCGGGATTGGCACCCCCTGGCTCGGCTGGGCCGTGCCCCGGTGCACCGGGACGGGCAGAACGGGGCCGGGCTGTGCCCCGGGTGAACCGAGCCGAGCCGTACCCAGGCTGAACCGTGCCAAGGCAAGGGGCAGGGCGTACCCGGGCTGAGCCGTGCCGGTCAGGGCGGACCTTGACCCGGCTGGGCAGCGCCGGGCCGTACCCAGATTGAACCGTGCCGTGTCAGGGCAGAGCCGTGCCCAGGCTGAACCGTGCCCGGGATGAGCCGTGACAGTCTGGGCGGCCCTGTCTGGGCCGTGCCCTACCCGGACCGCGCCCTGTCTGTGCCATCCCCGGACCGAGCCGAGCCGTGCGGGGCGGTGCCGTGCCCAGACCGTGCCCTGTCTGTGCCATACCCGGACCGAGCCGAACCGTGCGGGGCGGTGCCGTGCTCGGACCGTGCCCTGTCTGTGCTGTGCCATACCCGGACCGAGCCGAGCCGTGCGGGGCGGTGCCATGCCCGGACCATGCCCTGTCTGTGCCATACCCGGACCGAGCCGAGCCGTGCGGGGCGGTGCCGTGCCCGGACCATGCCCTGTCTGTGCCATACCCGGACCGAGCCGAGCCGTGCGGGGCGGTGCCGGCCGGGCGGGCGGAGGATGAGGGCGGCCAATGGCTCTGTCCCGGGCAGCCCAGCCCAGCCCAGCAGGTGGAGCGGCTCCGGCTCCATGTGCGCGGCCGGAGGCGGCCCCGGTGCCGGTCCCGCCTCGCCGCTCCCCGGGCGCGCAGCGGCTCCGTCCTCCCGGGCCCGGAGCGGGCGGCGGCTCCGCAGCTCCCGGGGCTGCACTCCGGGATGGCTTTCGCCAATTTCCGCCGCATCCTGCGCCTCTCCGCCTTCGAGAAGCGCCGCTCCAAGGAATATGAGCACGTCCGCCGCGATCTGGACCCCGGCGAGGTGTGGGAGGTGGTGGGCGAGCTGGGAGACGGAGCCTTCGGCAAAGTTTACAAGGTGGGTGCTGAGCGGGGTCCCGGCAGCAGCGGGGTCCCGCAGCCCGGGCTCGGAGCGGCTGCGCTGCCCGGACAGCCCGGGGCCGGCTCCGGATCCCGTTAGCCGGGAGGAGCCGGGCGGGCACGGCGGCTGAGCTGGGCTTGGGAGCGCAGCGCTCCGGGAAGGGGAAAGGAGGGAGAAAAGAGAGAGAAAAACTTCCTTCTTTTCTTCTTTCTTGCCTTTTTTTACTTTCTCTTTCTCTCTCTCTTTTCTTTTTTTTTTTTTTTTTTTTTTTTTTTTTTTTTTTTTTTTTTCTCTCTCTCTCTTTTTTCCCTTGTCGCCCTGCATCGCCGGTTTTCAGGGCGATGCTTTTGTGAGGAGACCCGGGCGCTGCCAAGCCCGCCGGTGCAATGAATGGAGGGAGGTTTCCTGGAAATCGGCACTTCCAGGGTTGTCTCCAAGTTTTTTGAGCCTCCGGAGGGGCGGGTGACGTGGGATTGGTATCCCCGCGGTTGTTGCCGGCAGGAGCCTCGGAGGGGCCGGGAGGAGCCGGGTCCGGCGCTGTGAATGTTTAACCTCGGGCTTTAGGGACGGGGGGTTTCAAGATTCCCCGGACTTTGCGCTCGGAAGCGGCGGCGCTGCTGCTGTCCCCGCTCTGAAATGTCCCGTGTGCTGTGCAGGGGTTGAGCCGGAGGGGTTCGGGACACGGAGGCTCCTGGGCACACCTGCGTGACAGGCGCGGTTTGGAATGGGGCTGGGAATTGCCTGTTGGGCAGCCGGGGGTTGATGGCCTCCTTAGATCACTTTGAGGAGGTGTTGCCTGTGGAAAAAACTCAGAAATAAATAGGCCAGGAAAGGGGGGCAGGTGACTGCAGGTCGGCACAGAGGGATTTGGTGCTTATTTCTCATCTCTGTCACGTTATTTGACAGAAACTCTAAAGAACTGAGTGCTAAATATCCACTGATTGAAACTTCTTAGTGAAGGATACTATTTTGTAATAAAACACAGTTCCTAAAAATCATATTTAAACCCCTTCTCCATTTATCCTTCCAAAAGCAGCATCAGTAGAAATTCTGTTGCTTTTCTGCTCCATGAGGTGCACTGGGAGCACATTTGTGGGTAGCAACACTCACTCCTGGATGGTTCCTTGCTTTTATCTGCTCAGGTTTCTCAAGTGGTGACAGGAACCTGGTAAACACTGTAAAACAACTTCACTGGCCTCTGAGAGAAAGGAAAATTCAAATAATTATTTAAATGCTTTCTATTTCAAACATGTATAATGTACCCAAAGTAGGTGGCTGAGAGAATGAAGCTGCTTTAGAGGTGGCTGGTTTGGTTTTTAGTCTGTTGTTGTATCTGAATGCCTCAGTTATTAACCCCAGCCTCACACCAGGAAAACCATTGTCAGAGTAACTTTATTGCTGTAGGTAAAGGATGTTAGCCTGTCAGGCAGAAGCATCTCATCTTCAGCTCCTTTCATCCCCACTTTGACCCAAATGAGAATAAAAAATGTCCCTGTGGACACCATCTATTTACAACCAGAAAATATAGACTTGAGTAATCAGGCAAATTTTTCCTTTTGTGGAGTTTTAACCCTGTTGGACAGGGTGATGTTTAGCACCGTGCCAGAAATCAAAGGGTTATTTTATTGTGTTTAGCAACATTTCACTTCTCCGTCACTTTGATCTCTTCTCCACCTGTTCTCTGTTCCATCTGGCAAATGGTCAGGACCGGATTTTGAATTCTCATCCAAGAGTTTGTTTGTTCATTTAGAATCCCAGATTATTTGGGGGTCCTGTGCTATAAACTCTTATTTTCCGCAACAACCCGAGACACACTTTCCCTTTGCCTAAGGCTTTTCTGTTGTCTTCCTTTGCTTTTTTATATCTGGGGTGGGGATGGGTGGAAGGACAAAGAAGGGGTTTGCCCTCTTGTGCTGCTCAGCTGCCAAAAAAAATTGCAGAATGACCCACCAAAAAATTGCAGAATGACTCACCAAAAAATTACAGAATAACCCACCAAATTATTGCAGAATAACTCACCAAAAAAATTACAGAATAACCCAGCTGTGCTCCAGGAGAACGGAGGTACCCAAAAACTCAGTGAACAATTTGCATCATTCTCTTGACCTTAAGGTCAGTTTGATCTTCTCACTACAGGCATTGCTTGGAGCAGGGCTGGGTGTTTGCAGGGCCCTGAGGTTTGCAGGATGTTTGAGTGGAGTTCCTGCCTGTTTTCCGCCCCTTTTCCACGCCCGGAAGCGCGGGGAGGCGACGGAATCCTGTGCCTGCATCCTGCCCCGTGTGCCATATGGTGTGTCCCCTTGGAAAGGCCTGGCAGCCCTGAGCAGGGCTTTGGACTCTGGACAGTCAGACCTGGGAGAAATTGAGGTGTGGGAAGATGGAAAAATGGGCTGGGTTTAGAAGGATTTGGTTTTATGAGGCTGGGTGTGAGCAGGAGGAAGGAGGGCTCCGGGCATTTGGGGTATTCCTGCCCCGTGGAATCCAGTCTGGAGCTGGGTCCTGGGCTGGGCAAAGCTGAGCTGCCCTCACACAGTGTTTCCAAAAGTAGGACAGGCTTCATTTAAATACGTATTAATTAAAAAGAATGAAATTTATAGTGGAGTCTGGATGGTACACAGCAGACCTAAAAACCCTGCAGGCAGCAGAAACAACTGGGATTTCCCTGTTTCTGTAGAAAACCTTTCTGCAGCAAAAGAGGATCTGCCTGCATGAGGAACCAGTTGAACAGAGGGTAATGGAGCTGAAAAGAGGGGGTGGGGAGGAAATGTTTCTTTCTAGCTCTTACTCTGTGAATGCTGCGGGTTTGGCAAGGCCAGAGGTCCGGTGAGGACGTGGTGGCTGCCCACAGGTGACCAAGCTTTGTCACCACCTCATCCAAAGCCCGTTAAATGGATGATCCCTAAATCCAGCAGTTGGGAGCTGTGGATGCCAGCCTGTAAAAGTTCCTCACTGAGGCCCTTCCTGAGCTGCCCTAAAAGAAAAGCAGTTATTTTGCTGGAAGAAAACACCTAAGGTAGCACTCATAAACCTGGATGATAACAAATGAGCAGATCTGTGCTGTCACTTCAGAGCTGGCATCGCTCGGGAGGGACAAGTGGCAGTGGCAGCCCCTCAGGGAAGATGCTCAGGGTGAAACCAGCAGTGCTGGAGCCCCTGCAGCACCTCTGAGCCCTGCCAAACCCAGCATTTACTGCTTCACCCCCGCAGGGAGCTGCCTTGATGCCAGCAGGGAGGGATGCCCGAGCTCTCCTGTGGGCTCCCTGCTGGCAGGGGCTCCTCTGGCTGCTGGAGGAGTGCTCAGAAAAAAACCTCCTCCCTCCACATCTCATCATTTTTTATATGTTTTGTCTCCAGAGAATCCAGTTTCCTTGGAGAAAAGGTTCTTTTTCTTGTCCACGGGGTGCTGCTGCCTGTAGCTGTGGGGCTCTCATGAGTCTGAGGCCAAGCCCCCTGGGGCTGGGTGTCCCGAAGGGCTTGGGGAGGGTGTCCCCATCCAGTGGCACTGCCAGTCTGCCTGGGCTGGATCCAGAGAGAGAAGAGATTCAGTGAGAAGAGTGAAGGCTCACTTTGCTCCCGTAGGGAAGGGAGGGGGCAGCTCCCTTCCAGAACGAAATCCATAAGTTCACTCCTTCTGAAACTTGAACGTTCAGGCAAATTTCTGCTTTTGTCGGGATGTGCCAGCCCTGCTGCCTTTCTTTCTCCTGCGGGGATTGCTGTGCTGCTCCCGGGCGCTATCTGCCCTGCCCAGCGCCCGCTGATGCCGACACTGGCTCCCCGATAAGGCTCCCCCCGGCAGGGTGGGGACAGGCTGCCCGCAGCCCCCGCACCCTGGGAAACGGGGTTATTCACTTGATCCGCTCCCAGTCGCCTTCGCACGGCTCCATCCCGCCGAGCCCCGGGGCCACAGCCAGTCAGCAGCGCAGTCTTTTGTGCCCTCGCTCTCCTTTCTTCTGCAAGACGCGCTTGAAAAGGCGAATTTGGGGTTATGGGATGTGCTGTGCTGCTCTCGGTGCTGTGCATGCCGCGGGCTGGAAGCGCGGCTCTGGAGCCGGGGTCATGAAAGGCTGATTGTTGGGGGTTGTGCAGCTGCCCGGCAGCAGCGGGGCTGCTTTGGGGCGTCCCTGGCACCCGCAGAGCTCTCTGCTCATCACCCCGACCTGCAGCACCTGCTTGGCTCAGCTGATCCAGGCTCAACTCTGGGTTTGATCCGTGAGGGAGCAGGTTTAGATGGGATGTTGGGCAGGAATTGTTCCCTGGGAGGGTGGGCAGGCCCTGGCACAGGGTGCCCAGAGCAGCTGTGGCTGCCCTTGGATCCCTGGCAGTGCCCAAGGCCAGGCTGGATGGGTTTGGAGCAGCCTGGGACAGTGGAAGTTGTCCCTGCCCATGGCAGGGGTGGGATGAGATGACCTTCGAGGTCCCTTCCGTCCCAAATCATTCCATGAGTTTGAAGCCTAACAGCCCCCCAGAACCACTTCAGTTTGTCCCCCTAAATGAATCCTATTTGGAGTTTTGTTTGAAAGGCTGGATTCAGGCCCTGGTGCCACCAAACAGGGCAGTTGGTTGCAGGTGGAGGACAGCAGCACAGCCCCCACCACTGCACCAGCCTGGGACAGTGGAAGGTGTCCCTGCCCATGGCAACAAAATGAGCTTTAAGGTCTCTGCCAGCCCAAATTGTTCTGTGATTGTACAATTTAACCTGTAATTCCTGGAAAGGGTGTCACGAGAGATGTTAATCTGCCCGAGTTAACTTTGGGAAAGAAAAGAGAAGGAAAACAAAGGCAGGGGAAGTTTGAGCTGATTTGCCACAAGAAATGTAGGATCAAATCATGGGCTTGTCCTTTCGAACAACTGAAGGGTTTCCTTAGAACCTTTTCGCTTGGGAAAGAAGAAGGGGAAGTTTTAACAGCGTCAAACCTGGCTGAACTTTCAACTTGAATTTCACTTTCAGCTGATGAAACGTGAGATGCTCCATCCCTGTTCCCTCCAGTCCTGTGCTCTGTGGCTGTCTCGGTGTGACAGGGGACAGGGACAGCTCTCCATGGCCTAAATATTTTGACAATGACTTCAGTGGCACAGCCCAGATCTTGGCAGTGCTGCTGGCAGTGGGAGCTGTGGGCAGCTGCCTGCGAGAGAGCTCAGAGCAGCCTTTCACCCTCGAGCACGTGGCAATTGTTGCTGCTCAGAAAAAAACTCCTCCCTCCACATCTCGTCATTTTAAACGTTTTGTCTCCAGAGAATCCCGTTTCCTTGGAGAAAAGGTTCTTTTTCTTGTCCATGGGGCACTGCTCTGTGTAACTGTGGGGCTCTCATGAGTCTGAGGCCAAGCCCCCTGTGGCTGGGTGTCCCCAAGGGCTGGGGGGGGTGGCTGTGCTGTCTCCCCATCCACTGGCACTGCCAACCTGCCTGGGCTGGATCCAGAGGGAGAAGAGATTCGGTGAGAAGAGCGAAGGCTCACTTTGCTCCCATAGGGAAGGGAGGGGGCAGCTCCCTTCTGGTGTCTGGATGTGCCACCCCCAGGATTGGGGCTGGAAGGGGCAGCATGTCCCTGGCACAGAGCTGAGCCATGGCTCTGTTCCTGCTGGAGCTGCATTCTCTGAATTCTGCTCCTCCTGGCTGGAGAAAAGCACCTCGGTGCCACCTCCCGAGCTGCTCTTCCCAGGCAGAGCACATGGAAACCTCCCTGCTCTCCACATTTCTCACCTCCCTGTGCTCCTGTCCCTAGGGCCCCTGTCTTTATTTGCTCAGCCAAAATCTGAGTGGTATCTGGGAGAGGAGGAGGCTGTGCCCAGCAGAGCCAGCTGGTGTTGGTTCTCGACAGCACTTGGACCTGCTGCTCCTGCCCTGTATTCCTCCTGCAGGGGGAAGTGCCAGCAGTGCTGGGCCACACTGGCAGCCCTGGAGACAGGGAAGAGCCGAGTGCTTTATTTTCCTACCAGGGCCTTGCTGAGCTGATGCTTTTCAGCCCAGTGAGAGAGGGCTGCCAGCCAGCCAGCCAGCGAGCCCTGCCAGCCTAAACCCTTCCCTTGGCTCTTGGGTGTTGCAGCCATCCAGCCCCTGCTCCCACAGCCCTCTGTGGAACACATTTGTTGCAGGAAGTTGCTAGGAAACTCAGAACTGGCTGGCTGGCGCTTTTTTCCCTCAATTTTTTTTTAATTATTATTATTTTCAATGTTGTGGCATTTTCTGGATGAAGACCAGGCCAGGGATGCTCACTTGGAGCACCGTGCCCCTCCAGGCACCGCTGACTTGAAGGACATTTGGTGCTTTCAGCTTTTGAGGCTGAAGATGCTGGAACTTTTCTCTCCTCAAACCTTGCCTGTTTGTTTGCAGGTGTCTCACTGAGGCCAGGGGCTCTGCCTGGTTCCTGTGGGTGGCTGTGACACAGCACAGCAGCCCCAAACCCTCCTGCTGTGCCTCTTTGGGTGCAAGGTCTGACGCATCACGTGGAGCTGTGCTGCTCTGTGGCCTTCTCATCCCTGCCCCCTCTCTGCTGGGCCACTGCTGAGCTTTTGAGGCCAGGAGAGGTGTTTGTGCTGGGCTTTGGTCAAACACTTCTGTTTGACCAGAGGATGAGGCTGTGGCTGTAGTTGAGCTCTCTGGTGGGGCTGCTCTCCCTGCCCTTAGCTTGTAAAACCAAAGGAAGGCATTTCTGCTTTTTAATGCTTTGGGTTTGTTTATTTTTAACGGGTTTTGGGGTGTTACACAAGCCACTTCCCCTTCCCTCTTGCTGAAATGTTGCTGCCAGAGCAGCAGTACTGTGCAGTGGTGGGGGCTGTGCTGCTGTCCTCTGCTCACATGAAACCAACTGCCCTGTTTGGTGGCACCAGGGCCTGAATCCAGCCTTTCAAACAAAACCTCAAATAGGATTCATTTAGGGGGACAAACTGAAGTGATTCTGGGGGGGCTGTTAGGCTTCAAACTCATGGAATGGTTTGGGATGGAAGGGACTTCAAAGGTCACTTCATTCCACCCCCTGCCATGGGCAGGGACACCTCCCACTGTCCCAGGCTGCTCCAAACCCATCCAGCCTGGCCTTGGGCACTGCCAGGGATCCAGGGGCAGCCACAGCTGCTCTGGGCACCCTGTGCCAGGGCCTGCCCACCCTCAGGAAGGATTTCTTCCCAACATCCAATCCAAATCTGCCCTCTGGCAGTGGGAAGCCATTCCCAGTATCCTGGCACTCCAGGCCCTTGGAAATCCTCTCTCTCCATTTTTCCTGCAGTTCCTTCAGGCCCTGCAAGGCCACCCTGAGCTCACCCCAGAGCTTCTCCCCTCCGGGTTGAACAGCCCCAATTTCTCATCCTGTCCCCACAGGGGAGGCCTCTCCCTTCCAGCTCCCATTGATTACCCCACACCAGCACTGGCTCAAGCCTGGTTGTTCTGTGTTTGTTTATTGAACAGGCCAGGTTCATCAGGAGGCGATTAATCATTAAGTAACCCCTGGGAAACACGTGAGGGAGCAGGCCCACAGCGGGCCGGAGCGGGGTGGGGCAGGCCCAGCTATCACACCCCCCCCTCAATGCAGCATCCCTGAGACCTCCAGGCTCTTTCTGGGGCTCTGTTTTGGTGATATCTGCAGCATCAGCTCCCCTGGCACGTGTGGGACAAGGCTGCCAAGGAGGGGGGAAGAGGAGCTGACACCGAAAATGTGGCGGCACGATAGGCTGTGAAGGGTGGTCCCGTGGCCCGGGGAGATAGCGGCTGCAGAGGAGCTGGGGAGCTCCGGGTTCTCCTTTCTGTGCCAGCGAGAGTTCAGGCAGGGCTTTCCTCTGCCTCACCTAGAAACTGGCCGTCCTGAACCGTCCAGCCTTCCTGTAATGTGTTCTTTCAGGGCTTAAAATAGCTGCAGTGTTTGTCACACTCGGGATTTCACAATAGCTGCGGGGTGAGTCACAGGCAAAGGCCAAGCAGCCACTTGTGTCACCTGGGCGGGCGCCTCTCACCCCTCAAACCCATAAACCGAGCCGTGATTCCCCTCTCTGCCTTCCAGGAGCAAATCCTACTGATCCCCTATTCCCTGCTGTCCCCGGGGTGTTTGGGAGCAGCAGGGTCAGCACCCACTCTGCTCCAGGGCTCTCCAGGAAGATCCTTTGCCTGGTTTCCTGCCTGGCTCCTGGCCTGGCTCTCTGCAGGTGGTTTACTGAGTAACTTGTGACATTCTGAGTACTTTTTACTGAGTAACTTTGCTGTGACATTCGTGGAATGCACGTTCCAGCCCTGCTCCTGCACCGACCTGTCACCGGTGACTTGCTCAAGGGCTGGTGGTGGCCACGAGGGGTTTTTTGGGGTTTAAATGACTGTAATGAAGCCCCCCTGGAGCTCAGCAGTGTCTCCTGGGCACCATGCTGGCAGCTGTCTGCTTTTTTTTTTTTGGGGGGTGCTAATTAGCATCTCAAGGACAAATTATCTGTGGGATTGAAATGTCCAGGAGTGGAGGAGCTGAAAGGTGGAAGTGGCATCCAACAGTTTCTTGGGGTCCTACAGTCTGGGAGGCTGCTGGGATGTGGCTGTAGCTCTGGGAGATGAGCAGATGTGAGGAAAGGGGCAGAAGATCCTTGGAATTTCAAAGGTGCCCTGATGTGACTTGCAGGGCTCAGTTCAGGACGGCCTGTGCCAGGCACTGTGCATCTCCCTCTGGCTTGTGTGGTAGGATCAGGACAGCTGGAATTTGGGCTCAGAGGGGCCATGGACACCTCAGGAAGGGATGAAGTGTCCAGCCTGTCCCAGTGTTGCTCCTCCCAGAACTGCTGTGTGGGGTAGGCAGCGTCTGCTCTGCACTACAGGAGAGATAATTTCCCAAAACCTCATGATCTCAGGTCTCCTTCCCACTCCAGCTTCTTCTACCATCCTAAGGGTCAGTTTGGTCCCTTCTGGGAGTGCCCTGGGTTGCAGCAGTGACATTATCACAGGGCCATGCCCACACCACCCCTGTGCCAGGCCCACCTGAGCTCACTGGCTCCAAAGCGTTGTTGCGTCAGGAGCTGGTGATGTCCTGAGCTGATGCTTCCTGTGAGATGCTGCTCTCATTTCCTCTGGGGTGCCCAAGGTGTGAGCTCCATGTACCACCTGGGGGACATGGGACAGGAGAAATGCTCCCTTTGGAGCTCATGGGGTCCCTTAGGGGCTCGGGGACAAGGAAATGGGGAAGGGTGGGCCAACACTTGTTCTGGACAGCTCAGTGTGGGGCAGAAATGCAGGGGAATCACAGAATTTCTAGGTTGGAAGAGATCTTCAAGATCATCAAGTCCAACCCAGCCCTAACACCTCAACTAGACCATGGCACCAGTGCCATATCCAGTCTTGTTTAAACACATCCAGGGGTGGTGACTCCACCACCTCCCTGGGCAAACCATTCCAGTACTTAACTCTGTTGTGAGCACCAGGCAGGTGCAGGGGGGCTCCCAGCTGGGCAGGGACTGGCCACCAGGCTGGTCACCCGTGGGGTGTGGGGATAACAGTGAGCCAGGGCCAGGCTGGGCTGTGCTCGCTCCCCCACCACGATTTGCAGCCCGCTTTGCAAACCCTGAGCCCCAGCCCAGCTCCCTGCTCTGCTCCTGGGTTTGTCCAGGTGCCTGCTGGGCCCCAGCATCCTGCAGGGGCTGAGCTGGCAGGGCCCCCGCCGGTGGGAAGCAAACCTCCAGGGGAAGCCCCACCTCTTCTCACAATATTTACTTCCCCTCCTCGGCGCTCTCCCAGCTCCCTAAGTGCAGAGCAAACACAGTGGGGCACCTCTCGCTCCCGTTTGGAAGGGCTGAGCTTTTCCCCGTGCTCCTTCCCCCTCTCCCCCTGCCCTGCTCTCTCTGTGGGAGAGCATCTGGTGCTGACTGGGTGAGATCCCAACCAAGCTGAGCTAAAGAAACCCCCTAATTTCTCCTGAGAGCAGCGGGAGCTGCTGTCCGGCCTTTGGGCAGCGAGCCCAGATGGAAATGGATTTGTCCCCTGTGGTAAGGACACGGCTGTCCCTGCCAACTCCTGGAATGCAGCAAGGCTTCACAACACAGCAGAGATCCCTCATTTTCCTCCCCCTGCTGTATGATTCTCCCAATATTCCTGCCTCCCCTGTCCCTTGGTCTGTGGTTATAGTGTGTGAAGCTGTCCAGAGGGGCTCGTGGTGTTTACAGCAGGAATTAATCCTCCTGTAAGCTCCCCCGTAGGTTTTCCAAACACTGAGATGTAAACTGGAGAGTGGGAAGAAAGGTCACAAGCAGAGCTTGGCCGGCTCCTCCAGGGATTCCATCCACAGTGGGAATTGTTTCCCTGGGAGAGATGGAAGGAAGAATGGGGGGGGAGCTGGAGTTGTCTCAGTGGGGAGCCGTGAGTGAGCTGGGGGGAATTCTGTGCCGTGATCTGCTGACTCAATGAGCTTCTGGGAATTTTGGGATGCTCCTGAGTCAGCAGCTCCTGTCTCGCCCCTCTCCCACGTGTGACACATCTCCTGGTGCAGCTGGACTGTGAATTTTACCAAGTTACAAAATCACTGAGGTTGGAAAAGACTTGCAACATCATCAAGTCCAAGCTGTGCTCCATCCCCACCTTGTCCCCAGCCCAGAGCACTGAGTGTCACCTCCAGTCCTTCCTGGGACACCTCCAGGGATGGGCACTCCAAACCTCCCTGGGCACTTCCAAGGCCTGAGCACACTTTCCATGGGGAAATTCCTGCTGCTGTCCAAGCTGAGCCTCCCCTGGCCCAGCCTGAGGCCATTCCCTCTGCTCCTGTCCCTGTTCCCTGGGAGCAGAGCCCCATCCCCACCTGGCTGCACTCTCAGGATTTCTAGTAATTCACCTGTGATATCATCAGAGAGTTTCTATACTTTGAGGTTTCTTTGCTTCCTTTTTTTTTCCCCCCCATGCTACAAACAACAGGATACGTCTCCTTTCCTAAAAATTTCCATCTCCCTCTGATGGGAAGTGGTTTGGGCTTTGGAGCCTGGGGGGGGAGAAGGAGGATCCAGCCACTCTGAGAAGCTGTGGGCAGCTTTAGGAAGCAGAAATGCCTCTGCAAGTTTCCCCCTGGTGTGTGTGTGATGGCTGGGGCCAGTCAAGCCGGGCAGGAATTGGAGCAGGAGGAATTTTGTGCTCCTCACTTTCTCTGGACTCACCCTGGCTTTTCCTTGCAGGCCAAGAACAAGGAGACAGGGGCTCTGGCAGCTGCCAAGGTCATCGAGACCAAGAGTGAGGATGAGCTGGAGGATTACATGGTGGAGATTGAGATCCTGGCCACCTGTGACCACCCCCACATCGTCAAGCTGCTGGGAGCCTTCTACTGGGATGGCAAACTCTGGGTAAGGGCTGGCCCAGCTGGGGCTGGGACATTCTCACTCTGCCCAGAGGAAGGGGCTGGGCACGCTGGAGCAAAACCTCTGGAGATACTTGGACATCAGGAATGAGTCACCAGCTGTGCCCTGCTCACTTTGTGCTCAGGGCCCGGATTTTCCCTGCTGTCCTTTGTCACCAAACTCTCTTCTAACTAAAGCTGCTTTTAAAAACCCAAGGGGAGGCCGAGGAATCTTCACAGGGAAGCTGGAGTTGTGTTTTTTCCACCATTAAGGGTTTGTAAAAGTAGAAAAAGCATCACTAATACCTTCTCCTCTCCTTTAAAACCCCTCTTTTAAAACACCAGCTGGAAGGGTAACTCCTCCAACCGATTTTCTGGATTTGGGGCTGATTTGTGGCTCAGCACTTGTAATGCAGGGACACCTGACAGCCAGAGCTCCATTTCCCGTGGCTGGGGAGGCACAGGGACATAAAATGCAATTGAGTGGCTTGGTGCAAGGGCTGGAACAGCAGGTTCCTGCAGCTCTCTCCCCTAGCCCAGCAGGTTCATATATTGTTTTTTATTTCCCCTGCCTGCTGTTCTCTCTGAGTGCCTGGCAGCAGAGGAAGCTGAGCGTGAAAGGCACCTTCCTGTGCTCTGTGCAGGGGATGGAGGGGCTGAGGGAACCAACCCTTGGACACTCAAATAACCTTGGGCCTGTGGGAGGACTGTGGAAATCAGGTGGACAGGAGAATTTCCAACCCCATCTCCTCAGCCAGCTCCTCCTTTAACTGCAGGAAGTCAGGAGAGTGGCAAAGAGCACGTTCAGCAGCTCTGGTGCTTTTCCCTTCCTGTTTTTAATGCTTCAGATACCTCTGTGGTCTCCCTGGGTTAATTTAGTAGAGTAAAAGAAGAGATCTCAGCTTTTGGGACTTGCACTTGTGTCAGCTGAGCTGCTGGAGCTGCCAGCCCCTGCCTGTGGTGCTGAGGGCTGAGCTGGGATAACACAATCCCAGTCTGCTTCATCCCTGGGCTGGGCAGTGCAGGAGAGGGATGTTTCACTGGGCTGGTTCAGCAAGCACCTTTTGCAATGTCTTCTTGTTTAAAATTCCATGGATAAAGCCCCTGAGTTCTCTGGGACACCCAGCTTGGAGTTTGGAGTGTTTCTGCTCTGGCTTCTGATCTCGAGGGAGCTGACTTGTCCACTTGGTATTTTGGATGGATTCTGAGCCCTGGGTAGGCTAAAGAACAAAGTAATTATTACCCTGCTAAGGAAGGGAAGGACAAACATCCCTCCTAGGGGATTTGGATGGATTGCAACTGCAGCACGATTAATCTGGGCTACAGTAAAAAGGCAAACACCCCCTGTGCCGAGGTGAGAGATGAGGCTGCTTTATCTGCCACCCTGTTCTCTTGGTTTCACCTCCCTGCTCTGCCTGCATCCTCCAGGTGGATGCTCCCTCTCTGAAATGTCAGCCCTTCCCTCCCCTTCCCTCTTTCCACCTCCTCCCTGCCATAGGAAGCTTTGCCTTCCTGTCTTCCTTCCTTCCTTCCTTCCTTCCTTCCTTCCTTCCTTCCTTCCTTCCTTCCTTCCTTCCTTCCTTCCTTCCTTCCTTCCTTCCTTCCTTCCTTCCTTCCTTCCTTCCTTCCTTCCTGGAGGGAAAAGGGATTGCAGAGTTCCTCGGCTCTGCCTTTGTCCAGGGAGTGCTTTGTGATGTCAAGTGCTCCCGACCTACTAAAAAAATTCAAACACTGCAGCAAGAGCCTTCTGTCTGGGGCTCTCCCACCAGGGCAGGATCTGGGATTCTGTCAAATCCACGCCACAGCCCCAGCCATTGTTCTGGGAACAGGATCCTTCTCTTTATTTAATTATTGGAGTAGCATTTGCATTTCATTGCTCAGGCTGCTTTTATTAATGCCCCAAGTGTTTTCCTGGCTTGGAGGGGAGTCACTAAGCCAGGCTGTTTTACTTCTGCAAGGCTTTTAGTCCCTACCAGGTTTTCCCCCAAAGTCAGAACCTTCCCCTTCTTGGTGACCAGTGCTGCTGGGGAAAATCTGCATCCAAATATAAACACCAGCTTTTATTGTTCTGCCCACATCCCATCCTCATTTCTGTCTGTGCACTTGTTTGAACCAGCATTTTCCTGGATCATTTGCATGCTGAGTGCCTGGATTCTCAGAGTGGCTCTGGCTAAAGCTTCTGGGGGTGCCTGTCTGGTCAGGAACCCGCTGTGGTTTCCTTGCTCCTCACAGCCCAGCATGGGAAGAGAATATTCCAAGTGAGCAGGTCCAGATGTGCCCAAGCTCCTGGATGGCAGCAGCTCTTTGGCTCTTGAATAATTCACAGCTCAGTGCCACAAGCAGGCTGGGCCTGAGAGGGGCTCTTCCTAAATCAGTCTGGCTGTTCTCCCCTTGAATTAGCAAGGAAAATGTGTGAGGAGCCCTGGCCCTCCTGCTCCCCCTGAGCTGTGTCAGGTCCCCATGGCTCCTCTGCCAGGCTTTGTGCTCCAGCAGCCAGGAGGGGACATGAAATATTTATGGAGCAAAAGACCTTTCTGTGCAAGAGGAAGTGGCTCATCCTCCAGCAGCTGCTCGGAAATCCACAAACTAGAGAATCCCTCTGGGTTTCATACCTGATTGGCATCAGGTATAAAAGGAGGAAAAACCCAGTTCTTGGGGGGGATGGAGCAAAGGGTTTGGAGATCCCCAGTGAGTTCCCAGGAATAAAGCTGGTGGGGTAGCAGCATCCAGCAGGAACTTTCTTGGCATGGAAATCCTCTGCAGAGAGGCTGTGCCCTGCCAGCAGCTCCTATCTCGTTCCATCCCCCTCCATCTCCTTTTCTTTGCTCCTGGCAGAGGCCAAGAAGTCTTGTGCTGGTTGAAAACAGCCCAGGGAAGCTGCAAAACTGCCCTGGTGGGAGCTTTCAGGATTTTATTTTATTTTTATTACAAGCCCCGTGGCATTTCGTGTTCTTTTGCATAAATCCTGGCTGCTGGAAATGGGGGCACCAAATGAAAGCTGAGATTCTCATACTTTTTTTTTTTTTTCTCTCTCAGAGTTTGGTTTGAGTGCTGGTGGCTGGGACACATTTTAAAGTCTCTTTTCTTGCAGTGTGATGCAGGACTTGGACACACAGAGGCAAATCCCCCTCACCCAATATAACACAGCTTTTTAAATGGACTTTTTAAAGTTATTATTTGTGGCTTAGGAATGGGACTGAAACGGGGTTTGCTTGCTTTGAACAGAATTTTCACTGATAATTATTACAACATGGGAAAGAAAAACAACAGCCCTTGTGTTTTGTGTCCCTCTCAAGGGCTGCATCTTTGGGAGGGTTTTTTTTTCCCCCCTTTCAAAACAGCAACAACAACAACAAAAAGTCTGAGACCTCAGAGGAAGGGAGGAACTTTTGATCTGCTGCTGCTGAATCCCTCTGCTGTTTCCGAGTGTCTCCTCCCGCAGCCACAGCAGTGATAAGACGAGAGGGGAGGAGAGTTTTGTTTGCTGTGAGGAACCTGAACTCTGCTGCAGGAAAACCTCTGCTCCCAGGGGATGGGTGGCTCTGCCCGGACAACCCAGCAGGGCAGGAAACCCAGCAGATGCTCCAGCACCGAGCCTGCAGGAATCTCGAGAAGTTAATTAAAATATCATTTTGGCCCCGGGTGTTGAAGCACTGTGCTGGTGGTGGGACAGCTTTTCTAGGGAAGCCCTGAGGGATTGTCTCCCCCTCCCTCCTCTTCCCTGCCCCACGGTTGCCATGGCAAAAAGGGGTTTTTGAATAAACAGCCGTTTCCTGGAGCTCCAAGCAGCAGGGATTGCTGTCCCGTGCAGGTAACCCTGCCTGGCTGGGAAAGGTTCATTTAACCAGCTCGGGGTTTCTCCCGGGTGGGTACAAACTCCTGCAGCTGGCACAGAGACTCCAGCTCTGTGCTGCTCTTTGTACTCGCCTTAAAAAAAAAACAAAACAAAAACCCTTTGCATTTTCTGTGGGCAGGCCCTGACCTGTTCAGCCAAGGACTTTTGGGATTGCTCCCCCTTTGATATGGATGTTGACTGGAGATTTGGGCATTCTTGAAAATCCTGTAGCATAAAGAAATGTTCATTATCCCGTGCACTCGCCTGCTGGGCTATGTAAAGCATCCGCAGCGTTTGTTTCCCCGAGGTTGGCAGTACCTTTCCTTTAAAACAAACAGAAAAGGGAGCCGGTAGCAGGATCAGATTCCCCACAGTTTCCCTTAGCAAAGGGAGGTTATCACAACTTGCAGGGATGTCTTGCAGGGTGAGCAGCCTGAGCTTGGCTGGATGCCTGTGGGGATCTGTTTGTGTGAATGCTGGACCAGAGCAGGCTCTCCAGGCTGCTCAGCCCGCACTCCCTGAGGAATCCCATGGCTCTTTGTGTCCCTTTTAAAACTCCACTTGGCAGCAGAGCTGCAGCCCTTCCTACTTGGCCTCCTGCTTCTGGAGCTTTGTACCAAACTTCCCCCAGAAGTTCTTGAACTTTGTTGTTTGCAGCGCGCGGGAGCCGAACGCAGCCGAGGGAAAACCCAGGAAAACAAAGCCCTCCCAAACTCTGCTAAACAGCTCGCCAGCCTCCTGGAGGAACAACAATCCTTCCCCTTCCTCCTTGCCCCAGCTGCAGGAACATAAACCCCAATCCCTCCCAGCTCTGGCTGTTCCCTGGGACACGCAGGGCTCAGGGAGCTGCTGCGGGATCAGCCCCGCTGGGAAAACCAGTGTGGGGGTGGGGTTTGCTGGACCGGTTTCCAAATTCCTACCAGTCCAGAATTTGGGCAGAACTGCAAAACACCCCCAGGAACTTCAGCAGGGTGGGTAGGAGAGGAGCAGGTGTGGGCAGATAGCAGCAGGGCATTGCTGGGAGCTGGGAATGCAGCAGGGACACCGCGGTGTCCTCTCCCTGTCCTGAGGGGCAGCTTCTCATCTTGGCCAGAGCTGCAAAAAAAGTGGAAAAAATGATGCAGCCCAGTGGTTTTTTGGCACTTCCCTGCATTTCCAGGGTCAGCAGTTTGCTGTTCAGAGTAGCATAATTGAAGTGGGTGGTCACTTCTGCTCCAGCTTTGGGACTGTGTCTCTGCCAGCTGGGAGGCTGTGGATCAGATATCTGGGTGACATCCTCCTTCCCTTCTCTCTGCCAAACTCCTGGAGCTGATACCATGTTGTAATAACTCTCAGAGAAAATTCTGTTCAAAGCAAGCAAATCGTATTTCAGTCCCATTCTTAAGCCACAAATAATAACTTTTAAAAGTCCATTTAAAAAGCTGTGTTATATTGGGTGAGGGGGATTTGCTTCTGTGTTTCCAAAAACCCTGAACCTTCTGTTGGAAATCTGGGCAGCAGGTTCCACCAGCGCCCTCCGTGCTGTGAACGTGAGCTTTAGCATTCAGCCTCCTGGCAAGTCGCTCTAAATCCTATTCTGGGTAAAACTGGGAGGGTTTTCCCTTAAAACAGAGGGAAACCGAATGATTTTTAGCCACCCCCAAAAATGATTTATGTATCAGGCAAATTGCCACAGCCCAGCCGAGTTCAAGAGTGCTCCTACAGGTACCAACACGACAACCCAAAGGAGAACAGAAACCTTTGTGTGCCACCCTTTGCACGGGATAACGTTGCATGAAGAGGGTATTGAAGCCGTAATAATTCCCTGTGATTGCACAGCCTTGTCGTCTGAACACCCTGGAATGCTTCATAAAGGAGCTGGTGTCATTATCCTGGCTCTGAGAGTGAAGGCACAGACAGGGATTTGCCTAAAGTTTCCCCAGGGGGGTAAATGGCACTTGGGAATAAGCCCTGGGTGCTGAGTCCCAGTCCAGGGTTATAACATGAGGCCCGAGTTTCTTGAAAAGAAAAGCAGAGCAGACAAGAAGCTTTATAGGCAAATCAGTTTTCAAAGCACTTGAAAACTTTGTTTAGGGCTGAATTGCAATTAGCCACGTTCCCACTTGGCTGGATCTCCAAGGGAATGCTAAGGAGCAGTGTTTGCATAGAAAGGAATATTTATGAACTCCCCATGGAGAGGAGACAGCGCCTCGAAACCCAACTTCAGCCTAAACCCTGCAGTGAGGGATAGCTCGCAGGTTTAAACTTCGTTCTGTTTCAGATACAGCCTGAAAGTTGTCATTTGGAGGGGAGGGAGGGACGTCCTTTTGCAGAGCTCCTGGCCTGGAGTGATCCATTGACTTCAAAGCCCTCACTGGAACAGTTAAGCAGCAGCACTCAGGCTGTGTGATGGGCCCAGGCCCCTCGTGCTGGGGATTTGGGGACGATTTGGACAAATGGTTGTTTCTAGGGAGACACCAGGCAGGAGTGGACAACTTATCAAGCCCTTTGCCACCCCTTCACTGAATTGTCCTCGTGGCCAGGCGAGGCTTTGGGGCTGTCCTGGAACTGCTGACTTGATAAAAGCCATCAGGAAACTTGCCCTGGGTCAAACTCCAGCTCTCAGAGTGAGCTTTGCCCTTCTGAGATGCATCATCTCTTTCAGATGCTGACACAGACTCGGGGCACTTGAGGTTGGGGAATCTTCCCACTGAAGCAGCAACTTCTTCCTTTTTGCTATTTATGTTTGAAATCATTCTTGGAGTTTTGCTTCCCATCCCATAACAAAGTGAACTCAGTGGCCTCTAAATGCTGATAACTTGGTGAGAAAAAGGATCCCACTCACAGCCCTCCGAGCAGCAAAAGATGCTTTTTGCAACATCAAAACCATTTGGTTGAACTCAAAGGAGTTTTAATTTGTTCTGCCAAAATTGCAGTGGGGATGGGAATGTTTCTGCCAACTGTGGGGGGCAGTCCAAGGAAATATTTTGTCATCTTGCAGTGCTTTAAATGTGGACAACTTGTCCCCAGGTTCCTCAAAATCAGCAGGGAACTCTGCACTTCGCCAGGAGCATTGACTTTGTTCTCCATAAAGTTTTCTTACTCTGAAACCCCCTAAACTTTGTGTTCCTTGTTTCCTGCCCTTCATCTTCTCCCCCCCCACCACCCCTTATGGGGACAGCCTTTTTTTTTTCATTTCTGATTTCAAATATTTTTCTCTGTAGGTTATTTTGTCCAGAGAAGGGGACAGAAAAGGTTTATTATATTTAAAGTCTCTGAATGGTGTCCTTGTCCGTGAGGGAAAATTGGCAAGCTTGGAGCCTTCTCTTACAGAGAGCGAATTATTTCACTTCCACCTACAGCATACTTGCCATGTCAGGCCAGCTTTTGACATTTCTGCTGCTCTGGGGCAGCCAAGAGGCTTTTGGTGGCTTCTGGATTGTTTTGTGCCCTCTCTGGTGGCTGCTGAGGGCCAGCTGCAGCCGGAGCTGGTGGCTTTTGTGGCTCTTGGGTGTTGTCCCCTTTTGTCCTGGTGCTGCTCTGGTCTCATGGGGCTGTAGGAATGAGGCTGGGAAGGATTTTGTGCCTTGCCCTGAGTTCAGCTCCCAGCAAAGGGCGAAGAGCCTTGCTCTGGGTGAGCCCATCTGGTGGTTGATGAGCAAGGCTGGCAGAATCTGCTCCAGGCTCTCCCCCGGCCCTTTGGCACACGTGGGGTGAAGAGCGCTGGGCAGGAGGCTGCTGGGGAAGGTGCCAAGCTGAGTGGGTGTAGGAATGTGAGCCACCTCCTCCCTCTGCTGTAATGTAAACTCAATCCTTGGACTTGGGTGGGAGCAGGGAAGGCTGGGGAGGTAATGGGGAGGCTCAGCCAGAGGTGCCCGGGGAGCGCTGCGGTGTCCCTGCAGTGCCAGCTGCACCCGGAGCAGGACTGAGCCCTCTGCTGCTGCTGAGCATGGCTGGGGCCAGCTGGGACACACCTGTCCCCATCTGGACACACCTTCCCCATGCCCTGCTCCAGTCTGGACAGCACCCAGGTGGAAATTACTGCTGCCAGTGGCAGCAAACCCCCAGGAGCTTTGTGCCAACTCCACGCTCCGGGTGGAGGGAAGGTGGGCCGGGAGCGGTGGTGGCAAGGAGGGAACCTGGCAGCAATTCCTTCCCCAGCCCTCTCTGCAAGCCCAGCGCCGTTTCCTTTATCAAACTTGTTTTTCTTATCTCCTCAGCCCCTCTGTGCCAGCACAAGGCTGTGCTGGGGAGTGCTTTCCTCTGTGGGTGACAAGGACACCTCAGAGCTGGCCCAGAAAGGCAGCAGAGCCACGGGGCTGCGCCTGGGTGCCGGAGGTGGCCGTGGCTGCAGGATGCTGCGGCTTCCAGCAGCTGCTCACACAAACAACGTGAGCCCCTCTGCTGCAGGCTGGGGGAGGAAATTGCTGAGGTGTTTCAGTCCTGCTGCAGGGCCAGGCAGGTCTGAGGGCAGCGGGGTGCTGGGGGCAGGGGTTGCAGTTCTTGTCACGGGGTCCCCACACAGGAACGGCCCCGGGAGCTCTGCAGCACCTCAGTGACCCCAAACTCCTCCAGGAGCAGCAGAGTCCCAGGAAAAGGCTGCAGGCAGCCCTCACCTCAGTGCCTTGGCAGCCACTGGGCTGCTCTGTCCTGAGGGGACCTGGTGGCCTCCAGTGCCCGTGGGAAGCACTTGACACCCAGGGGCACCCCGGCAGGAGCTGCCCCCGGCTCTCCCAGCTGATGGCTTTTGCTTTCCACCCCTCTGGCCCCTTCTGCCTGCCAGGGGAGGGTTTGTGGGCACTGCCAGGCGGGTGAGTAAGAGCCAAACCCTGCTCAGGGCCGTCAGCTCTCCCACCCTTGGCCGCTGGGCAGTGTTTGGTGAAATTATCTTCCGAGATAAGCGTTTTGTGTGCGGTTTTTTCTTTTTGTTTTAGCGATGTAGAAAGTTCCAGGTGCTCAGGCACACCCAGGAGGTGGGAGCTGTCCTGCCCAGGCTGGGAGGAGCAAGCTGGGTCTCTGTGCCACCTTGGGGGCACCTCAGTACCTGGGCAGGTGTGGCTGGTCCTGGTCTGTCAGACCCTAAATGCTTCCAGATCCTGCTGTGGTTAAGGCAGGATTAAGATGAGCCATGGGAAAAGGTGACCAGCAAAGGCCTTGAACCTGAGTGGACTTTCACTTTCAAATTTAAATTTTATCTTGCCTGTTGCAAAAGTTTCTTGAAAAGGAAAGATTTTCCAGTGTCTGCAGGCAGACCTCTGCATTTTTGTATTGTTGAGCATGTAGGAGAAAGGGGCTCTTTCTATTTAAACCATCACAAAGGTTCTGAGAGGTAGTGAGAGCAAGTTCCTTTCTCTTTCAACCCAGCTGCCCAAATCTGTTCCTGTGTGTGCAGCCAGAGCATCCCTTGGAGCTGGGAGTGAGCCCAGGGGGTTGTGAGTTGCTTGGCTGGGGGCTGGGTGGTGATTTGGGGCTGGGGGCTCTGGCTGTGGCTGTCACTCCAAGAACTCAGAAATGGAGCTACCAGTGAATTTTGGGGTGGTTGTAATGGACTGGAGACTAAAACATCGAGAATGGATTTGCAGAAGCTCTGGTGTGGCACAAGAACCCTGTGTCCCCCCAGCTGCCTTGGGTGAGGAAGTCCCTGGATTTCTTGTGCAGAGGAAATCATTAGAGACAGGATGTTTGCTCCAGCTCCACTCCCTGCAGACCCCACAGGGCCCCCAGCAGCAGCAGCAGCAGGAGGTGTGGGTGCTCCCAGCTCACACACACAGATGCTGATGTCACCAGGCCTGCCCTCCTACTGCCTTCATGGCAAAACGCTTCCCAGGCTGGCCCTGCTCCTGGAAGGAAGTGTGCTGGGAGGATGATCTGGGAGATTGCCAGCTGTGTTTGTTTAAATAGGATTTTTTTGGGGCTGAAACGAGCTCGTTATTTTTTTAGCTGCTCGGACCATCTGGCCACACCCAGAATTATTCTTTGGCATCCCTGCTCTTGTGGAAAACGCATATTTTGGATCCCAGTATTCCCGGTGCCCAGGCTGCTGTGCCTGGATGGACACACAGGGTCACGCTGCTTCAGAGGGACTGGTCCTCCTCATCTTCTTACTGCCAGGCTGCAGACCTGACTGGAATTTTGTGAGGTTTGCTCTGAGGAGCCCAGGGAGGGCTGGTGGCCACAGCTGGTTTCAGTCTGCTCTGATGAATGTGATGAGGAACGCCACAAAAACAACGGGTTGAAATGACACTGCTGGAGCTGTTTGGGGTGACAGTGGGGCGCAGGGCAGCTCTCTGCCTGGGGGGACCACGGCAGGAGACAATCCCTGCCTTTCCATTTGCTCAGGAAGCTGCTGATGCTCTGGTTCAAGGTATGAAACAACACAAGAGCGTTGAAATGTCCCACTGATGCTCTGCTGGCCCCGTCCCTCCTGCCAGGCTTCCACCCACAGTTGTGCCAGGCAGGCATTGGTTCTCCTGGTTTGGGAATGGTTCAGTTGTGTTCCCATTTGCTTCTCTCCACCTGCCTGTTTCAAATGCTGCCCCAGCCCTGGGGCCTGGTCATTCTTCCCTGATGGTGTCTCTGTCACACCTGCCCGGGTTTGTCACCTCAGTTTGTCCCCTCTCTGACTCCTGGCACCTGGGCTGATTCCCACAGAGCATTTTCAGCTTTGCTGCACCCCAGCTCCTGCTCCCTCTTCTCCAGAGCAAAGCAGCTGTCTCCCTGCAGTGGTAACTGCAGCTGTCTCCCTGCAGTGGTAACTGCAGCTGTGTCCCTGCAGTGATAGCTGCGTTTCCCTCACCCATGCAGAGGCTCTGAAGGGTGGGATGTGGCTTTCCTGGAGCTGCAGGACCGAACCATGAGAGACAGGGAGCTTGAACCTTCTCCCCTCAGCTGCTGGGCCAGTGCTTGGAGCTGCTTTGGGGAACGTGGCCCCCTCTGGATGGGTTTAGAGGGCTGAGCTGGTAAACACTGCTCAGGCGCTGTCCTCAGAGTCAACTCTGGCATTTCACCACTCTGGAATGCTGCCCTGTGTCACCTCGACAAGGAGAAGAGCTCGCTGGAGAGGTGAAGCACCTCTTGTCCCTTGTAATCCCTGGCTGCTTGAAATTGTAATCAGTTTATCTGAGCAGCCCCAGAGGGGAGCGGGGATTGAGGCCGGCACGGGGCGGCTCTGCCTGAGTCTGTGCAGAGGTGAGGGGAGAGGATCCGCATCCCCCGGGGGATGGGGACACCTGGGAGGGATGGCAAGGACCGGGCAAGCAGCTGTGTGGGGCTGGCAGGGCTCTGCACACCCCTGGAGAAAAACGGCAAAACCCGGGGAATGTGCTCACCCTCTTTATTGCTGCTCCGAGTAAGAAAGAGAGCAATGAACGACTGAGCAATGTGGGGAAATAAAAATATAAAAATAGTTAAAAACAACCCTGGCCTAAAGACACGAGCCCTCCCCATCCCTCCTTTGGCAGCCTGATGTGTGCGGCCACGTCAGCTCGCAGCTATGACAGCGATCCCATCCTGCTGGCAGCGCTGCTCCCAGCGGAGGGCGAGGGATGGGAACAGGGGGCAGCTCCAAACCCTGAAGCTGCTGCTGGGGTGGGCGTCAGGTACGGGGCTGCTGGGGGCGGCACAGCCTCGGGAGGCTCCCTGGGAGGTGGGCACACGGTGGCATCTCGGAGATGCTTGCGGTGCCCGAGGGACGTGTCCTGGGGCGCTCCCGCAGCCCGGGGCAGCTTTGCCACGGGAGGAACCAAACGCAGCTTTTCTCTCCTCCTCCTTTCCCCCGCTGAGACACCAGCCTGGCTTGAATTCTCTCTTTGTTCCCCCAGATCATGATCGAGTTCTGTCCCGGCGGGGCGGTGGATGCCACGATGCTGGGTGAGTTGCAGCCGTGCCCCGGTGCCCACCGGGCGTCTCCAGCTCCCGGCACCGCCGCAGGAGCAGCCCCCGGACAGGCGGCGGGGCCATGGGTGCCACTGCTGCCCTTTCTCTCCCAGGAGTCTGCCTATTCTCATACCCCGAGCAGAAGGCGTGGCAGCCCTGGGGGAGTTTTTTTTGAGCTGCTTTAATGTCCTTTTGTGATTTAAACGCTGCTGGGATCAGCAGATCACGAGGCGTGGGGAGAAGGGAGAGTCTGGCTGCCGGGGGAAAGCTGAATTTCAATATTTATCTGCTGGGGGCACTGGGTGCTTGGGATCCCCGTTCCCACAGCTCCCAGCAGGGCTGAGATGTTGAAGCTGGGTGCCTGTCAAGATGAATTTCCCCAGATCTTTTTGCCGACTTCTCCGTATGGTATCAGTCATTCGGCGAGGCAGCAGAGCTCCGATAAACTGCGCCTTGCAGCAATCTCCCCTTTTTTAACTCCTCCCTTCCACACAGAGAGCGCTGCTGGGAGCAGGGATGGGTGGCTGTACCCCAAAGGGCCCTGGCTGGTGCCACAGCCCCTCTGGTGTCACCCTCTGGGGAGTGACATCCTCTCTGCCCAGATGTGATGCTCTGACATCAGCCTGCCCAGAGCCCTGGGACAGAACCACATCTCCCTGGGGGTCACTGCTTGCCAGCCCTGATCTTTGCAAAGGCCTCTCTTGCTTTTTACTTCCAGGAACCAAATTTATCATCTTCAACTCAGCCCTTAAAGCTTGTCCCTCCTTTAGGGAACTTCTTTAAAGGGGCTCCAAATCACAGCATGGAAAAATACCTTTCCTGTAGTGCTGGAGGGAATGATGCTTTCCCTGTGGAAAACTTCAACGGGGGGGTTTACCCATCTCTTGGGACATAAAAATGCTCTGAGCATTCGTCAGGTCTCTGAAGGACCTGGCAGCATAGACAACCATGAGAGAGTGGCCTGGCTGTAGCTCTGTGGCCCCTGAGTGAGGGTGAGGAGGAGCTGGAGCTCAGGAATGCTCCCAGAATTTGTAAATTCAGAATTAGTAAGTTCAGAATTAGTAAATCCCAGAATTCCAGAAATGCTGAGTGCTGCCTGTCCCACCTCCCCAGTGGCAGCTGGGGTTTGCCCTTCAAAATCTTATGTACAGAACCCGTGGCCCACTGGAACTGCCTTTTGCCAGATGCTCCAGGGAGGGTGAAAATCATCAGCTTTTCCCAGAGCAGGGGAGAAACTGGTGAGGAAAGAAGGAACAAAGTGCCTGAGCCAGCACCCCCAGGCTGTGGTTGGGATCCTTGCTCTGGACAAACATCTGTCCCAGTTGCTGGGGTCCCTCCATCAGCCCCATCTGGTGCTGTCTGTGCCCTGCTCTGCTCTGCTCTGCTCTGCTCTGCTGGAGGAGGGATCTGCACTGCAGGGGCCTTGCCGAGGGAGGGAGGGCAGCTCAGGGGATGCTAACCATCTGGAGGGGTGATGCTCTGCAGAGCTGTGGCTCTGGGGGAGGTGGAGGTGGCCCAGCAGAGCTCAGCAGGGCGCTCACACCAGTGTCCCTGTGAGCCACAGAGTCACAAAACATCCTGAGCTGGGAGGGACACACCAAATCCAGCTCCTGACCCTGCAGGGGACAGCCTCAAGAATCCCATCGTGTGCCTGAGAGTGTCCAAGCACTCCCTGAACTCTGGCACTGGTACCAAGGTCCCTGTCCCTCCCCAAAGCACCAGCTCAGAGCGGTGTGTAGGCATAACCCTGCTGAGCATTTGAATCTTGTTCCTTTGGTCCCTCGTGGTGTTTAGGGGGCTCCACTGCATCCCCCCAGCAGGGATAATTCCCAGTTCCCCTGTTCCCTGGGGAATGAGGGCTGCTGATGTTCATGCCTGTGTTTGACCCTGCAGCCCAGTTCAGCTCCCTCCTCCCACAGCAGTGACACCCAGCTTGTCTGTCTTCCCAGATTGTCTGGGAATTTGCAGCTCAGACCCCATCCCGAGCATTTCTGGCTCCCCCTCCTCGTCCCCCTCATCCACTGTTCCAGGGCCTCAGCTGAGCATCCCAGGAGGGAGCTATGAGCCAGCAGCTCCAAGAGGTGGAAATTCTGCTGCAAGTGCTGGCTTAGGGAATAAATCACCTTAACGAGCTGATTTCCACCCTCTCCTGCTGCTCTGACACAGGGACAGCGGCTTTGCCACGCTCTGCTGGGGTAACCTGGGCTGCTCAGGTGAGCATCACTTTATCCCTGTGCTGTTTGACATCCCTGCAGAGCTGGACAGGGGTCTGACTGAGCCCCAGATCCAGGTGATTTGCCGCCAGATGTTGGAAGCTCTCCACTACCTGCACAGCAAAAGGATCATCCACAGGGACCTGAAGGCTGGGAACGTGCTCCTCACCCAGGACGGGGACATCAAGCTCGGTGAGCCCCTGGCACCAAGGACAGCTGGATTGTAGGGTTTGGGTGGCCCTGGGGGTGTGTTGGGGTTGTGAGGGATGCCTCTCTGCAGCCCGAGAGGAGCAGCAGGACAAGGAGGGGAAGGGTTTGTTCCAGGGAAAGGCAAATGGAGCTGCGTGCTGTGCCGAGCCCCCCGGCCACAGCCACGCTCAGACCCCGATGGATTTTTCCTCCCTGGGTTTGTTTAATCCCTCTCTGAACCCGATTTCTGTGCGTCTTGGCCTGCTGAGCATCCTGTGCAGGATGCCAGTTGGCAGAGCTGGGAGCTGGAAGAATTCCTCTTATCTGCACAGCAGGTTTGGTGGTGACAGGGGGAGCGGTGCCAAGGGGTTCCTTTGCCAGCTCGCTCTGCTTTGGAGTTCAGTTGGCACCAAAAGGACCTGCTGGGGGAGGAGAGGGCAGATTTATCTGCAGGAGCTGGTCAGAGGGTGACCCCCAGGCAGGGACACCCTGAGCTCAGACTGCAGATGGGTGACAGCTCCTCCAGCTGCCACCAGGGCTGTCCTGGAGAGCAAACCCACCTGGAGTGGGCTCAGTACCCTCTGCAGCTCTGACCAATGTAATTTGGGGTGACCTCAGCTCAGAAGGGACAAAATCAGGGAGAGGCTTCTTACAGTGGCTGGAGAGGAGAGAAGGAACAGGAATTTTGTTTTTCTGCTGTAAAATCAGGGTTTCTGCTAGGAAATAAGTCCTGAAATCTGCCATGGAGGAAGGTTAAAACTACTTTGGTTTTCCTGCTGTAAAATCAAGATTTTTGCTAGGAAATAAGTCCTGAAATCTGCTGTGGGGGAATGTAACAGCACTTTGGTTTTTCTGCTGTAAAATCAGGATTTTTGCTAGGAAATAAGTCCTGAAATCTGCTGTGGAGGAAGATTAAAAACACTTCGGTATTCTTGCTGTAAAATCAAGATTTTTGCTAGGAAATAAGTCCTGAAATCTGCCACGGAGCTGCTTTTGTTTGCAGAAAAGAGCTCCGTTTCCTCCAAGACGTGTAAGGTTTGGCAGGAGGGGGTTGTTGTGCCTGTTTTATAGAACTTGGGAGGGGAAAATCCTGGGGGTCACGTACCCCAAACTAAATTTAATTCCTGATGCTCAGCTGGGAGGACACAGCCCGTGGTATCCTTGCCTTCACTGTGTGCTGTTTGCTGTCCAGTCTGTGTCTCAGCCAAGTGTGCTAACTCAGAAAGGGTTTTTCAGTTTTCCTCCGGCCTCTAATGTTACTGCTCTTTGCAGCTGACTTTGGAGTGTCTGCCAAGAACATGAAAACCTTGCAGAAGCGAGATTCCTTCATTGGGACCCCTTACTGGTGAGTCCCTGCTTGCTGAGAAACCCTGTGTGCACCGAGGGCTCCTGAAAGTCAGGTTTGCTCTGAAGCTGGGTCTGACGGCTTTGGGGTGTGCTGGACCACGGTGCCTTAGGGTTGGGAGGATTTTAATGAGGATTCTTGGCCGTTTTCTGCACGTTCAAGGGTTTTCCTTGCCTGACCAGAGCTGTGAGCAGCCTCAGTGGTGTGGGAGCTCTGTGCAGAGGGATCGCAGTGCTCCAGGGACACACAGAGTGTGCTCTCCCTGCTCCCCCCGCCCCGGGGGTGGGATGGGCTTTGAAGCCACTCCAAGCACATGGGAACGAGTCCCTACCCCAGGAACTCAAGCCTCTAAATCACCCGACTTGCTGAAGGAGTGGAACTGCGGGGATTAACAAACCGATGCTCTGCAGCAGCATCCGCGCCAGATGTCAACGGCCTGGGGGTTTGCAGGGGCTGGCTCTGCCGGGGAGGGAGGGGGTTGCACCCTGTGGAAAAGATGCTGCTGCTTCTGAAACCCGGAGCTGGGGGGGCAGAGCTGCGTTTCCCGCAGCTCTGTGGATTCTTTGAGGCGTTTAATTGCTGCTGCTGCTGCTGCTGCTGCTGCGGTGGCGTCACCGTGGCCCTGCTCTGCCCTCCCCAGGATGGCCCCGGAGGTGGTGATGTGTGAGACCATGAAGGACACTCCCTACGACTACAAGGCCGACATCTGGTCCCTGGGGATCACCCTGATCGAGATGGCCCAGATTGAGCCGCCCCACCACGAGCTCAACCCCATGAGGGTCCTGCTGAAGATCGCCAAGTCCGACCCGCCCACGCTCAGCTGCCCTTCCAAATGGTGAGGGGGCAGCACGGGGAGCACCCCCAGCTCACACACAGAGAAAAAACCAGTCGTTTTCAGCAGTTTTCTTTCATCTGGGTCGGGTTTTAGCCATATTCTGGGTGTGTGCAAGGGGCTGGGAGGGCACTGCTGGCGCAGGGCAGGATGCTCACACTGTGCTCACAGGGTCCAGGCAGCACAGGGAGAGCTGCTCCTCACCCACAGACCCCCCCAAAACCGGGAGTCACCCCTTGGCTGTTCTCAAAACAAGCCATGTGTATGAAGGGCAGATTTTTCTCTAAAGCTGGAGATGGCCAAGAGCTCCAGAATTGCTCTCCCTGAAGCCTGGAAAGCCACTTCTGCATGTAAAAGAAAACTAGCCAGTTCATTTTTATTTGTTTATTTGTTTGTTTGTTTGTTTTGTTAATTTACTAATTTATAAATCGTAAAAGCTGCTGCAGGTCAGCCAGCAGGAGATTACTGGCAGAGCACTGGAGTCACAGCATTGTCACAGTCGTTGTCACAGGCAGGGTGGGAACGCTGCCTCTAGAGATGCTCAGAAGCCAGAAGTGACATCAGGGCCATGCTCTGAAGCTCAGAGCTGCACTTTGCAGGCTGAGGGTGCCCTCCTATGGGGCTCCTGGTCCTTCACAGCCACCCTTTCCCACTGGGGCTCTGGGGATAGCTCCTTGTCCCCAAGCAGCTCCTGCCATGGGGGACAACTGCTGTGTCCTGCCCAGCCTCTGCCTTGGCTTTGGGGCACAGGGGCTGGGGCTCAGTCCCCACCATCTGCTGCCAGCACAGGTGAAGGCAAAACCTGGTCCCTGACCTGGCCCTGTTGCTGCTTCTCGTACAAATAATCTGAATTACTGAGCACAGGGTTTCCCATGGCAGCAAAATGCTGATTGTGGTCAGTTGCAAGCTGGGACAGAACCTGCTGAGGGATCAAGCTGATCCCTCTGCTATTTGAGGCCTTTCCTCTGCTGAATTTCTCACCACCAGCTGTTGTTTTAAGGTCCCTGGAGTTCAGAGATTTCCTGAAGAAGGCGCTGGACAAGAACCCGGACACCCGGCCCAGTGCTGCCCAGCTGCTGGAGGTAGGGACCAGGCCCGTGACCCCAGACTGGTTTCGGATTATTTCTGTCTTGTTTAGAAAGTTCACAGCACTTTTCAGCCACTGAAATGCTCCAAAAAGGATCAGCAATGTTCTTCCCTTTGGAGCAACCTGCAGAGCCCCTGTGGGCACCACCTGGAACAGGAACAGCTCCTGCTGCCTGCAAACGCCCATGTGGCAGCCAGCCTGGGCTCTACCTGGTCAGCCCTGATTGAAATTCAGTTCCTTTCCTCCTGTCCCTTCCTGAAATCCTAGCAAAAACCTGGAAGCTGCTGTTCCCTGCTGGCTGCAGCTCCCTCACTGTGTGCTGGTGCACAGAGCCCAGGCACTGCCCGGCCTTTTGCTGCAGCTCAGCACCAAAGCCCCGCTGTGAGCACTGAGTGATCCCAGCCCCACTCCAATTAAACCTTCCCCCAGGCTCTGTTTGCTCCCAGGCTGCTCCTGCCCTGCTTCTGGTCACATTCTGTGGGCAGATGTCCCCTTGTTCAAATGCTACTGCTGCTTTCTTTTGGGGGGGAGGAGAGGGCTGCTGCCATAAAGCAGCTTTGGGGAGCATCTGTGTGCAGAGTGTGCCCTGAAACCTCAGAGAGCTTCTCTCCTGTGAACTCCTCTTGGGGGTAAATCCCAGTGACACTGGAAAGAACCATACCCTCAGGCCTTGGAAAGCCAGAAGATGTCCTTGAGTTCACAAGGTGTGGTTTTTTGGCTACCTCACATTCTAGTTAATGGACAAAACGAGAGGACAGTCTCAAGCTGCGTTAAGGGAAGTATAGGTTGGATATTAGGAAAAAGTTTTTCACAGGAAGAATGATAAAGTACTGGAATGGCCTGCCTGGGGAGGTAGTGGAGTCACCATCCCTGGATGTGTTTAAAACAAGACTGGATGTGGCACTGGGTGCCGTGGTCTAGTTGAGGTGTTAGAGCATGGGTTGGACTTGATGATCTTGAAGGTCTCTTCCAACCTAGAAATTCTGTGATTCTGTGATTGTGTGATGCTGTGATTGTCTGATTCTGTGGCTGTGCTTGGTTTCCAGCATCCCTTTGTCAGCAAGGTCACCAGCAACAGGGCCCTGCGGGAGCTGGTGGCCGAGGCCAAGGCTGAGGTGATGGAGGAGATTGAGGAGAGTCGGGATGAAGCAGAGGAGGACGATTCCTCAGAGTCTGCCTCGGTGAGCAGCATCACCACTGTGGCTGTGCTGGGGGAAAGAACCTGGCAGCTTCTCCAGCCTCGTCTGGGCCACATCAAGTGGAGGGGAAGTGGTTGCTTGGTCAGGGAGGGGCTGGATTTTGGTGGCTGCCAAGGGCATGGAGAAACAATGGTGCTGGGGGGGGTGCCCAGTGCCCACTCGCAGGAGGGGCTCATGTAAAGTGGTTAAGAAACAAAAAGAAAAGGGAAAAAAAAAAAAAAAAAGAAAAAAAAAAAAGAAAAGGGAAAATAAGCCCTGATGTGGGCTGGAGAAGCTGAAGTGGAAGCAAAGCCAGCAGCACTTGAAGGGACCACCAGCCCCAGGAGAGAGCTGGGCAGATCTGCCCCTGGGCTTGGCTCTTTGAAGGGGACATCTCAGAGCTGCTTGGGGACAGGTCTCCTCTGTCACAAAGGGAAGTGGTTCATCCATAGCGGAGTTAGCCATGGGAAAAGGAGTTTGGTGTGCAAATGCCTCATCTGCCTCTTCACGATGTGCAGGTTCTGGGGCTTTTCCATTGTTCCCCTTCCCTCCTCCCAGGATCCGTAGTCCTTGGGGCCACAAACCTGGGGAAGGATGGAAGCATCCCAGGGCAGATGTCCCAAAAGGGAAACTTCCTCCCAAAGAGTCTTTAGTTCAGGGTGACTTTGCTCTGAAGGGGGGCCTTGTAGCCCTTGTGGTTGTGCTGAGTGGTGGTGCCAAACCCCACATCTGCCCTTCCCTGTCTTTGCAGCCCCCTGGGAAGCACAAGCGGGACCCCTCCGAGGCGAGCCAGCTGAGTTTGGATGGGGAGAAACCTCCGGACTCCTCCTTGCCCAAAGCTGTGAACGGCTCCGTGGGGACTGGCAAGGACACCACAGAGAGCCAGAGCCTCAAAATCCCAGATAAAGGGATGAGCAGTGACAGTGACAAACCGGACAGCAAGCACTCCACAAAACCCAGCTCGGCCTCCTCGGCCACCCAGGAGAAGCCGGACATCATCCTGCAGCCAGGACACCTGGGTAACTCAACGGAGGGGAACAAGGAGCCCAGGCTGGGCAGAGAGGAGAGGAGGAGCCTTGAGGAGAGGAAGAGCCTTGAGGACAGGAAGAGCCTTGAGGACAGGAAAAGCATCGGCGAGAGGAAGAGCATTGGGGAGAGGAAGAGCATGGTGGAGCGACCAGAGAGTGTTCTCCTGGAGAACTTCAGCGAGGAGAAGCTGGCCAATGGAAGCCTGGTGGAGCCCCTGGGGCCGTTCCCCGGCAGCCGCTCCAAAGGGGACTCGGATTCTGGCAGCACTTCGGCTTCCGAGAGCATGGACCTCACCATCTCCTTGTCTGCTGACCTGTCCCTCAACAGGGAGAGCGGCTCCATCTCCCTCAAGGTGAGAGTGGGGCCAAGAGGGTGCTGGAGAACTTCGGGGAGGGAGGAACCCTTCCCTAGGGAAAGCTTTCCAGGGTTGGTTTTCCGTATTGCCTGTCCCAGCTGGGCTTGGGCCAGCACGGCATTTACAGCTGGGTTGAGCTGTGCCAGGGGGATGTGGCATGTCCTCAGGTGAAGGAGAAGCTCTTGGTGGAGCTGCTGTGAAAGTTCCTGTGTCCTCTTCTGTGCCAGGCCACTGAAATCTAGAGGCAGTCTGATGTCTTGTGTCAATTTTGTGTGAAGTAACCACGCCATGAGCCTGACTTGTCCTTGCTCACGTGTGAAACCCCAAATGGGACTTCCTAAACTTTATCCATAGTCTGTCACTCTGCTGCTCTTCCCTAGGACACCTGATCCCAGGAAAAAGTTCATCTGGGCTTGTGGCTCTCAATTTTCCCAACCTGCCCTACATCTGGCCTGGTTTGTGTCAGCAGTGGCTGCACAAAGACCTCCCAGGCTTCTTGACTTCTGCTAAAGCTTCCTGGAGGCTGGGAATGCTTGACCTAGAGCTGCCTAGGTCAGCAGGGCTTAGAGGAAGAGGCAAAATAACTGGAATGGTATTTGCTGAGCTCCAGGAGAAGAAATGTCGTGACTTGAGGGGGCAGAGGGATGTGTTGCACAAGATCTTTCTCACATTGCCTGCACGAGCGAGAACTTCCCGGCCCAAAAACCTTTCTTGGGAAAACTTTCCCCACCTCCTTCTGGGAGCTGGAGAGCCAACATCCCCCAGAGGAGCCTGCAATCCCTAATGATTGGAAATGTGATGCTCTTGCACAGGAATTTCCCCCTCCTCACGACCTTTCCCAGGACACCTGGTCTCCTTGAGGGAGGAGGAATACAATGCCACGCACAGATTTGCTCTCTGAGTTGCTCCTTTAGGAGGGGAAAGGAGTTTTTTGGGTTTTTCAGGGAGTAAGCCATGCTAGGTCATGGTGAGGAAGGGTCTTTAGGAGGTGGGACAGGTTTCTTCAGGGTGGAAGTCGCGTGGTTTGGTAGCCAGGCTGGATCTCCAAATTCACCGACGGTTTGTGCTCCACCTGGACTCCTTGTGTATGTTCTTCACGAACAACAGCATTAAAATTGCTCTGAGGGCTCCAGTGCAGCTGCTGCAGCCCTGGGGAGCTGCCTGATGGGCCCCTGCTCTCCTGTCCCCCCTGCCCACCCCAGGATTCCCGGATGCACAAGAAGACCCTGAAGCGCACCCGCAAGTTCGTGGTGGACGGGGTGGAGGTGAGCGTCACCACCTCCAAGATCATCAGCGAGGACGAGAAGAAGGATGAAGAAATGAGGTTTCTCAGGCAAGTGGGGCACTGGGGTGGAGGGAAGGGCAGGGTTTTCCTCTCTGTGAGCTAATCCAGGGGTCACCCAAAGTCCTCTTGTTGTCTGTCTTGGTCCCACTTGGACAGGGGAAGGAGGGGTTCAGCCCAAGATGCAGCAAGACAATGACAAGGGAGCTTTGCTGTGTCTGGCTCTGTCCTCTGGGGATGACTGAATGTGTCCCCAGGGCTGCAGACGCCTGGCTCAGTGGAAATTAGCCCAGAAATCTTCTCAAGATGTTCCTCTCGCTTTTGTTCTTGAATCTCCTCAGACTTCATTAACAGAAAGGCCAAGGGAGTTGTAAACTCCTGGAGCATTATTTAATATTCATGGGTGTATCCTCCCTCCTTCATGATTCCTTTGCAGATCTTACAGCTTTCAAACCTCCCTGACTTATTCTCAGAAAGGGGAGCTGCTGTTCCTAGCACTGAAATGAAAAGGCCCTTAAAATAATTAAAATACAAATTGTTTCATTTGATGCCCAATTCCAGGCTCCCTCATGCTGCTCTCGGGGACTCCCTGAGAGGATAATTTGTCCTAAACACTTTGTGTCCCTATGGCTGCCTTATCCCTCAGCCCCAATATCAGATTTGTGTAAAAGCTCATTAGCAGAGCTCATTTACTGGTGAGCTGGAGGAGGGGAGGGATGCAATATCACCATAGATGGGTCAGAATTTGGGAAAACTGCCCTTTTTGCCACCCAGGTGTGAATAGGAATGGATACAGAAGATAGAGGCTGGGCCAGAGCAGTCCAGCTTGGGATTTGAGGGCCACTGAGCACTCACCCAGCTGGCACAATTTGGTATTTGGGCTGCTGGGGGACACCAGTGCCTGCAGAATTACCTCAGGGGCCGTGCCGGGGCTTGTTTGAGAAGCTATGACTGCCAACAGGCCTTACCTGTGGGAAGCTGATGGTTTTCCAGCAGTTCCCATCACGTTCCTGCAGTGTCCCAGCACCTGGAGCACATCAGGCAGCTGGGCTCTCCCTCCTGCCTGTGCTCAGAGCGAGGGCAGGGCACTGTGGGGTGCAGGTGCAGCTTCCCCTCCCTGCTGAAATGCTCTGCTCGTGGATGTGACCATCTCTGCCCATCACGTCCCTCCGGCCTTGCCTGACCCCACGTTTCTCTGTCCCCCTGCCCCACCCTGCCCCACCCTGCCCCACCCTGCCCCACCCTGCCCCACCCTGCCCCTCTGCAGGCGCCAGGAGCTGCGGGAGCTGCGTCTCCTGCAGAAGGAGGAGCACAGGAACCAGGCCCAGCTGAACAGCAAACACCAGCTGCAGCTGGAGCAGATGCTGCGGCGCTTCGAGCAGGAGATGATGGTAGGAGGGCAGGGAGAACCCCTGGGAATCAGCTGGGAATCCAACTCCTCTGCAGGTGCCCCACACCGGGATGCTCTCCGGGTTGCAACCACCTTGGGCATCACAGGAATGCCTTTGGGAGTTGAAGCATGGATGGAGGGTGGAGGTTTTGTGGGCATTGATCACCCTGCAGCTTGGGAAGCACTGGCAGCCTTTGCCTGGCAGGGTGTAGCAGATCTGGACTTTCTCTCTTTAATGATCTTTCTTTTATGTCTGTTCATGGCTACTGTGAGAAACAGTTTCTAGTGCTGTTGTAATTCACAGGAGAAAAAAAAAAACAACCCACCTTTAAATAAGAAAGCAGCACAGCCTGAGTGTGACAGCAGGAAATCTGGCAAGGCTTTGAGTGCAAATTGAATAAACTGGGCTCACACACTTGGTCCCTTCTGTTGAAGGAAAATAATATTGTAGTTAATCACAGAATGGTTTGGGTTGGAAGGGACCTTAAAGTTCTTCTCCTTCCATGGCACGAGGGCACTGTTGGAACAGAGCTTCAAAGTGTGTGAGGCTGTTGGAATTCTGGAAACTTAGATTTAAGATTTTAGTATATAGTAGTATATGGAGGATTTTGGGTGTTGTCTAAGCCCCTTCTTCTTCACCTTCTTCCTTCTTCTTTGTGGGTTTGGGTGGTTTTCTGTAACTGGGTGAAAAAGGATCAGCATTGCGGGCCTTGGGTGGTCACTATTGGGTCAGAAATATAAATAATGTAGGTGTCACCTCGTTATTGGGTGATGAGCACTTAAATAACCTTGGAAAGAGTCAGAGGTGCTTCATTTTACCCCCATTTTCTACCTTGCTACTCAGAGCTCACGGCTTGTGAGGCTGTGCTGTAGATAAGAAATAACAAACACCGAGCCTGAACACAAAACTACGACTCCCATGTATTAATCCCGACCTTGGCAGAAAAAGAAGCCAGAACCATCACATGAGGTGTTGGAAGTTTCCCTCCTCTGTAAAGAAGCTCAATCCAAGCAGGAACAATCCCCTGCCCCCACATTTTTTATTTCTTTTTTAAGCGGAGAAGGGGCTGAGGCTGACCCGTTTCCTTGGTCCCTTTCCCGGGCAGGCGAAGAAGAAGTTCTACGACACGGAGCTGGAGAACCTGGAGCGGCAGCAGAAGCAGCAGATCGAGAGGATGGAGCAGGACCACGCGCTGCGCCGGCGCGAGGAGGCCAAGCGCATCCGCCTGGAGCAGGAGCGCGACCACGCGCGCTTCCTGGAGCAGCTCAAGCAGATGAAGAAGGAGGTGAGGAGGAGCAGGAGGAGGGCATGGCAGGCAGGGAAAACTGCTGCCCTGCACCTCTTTGTTCCCTGGGAGCAAAGGTGTCTCAGGGTGTCTCGTGGCAGAACTTGAGAGGAAAGCAGTTGGTGAGGAAGCTCTTGGTTTTGGGTGATTCCTGAGGTGCTTCTGGGTGATTCCTGAGATGTTTCTGGGTGATTCCTGGGGTGTTTCTGGGTGGCTCCTGAGGTGTTTCTGGGTGGCTCCTGAGGTGTTTCTGGGTGATTCCTGAGATGTTTCTGGGTGGCTCCTGAGGTGTTTCTGGGTGGCTCCTGAGGTGTTTCTGGGTGATTCCTGAGATGTTTCTGGGTGGCTCCTGAGGTGATTTTTGGTGTTTCCTGAGGTGATTTTTGGTGATTCCTGAGGTGGTTTGGGTGATTCCTGAGGTGTGATCAGGTGATTCCTGAGGCAATTTTCAGTGATTCCTGAGGTCCTTTTGGGTGATTCCTGAGGTGCTTTTGGGTGATTCCTGAGGATCTTCTGGGTGATTCCTGAGGTGGTTGTGGGTGATTCCTGAGGGCTTTTTTGATGACTCCTGAGGTGCTTTTTGGTGATTCCTGAGGTGCTTTTTGGTGATTCCTGAGCTGTTCACTGACTCAAGCTGGGGTTGTTCCTGGCCTAAAGTGACCTGCAGGGAAATTTAATTTCCTCCTCACAGGTCAAGAACGAGGTTGAGAAGCTGCCACGGCAACAGCGCAAAGGGAACCTGAAGACGAAGATGGACGACTTCACCCAGAAAAAGCAAACCATGGTGAGACCCAGGGAAGGTCCCCCCCAATTCCAAGATGGGGAAATGTGCAGTAGAATAAAGCATCCTTCCTGCTGGAGGGACTGGCAGGCTCTGAGACACCAGCAGCTGCTTTCCAAGCTGCCACAGAAGGAGGGCTGATGGTGGCACTGCTGGTTTGTCAACAGGAGCAGGAGTTTTTGGCCAAGCAGAAGGAGGACCTGGAGCAGGCCATGAAGAACATCACTGCCCAGAACAAAAGAGAGATCTGCGACAAGGAGCGTGAGTGCCTCAACAAGAAGCAGCAGCTGATGAGAGGTGGGTGGCAAAGGCTGTGAGGGAGGGGAGGGAGTGCTGTAACCATGGGTTTATCCAGCCCTGGCTCTTCCCACGCAGCAGATGCTGTGACAGAGTTGCAAGCTGGCAGGATGGGATGTGGAAAAAAACAGCCTTGCCAGGTCCTGTCTAAATGTTTAACAATAATAATACTTAGTGCTTTAATCTTCAAAGTGCTTTACAAATATGAACAAATTAGGCTTCATAATTGCAAGAAATCAGGCTCCAATATGGTTTGCGACCAATTTTGCTTGGGAAACAGGAGGTGAATGATCACCCCCAACATCTGCTGCACTGTTTGTGTGCCCAGGGCTCTCGTGAGCTTGGGACACTTTGTGTGACCAGGATGAGAGGCCAAGGTGGGTGACCTCCGGCTCCTTTTCCTCCCCACAGACCGGGAAGCTTGCATCTGGGATCTGGAGGAGCGTCAGCAGCAGGAGAAACACCAGCTGGTCAAGCAGCAGCTGAAGGACCAGTATTTCCTCCAGAGGCACGAGCTGCTCAGGAAGCATGAGAAGGTGAAGGCTTTGCACCTTCCCACGCTGGTGTGGGTCAGCAAAGTGTCCCTGGGTGTTTCCCTGCCAGGCTGAAAGGGGGGAAATCACCAAGGCTGTGTGTTCAATCCCTCTATGAGCTGCTCACTTAAGAGTTGGACTCAGTGATCCTTGTGGTCGATGTCGCAATTCGACACAAAAGTAACGACACTCATGTGCTGGGATGTCCAAGGCAAAAAAAAGGGGCAGTTTATTTACACACCTAGACATTTATAGAATTCCAGCAATGACCATGGATTGGAGGAAGGAAACTGTCCTCTCCAACCACACTGGTCAACCCAACAGTCCATCAATTCTCTCCTCCTCCAGAAAGGAATGCAAAACAATCATTATTTACATGAAAAGTGCATGAGAAACTCCATTACAAAAATGCAAACATCAGGAGGCTGTAAAAACTTTAGAAAAACAGAGAAAAACAGAGCAACAGGTCCCTTCTAATATTCTCAGAACGTTCTGAGAATTCAGAATAATTCAGAGTAATTCTGTGAATTCTGTAATGCTAAGGGTGGGTTGGGAGTTGAAGGGCTTGGTCATTATTAAGCTGATATTAAGCTGATAAGCTTGACACCAGAATAAAGCTGGTGTCAAGAAGGCAACAAAGCCTTCATGCTTGGGGCGTGTGCTCTTTGTTGTGTGAATTCAGTGTGCAAGGAGCTGGGAGTTTCAGGGGGCTTTTCTGGAAATCTGCCACTGCCCAGGATTTGGTGTGGTTGATTCCCAGAGCAGGGAGTGAAGACAGGCAATTCCAGCCCCTTCTCCTCTGCCTTCCCAGCACGTTCAATCCTTGCCATCCCCTCTTGTCCCTTTGGAGTGTCACCAACTGTGTTGGGGCTTTGGGCACAAACAGGACAGGATTACTGTTAGGTGTTCCTCGAACTTTTATTGTGGCATCATTCTCATAACAGGGTTTTACACAATTAAAGGATGGCAACAGGTTTGCTAGCAGCAGCCAAAGATTTCTTTGTTACAGGGCATTTTAAAAGTTTCTTTCAGGGCATTTTAAAAGATTTCCAGCCAATGGCACATTGCTAAAGACAGCTTACAGACAATTGTTCCAGCCAATCACTGAAAGCACACATACACCTGCTTCAAACAATGCTCTCTTGCATGCTTTCTATTAACAATACACAATATTCCATTATTAAGCTTAACACTTTCTACTATCTTGCTAAAAGTATTTTTCTGCAGCCTTAAAATCTATCCTAGCCAAACCTGAGACTCAGACTATTGTTTTGTGTCCTTGCTTGCTGTACTATTGTAACTTTTTCCCGGTTTTAAGCTTTAAAGGCTTTAAAAGCTTTTAAGCTTTAAAAGCTTTTAAGCAGTTACAGCAAAATTCTAAATTCTCCAGCTCTTTCTGCTTCTGGGGCCTTGCTTCCACAGCTTTCTAAAAACCTTATTGCCTTTAATATTTCCCACAACCAACTACTTCCACCCTACTCCCAAGCCTGCCCTCCTCAGCCCTGTGGGGAGGGAGGTGTCCCTGCCCCTGCCCCTCTGAGCCCCGTGTGTCTGCAGGAGAGGGAGCAGATGCAGCGCTACAACCAGCGCATGCTGGAGCAGCTGAAGCTGCGGCAGCAGCAGGAGAGGGCCCGGCTGCCCAAAATCCAGCGCAGCGAGGGCAAGACACGCATGGCCATGTACAAGAAGAGCCTCCACATCCACTCCAGCGGCAGCGCCTCCGAGCAGAGGGAGAAGATCAAACAGGTCAGGCACCAGCAGCTGAGGCTTGGCTTGGTTGTGGGGGAGAGGGGAATTTGGGGAAGTGCAGCTATTTCCAGATTTTAGTTTGCTGCTGGGTGAGAGGGCTCTGCTTTGTGGCATCACGTGAGGTTTTCAGTGCTGTCTCCACCGTGGCTTGTGTTGGGAAGCATCCTCGGGGCTTTTCCTTCTTTCCTGTGTGATAATGGAAGCTGGGCTGATCTCTCAGCCAGCCCCAGAGACCAGGGCAATGCTGCCTACACGGGCACCTGCTTTTCTCTCTGCCAGTTTGCTCTGCAGGAGGAGAAGAGGCAGAAGGCAGAGCGGCTGCACCAGCAGCAGAAGCACGAGTCGCAGATGAAGGACATGCAGGCCCAGTGTGAGAGCAACACCAACGAGCTCCAGCACCTCCAGGTACTCACCCCTCGTGGCTTGGTCTCCCAGAGCTGCCTGTGCAGGTCTCAGTCTCTGCAGAAGAGGCTGCAGTGGACTGTCAGGAGTTGATGTCCCCTTGCTCTTGCCTTGAGAGGTTTTTGTCGCCGTGTCTAAACGTGGAGCTCAGAGCTCTGGATATCTCTGCCCAAGACAAATACTGTTTGACCACTGGATGTACACTTCCAGCTGCCTGATGGGTGTTGTGTTTGGTTGATTAGATTTGTTTGTTTTTAGAATGAGAAGTGTCACCTCCTGATTGAGCACGAAACCCAGAAGCTGAAGTCCCTGGATGAGAACCACAACCAGCACATGAAGGAGTGGCGAGACAAGCTGAGACCACGGAAGAAGGTGGGGCCTCCTGGGTGTGAGCAGGGTGTCCTGGCTGGCTGGCTGGAGGGGACAGTGCCCGTGGCTCCAGAACAATCTCAAACACAGCTCTTGTGTTGCTCTCATTGCTCAAGGCCCTGGAGGATGAGCTGAACCAGAAAAAGCGTGAGCAGGAGATGTTCTTCAAGCTGAGCGAGGAGGCTGACGGACAGATGCCAGTGTCCCCGACCAAACACGCCAAGTTTGTCCCCTTCAGCTCCTCAGAGAGCTTGTAATGCCTGGCAGGCCACCAGCTAGTACTGGCCGTGTCCTCCTGGGCTGCAGGAGGTGGCTTGGACTTGGGAGACCCTCTCAGCAGCCCCTTCTTAGCACAGCAGCCTCCTGTCCCCGCGCTCTGCCTGGGATAAACGTGGCCTCTGCGCTGAGGGATGCTGGCTGGAACTCGGGGTGGCTTTCCCAGGAGCTCCAGGCTGGGAACTGGGGCAGGACCCTGTCTGGATTGTACTTGCACTGTTGGCTGGATGCTTCCTGGGTGAGCCTGGTGCTCGCTGGGTTTGTCAGCTCAGGCTGGAGCAGTGACCACTGTGATCAGGAGAAACAGGGCTGTCACCTCCCTCTGCACCACGGCTGCTCCTGTCCCAGTCCTTTGTAAGGCCTGGCCTGGGGCAGAGCAGCTTTGGCCTTGTCTTAAACTCACCTTGGCCTTAGACTTATTCCTCTGCACTGTGGCCCTTGTTTTTGCCACAGAGGGACAGAGATTTGGGGTTTTTTGGCCTAGGGAGGGCGGGGTTTTCTGTTTCCTCCTCCTCCTCCCCACACAGACTGTGCAGAAAGGGGTTGGATGTCCTCCCAAAGATGCTTCTGCTCATCCTTTGCTGTGGCCACTGGCACCAGAGCCCCTGTGGCACTGAGCTAAGGCTCTGTTATTAGCAGAGGCTGGTTCTGGGCTGGCTCAGCTGCCCAGCTGGCTGCAGGCTCTGGTTCTTGAGGCAGTGCAAGTGCAGGTGCAGAGGTTGGGGACAGCGCCCAGTCCCACGGTGACACGGGGAAGTGTCTGTCACTGTCACCTGCCTTTGGGAGGAGTGGGGGGCGAAGGGTGTTACTGCCAGGGCTCTTGTGATCACACAGGTGCTTGAGGCTGCTTTTTAAGTCCTTTCTGTGTGTGGGGCCATGTGGGTCAGCCAGCCTGGCCGGCGGGTTATGGCTGCAGAGCATCCTTTGGGAGGAACAGAGGAGCAGTGAAACACGGGCTGAGGAGATGCAAAGGGGGCTTGCTGCTCCCAGCAGCTCCTTGTCCACTGATGTCTCATCTCCTTGTGATGTGCCACAGCTGTTTGGATGGTTCTCCTGGCTGGGAGTCGTGGGCAGAGTGGCAGAGCAGGTCCTCTGTCCTTTCTGTCCCCTCCCCCTGCAGAAGGCAGGGCTTGGCTGAGCTGCTGGGTGGGACTGGGGGCACAGAGCTGGGGAGGGCATCAGGGACCTCACTGGCAGCATCTTCTTTACACAGACCAGAGGTGTAAGGCAGCACTTAAGTTTTTCTCTGGACAACGTTGTTTGTTTAAGACCTGTTTCTTTAGCAATAAAAAAAAATCTGCTAAAAAAAAAAAGAAAATATAAAAAGTTGTTATTTTCAGGTCCCCTCTGTTGATTTACTGGCATTTCAGGGAAAGGTGGTATGTGATGTGCCTCACTTCTAGGTACTGGGCTGAAGGAGGCAGCCCCCAGGTCTTTAACTCTGCATCTGGGGAGTGAATTTCCTACCCTTTTAGAGCTCCTAATCCATATTTATGAACTTCCTGCAAGCTAGCAAGACTCTCTCTTTGGGCCATTCCAGGTTACCCCTGATTGCACAGCAGTGATGTCTCTGTTAATAAACAGGAAGGGTTCTGCCCCATCTCCAAAAGCGTGGCTTGTGCCTTTCAGGTGTGAACACACCCGGCTGGGAACTGATGGAAGGTTAATGGATGCAAAGGGATGTTCCTAAATGGGACAACGGGGCTCACTGGAGACTTTTAATCACCTTAGGAATGTGTTGCAGCAGCCCCAGTGGTTGTGGTCCTGCTGGGGTCAGGCTGGAGCTGTTCTGTGCAAGGGTTGTGTCACAGGAACCAGTGGCTGTCCCTGCAGGAGCTGTCCTGCAGCACTGTCACCTCCCCCAGCTGAAGGGCACTGCTGCTTCTGGTGCCCTCTCCACCAGCCCAGGGAGCATCACCCCTCTCTGCACACCCTGCAGCCACGAGGAAAGGCTGTTTCTAGGGGCTCTCAAAGCTGATGCAATGCCCCTGTGGTCAATCAGTTCTCCCTCTCTCCAGTCCAGCTGATTTCCAGCTTGGAGAGAGCAGCACAGCCTTGCTAACAGAGGTAGGAATGGTTCTGTCCACTCATTTCTGTATTTTGTGTTCTCTCCCTGGGTGTGCCAGGCTCCAGTTCCATGTCCCTCACCTGGAATGGGGGCACATCACCTGATCGTTGTGTTTACAGCATGGTTATCATTTTCCCTCCTTTCAAAAGAGGATTTATTTGTTGTTCCCTGTTCAGAAGGAACCACCATCAAACCCAGCTTGCTTTCCAGGGGGTGGATGATGGGACGGGATTTTTTAAAAATGTGGTTTCGAATAAAAAGGGTTTTTTAAAATATTTTGTAAAATATCTTCAGTGGGGCCACCACTATGATGTAAAGACTTCTCTAATAAAGTAACAGACTGAGAAACCTGAGCATGGCTCTGATTTTGTGCCTGCTTGCCAGCTGTGACCTCAGATCAGCTTTGCTTCTGCTCTCGGTTTTATTGACTTAAAAAAACTTCTGGCATTTGAACTTTGCAAGGCTGACCCTCCCGTTCTTTAAAACCGGGCTGGAGCCTCTCCTGCTGCTCGGGGACAGGGACAGCTTGGCCAGCAGGCTGAAATTCCGGTGGAGCTGAAGCGAAGCAGCCGCTCCCTGGATGACTTCAGTGCGTGTTGAGATGGTGCTGGGCTGACCCTGCTTGGTGAGGAGTGAGTATTGCACCCTGAGAGCAGAGCGTTTCTGCAGGGATCGCTCCTCCTTTTTAATTTAATTTAGCTGGCCTGGCTTTAACAGGAATCTCGGACAAAGGCTTCAGTTCCATTGTTTTGGTGGGACAAGGAGGACCTATGGATGCTTCCTTCTCTCTTCTCATGCTCTCCTCTGCTCAGGAGGAGAAAAAAAATCCTCTTTTTCCCTGTGGGTGCAGGGGGAAATCTCTGCCTCCTCCCCTGGGCTGCTCAGAAAAGCTCCCACCACAAATGCCCTTTGCTCCCTGCTCAGAACTTTTCACCTGCTGCTGTCATTGATTTCTCTCAAGGACACACCACATTAAATTAGGGCAGCTTTGACATGGAGCTGGTGTGGGTTTACCCTCAATTTTGGAAGGTTGTGCCAGGAGCTGCCAATTTAACCTTGGATTTCGTGCAGGAAATGACCTTGTTGGCAGTGTCCACCCCAGGTAAAAGTGCAGGACCTGAGTTCAGGTGAGGTGCTGAAAAGCAGATGGAATTGGGAGTGTAAGGTGCTGCTGGTGAGGTTTTAAGTGAGCAGAGAGAGAAAGGGGAGCAAAGCCTGAGGGTTCCTGTCTCCTTGCTCCACGAGATAGTAAGGGATGGAGTAGCTGAGGACACATAATTAATCATTTTGTTTATGTACAGCAGGACTGCACTGTCTCTTGGGACACACTGGTCTCACTCAGTGTATCCAGGGAAGCAGGGAGATCTCCTGGGAATATTTAACTTCATCTGCATGTCCTTGGCAGTGCCTGAGGGGAGCTTCAACCATGAGGATTTAACCTATATTTATACGTACTGCATATTCCAGAAATAACTGTTAACTGCCATTCCGTCCGGGTGCTCCGCTGAAAACAGAGCCAAAGCAAAAATATTTCTTAATTTCTAAAAACAGAGCTGACAGCCCTGAGAAGTTCCTGGTGCTGCAGCAGCTGCAGCATTCCCTGTGGGTCAGGTCCTGTCACATCTGGGCTCCAAACTCCTCTGGGCTGCCCAAGGGCTTTTGCAGTTGCTGATGATGGAGCTCTCTGGGGGAAGAAAAGCAGGGCAGGCAGAGAGAGTCTTGGGGTTTGTGCCTGAGTGCTTTCCTCCCACGGCTGCATCTGTGCTCCCTTGGTCTCTGCAGGAGTCCTTGAGGGTCACCTGCACCCTCTGAAGCCAAATGCTGCTGTGTGCTGCAGCTGCAGTGCCCACTGGTTCATTCTCCAAACTCCCCTCGGCTTGAGCAATCCACGCCTCCCCGGAGCTGCTGGCCCTGCCTCGCTGCTGGTGTTGGTTGCTGCCCCTCTCCTGGCTGGGATGGGGCTGGATTTGGGGGTTGCTGCCCCTCTCCTGGCTGGGATGGGGCTGGATTTGGGGGTTGCTGCCCCTCTCCGGGCTGGGATGGGGCTGGATTTGGGGGTTGCTGCCCCTCTCCAGGCTGGGATGGGGCTGGATTTGGGGGTTGCTGCCCCTCTCCTGGCTGGGATGGGGCTGGATTTGGGGGTTGCTGCCCCTCTCCGGGCTGGGATGGGGCTGGATTTGGGGGTTGCTGCCCCTCTCCAGGCTGGGATGGGGCTGGATTTGGGGGTTGCTGCCCCTCTCCGGGCTGGGATGGGGCTGGATTTGGGGGTTGCTGCCCCTCTCCAGGCTGGGATGGGGCTGGATTTGGGGGTTGCTGCCCCTCTCCGGGCTGGGATGGGGCTGGATTTGGGGGTTGCTGCCCCTCTCCTGGCTGGGATGGGGCTGGATTTGGGGGTTGCTGCCCCTCTCCTGGCTGGGATGGGGTTGGATTTGGGGGTTGCTGCCCCTCTCCTGGCTGGGATGGGGCTGGATTTGGGGGTTGCTGCCCCTCTCCTGGCTGGGATGGGGTTGGATTTGGGGGACACTTTGCCCTGGCAGCCGGTCCTGGACGGCTCTGGCCGCGATTTCCAGGCTGGCAGGAGCTGCACGTTCGCTGCTCTTCCCTCGCTCACTAGATGGCACAACACTGGAGGCTCTCCGGCTCTTTCCCCTGGGTTTGGCACTCTCTGTGGCACCTTTTCCATCAGATCTTCGCTTCCCCTCGGGGTTTCAGTACTTTTCCAGCGCTGTCCTCAGGAGTTTCCCAGGGCTCCCACATCTGAGGGCTGAGCATCCCCTGGCTGGGTTCTGTTCTCCCTGGGCAGGACGGGCACTGCCTGCTGCCAGCCTGGCTGTCATGGGGGTCACCTCAGCCCTGCAATTCAGGGCTCACAGCAGTGAAAATCATTCCTGGTGGGAGCTGAGAATCAGATCCAGCCCTGGTGAAATGGGAAATCTCTGCCGGGCTGGGCCCCAGCTGCAGGGATTTGTCCTCTGTGGGGGCAGCAGCAGCATTTTTGGCTGATTTCTGTGAGGTGGCTCAGGGAGGACGGATGCACTTGTTCTGTACACAGGAGGGCCCAGGACATTCAGTCACCTGGCACAGCCTCCCAATTCTAAAATTGAGAAGCCAGCAGCAGCAGTGGGCTCTCCACGCCAGGATGACTGCAGGCAGCGTTCCCTCTGCAGCCAGGGCTGATGGTGGGGCACTGCTCCCACATTCCATTCCCTCCCTGACACCAGGCAGACCTCAGGGACTGCCCAGCTGTGCCCAAACAGCTGGAATCCACTTAGAGCTGTGCAGAAACCCATTTGTCCACCCGAGCTGAGGGAGGATTTTTCAGAAGTCGTTTGCCCTCTTGTTTCAAATTGCTCAGCTGATCCTGACAGACACAAGGGAGAGTGCACAAGCCTGACTCTTGTGGAGGTCGTGACCTCTCCTGTGCAGTTATTTCATCGCAGTTATTTTATTTTATTTGGCTTCATGAAGCTTCAGCCTCTGGTTAGGGCAGCAGGGGATGAATGTTTATCCTGAAACTGCCCTCAGCTGCACCTGCATCACCCAACCTTTGTGTGGGACAGAGGTGTGTGCCACCTCTCTGCTGTCCTGCAGGAGCAGCCCCAGGGCTGTGGGCTGTGGACTCCCAGGTCACTCCCAAACCTCTCATTTGGGCTCCCTTACAAATCCTTGACAGATTCCTTGATAAATGACCAAGGCACAGCAGAGCCCGAGGCAGGCTCTGCCTCTCCACAGTCCCTCCCAGTGTTTCTCCCCAGGGAGGTGATCTGGTCAGCATGCAGAGCCACTCTCCACTCCCCTCAGCAGCCCTCATTAGATTTGTTAATTAAACCCAGGAGCCATTTTGCAGCCTGGGCTGTGATGCTCTCCAAGCCCTGCTGGTTCCTGGGTGCTCATTAGCTCTGAGGCTGCAGTCAGTGCCTGGTGCTGCCAGGGCCCAGGAGTGATGGAATCCCTTCAGCAGGTCAGGGGGGGAGACAGTGCTGATCCTTAAGTGCTTCTCTACCTTCATTCTCCTTTTCAGCATGTGAAAACCAGAAATTGTTTCGTTCCTCTCTTACTCAGCTTTCTCTGTTGCTCCACATCTCAATGCACAGTCCCTCTCTTACCAGCTGCCTTGGATGTTTTCCTCACCATCCTCTGGAGGATCTGTGCATCTTTCAGGGCTTTTAAACCAGTGAAACTTCCTCTGCTCCAGGCTGGACACTGCACACAACATCAGGAGCTGCAGTTCCAGATGTTGGTGCTATCCCAGGCTCCTCATGAGCGCTTCCAGGTCCAGCCCCAGCATCCCATCTGAATGTCACGACAGAAGGAAGGGAGGATTCCACAGCTCACCTCCACGTCCTCCTGCCTTCACAACACATCTGGCTGAGGAGTGATGACTGGGGCAGGGTTGGGGTGACGTGCAGCTGGTCCCCCATAACCCAGCCCTGTGTGTGCACCCCAGCAGGCACCAGGGAGGTCACCAGTGGCCTGATGTCCCCTTCAGACAGCCCAGCACCCCTTCTGCAGCCACCTCTGCAGGGGCACGGTGGTCTGGGGCTTTGCTGAGGGGGAGGAGGATGAAGACGAGCCCTTGGGGAGGGGCAATAAAGCACTGGCAAGCTGCCTGCACCTCCATTAATTCTCTGGGGTGGCTGCAGCAAAGTTAATAGTATTAAAAAGAGCCACATTTAAGGAGCCGCTAAGGAGTGAGATGAGTTGTTTATGATTAAATTAAATTCATATGAAAACTAATGACCTGCCAGTGTAAGCCTTGAGTAACTTTATAATGTAATTAAAAGCCCAACGGGGGAGAGAGCTGTGGTTATGCCACGTGTTGAGGAGCTGCTGGGAGGACGGAGGCTGTGGGTAAGTGTTGGTGCAGAGAAGTGCCTGGGCACTGCCCTGGCTGCTCTGCTGGCACAAGGGCACAGCTGGGCACAGAGAGTGCCAGGAGGAGAGCTGGGAGAGCAGTGGGGCAGCTCCTGGATCACAGGGATGGATTCATGGAGTGCTTCATGTTGGAAGGGGCCTCAGAGATAATCCCATTCCATGGGGAGGGAACCTTCCACTACCCCAGGGTGCTCCAAGCCCTGTCCAGCCTGGCCTTGCACCCCTCCAGGGATGAGACTTCCCTGGAGAGCCTGTGCCAGGGCGTCAGCACGCTCACGGTAAAGAATTCCTTCCTGATATCTAATCGTAACCTCCTCTCGGTTTGGAGCCGTTCCCCCTCGTCCTGTCACTACATGCCCTTGCAGACAGTCTCTCCGCACAGGTATGCGCCTTATCCCGGCCAAGGCAGCTCAGCTGACCCGAGCGGGACAGACCCTTCCCTGCTCACTCCCTGCCTCCTTTAGGAACGCGGCTGCCTGCGGCCAACCCCCGGGGGGGCTGTGGCGACGGCACAAGAGCGGGGTGCGGGGTGATGATGGAGCGCACGCACAGGTAAAGGCGAGGGGGGCCCAAACCGAGACCCCTCCCCGCGATGGAGACGTTTCCTCTGACCCACTCCCGTCCCGCAGCGCCGAGCCGGGACACGCAGCGATCACACCGGGGCAGGCTGGGCGCCGGCCGCCCCTTTAAGCGGGAGGCAGAGGGGCCGCCCCGCCGGCCGGGATAGGCCGGGCCGGGCCGGGGCCGCCTCCCGCCCCCGGAGCGGGCGGCGCGGGGAGGCTCGGCCGCGCTGCAGCCTCCGCTCCCGGCGCCCGGCGCCACAGCGTCCCCGCTCCCCGAGGGGCACGGCAGCGGCGATGCCCAGGCGGAGCATCGCCGAGGTGAAGGTGCTGGACGTGCAGAAGCGGCGCATCCCCAACAAGCACTATGTGAGTGCCCCAGCCCGGCCCTGGGCGAACAAAGGCCGGGCGCTGCCGGCCCCGCTCCCGCGCGGAGCTCCGGGAAGGGAGGACGGAGGAGGAGGAGGAGGAGAAAGAGAAAGAGGGCGGCAGCGCTGCCGGGGGTGCCTCTCACGGGTGTCCCGAGGGGATCCCGCGGTGCCCCCGGCCAGCCTGGGGATGCTCCGCCGCTGCCCCCGGCCCCGCGGGGGATGCCCGGGGGATGCGGGCGGGGGTTGCGCGCACCGGGCAGCGGCCGCGGGCACCGCGGTGAAGCGTCCCCGCTTCTGCAGCTTGGCAGCGGGGCCGTGGGACCTGTTGGTCGCAGAGTCCCGGGGCGAAGGGACCACCCGGCTCCTGCTTTCTGCTCCCTGGATAGTGCTCGGTCCCTAGGAAGGATCCCTCGTGTGCCCTGCATCCTGCCCAGCCTTCCTGCGTGCTCCGGGGCATCTTCCAAACTGCTGTGGGTTTGTCTATTTTTGAAGGCGGTTTTCCTTTTTTTTCTTTTTCATTTTTTTTTTTTTTTCATGATTTAAACTTTGGTGTGTTTCCAGGCACCCGTGCAGAGCTTGTGGGTGAATCCTGGCAACAGCCGTAAAACAAAGAGCGAAATGCTCTTCCCTCCCGTTCCGCCGTAGAGCAGGGTGACCCAGTGACACACTGCACATTGGGGCTGTGCAGATGTGCTGTTTGCTCTGGCTGGAGTCAGTTGTCAGGAGAGCCAGGCTTTCAGCGCTCTTGAGAGATCAAGGGCTTCTCCGGGTCCCCTCGGCTGGTTTGTGGCACTGAGCAACAATTGGAGGAAAGCGGAGGGCAGCCAGCTCCAGGAGGGGAGGGCAGAGGGGTCTCTCCTTGCATCAGGGACGTGGCGTGGCTGCTGCCACCCACCCCCTTATCACCCCTTCTTCCTGCTGCGCTGCCTGGAGCTTTATCAGCCCCGGCTGAGCCTGGCGCCGGCTCCAGATGTGCCCTTTTCCTGCCGTGTCCATCGCAGCCTTACTCATCGTGCCCGCGCCGTGGCCCCGCTCCGGAGCAGCGCGTACGTGCGCGGCTTTGTGCGCTGCTGTTTGTCTTGGCGGATCCGGGGCTTCGCCGCCGTGTCCCGTAAGGAGGCCGGGCTGGGATGGCCTGCGGGAGCTCCTCTGCTGTCCCCGCAGCCCCTGCCGTGTCCCCGAGGAGCCGTGTCCCCAGGGCAGGGACGCGCAGCCCCGGTGCCGCACACCAGCCGCTTTCTGCGCTCTCCCCGCTCGCCCCCCGCCCGGCTCACGGAGAGTCGGGTGGAGCTGGGCACGGCACAAATAATCCCTGCGAGCCTGCGAAACTGGGACAGCGATGTTTGGAGGAGGGAGCTGGATGGCGGGGCAGAGGGTGGGGACGGCGGGGCAGGAGCTCCGGGAGCGGTGGGAGCGGCGGTGACAGCCGTGCAGCCCGGCCGTTCAGCCCTGCCGGCGGATCCGCTGCCTCCAGCCTTGCCCTGGACTTGTCTTGGACCCAGATCCGGCAGCGGGAGCCAGCGTGGCTCTCGCAGAGGGCTGAGCCCAGGGAGGGGCCGGCAGCTTGCAGGCAGCTGCCTCCCCCGAGCAGCGCTGGAGTGAATGGGAGTGCTCGGCTTGCTGGAGGAATCAATAGCACCAGGCAGATTCACAAAGCCAGTTAATTATATGAAACCAAACCTTTTTTTTTTTTTTTTTTTTTTTTTTTCTCTCTCTCCCTGCAAAGAGAGGGAGAGGCAGCGAAATCATGGCTGAATCATTTGCAGACAGTGGCTGCTGGCACAGCGCGGCTCCGAGGTGACCACGGAAGTGTCCGTGTAAAACCTTTGCCCTCTGCCTTCTCCCATCTCACAGATGTGCTCTGCCCCATCCCCGAGGCAGCACTCCTGTCCCTGGGGAAGCTGGAGAACCACGCTGGCTTTTCCCCCTCCTGTTCCTTCTGTGATGACCTGCCCTGCCCGGGCTCCTCTGCATCAGCCAGAGGCTTCCCTTTGCTGGACAAAGCTGTGATTGTGTTGCTCACGACGAGGCCACAGCACAAAGTTATGAACTCCACTTTCCCAGAGAAGTGAGAGGGAGGCAGTGTTTCCAAGTCCTTGTTACACCTGCAGTGGGGAGCGCTGGCTCTGCTCAGGCTGCTGTGCTTTGCCTCTCACCTGGGTAATTGATACAACGAGAACTGCGTTGCCTGAGACAAAAAGTTGGTTGTTCTGCAGCTCTGCCATGAAGCAGGAGGCACAAAATTTCCACAGATTGCAGGGCAAGGACCCAGCCAGGTGCAGAGTTTGGGTAGCTGGGTACAAGGTGCTGACCTGAGTTTGGGACCCAAGCACAGCTCTGTGCCCTCAAACTCCACTTGGTTTTTCAGCTTTTTTTTGGTGGGCATTACCTGGCAGGGGCAGTGGGGAATGATCCTTGTACAGGTGTTTGTTGCAGGATGCTCTGGCTCCTGGCAGCCCATTGTCCAGGTTGGAAGGGGGCTCCATCCTCCAGGCAGTGGCTGAGGTGACATTTTCAGTAGCATCTCCCACGCAGTCCTGTGTGAAGTGATCACAGCTCAGGGATGCTGCCAGCCAGGGCTCCGGGGCCATCCTGCAGATCTGAGAAGGCAACAAATAAAGTATAAAAATAATCATGGTGAGAGACAGAGTAGCAGACTGTCATTTCTCTGGTCTGGCCAAGTCTCTGATAAATGAATGTTTATTCAGAAAAGACCCGAAACAAAGCCACAGTTGAAACAGACTGGGTTTTCCTTTAAAGGACCTTTTTGTAGCATTGTGTTTGTTATTCTCGAGTAGAAGCCCTAAAATAAAGCTTTTCCCTACTAAATCCAGACTTGGTTTTCTTTCCCTTGGGCAAGCTTCAGGATGTTTCATTTTGTTATACAGCTGCAATGTGTCTGTTTTCTATATGTTAATAGCAATGCCATTGAATCCCATCTCCATTTCTGCCTGCCAGGAGCATTCCCATAGTTATATAGGTTTCAATAATTGTCCTGGAGCACCATCCAAAATTATGTATATCCATTCAACAGCATGCTGGTTGGGTGGATGAGATTTTTGGGAAAACTGGGATTATGTTCTTGCAGGACTTCCATTCCCAGCCTCCATGCATCCCTGAAAATGGGAAATTTAAACAAAGCAGGCAGCAGGTATTTCTTTTGCTAGGACAGTGGACAAGATGGCAAAACTCTAAACAAGGTGAAGACCTCATTAGTGGCAGCTGGGTTGTGAAAGTAATTAACAGTGTGTGGTGGGATCTGGCTAATGGGATCTAGAGGTATTTTAAAACAAATTTGAGGAGAGCCACGCTCAAGAAGTGAAGGTGCTGTGCTTTTGATGTGGGGTTTGTGATGTGATGGTGTAGGTGTCTCCTCTTTCCTCATCGTGGTGAGGCCATTTGTGGTTTAATTCCTGGTGTAGCCCAACCCCAGTGCTTATCTGGGACTGATTATGGATGGCAGGAGGACAGAGCTGCCAATCTACAGCTTCAGTGGTTCTTTAGTGCCTTTACAATTATAGAGCTGAAGGTGTCTCTGAGGAACACGTGCCCCATGGGCTGTGTTTTGTGGTCCCCTGGTTGCCCAGCTGGAGCAGAGCTCGGTGGCCACCTGGCACAGTGTCACCTTGTACAGCTGAGCTGTTCCTGTGGATGTTCAGTGTTATTTCTGCCCTTGTGAATCATTCCGGTTGTTTGGCTTCAGAAGGATGTCAGGGGATGACTTCTCCCCGTGCTGTCTCCCCGGGAAGGGTGACCATGCCCTTGGAATGGTGGGAATGTCCTGTGGGGAAGGAGGAGGTTGGCATGAATGGTGTGAAATCCCTGCAGTGTGGTGTCCCCAGATAACCAAACTAGGAATGAGAGCGAGCCAGGGGAAGCTGCAGTCTGACTCCTGGTGGCCTCTAAAGGTCTGAGGGCTTTCTCAGCATCCTCAGTGGTGTTTTGCTGCTGTATCCTGTGGTTGTGCCTTGTCTCATCCCGTTTCCTGTCAGCTGGGTGATGCTGTCCCAGCAGCAGGAGTTTGGTAAGAGTTGTGCCCTGTCCTCGTGCCTGGCCCTGCTCTGCCCCACAGAGCTCATCAGTCCTTCCTCCTGATTAAACCCCTGAGTTGGGGTTTAATGGAGCACTCTCAGCTTTGTGGATGAAAACCAGCTCTCAGACCCACACTCTGCTTTGTTTTTCTTGCCCAGTCACGTTTCTCAGGGCTGTTGAAAAGCTTGAATGTGGAAGGGCCAAATCCTGCCTGCCCCTTGGCCACTGGCTGTGGGAAGCTGGTGCTCACACTCGATTCCAGCAGTGAGCTGCAGCTCTGGGGCCATCCCTGGCCTCTGCCTGCCCCCAGCTCTCTGCCCTTGACCCCCCCAGCCTTGCTCTGGGGGGTGTCTCTGTCTTCCGGCCGTGTCGTGTGGCAGTGGGAAATAGGAAACAGCAGGATCCATATCTGTGACCTTCAGCGTGGCTGGGGCAGGCTGGCTGCATGTGTTGCCTGCCTGAGGGGTCTGAGCAGGCTTTGTTAGGGTGTCCTTGGGGGTCCCTGCCTCTGGCACCACCCCTGCAGTGCTGGCAGAGCTGTGCTGTGCCCTGCCAGGCTCTGGGGCTGGGGAGGGGGCACAAACCAAAGGGGTGAGCTGGAGCCAGGGGAGGTGGCTGCTCTGCAGGGCTGGCTGTGTGCTCAGGCTGGCTTGGGTGGTGGTGAGGATTTGCCTGGTGCTGCCTCCATCCCTGTTACCCAGCTCCTTGCAGCTCTGCCTTGCTGCTTCTGCCTCCCCTTTGCCAGAGGGCCCAGGGCAGCATCCCTGGTGTTGCAGCTGGAATCCCTTCTCTGCACCAGCATCACCCTTCTCCCAGCTCCCCAGCCACCACGCAGGAGTCAGGGGGTCACGAGCTGTCTGCTCCCTGAGCTGGGACTTGGCTCTGCCTCTCCTGCCCCCAGCTTTGGCATCCCATGGCACAAGAGCCCCCACCTCCCCTCCCCAGCCCTGCAGGCCCACGGCAGCCAGGGCTGATGGAGAGGGGCCAAGCACAGCAGCTTGGTGCCAAGAACTTTCTTTGTTTCCAGCCACCTCCCTCCTTTTTTTTTTTTTTCTTTTTTTTTTTTCCTTTTCTTTTCCTCTTACAATTTCCCACTCCCTCTTCTGTATTAAACCCACTCTGGCTTGGCTGGGTTGCTCAGCTCCTTTGGTTTCTCTGCCCCTCTGGGTTTCCCGTGCGGTGGCCAAAGGGAGGGTGAGGCTCTCCCATCTCCCCTCGTTTCAGGATCAGGATAGCGTGGGTGAAATCAGAAGTCTGATGCTTTTGACTGATGCCTTTTCCTCTTTGCTGGTGAAAGATGCTTTAAATATGTGGAGTTTTCCACAGAGAGGTTTATTGTGCAGAGTCTCCCTGGACCCGAGACCACACAGGCTCCAAGCCTTTGGAAACAGCTCTGCAGACAGCTCTACCCCTGCTGGAGGCTGTTATGTCTGGAGCTGCTGCAGGAGCCCTGCTGGAGGCTGGGGACCTTCTCTGTTGTCCCTGCATTGCCGTGGAGGTGTCATTCCAAGGGGCCATGGCGTTGCTCTCCACCCTGCCCGTGTCTGTGTGGAGCAGCTCTGGGCACAGGGACGCCAGGGAAGCCCTGGGATGGTTCAGAGCCACCCAGGGAAGGCTGTGCCGTGCCAGGAGAGCTGATCTGGGGATGGCTGAGCTGCTCCTGGGCTCCACCTGGCAGAGCTGGATGGGGCTGAGCTTAGAGTGGATTTGCTCCCTGGTTCAGCTGGGTGCCAGGTGGACTTCCCAGGCAGCTGCCCTCTCCCACATCTTTTCTGGTGGGATTTGTGTGTCCCCCACAGCCAGGATGCCGTGCAAACCTCCATGGAAAACTTGGGAAAACTCCTGCAGGAGGAGAGAAGCCGAAACTGCAGCTCTAGGCTTTCCTCACCTTCACTCTGCCTTTTTCCTGCTGACATCTAAGCAGTCCAGGCTGCTTCCCAGCTTGTCCTGGTGTGTTTATGCAAGGAGCCCAGCGGTGATTCTCCTGCGAGGTCACACGGCCACGTGTTTAAGAACGGGAAACTGGTTCTGTTATTTTATTTTATTTTTTTTTTTCAGTATCTGTTCTTAATTTCCTTGCCTCGAGTCAGCAGTTTGAATCAGCTCCTCTCTTTCCCCGTGCTGTTGTGAGGGACTTTGTGCCTCTGTGGGAAGGGCAGGACTGAGGATTTGGGAATGGCTCTGGTGCCCTCAGTCCCTCTGAGAAGTCACCAGGAGCCTCTACTGTCTCCAGCCCCAGGGACTTCCAGCAGCCCCTGCAAAAACACTTGTGGTGGCTGACTGTTCCCAGGGCTTGCTGCTCCATTTCTTCAAGAGGAAAAGAAAGAAAGAAAAAAAAAAATTGAAATCCCTGGCTGCCCTTTTCAGATTCTCACTGGCTTCTCATCCCCTCTGTCCCCGTGACTCCCGTGGCTCAGGATGTGTCTGAGCTGGCTCCTGCAGCCTCCCAGGAGCTCTCTCCCTGCCCAGCAGGGATGTCCTGGATCTCCCTGTGGCTCTCTGCTGTCAGGAGTGTTCCCCCAGGCTGCAGAGCCCTCACAGCTCCCTCTGACAGCTCTGGCACGCTTGGCCAGCCTTTCTTGCAGCAAACTGACATTTTTCTGACAGCTCCCTTCCAAGGGTTCTCAGCCCCATTTTCCACTGGCCCCTTCTCCCTCTGAGAGGCACTGGGGAGGGGACAGCAGTGACAGATGCTGGGTGGTGATGGAGGAGACCAAGCCCATGCTGCCCACTGGGGAGGCTGCAAGATCCCCTGGGCCTTTCCCATATTATATTTCCATTTAGGGTGTTTAGGAGAACGTAGGGCAGTGGCTGGTGGTCCTGATGTCACACTGCTCAACTGGGAACTTTGAAGTAGTTGATCTGTGACCAGTTCCTTGTGATGTAGGGATCCCAAGGAGTTTGGGAGCCCAGCTCCAGTGGAGTCTGTTGTACTCAGCCTTTTGCATCTGCAAGTTTCCATTTCCTGTGAAGGATCTGTTCCATTTCTGTCCTCCAAGGGATGGGAGCGTGGAGAGGGTTTGGTGTTCATGAGAAATGCTCCTCTGACCTGGCATTAACCACGATCCACCTGCACCTCAAAATCTGTCCCTGTGGCTTCTGTACCTTCCAGGACTGGGAGGAGGGCAGGGTGTCCTTTCCAGAGGAAGGGAGGGAGGGAGGGCAGCCACCGTCCTGGGATTCACCTTCCCTTCCCTTCCCTTCCCTTCCCTTCCCTTCCCTTCCCTTCCCTTCCCTTCCCTTCCCTTCCCTTCCCTTCCCTTCCCTTCCCTTCCCTTCCCTTCCCTGGTGCAGACCCCACAGCAGGCTCGGGAGGGGCTGCAGATATCTGGATTTTTGGGATTTGGACAGACCCATGCAATAACTGCTTCCACATGTCCTCACCCACACACAGCCTGGGAAAAAAAAAAACTCTTCCCAGAGCAGGGCTGAGGGGGCAGCTGATGGGGTATCTCCTACTGGGACCAAATTTGGGGTTTTTTGGGTTGCTGCTTCATGGTGGCTGCACCCTGGCAGGACATGGTGCAGTGCCAGGCCAAGCTCTCTTGATCATTGGAAGTGTCCTCCAAAAGCACCTGAGGAAGGGATCTATGGGCCTGTGGGAGCTTAGTGCCTCTGGAAACGCTCACTGGGGGATGAGTGCACTGTTCAAACCTTTCCAAACCTGCTCTGGTCATTAGGAAGGGAACACCAGAGTTGTGTTTTCTGGTTTGTTTGGTTTTGTTTCTGTTTGTTTTGATTTTTGTTTGTTTAGGGTTTGGTGGGGTTTTTGGTTTTGTTGGTTGGTTGGTTTTGGTTTTGGGTTATTTTATTTCTGGGATTAGACATTGGGAGAGACCAAGACCTGTGATGGTTCTGACCCTTGGTGGGACGGGGCTGTTGGAAGGATGAGGAATATCCACAAGGAGAGGGGCAGCTGGCTTTCCCCAGGTTTTACAGACACTGAGGAGCTCCCATTCCTCTGGGTTTCCCCATCTTCTCTGCTTTCCAGAAGTAGGTTGAGGAGATACCCCTGGAGACCCCTCTGCTCTTGGAAAGGGACATGCAAGAAGCTCTTCCCCTGACCCCTGGGAGATCTGTGTTTCAGCAGAGCAGCAGTGAGCTCATCACTCAGCAGAAACGCTCCTTCCCCCAGCTGCAGAGGACACAGGGAAGCCTGGTGTGCCCTCAAACCTCGTGGCTTTATTACCCTGAAGAGCTCTGAATTGTTTTGGCTCGAGTATATCCACATCCTGATTAAAATCCCAGTCTAATAAGCTGTTGACTCCAAATAAAGGCAGGGTAGGAATAAACAATGAAGAAAAGTTGGCTCCTCCTGCTGCCCCAGTGGAAGGCTCTCTCCAGGCAGGCAGCCAGCGGTGATATAACCCCGAGGAGTGCTGGGGACTGCGAAGAAAACTGGGATATCAGCTGAGCTTCCAGCCCACATGAGCTCATGCTGGCCCAGCAGCAAGTCCTGGGGAGAGGGTAAAGGAGTCTGAAGGTGTGGTAACACCAGGTTAACCCCTGGTGTGCTGGAGGGGTGCTGCCTCAGCCTTGGGGCACAGCGTGGTGCTCCCCGGCCTCCACAGCTGGAGCAGAGGTTGTCCTGGAGAGTCCGTGTGTCTTCCTTGTGTTCACACAGAGAAAGGGCAGGTCCTTCATCTCAAATCACAGAATCACAGAATTTCTAGGTTGGAAGAGACCTTCAAGATCATCGAGTCCAACCCATGCTCTAACACCTCAACTAGACCATGGCCAGTGCCACATCCAGCCTTTGTTTAAACACATCCAGGGATGGTGACTCCACCACCTCCCCAGGCAGGCCATTCCAGTACTTTATCACCCTTTCCGTGAAAACCTTTTCCCCAATATCCAACCTATATTTCTCTTGGCACAGTCTTGAGACTGTGTCCTCTCCTTCCATCAGCTGCTGCCTGGAGAAAGAGACCAACCCCCAGCTGACCACAGCCACCCTTCAGGGAGTTGTGGAGAGTGATAAGGTCACCCCTGAGTCTCCTTTTTTCCAGGCTGAACAACCCCAGCTCCCTCAGTTGTTCCTCACAGGGTTTGTGCTCCAAGCCCCTCACCAACCTTGGTGCCTCCTCTGGGCACCCTCAAACATCTCAATGTCCTTCCTGAACTGAGGGGCCCAGAACTGGACACAGCACTCCAGATGTGAGGTTGTGAATGAAAGCAGAGCAGGGAATGGAGAGAGCAGGTTTAGGTGGGGTATTGGGAAGGGATTCCCCCTGTGAGGTGGGGAGGAGCTGTGGCTGTCCCTGGATCCCTGGCAGTGTCCAAGGCCAGGTGTTTGATCACCCTGGGATAGTGGAAGGTGTCCCTACCTGTGGGTCCCTTCCAACCCAAGTTCAACAAAAGTGGACCTTGAATTACTGGTTTGAAAGTAAGGAAATCCTTTATTTTAGCAGTAAGAGCTTGATCCCCCCTGCTGCTTCGTCTTCTGTCTTAATTTGGAAGTGATTCCACTGGGAAGAGTTTGTCACTCCTCAGGGGTGTCCTCACCTTGGTGGCTCAGGCTGTGTCAGCCCTCTGAGCAGCAGAGTGAGATCTGAGGCAGATGTTCAGTACAGGATTTGGGTAGGTTTGATAAACTCCAATAACTGAGAGTTGCACAATGATGTTTGGATACTGGTTTAGGATGTTGGTGGCACTTCAGAATCTGGAAAAATGGGCATCTCAGTGGGAAAAACCTTGTGAAACTCCTGAGGGATTCTGTTTTCAGTACCAAAACATCAGCTTTTAAGAGCCTTCATGCTTGATTCTGCTAACAGAAGCTCCAGCAGATCCCTTCACCTGGGCTTCTGAACATTTTGGTCCTTCAAAGAATTGATACGTCAGTGGAAAAAAGGACTAGGAGAAAAAAATACCGTTGGTTCTGCTCAGTCAATCTGTTATCAGTTTGAGATTTGTATCACTAGGGTGTTACACTGGCACCTCATCAAGGGTTATCTCTGCTTTCTGCGAAAAACAAGGGAGGACATTAGATCAGTAATTGCCTCACTCTGTGATTTGCTTCTTCTTCACAGGAGAATTAAGGATGAAATGGGCTGGGTTTGGTGTTTTGTTTTGCATTCATCACCAGTTAAAGCCTGGTCCTGGGGTGTGTGAATAACCTGGGGTTTTAAGGATCAGGACGCTGATTTCCACCCCAGCAAGTGTAATAAACCCAAACCCAAACGTGGAGTTTCAGACCTTGAGGGCTTGAGCTGTTGCAGTCCCAGTTCCAGCAGCCAGGCTGGTGCAGGTGCTGCCCTTGGATCTCAACATCAGATTTGGTGCTGCAGCTGTAAACGGGGTGGCCAAGGTTTGGTTATTAACTCCGTGTCTGGAGGGATTTGTGCTGTGTTTTTACACAGAAGTGTCACTTCACATTCAGTGAGTGCCCCTCCAGGGCCACAGGGCTCAGTTCACCACCAGAAATAAACATTTGGTTAAGCTGCAGCCGTGGGGCTCAGCAATTCAGCCTTCCCTGTGTTGTGGTGTTGCTGGAGTAACCTGAAGCATTCCCCTGGGATAGTGGGGGCTGTCCTGGAAGCTGTTTGGGCTGTGGTGGGGTTTTTTTTTGTGTCCCCAGCTCTGATTTCTGCCTCTGTTGCCTGCAGGTGTACATCATCAAGGTCAGCTGGTCCAATGGAGCCACAGAGGTCATTTACCGCCGGTACAGCAAGTTCTTCGACCTGCAGGTGGGGAACCCTCAGCCCTGGGCTGGGCAGGAGGGGAGGCTGGGCTCACCTCAGCTCTTGGGTCCTGCTCTCTCTGTGCAGTTCCTGGGGGTTTTATTGAGCTGGGGGTGTTTGTTTTGGGGGAGGATTTTGTTAGAGTTAGGTCCAAATTCCGTTCCTGTGGCTTTCCCAGCTGCTGCCACAGCAAGCCAGGGCTGCCCCTGGAGAACACCTGATTCCCTGGAGCAGGGCCTGGGGAAGTGCCCACTGCCCCTGCCAGCACAGAGGGCAGCAGCTGCTTTGGTACCTGGAGGGAGCCAACGGGGAAGATGGAGAGGGACTTTTTACAAAAGCATGAAGTGACAGGACAAGGGGGAATGGCTTCCAACTGAGAGAGTGGGTTAAGATCAGATATCAGGAAACAATTCCTCCCTGGGAGGGTGGGCAGGCCCTGGCACAGGGGGCCCGGAGAAGCTGTGGCTGCCCCTGGATCCCTGGCAGTGCCCAAGAGGAGGCTGGATGGAGCTCTGGGCAAGCTGGTGTGGTAGAAGATGCCCCTGCCCGTGCCCACTAAATGATCTGTAAGGTCCCTTCCAACCCAGGCCATTCCATGATTCTGATTTAATTCCCTCCTGGTGCAGGAGGGAGCCAGGAGGAGAATGGGAGAGAGGAGGCTGGAAAGGCAATTGGGACAGGCTGGGCTGCAGAAAACCCAAACCAGTGCTCTGGGTGAGCAGGCAAAGGGTGTTTTCCACCTCCTCCTCGGTGGAGATGAGCCAAGGGGTCTGGCTGGGCTTTATGAGCCAAAACAGAAACTGAGCTGCTGGAACAGGCTCTGTGCAGAGCAGAGAAGAAAATGCACGAAGGGATCTCTGGGCTGGCAGCATCTGCCAGAGGGGCCACTGGAATGCCCTTCCTGGGCTGTTTGTGGCACCAGGGGAGGAGCTGGGCACCCTCTGAGGCCAGGCTGAGCATCACTCTGGGCTGAATTCCAGAGGGGAAGGAGAAAGCCTTGACTGAGACCTTTGCATCCAGACACAGCCCCGCGGCTGGAATTCCAGCCTGCCCCGCAGAGTGAGCCCCTGGGAGTGCAGATGGCTTTCCCAGGTTCAGCTGGCTCCTGCAGGGTCTGGGATGGGGGCAGAGGCTGCTCACAGCACTGGTGCCCTGTCCCCTGCCCAGCAGGACACCTGCAGCAGAGCTGTGACCGTGCTGAGGTGACAGCTGGGTGTCCCTGCCCTGCCCTGTGCTGCTGTCACACCCAGGCAGGGTGGCCCAGGCAGGGCTGGTGCAGGCAGGGGTTAAGCTGTGAGCAGCTGCTGGTGTAACCAAGGAAATATTAAAGTAAATAAACAAGGAACAGCTGTTGGGCAGCAGCCAGGGCTGGAAGGAAATGGAGCTCGTGCTTCCTTCTCTGCAGCATCTCGTCTTCATGGTGCTCCAAGGTGGTGGCCAAGCTCATTCCACTGTCTGCTGCAAGGGGGGCACAGTTTTGGGGGGGTTTTGTGCCTCCAGCTGTGCTGTTTCCCTGGGCTGGGGAAGGAATCGTGGCTGTGGCCCCTCTCTCCCTCCCCTCCATCCTGGCTGGAGCTGTGCATGCTCCTGAGGTGGAAAACATCACCACTGGAGCCAGACACTGCAAAACACTTTTAGAAGCAGAGATACTTCATAAATACATATAGATGTCTATCACAGTGGAGGGGGGAGAGTTTAAAGCAAACATCTCCCTGCTTTGCTGTTCCCTGCAGCTTTTTCTTTAAAAAAAAAACAAAAGAAAAAAAAAGATCACCACCACTCCTTTCTGGCTCTGTTGAAAGAATGAACGAAGCTGTGGTTTTCCCCTTCCTTCCCCCTTATCACACATGCTTCCTGGTGTCCTTATTTTAAACTTGTGCTGCAGGACAGTGGAAATTGGATCGAGAGGCGAGGAGTGAAACAGATCCTCTGAGCACAGTGGAAAAAAATGCTCTAGGTAGGCTTGGTAGCACTGACTGTTGCCATTGCTGGAGGCCTTTCTTGTGTGACTCTTGGATGATTCTAAGCCAATTTTAGCTCTTCAGGCAGAGATTTTCCATGCTGGAAATTATTCATGCCTCTGGTTACTTAAAAAAAGAAAAATTCCACACAGCCCCCCCACAAAATAAGTGCAGGGCTGGAATGGTTCAGCTGCTTCTGAAAACAGCAAGAGGGGAAAATATTTTTCCTGGGTCCAACTCTGATGATCTTTTTGATGTGCTGGAGGAAGAATGGGAAACTTGAGTCGCAGGTGATCTCTGTGTCAAGAATCTGTCTTTCATGTTATCTGGGGAAAATCCATCCAGATTTATTCATCCTCACAGCCCTGAGCCATGCATGTTTGGGTCAGGGTATTTGTTCATTTGATATCAGTGTTCCCAGTGGCTCTGGCTGCACTTCCCATGCTCCTGTCAGAGGCTGAGCAGGGTTTGTTTTCTCCAACACTGAGTGAAGGTTGGTGCCAGTGGCTGTTCCTTGGCAGGGATGTGGAAGCTTCTGGGTCCAAGTGGGAGAGAGGAGCTTGGTGGGGCTGAGGAGATGCTGCAGCTCCGTGTGAGTGGCTGAGGAGTTTCTCCTGATATTCCCAGTGGGGCCACAGCTGAATCATTTGTCACCTTCCCTCGTGGCCAAACAATTATTTCAGGAGCAGGGCCAAGGAAAACACGAGCACGATAAGTGCTGACAGCAGAGCCACAGGGCAAAGTGTCCTCCCCTCCCCAGGCAGGCAGGAAGGACACTCCAAACACAAACTGAACCAGGAGTGAAGCCTGGAGCCTGCTGCAGTCTGACTCCACAGAATCCTTGAGCTTGGAAAAGAGCTCCAAGACCAGAACCCCAGCTGTGCCCCATCCCCACCTTGTCCCCATCCCAGAGCTCTGAGTGCCACCTCCAGCCCTTCCTGGGACACCTCCAGGGATGGGCACTCCAACACCTCCCTGGGCACTTCCAAGCCCTGAGCACCCTTTCCATGGGGAAATTCCTTTGCCTTGGAGACATCAGAGCAGCTGCATTCCCCATGCTGCAATGAGGAGTGTCAGAAGCCACCTTGCTGGTCACAGTGATGCCACAGGTTCCAGCCAGGAGCATTTGTGGCTTTGCCTGAGTACTGTGGCCTTGCAGAGCTCTTCCCTTTCCTGTCCTTGGCACCCAAGCCTGGCCCTGTCCTGCAGAATTCCAGGTTTCCAGCTCCTGGCTGCAGCAGCCTTTCCACACCCTGCCTTTCTCTTCCAAGGATGGCAGAACCTCTTCTCTCTGCCTGGTTGCCCGTTTCCATTCCTTGTGCCACACCAGGGTCCATTCATTCAGTGTCACCACACAGGAGGCTGTCACAGGAGGCTGTCACCTTCCCTCTGAGGGCTGGTGACCAGTGCTGGCTCCTCAGCTGAGCTCAGCACGAGGCACTGGCTGCTTCCTCCTGGAGCCCAGCCAGCAGCTGAGGCAGATGCAGTGGTGGCTCTCATCCCTTGGGAGGTGCTCAGGCCGGGCCCTTTCCTGCCCTGGGGTCACCATTCCAGGTGCTGAGGTCAGGATGAGAATGCCTGAGCCAAGGATCAGCTGCACCTCGTGGTCTCTGCAGGAGCTCAGGGAGCTGGGCAGTGCTCAGGAGGGGTTTTGCTCTGCAGATCCTCTGCCTCCCCTCCTTGTTGTCCCCCATGAACATTTTCTGTCACGTGGCTGTTTACATGAGGGCAGCTTTTTTAGGAATGAAGGAGGACAAAGCTGTATGTCTGAAGTTTGAAACCTGGGGTAACTGTAGGGTTTGTAGTAAATTTGTAACTCCAAATGCTCAGCTTGGTTCTGCATAAATCCCTTGGCTGGAGGAATCATTTCCTTCAAATAGGGCTGAGGCTCTTTTACAACACTCACTATTCCAGATGTGAGCTGCTGGCAGCAGCTGGATGCTGTCCCTAGGAAATAAAGGGAATGGGATTGATGCTTGCAGGGATGCCAGGGATGTCCTGGGCAGTAACTGGGGCTGGCAGGGATGCTGGGAGTGTCAGCTGGCAGGGAAGGTGGCCAGCAGGCACAGGAGTGGCTTCTGTGCTGGGCAGAGAGAGAGGATCAGGGTCTGATCCTGCCTGGGAGATGCTTCCAGCCCTGCCAGAAGTGGAGCTGTGCAGTGACCGGGCTGCCTTGCATGGCCTGGGATGCTCCACGTGGGAGGAGCCTGACGGGTTCCTTGGAAGGCTCCTCTTGAAACCACTGGCTGCAAGGAGTGGCACTGCTGGTTAGAGAACAGATTCTGGCTGGTCTTTCGTGGTTTCTTGTGGAAACTCCCCCAAAAAGAATCATTTTTTCCCCCTTTGTCATTCTGAGTTCATCAGGCACGGCTGGCAGTCACTTCAGGTCATCATGTGACCGAGCTGTTGTCTTGCTGCACTCCTAAAACATCCCCAACCCTTTTACACCTTCCCTGCTATTGCCAGCCCCCTGTGCTGTCCCCATGGAGCCCCACTCCACGTCCTCAGCATCTTCTGCCTTTTGGCTGCAGCCACATTCTCAGAACCTCAGAATCACTGAGGCTGGAAAAAATCTCTGAGACCATCAAGTCCCACCTGTGCCCCATCCCCACCTTGTCCCCAGCCCAGAGCTCTGAGTGCCACCTCCAGCCCTTCCTGGGACACCTCCAGGGATGGGCACTTCAACACCTCCCTGGGCACTTCCAAGGCCTGAGCACCCTTTCCATGGGGAAATTCCTGCTGCTGTCCAAGCTGAGCCTCCCCTGGCCCAGCCTGAGGCCGTTCCCTCTGCTCCTGTCCCTGTCCCCTGGGAGCAGAGCCCGACCCCCTGGCTGTGCCCTGGCATGGTTCAGGGGTGCCCCTCTTTGGGGCAGGTTGCCCCAAGGCTTTTCCCCTTGCAGTCAAAAACCTTTCCTGCAGTCCTTGTCCCAGCTGGAGCTGCAGCAGAGGGTGATGTTCTGGGGCTGCTTCTCTGCACAGAGCTTTAATTTGGAAGCCAGGGCTGGGCTAAACGTGCTCGCTGCACAATCCAGGGACAAAAAAACCGGAGAATTTGAAGCAACATTACACTTGGCTCTGGCTCTCCCTCCCATTCCTGTCTGCCTGTGCATCCAGGGTGTTTCCCAGTTCTCTTGTTTGTCCATGTGTTTGACAACTCCTTCAGGTTCTGAGCTGGAAACTCTCAGCTTTGACCCACCTGGAGCTGTGTCATCTTGGAGGGAGTCCTGCAGCCCTGGGGCCAGCAGCTTCGTGTGGAACAGCGAAAAATAAATAGGACTGTTGAAGTGGTGCCTACTTCCATGAGAAAATTGGCAGCAGGCAGTGGTCTGTGCCTGCCATCTCCATGTGGAACAGAGCCTGGTCCTTCTGGAGGGGGTTCCTCACCTGTCGTGTGCACACAGGCGCCAGGCAGAGGCAGGGAGAGGGGAAAGTCTGTGTCTCAGGGATTCAGAGAGGTTTTAAATAATCCACCACGTTTAATGGGCTCTGAGGACTGGAGCTGGCACACAAAGAGGAATTGTTCTCATCAGCTTGTTTCAGGCAGTTGGAGGCTTGAAAAATTAAAATGAGCCTCTTGCTTCCATTACCGTGAGCTCAGTGCTTGCCTTCCTCTGTCTCCTTCCCTTCCTCCTCCACTTTTTTTCTCCTCCTCCTCCATTATTTAACCCAGGCTCCTGGCAGGAGTTCTCAGAGGTGAAGTGTGTGTTATCTTAATCCTTCTGATCTGGAGAGCACAGAGCAGCCGTGCTGAGTAATGTGTCCCCAGCAGCACAGGGCTCCTGCAGGTGGGAATGCCAGCCTGGATTCCCCCCTCTCCTGGGTCCTGCCTGGTCTGGGCAGCCTCTTTGATGGCAAAGCCCTGAGGCAGCTCAGCCAGGCTGTGGCTGCAGGAGCTGCTTGGTTTTGTGTGTCCAGAGATGGAAAACAGGGCTCTCTCAATAGGTCTTTCGTAACAGGAATCTTATTTCAACACTTTGGGGATTTCTTTTTTTTTTTTTTTCGTCTCCAGGGTTTATAGAGTTCAGCAAAATTCTGAGCAGTTGTGTGTGCAGTGAACTTCGTGGTTTCACCCTCCCACAAAAATAAATCAGCAGGATCTCACTCTCAGGCAGTTGGATCAGGAAAGGCAGGCCCTGCGTGACTGAGGACAGGGAAAAAGCCACAGCTTCCTCCAGCCAGGTTCCTGCTACAAAGCACCAGCAACTGCTTTGTCCTCTGTGCCCAGGCTGCACCCAGAGCCACGAGCTCAACCACCACATTTGTAGGTGCAGGAATAGTGAATTCCCATCCTGGAACTGGGGAGGAGAAACACTTTCCATTCAATCAGGGCTCCTTCTGTTTGCAGAAGGAACAGCCGGTGTTTTTCCAGCAGTGCATCAAAGACCTCCACCGCTCTCCTCCTCTCTCCCTCCACAAAGAACAGGCTCAGCCCAATGCACTTCAGCCCAGTTAAAAGTTGGCTCCTCGATGTTTTCTCTCTCCAAATGTCTCCCATTTATAGCGTCCCAGCCCTTGGCAGCGGCAGCGGCGCATTCCCGAGCGTGCCAGCGCCGGGGCAGGTCAGGGACTTGGCAGGGGCTGGGGCTGGCACCCCCTCCTGTGCCTGGCACACAGAGCTGGGCCTGCCCCTGGGAATCAGCACCCTGCCTTCCCTGGAGTGGGGCTGGCTGAGCATTCCCAGGCCAGCACACACCCGGGACACGCGGCAGCGCTGGAGAAACCTCAGTGGTCTGCAGGAGAGATCACCTGCAGTTCCCAGAGATAAAACCTGACTGGAGCAGGGCTGGGACCAGCTCTCCATGGCTTCTTCCAGGCTGGGAACAGCTCTCTATGGCTTATTCCAGACTGAGACCAGCTCTCCATGCCTTATTCCAGGCTGGGAATAGCTCTCCATGCCCTATTCCAGGCTGGGACCAGCTCTCCACAGCTTATTCCAGGCTGGGACCAGCTCTCCATGGCTCTCGGTTTATTCCAAGCTCATCTCCCTCTCCTTTTGCTGTGAGTCCATCCCTGTCTGTTCCCTTTGGCTGGTCCCCTGTTCCCAGCTGCACCTAAGGCAAAGGAGGGCTGGCTGCTGAGCCTGTTCTCTGTTCATTCATCCCTCCTGGCACCCCTGCTCTCCTCCCCTCTGGAAAGTTGGCAGAGCAGCTGCAGGAGGCAGCGCTGCCAGCACATCCCAGGGGAAGCGTGGCAGGGTCTGATCCGGGAGGGAGCCCGAGGGAAGCCTCTGGGAATGTGGAGCCAAAGAGATGGGGGGGATAAAAGTTCCATCCCTTGGGGTTGGAGCTGAGGTCTTGTGCTGACAATGCAGCGTGGGTTTTTGGGGGGAGCCTCTGGATCATGCCAAGGTTAAAGGTTCTCCTGTTTCCTCTCTCCCTGAGCCAGGGGTCAGCTGCTGCCCTTCCACTCCTTATTTTTGGAAAAGCTCTGGAAATGCAGCTCCTGCTGGCCCCTCTCCTGCCCCCTGCCACGGGTCTGTCCCTGGGGAGGTGCCTGACTGTGCCCCGGGGGTTTTGGTGACGATTCCTGGGTCTGGAATGAGGAGAGACCCAGCGTCTCCGTGTGCTTTTAATCAATCTAACACAGCCACTTTGCTGCTGGAAAGACCTGCAATTTATATCATGTGGCAGCAGCCCTGGGTCCAAAATGAACCAGTTTCCAGCTGATTGATGCTGCCTGGGGAGAAGCTGAGGACGGAGGGCAGTAAATCAGTGTGAGGGAGTGCTGTGTCTCTGAGTGGGGGATTTTGAGTGAAATGGCCAGAACCTGTTTCTATTGTTAAATCCTCCTGGTGCAGCAGCACAGACTGCTCTGAGCAACCACCCACACACCCTGGGCAGCCAAGAAGTGGATCTGTGCAGATGGATGGGGAGTGGGAGACAGAAATAAGAGCTGGGCTTGCCCAGCTGAAGGGACAAGGTGTTTCCCCACACTCCTGATTCCTCGCTCCCTTCCCATCCCTCTCAGGGGGGACATCAGGCTCTCACAGGGCTACCTGCTGTAAATCACTGCCCCCATGCTTTTGGTGAGGGATTTCTGGCAGTTTGGGGTCCCCTGGCAAAAGGCTGTGAACCTCTGCAGGGATCTCCTGGGCACAGGGGAACCATTTAACCTCTTGTTTTGTTCCATCCAAGAAGTGCTGCTCCTTCTTGGAGAAAAAAAAAAGAAAAGAAAAAAAAAAAGCCTTTTAATTTCAGCAGTTCACATTGAAACGTTAATTGGAATGAATCCTCACCTGCTGATCGTTCTTCTTGGCAAATCAGCATTTCCCACTTCCCCTCCCACCTACAGGAAATCAAAAAGTCCCCTTGGAAAGTTCCCAGGAGCTCTGAGGTTTCCATGCACCTGCCAACAGGTGTCCACTCTCAGCCCCAGAACTGTGGTGGGGTTTTTTTTAGCAGGCAACCACTTTGGCCAGAGGCTTTCCAGATTTTCTCTTTTTGTGTCCCTGTGGTGAGGTGACCCTTTGAGGGGAGCTCTGGGATGCAGGGTTTGTGCTCCTGAGAGGTTTTGCTCGTCCTGGTTGGATCCTAAAAAGGCAGGGGCAGCTCAAGGCTCAGCTTTGGGCTGAGTTTTGTGCTAAATCTGCCTTTTCCAGCAGGGCTTGCTGCTCTCTGCCTGCTGCTGGGGCTCCTCCATGGGGCCTCTGTGTTTGCTGGCTCAGGGAGAATGTCCTGAGATACAGGATGGCGTTTCCCTTGGGATTTTGGGATACAGGATGGTGTTTCCCTGGGAAGATGGCATTTCCCTTGGAATTTTGGGATCTATGATGGGCATTTCCCTTGTAATTTTGGGGTATAGGACTGTGTTTCCCTTGGAATTTTGGGATATAGGATGGCATTTCCCTTGGGATTTTGGGATACAGGATGGTGTTCCCCTGGGAAGATGGTGTTTCCTTTGGAATTTTGGGATATAGGATGACATTTCCCTTGGAATTTTGAGATACAGGATGGTGTTTCCCTTGGAATTTTGGGATACAGGATGGTGTTTCCCTTGGAATTTTGGGATCTATGATGGCATTTCCCTTGGAATTTTGGGATCTATGATGGCATTTCCCTTAGAATTTTGGGATATAGGATGACATTTCCCTTGGAATTTTAAGATACAGGATGGTGTTTCCCTTGGAATTTTGGGATCTATGATGGCATTTCCCTTAGAATTTTGGGATATAGGATGACATTTCCCTTGGAATTTTAAGATCTATGATGGCATTTCCCTTGGAATTTTGGGATCTATGATGGCATTTCCCTTGGAATTTTAGGGTATAGGATGACATTTCCCTTGGAATTTTGGGATACAGGACAGAAATTTCCCTTCTGCTGGGCTCAGACACTGCCTCCTCCTGTCTCATCATGCTTGGGCCTGCCCCAGGTTGAGAGCAGGGTATTAATTTCAGGGAAGGAATGCACACGGGTCTGTGCTCCTCCTCTTGAGCTGGGCAGGGTTTGGGGAAGGGAGGGAGGGGTGGAGGAGAAATCAGATCAGGAGCTGCCTGGGGAGGAGCTGGGCACAGGTCATGCTGAGGTTTTGGAGTCTCCCTGTGACCCTGGGACGCTTCGGTGGGGTTGGCTGTGGGTGTGAAGTGGTGTGTGAGCTGTGAAACTCCATCTCTCAGTTTCGAGGGGATTTTGTTTTTTGGAGATGCAAGCACAGCCCTGCCCCTGGCTCTGCCCCACGTGAAACTGGGCAGATTTGTTGGTGTTCCTCCACGCTGCTTTCACTTCCACCACAGAAACGAAAATCTTACGCATTCCCATCTTCCTAGGAACTGTAAGTTTTACCAAAGAGTCATCTGTCACATATGCATCAAAAGGTGGAAAGTTTAGAACGAGGAAGACCAGTTTTACTTCCTCCTTTTGCTGACCACTCCCCACATAAGACCACTGACCCATTTCAGAGAGCAAACTACTCATGCTTAATGGCCTTTTTGTTAATTAGCACACCAAGCAGAGAAGAGGAGGTGACAGGGGCATGAATATGCATTTCTATTTTGTGTATTGAACACTTTTGTGGATAAAGGGCTTTGTAATTCCCTGTGATCTTTGCAGTGTGTTGGGTGCCAAAATCTGTCTTGGTTTGGACAGACAGGTATCTGCCAGGGAAAGCTGGAGTTTCCCTTAGAATGGGGAATGTAAACCCCTCACTCCTGCCAAATTTTAATTTTGCAATTAAGGGCTTTCAGGCAAAGATTTGGGAATAGGAATAACAGTTGTTTACTGGGAATACTAACAATACAAATGTAGTAGAAAAACAAAACCACCCAACCAAAACCAGCAAACAAACAACAATTTTGGAGAACCCTGACAGAGTCAGAGCTACAACCTGACACCCTGTTGGTCAGGGTGTTGGAAGCAGCCCAAAAGTGAATCCTCCTGGAGTGGCAGAGGTGGTTCTGGTGGAGTGGAGATGATCCTGTAGAACAAGGGTCTCATTGGGGAGCTATCCCATGAACATGCATTTTCTAACTTAACTGTTAGAGAGTCTCTTGTCCATCACAGTTGGGTATTGATACTAGATCGATGTTCATATTTTAATAAATCACTAGCATCTGGTGTGAAAAACGATGTTTCACCTTTTGGTATTAATTTACAAGTTTAATGAAACTAAAATAAAATAGAATAAAAATAGACAATAAGGAGACAAGGTGGCTTCTCAGCTGAGGGTGCAAAGCAACACACACTGCCCATTCTAAATTTCTTGGTATTTAAAAGTCTTTGTATTACATATTTAAATAAGCTAATGCATGATTCAAATATTCATTTTTGGTTTCAAGACCCCCTTTAAGCATACAGGTTATCTGTGGGATTCCACGCAGTCTGGATGTATGCTGTAAATCTGTCTTCCAAAGATTCAAACCCTCAAAGGCTTAATTTTTCTTTATCAGAAATCTTTAGTTCAGGAATTCCAAATGTCCCTTCTGTCTTCTATCTGGTTGAGGAGTTAAGAAAAACAAAACAAAACAAAACAAAAAAACCACAAAAAAAACCCACAAAAAACCCAAAAAAACCCCAAAAAACCCCCCAAAAAACAAACAAACAAAAAAATCCCACAAAAAAAACAAACAAAAAAACCCACAAAAAAAAACCAAACAAAAAACCCCATCTCTGTTACCATCTGAAAATACGCCTCCATTACATTCTTAAATTCCACAAATAAAAGGAAATACAGTACAACCTTCTTACATTATATGTGTAACATTCATCTCATTATTTGCCAAAAGCAGACTCTAAAATGTGCATTTATGTTTGGGAAGGTGCTGGTTTGAGGTGTTTTGGGGTGCTGGAGAGTGGGCTGTGGCTGGCCACGGCTCCTCTGTGCAGCTTTCCCAGCAGTGACAGCTCTGCTGGTGGCTCCGTGCATTTCTGGCACCAGCCCCTGCCAGGGCTGCCTGCAGGGGCACATCCTGTGTGACACAGCCCCAGCTGGGCTGCAGGGATGTTCCCAGGGCTGGGCTGGGGAAGAGGAAGTGGCTCAGAGCACCCCCGGGTGTTGCTGCTCTGTCCCCAAACACATCTGGAGCCATTCCCACAGCTGGGTTGGGATGCAGGGCTGCTGCCCTGGGGTGTTCCTGCTCTGCTCCTTCCTGTGCTCAGCCCTGCAGCCTGGCACCTGCCAGCTCAGTGACAAACAGAGGCTGCCATCATCAGGAATTGAGTGGAAAATGGATTAGGAAAGTCATGGAATGAGAAAGGGGACCTGCAGGGCTCGGCACCAATGGGTTGAACAGGATGGCTTCACACTGACAGGGAGCAGCTTTGGATTGGATATCAGGAGAAAATTCCTCTCTGTGAGGGTGGGCAGGCCCTGGCACAGGGTGCCCAGAGCAGCTGTGGCTGCCCCTGGATCCCTGGCAGTGCCCCAGGCCAGGCTGGAGCAGCCTGGGACAGTGGGAGGTGTCCCTGCCATGGTAGGGGTGACACTGGGTGGACTTTAAGGTCCCTTCCCACCCAGACCAGTCTGGGATTCTGTGGAACACCGAGTGCTGGGGCAGGCAACAAAGATCTCCTGCCCTGGGCAGTGGGAGCTTTTCCCCCAGCTGGTGTTGGGCTCTGCTGTACTCAGCCCACACCTGGAGATGTGAAGCTGCCACATCCTCAGAGCCCCCCAGGTGCAGGCAGAGCCCACCCAGCTCCTGGCTTTGTTCCACCTGGTTTAGGGGGTGGCACAGAGCTGGGGGTGGCTCAGTCCTGGGGTCCCCATGGGTGGAGGGGGTGTCCTGCCCACCCTGCTGCTCCCCATTCCAGGAGCTATTCCCAGGCACCAGTGTGTGCCTAATGCTTCCTGGGGCTCCCCAGGAAGCCTCTCCTGCAGTGCCAGCTGCTGACGAGTTGTGTGGCCCCTTTTTTTATTTTTTTTTTCCTCCGACCTCAGTTAATTCTTTTTTTGTCAGTTGCCGAGCGGTGCTTCAAGTTTTCCATGAGGTTTTGCACAATCCAGCCTCTGTGATGCCATTTCCTGGTGCTGGGGAGGTCGGGGTTGCCTCTCCTGGTGATGTGTGAGATGCACTGGAGCTCCTCACGCTGCTCACTCCTGCCAGCTCCTGCTGCTGTGAACACCCAGCTGCCCCTGGCCATGGAATGGGGATTATGTGGCACCACTGGAGCCCTTCCCCTGGGCTGACATCCCACATTTGGGATCTGAGCTCGCTCCTTTGTAATCCTGCTGTCTTCTGGCCTGCTGTGGGGTTTTTTTTTTTCACCCCCTGTTTGTTCAGACATCCCTTGAGGATGCAGGATGCACGATGCCTCTTGAAGGATCTCAAAGAGACTAAACATCAGCAGCCTGTGAGCTGCTGCCAGATGTCTCTTTCCCAGACTGCTGCTTGGCAGAGGTTTTCCCAAACCAGCTGATCCCAGTGCTTTGATCTGCAGGGACAGTTCCACCTCCCCGAGCCTTTCTGCCCTGCTGGGACCACACTTGGAGGCCTTTGCAGGAGTTAGAGATGAGTTTTGTGGCTGTCTTCACCAAGGCAGCGTGGCAGTCAGAGCTTGGAAGGGTTAATTAAGGGAGGTGAATTTATTGTTTTAATGACACTTGGGCTTTCACTTGGATTAAATTGGGTTCCCAGCCTGGAGCTGTGTCCCTCATGTCCCCCACCCTGGCAGGGCCCTGTGTCCCTTTCCCACCTCACCCGGGGGTCAGTCACGCTGGGACAGTGGTGCTGGGGTCAGGGGGCCCTGCAGGACCTGTCCCCTCTGCAGCTGACCCCACAGGGACACTGGGGCAGTGCCCGTGGCATTCCCTGCTCTCCAGGGAGCTGGGGAGGGCAGGGTGAGAGCAGCCCTGGCCCAGGCTCATCTCTCCTCCACGGCAGGCTGCTGCTGCTGCTGTCTGTGCCTTCCCCCAGCTGTTCTCACAAAGAGTCTCTTGTGGTTCTGCCACTGCCAGACTGGGAAGCCTTTTTGTTGAACTTTTTTTTTTTTTTTTTTTTCCCTTTTCCCTTCGAGTGGTGTCAAGAGCTGGCTCCTCTGCTCTGGATAAGAGGCCTGTCTGCTGGAGGAAGGGATTAGGGCAGCTCTCTCTTGCTGGACCACAAAGGAGCAGTGTGGTTTTTAGGCTGAACCTCTGCCAGTCAAGCAGAGCAAATCCCAGAATCCCAGGGTGGCTCAGGCTGGGTGGGACCTCAGAGGGTCACTGGTGCCACCTCCCTGCTCCAGCAGGGCCATCCCAGAGCTCAGGGCACAGCAGGGTGTGCAAACAGCTCTGGAACATCCCCAGGGAGGAGACTCCATCCCCTCTGGGATCTGCTCAGGGCCAGGGAAGACGTTCTTCCCTGTGTTCAGGTGGGACTTTCTGAGCACCAGTTCCTGCCCATTTCTCCTGTCTCATTCAAAAATCATCTTGAAGAGAGGGAAAAACACTTCCACTGCACTCTGGGGCTCAGAGGAGAAGCAAAGCATGGCACACCTGATTTATTCCCTGCTGCCACTTGGCTCGAGGTTGTGGGTTTTTGGCAGTGATTCCTCCCAGCTTTTCCCAGCTGGGCAGTGACACGTCCTGCTTGCAGGCTGTGACACCTGGGGGCCTCTCCTGCAGCAGCCAGCTCTCTGGGGTCACCCTGTCTGCACGCTGCAGAACCCTCTGGCACTGCACCAGCAGCTCCTTTTTGGGCACAGCCCTCTGCTTCCCAAAAATCCTGCTGAGCAAGGACATCCCCCTGGCCCTAGGATCCCCTGCAGCACTCTTAATTGGTCTAATTAGGATATTATCTTACGAGTTTCCTGTTAATGAAGCAGCTCGCTGCCAGCTGTTGGTGCAAAGCTGCTTTTCAAAGGCTGCCCGTCCCTGGGGGTGTCATCCTGCTTTATTTTTCCTGTATTTTCCTGCTAATGGACAGCTGGGGATGGGGACAGGGAGTTCTCACACTCTGCCTCACTCCAGACTCACTGCCCAGACATTCCTGGGTAAGGAAAACACATAACTGATAAGATAAGTTGGTGGTGGAGATAAATGTGGATAAATGTGCCCTGTGCTGGTGTGGGAAGCCTGGGCTGGATCCCCCACTGGGGTTTCTGTGCCCCAGTCCTGGCTCCAGGGCCTGGGGAGCTGTGATCCCTCTCCCTGCTGCAAAGGGCTCAGTGAAAAGTGGGGTACAACAGCTTCCCACGTCACAAAGGAGACCAAAATCCTTCAAACTACACCCACTCCATCCTTTTTCTTTTTCCTTCTCTGTCACAAATGCTTAAAAAATAATCTTGGCAGGGCAGAAACAATAGATTAATTGTTGCTGGGGTGTTTTTGGGGTTTTTTTTCCCTCCATTTTTCTCCCTGAGCTGGCTGAGTGCCTTGCTGAGAGCGAGACTTGGCCCCTCTGTGCTCTCCATGTTTTGTGTCTGTCTGCATCTCTCCTGCCCTGTCTGCCCACCTCCCCAGGCTCCTGGATGGGAATCCCTTCTGGCAATGGGAGCACTCCTGTCTGGAGCTTTGTGGGGGTCTCCCCCTGCCAGCCTCCTCCCTCCCACGGCTCTTGGTGCCTGCGTGGCTGGGGAAGGGGTGTTCTGCCATGGAAGTTTGGCACTGGAATCTGCAGACCATCTTCTGCTGCCTGTCCCTGTTTCCCTCCCTCAGGGTTTGTAGGGTTGCTGCACTTTTACCCATTTCCCATCCCTTTCCCAGAGCTGGGGCTGCTTTCCTTGGCACCAGCAGCGTGACCACTCTGCTGTATCCCCACCCTGCAAAATCAACAGGAGCAGGGAGGACACAGGGAACCTCACAACCTGGAGCCCTGCCAGCTGGCTCTTCCCTCTCTCTGGTGGCATCCCTTGGGTCTGGAGCTGGCCTTTGCCACTCTCTGTTTCGTGCTTTTTGTGCTCTGGAGGAACCCTCAGCCCCGGGCTGGGTTTCTGTGGCTCTGTGCTCCTGGATCTGCCATCCCAAGCTGCCTCCCGTGCTCACAGCCAGCTCTGGGCCTGTTTTCCTTGGAGTGAGGCTCTCAGCTGTTCTTCCCACAGCCTGGTGCCCGGGAGAGCTGATGAGCTGGTGTTTGCTGCTGCCTCCTCCAGAGCTGTGTGATGTGGCAGCCAGGCTGGGTGGGATCCATGGGATCAACCCCCCCTTGCCCTCTCCTTCCCTGCCTTCCCCTCTTCCTGGGAATGCCAGAGGGTGCTCCAGACACTCTGCAACCTCCTTTTAGCAAGAAAAAAAGAGCAATTTGTTCCTTCCAGGCTGGCTGGTGCCAGCCCAGGCAGGTCTGGTCTGGCTGGGTTGGGCTGGAGCACAGAAGGGTCCCCAGGCTGAGCAGCTGCTTTGCAGCCCAGCAGAAGGAGCTGGAGATGGGCTGGGCTGGAGTTCTGGATGGATTTGGTGGGATCACATGGCAAGGAAGGGCTCTGGCCAGAGGCACAGCCCAGGCACGTGCTGGTGGCAGAGCACAGCCTGCACCCTTCCTGCCTTGGAGGCTCTGGGAGGGAGGGATCCTCACCTGGGGCTGCAGCAGAGGCAGGGAAAGCTTCCAGTACCCCCAGGACTGCTTCCAGTGCCTCCAGGACTGCTTCCAGTGCCCTCAGGACTGCCTCCAGTGGCTCCAGGATTGTGCTGTTTAACCACAATCAGATGTGCAGCCCTTGTGCTTTGTTTTCCTCACCCTTCTCCAGCCACAAGCTTTCCCAGCATCTTCCCTGCAGCAGGAGCAGGGCCAGGGGCACCTCTCCACCACAGCACAACAGGAATGTTTTACACAGTGACAGGGATGTGGTGGCAGCCTGGATTTCCATGGATTGAGGGAAGAGATCTTGGCATGCCCGGGGCAGCCAAGCCCCCCCCGGGGCTGCTGTAATGTCACCATGGTCCCTGGCTGGTGCCAGGTCTGGGGACATTTTCTTCCTTACAAACTCCTCCCAGTTGTTTTGAGAGGCAGCTGTGAACACAGCCCTGATGTGCTCAGTGCCACCCTGGTTCTGAGCGCTCTTGTTTCCACTCTGAGAGCTCTTTCTGCCTTTCCTGTTGTCTTTGGGACTCCTGGGGGAGTTTTTAACTTCTCCTCAAAATGCAGGAGTAAATACCTCCTTCTGTCTGTCCCCTCTGCACCAAACCTCAATAATTCATCCCAGTGTTGGAGATCCAAGGAAAAAAAGGTGTAACTACTGCCTGGGCAGGGCTGCAGGGGGCCCAGGACACTTCCTGGGCAGGTTGTCTCCAGTGCTTCCATAACTGCTGAATTATTTAGGCAGAGACAGTCAGGCCCATTTCAGTACCCCGGGGAGCAGGGAGCTGCAGAAATCCTGGGTGACACCTCAGATCCAGGTTTCCCTGCCCTAGGGAAGCCAGAGGAGAGTTTGCATCTCCCTCCCCTTCCTCCCAAAGGAGGGAGTGGTTGGATATCTCTGGGCACGTTCTGTCTCCTCTCCTGTGCCCTGGTGTCCTGTCAGTCAACCCCTGCCTTTCCTCACCTCTTCTTGCATTTCCTTTTCCAGATGCAGATGCTGGACAAGTTCCCGATGGAAGGAGGCCAGAAGGACCCCAAGCAAAGGATCATCCCCTTCCTGCCAGGTAGGAGAGGGGGCCCCAGCAAAGCCCCTGCTGGCTGTGGCACAGCAGGAGTGTTTTCCCAGCCCGTGTGGGAGCACACACAGTGTGCTGTGTGTGGGGAACAGGTGAGCTCAGGCCAGCAGCCTGAGGCTGTGTTCCTGCAAGAACATGGCTCTGTCTCCCCAGACTTGCTGGGGTTCTGATTGTGTTCAGTTCTGGGAAGACTGGAGTTCGTTCCCAATCCCATTTTCAGCATCTGCACACCTATTTTAGCTCTTTTCTGCTGGACCCTCTGAGCAGCAGCGAGTTCTTGGCCTGTCCTTTAAACCCTCTGGGTTTGTTAGCAGTGTGCCCAGTCAGGGGTCATTCTGAGGTCCCTCCAGAACTCGTGGGTGGGAGAACAAGAACCCCCACGGGCACAGCAGAGGGCTGGGGGTGGTGTGAGGCTCCCACCCTGCTTCCCCTGCCCCCTGCAGCCCCAGGGGACATCCAGAGAGAGGGAAAGAACAATGGAATGAATTCGAGCTGAGTGACAGCCTCGGCTGCCTCCCTCCCCTGGTGTTTGGGAGCGACTGCTCCAGGACAGGATTCCTGTGGCCAACACCAGTGGCTTAATGCCCAAAGAGAAGATGTGATAACCCGTGGCACTTGGTGGTGTGGGGGGGAAAAAAAAGAACCTTAATGTGCCTTGGGAAAAAAAAAAAAAAAAAGAAAAAGCAGCCTGCAGGGAGTCTCTTTGACCACAGAGTTGTCTTTACCCCCAGCCCCGAGTAGCTAATGAGGATATTTAGGAATGTCACGGCACCATAATCACTTCCAGGGGCTGTCAGGTCTGTTTAGTGCAGCTCTTTGTGCTGTGCTCTGCCTCCTGGCTCTTCCAGAAACATAAAGGCCTTTGTGGGCTTTGCTTTTCTCTGGGTGGTGTGAAGAAAAAAAAAATGAAAAAAACCCCAAAACATTTCTACCCCTTTGTGAGTGAAGACATTAAGCAAGAGAATCTGGTCTGGGTTTCTGATTCTGGCTTGTCCTGGCTTTGTAACCTCAGCAAAAGCAAAGCTCACCTGATGTTACAGCAGAAAAGCCCCTGCTGCACAAGGGCTCCTGCCAGCAGGGAGAGATGGAAGCCAAACTGGCCAAGGGCATCACTTGGAAAAACTGGATTTGTGCTTTGGCTGTGCTGCACTTGCAGAAAATTCCCACCAAAACGCTGCTATTTTTGGAAGGGAGCTCTGCTGTTCTCACTCACCAGTATTTGTTTCTCCTTGGTGTTGAAATAGTTTCCCTTCGCTCAGAAAGATGTCACTGGGATTTCCACTGTGGGGAAAAGAGGGTGGAAATTGCTGGAAAATAAAGGCTGGGACAGCTTCAGGAGTGCTGTGCTTCGGGGAAATTGTGTTACTGGAGGTGGGAATGGTGGGGCCTTTGCCCTCCAGCCTCCTGGAGCAGCTCATGAGCCAGAACCTCCCCAGTGAGAGCGTGGGCAGACTCTGCTTCTGGAACACCTGGGGCAAGGGAAGCCTCTTTTAATACTTGCTGGCTGTACTGGAGCCTGAATCCTTCCTGGGGCAGTTCTTTGCCTTCCCAGTGTGGGATGACAACAGCTTCTGTTGCAGCTGAAGCCCAGCTTTGTCTCTCTCAGGCCAGGGTGCCATCCAGGTGAGCTCAGGCTCCAGCCCGGGGCTGTATTCCTGCAAGAACTCTCTGTATTCCTGCAAGAACTCTGTATTCCTGCAAGAACTCTGTATTCCTGCAAGAACTCTCTGTATTCCTGCAAGAACTCTGTATTCCTGCAAGAACTCTGTATTCCTGCAAGAACTCTCTGTATTCCTGCAAGAACTCTCTGTATTCCTCAAGAACGGGGCTCTGCCTCCCCAGACTTGCTGGGGTTCTGATTGTGTTCAGTTCTGGGAAGGCTGGAGTTTGTTCCCAATCCCATTTTGAGCATCTGCATTTCATTACCAGGGGAGATTTGGCTGCAGTGGTTTCCTGCAAGTCCCTCTGCTTTCTGGGAAGGCCCTTGCAGAGCAGCATCGGGCGCTGTGGGCGCTGCAGCTCTCAATAAACACCTCCTGCAACTCAACCCCACCGTGTCCCAAGCTCAGGGTCACCACCACCACCACCACCTGGGAAGGTGCCACTGGGTCTGTCTGGTTTCCTGGAATGGGAAGGAGTCCCAGGATCACCCCAGGTTACAACACCCAGCCCTCAGGAGCTCTGCTCGCTTTGCGGTGCCTCGCTTTGGCAGCGCCGCCTTTGAGGATTTGACTTTTTATGGGAAGTTTCTGGAGGCTCTGGCCTCTTGAAGCAGGTCTTTGATGCTGTCAGAAGGGCCTTTTGTGAGTGCAAGCCCTTCAGCCCACTCAGCTCTTGTGGAGCCACAGAGCTGGGTCCTCCAAAGCAGAGCAGCTGCACTTGAGCTTTGGGGCCAGCGCTGGTCCCTTTCTGGGTGCTGGCACCACGTCCATCCCTGGTGGGGCTCGCATTTTCCTGGCAGTGCAGTGCTCCTGCTCTGTGCCTGAAAAGCTCTGCTGCCACAGAGGGGACTCTGAAGTGCATTTTGAGCTCTCTTAGCTGGCCCCGAGCCCCTGGCAGAGCTTCTTGTGGCTCTGGGGCAGCTCCTGGAGCAGCTGTGGCAGCACCCAGCCCGTGCCTGGCACCAGCTGTGCCCCTGGCACGGCTCTGGAGCAGCTGTGGCAGCACCCAGCCCGTGCCTGGCACCAGCTGTGCCCCTGGCACGGCTCTGGAGCAGCTGGAGAAGAGCAGAGCCCTGCTGGTGCCCAGCTGGAGCACCCACCCCGGGGTTCCACCCTCGCTGGCTGGCGTGGAGACCCCAGGAAAGAAGGAGCTGAGCAAACAGATGAGCTCAGCTGGGAAGGGCTGTGCCAGATCCTTCAGGAAACAGCTTCTAGAAGGAACGTGGAGCCTTCCAAGCTCCGTGCAGCCCCAGTGGCCTGGAGCAGATCCTGGCCAGTTTTCCTGCCTCGCTGGAAACGTGAGCCTCGGCAAGGAGGGGTTGCCTGAGGCTGAGCTCACTTTGGCTGTAAATTTGCTTTTCAGGAAGATTCAGCTGTGGACAGGAGTGAAGTCCCAAGAAGGGAGCAGGAGAAAGAGAGGGGGTTTGAGGAGGTTGTTTTTAAAAGCAGAATTAGGCCTCCTTTCTTCTCCCTGCCCAGCCCACCAGGCTGCTGGGTGTGGGCATCAGTGCCACCCACAAACTTGGGTTTTTTTCTCCCAGAACAACTGTGAGGGTGCTTTAGCTCCCCACAAAACCTCTGTGGGGGAAAACTCATCCATTTTCCAGTTATGGTACCTGACTTTGCTCAGTCCTGTTACATCTTCCTCTGAGCTGGGGATGGGGCAAGGGTCCTAATTGTTATCTTCTGCTCTGATAAGATGGGATCTCTGCCATAGCAGGTTGGGGGGGCACTCCCAGGCCATCCTGAACCCCTGCACAGAGCAGATGCTGAGTGGGGGACTCCTGGAAACACCATCTCCCATGGCTGATCCCCCATCCCAGGAATTAGCTGGCTGCTCCAGGGGCTGGGATTAATTATGTGTACATTCAGGGCTGCCTTTTTTTCTGAAGCGAGTTTGGAACCCGTGCCAGGGAAAATCTGGATGTGATTTGAAAGGTGCAGAGAAGTGAATTCTTTCCGAGGCTGTGGGGCAGAGTGGGGGGACTCCTTCAGGGTAAAGCAGGAGGCACAGCTGCTTTTCCACTCTTGGAATACCTGGCTTGCTTCACAGCTGGCATGGCCAGGGGGATGTGTTTGGGGTTCTCAGCTTGCTGGAGAGCCACAGTTTTGCTGCTTGGGCTCCCTCTGCTTTTTTTTTTTTTTTTTTTTTTTTTTTTTTTTTTTTTTTTTTCTTCCAGCTCCTTGCTCCCAGTATAACTCCAGCTCTGCCTGGAGAATTGCCACAGGAGGGAACAAATTGCAGAGCCCTGTTTCCCTGGTTTTGTTTGTTTGGGGAGATTAACCCCTCCTGTGGCCTGCCTGCTCTCTCTCACACTGCTGGAGACCCAAATTCCTTATCAGCCTTTCCCCCCAAGATTTCCTGACACTTTTTCAGTCCCAATGAAGGCATGAGGCAGTGAGAACCAGGCTGCAATTTTTCCTTTGGGAGCTGCTCCATCAATTTTTTGCTCTGGGTCAATCAGATGAGTCAGCCTTGATTACCCACAGAGGAGATTGGTTCTTCCACTCCTGGGAGAACAGCTCCTCTCTGGCTCCAGGGGAATTTTCATGGCCAGACAGAATACCTTCAGCAGAGCTTCTCTTTTCCTTTGTAGGGATTAACAGGTTTTTAAAGTCCAGAAAAAGCAGGCAGCACATCCTGGAGCATGGGTGCTTGCACAGCCATTGTGTGTTAGTGCCTTATCTCAGTCATCTTTTTCCAAAATCAACTTGTTTGACACATTCCTGGGTGATAAACAGTTCAGTCCTCTCTTGGCTGTGTTTGTTTGTGTAAAGGACAGGGTATTTTACCACACTTCCTGCTGGAGGGAATTCCTGGTGCCAGCAGGGATGGAGCCTCCTGCTCTGATTGCTCATGCACAACGTTATCTATGTAAATAAGAAAATCTAATTATTTCTGAGTCCTGGGACTGTGACAGGAGAGAGAAGCTGGGCCGATGGAGCCTGCAGCAGCACTGACCTTTGCAGCTGATGGAAAACCCCATTATCAGCAGAGCTGCCTCCCTTCCCATGTCTTGTCCTTGGTGTTCCTCATCCTGAGGCAGGAGCAGTGCTGGGAGGGGGGAAATGAGTTGAGAATCGTGGAGCCATGGAAGGGTTTGGCTTGGAAGGGACCTTGAAGGTCACCTCATCCCACCCCTGCCATGAGCAGGGCACCTTGCACTATCCCAGGGTGCTCCAAGCCCCATCCAACCATCCTTGGACACTGCCAGAACCTGGCTGAGGATCCTTACAAGTTCTGGAAGCAGCCAAAAAAGCATCAGGGAGAGAGGGCTGGGATTGAGGTACTGGGAACCACCCCCTGGAGCTGCAGCACCATTCCTGTGCTCTCTGCACCCCTCAGTCTCCTGCTTCCCTTGTGTTTCCTTGTCTCTGGCCATGGGAAAAGCCCCACTGGACAGCTCTGCCATTCCCAGGTTCAGGGCTGGGCCAAGGAAAACGTGCCCAGGGAAATGCTGCATCTCCCTGACCCTTCAGCTGCCCACCTTTCCCTTCCAGGAGGGAAGTGGTTTCCTGCTCTCTCCTGCCTGTCAAGTCAAGGGTTTCTATTGCTGGATTTGGCAGCGCTGAAGGGGCTGCAATTATGTTAATTAGGCATTTTGACTAAAGTCAGCTTTTTGTTAGAAAATAAACTTCCCTGTTGAAAAATACCAGATCTAGAGCAAATGGAGAGAGGAGCTGGGTTTCCTGCTGGTTCATATGCTCCATGCCTGGGGTAATTTAAGATCACTTGTGATGAATTTATTCCCCCAAACTGTATTCTTTTTATTATTACTCACTAGCATATGTTTGTTAAACATTTCAATATTCCCACACCCAGAGCTTATTATTTCAGCCATTTATAACCTACCCACCCATCAGTGATTTCATTTTGGCAGACCTAGAACCAAAACAGCCACTCCTCACCACTGCCAGCAGAACTGGTGTGATCCATTCATCTTTTCAGCAGTCACCACTCTAAGAGAATCCTCGGCAGCAAACCCGCTGGGATTGCTGATGCAAAGGGAAAACTTGATCATTCTCTTGTCAGGTGGAAAATAACTGCTCAGGGCAAGGAATGGAGCTCCAGCCTGCGTGCTGCTCCCAGTCTTTCCAGACAAATTCCCTCTTCCCAGGCTATTCACCCTCAAAACAGAAAAAAGATGGAATAGAGGGGGATTTCGCTCACTGTCCCAAAGGCTGCCAGATTTGGCTCTTCTTGGCATGCTTTGAGAAGGGATGCACTGCAGAGCAGAGCGTTTCCCACCATCAGTGTCCCAGCCCTGCTGCCTAAGGGCCAGAAATGAGGAGCAGTGCTGGGCTGAGCTGGCCTGACCCCATCCCTTTCACTGCAGGGCAAGGATGGAGCTGCCTCTGAGTGGATTCTCTGTGTGCTCTTGTTTCAGAGCTTTAACTGAGCCTGATGGGAGATTTGGCTCCTCCAGAAGGTTCTTGCTCGTGCTCTCTGCAAGCTGAAGCTGCCTTGGCTTTAGTTCATCTCTGCTTCAGAGATGCATTGGCAGCTTGCACAAGGCACCCGTGATCCAGCTCCTGGCCAAGTCACGGAGAGGCACAGAGGGTGACCCAGCCCTGGGTTTTAAACTGGGATAAATCACCCAGCCCTGGATTTAAAATTCTGATCAATGACTCAGCCCTGGATTACAATTGTCATCATCATGTGACCATTTTCCTGTGTCCTGTTCTCAGTAGCATCCAGCCCCTGGCCTCAGTAATTCCAGGGCTCCTGAGAAGACCCACAGTAGGGACAAAGCCATGGTGTGACTCTCCAAGTGCTGTTTCCCTGCTCTCATGTGGTTTTCAAGGATGGAGTGAGGGGGGGTTGGCTTCTGGGTTGCCCCATGGTGACCCCTTTGATAACTGAAGGGGTTCTTGCTCTCCTGGGGTTCAGGGATGGGATTAGAAACCCAAGCAGGCACAAAGAAAAAAAAAATACTTTCCTGTGGTATTGGAGATGCCACAGGGATCTTGAGGGAACTTCATTACCACCCATCCCACCCCCCAACCACAATTTTCCAGGTGATTGTGCTGCAGAGCAGTGCCAGTTCCTGGGGCTTTGGGAAGTGGTCTGAAATCCTGCCACGTACCAACCCTTTTGATCACGGATCTGTTTCACCGGCTGCTAATGGCTTTTGTCTCCTTTAAAGCCAGAGAAGCTGTTCTCTGAGAGAGCAGCTTGAAGCATTTAGGACTCATTAGGCTTCAAAGGAAAGAGGCCTGTACCACAAGCCAGAGGGGAGGAAACGGAGTGGCAAGAGGATCCCATTAATGGAGAACGAAAATAAACCCCAGACAGGAAGGAAAATTCTATAGGTCTGACTCAGAGCTGCAGTCCCGACGCTGTGGCTTGCAGGGCCAGGAGCTGCACAGGGAAAAACCCTCTGGCTTGGCTGCTGCCCACACTAGAGCTGGACACCCTGGACAATGGGACAAGGGATGTCCTGCCAGCGTTTGCCAGGGGTTTTGTCCACTCCAGCAAACAGAGAGGGCTGTGATGGGGGCTGCTCCTCGTCACTGCCACACAGGTGAGAGACCAGGGGGATGCAGTTTGCTGGGAGCTGTTTCTTCTTCTCTCCCCTGGAAGGTCTTGGCCACTTTAACCTGATTCTGATGAGGAATTTAATCCATGTGAGGAAATGGGCTTTTTTTGGGTATGGTGCTTTTGGCAAGGAGAGGTGTGCAGGGAAAAGGTCCTGACGGAGCGATTCCGAAGGGTGTTGTGCTGGCCTGCTGTAGGGTTGTATTTGCAGGAATATGGACATGTATTAAATGAACCAGCCTGACCTTCTGCAACTGAAGAACGAGGTCATCTCTGTGAATAAAAAAAAGCTGATGTTGCAAGAAGAAAGAATCAGAAAAGTTGCTGACAGACATTGGGATGTCAACCCGAGTAAAATGACGCTTACAGTATATCTTAGTTTGGAAGGACAGGTGTCTGCCAGGGAACAGCTGGAGCTTCCCTTGGAATGGAGAATATAAACCCCCTCCCTCTGAATTGTTATAATTTTAAAATTAAGGGGCTTTCAGGCAAAGATATGGGAATGGGAATAACAGTTCTTTACTAGGAATATTTAAAATGTAGTAGTACAAAAAAAACCCAAACAAACAAAAAAAGAAAAAAACCCTGACAGAGTCAGAACACGACCTGACACCCTCTTGGTCAGGGTGCTGGGAGCAGCCCAATCAAGTCCTCCTGCAGTGCCAGGTGTGGTTCTGGTGGAGCAGAGATGATCCTGGAGCAGGGTGCAGTTTCCTCTGAAGGTGCAGTGGTGCTGAGATGGGTCTGGATTCCTCTGGGAATGCTGTGCACACAGGCTGCCCTGGGGCTCTGAATCTCAGCTTTGATCCAGCTGGGAATGCTGGGCTCCTCCCCCTGGGTGGGGCATCTCCCCATGGGCTGATGGAATTGTATCAGCCCTGCAGCGAGCCTGGATGGCCCATGAACAGCAGATACCCCTGCAGGGTGGGTGGGTCCTGGCAGAGATAAAGAACACTGCCCTGCCTGGTTTGAACAGCTGCCCATTAACAGAGGGCACCCATCCCCTCTCCCACCCAGAGCCATGAGGAATGGGACATAGAAGAGATAAAAAATAGAAAAAACAGCTCCCCAATGGGTTTCAACAGATGGGAATAAAATACATCTTGCATTGAACCCAAGACAGTGTCAGGCAATGAGAATAAGAAAAAGATAGGTGCTTACCTCGTGGGCAAGGTAGAGCCACCAGTCAAGAGATGCGCGGACAAAGCAAAGCTGCCAATCAAATAATGCGTGACCATGTAAACCAAGATAAGAAGTAAATGTAAACCATGTTTAGAAGCAGAGTAAACGACTTTTGCTAGACTCACAGTGAATGGTGCAGAGCCCTTTGTCTTCTCTCCTCACCCTGCCCTTGTCTCCCCTCCTCTGGTGTTTCAGGGAAGATCCTCTTCCGCCGCAGCCACATCCGCGACGTCGCCGTCAAGCGCCTGATCCCCATTGATGAGTACTGCAAGGTAAGGGGGGCTTCCAGCACCCACCAAGGGCAATCCCAGCCTGATCCAGCTCAGTCCTGATGGACTGACAGCGTCCTGTGGTGTGCCAGTGCTGAGAGCACAGGGGGTGGGGGTTAGCCCCTACTGTCAATCCCTTTTTTCTGGTTAAAACCCGTCCATGGTTTGGCTTTTCTCTCCTGGTGATTCATGCTGGGGGCTCAGAGGCCTGGCCTTGCAGGGAGCAGAGGCGCCCAGCCCCACTCCAGTTTGCACCCTGCTGCTGGGCTTTGCTTTCCTCCTGTCCTTTCTTCGACTGCAAAGCAGAACCAGCTCTAGAAGGGCTGGAAAGGACCTGGCTGTGTCCATCACCACGGGTTTGGAGTGAAATGGTGGCATGCAGGACTTGGTTTGAAGGACTGAGCTCCTCAGGGAGCCTTTTCTTTCCTATCTGTTGGGAAAAGGCCTCCTGTTTTATGTAGCAGACAGCACTTGAGGCTGTGGGATGGTGGGCTGGCTCCAAACTGGGATGCAGACTCCAGTTACTGGTTACAAAAACAGGGTAAGATGACCTGTACCTCAGAAAATTATTGGAACAGAGAGAAGGCTGAGACAATTTGCTCCATGCTCTTGAAGGACATAAAACTGGGCTGAGGTGTAAGGGAAATTATTATTTTAGGGCAGATTTTTTTGGCAGGGTAAACAAAATACTGAAGCCCACGACAAATTATTTTCACACCAATCAAGTGTGTCACATCTTGTCATGTCAAAGACCTGCATTAGTACTTGCAGCAGCCATGGTAGGACTGGTACCTCCAAAATCCAGTCTGAATGTTGTTGGAAATGTATGCAAAGGCTGTAAAACCCATGGGAGAAGATAGGGAAATGGTAAAATATCCATCCCATCCCTTAGGTGAGGGAGGTGTGGCAGTGCCTTTGCATGGTGGGGGAGGCTGTGGGGCTTGGGCCTCAGCCAGGCAGGGACGCCGTGGCTGGAATAACAACTCCAGGGATGGAGATGAGCTGGGAAATGCATCTTGACAGCTCTGCAGAGGGGCTGCAGATGAGAATCACTGCGGGCCAGGACAGCAGAGTGATGGAGAGGTGGTGCAAGGTGTGCTCTGAGCTGTGCTGGGGGAAGCTGGTGGTGCTTGGCCCCTTGTCTCCCGAGCCACTGAACTGTGTCAGCTACACAGACAGGCGCGGCTGTAAATTCAGTTTTGGGGAAGAAAACGTCCCTCAGTGATAAAATGCTGCAGCTGCCTCTTCCAGAGCAATGCCATTAGTGGCATAAAATATAATGAACCCATTTGACTTAACAACTGGAACGTAATGTCTGATGTTATATGACCCACTTAGGGAGCTGTGCTCTCCTCCTCCCGTTAATGCATCACCCAGGGGTTCTGAGCCCTCCCTGCCTGGCCTTGAGCTGCTGCTGCTGCTTACCCGGAAAGCAGCTGAGCTGAGGTGGGTGTGGGACTGAGCAGGGGCTGCAGAGATGCAAATTGAGCAAGGAGTTAGCAGGAGAGAGCTGTGTAAGGAAGTTTCTGTCTCATTGCCATCTCCTCTGAGGAAAGTTGGGTGTCTTTGTTCTCTGGGAGAGCCCTGCAAAGAGGATGGGTGAGATTTGGGGTGGAAGCAAGGAAGAGGAGCAAGGGAGCAACCTCTGCTTTCACGGGGCAGTGTTCCTGCTGAAGGGTTCTGTTCCAGCTCCTGAAAAACGTGGCAATTTAAGATAAAGTGCAAGAAAAACAGAGCAGAGATGATCCTGTAGAAGGGTCCAGTGGTGGTGAGATGGGTCTGGATTCCTCTGGGAATGCCGTGCACACAGGCTGCCCTGGGGCTCTGAATCTCAGCTTTGATCCAGCTGGGAATGCTGGGCTCCTCCCCCTGGGCAGAGCATCTCCCCCTGGGCTGATGGAATTGTATCAGCCCTGCGGTGAGCCTGGATGGCCCATGAACAGCAGATACCCCCTGGAGGAAGGATGGGCCCTGGAAGAGATAAGGAAAACGCCTCCCAAACCAGTTTTAACAGATGGGAATAGAATACATCTTGCATTGCAACCCAGGACAACATTTCTTACTGCCTGCAAAATGGATTTTAATCCAACAAGGATTCTCTGTCTTTGGTCCTTTCTCCTCAGGCCTGCAGGCAGCAGGATGGGAAAGGTGACTTTGCTGTGGCTCCAACACCAAAGCTTGTCCTGATGGCCCTGCCCAGGTCACTGCTTTGGGTGGGAGAGACATCAGGCTGCCTGTGCCACTGTTTTTGATGCAGGACAGCAAGGTGACCTGCTTGGCTCAACAGAGTCAGCTCTAGGTGGGCTTCCTTCAAAACATCCCAGGAAATGAGCTGTGGGCCTTGTCTCTCCTCCTTCCAGCACAGGGTGCTTTCACAGAGATCATCCCCTGCCCTCAGAGCCTTCTCCAGGCCACAAAATCCCAGTGATTTTGGCACAGGGGAAATTGCTTAGATCATGGGATGCTGGAGCTGGGGAGTGGTACCACATGGGAATGGCATCCATGTAAAACCTGATATTTGAACAGCCCTTCCCTGGGCCCAGGAGCCATGGAGGGAGTGGTTTTCTCTCCGCTGTGTCTCACATGACCCTGCTCACGTCTGGCCCATGATTAGTGGTCTGACAGTCTGCTGTGCTGGCACTGAGGGCCTGGCTGCTCCGTGGCTGGAAGGGCTTTGGGGGCCAGCACTTGGGGCAAGAAGGAACCACATCTGATCTCTGTGGTCACCCCAAGGCTCTGCAGCTGTGGCTTTGTCTCCAGGAGAGAAATGAGGGGAGTTTGCTTTGCCCACGCTGCTGTCACAAGACTGCTGGGACAGCAAACAGAGGGGAGGGGGAATCATACAGAAAACTGGTTATAAATCTGCTCCCTGATTTTAAATGCTCCCTTTTTCCATTGCCCCCCAGCCAGGCACTCTCACCCTGCAGGTCCCAGTGTTGAAGCTTTTTTACAATCGATTCCTTGAAGGGAAAGAAGCAGAGGGAACTTTCCATCTCCTGCCATTTCTCAGCAGCAGAGCAGCCTCCCAGGCCTGGTGTCTGTGCTTTTGCCTCCCTTGCTTCTCTCCCTGCCTCTTCCCAAGCTGCCCAAATTGCCCAGGGGAGAATTTTTAGGATGTGCTGGGATGGCACTGAGAGTCTGCCACATGTGAACTGCCCAGCCTGTCCCAAGGGTGGCTGCTCCACGCTGGGAAACTGAGCTGGGGGGCTGCTTGGACACCCCTGGGGCTCTCACCCTCTGACACAACCTCTGCCCAAAAAGCTGGAGCTGGTTAAGCTGGGCTTGGGCAGTCTCTGCTTATTCTCCTTTAGTCTTCATTGCAGCAGGGAGAGGTGGGGTGGAAGGGAGGCCTTGCTCTCTGGGTTTGTTGTGCTTCTCTCCAGCCTGTGCTGGGAACCCCTGGGGTGCCACCCATGTCCCTGCACTCCCAGGAGTGCCCCCTGGGCTCCTTGCACAGTTTTGGTGGTTCCCATCACGGGTGTCTCTGTTTGCTCCTCAGGCTCTGATCCAGCTGCCTCCCTACATCTCCCAGTGCGAGGAGGTGCTGCAGTTCTTCGAGACACGGCCTGATGACCTGACCCCCCCCAAAGAGTGAGTGGGGGGAGGCTGCCACTGCTGGGAGGGTGGTGAAACAAACTGGGAGGGTGCTGAGACACAAACTGGGATGGTGCTGAGACATGAACTGGATGGTGGTGAGGCACAGACTGGGATGGTGGTGAGACACAAACTGGGATGGTGGTGAGACATGAACTGGATGGTGCTGAGACACAAACTGGGATGGTGCTGAGGCACAAACTGGGATGGTGGTGAGGCACAAACTGGGATGGTGCTGAGGCACAAACTGGGATGGTGCTGAGGTACAAACTGGGATGGTGCTGAGGCACAAACTGGGATGGTGCTGAGGTACAAACTGGGATGGTGCTGAGACATGAACTGGGATGGTGCTGAGACACAAACTGGGATGGTGGTGAGGCACAGACTGGGATGGTGGTGAGGCACAGACTGCCTTGGGCTTGCTGATATCCATGACTCTGGTATTCGTCAGCAATTCCCTTACGGGTCAGAGTTCTGGGATTTGGAGACTCCCATGGAGAGGCTGTGCAGCTCAGTCTGGGCACCTCCTTCTCCAGTGGGGAAGTGGAAACACCTCTGTGGGACCCCATGAAGTGTTGGTCTCTTCCTGAGCCTCTTTCTGCTTGCAAACAGCAGTCTCAGGAGCATGATCAGCCTGAACAGCCCCACTTCACACTTTGCAACAACCTCTGCCCCGTGTGAAGGCGCTTTCCCTCGGCCACATCCACGAGCCCCATCCATAACAACGCTCCAGAGCCTCTCCATGCAAGCCCAGGAAGGTTTGCAGGGACTCCTGCCTGCCTTACACAACTCGGCGTGGTTCTAAGTCTTGTGACTATGAGCTGCTCTGGCCAGGAGCCACCCATCTCCTGCTAATCACCAGCAGCACCAATCTGAGCAGCCGCCTCCCAGCCCTGCTCTGCTGCTCTCCCTTTCCCTGCTGCGTGTGACACGGCTCCAGCAGAGCCTGAGCAGTGCAGGAGGCCTGATTGATTGTCAGGGGAAAGGCAATAAATTGATTTGACACCCTTCTCTATTGGAAGGGTGTGGAGGTAGATAAAGGGATTTTGTTTTTCTCTCCTGAGCAGCAGCTGAGCCTGTCAGGTCTCCAAATGTAGGGTGGACTACATCTTCTCCCTAGATTTTTGATTATTTTCATTCCCTCTTTTAATTCTCCCATCCCTGCTTTCCTCCTTTGGCTCCTGTTGGCCTGTCATTGTTTCTCTGCAGCTGGTGGTCACTGATGAGATTGGTCTGAGAGCCCCAGAGCCCATTAACTAATTGCTGGCTGTCGCTGATGCCCTCATCTGTCCTGCCCAGCTATTGCTCACCACTTAACCTGCTGCCCCGTGGGTCAGCCCCCAGGGAAGGTCATCCCTCAAGGAAGGTCATCCTCCAGGAAAGGATGCAAGCCAGGGACACCAGGACAAGATGAGCTTGCAGGGGCATCAGAGGGGGGTTTCACGGAGTGGGGCTGTTTGGGGATGTGGGGCATTGCCTGTGCATGCATCTCTGAGCCCTGCATGGAAGGGGAGAAGCTGCTCTGCAACAGGGGTCAGGTCTTGGACCCACCTGCAGCTGAGGGACCTTCAGCCATGGGGGATGGAAAGGCAGCTTCAGTCTCACACCTGCTCTCCTCACCTTGATTTTGTCTTTGAGGCTGAGCCAGAAACGAGGCAGGGTGGGTACTGTGGCCAGAGCATTCAGCTGTGAGGGGAGACCTTTGGGTGCTGAGTGGGGCAGCTCTGTGAGCTGCTGTGCTGAGCTGGAGCTCCCAGCCCTCTGTCCTTGCAGCCATCAGTGCCAGTCTCCTGCCACCTCCCTGCTTTGGGTCTGAGAGACAAGAGACTGGCTGGAGCCCGGTCCCAAACATGTTCTTGTGGTGGGACAATCCACAGGGGCCTGGGTGCACAATTCAGTGTGCTTGTGATGTTTGGGCCACTGCAGGGCTGGGTGGGTGAGCGATGCTGAACCCAGTGGTGGTCGTGCTGCTTCCCTTTCTCCTCCTCTCCATGGAGATTGTGCTGCTTCCCTTTCTCCTCCTCTCCATGTGCTGCATCCCTGCCTGCTCCTCTCCAGGGAGGAGATTCCAGCTTGCAGCACCCAGAGGGACTCAGTGGGTGTCCCTTCTCCCCCTTTGCCTCCGGCAGCCAAATCCTACAGCATCCCAAGGACATCCCCGCTGTGTCCCCCATCCCATTCCAAATGCCAGAAGGGTATTTATTAGCCACAATTCAAAATGCTAATTAATAAAAGTCCTTGACTGTCTCCTCTGGAGGGATTGGGAGCCCATTCCCGAGGCCTGGAATGCTGCCAGCTCAGCAATAACGAGATTGGGAGCTGTGATAGACGGCTGGGCTGGATCAGACCTGGTGGCGTGGCTGGGCTTTGGCCGGATGTCATCCTTCATCCAGCAGATAAATACTCTGCTGCAGGAATTTGAAAGGGAGCCAGGCCATGAACAGAGTGGGGGAAAGAAAAAAAAAAAGAATAAAGGAAAAAACAGATTTTTATGCTGGATGGCTGAAAGGTGGGAGTAAGGGAGGGGAAAAAGGACTGGTCAGCCACTCTCACAGGAGCCTTCCTGCTCCCTGTCCCTTCTCTTGGCTTCCCTGGTTGACACCTCTGGTCACCCCACACCCATGAGGATGGCAGTGAAGGGGATGTGCCTGTGAGTGCTGCTGTTGGATCCACCCTGTGCTTGGTCTGTCTGGGGTGCAGGTGAGGCTCCACCCAGCTCACATCACCCCAGGGTGTCAAACCCTGCCAGGGGCCACAGCTGGCTGCAGTGCTTGGAGCTCTGCTTTAACTGCAGCTCATGGAATTCTGGTTTAACTGTAGTGTGTGGAGCTCTGGTTTAACTGCAGTTCGTGGAATTCTGGTTTTACTGCAGTTTGTGGAGCTCTGGTTTAACTTTCCTTGGAGCTCTGGTTTAACTGCAGATCACGGAATTCTGGTTTAACTGTAGTGTGTGGAATTCAGCCCTGGGTTCTGGCAGTGTTTGGGAATGGAAAGAGGAGGTTGGACAGCCCAAGCATTTCTCTCCAGGCCTCTGTGGTGTTGTTTTCCCCAGAGCTGGAGCTCTCTCTGGGCTGAGCCAGGGCTCTCCAGCTTTTCCTGCAGTGCAGCTCACTTCAGCAACCCTGTGCTGAACAGCACAAACTGCTCATTGCTGGCTCTCAGCTGAGTTCCTCAGCCCTTCCCAACCTCCCACCTGCCTGTCCCAAGGAGAGGAAAAGGGTCAAATTCTGACTTTATTCCTCCTCTTCCACCGTTGCTCCCAGCTGGGCAGGAGTCACAGCCAGGAGTGGAGCTGAAACAGGAGTCTCCAGCATTTGGTGGGTGGAAGAGAGAGGTGAAGCTCTCCCTCCATCCCCTCCTTCCTCATCCCCAAGTTTCCTGTGTCCTCCTGCCTGGAGAGACCACATCAAACAGGAGGGCAGAGGGAGGTGGCAGGGTTTCTGCTGGCAGTGACAGCTGGTGGCTTTTGTGATGTGGATCCCTGTCCAGTAAGCTCTGGGCTGGAATTTCTCCACTGCTCCCGACTCATAGGGGTGCCCAGTGTGGGTCAGAGTGAGGCTAAATCCAGAGGAATTGGTGAAGAGCAGTGAGAGAAGAAGAAGAAGAGAAATGGTTATGGGAAAAGAAATCTCTGGAAAGTTAGCAGCCAGGGGGATGTGGGATTTTTCTCCTCTGTGTTGGATGGAAGCCCTGCAGCTTCAAAGAAGAGAAGTCATCAAATTCCTGCTCCCCACGTCTCTCAGCAGGTCTGACCAGCACAGGATGCTGGGCTGCTGAGGTGGGAGGTTGCTGTGTGCACCCCCCTCACCTCCCAGGCACCCTTTTGCAGTCCAGAGCTGTTTTTAACCGCAGCAGAGCTGCTGGAGTGAGGCTGGGGAGGGCTGAAGGGCTGGGCACGGAGCCACTGCTGAGTCAAGGCATTCAGCTGCTCTCTCCTCCAGCTGAATTCCAGCTGTGGCACATGAGGGAGGAGCCCAGGTTAACTCTGTAGAGAAGCAAGGCCCTGATAATTATTAATAAGTGATTAATATTCATGACTAACAAGTTATTAACCTTACCAAGCAGTTATTTATTCATTCTCCACAGTTACAAGTGGGGTGTGGTGGGGAAGGTGTTGTGGTGCATGGGATGTACCCCATCCATGAGAAACCAATTCAAGTCAAAGCAGCTCTCACTGGCTTTTTTGGGGAGCTGAGCAGCCCAGCATGTGTAAGACACTTACAAAAGTTGGTGCTTTGAGCTCAGTCCCTACTTTAGGGTGGAGGGGCTGCAGGAAGCCACTCCAGGAGCTTCTGCTGGTGAACCAGAGACCCACGAGTTGCTGGATGTTGGTTTGGATAAGGATCCTTGCTGGTTTGTAGCTCTGGGGTCGTGTCCTGCTCTGCAGGCAGATCACAGCTCGCACACAAAGCTCTTGGCTTTGCATTTCTCCTGATGCCCACGTGCACACTCACCAGGAGTTCAGGCTGCATCCCAGCTCCAGAACAGCCTCCTCCTTCCCTTTCTGCTGAGAACTGGCTTTCCTGGATGACAGCAGACAGAAAAACCAAATTCCTGCAGAAACCTGCTTTGTGCCAGCTCCCTGGACAGAGCACTGAGTTTTCTGAGCTTCCAGGGCAGGTTCTGAGCCTGAGGCTCAGCTTGGCTGACTCTGCAGTGGCCCTGGAGTGTGGGGACAGGGGCTCCTTTCAGTGCTGCTGGAGCATTTGCTAAACATCCCTTCTCCCAAACAAGGGCTCTCTTGTGCCCCATTCCCCGCCTCCATAAATTTTGCAAACATCTCCAAGCTTGCTGAATGCTTGGGAGATGAACCCCCTCCTGACAGCTATTTTGGTGGCATTACTGTATTACAGCAGGATTTTTTTTTTTACAAGAGAGGGTTTTTGGTTTTTTTTTTTTTTTTTTTTTATATGAGGGAGATGTTTTCTTGGAATGCTGACCTCAGAGTCCCATTTGATGTGGCTCCTGTGTGGGTTTGCAGCACCTGGAGTTCTTTTCCTTGGAAGCCAAGGGAAGGGACAGGGAGCAGGAAGGCTCCCATGAGAGTGGCTGACCAGTCCTTTTTCTCCTCCCTCACTCCCACCTTTCAGCTACCCAGCAGAAAAATCTGGTTTTTCCTTTTTTTTTCCCTTTCCCCCACTCTGTTGGTGCTCCAGTCCTTCACCTGTCCCATGAGCTGGAGTGGCAGCAGGGCCAGTGCTGAGGTCCCCAAAGCCACAAAGTTTGGGGGCACTTTTCTCCTCTGAGTCCCACTGCAAGGTGGGTTTCTCTGTGTGGCCACCTCCCTGCAGCTCTGGGACCTGCCTGGCCCAGCAGCCACCAAATGTGCCTTAGGAAAGAGTTTATAAACTCAAGCCAGCTTGTAACAACCCTTCTTTAGACCTGGGCATATAATTAATGACTTAATTAACATTTCTTGCCTGAGTTATGACCCTGTGAGGCCATGAAGAGTTTCAGTGTCCCCAGCATCCTGCAGTGAGTAGTTCAATGGTTGTCTTGCAGGCTGTTGAAAAGCAGCCCCTTTGTTTTTAATTTACCTCCCAGTCTGCTCACTTTGCTGAAGCCCTGTGCTCCCCATCTCACTCCTTCCCACCCCTGGATCCACAGGGATGCTGCCTAGAGGAGATGCTTGAGAAACCTGACTCTCTTTTCCCTAAAAGAGTTTCATGTTTTCCCTAAAAAAAAAACATGGCATGGGGGCTGTTGAATGTGCTAAGAGTTCTCCACGTGTCAAGAGTTTCCTTTCAGGGGATTATGAGGTTCTTGAAGGACACTGAGCTGAGCCCCCTGAACCTGTGGTGTTGTCTCAGAGCTCTAAGTGAAGCTTCAGTCACACAGCAACCCTTCAGAGTGCTGGAGAGCAGCTGGAGGAGCATTCCTGGCTTTTACCACCCCTGTGGGGCTGGTTGGTGTCCCCCTGTCACAGCTGGGCATCGGTGCCTTGTCACTGCTGTGGCTGCTGGGGGGGCTGGAGCTAAATGAGATTTTCAGTGGAGGGCAGAGTGGTTTTTCCTTCTCTTCTGCTGGAGCCATGAGTTTCCAGGGAGCCCTGCATGTGAGCTCTGCTGCTGCTCTTCCCTGCTCCACAGGGATCCGAGGAGGAGGAGGAAGAGGAGGAGGAGGAGATGCTGCTGGGAGTTTATTGCTGTTTCCTGTCTTGTCTGAGCTCCTGGCCCCTCTGAGGTGCCTGGGCCGGGGCTGCTGCTCTTCAGACCTGCAGCTCTTTGTGTCCCTGCCAGGAAAGATCCCTGCAGCAAAGTGAAATTGCAGCTCCTTCCTTGCCCCCTCGCTCAGGCGGAGCAGGCGGGGAGAGGAAGCAGGGGGATGAGTTACAGTGATGGGTTTAGCAGAAGGCAGGGGAAAAACACCAGCCATTCCCATCAGCACGAGGTGCCATCCCCACCTGCTGCTCCCCAGCCTGCTCATCTGGCCTTGCTTTGCCTCCCTTCCCTGTCACACCTCTGAACTGGGGGAATTTTAGTGGGGCTTATTAATTAACTCTGATTGAGCTCTGCAACGCTGCCTCTGTGTGCTGGTTTGAAAGCAAAACCAGTGAGACTCCCAGTCAGAGATACAATTTAATAGAAGAAGAGAGAAAAAAAAAAAAGGTGAAATAAATGGAATGATACAACCTAACACCCTGTTGGTCAGGGTGTTTGAAGCAGTCCGGAAATCCTCCTGGAGCGGCAGATGTGGTTCCGCTGGAGCAGAGATGATCCTGAGAGAGAAGGGTCCAGGGATGATGAGAAGGGTCCAGTCTTCCTCCAGGAATCCAGATGAGATGTTCTTGTCAAAGCAGTGATTCTGTCTGGTAGCTCTTGTCTCCTCTGGGAGTCCAGTGGATAAAAGCTGCTTGTGATGTCTCGAACCCTGGATTATATCCAGGTGGGAATGCTTGGCTCCTCCCCCTGGGCAGAGCATCTCACAATGGTATGATTTTATTCTATCAGTCATGCAGTGGGTCCTTGATGGCCCATTAACCAGAGATAACTCCTTCTCATTGTTGGGCTCGTTAACAGAAGATGAGGAAAACACTGCCCCACCTTGGCTCCAATGGCTCATGGGGATAGAATACAGACCTTGGGCACAATTTTACATTGTAACCTAGGACACTCTGCTGAGAAATCTTTGGGATGCTCTGCCCCACAGAGTCCTCTGTTGGTCTCTGCACCTGGGGCGTGGTGTTCAGGTCTCTGCACAGCCTGAGGTCTCTGAACTCAACAGGCTGCAGTTTCTGTAACAATGTCCTGTCTGTTTCCACTCCATCTTGGCTGCATTTTATTTAATTTCAGTGGTACTTCCATGGGTGAGTGCCTGAGGTGGCACCAAGTGGCTCGGTGGAGGTTTCAAGGCCAGGCCAGCACCCAAGCCCACCCAGGGAGGGACAAAATGTAAAATTTCCAAATGGAAGGAGGGGGGCAGGGGCTGCTTGCAGGGTGGGGGATGCCCATGGAGACATGAGCTGGTTAAGGGGGGTCAGTGGCCCCACCAGAGCCAGCACTGCTGTGCAATCCTGGGTGGCTTTGTTGCTTGGCCAACACCCCAACTGTCCCCTGGCTCTGCTGACACTCTTCCTTCTCTTTTTCAGGGAGCCCATTGGAAAGAAGAGGTCTGGTAAGGACTCCTTTCCTCTCTGCTGCTTACACCAACTCCTCCTTGCACCCACAGCCGAGCTCTCCTGCTGTGGGGCGAGCTCCCAGCCCCATGGCAACCCAGCCCCTGCTCTGCTCCCCTGTGGGGCTCCCAGCACAGGGACCCCCTCTACCCACTGGGATTTCACTGCAGCCTCCAGGCCCCCAGCCCTTACCCCCGAGCCTCTGTGGTGCTCCCCAAGGTGGGGCAGATGCCCACAGCTCTCAGCACTGCCCTGGCCTCCCCTCTCCACTCCTGGAGGTGTTGTAACCACTGCTGGACCCCCCAGCCCATCCCCTCCCTGCCTCATGCCTTGTCTCCCGTCCTTTTGTTCCTCCTCAGGGATTATCCAGAGAACGGCCTCTTTCCTGCAGAGAGGTACTAACAGCTGCTCCTGCCCTTGCTCTGCTCTGCCTTTCTCTGGGGGGACACCTGCTCAGCTGGGGGGGGCAGGAAGCTTTGTCACCCTTGCCAGGAGCTGTCACGTCCCCTGTGGCTTTCCGTGGTGGCTGGTGGCACAGGGGCTGGGGCTTGGCTCTTGGTGCAGCTCCACGTGCAAGGGTGGTGCCCCAGGCCCTGCTGAAGGTCTGCAGGAGTGGGGATGCAAAGTTTTCAGGAGTGCAGAGGGAAATCTGAACTGCCTGGGGAGCAGCGTGGGGCTGAAAGTCTCCTGGTGCAGCAGGAGCATGGTTCTCCTTCTCCATGGCACCAGCTGGGAGCCTTGGGGAAGGTGGTTGGGTCTGGGATGCTCTACCCTTGCTCCTCAAGAGAGGGGGGACATCTCTGAAAGAACCCCCTGTTGGTGTGGTTTAGGGTCATTTGAGCTTCCCAAAAAGAGCAGGAGAGAGGAGTGGAAGAGCCTTTGATCCATGGGTTAAGAAAGCACCTTTCAGCTCCTGGAGCTGCAGAAGGTATGAAAGTGCTGTGAGGCTCTTTGGGAAGGAAGGTCTGAGCTTTGGCTGTGTGGAGGTTCTGCTGAAATCAGTGGTGGAAAGGAATTTGACCAGAGAACTGGCACTGCCACCACCTGTGTGAGCAAACTCACTTGTAGGTGAGGGAGTTCCTCTTGCAGGAGAGAGGAGAGGCACAGGAGGAATCAAAGACCTGGTTCCACTTTCCAGTGGAGCTGCAGGTCACCCCTCCCTCAGGAGCTGATGGTGTCCCAGTGTCTTCACTGAGGCTGCTGGCAGGGTGCAGATGGGAAGCTCTGATGTTGGTGGTGGCTCCTGGTTTTGCTCTGGTTTTTCCTCATGGGCTGAGGGCTCTCCTGTGGGACTGCAGGGTTTGACTGGGATTGGTTAAAAGCATTTTCTCCTCAGTCTCTGACTGCTCTCTGTCCAAGCAGGACATTGGGGTGGCCATTTGAAAGCTTTCCTGAGCCATTTGCAGGCACAGCCTGGCTCTGTTCTGAAGTGCTGGGGACAAGAGAAAGGAAGGGTTGAGAAGCAGAGGAAGAAAATTTCTGCTGCAGAACTCAGTTCAGTGAGGGCAAAATTCAATTTAAGGACGCTGCCTGTTAGAGAAGCAGGAGTTGTCATTGAGAAGGAAGAGTTTGGACAACATCCAAGGCAGAACCTGCTCTGGCAGGGCAGGATGTGCTGTTCTGCCCCTGGCAGCAGCCACCAGGGAAAGGTGCTTGCTCTCAGTAACGTTGCACGGGGTTGATGCCTCGTGCCAGACGTGTTCAGGGATTCATCTCACTGTCTTGCATTTCCTGGCAGCAGAAACAGAGTGTGGTTCAGCTGCTGTCACCCCAGCTCCTCCTATGCCTTGAGGAAATCCCTGATGGTTCATTGGGTCCTCAAGCCAGGCCTGCTTCGAGGTAGCAAATGCATAGCAAGGCACAAAAAATGCTCCTTCACTCCAGGATGTCCCTGAGGAGGGGTCATCCAACAGCTGCTAGCAAGCAAAAATCACGAGGATTTTTCCAAGGAGCAATTTCCCAATTGCCAGAGAGGGGCTGAGCTGCTCTTGAGCAGTGTTGGAAAGAGCTCTGAGGTTCTGGCAGCAGCAAGTCCTGTTTGGAAATGGGATTTGAGCAAACACTGGGGTGCAGAGTGGGTCAGAGTGCGGCTCCTGTGGTGACCACGAGACTCAGACGACATTTGGAGTTTCGAGGAGGGCCCAGCCTATGTGAGCACTGGAAATAAAATCTGCTTTCCCTGCTTAGCTTTTTTTTACCAGCATTTGTAATCCCACCTGCCTGAGCCTGAGGCGTGGGCTCTGCACAGCTTGCAGGGGGTGGATTATTCCCCAGACTTTGGGGCTCTGCCTTGGCCACTGATTTAGGGATGTCTAAAATAGTCATCCCTGCAGTCCCCGAGGCTGTTCTGAGCGTTTCTGCTCTCTCTGCCTCTCAGCTCCACAGAAAGCACAGATGGAGAGCCACGGGTTCCTGCAGGCGAGCCTCAGACTGCCTCCAGAGTTTATATTTGGGTGGAGCTGCCCAAGGAGGCTGGCAGAGACCTCAAATGCCCCTTTGCCAGTTTTTGCCATGCTGTGGAGTGTCCCTGCAGTGGCAGAGAGTCCCCAAACACCTCAGTGTTTGCTCTGAGGAGAGGCAGTGAAAGCACAGCAGCCATAGGGGAGCTCTCTGCAGCTCCACTGGTGAATGGTATTGCCATTTGCTTTCCAGATTCTGGAGGGATCCCTGGAGAGATGGGAGGGTTTGCAAGGAATTCAGCCCAGCGTTCAGTTCAGTGCCCCTTTTCACCTGAGAGCAGGAGGAGGTTCCCTTTGCAGAACTGATCATCCCAAACTCCTCAGCTCTGGAGGAAGAGGGGCTGTCCTGAGAGCTCTGGAGCTGATCCACCCAGGCAGAGGAGGAAGAGACTTTACCCAGAGTTACATTTTTGGGAGAGGCATTAGGCAAAGGCTGGAGTGTACAACAGGCTTCAAACCCAAACACTCGTGCCCCTCATTGAGTGCTAAGCTCTTTGTTTCCCTCTGGGAGCACCAACGTCCAAGCTCTGCCAGAAGTTCCTCACTTTTGGCACTTGCAAAGCCAGAAGCTGGAAAGGCTGGAAACATCACAGGCACCCCCATATCTGTGAGATTTCCTGCTGGGTTTGTCCATCTCAGCCCTTGGGTAAAGGCCACATGTCTGGCCAAACAAAACCTGCAAGGATTCCTGGGCTGGCTGAGAGCCAGGTCAGTGCTCTGAGCAGCCCTGGGCTGGCCCTGGGAGGTGCTGGGTGCCTCTCCTGCATCCAGGCTGAGCATCAGCCCAGCCCAAGGGCCTCAGTGGTCCCTTGACTCGTTGGATTCCCCTTGTCTAGGCCACATTAGTGTCACTGCCACAGCTGAGGATGCACAGTCTGTGTTCCTGTCTGCAAACCCCCTCTCCTGTGGGACAAATTCCTCCTCCCTCCCCAGCTGCAGAGCTCTGGTGCTGTCTCCCACCTCCCTGGGAAGCTTTACACTGCTGCTATTTTGGGGAGCCCAAGTCTGGCCATGCCCAGGACGCTGTTGCTGGCTCCAGGGTGTGTTTTTGTGGTTGAGGATGATTAGGCCAGGTGAAGATGCTCCCGGAATTCACGCCTACCTCTTCCTCCAAGCTCAGTTCAGCACTTCTCTTGCTGGTTTAATGGGTACATTGGAGGATCCAGAATTGGCTGCTGAAACTACAAATAGCCTCAGAGGCATGGGTGTAATTACAGCCAGGCAGGCAGAAAGGGGAGTATTTCTCTCTTCCTCCAGTTGTTATTCTTCTCTCAGGGGCTGGGTAGATCCTCAGATCCTTTAAGCACAAACCTTTAATTGAGCTGCTAGAACAGACAGTCCCAGCATCCACCATTCACTTTGGGGGGCCATTTTTAACTCTGTCTGCTGCCCCACCTCTGGGTTTTGGTGTGGAGGAGGCTTTCATGAGCAGGAGCAGATCTCTGCACTTGGCCAGCTCACCTGGAGCAGCACCACTGCAGAGTGGTGTTTATAGCAGATGGACACGGACAATTTCCTTCCTTTCCCTTTAAATAACACTGCCCTGCAGACACATGGCTCATTTAAATTTTGGCTGTGGTCTGGCATTCTCAGAACCAGCTGGGAGAGGCTGTGACCTTGCAAACAGGAGAAGTTCTCCAGGAGGCAGCAGAACATCATGGGGATCCTGAGGCCCTGCGAGATCTTGTCCTTCAGGGCGAGGATGGCACCTGAGGCTTCCCATGCCCTGACACAGGTTCTCCCATAGGAAAGATCTGTTGAGAGGCTGAGACCTCTGATGGGATTGGGGAGCACCTGGTGCAGGTGTGTTTGCCATGGAAACTCTTTCCTGCTGAGTGAGGCTGAATTTCTTTGCTGCATTTCACCCAATTGTCCCAAGGAACCCGCTCTCTCTGTGGAGTTTCACACCCCTTGGAGACTGGGAGGGGATTGCTCTGTATTTCTGATATGTGTCTGGCTCAGAGGGGATTTCTGTCCTGCCAAAATTTGAGACTCAGAGTAAAGCAGGGGCCCTGTAAACTCAACACCTGCAATCGGGTGTGTGATTCTTTTGTCTCACTTGTGCTGTAGTAATGAACACTCTCCTCTTTCCAAAGCACTTTCCAAGTATCAGTTAAACCTTACCACACCTGGGGAGACTGAAATAATATCAGTGTCTTCCTTGGCAGGCTGGGAAGGTGCAAGGCAGTGTTGGGTTGGAAGCCAGAGCTCAGGAAAATCCACAGGCACCAGAGGTTTATGTCCAGAAGGGAGACAGTGGAACTTTATTTGAATGAAGGGAGAGTCCACTGGGGCACATGCCCCCATGGGTTTTTTCCCTCCTGAGGTTTTTGAGGATGCAGTTTCCCTTTTAAACTCCCAGCCACATGTTGCCCTCTTCCTTTCCTTCCACATGTCCCTCCTTGAACCTGACATTTTGCCCCAAAGTTCAGAAGTTCAGCCTTGTGCAGCTCCTTCTCTGTTTCAGGAGCCAAACTCTCTGGGCTCTGCAGCAAACCTGCTGCCCCAAGTCAGTAGAGACGTTGAGCCCCATCTCAAAGATGTGAACACCCCATCCCTTCACCCATCAAACTGTTTGTAAATGCATGAGCACACATCTTCCCTCTCAGTTCCCTCCTCTTATCTCGATTTGTCTTTACAAACCCCAGTTTTTGACAGCCTGGAGCATTTGAAACAGCCCCTCCTGACAAAGAATAGAGACAATGTTAGTTCATGTTAGCCCAGGAATCCTTGTGGATGATCCGTGGCTACTGAGAGCCAAGGTCTCCCATCGTTTCCTTCCAGCTGAGAAGTCCCAAATCTCTGGGGCATTAGAGATCAGTTTAAAAGATCGATTTTAAAATATTCCAGTGACCTCAAGTAACCCCTCGATCAATTGAAAAAAACTCCAGCGACCTCAAGTAACCCCTGTGACTTCAAGTAACCCCAGTCAGAGCCTCAAATGACCTCAGGTAACCCCAAATGACCTCAAGTAACCCTGATCAGAGCTGCAAACAATCTCAGGTAACCCCTGGATCAATTAAAAAATATTCCAGTGCCCTCAGGTAACCTTGATCATGACCCCAATGACCTCCAGTAACCCCAGATGAACTGAAATAACCCCTACCAAGGACTCAAATGACCTCCAATAACCCCAAACGACCTCAAGTCACCCCTACAAGGACCCCAGTGACCCCCAGAAACCCCAAATGCACTAAAAAAACTGCCGGGGGCTCAAATCTCCAGTAATCCCAAATGGCCTCAAGTCACCCTTGCCAGGGTCTCCAATGACCTCGCACACACATCCACCAAGAGTGCTTGAGTAAAATGCCTCTGCTCATCTTCCCCACTGAGCAAAAGCACATGTGAACAATTGGTCCCCCTTTGGCATAAAATTCAAATCAGAGAAGTTCCCGTGTCTACCACGCCCTGCTGCCCAAAGTCAGTGGAGACCTTAAAACCCATCTCAAAGGTGTGAAATGGTGAAAGGTGTGTCCCCTCACCCACCAAATTCTTTGGAAAGACATTTGCTTTCATTGCAGTGGAGGGGAGTCCTGGACTCCCCTCCAAAGGGGGGTTTTTTGAGACTTTTGTGTTGCTTTTTTGGAGATTTTTGGAGGCAGACGGGGAGGTGCTGCAGTGCTCCGGGTGCCTGAGTGCCCCGTGCCTGGTCCATGGGGATGTAACCCAGGGAATGCCCGGCTCGACGTGGGACACTGGCAGTGTCCTGGTGCTCCCTGGCCCGTGGGGAAAGGGGAGCTGTGCTCCGTGCAGGGGACACCGGTGTCTGTGGGGCGGTGACAGATGTGAGTGGCGGGTTCTGCTGCAGCGCTGCCACACGGGATCCATAGCGAGGGATCTCTACCCGGAGCTATGGCCCGAAGGAAAACGTGCTGCAAAGCACAGACCGGGCACCGCGCTGGCCCCGCCGCCCTCCAGGGACACCAGCGCCTGGCAGTGGCCCCGTGTGTCCCGATTGTCCTGCAGTGCTCCCGGGATCCCGGCCCTTCTCCCGCTGTCCTGCTCTATCCTGCCCTGCTCCCTGTGTCCCGGTTATCCCGCAGTTCTCCCGGTATCCCGGTTATCCCATGGTCACCCCAGCTTATCCCGCGGTTCTCCTGGTGTCCCGGTTATCCTGCCCTGCTCCCGGTGTCCCGGTTCTATCCTGCAGTTCCCATCGGTGTCCTGCAGTGCTCCCCAGTATCCCGGTTTTCCTGCAGTTCCAGTATCCCGACCGTATCCCGCAGTGCTCCCGGTATCCCGGTTATCCCATGGTCACCCCAGTTATCCCGTGGTTATCCCGGTTATCCCGCAGTTCTCCCGGTTATCCCGTGGTTATCCCGGTTATCCCATGGTTACCCCGCCGTTCTCCCGGTGTCCCGGTTATCCCGTGGCTATCCCGGTTATCCCGTGGTTATCCCGGTTATCCCGCCGTTGTCCCGGTGTCCCGGTTATCCCGTGGTTATCCCATGGTTATCCCGGTTATCCCGTGGTTGTCCCGGTTACCCCGCCGTTGTCCCGGTGTCCCGGTTATCCCATGATCATCCCGGTTATCCCATGATTATCTCGGTTATCCCATGGTTATCCCGGTTATCCCGCAGTGCCACCTGCCGCCGGTCCAGCTCCGTTCCGCGGCGATCCCGCGGCTCCCGGCTCTCCCTTTTCCGGCCGCAGGAACGCTTTGTTCCCGCTGTGTTCTGCCCGCTCTGCTCCTCCTCGGGGTATTTTTCCCCCTTTTTTCCCCGCCAGGACACGGGGCTGTGCAGCAGGAGGAGCTGGGCAGGGGGCAGAGCAGCTCAGGGGGATGAACACAGCGGGACAGTGGGGACAGGGGATGCTGCCCTGTCCTACAAACACCTCCCTCCGGGGCTCTGGGGCTCTTCAGCCCAGCAGAACCCGCTGCAGGCTCTGTGTTTTGGGGCAGCGCTGTGCACGGGAGGCAGGTGCAGGCTGCTGTGAGCTCCTGTGCTGGTGCTGGCTGGTGGAGGTTGCTTGGACGGCTCTGGTGGGCAGCAGGGGAAGGTCTCACCTGCCACCTCACCTGGCTGCTGGGTTGATCTCTCTCTCTCCCCCTCACTCTGCCCAAACCCCTGGCTCACCCCTCTCACGCTGGGGTCCCCGGGGTGTCCTGGAGCTGCTCGGTGCCCCGGGGACGGCGCTGACCTGGCACACGGGTCGGTTCTTGTCCCCCCTGTGCAGGAGCTGACTGTGCCTCGGCCGAGCCCCTGGTGCTGGAGCAGTATGTCGTGGTGGCCGACTACCAGAAGCAGGAGAGCTCGGAGATCAGCCTGTGCGTGGGCCAGGTGGTGGATATCATTGAGAAGAACGAATCAGGTACAGCCGGCTGGGCTCGGCGCAGGGTTCGGTGTGCTGGCAGTGTTTTCCTTAAGCAGAGCAGCCCCCAGGAACCCCCTGGGCGTGGTGAGCTGAGCTGGGATGTGGAGGAAGCAGCTTTGGTCTGTGAGTGTGGACGAGGCTGCAGGGCTGTCTCTAAGGGCTGATGTCCCCCTGTGCTGAGCGCCCGGCGCCGTCCACCTGCGCCAGTCTCCACTTTGTGCTTTTCCATGCTGAAAAACTTGGCTGATGTGTCCTGGGGACAAAAGCCATCCCTGGGTTTGGCAGGCTGGTTTTGGTGGCAGAGGGGGACACGTGGTGGCCAGGAAAGCCCCCTTGGTGCATTCACAACTCCTGTGGGCAGCAGCCGAGCTCTTCGCTTGCTTCAAAACTTAAACTTGCTCTTTGCCTCTGCAAAGGGACTGAGCCATGTCGTGGACCCAGCTTCTTGAGAATTCATTCCCTGAAGCTTACAGAAGTCATTTGTTGGGGGGAGTGAAACCGTGAAAACAGATTTTAACATTCTGGAGAGCTGGTCCCCAGAGGATCAGTTGCACCAGCAGCTCTGTTTGAGAACGAGAGGAATAAAAGCAACCCTGAAGCAAATGAAACGATTAGCACAGCCAGCTCAAAAGCTGTGGAGAATCATTTATTTATCCAAGGTCAGCCCTGCTTTTCCCTCCCATGCAGGTAGCTGATTCCCTCCCCGACAATCTAGTTATCTTTCTAAATGACTCACTGGGGGGGTTCTGAGGGTAACACTCAGTCTTTCTTTTTCCCCCCTAAAGACACAAATTGTGCTTTTAATAACGAGCAGCAAGCGTTGGTTTTGATTGGACACACGGGGGGGCCCAGAATTGCCTGTGGCCTCTCTGGAGCTGCCTGGGCTTCCACTGGGAGAGCTGGTGTTTTAAATCCTGCATTTGCTCGTAGCTTTTCGGTTCTGCTGTTTCCACAAAAGTAAAGAAGGCGAGCGCAGCAGGACTCAGCTATCGATTCACACGCAGGGTATTCATCTCTGCTAATTAGCCCAGGCTTGCTGACCCACACTGAGGGAAAATGAACCATGAAGGGGCAGAAAATACCAAAAGCAAATGCAGTGGCTGGAGCCATTCAGCTCTCAGAGCCTCTCCTGGTTTTCCTGGGGAGGGGATTGTGCTTTTAGATGTCACTCAGCTGCAGTTCTCCTGTGCTTGGCTCTGTTGCTTTGGGGTCATCCCAGCTTCCCATGGAGATGCAGGAAAGGGGTCACAGCCCCCCAGGCATGTGGTTTGGAGGAAGACAGGGAGGTTTTGGCTGGTGTGAGCCCATGGCTGAGCCTCCTGCTGTTTTCTCCTCAGGCTGGTGGTTTGTGAGCACCTTGGAGGAGCAGGGCTGGGTGCCAGCGACCTGCCTGGAGGCCCAGGATGGAGTCCAGGATGAGTTCTCAATGCAGCCTGATGAAGGTAAGAAGCTGCTGGAGGCATCTGCCCCAGCTTCCTCTGCAGGAAGCACTGCATCACCCTCCCTGAACGGGGCAGGGCATGAGCCTGGGGGAGGAGAAACCCAGGAACAAAACCTGAGAAAAGGGACCAAACCCCAGAAGAGTCCTGCCTGCCCCGTGCTGCAGCAGGGCTGGGGCAGCTGGATACTGGTGGTGTATCCACTGGCCTTTCTGCTCCTCCACAGAGGTGCCACCTCCAGGGAGTGCTCACCCCAGTGCCTCCTGTCAGCCCAGGGAGCTGTTTTACCTGCCCTGGAGGAGGAGCAAAGCCCAGGTCCTTGGACAATGCATGTGACCTCAACACGGGCAGAACAAAGAGCACACGGTGTGGCAATAGCAAGGTTCCAGCCTGTCCCTGGAGCAAATCCAAAGTGCCCCTGCCACATCCTTCCCAGTGACTCCGTGTGCCCCCAGCAGGGCAGTAGCTGGCTCAGCCCCTGCTCTGGGCAGCTGGAGGTGGAGGGGGGCTCAGCCTGGGGAGGGCTCCAGGTGAGCAGAGTCTCTGTCCCACTCTCTGTGTCAGCCCTGTCTCCTCCTGGACCTGACGTGCCACCTCCTTACGTCCTCTCTTGTCCTTCTCCTGCTTCCCCACCGTGCTGTTCCCAGTGCCATGGAGATACTGGTCTCTGCCCAGGCACCTTGGCCGCCGCCGGACTCTTGGGGACTTGTACACCACTGGATGGGGTCAAGGTGGACCACACAGAGACTTTCTCGGCTGTCCCCGTGTTGTGCTTGGAGCCTGGTGTGCATGTTGGTTTGCTGTGCATGTGTCAGCCCCCAGAGCGTGCCAGCCCTGCTCCTCAGCCTTCCCTGAGGCCCCTCATGTGCACCTCCCTCTGCTCTCTCAGCTGCTCCTTCTCATGGTTTGTTTTGGGCTCACAAACCGCAGTCCCTGCTTTTCCCCAGCACACACGTGCGGAATTCTTACAACTGCTGCTTTAGTTCTTGGAGTCACCATGAGCCCTGGGGTTTGTGCCTCAGGGCGGGGTCAGGAGCAGAAGAGTCACCTTGGTCTTGCTGGATGTGACAGGACATGCTCTGCTTGGTCTGCTCTGCATGAAGGGGGTGGGAAATCAGACCCTTCCGGAGCTGTGCCCCTCCCAGAAGACAAATCCAGGAAACCTGCATGGTGGGGATATAGGGATGTCCAGAGGGGTGGATTTTGGAGGCAGATTTTTCCCCAGATGGCCTTCACCCTGTTGTGGCACTGCTTAAGCACAGGAAATTTTTTCCCTGTGTTTCTTCCAGAGAGGAAGCTGAGGGAGAGGGGAGGATGGATGGACCCATTTGTCTGACATGTCTGCATGGCTTTTAGGATGTTTCTCCTTCCTCCTGAAGGGAAGAACATCCACATCTCTGCTTAACATCCCTTGTCCTGGTGGACAGGACATCAGGTTCTTCTCCAGGCTCCCCACATGGCTTTGACCAAAGTCCTGGGGGTTAAATGGTGAAGTTCCTGCAGATCTGCTGCTCTACACCAGTTTGAGGGCACCTCTGTGTGCATGGGGTTACCTCCTCATGCCTGTGGGATTTCTCTCCCCTTGCAGAGGACAGTTCTTCTTTAAAGACTCTGAGAATGAAATTTGAGCTGAAGTGGATGCATGGAAGAGCTTCTGTGATGAGCTGTGAAATCTTTAGTCCTAAGGGAGAGGAGAAACTGTTTTAGAGAACTTCTTGGCCTAGAGCAGCTTTCCAAAGTTTACATTTCCAAATACATTTCACTGTCATTTCCCTTTGAATGGTCGTGTACCTCTGTGTGTTTGCACCTAAATTACAAAAAATTACCATTTGTATAAAGCACTGCATAGCCATTTTTCAGCTGAGGCCAGGTTTCCATCAAACAGTTCCTCCGTGAAACTGTCCTTTCTTCCCAACAGAGGAGAAGTACACGGTTATTTACCCCTACACTGCAAGAGACCAGGATGAAATGAACCTGGACAAAGGGGCCGTGGTGGTGGTGATCCAGAAGAACCTGGAGGGCTGGTGGAAAATCAGGTACTGTCCCATGTTGTGTTTTATCTTCTTTTTGCCAGGTCAGGATTAAACGCTCCAGACGGTGTTTCTTGTTCATACTCAGATGTTTATTAATTCTTATCTCTATCACAGTCTCACAAACCCTGAGTTCTACAGCACTGCTAGCTAACAAACTGAAAATGGAGCCCTGTCACTCTCTCTACAAGGCCTTTTAAGGATAAACTGCCCAATTAGGAAATGACACCTAAATTATTTTTACTTTTAACCCAATAACCAACCACCCGTGGCCCCCAATGCGACTTTTCCATCCAATTACACAACACCACCCAGACCATGAAGAAGAAGGTGAAAAAGAAAGACTCAACCTCTGCCCTAAAACCTCCATTTTGCTTTATAGATAATTAATAATTATAATATATTACTGTATTCTAAACCCTTAAACTCTTAGGTTTTGCACCCTGTGATATCACACACTTCTACTCAAACCACACACCCATAATCCCAGTGCTGTCACTCAATTTTGGGAGCCTTCTCCAAGGCCTCAGGTGGATTGCAGGGTTTGCTTGGGGGTCAGTGCCTGTCAGCACAGAAAGCCTGGAATTCTCTGTGCCCAGGGTTCCAACAGTCCCAGGCACTGTGGCTGGGGCTGTGGGATGTCCAGTCCCAAGGCAGCTCTGTGAGCTGGGGAGGGCAGAGTACCAGAACTCATTGCTCTCCATCCTGACAGATCTGATGTTCAAGCACAGCTGTGCTTGAAAAATCTTTGAAATGCCCTGATTTCCTGTGCTGGGAGGTGGCTGTGTCCTCCAGCAGTGCCAAGGTGTGAGAGCTTTAGTGGGGTGTCACATCCTGCCGATGGGAAAACCCACAAATGTCCCAGGGCAGGCTCTGCTTGGAGGCTCCTGCAGGAAATGGCCAGGTCTGGGCCAGCTCTGCTGTGTTCAGGGTGTGCTGAGCCAAAGGCTCCAGCCCATCCCGAGCTGAGGGTTATTTTCTGCTGGGAGCTCATTTTCTCTTCTCTGTGGCTGAGCAAACGGCCGGGCTCACTCAGGGTGGGAGCACACGCTGCAATTTTCTTAACCTTACACTGAACCTGTGCTCTTGGCAGCAGCACAGCCCTAGAAACACATCCATTGACGTTTGAAGCAGAGGAGAGCTGCCACAGGAGCTCGAAAAGCAATTACAAGTTCAGTAGCTGGTGCCATCTGAACGAGGTGGCTGCAGCCCAACCAGCAGGGAGTCTCTGGCATGGCAGGGGCACTGTGGCTGTGGTTTTTCAATCAGGTCACGGGGCTGGTTTCTCTCCTAAACAGATTTAGAGCAGGGAAGGGATCCAGGCTGCCAGCAGGGAGACAGCTTGTGCTCTCTCCAAAGACCAGGTACGCCGATCCCAGCAGCAGCCCTCTGGTTTTTCCCTCTGCTTTCCCTGCCAGAGCTCTTCATTCCTGAACTGGTGCCATTGCTGAGGTGAAAACTGGGCTTCACAGCATTCCCAGCCCTTGGCCCTGGCTGGGGCCAGCCAGTGTAGGAGCATTAGTCACGAGGGAGCTCTCCTGGTGCCACGGAGAACCTGGCAAGCTGCTGTTGCCCAGAGCTGGCAGTGCCTTCAGCCAAGGAGCGTGCTGAGCTCCGGGCTCTGTGCAGTGACACTGCTGTCCTTGTCCCGACAGGTACCAGGGCCAGGAGGGCTGGGCCCCTGCCTCCTACCTCAGGAAGGGGAACGGGGATGTGTTCCCAGCCAAGCTGGGCTCAGGCTCCTCGGCCCACTCGAGTGCCCTGGAGCTGGATGGCATCTCCAGGCAGCAGGTGCTGGCCAGCAGGGACAAGGACGGGCCGGGGGCGCAGAGGGACGGGAGGCTGGAGAGCCGGCCCCTGCCCGGCGCCGACATCCGACGCAGTAAGTGCTGCAAACACCCTTTGTCTGACCCACAGATGGGGCTCCTGAGAGGCCTTTAAAGACTTTTATTCCATGTTCAGTCTGATGAGAAGGGTGAGGCGGTGCAGATGTTACAATTCACAATCAGAAGCCAAACTATTTCCTAATTCCATCCCATGATAAGCGTTCCTTGGCCTGTCAGCTTCTGCCACACAATGCTGCTCATGCCTTAAAGCCAATCATCTAAAATGACCCCTCATGAATCCTACTACAATACACCTTTCATGGTTCTGTTTCTCCAAAACACCTGCTCTGGTTGCAAGGCCATGGTTTGAAATTTGTTCCCAGTTCAGTTTCTCTCTCAGCAGTGTCTGTCCTGTCCCAGGGCCTTTCTCAGCCAGCACAGCTCCTCTCAGGGTTTGCACACAGATGCACAAGCCTTCTGTCAGGCTTTGGGAATTCCTTAGAAATCCATTTCCCACAAGTAAGTGCTGGGCAGGATCAGGTGGGCTCCAAACACAGCCTTCCCCGCAGATTTTGAGCAAAATGAGAGGCTGTGGGCTGACAGAGATTTGCAGGGTTCTGCAGCAAGGTCTGGGCAGGCAGTGGGGCACAGGGACAGCGCTGCCCAGGGACCTGCTGAGGGTCAGCAGATGGGATGGGGATCCCCTCCCAGGCTGCAGGGACAGCTGGAGATGTTCTCCTCTCAGAACCTGGGGCACCTAAAGGGAGCCTGCCAGAAAGATTGAGAGGCATGTTTTACAGGACAAGGGAGAAAGGCTTCAAACTGACAGAGAGCAGGTTTAGATGGGATATTGGGAAGAAATTCTTCCCTGTGAGGGTGGTGAGGCCCTGGCACAGGGTGCCCAGAGAAGCTGTGGCTGCCCCTGGATCCCTGGCAGTGCCCAAGGCCAGGTTGGCCATTGGGGCTTGGAGCAGCCTGGGACAGTGGAAGATGTCCCTGCCCATGGCAGGGGATGGAACTGGATGATCCTTAAGGTCCCTTCAAACCCAGGCAATTCCATGATTCCGGGATTCTGTGATCTTAACCCCTCTGCAGTCCAGGTCCTCTGGGTCAGTCCTGCAATGCTGAAGTAATTTGACATGGTCACCTCAGTTGCATTTCCCAGGAGAACCTGAAAGCTGGGATACCCTGGAGACCTGGGTGACCTGTGCCCCTCAGGACTCTGGGCTGATGGGTTCTGAGCTGCTGGGTTCTGGGATGATGGGTTCCTCCTTCAGGTTCCTTTCCACTGGGACAGGTTTAGTCCTTGCCTTTCTGTTTTGTCTCTCACTTGTCTTTCACGAGCACGTGCTCAAAAGCCAGAAACTCAACAGCACCTGGAATTCTTCCTCCACAGAGTCACCAAAGATGAGGCAGAGGCCCCCTCCTCGCCGAGACCTCACCATAGTAAGTGCCAGCTGGAGTGGGAGGGCAGCAATGGCACAGGTGGAGGGAGGGGAGCCCTGCAAGGGGCTCTGGTCACTGGTTGGGACCTTGTCCCCGTGCCTGGACGTGGTGTCACACCTGCTGTACAAACACACTGATGGGTTTCCTGTTTTCCTGCCACAGCCCCGTGGTCTGAACCTGCCTAAGCCTCCCGTCCCCCCTCAAGTGGAAGAGGAATATTACACCATTGCTGACTTCCAGACCACCATCCCTGACGGCATCAGCTTCCAGGCAGGAATGAAAGTAGAGGTGAGACTCTCACCTTCCCTTCACACATCTTCACTTCAGGGCAGTGCTCCTGGCTCCCATTGCCCTGGGACCTGCTTCAGGCAGGAGCTCCCTTTCCAGGCCAGGGAGATCTGCTCCCCGTGGTGCTCTGGGTGCAAACCAGGCATGGTTTTGTCTCTGTCAACATTCCAGACTCTGAGAGTGAGATAAAAACCTGTAGGAGCTCAAGAGACTTTGGCCCCACACCGTTCTTGGTGGTCTCCTGTCCCCCAAGTGTGAGTGCTCTGTTTGAGCAAGTGGAAAATAAACCCACACCACAAATGGGGTTAGACATGGGAGCTTTTCCTCTCAGTTAGGCCAGGTGTAAAGTTAAAAGCCCTTCCAAAACTCCTGGCACACCCTCTTTGCTGGCAGAACCCCTCCTGCAGATGGGATTTTGCTTTCTCCGCCTGCGGATGCGATTTACGCCTCCCTAAGAGGATTTTTCCTTCGGGGCTGCCCCGCTCAGCCCCTCCCCGGGCCCAGCCCGGTTCCTGCAGCTGCAGACAGGCTGGGCAGTGTGGGATCCACACGGGATGGCTGCTGGTTGATCGCTCCAACAGTGCCACGCTGTGGCCACCGCCAGCTGCGGGAGGGACAGACACGGCTCAGCAGCTCCTCCTCAGCTCTCTTCCTTCCCTGGCAGCCAGGACCAGGTGCCCCTCCCTTAGGATGCCACTCCTGGGGTTCCACGGCTTTTGGCTGGAGCAGCACAAGGCTGTGTGCCACCCTGCCGTCATTTCCAAGAGCCTTGAGTGCAGAGCTGAGGTCTCCTTTCCCCCCTGGCAGGTTATTGAGAAGAACCTGAGTGGCTGGTGGTACATCCAGATCGAGGAGAAGGAAGGCTGGGCCCCTGCCACCTTCATTGACAAGTACAAGAAGACCAGCAACGCCTCCAGGCCCAATTTCCTGGCTCCCCTTCCCAACGAGATGGCCCAGCTGCGGCTGGGTGACACCGATGGCAGCGCTGGCGAGGAGGTGACAGGGCCCTGCCGACCTCTGCCAGAGGCTCCTCCCAACGGCATGGACTGCACTGGGAGGTGGGGCAAGGACTGGAAGGGGAAGGAGGCTCCTGACAGCGGGGACCTGTCCTTCGCCGGGGGCTACGAGGAGATCTCGGACCGCGACATGGAGGAGAAGCCCAGCCTCCCACCCAGGAAAGAGTCCATCATTAAATCAGAAGGAGAGTTACTAGAGAGGCAGAGACCTCCCCCCAAGCCCCCAGGCATGATTTTGCCCATGATCCCACCCAAGCAGTCAGCAGCCCCCAAGGACAGCAAGAAGCCGGAGCTCAAACCGGAGAAGGGCAAACTCTTCCAGCTGAAAAACGAGATGGGGCTGGAATGTGGACACAAGGTGTCGGCCAAGGAGGTGAAGAAGCCAAACCTCCGGCCCATTGTCAAGCCAACAAAGCCAAAAGCTGAGCCTGTGGAGGACAAACCTGAGCCCATCACCCAGAACCCGTTCTTGAAGTCAAGACCTCAGATCAGGCCAAAACCCGCTGCATCCCCCCGGACTGACCCGCCCCCGGCCGACGACAAACTGGACATTTGCAGCCTGCGGAGCAAGCTGAGACCTGCCAAGTGCCCAGAGAAACCCTCGGAGCAGGACCCCAGCGCCGGGGAAAGCTCCTTCAGCAGTGCCCTGGTCTCTTCGGAGCCTTGCGGGAAGTTTCCGGAGCGGCCGGGCACGGAGAGCAAAGCCCTGCCCAAGCTGGACAGTGCCCCCAGAGAGGCACTGCTCAAACCTCCCCTGGGCCCAGCAAACCCCTCCTGTGGCAGGGACGTCCCTCCACAGCGCCCTGTGGTGCCACCTCGCAGGCCACCCCCTCCCAAGAAGATGGGGGCTCCCGCCGCTGTCCCCGCCGAGCCCAGGGCCCCGGCGCGGGACGCTGCTGAGGCCAGGCCCTCGGCACTGCCAGGCAGGCCCATGCTGGTCCCGCCCAAAGCCAAGCCCTTCCTCTCCGCCTCCCTGCAAGACGAAGCCAAAGCCAGGAGCAGCATGAACCCAAAGGTCATCTCCAAGCCCGTGGAGAGAGGGGAGGCCAAGGAGAGGACCTCGGCCTGCAGCCCCGACACCTCCAGGGAAGCTCTCTACGTGGCGGTGGCGGATTTTGAAGGCGACGAGGAGACCAACAGCTTCAGGGAAGGGACTTTGTTTGAAGTTCGTGAGAAGAACAGCAGTGGCTGGTGGTTCTGCAAGGTGCTGACTGGGGGGCCGTGCTGGGAGGGCTGGATCCCTTCCAATTACCTGCGGAGGAAGCTGTAGCTGCTCCTGGGCCTGCACGGCCGGAGGCTCCCCGGTCTCTCACCTGAGTATTTAATGAGCAGATTAATTTATGGTTTTCTGTAAGGCTGGCTTTAGAAGAAAAGATAATAATTGAGATCCCACGCCTCCCAGCTGGAGCCCCTTGGCAGCAGCTGGAGGAAGCAGCTCGGCCTCCCCTCCCCACCCCTGTGCTCCCACCCACCCTCCTCCTCACATTCCCCAAAAGAACTTGGCTCCCGTGGTTTCTCTCTGCTGGGGAGATGGACCTTGAGGGACATTTTGCCACCTCTGTGGTGAACTGGAGAGAAACCCAGCAGCAGCCAGGTGGAATGGTACCAGTGAAGGAAATCACAGAAGGATTTGCCTTTCCCTGAGGCTCAGGGTCACGGTCAAGAGTTGCAGAGCACGTTGCTTAGTCCAGGGCTGTAGCAGAGCCACGGGGAATGTGGCAAAAAGGAGGAATGATTGCTGAGAACAGGCGGCTGTAGCTCTGTCTCTGGTTAAGGGCTGTGCCGTGCTCCCCCTGCACAGGGATCATCCCTTGGTCCTTCCCTGCTCTACGACGACAAGTGTTAACTTCAACATCCTCCTGGTGGAAAAAAAAAAAATAGGGAAAAACACACCCTCATGTAACAGGTCCTGTCTGTGCTGGTCCAGGACAGCTCTCAGGCTTCTCCCCTGCAGTACTGCAACCAAACATCAGAGGGGTTTTGCTGCCGGAGCTGAGGAATTCTATGCAAGGCACAGAGGAGAAAGGATGCTTTGCTCTCCTCCCGCACAGACTGCCCTGCCTGTTGGACTGGGAGGGGACCACCCCTTCCCCCGACCCACCGAGCTCCCGAGCAGCAGCTGGGGCTGGGTCTTTCCCTCGGTGCTGATATAATCAAGTGCAATCCACAACGTGGGGGTTCAGCTCCTCATCACCACCACTTCTGAGGCGTGTCTGGTGCTCAGGGGCTGCCTGCCTCGCTTGTCACCCCACCTGCCTGTCCTCCAGGTGCCTGCAGGTCACCCTGTGGGCCAGGTTGGCTTGGAGGGGCTTCTGGGCGGGCAGAGCCTGGGGTTTTTCCATGCTGACATTCCTGCCTTGCTCTCAGTGCTGCTTATCCCGGCAGGAGGATGAGTGTGGATGAGCTGTTGTTCCCCAGTGCTGCTTTCTTCCTTTCTGTCCTTGGCTGTTTGCAGCTTCAGGGCCACATTTCTCTCCAGAAGAGCTTTAAACCCGGATGTCTGTGGTTTTCACAGAGTCACAGAATTCTTGGGGCTGGAAATGAACCTCTGGAGATCGTCCAGTCCAGCCCCTCCTGCCAAGGCAGGCTCAGGTTTGGTGTTGACCAAGCCCTGTTGCCCTCTCTGGTCTAATTGCAAGTGTGAGCAATGCAGCCACATTGTTTTTGCTGCTGGAAATGACGACAGTTTTCCCACTAATTTGAGGCTGGCTGAATTGAAGGAGCGTTCTCCACTCCCCCAGATGCTCACTTCCTTCTCTGTCCCATATTTTCCACCCTGGGAACGTGGAGTTGAAGATCCCTCTGTCTGCATACAGAAGAAAACGCTTCTGCCTCTGGCCGGGATCATTCTGGGAGGGTGGTGGGGCAGTTTCATCTGAGAGAGGAGTCCTGACCATCCTCATATCCAGAAGCCCCAAAATCCATTTTTAGCCGTGGGAATTCACGCACGCCCGGTGTGTGGCTGATTCCTCTCCCTCCCACCTGCGGTTTTCTCCGGTGGCACATCAGCCCCTGATCAGGCTGACTCACCTGAGCTGGCAATAAGCGCCGCATTTGCAACCCAGCGCAATAACAACGCTCCTTGCGTGGCACATCGGGAGGTGTTGATGTGCTCCCGGGAGAGCTGCAGGGTGGGTTGAGACAGCGCTGCCTCGCTCCAGTCAATCCCTTCTTCTTCTTCTTCTTCTTCTTCTTCTTCTTCTTCTTCTTCTTCTTCTTCTTCTTCTTCTTCTTCTTCTTTCTTCTTCTTTCTTCTTCTTTCTTCTTCTTTCTTCTTCTTCTTTCTTCTTCTTCTTTCTTCTTCTTCGGAAAGGAGTGGGGACAGGATGAGTTAAGCCAGAGCTGGGATGAGTTAAACCAGAGCTGGGATGAGTTAAGCCAGAGCTGCTCCACAGCCCAATCCAGCTCCCACGGAATCTGGGAAGGGGCTGGATCCGTATCCCTGCTCTGGACACAAGTGTCCTTTTCCTGGGCACCGTGTCCTTGCTCTGCCTTTGCTGAATGGCTTTTTCATCTCAGCTCTGTCTCACAGAGCTCTGTGCTCCGGCTCTCCTCAGGGAGGGCCGTGCTATTGCTGTGGCCTCGCTTCTTTCTCAGTGAGGGCTGTTCCCTCTCCCCTCGCAGCCTGAGCCTCGGAACCGCTCGTGCTCCGTTCTCCTGACACAAGTACTGTATTCGGCTCGCTGGGCGTGTGACAGGATGCCTCCCTTCTTCCCAAAGAGCTTCCAAGGAGGGAGTGGCCCGGTGGGATCACCCTCAGGAGGTGCCCACACCTGCAGCCTTACCCCCTTTCCCCACTCTCCTGTCTGCCAGGGGGCCGTGGGCTGGCAGAGCTCCTGTGGGGAAGATGCCAGGAGCCAGTGGGCTGCCAGGGCTTTGTCCCCCAGCTGATTTGTGCCCCCGGTCCCACAGCCCCCTGTGCCCCAAGCCAGGCTGCCTCTCCTCCCTGCACCTCCCTGCCCACCTCGTGAGGAGGAGGAGGGTGGCCAAAAGCCCCCCCAAACTCGGGGCTAGCCCCCCCAGCAGCCACAGCCCAGCCTCCCAGAGCAGCCCTGAGATCAGGGCTTGTGGCAAGGGGGGCCCAGGAGCTGGGATTTGGGGACAGGCCGGGCTGGGCACATCCTGGGTGGGTGCCCAGCTCCTGCCAGGCTCCCAAAGGCCATTTCTTTGTCCATGTGTCTCTATATTATGTAATGTGTATAAATCTCCATTACTGTGGGTGGGTGGGGGGCAGCAGAAGGTAGATGTAGCTGTGTCCATGCCCTGTCTATACCTTCACCTTTAAGGGATGGATTTTTTTTTTATTTGCTGGGTTTGGGGTTTGTTTGTTTTTTTTTCTTTCATTTTCCTTTTTTTTTTTTTAAAGAAATAAAAAGAAACTGCTTGACTGGTTTCAAGCACCCTGGTGAACCCTGGTGTGTGGCTGGTGGAATTCTGGGGTGCAACTTGGGGTGCTGCTCTCTTGTCCAGGGCTGGTTTGGGGTCTGTCTGTCTGTCCATCCTGGCAGCTGTGGCAGGGAGGTTCATGGGGATCCTGACAGCTCCTTGTGTCTTGCTTGGTGCCCAAACTTTTTTTATATCCCAACAAGTGGGGCAGGGGAGTGTGGAAGTTTGTACTGTGAGCTCAAACCAGCAGAGTTCAGTGATTCTGGGGAAGTGCAGAGAGAAGAGGAGGCATTGCCAGTCCTGAGGGGCTCTGGGGGTTCTGGGTGTGGCCAGGGATCAGCTCTGGGGATGAGGAGAGGGAGCAGAGTGTCTAAAAAGGCATCTTGGCATAAACTGTCAGGCTCCTTCAGCACCCAGAGTGAGTGAGGGGTTTGTGTGAACACCCAGCTCTGGCAGGGTGGGGTTGTGAATGAATTTTTCCACTCCACATGAAAGAAAAAGGGAAAAGGAAGCAGGGAAAGGGAAGAGGAAAGGGGGAAAGGAAAAAGGAAAAGGGAAAAGAAAAGTAAAGGGGAAAAGGAAAGAGGAAAGGGGAAAAGGGAAAGGAAAAGGAAACAGGAAAAGGGGAAAGTAAAGAAAGGGGAAGGAAAGGGGGAAGGAAACAGGAAATGGAAAAGGAAAAAGGAGAAAAGGAAAAGGGAAAAAAAGAGCAAATCAGCCCCCCTGTTGTGTCTGCATCACCCCTGGCTGCCACAGCCCCAGCAGGGCATAGGAGGGGCCCAGGCTGGAGCTGCCTTACCTGAGACTGGATAAGAAATTTGGGGCTCTTTGTGAGGGCCACCCAACCCTTCCACCTCTGCAGCCCTGAAACACACCCTTGTCCCCCAAACTGCCAAGCATTTGCAGGGTTAAATGAGCCAGCAAAGCCTCCCAGCCCATGCAGGGAGTGAGCAGCCACTGGGCAGTGACTCCCAGGAGCAGAGCAAAGCTCAGGAAAGGTTTGTAAAGTGGTTTTCGTTTTGTTTTGTTTTTTTTAAATTTTGGAAGCCCCTGCCCCTCTGGATCAAATCAAGGCTGTCTCACCCCTCCTCCCAGCTCAAACTCTTTGAAGCACTCCAGAGAACTCTGTACAAGCCAAAGGTTTATTTGTTTCATAAACAAGTCAAATTATATTCATGGAAAACAGGTAAATGGACAAAAAGGAAAACACACAGCACTGAACACTATAGAGCACTGACATGTAGAGGTGCAGCTCCCTCCCTCGTGCGATGCCCTCCCTCCCCAGGCCCCCCAAAAATTTGCTTGAAAAGCCTAATACAGAGGTCCAAAACCTGATTCAGCTTCAACAAGATAATACAGGTCACAGTATTGAATCATAAAGGTAACAACAAGAGAGGAACTGCCTCAGAAAGGGGGAGAGGTAAAAGAGTTCCCCCATCTCTTTCTTTTCTTCCTTTTTTCCTTTTTTTTTTTTTTTCCTTAAATTTTCAAACAAAGGTTAAGGAGGAGAGGAGGGGAAAATCCATGGAAATACAGTTTTTCACTCATATATCCATAGATATCTATATATAGATATAGATATCTACAGATATATGTAAAGCAGGATTCTCAGTGAACACAAAATTCTATAAAACTACCATTGATCTGTGTTGGTTTTCTCCCCCCATCTTTTTTTTTTCTTTTTAAAAGTTGCTTTAAAAAGGATAAAAAGTGCACAGACACCCTTATAAGGCACAAACAGATCTTCTGTACAAATCATATATCATTGGACTGTTTAAAAAAAATAGCAATACGAATACTAACAATGAAATCTGTAAGAGGCTACCTTTTCCTGGAAATCTTTTATATATATATATATTTTTTTTTGAGGCCTATTTTGGAAAATTCCTGTTGCTTTTGGATAGGCAGGGCCACAGGTCCACTGCTCTCCCATCCCACTCGGTTCCCTTGCTGGCCTCACTGGGTGCTGACCCTTCTTGCAAACTGGTTTTGGCTGCTACAGCAAAAATTCAGCCTCTGCAGTGTGTCCTGAACAGCTCCTGGGCTGGATTTGGTGTTTCTCCTTGCTGGCTTAAAAATACAAAACAGAGCTACACCAAAAAAAAAAAAAAAAAAAAAAAAAGAAACCCCACCCAGGCTGCACCCACCCTGCTGAGGTGGCAGCGAGCAAGGGGGCTCTGCCCTGCTGGTGCCACCATGGGCAGTGACCAAAGGGCCCCCCTGAAACTGGGACAGCAACCCTGGGGATGGCCCAGACCTGACCCAGGTTGGGGATTCCAACAGCTTTCCTTGATTTCCTCCCCATGGAAAGGCTTCCCAGGGCTGGCAGTGCCCAGGCAGGTACAGACACACCCTGGCACCGCTGGGCCCTTGGTGCTGTACCCACAGCTGGACCTGGATCTGCCAGCGTGGGGCTGGGGGATCCCTGGGAATGCAAAGCCTGTGGTCCCTGGGGTGGAGGGCAGCTGGGAGGTCCAGAAAAGCTCCAGCTGCAGGGAATGTGGCCTGGCCCCTCCTCGGGGGAAAGGTGGCAGGTGCAGTGGCTCTGCTGAGGGTGCTGGCACAGCCAGTGGCATCAGCCAGGTCTCCAGAAAGGGCTCTGCAAAGCTCTCGGGCCCTGTGCAGGCCCATGGCTGAGAGGTCTCGCTCCACCTCATTGATACACTCAATAAAAACATTTATCAGCTCTCCAAGGAAAAAAAACCAAAAAGGTTTCTGGGTGCCCTGTGAGCACAGCCCGCTGAGGGAGGGGGATGAGCTGCTCCCTGGGTGTGCCGTCCCCGATGGCAGCGTGGCACAGGGCCGGCACAGGCCAGTGCCCAAACCCAGCTCTCCTGGCAAAGCCTGGGCAGCAGCACCATGCACCCACAGCCCAGGAGGAGAGAGGGAATAGCCAGACATCCCTCAGGCTCCCTCAGAGCCCAGAAGCCCTGAAATGTACAGGAGTTCTTACTCTGTTTTCCCCTTTCTCCAGACTACATTGTGGTCACTGCACCTTTCTGAAAAGCTGTTCTTACCACACCGTCACCGAGCTGCAGTGACACAGCTCCTCTCATCCTCCCATCTCCATCTTTTTTTGCCCTCTTTATGAGCCTGGACCAGCTGGAAACTGGCCAGGCTCGGGCTGAAGGACAGGATAGGGGCTGTGCAATGGGCAGAGGATGGAGACTGAGGGCAGCTCCTGCTGGAGCAACAGGGAGGAGGATGCTGAGCTCCTCACACCAGCCCCAGTGCTGCACAATCAGGTGCTGCCTGTAGCTGACATTACACCCCAAACCCATTTACCTTTTAATTCCCACCATCTAATTCAGCCTCAGAGCCTTTTCCTTTCCTCCTAAGTAAAGCCAAGTGAGATAGTCCCTGTTTTTCTCAACAAGGTCTCATCTACAGTTGAGACCCAGCGTGCAGGCAGCTGGGAGCTGTGCTGGGAAACCTGCAAAGGCTGGAGAAGAAAGAACAGGTAAAATCAGCATATACAGTCCCCAGAAATAAAGGCAAGCCTGATGGGACTGGGTCAGAAATTAATTTCTCACCAGAGCCTCCAAAAAATCCCCGTGGTGGGGCGGGAGGAAGGCTGAGCCCTGCCATGGCACGGGCTGCAGGGGAAGGTCTGGCACAGGTGACAGTCAGGACAGGGTGACACAGCAGCTGTGCCACCTGCCAGGAGGGCAGAGCAAAGTGCAGGGGGGTGCCTGGAGGTGACAAACCCCATCACTGCAGCATCCCAAGCCAGGATTGCAGTGTGCCCATCCCAACACCCCTGCTGTCCACAGGCTGCAGTTTATGGCTTCAGAAGGCAGCAGGGCAGTGCCTGAGCTGCCCCTCGCAGCTCCCTGCAGCTCCATCACTGCAGGGGCTGCCTGGGCTCTGGGTGGGCTCATGCTCCTCACTGCTACCCCAGGCTCTCAGCCTCCATGGCCAGAAGTCCCTGTTCTGCCACAGAAAGAAAAATCTGCTTTGTCTAAGCCCAGACCAGCTCCTCCACGTCCCCACAAACCAGTTCACGGGGACGGAACCCCAGTAAGTGACAACCTGGCTGTGCCACTATTTGGCCTGAGCTAGTTCTCCTTGCAGGACATTTCCAGATCAGTTCTGTCCACTTTGAACCCTCCCGCTGGGCCTCGTTCCCAGTTTTGCTCCACCACAGCCCAAGCCCCTGCCAAGCAGCCCAGAGCTGTCGGGTTTTAGGGTCAGGCAGCCCAGTGGCACCTGGCACCGCCCAAGTGGCACCCTCCCCATCCCGACCGGCACCACGGCGAGCCTCCCCCCGCAGCGGGAGGAGGGAAAAAAAGGAGCCTCAGCACGGGAAAATTTCTCATTTGCAGCTGCCTGGGGTCCCGGCGGTTGCCCGGAGCAGCCGTGCCTGCGAGCCCCACACGACCCTCAGCTTTGCTCCCTGAATTGTGCCCTACCAGTCAAATAAGGAAACACAGATAACGAGCCACTTTGATAACGACTGACCAGCACGATAACCCATAAGCAGGGACGGAAAGGCGTGGTTTGCTAGCGGCGTTCCCCCTTCGCTGCAAGCCCGTGGCGGGCCCTACGGGCGGTAGATTTTAATCACATCTTTGATGACCCGTCGGCAGATGGGGCAGCAGGCGTTCAGCTGCTTCTTCAGCTTAAGACCGCAGGTGTTGCAGAGGCACATGTGTCCGCAGGTGTAGATCACCGTGTCCACCTCGCTGTCAAAGCACACGGTGCACTCCCCGTTCTTGCTGCTCGATGGCTCCGGAGGGGAGAAGACAGGAGAGATGGGGGGGCTCAAAGGGGAGCTGGGGGCAGTCACTGCAAAAGAGGAGGGGGGGGGAATGAGGTTGTTTAGTCACCGGGATGGGGCAATGCTGATGCTGTGTAACACACTTCACGTCGGTTTTTAAGGCTCTTCCTTAATCATTGCCTGGTTCTTTGGCCAAATGAATTCCAAGCAGCAGCAGTCACAGCTCTGGGCAGAGCCTGTTATCCCTTTTCTGCACACGGGGGCAGATGCCATTAAAAATGCCACATATTTTTTAACACTCGTAGGGATGGTGATTCCACCACTTCCCTGGGCAGTCTGTTCAACAGCTGACCACCCTTTCCATAAAGAGATTATTCCTTTTATTCAAATTAAACCCCTGCTGGTGCAACTAAATGCTGTTTCCTCCCATCCTGTCCCTGTCCCCTGGGAGCAGAGCCCGACCCCCCCCGGCTGTCCCCTCCTGGCAGGGAGTTGTGCAGAGCCACAAGGTCCCCCCTGATCCTCCTTTTCTCCAGGCTGAGCCCCTTTCCCAGCTCCCTCAGCCCCTCCTGGGGCTCCAGACCCTTTCCTGGACATGCTCCAGCCCCTCTGTGTCTTTCTTGTCATGAGTGGCCCAGAACTGGACACAAGATTTGAGGTGCAGCCTCAGCAGCGCTCAGCACTGCCCTGGTCCTGCTGGCCACACTGATGCTGACACCACCGATGTCCAGCCCCCCTTCAGGCCACAAACACCTTCCCAGCACTGTGTTTCCCTCCCATTCCTTCTGTTGGCCTGGCAGGAGAGGTGACCCTCCCCCAGGAGCTGAGGGCTGGCTGTCCTTACCCAGCGAGGACTCGGAGGCTGAGGAGGACCTGTTGACGCTGAAGGCCATGTCCGAGTCGCTGTCGTACTGGGAGCCCCCAGGGGATCCTGAGGGAGACACCGTCACTGGGCTGGACTGCACCGTGCCTGGGGACACAGGAGAGAGCTGAGCCCACAGAAGGACACCCCAAAGCCCCTCAAGTCTGCTGAGCTGCTCCCACCCCACCTGCACAGGGGTTTCAGGGCGAGTCCAGCTGCTGAGTTAATGCTGCCCCTTGGTAAGGACACAGGTCAAGATTTTGGATGTGACCCCAGGGTCTGGACCTCACTACACCTTTGTATGATGCCTGTTCAGTGAAGTAAGCACCAGGTTATGCAATATTTGCCTTTCCACTTCCCCATGGTCCCACTCTCCCCAGCAGCAGTGGGCTCCAGCTGTGGCTGTCACACTGTCAGCTGGGAAAGGCCACTGCTTTGGATGGAGAAAACCTGCTTTACAAAGTCATTTAAATCTGCTTTTCCGATGGAATCCTCAACAAGAGGAAAGGAGAAAGGCTGGAACCCGTCACCAGCAATGGATCAGAAGTGCCAGCTGATCCCTGAGCTATGGCAGTGCTTCAGGAGCAATTACTGTCCATGCTTAAACCAGAGCTGTGCTCACAAAAATCATCATCTTTACCAAGGCAGAAGTTTCATATCTGTTGGCTGGATTAGGGGGTTTATAAAGAATCCCTTCTAAAATCAAACCCACTGAAAAACAGCTGCCCCCCACAGCCATCCCTGTTCATAAAGAATCCCTTCTAAAAGCAAACCCACTGAAACACAGCTGCCTCTCACAGCCATCCCTGCCTGCTGCTGGTTTTATCTCCCAGGTCTCATCCTTTGCTGGGGGAATCACAGAGGCTGCACACCTCTCTGTGACAGGTACTGTGTTTTGTCACTCTTGTTTGCAAACACAAGGAGCTGCATCCTCACATCAGCGAACACCGTGAGTGCCAACCCAGAGCTCTGGTTCTGGTTCTGGCCCAGGAAGCTTCCCCCAGCCAGGCGCTCTGTTGGCTGCACTTACCCAGGATTTTGAGCTGGTTGATCACACCGTGGATTGTAAAAAACACCCAGAGGGACTGCGAGGTGTCCACGCACATGAGCATCCCCCGGCTGGCCCCGTTGACCCCGTGGTGCACCTCTCCGTTGGGCAGGACCATGAAGCTGAGGATGTCGCCGCTGTTGAGCACCGGGAAGGCCCGGTACACCACCCAGTACTCCTTGCGGTCCAGCAGAAAGTCCGGATCCGCCGGGAGCTCGTTTGTCCGCAACGTGCTCGGATCACAAGAGGTGATGCCGAACGAGAGGGCCCCGTAGTAGGGCAGCCCCAGGTGTCCTACTTCCACAAAGAGGCTCTCCCCGATGTGCAAAGGCCGGTCAGAGAACACCAAAGTCCTATTGCTCTCCTGCCAGTTGGTGCAGGCCACCATCCTGTCCTGGGAAAAGGTGATGTCGGGGCCGCGGGTGGGGTGGAACCGCAGGTCGGTGTCCAGGAACGCCGGGACTCCCTGGGCGTGCTGCCGCCGGTTGGGGCAGCAGGGGATGATGTGGTTGTCGGTCCCGAGCCCTGGCACCCGGCTCAGGTTCAGGTTTGCGATTTTGGCCACCACCTGGTTGTTCTCCAGCTCGTTGTTGTTGAAGTTGGCCGAGTCGTGGTTGCTCTGGGGAAGGCAGGTGCTGAGCCGGGCGGTGCTGAGCCGGGCAGTGGTCATGGTCTCTGCAAACATGCTGTCTGTGAGAGAAACCCAGGCACAGAGGGGTTAGCCAAGAGAAAGCTGCCTGCTTTTGTGCTTACAGTTATGACTGCGGCCTACAGGCTCCAAAAGGAAAAATCAGCCACGGGTCAGCCGCTAATGAACAGCTCCTGGTGCAGAGTCACGCGTGGAGCAGGCAGGGGAGCGGCTGCATTTTGGCACCAGCTAAGGAAAAACAAGTGTTCCAAAGTACTCCTGTGACCTGGGAGTTCCCTGCACTGGGGAACTGGGAGAAGCTGTGAAGCAGTGTGGTCCTACAGCTTTCTGAGCAGAAGGATCTGATAGCTCTGAGGTTACACTATTACAAAAAAGAAGTCTCGATATTTTGTTGTCCCAAGGTTTTGTGCAAGCCAAATCCACAAGTGTTGGCTGAAGGAACTCAAGGATGAATGGATATTCTTTCCACACTCCTTGTCATTGCCTTACACCTGTGTCCAGGCAGAGGTGTGTCTAAGAGAGGTCATTTCAAGCCTCACATCTCAGGGGTGTTCACAGCCCTGCAGAGGTTTTGAATGGAGAGCTTGCCACAAAAGCTACTTCCTGCAGGTGTTAAAAGCTTTTACAGCAGAAGGTTGTTTTCCCTTTTCACAGAGAAGGGAAAGTCAGGATGTTGATCCTTAATTAATTTCCCAGGTTTTCACTTGAGCCATGCCAGGCTTGGGGGTGTTGTAAAGGTGTGGGAAAGTCTGTGAGTGTTCTCCCTTCTACCTCTAGCCTGGGGCAGCCTGGACACCTCACTCTAAAAGGTTGAATGCACTGAGCAAAGTCAAAGCATGTGGAATTTAAGAGTATGTGTGAATGCCTCCTGGCCTTTCCAGAGATGGAGAGGAGTGAAGCAGCCCAGCACCAACACTGCCTGCTCCCTGAGGAGAGAATCCCCAGCTTTTGACAAAGAAGGAAAAACACCCAAATCCACCCAGCAACTGCAAAGCAGAACCTGCCTTGCTCAGAAACCCAGGCAGGAGAGGCCACTAAGGTGGGCTGATGGCTGGAGTAGCTCCTTCTCAGCCAGCACAGCTTGTGTGGCAAGAAATGCTCCTACAAAGGAGTCAGACACATCCAAGCTTCATGATGGATGTCCCATCCCTGGAAGTATCCAAGGCCAGGATGGCCAGGGCTTGGAACAGCCTGGGACAGTGGAAGGTGTCTCTGCCCATGGCAGGGGGTTGGAATGAGATGATCTCTAAGATCCCTTCCAACCCAAACCATTCTGTGATTCGTGATACTGAAAGACACACTTTGTGCCTCAGAACTGGAGCTGTATTTCACAGCTTTCTTAACTCGCAACATTTTGGGAGGACGAGGCAGAGACAAGCACATCCTCAAGCAAGGAGTTGGGGTCCCCTGGTGCCCCAGATGGCTGAGCATGGCCCTGATTCCTGGGGCACTTTGTGGGGTTTGGTATTTTAACTAAAAAAAAAAACTCCCATCAGAGTACAGGTGCTCTCAGCCTGAGTCTTTCACTGGGAACTCTTGGATGCTGCAGGCAGGACAGGAAGTGGGGAGCAGAAAGAAGCTGCATTTTATTTTTCAACCTCCAATTTAATGAGGAGAAAGGAGAGCTCTGGTGAAGCAGCTGCCTTGGCCAATACAGCAAACACTCCTTCTCCTCTGTGACGAGCACCAGAGGCTGGAGTGTGTCGCAACTGCAATTACAGGACAAGCTGCTGGTGAGGTTTAATTACACATTTGAGGCACAGCAGACAGGGAAAGGCATTGTTTATGTATGGCCTTCTCGCCTGTAAAATAATTGGCACCGTTCAGAAGGATGTGTGATGGAGCTGCCTGCCCTCTGGACTCGCCATTCCACAGCTCATCCCTGGTGCCTGCTCCATGCCAGGCTGCCAGCACCATCCCCCAGGGCAGGTGCAGCTGGTTTGGCTGTTAAAACTCCATCAGCTCCAAGGAGCCTCCAGGAAAGGGCAACTCTCTTGGATTTTAAAAGTGCTCCCTGTGGTGTAGCCCAGTTCAAACACTCCATCTAACGCTGAATTCATTAGAAATTTCAATGCTCTAAAAGCCACAGAAGGAAAATCATTCCATGGCCATCAGCTGGGCTTGCTAATGGGAACAGATTCATCCCTTCATGCAGCCCTCCCTAAGGATGAGGCTGTAAATCAGCCAGACTCCACCTGATTCCAGGGGTCTGAGTGATGTCCCTGTGCCAGGGAAGGGTCACAATGCCAACACAGCCCCTCAGACTGCCAGGCTGGGTGGGACCACGGCCAAGAGCAGAGAGAGGGACTGGGAAAGGGCTCCAGGAAACTCTTGGGCAATTACTGACAGTTTTCCAATGGACTGGCAGTAGCTGGAAAAGAATAGACAAAGTCACAACTGGTCCTTTTTGTCTCCTCAGTCCCTGGGACCTTGCTCCATGTTTTCCCACACCAAAGCAGCACATCCAGCTCAGAGAAAGTCGAGTGGCATTACAGGTAGATTTCCATTTATCCCTTCCAATCCCTTCCTATAATGTTCAGCCTTAAGACTTTCCTTCACTGCCATCTCTGGAATAGATTGCTTTCTGCATCCCTACTGCTGGCAGAAAAAAAAAAAAATGATTAATTGGAGGTACAGAACCAACAGCAAATTAATTTTCTTAAGTGTCCCGTAGAAATAATCACACAGATCATGCATCTTCCCTACAGGATCAGAAAGAGCACCCAGAAGAGCAGCCCCACGGGCCCAAAGACACACTTACCTAGAATTTGCACTTCGTGGGTAATTCCATAGACGTCTATGAGGGCCCAGAGAGGCCCGGAAACTTTAATACCACAGTGAAACAAGATGGGCTCCTCGTCGTTAATACTGTAGAAGACTCTGCCGTGCCGGTCCACCCAGAAGGCCAAGATATTGTCCCTGACCGCAAACCTCTCCGGCAGAGCCTTGGCCCAGTAGCCGGGGCGGGTGACGAGGTCGGGGCAGGCGTACTTTGGTATCTCCTCGGAGCTCATCTGCGAGGGGTCGTGGATGGTGAAGCCGAAGCGCAGGGCCCCGCTCCAGCCGTGGTGCACGGCCACCAGCTTGAGGCGCACCTTCTCGTAGAGGTGGATGGGCCTGTTGGTGAAGGTGACGCCGTTGCAGAAGCTGTTCCTGCGCGTGGCCTTGCGCGAGTGCGCGTCCAGCCGCACGTTCTTGCCCTTGGCCTGCGAGTGGAAGCGCGGCGGCTCGGCCACGGCCAGCACCGAGCGCCTCTCATGGCTGCTGTTGGGCAGGCTGTAGTAGGGCCGGCTGGACACCGAGCGGGCCTGGTGGCTGGTGTCTGCAAAAAGGACAAAGCACAGCTGTCAGGAGGGCACGGCCCGAGATGGGTTTGGGCTCAGCTGGGTGCGATTTGCACCGCGCCGCTGAGACAGGAAATGTTTCGCCTTAAGGGAGCACGCTCAGCCACAACCTCACAGAAGTCACAGAATTCACAGAATTCACAGAATTCACAGAATGGCTAGGTTGGAAGACACCTTCAAGATCATTGAGGCCAACCCACGTCCTAACACCTCAACCAAACCATGGCACTGAGTGCCATGTCCAGTCTTTTTTGAAACACATCCAGGGATGGTGACTCCACCACCTCCCCAGGCAGGCCACTCCAGTACTTTATTACTCTTTCCGTGAAAAACTTTTCCCCAATATCCAACCTGTATTTCTCTTGGCACAGTCTTGAGACTGTGTCTTCTTGTTCTGTCAGTTGCTGCCTGGAGAAAGAGACCAACCTCCACCTGACCACAACCACCTTCCAGGAGGTTGTAGAGAGTGATAAGGTCACCTCTGAGCCTCCTTTTCTCCAGGCTGAACAACCCCAGCTCCCTCAGTCATTCCTCACAGGGTTTGTGCTCCAAGCCCCTCACCAACCTCGTTGCCTCTTCTGGGCACCCTCCTCAAGTGTCTCAACGTTCTTCCTGCTCTTTGCTCTCCCAGCTTTCTGCAAAAACACGTCGAGCCAAGCAGCTTCCCTGCAAAGCTGGATAGGAAGGAACATCCTTTGTTCCCATCAGATGCTTCCTATTGCCCTTGGAAAAGCTCAACACCTGCAGCTCTGAGTTTCCTCCTCACAGTGCACGTGCTGCTAACGCACGTGGTGGCCAGAGACAAGAGCTCTGAGGACTGTCAAAAATCACAGACACTCGAGGTGAGCACGGATTTTAGGGGATTTCTGTGGGACATGCAGCCACTAGCTCCTCTGTGCCCTGATTTTGTAATGATGAACAGGAACTTTTGACCAACACAGATAATCCCAGACGTTCAGCAGCTGGAGCACCTCTGCAACACCAGACCATCCTTCCTAAACCTTCAACCCAGCCCCTGGCTCAGATGTCAGATGCACCTGGCACATTCAGGAACCTTTCATCCTGCACAGCCTTGCCTTTACCCAGAACCTCCCATTTGAGCTCAAGGCACTTTATAAAATGATGATTGTTTTCAGCTTCACAGCACCGCAGATGGCACAGAAATCCTGCCATCCTCGTTCTACAGATGGGAGAAGGGGAATTGATGGGTGAGATCTTGCAGCATTTAAAGTCAATAGCATTCTGAGACTGACTTCAAGAAAAGCAGATTTGAGGCCTTCAGTGAAGCTCACACAGGCATGAAGCAGAAATGAAAAAAGCTCAGCTTTGAATGTTAAACCTCAGCTAGAAGCTCCCTGAGGTGGAGACAACGTCTTATGCACATTCCTGAGCACATGGGGACTTGCTCCAGCTCCTGGGCTCCCACCATCACCACGGTGTTCCAGGGAATTTGGTCTCCCCACCCACTCCACCTCTCCTCCTGTCTCTGCACCTGGCTTGGTAGATTTTTAAAGCAAAAAAAAATGGAACACATCCTGAATGCCCAGAGCCATCCTGTTATATATAAAACCCCATCACATGCTCACATCCATTCTGAACTCTTTTGCCACGTTTGAAGCTTCAGCAGCCGCCTGCCAGGCCCTTCCTTCAAGCTGCTTCCTCTCTGTGTGTAACCCCAGGCTTTGCTTCGTGACAAGGGAAGGATTTTCTGTCGTTTTCCTCTGTTGGAAAAAACCCACCAGAAGATCCTGGGAGCTCAGCTGGGCGAACTGGCAGGAGGGCTGCAGTGGTGGCAGCTTTTTTTTTTTTTTGCAAGCAAAACCAGAGCAGCAGGGCAGGGAGAGGCTGGGACCTGCACTAAGGCACTGAGCAAAGAGCAGAGAGGTTGCAGCAAGTCTGAGCATAGGATTAGCCCTTCAAACCAGGCATCTGTAACAGGAGCCAAAGGGCTGTGAAGGCAAAAACCTCCTGTTTGCAGCAAGATAAAAATAACAATCAAAAGGTGTTTTGTCTCCTGGTTTGTCCTGCACATGACAGTCGCTGTGCAATGGTTAATCCTGTCAAACACCAGTGGAAATTAATACATCCTTGCTCTCAGCCAGTGAGGGGAGGGTGCCAGTTCCATGCCAGGGCTGTGGAAAAGAGCCCTGGAGCAGATGGAGAAGGGAAAATCCTCCCCAGGTGTTCAATCCCCCTGCCCAGCACAGCACCTCTGCTCTCAGCGGCACTGCAAGCCAGGTACCCCCCGGCCTGCCCCAGCACATGAGGGTTTCCTGGGAAGGGGCATTTCTGTGTGTATTTGCAGGAGAAATCTCATTCCTTGCCTTCTGAAGAGCTAAAATGCAGAAATGGCTGCTCCCAGCACAGCCCACCCGTGGCTCATGTGGGTGCTGCTCCACGTGTGTGCCTGCCAGCGCTCCCGAAAAACGGTGCAGCCGCAAAGGGAGCGTGGACTGGGCAGGGCCAGGCAGGAACCCAGCCAGCACAGGGCAGGGGGAAGCCTCTCCTGGCCTTGCCTCCCCACACAGCACCCCGTTTTCCATGTGGGTTCATACAGCCTTTGTGTCGTTCAGGTGGGACCAGCAGAGCTGGGACAGATCCCGAGGTGCTCCTGTGGGTGGGCTCAGTGCCACCTCACACCCTGCAACAGCCTCCCCAGGCACAGAAACCCTCATTTTATAACCCACTGAGCTGCTTTTTGTTTCTAAAATAGTTAAAAACACCCCTCCCTGTTGTTGCGAGTGCCAGGACCTCAATGTCCCCACACTGGCCAGGAGGAGGAAGGAGGGAAGACAGATTTTGTTCTCCTCTCTGCTATCCCCAAAATCCCCTCTTTTCCAATCCCACTGCAGCACCAGCCTTCCCCCCACAGCCCCCTGATGGAGAAAAGGCTCCTGTGAGGGATGTGACGCCCCTGGCCCTGCACCCAGGCAGGTTCTTCTCATGCCCCCCTCAGAAGGCACAGAGGACCGAGGTGGCAGTGCCAGCGCCACCAGCACCAGTGACAGGGACAACGAGGACACTGGCACCCCCTTCAAACACAGCTTTGGGCCCACCCTGCCAGGGGGGGACTCGGGGTCGGGGTCTGGCGCTTTTTGTTTTGTTTTGTTTTTAAAAAAACAGGAAAGCATATTGTGGCCAAACAATAGGAAAAGCTCCCGACGGAAATGAATGGATAATTTATTTATAACGCTGTTCCCCTCCTTTCACATGAACACCTGCCGGTGGAATAAAGGCTGCCATAACCCGAGGCAGAGAGGCAGAGCTTTCCCACTGAAACACGCCTGGGGTTGAGCTGAGCCATGTGCTTTACTCATTAGGTGCTGACGGGGACTCGCAAGCTCAACAGGATGTTTGTGCCTTTCAATTGTGCCTTTGAATTGCCCTAATTTGCAGCTCGGCTTCCACAGCTTGGATCCCTCTGCAACTGCTCCAAAGGCTCTCCTCTGCCGGCTGTGCATCCCCACCCAAAAATTGGGATGACGACAGCCAAGCTCGTGGCACAAGTGCCACCTTACCCCAGGGTGCCTGACAGGCAGCGAAGAGCTACGCCAACTCTTTTTTTTTTTTTTTTTTTTTTTTTTTTTTTTTTTTTTTTTTTTTCAGCTGTGAGATTCCTACAACACTTGGGAGCAAGTCATTGCTTCTCTTTCTGCCTCACTTCCCTGTCTAAAAGAGAGTAACACCATTCCCCCACCTCACGGGCAGCTAAAAGGGTTGGAAAATGAAAGGTTCTCAAACACTTCCATCCCTGTGTGCCCTGCGAGCCTGGCTGCATCATCACAGGGGGCACAAACCCACTGAGGGATGCCTCGAGGTTCCCTCCCTCTTTTTATTCCAGAGTTTTCCATTTTTCATCCCCACTCTCGCCAGTTTCAAGCATGACACTCACAGCACGTCCCTCAAATGCACGAGCAAATATAGATGACAGGAAAATGGAAGGAAAAGCTGAAGGCTGAGGAATGGTCTGAGGCTCCTCACTGAAACCTGAAAACCCTTTTGGCACAGCAGCATTTCCATCCCCATCCTTGTGGTGTCAGCTGACACTGAGGCAGATTTGGGTTATGGGGGCTCATGCTCTCATCTGAAGCTTCACCTGCTTTCCAAAAGGCCAGCATGCTCATTCCAGAGGTTATGCTGACCTTTGGAGAGGCATTTTAACAGACATGCACTTTGCATTTCAAAAAGGTACAGCAGGCAGACCCTGGACAAATTCCACATATTTATCATGGTTCCAGTTCTAAAAATAAACATTTTTTTTTCACCCATTTGCTCACAGCCCTGGGTTTGCAGTGGCACTGTAATCCCACTGACAGCAGCAGACAAAATTCAGCTCCAGAGCCCTGTCTGAGGCTGCTGCTCCCCCAGGGGCGTGGGATGGAGGAGGCTGCTCAGCTGGGGACTGACCTCAAGCCAGATCGATTCTGTCTTCACTTGCCCTGACAAGCCAGGCAGGAATAATACCCCTAAAACGGGTGGGGAGAAGGGAATAATGTTGAAGGAGACCAGAGCTACAGCAAGAGCAGCCTGACAGGAGGAGGAGGAGAGCGCTGCCACCCTCATGCGTCACCGGTAACTCCATGATCTGCACCGAACACATTCCCTGGGTCCCACAGCCTTTTCCTGAGGGCCTTTCCCAAGTAAATCCATGACAAAAGACCTACAGGATTGCAAGGGGCAGCTTGGTGCCAAACAGGGTTGTGCAGTGGATACAGAGAGGGAAAATTGCTGGGACCATCCACTGCTGGCAGCAGACACAGCCCATGCTGAGGGAGCGTGGGCTGCCCTTGGCCACAGAAAGGCTGAAAGGTTCAGAGGGGAGGGTGAAAGGTTCAGAGAGACTGAAATGTTCAGAGGAGAGGCTGAAAAGCTCAGGAGAGAGGCTGAGAGGCAGCAGTGTGCAGCCTGAAATCCATCTCTCGAGCCTCGTGCCCGGCGAAAGGGAATCCACCGAACACACCCACGGCTTATCTTTATGGGCTCTGCTTTATCTGCACCTCCTCCCATCCCAGCAGATACTCGGGTGGCTGCTGCTGCTGCTGCTGGACGTTGAACAAGGTGTCTGCAGACAGGGGGCAGGTGGCTTTTGCTTTGTGACAGGAAAGGTCCAACAGGTGGGGACGAGAAGGGTGAGCTCACGGCGTGACAGCGAGCTGGTGCAAACAGCCCAGCCCCAGTCAAGCCCAGTGTGCTCCAGCCAAAGCACATCCTCAGAGCCCTCATCCCACTGCTGGAGCCACTGGGAGGCTGGAAGAGGCAGGGGAGGCTGTTACTGCAGATACCAAACATCCCCAAGCAACACGAAACAGGATTCTGCTCCGACACGATCTTATCTTCTGAGGACAAGAGATACAAATCTGCTCACATATAAATTTAGTGCGCCGTCTAGACATTTTTCTTTCTTTTTTTTTTAAATACAGAAGATGTGTCAGGGAGCTCTGTGGGAAGCACTGGGGTGGCCTATTCCACGCTCAACGGTGTGGATTTGGAAAGCTGGGCTACCAAATGCAACAACAAAAAAAAATCTGCCTCATTTCTGAATGTCCCACTGGCTCAAACACTGGAAAATCCAATTAATAAAATCCCTCCTGTGTAAATTCCTAGGGTTTGCATGACCAGTCTGGAGGCCTGTTCTGATGTAATGTCTCCTTGCCTGGTCTTCTAACCTGAAAGAAACTTCCAGGGAATTCAGAAAAGGATCATGTGCAAGACAGTGACACAGAAATTGAGGGGTTAAGGGGACACTGAAGAGCCTGTGATGAATTACAGGAAATGTGAAATTTTTGAAGAAACGCTTGTGAAGGAGGGGAGGAGAAAAGACAGACGAAAGTCACTTTTTCATTGAAAGAAGCTGTGTTGTGGCACTGAGCTAACTCTCAATGCAAATATCTCATGGACATACATCATTTCTCATTGCAGAACAGTTCAGAAAAATCCCTGGCAGAGAACGGGGGCTGACTTTAGCTCACAAAATCAAGTTGCGTCTGTCTCCACAAGAAAACTCTCTAATGTTTGAAATCAAACATTTAATGGGGTATTAAAAAAAAAAAAAAAAGCTAAAATCCATTTTCTTTACAGTTAGGGGCTAATGACATATTTATTCTGGACTTCGAGGTGTTCCTCCATGAAAACAGAGCGGTATTTGCCAACAGCATTAGGCAAAATCCTTTAGTTCTGATCCTTTTTCTCAAGCCAGCAGGACCTTGCAGTATTTTCCAGGCCTGCTCCACCTCCTGTCTCCCACGGTGTCCTCAGGAAAAGAGCTCCTGCACTGCTGCTCCTCTCAACTGAAACCCTTTTCTTGCAGTGAGGAGCTCACACCAAAGCTCAGCCATAAAAGAACAGGTGCCCTGAAAGGAAAGCCAAGACCAAGCCTTAATTCTCCTGGTTATCCCAACATCTCCTCATGGCAGCAGCACTGAAGCCCAAAGACAGGGAGTGCAGCTGAAACTCTGATGTGTCCCTCCCAGGAACCACCAGCTGGCTCAGGGCAGAAAATAAACCAGGACAGAAGCTCTGCTCCCAGGATGGAAAGCGCTGATGGCAAATCCTCCACGACCTAGAAGAGCCCCAAATGCTGAGGAGAGCCAGGCAGGAAGATTCTCCCAGACCTTCTGCTTGGCTTTGCTTTTGGCGGTAGAAGAAATCAAATATGTCACAAAGAACGCATGACCTGGATGGAGAGGCATTTCCAGAGCAAAATGGGGAGCCCTTGAGCTAAAGCAATATTGGTGGATCAGGCTGTAAAAGCAGGGGCTGCTCCCAAAAAAACCCTCCTGCTGGGTCTGCAAGGACGGGCACATCCACCCACACTCACCTCTGCCTCTCTCCTGTTGTGCCTCTCGCCCTGGGCACGCAGGAATTTTGCTGCAAACTTGGCCCCATCTTTATTACAGGCTTTTAGTCCTCCTGCATATAAATAGCACTAAGCAGACACAGAAGCCAGCGATTAAGCACGAGGGGGGGAAAAAAAAAAAAAATCTCCTCTTGCCTGTATTATTAGGGAATCTGGGTCAATGAGTCTGCAACTGGAGTAACAAATTCTTAGAGCTGGTTAATGAGAGACAGAGCGAGCGGGATGGAGGAAAGGCAGGGTTCATGCCATAATCCCTGCTTAAGTCCCTCAGTGCAAGCGATGAAAGCAGCTGCATGATGGATGAGGAGCCCTGGAAATGGCACAGCTCCTTCTGAGCTCTTCCAGGGGCTCGACACCCAAGGCCTGGCTCGTGTCGCTCCCAAAGCCGCGCTCCCGAGCCAGAGAGTGCCGAGAGATGTCATGGATTTGAAAGTCATCGAGCAAAACTCGTTGGAACTTTTGGCTACTGGCTAAAGATAAAAACATCTTGTCAGGAGTGATCAGTCAGCCACTCTCACTGCAGCTCTGAGTGGGGATTTTTGGGCTGTGCTCTCGCTAATCAGCTGCATGTGCAGCACACACGAGTCCGTACGCCAGCAAAGCAAACCCCTGCCCCTGACTTGATGCATTGTGGTTCTGCAAAACTGTTACCTTCTTTAGAAAGTGAAGCCTAGCTTGAGGAGAGCAGAGGTCTGCTCAGCTCACTTTATCTTCTCAGAGTCCATCACGGAGTTTTGGGAGGTGACCAAAAGCAGCGAGAAGCGAGCAGCTGACGGCTCTTAAAGCAGCTCCACAAATGGTTTCTGAGGAATGCTGGATTGGAAATGATCATCACTAGGTTGGAAGACTGAATATTTTCCGAATCTAAATGCTCGGTGATTGTCAGTCAGGGATTAAAGTATTTATTTCTGTGATTTACTGTTTTCGGTGTTTTCTAGAAACAGGCACTGTGCACCGGAAAGCAGAGAGAGCGTTAAAATATGCAACACTTGAGGCTGGAAAGACTGGTCTGGGAGGAATGAACGCAGCTGGAGACCCCAAGATGGAAAGAGAGGAGCAGAGATGTGAACAAAACCCTCATGTTCTCTGGGGTGGCTGGGCTCTGCTTAGATTTACTAAAGTCATAGAGAAATGGGGTCCAAGGTGAGACTACAGACACAGCAACTCAGGAGACCCCAAAACTCTCCTGTGGCAGCGGGTGCTGCTGGGCCCTGGAGGCCACCCCATGGCTCCCTCTGTGTGAGACCCATGCCCTGCTCCTGACTGATCCCTCTGATCACACAGTATTCCTCACAGATTAAAACTCCTGGCTGGGCCTCCTTGCCCCCAGTTCCTCCCCATTCATTCCTCACTTCCAGGACAACTTCTGCCCCACAGAGAGGATGAACAGCTCAGGTTTTCAGAGCAACACATTGGTTCAAAGGCACCACTCTGGGTCTTTCCCTTTTCCAGTCAGGACTGGGATTTGTCAAAGAGTTACAAGAACTTGTGCCTGCCATAATCACTGACATTGAAATGGTCCATGCCCTCAGGCTCCTCCTGCTGCCAGAGCAGCACGTAAGGACCATTAATGCAAATAAACTCCCTGTTTCCATTGAGCCTTTTCTCCAGGCCAGCTGCACCGGGGATTTATAAATAGTGACCATGTCATTCCAATGTTAATGGCTTTTAATGAAATTGAAGGATGGCATGCATTCCCTTTTCATCTCCTCGGAGCTGCAATTCCATTCCATGCCATGATTTCAGTGCAGCGCTCATGGAAAGAGCGCTGGGACTTGGCACATCCTCCCCACAGCCCATCCATGTGCTGCTTCCAGCAGGGACAGGAACACAAAGAGGGAAATCATTTCGTTGTCTCCCTGATGCAGGAAACCCACCCATCCCCTACAGACAGGCACTGCACCACGAGGGCAGCTTGTGACACAGGGAAAATTAAAAAAAAAAAAAAAAAAAGAAGATTTGAAGAGCGATAGTGGCAATTGAGCTTCACTTTCCATGCATTGTTCTCCAAAAAGCTGTGTTTACTTATCTTCATCCCTCTGGAACTGGGCTGTACACAATCCTCACGCCTTTCCCACCTCCCAAAAGCATGTTTGGAGCTGGGCCAGGACATGAGCTGTGCTGTCAGAGCCCTCCCAGCTCAGTGGGTGACTCAGGTGGGGCGGGCGAGGCTCCAGCCAGGAGCGTGATTTCCACACTCGCTGAAAACACCAGAAAACTTCCCCCTGAGCACAGGGATCTCCCAGCTCCAGGGCTAGGGAGGAAGAAAAGCTGCAGATGATGAGCAGCTGAGCTACTGAAGGGGTCCCTTCCATGGCAGGGGGATGGAATGAGATGCTCTTTAGGTCTCTTCCAACCCAAACACCCTGGGATTCTCTGAAGGGTGAGATCAGCACTTGGAGCAATGCTGCAGGTGCAGGAAGGAGAGCTTGGCCATTCATTCCTCCTTCAGCTTTTCCCAAAAAAAACCCCTCGAGATAAAAGAAACAGACCTGCTATTTTTCTTTGCTCCCTCACTTTTACAGAAGCCTCTTTTGTCTTTATCTCTCTTCACAGTGGTTCTAAGGGTACCTCTTTTTTTTTTTTTCTTCTCCTAATTACAACTTCTCTACACTCCAAAGAATTCAGTTGAAAAGGGAAAAAGAAAACAAAACAAAACAAAACAAAAAAACAAAACAAAACAAACAAACAAAAAAACCACCAAAAAAAGCAAAACAACAACAACAACAACAACAACAAAAAACCAACAAAAAAACCCCAACAACAACAAAAAAACCCCAAACAACACACACCAAACCCAATGGAGCTATTCCAGTCCAAACAGGGCTGGATAACCAGAGAGCCATCAAATATAACAGTGGCATCCATACAGGGCTTTAGCTCTGCCCTAACAGAGCCAAAAACCCCAGGAAAAGGGGGGGAAAGGCCTCTAGGAAGGTGTTCTTCCCAATAAACCCCGCTTCCAGCATTTTTAAACTTTTCTATTTACACACAAATTTAAACAGTGATCTGGCAGCAGGAGGGGAAAATGCTTGGGGAGGAACGCATGGCTGAGGAAGCTAAATAAAGCAGTGGCCAGGTCTTCAATCACCCTATATTTTATATATACAAAGGCTGCGATTCCACTAAGCTTTTCCAAAACAATATGTAAAGAATCCAAAACAGGCCAAAGCAGCGGTAATAACTGGTTATAATTAAATCAGGGGCTCAGCACAGCTCTGCTCCTCTGCCAGGCTCGTTTCCCTGCAGGGATGGCTGGGGACAGTGGCACTGGTGGGACTGGGAGCTCTCATGGGGCTGTACTGGTGGGCTGGTGCCTTGAGCCAGCACTGTCCCAGCAGGGAGATTTCAAGTGAATTTCGTGCTGGCCAAACTCTCTTTCCAAGTGAAGAGCTGATGACCTCACTCAACTCATGTACGGTCCAACCTGTACAATAACATCACATATTTTGTTGGCTGTTTTAGTAAATATTCAGACAAAAAAGCTGAGGCTTTTTTTTTTTTTTAATACTTCAGAAACAAATCCAAAAAAAAATTTAAAGAGGAAAAGAAAAAAAGCAAGAAAAAAAAAAAAAGAGTAGCATTCAGGTCCAGAAATGCAGGACAACATCCCACTAAAAAAAGATGCATCCTTCTTTTCCTTAGCTGAGATTTTTAAAAATGCAGATTTCTCTGCTAAGCTGTGAAGGCAATCTGAGAGGCAGGTGGTTGTGCAACACTTGGCTGCTGCATGGCTCAGCTCTGAGATCCTTTTCCGTGATATTTGCAGGAATTAATAAGAGGAAACAAGACCCACTTCAAGACATTAAACTGTCCAAACTGAAAAAAAAAATACAGTCATTCCATTGCTGGACACACCATGACCTCAGCCCCCTTCCTTCATCTCAAACGTCTTCAATTATTTCAACACAAGAAGGATTTGAGCAAGAGAGGTTTATTTTTAAGCCTCTGTGTCAACCTGAATTCCAGTGGGGCTTGAAACCAGCACACCTCAATCAACATCAACATTTTTCTCCCTTTACTCTTTCTGTCTTGTTGATATCACAGCCAAAATATGATAGAGCCAGGTGAACCAAAAACAATCTGGAGATGAGACACAATTCCTTGCGTTGTTGAAGAGCCAGAAAACGACAAAAAACCTTTTTTTTTTTTTTTTATTTTGCTCCCTGCCCCAGAGGAAAGAATCATTGGGGTAAATTGGAGTGAATTATAGAGCAAACAGCACTGCAATGGCCAGGCCCAGGCAGTACCAAGCCCTAATTTAAATCTTGTTTTCTCACCTTTTTAAGGTGAAGCTGAAAAGGTTCAGCAGAACTCCTTTGGTCAATACCTTCCAAACAGTTCCCTGCAGAGCTGCAAGTTGTCATTTTTATTATTATAGCTGTATTTTGGGGTGAGGTGGTTTTTTTTGTATTTTTCATTGATTATTTCCACCTCTAAACCCCAGTGCATGGTCCAACAGCACCCCTTGGTAACTGTGGAATTGGGAATATTGGAAATCCCACATAAAACAACAAAAGCAGCTGCCCAAACCCTCCCATTTCCACCCAGATGGATCCTGTTTCAATTAACGGAATCAAACTATTTCAGAGCCATTCCCTGGCCTTGTTTGGACTGACTTGGAAAAACACACCTATAAATCACATCTGAAAAGCTGCGAAGAGAGAAAGAATTTGTTCCTCTTTGGGCAGCTCTTTTTGTTCTTTTTTTTTTGTAGAACAAAATTTTACTACCAAAAGCAAAACACACAGTTATGTGTTGACAGCTCAGAGCCTCTGCTGTGGTTCTGGCCACAATAAAACACAAGCCCACACTGTCCCTCCAGTTCTTCGAAATTCAGGGCACCCAGAGGTTCCCACTTGCATCATCTTCCTGGGATTCTGAGCTGGAAAAGGGATTCCAAAGATACAGGCAGCCTGAAGTTACCAGAACAGAGCCACACCAGGGATTTCCCTGGTCACAAATCCATCAGACACTGCATGCTCTGGGTTTCACTGCTCATGGAGCATTCTGAAATGCCAAATCAGAACAGTCAGAGCTGCAGGAAATCCAGCAAAGAATCCCAGAATCATTTTCGTTGGAAAACCTCTGTTGGAACATCGAGTCCCACCTGTGCCCCATCCCCACCTTGTCCCCAGCCCAGAGCACTGAGTGCCACCTCCAGCCCTTCCTGGGACACCTCCAGGGATGGGCACTCCAACACCTCCCTGGGCACTTCCAAGGCCTGAGCACCCTTTCCATGGGGAAATTCCTGCTGCTGTCCAAGCTGAGCCTCCCCTGGCCCAGCCTGAGGCCGTTCCCTCTGCTCCTGTCCCTGTTCCCTGGGAGCAGAGCCCGACACCCCCCGGCTGTCCCCTCCTGGCAGGGAGCTGTGCAGAGCCACAAGGTCCCCCCTGAGCCTCCTTTTCTCCAGGCTGAGCCCCTTTCCCAGCTCCCTTAGCCCCTCCTGGGGCTCCAGCCCCTTCCCAGCTCCCTCAGCTACTCCTCATGGGATGTAAAATGAGATCTACAAGGAGATGGGTGCAAGGATTTTTTTTCCCAATCTGAAGGACTTCTGCTGGTTCAGGTTCAAGCAGTATTTTCCTCTCCAGAATTTGAGGATTCTTAACAGTACCACAGTAAACCCCAGGATTACCCAAAAGACAGGGAGAACTTGGGAAGAGCCTTGCCTGGGCAGGGCAGAGACCTGAGATGTTGAGTGTGTGGTGCTGAGTGACAGCTGGAGATGCCCAACAGCAGCCACTCCAAAGGGATGCAGGAATGGGCACAGCAAGGGGAAATGCAAGAATACCAGCACAGGAACATCCTCAGCACTGCCCTACCCAGCACTTCTGCCCATCACCCTCAGCCCTCTGCAAAGCAGGAAAGCAGAACTGCTCCACGTGCCCAAGATAAGGAGGCAGCAAGTCAGGGAGGGGGAAAATGTGGTCAAAATCCAGAGACACACAGGGAATGCTTCTCCCTCCTTGTGGGCCTGTGTAACCAGGTCACACCATTAATCTCATCTCAAAGGAAAATCTGAGCAAGTGGTTAAGGGCTGCTTGACGTGGTTTGGAGAGGATTCCTCCAGCGTACCCATAGACTTTGGTATTTACAGGAGTGCAGTTAATTTGCACGGGGCTGTAAACATTGACTAAATAGGAATGCATACAAAAAGATGCTTTGAAAAGAGTTTGGTTTAAAACGAGAAGTGGTGTTGACCTCTCAGAGAGGAATGTCCCTCTGCCCTCTGGTTTGGAGATGGTCAGCTGAGTGCTCCACGAGGGTGGGAGAAACAAGGAGCTCGCCCAGGGAGCTGGAAAGGAAATTCTTATTTTTGTTTTGCTTCTCAAAGTAGCTTTTAATATTTCTAAGAGCGAGAGGCATTTTGAAAGAAACACAACCCCTTGAAACATAACTTTGAAAAGGGGCTCCTTTGGAATCAAAATAAATTTTGAAGAAGAAAAAACGTGAACACACTCCTATTAAGAGATAAACTCCAGCTGTTCCACACAGGGCTGGCATGGCAGGGAGAAATAACTCACAAATAATTTTATTAATTAACCATCAGAGCGTCCTCATGAGCTGATGGGAGACCACCCCCCCCACCCCCCCCGGGCTCCCCATAAAAGGGAAATAATCTGCATTGCTATTAAAAATCTGCCCTGGAAACCATCAGATTGAGGGAGGAAAGGACTATTCTAACCAATTCATTAATTATGAACATTAAACAAATCAAGCTTTAAAGCTTAGTTCATAACGAGTCAAACTTCCACTGTTGTTCTGCTGGGGAAAATCCAGCTCTCCAGACAGCATCTGTCAATCTGATCATTATGTGGTTAAATGAGGGAGAAAAAAAATGTGTTCTCTCTCACCTGCAAAAGCTGTCTGAGCCTTGAAAAATTTAATTTGAGTTTTCCCTTCTAGATTTGACTGGTCAAGTTAAACTACAAAGATTATTCATGGAAAAGCAAGCGCAGTTTGTTACTAGGATACAAAAAAAATCACTTAGTACCTTCCTCCAATGAACAATCCCAAGCAGAACACACACAAATTCAATAAATTATGAATTTCTCGGTCTCTCTTACATAAACATTGGGGTTGCAGAGGCATTTCTTGGAAGCCTTTAATATAAATCCATCTCTTAATGACTGTGCACTAGCAAAACAAACAGAGGGGACGGCTGAGCCCTGCAGGTGAGCTGCATCCATTGTCTAGACATGGAAGTTCTGGCAGCAGGCAGGGTGCCCAGGGCCAGCAGATCCACCATTGCCACATCTGGGAGCAGGCTCTGGAATTTGGCAACACTCACTGGCCTTGGCACAGCGGGTGACTGTCAGCAGCAGACTAAGCTAATTTGGAAGAAGGCAATTCTTATTCCAGAGTGGGGGGGGGAAGAAAAAAAAATCCTCCTTCCCGCACAATTCCATGGATCTGAAAGGTCTTACGTAAAAGACTTGTCAGATGTCTGAAGGCACGAGGCAGAGTTTAGGCTGGAGAAGATCTCCTAAGATTATTGAGCTCAACCTCTGACGAAGGCAAGGAGAAGTCTTCCTGCATCCATCCATCCGAGGCGCCCAGCACAAGGATGGGCAAAGCACCCTGGAATCAGCCAGAGCCTGCCCCGGGCCACTCTGACACCCTCTGCAGCAACCCTCGGGCTCGGGAGGTTGATTTGGGGTTTGGGTTTGTACATAGCTGGGGTTGTGCACGGCGCTGTGCGTGTCTCTCCCCGTTCCTTTCCAAAATCCCTGGATGACACCAATCCCCAGGCGTGAGCCGGCACAAACCGCTGCTCCAGGCTGGGGTATTTCAAGCCACGCTAGAGGGGCTGAGATCACTTTGCATAAACTTTACCCGAGAGGGATTGCCTTGAAATTGTGCCTTGTGAGGCTTCTGTCCGGCTTCTGTCCTCCTCACCCTCTGCCTTTGATGGCATCGGCAGCTTGTGCTGCTCTGCTGCTGCCAAATCACCCGGTAATTGCTGCTGAAACCTCACAAATCAGGTGCCAGGGTGGAGATCTGCACCCTGCAGAGAACACCTCCCTTCCAGGAGAGAGCCACCTAAATACCTGGAATTCTGAAATACCTGCGAGGGGAAGGAGCTCTTTGTTTCTACAAGCAACAGCTGCGTAGAAAATTATTTCAGTTTTCATGCGTGGAAACCTTTTTACTTCACAGGACAAAATAATCAAGAGGTTTTGCTGGTGTCCTGAGGAAAGGACAGAACAGCACCTGAAGAGGTCACAAGGGGACACAGCTTTTTGCCAGGAGCCTCCAGGGATTATCAAACCCACTTTTAGCCCTGGTAGTCCAGTTCTACTCATCCCATTCCAAGCTGATGAATAACAAATAAAAAGAATTTGTTCTTTAAGATCTCCAATGATAGAACTATTCTTATTTATTGTATTCCATCAAGGCTTTGCATCGCTGTTAACCTGCCTGGCTGCATGCTGGAGAGCACATGCTCAAAATTCCTGTCTTCTCCCCAAAATTCACTGCAGCCTCTTGGCTGCTCCTCCTCACAGAACTTCAGCCACCCCCAGGACACTGCACCAGGCAGATCTCGAGTAGGGTTTTGTGTTCCCAGAAAAAAAAAGAAAGCTCCATCCAACTGTGTCAAGTTTAAGACCCCAAGAAACAGCAATTTTCCCTCATTAGGAATTATGCTTTCAAGCTGAGGAGATAACTTTTGAACTGCACTCCATAAATTCCAGGAGACATCAAGCTGAGCAGCCGGTGTCCCGATGAGACCAAAGGAGATAACAGGCTCAGGAAAGCTGCTGCCACAGTGCCAGTTATCTCTGAGCAGAGCAAGATAAACTTGAATGAAATTATTTCATTCGCGCTGCCAAATGGGATATTCTATCTTTTATCTTTGGCTTCTCCAGGCAGGGCCTGGAGGATTTAATGTTGGCGTTACGGAGGAGGGCAAAAATCAAAAATCTTTATTCCCTGGCACTTGGAAACCTGGTGGAAAACTTTTGCTCAAGGAAATTCTTCCTTGACTGACTGTTTTTCCCTGTGTTGCCGCACAGACAGCAAAAATCAGAGCTTTACTTTTATGTGTCTATTTATTTCTCCCACGTAACCATTAGACATTATCCTATCAGGAGTGCAATCACAGGAAAATGGTTAGAATAGGAGAATTCCTAAAGTACAGAATTATCATTATTATGTAAAAATACACAGTAAAACCAGCAAACTTCCAAACCTGTTACATGCAACTGTCCAGCCAACAACCCTACAAACACAACTCCATCCATCTTTCTCCCCTCAAAGCATCAGCAGCTCTTAAAAAAAATCCTAAATATGATTTCCCAGCTGCATTGGGAAAGCTTTGAAGTGCAGTTGGATGGTTTTGTCTTTAAGGAATCTTCCTGTGTAACTGAAGCAAGAAATCATTTTTTTAAGTCTTCTGATTTGATTTCCTTACAGCAGAAGGGTACAGAAGGGAAAAAAGGACATGGTTTTCTTGGAAAAGGGGAAGGATTGGGGTCAGATCCTCTCAGCAGGAGGTTTCTGAGCTGCTCCATTGCCAGAGGTCTGAAAGAACCCAGAGCAAAAAAAACCCACTCCTGGGTGGAAAGCAAACCCTGCTTACACAAAGCAGAGGAGGAGATCTCCCTGGACACAGAGGGGAAAACAAATTAACAAGCAAGAAATCACTTTCTCCTCCCTCCCTCCTCCCCAAAGTCCCACTTCAAGTGCTCAGACACCAGGAATTCATGTTCCAGCGCTCAGTAATTGAGACACCAGGGCATCCAGGTCAGAAGGGGAAAGCTGGCACAGGTAAGCTGAAATAAAGCTTTCAAGCAGTCTCAGTGCCAGTGATTCATTCTTTTTATCATACACAGGGAAAACAAACACAGCCATCACCGAGATAGGGAACAACACTGAGTAAACAGCATCTCCTTCCCACCAAAAAAAAAGTCCTCCCATAGGCACAGATCTTATCCAGGGGAGCCTTGGGAAGGGCCTGCCCCGGCTGATGCCTCAGGGAGGGAAGAGGTGGGGTGGGGAGGAAGGCAGGGAAGTGGCAGAACTTCATTAAAGGCACCAAAAACCTCACCGGCCCAGGGTCTGTCCCCTGCAGGACACAGCAGACCGGTGACACCCAGGGCAAGGGCAGAGGAGCTGCCTGAAGGAGAGGACAGAACAAAGTAGGGAAATCCTCCTCCAGCAAAACTTCCTCCAGCTGCTGCAGACAGGGGAACTTCCCCGAGGTGTGACACGGAGCCAGGCCCTTCCCACCTCCCTCCTCACTCAGGACACCCCTGCTCTCTGGATAAGTTTGCAGAATTCGGGTGGCAGGGAGCCCCAAAGGTGGCCCAGGAGCTCCTGAGGAGCAGGGAAGGTGCAGGTCGTGAGTCAGCCCCGTGGTTTGGCTGCTGCGCAGGGCACAAGACTCCAACCTGCTCCCAAAAACTGCCGCGGGCAGGGGAAGGGAGACCAACACAGCAGATAAGACACGTGGAAATACAAAGAGAGGAGATGGAGGAGATCTCCACACACCTTCCCCGCAGGGAAATTCAGGTGGGATCTGACTCGCGTTTCAGGGAATCTCATCCAGCCCGCTCCCATCCCGCAGCACACAGAGCCAGCCCAGGCCGGCAGCCCCGGGGCTCTCCCTACGCCTGGATCTGCCTCCCCTGAGCCCCTCACACCCAGCACGGCCTCTCTGCCCCTGGATCTGCCTCCCCTGAGCCCCTCACACCCAGCACGGCCTCTCTGCCCCTGGATCTGCCTCCTCTGAGCCCCTCACACCCAGCACGGCCTCTCTGCCCCTGGATCTGCCTCCTCTGAGCCCCTCACACCCAGCACGGCCTCTCTGCCCCTGGATCTGCCTCCCCTGAGCCCCTCACACCCAGCACGGCCTCGCTGTGCCTGGATCTGCCTCCTCTGAGCCCCTCACACCCAGCACGGCCTCTCTGCCCCTGGATCTGCCTCCCCTGAGCCCCTCACACCCAGCACGGCCTCGCTGTGCCTGGATCTGCCTCCTCTGAGCCCCTCACACCCAGCACGGCCTCGCTGTGCCTGGATCTGCCTCCCCTGAGCCCCTCACACCCAGCACGGCCTCGCTGCCCCTGGATCTGCCTCCCCTGAGCCCCTCACACCCAGCACGGCCTCTCTGCCCCTGGATCTGCCTCCCCTGAGCCCCTCACACCCAGCACGGCCACCAGCAGCTCCCCCCCGGCAGAGCCGGCGCTCCCTGCGGCTGCCAAGCGCACGGAGAGGCTCTGTAAACACCGGGGTGCTGCGGGGAAGGAAAACGTTTCCTTTCAAGGCAAACCCTGCGGCAGGACACCGACTGCCCCAGAGGGCAGCTCCTCGAGGAGCTCGGAGGAGAAACCCGCTGGAGCTCGGCAGGGCAGAGGGGCTGAGCGGCGCTGCGGATTGAAAAGCCGGGGGATGTGGTGAGGAGCAGGAGGATCCTCAGCAGGACGGGCAGAGGAACCCGGCATAAGCCTGGCAGTGACTCATCCTTCTCCTGTCAAATAAACATTAATGCCCGCACATTCAAACCCGACTGCCTCGAGTTAAACACCTTAAACATCCTTAAGCACTTCCATAGGTTGTCAGACGAGAGCGTGCTGGGGAAGCAGCGATTTCCTCTGCCTGCGGGGAGGGCTCTCCGAGGGTTTTGCCTACACATTTCAGACTCTGCGGTGGGATTTTCAGCGTCTGCAGGAGGCTGAGGTGGTGACACACGGCTCCTCCTGGCCTGCAGCAATTATCCGAAGAAATAGGAAGAAAATAAAAGAGGGGAGAGTGCTGTTTGCCGGACCTCCGAGCAAAGCAATTCCTCTCTGGAGCATAAAACAATAAAAATAAAAATAAAAATAAAAATAAAAATAAAAATAAAAATAAAAATAAAAATAAAAATTTAATAAAAGTAAAAATAAAAATAAAAATAATAAAAATAAAATAATAAAAATAAAATAATAAAAATAAAAATAAAAAATAATAATGATAACAATAACAATAATAATAATAAAAAAAAAGAAAGCACCTGCCCAGCACTACTCAGCTCTGGCTTTAATGATCCACTTGGCACTGTGCTGAGTGTGTGACAGCCCATGGGCCACGGGGCACGACACAGCTCCATTGAACACCGGTCTGGGAGGTGATGCCTGCCTGGATTGGAGCACAGTTGTTCCTGCAGCCTCGAAAGCCGAGGTGCCAAGGGCTGAATTAATCGTGCCAGTTGGCTGCAGCACACTTTGGGGCATGTACAGTGCTTAGAGAGAGTCCTGGGTACACAGACCAACCTGTTCCAGCTCTAAATCCCACAGAAGGCTGAGCAGCTTCACAGGTTTCCTTTTGAAGAGCGGAAAAGCAGAAGGCTGCTAGGAAAGCAGTGAATTAATTTGTTTTTTATTTTTTTTTTCCCACTTCTCTGACCTTCTTCCAGGAGATGCTTCATAATTAATTAACTCTTGTAACCCCGTGTGAGCCAGGGCTTCCTACCTTCCTTACATTCAAAGCAATCCTGTGATACAGCCACTTGCTCAAAGGTCACACAGTGACAGACTCTCAGAACCTCAACTCCCAGCCTAAAAGATGCAGAAAAACAGGCAGGATAGGGCTGGATAAACACCTGCAGTCAGTGTTGATCGGTGTTGAACCAGACCCAAACCAAAAACTGGTCAGAACTGGTCCCTTTTTCACTCAAACCAGAACAACCTGAAGTGGTATTCTGTAGTTTTCTTGAAGTCAGACTGGAGCCAAATCAAACAATTTACTGAACTCCTGACAATAACAAGAACTCCTCCCACAGTGCATCACCAGCTGAAGGAGGAGGGACCAGAAAACAAATCTAAACAAAAAGTGCTCCTTGAAGCGAGATTTTTAGCCCCTGGAAAAGGCAGAGAGCTCTTTTCCTGCTGCATGGACTTTGCTCCTCATTTCTTAGAGGAGAACTGAATCAGTATCTTGAAAAGGAAGACACAGAAATGTCTTTCTTTACCCACAAGCTGTAAATTCCTGCTGCTCTGCCTTAACCAGGACCCTCCAACCATCCCTGCTTTGCCTGGCAGATGGGAGCACCAGCCTGGTGAAGGTCTAAACTTGGGACTTCTGCCTTGTTGAGAGCGGGTTAATGATTAGGAGCCTTTTCCTTAAGAATACAAAATAATTCCTTGCAACCAAGTCACTTCTGCCAGAACAAGCCCCATTCTCCCTCGTGTTTACCAGACACAAATGCCACTCATACTTGGTATTCCTCGCAGTTGTGAGGAAGGCTGTGGGAGAAGCACAGCAATCAGATCCCAGCCAGATTCTAAAAAGGGAATTTGGCTCCTTTGTTAAATACCAATGCCCCTATTTGGGTCAGGACCAACAACTGGATCCCGACTGGAAAGTCCTTCACTTGTGCCTTGGGTGGTGAGTGGTGAGTGCCTCCCGTGTCCCAGCAGCTGTCCACCTTCACCCTGTCACCACGGGGACACTGCTGCTGTCCCAGCCTCCCAGACACTGCTCCTCAGAAGGGTTTCCCTGGATCACAGGAATTTTCCTCTCTCCCAAGCCTGCTCTGCTGAGGTCCTGGCATCTTCCTGCTCCCACTGGTTACTAAACATTTTCTGAGCCCTGTGTGTGCCAATCAGCCTGGAGAAAGGAGCCCCATGGAAAAAAAAGGAGCCCCATCCATGACACCAGGGTGGTTTGTGCTGCTCCCTGCCTCTCTCACCCCAACTCCAGGGCAATTCTCTGCAGAGCCCTGCAGGAAAGTGATGCCTGAAGTTGTGGCTTTCATGTATTTCAGGCTCTGTGCTGCCCAGGGGTGCAGCTCTCAGCCTCACATTCAGTGTCACTCAGCTCTGCACAGAGCAGGGACACAAAACAAATCCTGTTCCTGCTGCACACCAAGGACAACTTTCAGCCCAAAAGCACAAACAAGGGTGGCTGGAGGGAGGAACAGGAAGGATGAGACCTCACAGCCTGGAGCTGTAACTGGACAATTAAACCCCAACATGCAAATGGACCAAAACTTATAGAAATGTAAGATCTTGTGACTGTTTAGCCACTTTGTGACCATTGTGGGTCCACCTTGGCTGTAGCCCTGCTCAGGCTCCTGTCCTGCCCAAGGTGTATCCTGAAGTCCTTTCAATCAATATCTGCTTTATTCTCCAGCTCTGTGCAGTCCCTGTTCCACCTCAGCCTTCCCAAGGCATCAAAAGCAGGCACAGAGCCACAAACCCCACGGAACCAGCAGCCCCCTCAGCCTCCCAGCCCGCTCTGCACGCCGGGCCAGGTGCTGCCCATCACCTGCAGCAGCCAGGGAAACACCGTGCCTCCAGAACCAGCAACTCCCTCCTGCTTCACCCACCTGCCCGCAAATCACCTCGGACCCTGGGCAGCGGGCGGGGAGGCGAGGGCAGCGGGGAAACAGCGACATCCAAGCGTCAGTGCCCAGCCTGTGCCGGAGAGGCGGTGGGAGATGCTCCTCGGGGAGATGCGGGAGGGCCGGCGCCGCTCCCGGAGCATCCCGAAGGCTCCGGGGCAGCCTGGAGGCAGCATCCGTGTGTGTCGTGTGTCATTTAGCTGTCACCCAGATAAAACGCGGCTTCCAGCAGCACCTCGGGCCTGTTGTTGAGCGTGTCTGACACATCCCAGCTCTTTTCCCTTCAAATGCCTGCTCAGAAGCTGCCTCTCATTAAGCTTACAGCCTCATTACTCATTTCGGTGCCGCTCCGCCTGGAAGCTCGCTGTTAATTTGACAAAGCCTCGGCCCGTTGTGTGCTAACCATCGGGTACTTGGCAAACACGAGTTTCCCAAGCCGCCGGCACAAATTCCTCCGGCACCGATAGCGTGTGCTCTTGTATCATCCCAGGGAAATGTGGAGAGAAACGGATGAGGCTGGGCAAGGATTTAAAGACGCAACAAGAACGGTTTGTTCAAGCACATTTGGACAAAGTCAGGTAGAAAAATGAGTTGTCTTCGATAGGATTTAAAATTGAGTTCCTCTACTGGAGAAAAGCATTGCCATTTCTATATAAAACCTGAATTGTTGCTTCTTTGGCTTTTCCAGGAGCCAGGTCCCTCCACATTCCCTCTACATTTGATTTCACTGAAAAGGCTTTCTCTACCTTAAGCTATTTATGGTGAACAAAACGACCAAAGTGATTCTGCGGTGAATCAATTCAACACAAGTCAGCAATTTTCAGCCTGAAGATGCCCTGTTTGGTTGTTTGGGTTTTATTAAGAAGTTTCTTCAGTCCATGGGACAGAGAGCAATTCCTCTGTCTGTCAACATGAAAGTGCCTTGCTCAGTCTGCAGGGTGAAGAAAGAGGTGCATTTTGGACCCAGAAAAGGAAAGACTTAATTCTGACTGATTATCCTGGAGTAATTCTAAACAGCCCTCGCATTTATAAATAGGACTTCATCCAACCATTCAGTCTTCCGGAAAAACTTTCTAATTTTCAAAAGGACTGTTCCAACAACAGTTCTAAACCTGCTTCCCTCCGCAATTCCATTTGAATAATGAAAGACAAACAATCCATCCGAAATTCAATTTCATATGAAAAATTGCTGAACGGGGTCCAACCCGACAAGAGACGTTTATAAACTCCCAAATTGCAAACATCCAAAAGCTCCTCTGCAGCCGCAGGTTAACAGCTCCTTCGGGCTGTCACTGCTCTTGTGAAAAACGAACTGAATTTGGGGGAAAGACGCATTTCCAGCATCATCCAGCCCTCAGCAAAGGCATTCAAGTGTCCTGCACAGCTCTGCCTTGCGCAATTTGACAAATGTTTGCAAATGGACCATCCCCAGCGTGCAATCCTCCCAGACAGCCTCCACCTGGAGGGACACGACTGAGGTTTTCTAGGCCACCAGAACAAACGTTTGAGCTGGGAGGTCTCCATAAATCAAGCCTTCATTTTTTATTTTTTTCCCCCCATCAAACTTCTCCTCTTTTAACAACTCCTTTCGAAAGCACCGCGAGGAAGTCCTGAATCACGGAGCTGCGGTGCAGCTGATGTCATCCCTTTTTTTAAATTCACGTGTGGAAGGCTGAGCATGTGGAGGCTGCTCAGGAGAGACTGTTCTAGCACCAGGCAGAAGGGCTGATACAACTCCCAGCCTTCTGGAACAGAGCTCTCAGCAAGATCCCACGGCCCAGCAGGTACAGATATTTTTTTCTTCGGGAAGTTCCAGCCTGACCGAGGTAACCTCTGCTGACCCAAGGACCTTTCCCTGTTTTTTTTTTTTTCCTCCCCTAGGTTTTTTGCATGTGCTCCCAGCTGAAAAGCCAACCCGTAAAATAAATGTTCTCCAAGGTCATGCGCTCCTCACGACGCCTTTATTTGCCAGTTGGTGAAGTATTGAAAAAAAAAGTGAAAACTTCCTTATTGTCAGAGGAGCTAATGTCCCATTTAAATGTAATACAGAACGAGAGGAGATGCAACTAGAAATCTAATCACTGCTTCATAGCTAAACCACGAGCTTAGCAGCTTTCTTTTGTGCCCTGAAGGTCCCAGGCACCCTCTCTTTGCAAAGACAATATACGGCACATCCAAATGCAAATCTATTCCTCTCTTTATTTCTATATTCAGCTCCCTGGCTGATTACAGGCAGACGTGTATGTGTTCAATAGGTCCTCCTGCTTCTTTAAATAAGTTTAATAATACCCCTTTTATTTATGGGAGCCTGAAGTACAAAGGATGCAATGCAGGAGCTCTGCGAGAGCAGAGAAGAGAAGAAAAGCGAAGTAGCTGAAGATACAGCCTGGCAAGGGCTCAGTAATTCAACACTGTTGATTCTATAGAGACCAACTGCTTTCATTATGCACAGATTCTCCGAGGGGGGAGAAAACCCCACAGTGACGAACTCGCAAAGGAAAAGAATCTGTACATCTCTTGCCTAAGTGCAGAATTGGCCAAAAAGGCAATTTTAAGGCCAGACCGAGCATTTCAAACCTCACCGCAGCTTTCTTCCGGCGACTCCGAACAGCTAAGGTCTCTCCCCATTAAAAAGTTGCATTAAAATATATATAAATATATAAGGAGAAGGGGAAATGAAGCGGAAAGCCCCTGCAAGGACTCGGTAGCTGGAGCGCCGCTCCAGCTGCGGGATCAGCCCCGCTTCGCCCCGCGCTCAGCATCCCCGCCCGCCGCGCATCGCCGGCAGCGAGCAGATTCAGAAAAATTCCTGAAACGCCCGGCTTCTCCGGGGATTCCTGACACGCTCGGCTTCTCCCGGCATTGCTGACACGCTCCGCTTCTCCCGGGCAGCCTCGGAACCGGGGCGGGGGGAGCGGCACAGCCGCCGCCGCCGCTCGCCCGCAGCATCCCCGGGGCAGGACGCGCCCTCCCCGCCCGCAGCCCCGCGCCCCCGCCGGTACCTGCCAGCGTCTTGTGCACCGTGTTGCCCATCGCTCGCTCGCTCGGCGGCGCGGCGGAGCCCGGGGCCGCCCGGAGCTCCGCAGGGCCATGGACAGCGCCCGCCTCCCGCCGCCGCTCCGCGCCCGCCCCCGCCCCGCCCCGCGGAGCCGCCCCGCCCGAGCCGCGGGTGCCGCTGCTGCTCTGCCCCCGGCCCTGCCCCGCTGCCTCTCCGGGATGTGCCGCTCTCTTCCCTGCCCCGGTGCTTGTCCGGGATGTGCTGCTCTGATCCCGTCCCCGGTGCCTCTCCGGGATGTGCTGCTCTGATCCCGGCCCCGCTGCCTCTCCGGGATGTGCCGCTCTGTTCCCTGTCCCGGTGCCTCTCCGGGATGTGCTGCTCTAGTCCCTGTCCCGGTGACTCTCCGGGATGTGCTGCTCTAATCCCTGCCCCGGAGCCTCTCCGGGATGTGATGCTCTAATCCCTGTCCCTGTCCCAGTGCCTCTCCGGGACGTGCCGGTCTAATTCCTGTGCCTCTCCGGGGGTGTGCAGCTCCGGGGAGCACCCACCGGCACCTGTCGGAGGAGCTGCCCGCCGGGGATGTGGGTAAGCACAGGCCCGGCTCTCCCCCGGCGCCCCCCGACAGACCTTTTGCTTCTCCCTCCGAGGGGAAAAAATAAAAATAAAAAAAATCCTCTTTCTCCCGCAGCACAACCACACCTGTCCGTCTAGAACCCCCTCCCGAAGGGCACCGGCTGCACTGGGGAGCACCGGGAGCCGATAAACCCGAGCTCTTTCCCTCTCCGTGCCATTTCCTCGCGGGTGACCTTGGATAAGCCACTTTGCATCTCGGTGACACGGCTTCCCCGCCTGGGAACTGAGGGAATTAGCAGGAGTGTTGTGTCGGCAAAGGCGTGATTAGTTTGAAGCACGGCGGTACCACGGTGACGAAGGACACCTCAGCCCACAGCCGGCAGCTCGGCATTGACAATATAGGCTCCACCAGTTCCCTCCTTTGGAGCTCAGACAGAAAAACACTTTTGGAGCCCCACTGGGAGAAGAGCAAGGCTCCCTCCCTCCTCCTGGCCACACTTCTGCTGCCCGAGGGGTGACGATGCTGAGAAGTGAGGGTTCCTTCCTTTCCTTTCCTTTCCTTTCCTTTCCTTTCCTTTCCTTTCCTTTCCTTTCCTTTCCTTTCCTTTCCTTTCCTTTCCTTTCCTTTCCTTTCCTTTCCTTTCCTTTCCTTTCCTTTCCTTTCCTTTCCTTTCCTTTCCTTTCCTTCCCTTCCCTTCCCTTCCCTTCCCTTCCCTTCCCTTCCCTTCCCTTCCCTTCCCTTCCCTTCCCTTCCCTTCCCTTCCCTTCCCTTCCCTTCCCTTCCCTTCCCTTCCCTTCCCTTCCCTTCCCTTCCCTTCCCTTCCCTTCCCTTCCCTTCCCTTCCCTTCCCTTCCCTTCCCTTCCCTTCCCTTCCCTTCCCCTGAGGCAGCTTCCAGAGTTTTAAGACTTCAGTATTGGGACCCTCACAGCTACAAAATGTTCTGCAACCAACACCTTGGGCTCATGACACGGTGCACAGTGTTGGGGAAAAGCCACCGTGTCCCTTGGCAGGAGTCACGCCTCTGGACTGTCACATATCCTGGGACACAAAAGAAAAAGTGGGAAGAGGGAGAGAGCCAAGGAATAGCAGCTCAGTAGCCTGAGAGAGATCAGCCTCTGATCTATTATAGAGAAGCTAAAATAACAAGCCTTTAATCCCCAGATCATGTTGAACAGGTCAAGTGTGGCTCGGGAGACGAGAGGGGACAGAAAAACCTAATTTCCAGCATTTTTTCGCTATCATAGGGATTTGTTAAAAATGGGATTATTGAGTGAGACACCAGCAGCTGCTCCTAAAAGCGCCTGCACCCATCTGCTGTCTCCTTAGGTTAGCTCATGTCTCCCACTCCCTTTGGTGCAGGAGCTGCCAGGAGCCCAGTGCTCCTCTTCGGGGACAAGGGGAGGGCAGCAATGTCACCCTCTTGACACGGAGGGGAAAGTCCTTGTGTCACCAGGCAGCGGGGAATGGGAGGCTCCGCTAATCGCGGCTGCTTTCCCTCAGCAGGGAGTGGCAGTTGTTATTTTAGGGCTTAAATTCGCCTTCAAAAGCCGGCGGCAGCAGCCGGTTCTGCACAGCCGGGGGCTGCTCATGTGCGTGCCATGTGCGGGGCTGGCTGCCACCTCCCGGGCCTGTCCCTGTCCCTGTCCCTGCTGCCACACCCCGGCCACACCAGCCCACGGACTGCCCGTCCCAAGGGTGTCCCAGCCCTTCCTCCTCCCCAAAAAACGAGGTAAAAATAGAAGACAATAAAATGGAAATGCACATCCCTGGGACACGGAGGCTGCCTGCAGGAACGCAATCAACGCTCCTGCTCTTGGCATTGTAAAAATGGAGAGTTTGTTACAATAATCCTCCTCTCAGAGTGCAAAACAACGCTCCTGGGGAAGGGTTCAGTGAGGAGGATTTTCACCCTGCCCAGAAAGAGAGAGTGAAGGAGAGGCAGGACTGGACACTGGGCAGGGACTGAACAGCACTGCAAAGTCAGCCTGGAGAAAAGCAGAAACCGGCCCAGCCGAGGCTCCTCAGATGAAAGCTCATTAGCATTTTAAGATTCTTTCCGCTCCAGCAAGTCTTGATAACTCTTGATAAGGCACTTCAGCAATTTCTTCTCTGTGCTTGGCACACGGCTGCTCCTCTGAAGAAATCCCCTTCCCTCTCCCCCTGGCTCTGACCAAGGGACAGCCTGACCTGCACACACAGCTGTCATCTTTGCTATCTGCACTGCCAGAAATATCAAATGATCATCTCACCTAAGCTCCTTCCTAGCAATTTTTACTGCTAGACCTCAAACCGTTTTGCAGACAAGGTGAGGGACATTATCCTTATTTCATAAGGGATGGAGCCAAGCCCCAGAGAACCCAGGAGAATTGTACAAGGTCACAGGCTGGCCATTGGCAAACTTGGGAGCAGAGCTGTGGAGCCGGATCTGACTTGCAGGACTGGACACTTTTAGCTGCACACATTTTAGTTGCTTCTCCCTCTGTGTTTTCTCTTGCTCCCCATAACAAATTCATCTTAGTGGGATCAGTGGAGTATGATCAGGATAATATTATGCAAAGGAAAAAATCTTTGGGAGGCTTTCTGTATCCCACTGATGTCAGACAGCTGCTTCCCAGCTCACTGTAATCACTTCTAAATCTCACTGTGCAGGGGTGTGTACCCAGGCCTTTCAAATATGGACAAAAAAAAAAAAAAAAAAAGAAAATAAAAAAACAATAGAGACAAATTTCTTTCTGAATCAAAAATGTGATGAATTCCACTTGAGGTTTGTCACAGACAGGGATCTGACACAAACCCTCCTCTAAGCACCCACACAGGTCAGGCCTCTCAGGAGAGGGAAATATTAGCAGTCATATAAACACGTCTGTGTAAATGTAATGTTCCCAGAGATGCAAACAGCTTACAAGGAACAGCTGAATTTCCACTGATTGTTACCAGCCCGACGAGTTACTCTTCTTACGGCATCAAACGCTTTGCATTGTCTTGGTAAATCCCCCGGGGGCTCGAGTTTTGGGGGCTGGAAGCCGCTGTGAGCTGTAAGGTATCACTGGGAGCAGCTGCCATTCGTGTCTCTAACAGATGGCACTAAATAATGACAGACTCCACTCTTCCAGCAAGAGCGAGGTAAAACCCTGAGAAATCCGTCTGTCCATGGGGCAGGGAGCCCTCCTGTCCTGGGGGGGAACCTCCTCCCATCCCAGATCCCAGCTCAGGGTGAGGTCACCTTCCCTGGCCGGCAGAGCCTCCAGCACACACCGGCTCTGCTCCTCCACCCAAACCTGCCGCTTCTGTCTCGTTCCCAGCTCCACTGAAATCCCGGGGACCTCCCAGCGTTGTCTGTCTTTCCCAGGGAGCAGATTGCTGCTGGCAGAGCTGTGCCCAGCCCTGCTCCACAGCCTGGGCGCTGCCAGCTCCCGTTTCACACCCTGCACCCTCACCTCCGGCTTTTTTCCTTTCTCTCTGCCTGAATCTGAGGAGATGCTCAGAACATCCATTTCTCTTCCAGCTCCATCTCTCAGAGCTCCATCTGCCTGGAGCTCTGAGGCTGCCCAAACTGCTCTCCCTTCCATCACACCGCACCTTGAAACCTCCCTTTCCCTGCCCTGCTCAGCAGGAGCTCCCTGGGAGTTCTCAGAGGCTGCAGGTGGAAAACGCCCTGGAAAAAGCCATGAGGTGCCTGTCCCAGCCCAAAATGCCCTTCCAGCTTGCAAACACCACCGTGTCCAAGAGGCTGCAGCTCCTCTGAATGCACATCAGTGGTATTCAACACATTTTGTTCAACAGGTGCTTATCCAGCATGGAAGCAGCAGCAGCAGCATGGAAATCATTCCTTCCTCCTGACACGAGTTCATTTCCGTGGCTGTGCTGGGTGGTTTTATGAGCTTCCCCCTACAGCTCCTGCCAGCACCTTGTGCTTGCTTTCCTTCTCCTCCTGGCTGAAGGGACTGTCCAGGAGAGAGCAGATTTGCCTGATAAAAGCAAATGTAACTCGTCTCACAACTTCCCAGCCTCCGCATCTTGCCTATGGAAGGAGAGTACTAATAAGCCTCTCTCCTACTTGGAGAGGAGTGGAAAAAAAAAGGGAAGAAAAAAAAAAAAAAAAAAGCTGTTCCCTGAATTCCCATCACACACATTTAAAGAGGCATTTGTTTAGGAGGGATGCATGTACAGAGCATCCTCCAGCACCACACAAAGCCCTCCTGCCACCCACGCCTCCCAACTGCTGAAAGCAATTCCTTCCCTCCCCTGCTCCCAGCACCAGCACAGGATGCTCAGGGTCTCCACAGGTCACACTCACAAATTAGTTCTGAATTTTTTTTTTTCCCTCTAAGAAATGAAGGGAAGCAGGAGCTTCCAGCACATCAGTAGGAAAATCTTGCAAAGAGCTTCTTGAACTGGCCTTGACTACGCAGCGACTGAAGCTGTTTCCTGATCCTTGCCCTCAGTGCCTGCTGGAGGTTTGGCTTATTTACCCAAAACTGGGAGAATAAACCACACTCTCTGGAATATAGGGCAGAGTGTTGCTGGGCCAGAGCTGACCCACAGGATGTGGTGCAGACAGGGAAGGGAAGCCTGCAGGGATGGATGCATTTTGTGGTCCAACTTCCACAGGAGCAGCGAGCACCTGCCCTGCCAGAGCTCTGTGCTCAGGGTGCAGCGAGCGGCTGTGACGTGTGCCAGCCACGCAGGGGATGGAGAAGCCATCCCTGACGAGGTGCCAGAGCAGCTCTGAGCTGAGGAACATGTGGGCATTCCTGGCAGAGAGGGATTTTGCCACAGATCCCTCAGCTGCAGGAATTAAAGCCCAGGCAGGGAGAGGAAAAGGAAATGGTGAAAGCGCAGCGCAGCAAAGCACAGCTCGGTGTCACTGGCAGCAGCCACGTCCCAAGTGGCTCTGGGAAGGATAATGACAGTCCCCAAACAGCAACAGAGGCTGCCAGGAAGGGCAGGAGCTGGGGTGGCAGCGAGGATGATGATGCAGGGAGGAGCAAGGAGAGCAGAGGCAGCAGCAGGGAGACTTGGTGACAGAGTCCTTTCCTGGGAAAGGGACTGGGCTGATTCCAGGTTATTCACACTTTAGACAAACAAAGGTGCCCTCTCTGCACCTTGCCATGGGTGTGGGAAGGAGAAGGGCTCCTGGCAGGGCCATCCCTGCAGCCCAGAAGCTGCAGCCCTGCTGGGAGATGCTCCCTTGCCAGCCCCAGACGAGTGCCCTTTCCTCCTGTGGGGGCGGAGGGTGGGCTGGGCCCAGGGAAGGAAGAATTTCCAATTTAGAAACAAACAGAGGCAGTTCCTATTATTGTTAGTGGGATGTCAGCATCTCTGGTCCCCAGCACCGCTGTCAACAAACAGGCTCACAAATGCTCCTTCAGCATCAGCCAAAATAACATCCATGAAAGCATCTATAACTCAGCATTCACTACACACACAACAAGCTCTCCTTTTTCTTTTTAAATCCAGTCTTGTCCACGTAATTTTAACATAAAGGAACTGGTTGTGGGCTGTGTTACCAAATGAGTCATCATTTTATGTGACAGTGTAATATGATTTAGAGAATTCTTGGCACACCAGTGTGGATTATGCATTATAATCTCTTAATTTGGACTCCTAGTGCTGTGTGCCAGTGCCTGGAGCGGGAGGGAAGGAGCAGGAGGGAATTGCAGTCCGAGCTCTGCTCCTGCTTTGCTGTGTGACCTTCACAAATTTGGTGCCCTCCTTCCTTCATCTGCAGAGCAGGAACACGCCTGTGCCTTCAGCAGGGTCAGCTAATGCTCACCCAGGAGGTTTTAAGAACATTATGTAAAAGCAAATTATTATTTCTGTAAGGGAAGGAAAGCAGAAGGACTTTCCAGTGCAACAGGCTGATCTTGGGAAGGGCTGGATCCAATCTCTGGGTGCTAAATATAAATCCCAAGCTAACTGGGGATAAGGATTTTCAGATGGTCAGTAGGAATTCCTAACAGGAAACCTGGAGATTTACAAACTGGGACTCTTTGGAGAATCATTTTTGACAAATATTGGTAAAACAAATAAATAAAACCCTTGGGGAAACTCCTCTCTCCTTCTCCTTCTCCTTGGGGAGGCTCCCAGTGTCCACGTGGTGATGAGCCACCAGAGGGGAAGTGGAAGTGCGTGTGAATCAGGAGCTGGGGACGCTCATCCACTTCAGGCTGGACTGAAATTCCAGAATCAGTTTGCCCAGAGCGGAAAAGTTTGGGATCAGAGTGTGCTCTGGAGATCCAAACAAACAAACCCAGAGTGCAACATCTGTGAGGGTTACCCCTTAACCCCCCCCAGCTTTCCATTCCCTGTGCTTCTGGGAAATACAAACTGAGCCACGGTTAGCCAAGGGTCACTGGAGAGGCAGGAGGCCTGCCTTTGCACCATTCCCAAATCCATCTATCCCTGAATCCCTGAATCCCTGGCACCTGTCTTTGCACCATTCCCAAATCCATCCATCCCTGAATCCCTGGAATCTGCCTTTGCACCATTTCCAAATCCATCCATCCCTGAATCCCTGGCATCTGTCTTTGCACCATTCCCAAATCCATCCCATCCCTGAGTCCCTGAGTCCCTGAATCCCTGAATCCCTGACATCTGCCTTTGCATCATTCCCAAATCCATCCATCCCTGAATCCCTGAATCCCTGGCATCCGCCTTTGCACCATTCCCAAATCCATCCATCCCTGAATCCCTGAATCCCTGACATCTGCCTTTGCATCATTCCCAAATCCATTCATCCCTGAATCCCTGAATCCCTGGCATCCGCCTTTGCACCATTCCCAAACCCATTCCCTGAATCCCTGGCATCTGCCTTTGCACCATTCCCAAACCCATTCCCTGAATCCCTGGCATCTGCCTTTGCACCATTCCCAAATCCATCCCATTCCCTGAATCCCTGGCATCAGGAAAAGGAATCCCTTTGCACCATCCCCACAGCCCCTGGTCTGAGATGAGCAGGGAGCAGCATTTCCACAAGCCAGGAGGATTCATTTCATGAGACACAAATACCACATGACGGATTTTGGGAGACTGAGAAATCCTCCCCAGAAGGAAGAAGAAAATTCTGCGGAAAAAAAATTGAAAAAAAACCACAAAACCACCTCTACATTTGCTGGCAGGAGGGTTTCTCCTGAGCTCTGTGAAAAGCAGCCAAGGCGAATCTGTCAGAACTGGGAGGCATCTGGGGGAGAAACCTGGGGCTGCCTAAAGCCCAGCTTTTCCCAGGAAAGCAGGACAGCTCTCAGTGCCAGACAAAGCAGGCAGACAGAATTGTTTGACCTCTGGGAGCTCTTTGGGGAGCAGATGACAAGTGAGAAACACAAACAGAGGAGCTCATCTGCCCCTGCTTCGAGCTCTCTCACCTGTTACTGATTTCCCCAGGCAGGGCAATGACTGAAAGGCCACTTTGAAATGGAGCAGTTGATAATATTTTACATTTTAGGAGCTCATGGGAAAACCAAACCAAACCAAACCAAGACAAATCCTGCATTTACTGCCTCTGTCACCTTCTAAAAATGGGAGCAACCTCTTAAGTCTCTACTTAGGAGTTATTCTCTTGAAATGAAGCACTGAGAGAGGGCACGGGGCTACGGGACAGGCAGAAAATTATCAAGGAAAAAACCATCTCTCACTTCTTCCTCGACCTCCCTGAACTTTTCATGCATAATAGAGCAAAAAGGAGCTGACCCTTGGTGACTTGTGGTTAATTTATAAGCAAGAAGCTCCATGCCCAGGGGATGCCCATGCTCCTGTGCCAGGCACAAAGCCACTGCCTGATGGGCTGAGGGACAGCTCTTCATGGGCCAGGGGCAGAGCAGAGCCCACCCAGACCCTGCAGCTCTGCTCAGCTGGACCTGCCATGCCAGGGCCACACAGGGACTGTCCCCAGCGTGTCATCTCTGAGGAAAAATGTACCTGGGGTGAGCCAGGGACACAGAGCCACTGTGATATTTGCCTGGGACACCCACAGGATTTTTGGGGAGAACCCAAACAGGCACGAGATGCTCAGGATGTCCCTCAGCCTTGGCTGTGGGTTCACATTCGCTCTCACGGGCACTGCAGGGATTGCTGTGGGTTCTCACAGCTTTTCTCTGGGGGTTTTCCCAGAAGAGATTCAGCCTCAGCTGCCAGGACACAGGTTTTGGCTGAGAGGTTTAGGTTTGTCCCTGCTGTGGGCTCCTCTGGCTTGCTCCAAGGATGGGGGCACTCAGAACATAATTTCTGCTGGCACCCCACCTCTGCCCAAAGGCCACTGGCTGGGGAGCAGGAGGGCTCTCTGGGGGGCACATGTGGCAGTTCCTCAGGTCACCTGGCTCCTGAACTCTTCCTTCCCTGCTCAGCACGTCCCAGAGGACTCCTGGTCACAGCACAGGTCCTGGCAGGGCCCTTCTGCAGCACATCTCAGCTCTCAGGCTGCTGCCAGCTCCCACCCCTCCTCCAGAAGCCCCCAGTGGGGCAAAATTCACCCAAATTCCAGCCAAATCAGCCCAAACAGCAGAGCATCCCTGAGCAGAGGGGCAGCAATGGGCATGGGAGTGCAAGGGCTGGCCTGGGCAGTGACAGCTCACAGCAGTGGTGCCACCAAACGCCCCGGAGCTCAAATCACAACCCACGCATCACCTGGGAAAAAAACAAACACTGGGATAAAAGAGAACCCAAATGAGAGACACTCACCAGACTTCCCCTTAACTGAGAACCCATCAGAGCAGCAGGAGTGCTGTTACCCCTTTGTGAGCTGCAGCTCTCACATCAATGCCACCTCCTCTTTTCCACAGCTTGTCCTTCCGGAGCCGTGGCATCGAGTCCTGACCCCGTGTGTGAGACACTGCTGCCTTTATCCCCAGAACACGAAACCAAGGCACAAAGAACCCAATCTCAGCTGTCCTCTTCGGGGCAGAGCAGACATGATTTACAGATTTATATGCACACATGCCCATCTATTCATCCTTTTAGCAAACAGTTCATGAAGTGTGCCTTAAGCCTTTCTGAATCGAGCAATTCTCTGCTTAGACAATCAATTCCTGACTGAGACTCTGCAGGGAAAGACATCATGTTGCAGGAATGCTGCAGAAGCTGTTGCATATACTGTTTCCTTTGTTGAGAATAGCATCTTTGCCTTGGATATATTTTTTTTCCCCTTCCTTAGCCATTTAATTTCATGAAACGGGGCCCAGTTCCAGCAGGCAAGAAGATTTTGCTTCTCCTTTCCTGAAAGGCTGAGAAACCAGATTTAAAAAATGTGCTTAGTGGGCGTTTGGTGGGACGAATTCTCTCCCAGAGTTCGGCATTTTTGAGCTAGAGCAAGAGCTACATTGCATATGGTGCCTGGTTTTTCTTTTCTAGCAGGTAGCCCAGAGATTCGCTGGCTTTTCTGCCATGAAAAAACAAATCAGAGTAGCTGCTTTAATTAAAAAAAAAATGAAAAAAAAAATCCTGCAAGAGGCTTCAGGTTACACCTTTTGATCAAAAGAGTGGGTTCAGGGAATTTGTAGAAGTGCTTATGTGTGATGAAAAGCAAATTTTCCCTTGACAGCCCCCGAAAGGACAGGCAGCTCTCTGGGGCAGGGTCTGTTGGGTTCTCTGCAGCCCAGCACCAAACCCAGCAGGGATTTTCCCACTCCAGGGCTGTGTGCCCACCAAGAACCATGAAAAAACTAAAAAAACCCTTCAGAGGAATCATGGGTTGAGCTCTCAAAAGGGCTGGAAAAGCAGATGGAGCTCCCTGGGATGGCAGCAGCAGCAGAGTTGCTGCACACAGCTGAGTCTAAGGGGATCTTTTGTCATTATTGCCCTGCAGGGCTGCAGAAGAGCAGAAATGGGGCAGTTTTCAGTCTCTCCCTGCCCTCTGATGCCACCCTGCAGCCAGGCCTTTCCTCTGTGTCCCCACTGTGGGGAAAGGGGGTTGGGACTGGGGTGGAGATACCAGAAAGCACAAGGGTGGTTCCACTGTAACCAGGGATCCTAAAGCTGTGTAACCAGGCATCCTAAACCAGTATAACCAGGGATCCCAAACCAGTGTAACCAGTGATCCTAAACCACTGTAACCAGGGATCCTAAACCACTGCAACCAGGGATCCTAAACCACTGCAACCAGCCACCTTAAACCACTGTAACCAGTGTTCCTAAACCAGTATAATCAGCCCCAGCACCCTCAGATGTGGAGCAGACTTTCCCAGGTCTCCAGAGGCACAACCAGCTAAATGTGGGGATTCTGGAAATGAGGGTTTGGCCCAGACCTCACTGACCCTGCCCTCCTTTCAGAACGTGCCCAGCAGCATCCAGAAGCCTGTGGGAATCCTGTCCAAGCTGGGAGGTGCTGGTTTAAAAAAAAAAAAAACAGTATCACCTAAATCAAAAGGAGGAAATAAACCACCCCACCACACCTGGGGCTGTTGGAAAAGGCAACAGGCATGAGTAAGGAACCCAGAGATTCCTTGGGAGATGCAGATATTAAGTACAGCTGGAAAACTGCTGGAGTTGCTGCAAATCTAAACTGTAACCAGGGATCCTAAACACTGTAACCAGGGATCCTAAACCACTGTAACCAGGGGCCTTAAACCAGTGTAACCAGGGATCCTAAACCAGTGTAACCAGGGATCCCAAACTAGTGTAACCAGGGATCCTAAACCACTGCAACCAAGGATCCTCTAAACCACCGCAACCAGCCACCTTAAACCACTGTAACCAGTGTTCCTAAACCAGTATAATCAGTGATCCTGTAACCACTGTAACCACTGAACCACTGTAACCAGGGATCCTAAACCACTATAACCAGTGATCCCAAACCAGTGTAACCAGAGATCCTAAACCAATGTAACCAGTGATCCTAAACCACTGTAACCAGGGATCCTAAACCTCTGTAACCAGTGATCCTAAACCACTGTAACCAAGGATCCCAAACCAGTGTAACCAGAGATCCTAAACCAGTGTAACCAGTGATCTTAAACCAGTGTAACCAAGGATCCTAAACCTCTGTAACCAGTGATCCCAAACCGGTGTAACCAAGGATCCCAAACCTCTGTAACCAGAGATCCTAAACCAGTGTAACCAGGGATCCCAAACCACTGCAGAGGGGCTGGTGTGGAGCCCTGAGTGACCACGGGGGCACTGCAGGAACAGGCAGTGGAGATCTGGGTGAGGACACCCCACAGGGAAGAGGCAGAAGGAACAAAGCAGAAAGTCCCAATGAATGCCACTGCTGTCCCTGTGCACCCTTATTGGCAAAATAAAACAATTGCCCTGAATGTGGAGACAATGTGCTACGTCTGCACAATTGTCTCCAAATTAAATGTACATCCACGTTCTATAAATATCAGCAATTCTCCTATAAAGCATCAGTAATTCTTCAAATCTACTGGGATTTCTTTTTTAGCTGCCAATTTCAGAGTCTTCCCAAGAGATACTGGCTTGAACCTTCTATCTAAGCTATTAAATAAAGACAGGATATTTTTATTAAAAAAAAACCAAAGTTCCCCCTTGAGACTCAACAGTTCAGACTGGAGATAACAACCTTGAGTCACGCAACATGGTTTTAGAGAGACTCCAATAAATCATGGAATGTCTTGGGTTGGGAAGGAACCTTAAAGATCATTTTGTTCCAACCTCCTGCCATGGGCAGGGAAATCTCTGTAGTTACAAAATCTTCCTACACCTGCATTGGCCATTATTTTTTTTTTTCCCCAAATACAAGGCTGAGGTTTGAATCTCTTTTTTTTTTTTTTCCTCTGTGACTTGGTTTTGTCTCCTTTGAGAGGCACCTGGAGAGAGGCAGCTGAAAGACAGCTACTGCAGCACCACGTGGATTTGGGGATGTTTACAGAGCCACAGAAATCAGAGCTGTCTAACAGAGGGAGAATGCTGAATTCATTACACCCCCAGGCTGGGTTTGGGCTCAAAGACCTCTCAGATGATGAGGATGTGACAAAACTTAGCAGGACTTTAAAGCCTTTCTTCTGTGGTGCCAGAAGAACTGAAATTTCGGGATGGCATTCAACCTTTCCCTTTGAAAAGCCCCATCCCACCCCCTTCCATCCCAAAGGAAAGGCCCCATTCTTGCAGTGCACGTTGTCAGTGAAGTGTCTCATTTAAAGAAAAGAGGAAGCAGCATCCTTTATGGATTTGTGTGCAGTAAAAAGAAGGAGACATCTCACCATACTTGTGATACCTCCTGGTATTAAGGACCCTGTCAGAACCCTGGGCACTGAGAATTCCAGGCTTTCTGTGCTGACAGGCACTGACCCCCAAGCAAACCCTGCATTCCACCTGAGGCCTTGGAGAAGGCTCCCAAAATTGAGTGACAACACTGGGATTGTGGGTGTGTGGTTTGAATGGAAGTGTGTGAGAGCACAGGGTGCAAAACTCAGAGTTTAAGGGTTTAGAATATGTGGGGAGACAAAAGGAGATGAAACTGATATTTATCAAAGAGTGTTATCTGTGCCTAATGCATCCACTTACAGAAAAAACTGGGGACGTTATTTGTATGTAGTATTTGAATGTTATAATGTCAATTTACCTAAGCACGTGTTTCTCGAAATGTTTAATAATAAAAAGAAATGGGGAATTGTGGGGAGACAAAAGGAGATGCTGCTGAAGGCAGTCTCCCCACAAGAATACAGTAATGTATATAAAGTGAGATGGAGGTTTTAGGGCAAAGGCTGAGTCCTTCTTTTTCACCTTCTTCTTCATGGTCTGGGTGGTGTTGTGTAATTGGATGGAAAAGTCGCATTGGGGGCCACGGGTGGTTGGTTATTGGGTTAAAAGTAAAAATAATTTAGGTGTCATTTCATAATTGGACAGTTTATCCTTAAAAGGCCTTGTAGAGAGAGAGACAGGGCTCCATTTTCAGTTTGTTAGCTAGCAGTGCTGTAGAACTCAGGGTTTGTGAGACTGTGATAGAGATAAGAATTAATAAACATCTGAGTCCAAACAAGAAACACCGTCTGGAGCGTTTAATCCTGACCTGGCAAAAAGAAGACAAAACTTAACAGGACTCTTTGCAAGACATCATCCCCACTGCCTGGCAAGGGCTGAGCCTTGCTGCCTTCCCTCTGCTCCTGGCTTCCACCAGCCCATCCATCACCTGCCTTTTTGTCTGGCAATGATGAGGAGATTATGCTGCCAGCAGCCACGTGCACCGCAGGGTGTCATTTCCAGCGTCCCACAGCAAACATCATTCCTGGTGCCAGCAGGTGTTCCAATCCTTCATCTGGACTGTTATGAACTGTGCTGCTGGGGGTCTCCTTCCAGCTGCTCCCACCAGCTGTGTGCCAGCTGGAGAAAACCAAACTCCCCCAACCAGGGCAGCTTTTCTGGGTCACCAGGAGGGGTTTGGTGGCACTGCCATCTCCCCGCAGCTTGGCTGCTGGAGGGAGAATGTCCTGGGGTGACTTATGATGCATGTATCCCCAGCTGTCTGTTCTGTTTGTGCTGGATATTAAGTTCTGCACCTTTCAGACTGGTTCTGAAGTGAAGGGGGAAAAGAAGAAGCGTGGGGTTTGATTTCAGAAGCTGCTCTCACTCCTCATCCTGCTCCTGGACTGTGTTGTCTGCAGCATGGACAAAGAGCAGGACAGAGATCTCTGTGCTTTTAGTTAGTTTTTAGCTAGCTGAGGCAGAAAAGTTCCATGGACTGTTTTTCCCTTTTTGGGGGGGACTGTTTAAACCTTCTCTGGACTGAAAAACCCAAAGAGACACCCAATCTCACACCTGCAGCCACCGGGGCCTGGGCCTCCTGAGAGGCTGGGGGGAGACTGGGAGAGCTGAGCTACCCACAGCAGGGACTTTCTCAATTTTGCCATCTCTCTTCAGAACAGCGAGAGGTTTTGGTGTTTCATAGGATTCATTCTTTATGCTTGTGGGCACTTTGTTTGTTGAATAAATAGCTTTTTCCACTTTTCTCCAAGGAAACTCTTTCCCAAACCAGTTGGGGGAGAGGCTGCTTGGGTTTGCTCTCCAGAGGGATCCCATTCAGAGGTTTTCTCCCAAATTTGTCCTAAACCAGGACAGAGAAGGCATGAGGGTGGTACCAAGCCCAGCTGCAGGCTCCTCATATTGCCTTACAGTCACAAAGCCCTCACAGCCCAGCACAAAAAACCTCCCCACAGCCAGGCAGAGGCCTCTAAGGGCTGGAGGAGGAGTGGACACTCCACATTTTGGTCCAGGCTCTCCCCAGACAGCAAGAGATGTCCTCCTCTTCTTCCTCTCCCCAAGTAAAGCTGCCCACAGCAGGTGCCACCACCCTCCAGGCTTGTCCTGCAGCTCAGCACAGCCACCAGAGCCCAGGCTCAGGAGGGACATTCCTGACAGGTTATCCCTGCACATCCCACTGGATTTCTGGGATTTGGATTTCTCCAGGAAACCCAAACAGCCCCAGAGCACTCCAGGGAGTGGGCTGCACGGGGAAACCAAGGCACTGAGTGGCACAGGGGTGGCACAGGGGTGGCACAGGGTGGCACAAAGCTGGCACAGGGTGGCACAGAGGTGGCACAGAGCTGACTGCAGCCCACTGAAGGCACTGGGAAAATCTCCTGCTTCTTCAGAGGGAATGTGGTTTAGGGCCATCAGCCTTCCCCAGGCAGGGAAGCCCCTGGCACAGGTGAGACCCTGGCACAGCTGAGACCCTGGCACAGGGGAGCCCCTGGCATGGATAATCAGGGTTTGCTGTTGCACAGCCAGGGGATGGCAGCCCTTGAGCAGCTCCCATGGGGTCACAGGACTCCACCTTAGGAAAGAACAGGACTGAGAGCAGCAGCCCTTCACATGGCACAAGTTCTGCATCATGGCTGGCCAAGCCCCCTCTCCACTCACCATCCTCACCCAGCCTAGGGGAAGGTGTTTGTTCCTAAAATCAGCAGGATTTTATCAGTGGGGTTTGACCTGCAGCATCTCAGGGTTTCTGGGCCACACACAGTCCTGCTCAGCCTGGAGCTGCAGCTCTCTCCTGCCCTGGTCCTGGAAAGGTCTCAGGGTTGAACTCTGTCTGGAAAGGGCTCTGGGCTCCCAGCAAACTTCACATCAGGCTCCAAAACCTCTCCATCTCTGAGCTGTGTCAGTCCCAGAAGCCACTCTCCAAAAAACCAAAGGTCAGACCACACAGGGCATTCAGAACATCACAGCAGCCTGGGGTGGCTGGTGCTTCAGGGTCTGCAGCCTTTTAAAGTCCCCAAAAATTACAGATAAATTGCTGAGTCCTTGCCTGAAACAAGCAAAATCCCTGACGTACAAAAAATGGAATAGGGGAAAACAGGACGTGGGATTACTTTAGTTTTTTGTTGTTGTTGCTGTAAAAGTTCCAGATCTGTCCAAGGAAAGTTTCCCTCAGGGCATATCAGAGCAGCCACCAGAAAGGAGAACAAAGGAAACACCAATCATTTCCAGTAAATCAGAAAGATGACAAGCTTTAACCTTCAGAAGAGAGCAGATTCCTGCAAAGGGTTTGGCTGCTCTGTCTTTGAGCTTCCTTTTCCCCAGTCCCAGTTTCCTAGCACGAGATTCCTCAAACAATAGAGACTGGCACTGAAAGAAGAAAGGGGTGGGGGGGAAATTGAAGAGCCCTCTTTTTGCAAATGGGCTTAAAATGGAAGTTCAGGACTTCTCCCTTGGGAGGAATTGGTCCCTCCTGGCAGTGCTGGGGACTCAGGTCAAGCTCTGCAGCCCTGCTGTGGTGTCACAGGGCAGGAGGATGCTCAAGGCGCCAATTCCCTCCCTTTCTAGGAGTAAGAGAGTTGTTAAGGGCAGGGAAGTGGCTGCTGGCACCACCAGAGTAGGAGCATGAGGTGCTCAGACCTCACAGAGCTGCTGCAGGGAACGACAGCACGGCACAAAAACCCTCAGGAGGGTCTGGGAGGGTAAACACAGCCCAGGCAGCACCTTCCAGGGGCTCAAAGCAGAGCACAGCCTTCCTCAGACACAGCCTCAGGGGATGGGATCATTCCTGGTCCAGGAGCTGGGAACAACCTCACCCTGGTCATCTCCCTGCTCCTCACCCTGTTCCTCACTCTGCTCCTCTCCCTGTTTCTCACCTGCTCATCTCCCTGCTCCTCACCCTGCTCCTCTCCCTGCTCCTCTCCCTGCTCCTCACTCTGCTCCTCTCCCTGCTCCTCACTCTGCTCCTCACCCTGTTCCTCTCCCTGCTCCTCTCCCCGCTCCTCTCCAGCCCCAATCCCCACTGCAGTCTTGCCCAGCCCAGCTGCCCCAGCACCCTCAGATGTGGAGCAGACTTTCCCAGGTCTCCAGAGGCACAACCAGCTAAATGTGGGGATTCTGGAAATGAGGGTTTGGCCCAGACCTCACTGACCCTGCCCTCCTTTCAGAACGTGCCCAGCAGCACATGCTGCTCATCCAGAAGCCTGTGGGAATCCTGTCCAAGCTGGGAGGTGCTGGTTTAAAAAACCCAGTATCACCTAAATCAAAAGGAGGAAATAAACCACCCCACCACACCTGGGGCTGTTGGAAAAGGCAACAGGCATGAGTAAGGAACCCAGAGATTCCTTGGGAGATGCAGATATTAAGTACAGCTGGAAAACTGCTGGAGTTGCTGCAAATCTAAACTCAAAGGTGTCTTTTTTCATGGAGGAAGCTTTTTAAACCTCCATGAGGGGCAATGAAATCCTTCCTGGTTTAGCCACACGTTTTTCCCTGACCTAGGAAGAACAGAGGCATCAAACCTTCTTGGTGGGGGGTGAGGCACCACCAGGGAGCCACAGGATCATATGGAAAAGCCCTCCAAGACCAAGCTGTGCCTGATCCCCCCTTGTCCCCAGCCCAGAGCACTGAGTGCCACACCCCTGGCTCACACCGTGCATGTGTCTCTGTTTCCCTCTTGCCTCAACTCAGACCCCATTGTTTCATCACTTTTAAACCCAGCTGGGCAGCTAATCACAGGAAGGGTTTGTTCTGGGGAGCCACTGGTGAAAAACCAAGCCAAAACCTCAGCCAAGCCCAGCTGAGGCAGGAGCTGTGAAAGGGCAAGGGCTGCTCCCAGGAATGTGCCCCGACCTGAACAACCACGGGGTGTGCAGAGCACTCTCCTCACACCTTTGCTGGAGCCAGGATCTGAGCAGCAGGGACAGCACAGAGACTCCTGGGGCTGCTCTGGGTCAGTGCAGAACTCCCCCAGCTCAGGCAGGGCACAGCTGCTCTGGGGGAACCTGCCTGAGCAGGGGGCTTGGGCTGGATGTCCTCCCCAGGCCCTTCCCAGCCCCATTCTGTGATTCCAGCAAAAGGGATCTCCTGGGATTTCCCCCATTCCCACAAATCCTCATTCAGACCTTCATTCAGCAGAGGGAAGAGCTGGTTTGCTGAAGTGGAAACAGGTGATAAAAGCTGCAAGGAAGTCATCAGCAGAACAGCTCAGCCACAAACGCTGCTGCTGCAGAACTGAATTGGTACCAGGCCATCAAAAGCTCCTCTCTGCTTCCCCAGAGAGGCCGTGGCCGTGCCTGACAGCAGCCAGGAGTGTCCCTGGGAGAATATGACTGCACTGATGTTTCCTTGTGAAAAATCATTCATTCTCCCTCCTTCAGTGAGCCAGGCCATGGTCATTGAGATACCCTGAGCACTGGTTTGGCCAGTTCTGCGTTTGAGAAGTGACTCAGAGCACTTTATCACCTCAGTGCATCCATCTGCTGCCAAACACCCTCAGGAGAAATCCTTCCCCCTGCTCTGGCACCAGCCCTTCCACCATACCTGGAGATGTTTTCAGGACACTTTTTTTTTGTTGTTTGGGTGTGGGGGTTTTTTTTGTTTGGGGTGGTTTTTTTTGTGTTTTGTGTGTGTGTGTGTTTTGTTTGTTTGTTTGTTTTGGTTTTTTTGTTGGTTTGTTTTGTTTTGTTTTTTTGTTTGGTTTTTTTGTGTGGGGGGGTTTTTGTTTGTTTGTTTGTTGTTTTGGTTTTGTGGGTTTTGTTTGTTTTTTTGTTTGGTTGGGTTTTTTGGGTTTTTTGGGTTTTGGTTTTTTTTTTTTTGTTGTTTGTTTGTTTTGGTTTTACACCGGTGCTGTGCTCACTGGAGCCATGGGTGGGCTTGGACAGCAAGGCTCCAGTCAGGGTGGTGCTCCATCTGTTGTGTGGGAGCACCTCCTTCTCCAACATCTCCAGGAGGAGAAGACTCAAGGACAACTTCAGGGATGTTTCCCTTGCAGGGATGCTTCCCTGAGCTTCCCTGGCCCATCTGCCCTCTGTGCTGGCAGTGCCTGTCAGGGTGGAGCTGCTGGAGGGTCACTCCTGTGCTCTGGACATTGGTCATTCCCAGAGTGACCACCCCCACCAGCTCCTCCATGGGTGAGGGGCAGTGACCCCCTCATCAGTGCCAGCTTTGGCCCAACAGCTCCAGCCAAAAGCTGCTCCCAGTGACAGAGAGGCTGCAGAGGGTTGCAGGTTATCTGCAGGAGGGTAGGAAAAAAAACAGGAAAGGATCCTGGAATTAATTCCCTGGGTGATTGACCCAAACACAGCTCCCCTATCTCTGGAGCCAGACAACACCTCCCAGATCCTCACCCCCCAAAACCCAGCTGCAGGAGGAGAATGTGCAAAGGAGCAGAGCTCCCACCCTTTGCTCTGCAGATTTTCCCAGTCCCAAACTCAAACTGCCCATCCTCCAAGCTCCGTCATCCCAAAAATTTACCACACTCCCATTACCTGCTGCTCAGGGGCTCTGGATCCACAACCCTTCAGAGAGTCCCACTGGAATGAAATTACTGCCAGGAACCAAAGCTACTCACTGAGCAACAGTGGGTGCCAAATCTGGCCCAGACTGAACTCCTCACTCTAGTGGATTCTGTGTCCAGGGTCAGTGTGGAATTAAACTGACTGGAGTTAAATTTAAATAATTAAACTGAGGAACAGCCCAGGCTTACAGAGAATTTGCTAAAGCAGCGAAGCAAAGAGCCCCTTGCTCCCTGCACACTTTGCCTTTTCTCAGTGGTTCTGCTGGAGCTGGTTGTGCTCCTTCACCCAGCCCTGTTCTCTGCTCCTCGCTGAGACAGTGCTGCCAAAAAATTCAGGAGGATGAGGTGGGGTTTCTGTCCAAACGTTCAACTCCAAGGAAAAAAAAATCTATTCCACAAAAACACCAAAGATTTTGGTGAAAATCTGAATTTGGTGAAAGTCTGAATCATTGATTAAAGGAAAGGCTTCAGCATTTCATGTGCTCTGATAACAATTTCACTGTTGTAAAATCACTTCTGCTTCAAAAATGGTTAACTCGGTGATGTTTAAGTTGACTCAGAGCAGAGTTAATTACCTTAATGAGAACCATGCAACACCAACCAGAATTTTCACTGGCTGCACGCTGGAAATCTGAGCAGCTTTGAGGTTTTGCACTGTGTGCTTGCCCTGCCATCCCACCAGCTGCTGGACATGGGCAGTGTGAGAGAGTGGAAAGCTGTGGGGTCACTCCCTGCACAATCTGGGATGGGCTGAAATAAATAATATTTTTCTTTTTAATTAGCCTATTTCTTTTTCTCCAAACAGGACAAATTCCCAAAGAATGTGCCCAGATGGACCCAAAGTGATGGCCTGAGGTGACAGCACCTCCTCTGAGTGGGCAGTGTGTGGCCAGGCCATGGCTATTCCCTGTCCCCAGCTGGCCAGTGACAAACACTGGAGCAGGACACAGCCTGCAGCTCCCCCAGCCCACCCAGCCTACCCTGGATCTGCCTCATTCTTCATCTCTAAAAGGGCTGGTGGGGAAGAAATAATCCCTATTAAGGAAATGCTAATGGAGGGGGGCGAACCAAAAAGACTCTTAAAATTATAAACAAAACCAAAAAATAATACCACACACAGCTGTCATTTTCTACAGACAGAACTCTGGGCTGTGAGAGCCTTTCCAATCCCACCCTTAGAATTTCCTAGTTCTCCTATCCATATTATTGACGTGCTGATGTGATTTATCCTGGCCTGACATTATTTTTCAAATATTTCCTTTCAAAGATGCTTTTGGCCGTGGGGCTGCAGTAAAAGGGAGAGGGCAGAGCCTGTGAGCAGCCTGATAAGTGAGGACAGGCCACTCATGTCCCCAGCAGAGAGCAGACCCTCTGGGAGCACGTGTTGCCTCCTTTGATGTGCCAGGAGCATTGCAGATAGGGCCACGTCCAAGAAAGAGGGCCAGGACAGCTGCCAGGTTTATGATTTCTAGGATGAGGATGGTCTCCAAGAATAGTCCCCTTGTTCTCCCAAAATGAAGTCACAGCAGGGGAGGGGCAAGGGGAGAAACAGCACAACAGCCAGGATATCTGTGTGTCATCAAAAGCACCAAGATGTGCCCCGGCCTCTGCTCCCAGCGCCAGGAAAGGGCACGAGGTTCAACATCTGGTTATTTGCTTTGTGCCTGCCATGCCCTTCAGAGTGGAAACCCCTGGAATTAATGGGCTGAGAGTCTCTGCTGTCCCTCCTCGTTGGGACAGAGAGAGCTGCACACCAGGCTGCCCCTCTCTCCCTTTCCCTCACCTTGTCACCATCACCGAGAAGGAAAACCGAGCTGGCATTTAACCCAGGCAGCTGCTAATTAGGAACTATTGCCTTCCATGATCCTTTAATTACAAGGTGGGGCCCTCAGCTCCACTTGCCTCTTCCCAGCATCAGGGAAAGTTGGAGAGAGTTAAAAGAGCTCACCTGGGATGGTTTTCCTTGCGTGACTGAGCGCTGCAGGGACAACGTGCCAGGGATATCTCCACATCTCTGAGCCTGGCAAGCACAGAGCTGCTCTGCTGTCTGCACGTGTGGCACCCCTGCATTCCAGGCCTGGCTTAACTTTGCTCCAGTTTGTCCCTTTTGGGACAGGCCTGGGGACACAGAGCAGTGCTGGTGTGTGGCAGTACCCAGCCTCTGTCCCCTGCCAGCCCTCACCCCTGTGTCCCTGCTGCTGCTTCTCACCCTTGTGTCCTGCCAAAATGATATATCATTTACATCTATAAGCTTCTTTATATTTATTCATATTATAATTGCTTATAGCCCTCCTCTTCTTATCTGAATTAATAAAATTACCCTGGGTGTCCTGTGAACCAGAGAAACAAAGGGGTCCAGTTGCAGAAGGAAGCCTCTGCTCCAGCTCACAGTGAAGCTGTGGCACAGGACAGGAACAGTGTAGGGCTTCCAGCAAGGGGTTTGTGACATAATTCTGTGCTTTAAATCCATCTGCAGGACAGCTCATGGTGGCTGAGCCTGGCTGGATTTGAGTCTCAATTGGGTTCTGCCAGTGCCAGCCAGACCCTGTGCCCAGGAATCATCATCAGCCCTGGAAATAAAACCCCCTGACCACAGCACCTGCACTGCAGACCCTGGGCAGGTCAGGAGAGAGACATCCTCAGCCCAAAGCCTAAAGACAGAAGGGATGTACTTGGAAAAGGGAGCCCTAAGCACATCCTGTGATGGGCAGGGTGTGGACTCAACCCACAGTCATCAGTCCCGTTCTTAACCTGAGACATTCATGCAGCTTAGAGTTGGTCCTTAGTGTTAAACTGGAGTCTGTGCATGATTTTAGGGTTAAAACAAGGCCAGCAACCATGCCAGATCTTGATTTTATCACTTGGAGAGCTAAACCCATGTGATTATTGTATTCCTAACTCAATACTAAGCTGAGCAGGCTGGCTGCTCTGAGTCTGAGCAGTAAATGTGGATGTAACCCTGTCCCACAAACAGATTAACATGGGCAGCAGGAGTTGGTGGTTCTAGAGACTCCAGGTTCTAGAATGCTGGAGAATCCAGGTTCTAGAGGATCAGGTATTTCCCAGAAAGCAGCATTACCCTCACCTGCATGAGACAGATCCGTTTTCCCTGTGGCTCCTTACAAAACCCCCACGCAGCTTTGCTGAGTTTTAGTCCTGCAAAGAGCCACCAGCTCACTACAAAAAATGCCATACCCCACAATCTTTGTTCCACATTCCTTTTCCTGCTCACAGAAGGAGAATTTTCTATGTGCCACTGCTGACAAAACCCCAAGTGCCTTCCCCAAACTAAAATCTAAACCAAAAAGCTTTGATCTCGCCCTCTCCCTACGTTATTCAAGGCTTTGCATCGACCCACAAACAAAACCTCTGGATGCTTGGATCATGTCTGTCCTTTGGGAGATCTGTCAGGACAGGGAGCAGCAGCTCAGGAGGGACACAGCTGTGAGACAAGAGATCCCTCAACCCCAGCCTGAGGTTTTTACTGGAAGTCATGTGCCTGAGGGTAGGAACTCCACCGAGGTTCACAGCCCTACACATAATGGCCAGAAGTGGCCCTGTGATACTGAAATAGTGAAACTATCTGGGTTTTCAACAGGAAATCTATTTTGGGACCTCGAAGGAGGACTCCTTAACCTTCCCTTTTGGAAAGAACTGTTGATGATCTCACTGCATGGCTATCAGTGTCCTGGGCCAAATACTCCTTCTGCTCTTGCACTTCTGATCAGCTAACAAAGCAGATGCAGGAACTAATTAAAGAAGCAGAGCCTGTGTTTTCTGCTTCTTGCAGCTCTAAATTCAGTAGCTGGTACATGACACCTCGTGAGCTGATGCTTGTCTGTCTGTGATCTGAGATGAAAGAAGCATTCACCAAATAATCCAGGGGGATGGGAGACTGAGCACTCTCTGCCAGGGCTGCTCCAACAGATGGAGAAACAAAATCAACTGCAGGATCCCAGAGTCACAGGCAGTAGTTCTCAGGAATGCTATGAGGAGAATAACCCCATCTCTGCTGGCTGGAAGGATTTCATACCTGGGATGATATCACCTGGAATTGGTAATCCTGGATTTGGCAAGAGGACAGACTCTGCACAGGCCTTTTCAAGCCTTATTTATTGGCAGCATATTCAACCCTATACCATATTTCATAGGATGAGAGAGACTAAAATGAAGTTGCCTTGGCTGAACACAGAAGAAGGAGCACAAGAGGTTTCAGGGCCTGTCACTCACTTATGCTCTCGAGAAACTTTACAAGGCACACGCAAGGAACATCATTAAAAATAAAGGGAACTAACCTGTAATTTAGAAAAGAACCCTTCTCTTCCCTGAGTTATTTATTAACTCAGTTAAGAATCTGTCAAGCCCTCCTTAACTATTAACAAACAGTTGTTGAGGTTGGGACATAATCCCAGGCCAAACTGCACAATTCATTGACACGAGAGCCTGAAATTTATTGCTCCCCTTGTGCAAACATCCATGTGCAGCTGCACAAAACCACCTGTGCCCCAAACCTCCAGGAGGAGCTCAGAGCTTGGGGTCCTGCTCCCTACAAACACTGCAGAGGCTGTTCCCAGCACACAGAGGGGATGCAGGAACAAACAGATAAACACACAATTGGGATATTCCCAAACACCCAGTATTGAAAAATGTGTTTGATTGAGAAAGATCAGGGAATCATGGAATGGTTTATGTTGGAAGGGACCTTAAATATCATTCAGTTCAACCCCTGCCATGGGCAGGGACACCTTCCACTATCCCAGGGTGCTCCAAGCCTTGTCCAATCTGGCCTTGGGCACTGCCAGGGATGGGGGAACCACAGTTTCTCTGCCAGGGCCTCACCACCCTCACAGGGAACAATTTCCTCCTAATCCCTAATCTAAACCTACTGTCTTATCTGTTTGGATATAGAAAATATACAACTTAACTAGCAGGAAGCCAACAGAAATGCCAGGCATGGTAGAACAAGTGCTGGGAGAAATAATGACCAGGAAACCAAACCTCCCAGCCTTAAATGGTCACAAAATCTTGTGCTTGGGGGGAAAAAACAAACAAATGGCCACGGAGAGCAGTGACTCTCCCACACCAGGTGTGCAGCCACCTTTCCACAGCACAGCCCCAAAATCAAAGCAGCAATTTTTCCATGATTTCTTCACAGGCTGGGGAAAAAAGGGTTGCCTGAAGCAGACGTTGCAGCTACCACGTCATGAGGAAATTTGGCTCAAATATATCCTGCACTAAAAGCAAGCATGTGAGTTTGCATCCCTGCAGGTGCTTTTGAACCTGGTGTCTCATTTCTTTTCATATCCTCCAGAACCTCCCTCACGTCAGGATATTGGAGCCTTTAGGAGAAAGACCCACTCCTGGGTACACAGACTTTGCTCAGTTTTCCCTGTGGCTCCCATCTGAATGTTAAATTAAAATCCTATCACCGACAGCCAGAGCTCACCTGATGTGCTTCCACAGCTGGTGAGCTCCAGACCCACCCACAGCAGTGGGATGGGGAAGAGCTCCTCCCCTCCTAGAGCCTGCTGTTAACATTTCCAAGGAGATGCCCAGCTGTGCCCCTGTGGAACAACCCTATAGGCAGCATCTGCAGAGATGGAAGGGTCTGAGAACCTGACAGTGCAAGCAACTGGCCCAATTTCACCTCCTGTACAACACGCTGGTGTGAGAGGGGAGAAGAACTAAGTGCAATTTGTTTCTCTCCAGACATGTGTCTCTACAAAAATGAAAGGACTCAGTTCAATATGAGACTCCTTTGGGCAAGGACGTGGCATTTACGTTTTGTACTGTGGGCACAAAGCACATGGCTGATGGACCATGAAAATAAAAATGTTCTCTTAACCATCATCCACAGAATGCAAAGGAATCAGCGATGCTGGAAAGCTCTGCTCTGACATTTCCTGCTCCCTGCCACTCTCCTGGGTATCCCTTTGGGCTGGCCCCAAATTAAATCTGAACAACATTCTCTGCCTCTTCCTTTTCAGTAATATCTGAGGATTTGGGAGTTTCTGTCCTGGCTGGGGGTTATAAGTGATCTTTGATGTCCTCTCCAAAGCCTGCACTAGGGCATATCCACCCTCCTGACTGGGAAGAATCTGCTTTACTTTGTCTCATCCCTAGAAATTTCCAGCACTGCTGCATTTTGGTCACTGAGAATGAATGTCTGTGGCAGAAAGCTGAATTTCCACTCAGATCCAGCTGTATCTGAGAACTAATGACAACAATCTGGAAGGAAACCTTGCTGTAAATGGTAATGGAAGGATCTCAAGCAAACCAGATCTTTCAACACAATAAAAAACAAGGCAACTCCCAGCTGCAGGTGGTGATCAGATAAGGGGAAAAAAACCCCAACACTGGGAGTAGAAAAAGCCTTTACATCATCAGCATTTTTTTTGTGTGATTAACTTAGGTTTCACCTCCAAGTGCACATAATCAATTCTGTCTCCTCTCAGGATCCTCCAGCTGAAAAATGCCCAGCCACACTCCTCTGGGGAAATGGGTTTTCCTCCCCATCATCTGGAACATGCTCTTCTGAACCAGGAACAATTACTCTTTTCCCCACTGATTTCATCCCTTCCCACTTGAAAAATATCAGCTTGAGAGACTTCCTCTCTTTCCCAGGGGCCACGTGCCAGAACAGCTCTGCCTTGTTCATCTCCTTCTCCAAAATCAGCATCAGCACTTCCCATCCACGCTGAGGACACGCTGGAAACACGACTCCTCAATCAGCAAGGCACACTCTGCTCTGCTCTGCTCTGCTCTGCTCTGAGAGCACAAGCCCCACAGAGTCCCAGGGACTCCTTTCTGCACTCTGGGGTGGTCAGGAGAGAGCTCACCAATTCAGGATGCTCTCCTTGCCCATCCTACAGATCCTACAAACTGCTGGAACCACCCAGTCATTTTTTTTTTTTTTCCTGGATCTTGGACCTTCCCCTGAAATAGGGAGTCAGTGATTGGGATGCAGTTGCTGTGGAGGCACAGAGTGAGCTGAAACCCAGCTGACAATTTCTGATAGCTTGGTAAACATGTGCAATGTGTCCACCCAAACCCAAACTGAAGAACGAAGAAGTCGTTTGGGGTGACAGGGAAATAATTTTCAGCATCACTTTAACAGCAGCCACATCTCCCTTGTGCAGTTTCCTCCAGGCTCTTTATTCCTCAGCTCCAGGTGATTGCTGCTCCCTGATTTCTCTCTCACAGAAATACCCACATGGGAACCCCTTTCTGCCTTTTTCTCTCTCCTTCCTAAATGCCTTCAGAAAACAAATTTCTTCCTCACGTTTTGTTTATGGGTGCATCTGTTTTGTGCTCCTGTACTTTCACAGCCCTGCCTGGGGCCTCTGGTGGGTTTTGCACTCTGGTTTGTGGGGTGTCACCCCCTGACCAGCGTGGAGCCCACCCACCCCTCAGCAGCACAGCCCCACGGGGCAGCAAATGGGGTTTGGGGTGTAACTGTGAGAAAAGGGAGCAGGAGCTCCTTAGCAGGGACACAGTTTCTTCCCCTGGTGCTTCAGAGGTGCCACAGTACCACCCTTGTCACCCCCCTTGTCACCTCCTTAATTGCTCAGAGTCCTCATCCCATCTGAGGGGACACAGCCACCACTCTGCAGGTGCTTGGTAGCCTCAGGCATCAGTTCTTGGAGAGGTGTTTTGGTTACCAGAGCAGTGATGCTGCTCCTGGGCCAAGCCCTGACAGTTTTGGGGGGGGGCAGCACAGTGTGGATGTACGGACCAGAAAATCCTCATTTGGGGAATGTAGTTCAGAAGAGAACTTCACTTTCCTTTTCCCTTTCCAGTTTTCTCCTCAGCTCCTGCAAGTGAATCCACGTCCTCTGTATGTGAGCTGTACCTGTCCCTGGGGCTCCACCTTCTCCAGGTGCCCCTTATTTTATTGCCCTTAGATTTCTCAGGACAGCTGTCCATTCTGTTTCCTTAACTGAAAATGCATTTTATTTACCAGTGCCTTCCAGCCTTCTAGGGGAAAACAGAGAAGAGCCCTGAACTGTGAGGGTTCCAACACAATGTTTGTCCCAAAACGAGCTCTCCTGTGGAAATATTCTTCCCCAAAAAGAGAAATCAGCTTCACATTCAGCAAAATTAACTGTCCCATTGATTCCAGGTCCCTACCCAGACCATGCACCTGGCTCCAAGGTCTGCTAGCTGGAAATATGGATGGACAGGCAAAAGGCCTGGCAAATATTCCAAGGAATATTGAAAATAACCATCTACCTCTGTGGCTTTTCTCCTTCACTAGAGTTGATTTGCCTCGTGGCCATGAGTGCTGCAAATGTTTAAAATCTCCCTGTTACACAAAGTCTTTGGGAGATGAGGATGCCAATTGAACAAGGACGGAGAGGCCAAAGTTTCCACTGCCAAAGCCTCACAGTTCCTGAGGGACAGAGCCTAAAACCAGCTGAAGCCCACATCCTGCTCCCATTCCTCCAGGATTAACCCCAAGGGCTGCTCTGCTCGTTGGAATTACCTTTTGTTTTGGTAACAGAATGAAAAATGAGAAGCGGGACCAAAGTCAGTGAATTTGCACTCTTTCCCTGGCTGCTGTTAGAGGTTAATCCATGCATGTGGGATTCAGGAACACCATGTCAATCCCAAACGCAGTCTGCAGGGTGAGATTGGAAGGGAAGGTCTGATTTACAAAACTGGCTGGGTTTGGGATCCAGCTTCCCATTTGGATCTCTGGGAGCTCCACTGGCTCCAGCAGAGCAGCCCTTCCTTGGTCTGATAGCACAGTGATTGAGCTCTGAGGCAAAGAAAGCTCCCAGCTGTTGTGACAGAGAAGGAAGAATCTGGAAAAGCCAGAAATGTTCGTTCCCCCCACGCCCCTCACACCCTCATCCAGAAGGACTCTGTGCTCATTAAGTCAGAACTTGCTGACAATTTCCAAAAGCACGGGGTGACCTGGGGAACAGCAGGCAGAGATAGGAATCACCTCGGGGCCTGAGTCACATCAGACTGTGCTCATGAAGCAGAGGGTTTTACAAGGCAGTGAGAGCTGTGCTGGATGACCTCAGGCCATTCCCAATGTCTTCACTGAAACAAATCTCTGTCTGATGTTACTGATATCCCTGACTCACGCCCTGCACAGGATGTTTGTGTGGCTGTGCAGCCCCACAAGCTGCTGACCCCACCTTCCAGTTCCAGTATCATTTTAATTACAAGAGTTATTCACAAGAATTCTTGCTTCATTTGACAGATCTGTACAAAGCACTTGGAAAGATTGACTTGAAACTCTGCAATTACATCAGACACCTGACAATGTCCACCAAGATTCGGATTTCAGCCCTACAAACACCTGTACATTCACAGAATCACAGAACAGTTTAGGTTGGAAGAGATCTTAAAGCTCTTCTCATCCCACCCCCAGGCATGCCAAGCTGACACAACTTTAGCCCCTCTGCTGAGAGTCTAAAAATCCAGACCTTCATCCAGAGAGCAGCTTGCAGACTATTCTCTGTGTTATTTTTACTGCTTTCTAATAAGAGAGACCTTCATCCATCAAAAGAATACCCTTTTCTACACATATTTATCCCAAATCCCCTGCCAGGCCTTCAGAAAGTGTTGCTGTGGAGACTGGAGGATGGTCTCCAGCTCCAGCATGGCACAAAGCAAAGTGCTGGCCCCCACTCTGACTGCAGGGGTAAAGCCCTGCCTGTGGGGAAGGTTTTGGGCTGAGAGGTGGAATTTGGGGACACACCAGGTGCTCTCAGGTGGCCCCAGCAGAGCCCAGAGTGGGGTAAAACCTGCCCAGCCATGGATCAGTGATCTGTGCAAACCCCCCTTGGCAGGGGTGGGGACTGGATGATCTTTAAGGTCGCTCCCAACCCAAACCATCCTGTGATTTCAGCATCCCATGAAGGTAATGCCAGGCTTCACACTGGTGTCCCTGTGCTCTGAGTGACAGCAAAAGCCAAATCTTCTCCTCCACTCCAATGCTTTGGATTACCAGTGTTTGTCTCAGGGGAAGAAGAAACCTTGATTAAATTCTCTGTTAGGAAAGGGACCAAAGGAAACCTGGGTCCTGAAACCCTCTCAGGCTTCTGTGGGAAGGTGCATGTCTTTGCCCCTATGATGGTGTTCTGATCTGGGAAAGGAAAAGGGGAGAAAAAAAGATCTTTTAAAGACTGATTCCAAATCAAGACCCATGATCTTGTTACCAAGGTATTTAGGATGTTAAAAAAGACAGACTTCTGTGGGTGGAAACGAGCAAAAAGATCAACTGAGCCTCCAGTTCCATGTAGCTGCCTTCAGCAGAATATAGCATGAGAGGGGGGAAAATTCCCCATGAAAGAAATCCAGAAGATGAAAGGAAGCTGGCTAGGAAAGGGAATGATCATCAGAACATCATCTGCTCCTTAACAGCAGGCTGAAGGCTGTAAAACTTCTTTTTAGGAATTGCCATAGACTAGGAAGGATCTCAAATGACCTAAAAAGAGATATAAGAATGTATGCATATAAAATATAGATACACCCAGAGATATTTCCAGAGAGGGAGCCTATATGTAAGGACAGATCCCCACAGCCTTTAAGGCTTGGAGCCAACTCACTTCCTGCTGTGCTCAGTCATTGAAGCTCCCCAGCTCCCAGGACTCCAGCATTGCTAAAATTGGGCAGCTCCAGATCTCCATTTTAACTCAGTCCCCTTTCCTGAAGCAGCAGAATGCAAGTGGGACCCAGCTGAGGAGCCACCTCTTCTCCTGGCACACGGGAGCAGCTCCTGGGAACCACGGGGCCCATCTCGGATGCTCCCACAAGAAAGGATGCAGGCTACAAAACGGGAGCTGTTGCTTGGGTGAAACTCAGAATTAAAAGCAGAGGCAGCTGTTTTCTGCTCTGCATCACAGGAGGAACCTGTGAGGCCCTGCAAAGTGCCTCAGGTGGGTTGGGGGTGTCCCTGGCTCAGACCAGTTTTAAGATTGGGGTGGCACAAGCACCAGGCTGCACCTGCAGAAGGCCAAAAAATTAATAGATCAAAACACACCCAGCCACAGGCTTGTTTTCAATGCTGGGCCACTGCAAATCCCAGCTCCTCAAAGCACAAACTGCTGTGATTTGAGACAAAATTGTGATATGCACAAGCCCAGTGGAAAACTGTACCGAGTTTTTCCATGGTTAATAATGGCACTGGGTCCAAACAAGGGTTACTGATGACACTGAGTTCCTCACCACGAGATTTAGTTTGACAGGAAAAGAGGAAATTACCTCAGGCTGGGCCAGGGGAGGCTCAGCTTGGACAGCAGCAGGAATTTCCCCATGGAAAGGGTGCTCAGGCCTTGGAAGTGCCCAGGGAGGTTTGGAGTGCCCATCCCTGGAGGTGTCCCAGGAAGGGCTGGAGGTGGCACTCAGAGCTCTGGGCTGGGGACAAGGTGGGGATGGGGCACAGGCTGGGCTCAATGGTCTGGGAGGGCTTTTCCAACCTCATTGACTCAGGGATTCTGGGATCCTTTGAAGAGTGCTGTGATTTCTCTCTCTCAGATCAGGTATCACAGAGCTCAGGGGGGATCCCTCCAAGCCAGCAAAGCAACACCTCCACCCCCAGGAGACTCTTCCTCAGCAAAACCAGGCAGGTGCATCCTCCACGTCCCTCTCTACTGCAGGACAGAGTCTTTGCAAGGGCACAGCCCCAGCACTGCTCTCCACAGAGCACAGAACCAGGATTTTCAGTTCCCAGGGACATCCAGTCCTCACCCTCAGGGAGACACTGCAAGACAGAGTGGGCACGAGTGAACCCACACGAAGGAGAGAACTTCCTCTTTGGTTTACAACCTGCAAATTCTGCAGTCCCCACCTCTGATAGGAAGCTGAGTCTCTTTCTCTCTTAATTCCCAACCTGGCACTGACACTGACATGTTCTGCCCCTGTATTTGGTGGGCACATTACCTGGCAGTCACTGCTGTGCTGTCACGAGCAGCTCTGTTACACGGCAGAACAGTGGGAACGTGGAGCTTTCCTCTGTTTGGGTTATTTTTTCCCTTCCTCTTCCTTTCTCCCCAAAACACTCACACAAATTTCTTGCAGCATAATCCTCCCTCCCTCCTGGGCAATGCAATCAGCTGTCATCTTGCATCATGTGCTTCTGCCTTCTCTGGATCACTCACACCCCCCACACCACTTTCCCCAGGTCTGTCACAGTTATTAAAACCTCATAACAAGCTGCTTTGCATTTAATCCCATCTGTCATCAGATCCTGTTTAAACACCAAGAATTACCACTTTAATGTGACTACTTCCTAAGATATGACAGCTTTCTTCCAGGGAGCTCAAAGAGTTCTGCAGAAGAAGCTGAGCATTCCTGAGCTCCCTTTTATTCTGGATGATAATTGAGATAAGAGGAAATAGGGCAGCCCAAGCTAAATAAACAACCCAGTGCCAGGAGACACAAGATACCCAGCTTGGGGTATCCCAAGCCTGGACTTGTGACTGTCACATGGAGATGCCTCCAGCTCACAGGAGCACCTCTCTGTGAGAAGAAATCCCCTTTTCCCCAACACAGGAGGGACATGGAGCTGTTGGGTTCCACCAAGATCATTACAGGGAGCTGATGCCTTGGGAAGGCTGACCTGAAGTAGAGACTGGACAGAGCTGGAGAATAAAGTAGATATTTTATTGAACACTTCTTCTGTGAGGAAAAGCTAAAAGAATTTATAATGTTCAGCCTGGAGAAGAGAAGTTTAGGGGGGACCTAATTGTGATCTCCAAGGGATGGGAACTGAAGGGAACCTACAAGAAAGACAGAGACTTTTTTACAGAGCCTGGAGTGATAGGAATGGGGGAATGGCTTCACACTGACAGAGAGAAGGTATAGAAGATATAGATATTATATTCCTAATATCCAAGATACTTCCTAGTATCCTTGGATATTAGGAAGAAATTCACTACTGTGAGGGAGGTGAGGTCCTGGCACAGAATGCCCAAAGTTGTTCCCATCCCTGTAAGTGTCCAAGGTCAGGCTGAACAGGGCTCTGAGCAATCTGGTCTAGTGGAAGGTGTCCCTGGCCATGGCAATGTGTTGGAATGAGATTTTTTTAAGGTTCCTTCCAACCCAGCCCATTCTGATACTCTCCATGCCCACAGAGAAGTGGTGTTACCCCACACAAGCATTCCCATCCTGTTAGAGAGTCTATCCCAAGCCTGCAACACAAACTGCAGGACCTAAGCCCCTTCAGGAGCCCCATCTCTGAGGCAGAGCAAGAGGCAGGTTGCTGATGAAGTCACCAACACATTATTTTATAAGAGAATAAAAAAAAAAAAAACAAACCACCAAAAACAATTGAGAAAACGCATTTGTTATTATTCATTAAATGTACTGGAGCTGCCTTATGTGCTAAATGTTCTTCCCCTGACGATCTTAGCACCTAATTAAAGGAGGCTGATGAGGCATGATAGAAGCAGTGTGAGTACATCTAAACTACCAATGGAAAATGGAAGCAGGGAGAGCACATCAATTACCCACATGAAACAGGGAGAGAGCACCAAGCTCTGTGGGAAAGGCAGCCCCGTTCCTGCAGATCAAAGCACCCCTTCCTCCCTTTGGAACTCTGCTGGGGTGACACAGCAGCAATGTCTCCCTTGCCAAACTCGCTACCTGCACTGCAGAGTCCAAGATTGATGCTCTGGGAGCTGGTGACTACTAAAGCTGGGAGGGTTTTGGTAGGATTTGTCCCAAAGAAACACTGGCCTGGGGCCACTTTTGGAATTAAACACGAAGCAAGATTTCTGGAAGGGCTTATTTATATTTACATGGGATGACAATCCCAAACATTGGGATACCACAAGAGAGCTGGTTCTCATGGAGTTTTCCATCCCACTTTTAGGACAGTCTGGTCCAGAGTCCTTTGAAGGAACTCCAGCTCTGTACCTTTTGGGTTTCCTCCAGAAATCTGCAGGAGGAGGAGCAGGGAGAGCTCAAATTACAACTCCAGTTCCCAATATTCCACCCGGATGAAAATGTCCAGGTTCAAAGATTAAGTCAGGACCTCAGTATCATAACTTCAACAAAGGAAAGGAATTCAGAGACATCCTTGCCTCTTCAGCCCCTAATTAACTTATGTTGGTGTATTAATTACTGTGCATACTCAAAAAGCAAGGCACAGAAGTGTCAGATGCTCCTGCAGTGAAATCCTGGGCATCCGTACCACTGGCCATATGCCTTGGGAATGAATTCCTTGTGATTTAGCTCCTACTTTGAGCCAGACTGGAGTTCCCAAAGGACAGTGTCTGTTAGGAGCTTGACATCAGAAATTGCACATGGTTATGAAAATGGAAACAACTTCAAGAAAAGCCAATGTTGTTTGTTGGGCTTTTTTAATTCAGATTTCTCAAGAAATTCAGTTTAAGGCCAATTCATATGTCTGGGCTGATTCCTTCTTTATCCAAACCTGCTTGACCTAAGCATGGATTCTATTTTCAATCACTTCAGAAGAAGAAGGAACCTCAAGTCCAACAGTCACATTAAAAACCACAAAACACGTTAGATCTTTGGATTCTGGTTCACCAGCCACATCCCAAAGAGGAGGCCGCCCAGCCTCAACAATCACAGCTTACTACTGAATCAAACCATTTGGTGGTTCAACAGCAAAACCCCTCTGACTGCAGGCAGTGCTGGGCTGCCAAGTTTTAAACAAAAGGGGGCTGTGGGTTGCAATGAATAAAGAACTCCAAGTTATGCACTGTATGTTGTATTGTTATACTGCTTGCCATGAAGTTAAAAAGGTTGTGTAGTCACTGTTTCTCATGTTTGCATTTTTCTTAAACTCTTTCCTAGGAATTTGAGACCGTAAACAAAGTCACTCTCTGTAAACTATCTTTTTTTTCACTTTTCCCTCTTCTGAGGAGGGACTTTGCTTGTTGACCCTTGGTGTGGCCAATAAGTCCAGGGATCCCACCTCTTAGGTGGGCACATTGTAAAAAAGTATAAAAATAAGTTCTGAGAATAAACCAGCCCCTTTTCAGAGCTTCAGCCTTCTGAACCTGAGTCGGTGTCTCATTGATCGTGTCCCACAGCGACAGGTTGTGCTGTTACTCACCTGTTATTCTGAACTGTTCGTGTTGGATCTGTACCCTCGAATCTCAGTTTGCTATGTTCCAAGTTGTGCATTCCCTTTCCCCAAATCCTGAATTCCCCTTTACCTTCCATCGGGTAAGGCCTCCGCTGCTCCCTGCCTGCCCATCAAACTGCTGGCCCCGCCCAATATGGAAATCAAGGGACTCCCATGATGCTCTGCTACAAGAGGAAGTCAAATTAACACCAAAAAGCCCCTAAAAACAACGAGCCGACACAAAATCTGGACCCATGAAAGACACTACTGTGTGAGCCGGACATCCAGCCATCTGCAGGTGGTTTCCCACCTTCTCGCCATAACCTGAAGAGTACTGGAAAAAGACACAAGCCAAAATCGAATTCCTGGGAACTCCCGTGAGGAAGGAATCTCGACTCTGCAGCAGACTGGATGTCCTGGGTTATGGATACTCAATTTGCACCTCCTCCTCCGTGGTGTCCACTGGGAGCAGCAGTGCTGTGCCTGGCCCCTCAAGCACCCTACCTGTTGGGGAGGATGAAGCAGGAAGGCCCTGCAGAGATGATTTATTGGTGAAAGATTCTAAGAGTGTAAAACCTGCAAGAGAGATAGAGTTAAAAGCAAGATTTGAGCTATAGAATGTTAAGCAGGAAGATAGTGATTGAGTTAGCTGAGGACCAAGACCCTGGTGATTGAGCAATACTCCCCAGACAAAGGGATGCAAAAGGGGTTGGGCCCAGCCATGTAGCAGGAAAAAGGTGGTTTTCCAGGTTTTTGGTATGTAGAGTAGTATGGTAATGTAGTAGTTCTCATAGGCTGCATGTCGATTCTGTAGGTTTTGTATCCTGTACTGGTTGGTTGGTGCTGACCAGAATATTCAGCATGGAAAGGGATAAAATGTAATGTAACAGCAAATTCGCTCTCTCGGATAATCTCTCTCTCTCTCTCTCTCTCTCTCTCTCTCTCTCTCTCTCGGATTCTCCCTCCTGCTGCTCCCTTCCCTTCCTTTTGCTGACCACGCTTCAGCCGGTGCTGCTCAGGTTGCCTATTCCCACGACCAATAAACCACGTGTCCTAAGAGCACCCCAGTCTCTGGAATTCTCTCATGGAACCCCATTGCAGCTCATTTCCTACACCTACCCAGAGCTGCCTTCTTAATGAGGGCCTTTTCAAAGGAGCTGGTCTCCTGGCTCATTCTTTACATGGGTGACGTGACACAGAGAGGGGACGGGGCACAGCCTGTCCCCGTGGCACCTGTGGGATCCTTCCCTGAGCAGGGAAAGACCCTCTCCCCGACAGAAAGGTGGGGAAGGAGAGGTGGCAGCCAGCCAGGAGAAGGGATCTGGGGGAGAGGCTGCGGGGCAGGTTCCACCAGCTCGAGATGCTGAAAGACAGACGGAAAGGAGACCAGCTGGCGAAGGCGTGTAGGTGGGGAGAGTCATGCTGGCCGTGTTTGCCAAAGGGGCAGGGAATAACACATGTTCCTGTGCCTCAGTGGAAGGGGAAGTTCCCAGAAGCTTGCCTCATCTGTCTTTCTATTCTTAACCCTTCTCTGGCACCCTCTCAAGTCTGGGTACTGGTGGTAGAGCTGAAAAACGATGCAGAAAAAGCAGCCCTTGCTAGCCTGGCGGAGAGCAGGCCCTTTTTGCCTCTCCAGCATCAGAAAGGCAAGGGCTGAAATGCTTTTTCCAGTATGAGCCAGTCCCAAAAGCCTGGTTTAAGGAGAAATGGGTTGTGGATGTCACCAGGGAACAACTGCTTTTGGGCAGAGGTGGGACTGAAAGGTCTCCAGATCCTCTGCTGCTGTGAATCACCTCCAGGACTGGACTTGCACCAATGCTAGAGGGATGCTCAGGTGTGAGGTAAAAAAACCCATAAAATCCTTCTAAAAACTCCCAGGGCAAGAAAGAGGCTTTCAAAGCGACAAACTTGAAAAGGATTTTAAAAGAAGATTTTTGTTTGTTTGTTTGTTTGTTTTCTTCCAGAAAACAAAAATTCTTCTCTCTCTGCTTTCCCCTGCCTCACCCCCGGGTCACTGCAGTGGGACACTGTCATGACAGTGAGTTTGGCCCCAAGGACTCCACCTCCTGTTTGGGACAAGCTGTAAATCTGCAGCACAGACAGGAGGGCACTGCTCTTTCCCAAATTCCCAGGCACAGCACTCAGTGAAGCTGAGGAAAAGCCACGGCAGCACCGAGGGGGAAACATCTCTCTGCCTTGGAGGATAATTTGTGTTGGAGCCCCACTGTCCTTCAGGGGCTGTGGTCATTCAGTCACCGGGTTAATCCCAGCTCCTCTTCCAGACTGAATGGAAGTTTCCAGCATTTGTCATTCCAGCCTGGAAAAACATGAACTGATCCCCTGATTGTTGTTGTTTTGTTTTTTTTCCCTAAAAATCTTGGAAAACCTCAGCTTCCTGCACAGGAGCTACCAAAGCTGGGAGGGACAGGAAGGTGGGGATGGCAGATTGGGGCACTGGTATGAAGTTAATGACCACAAAAGCAATTTTCATCTCCAGACCTGAAGGAAGCTCACAACGGATCCTTCTCCTGCACTACAGATGGAAAGCAGGGAAAAACCTGGCAGAGGGTTGAGGAGGTGGAGGAGCTGCTCCTCACCAGACCTAAGGCAGGAGCAGGAGATGGGATGCACACATGGACTCAAAAATCTGTGCCAGAAGGAGCTGGAAGGAACAGAAGTGGATAGACAGAGGCAGGTAAAAGAATGACCTCCCATCTCATCCCATCCTCTGGCACAGCAAAAAAAAAAAAAAAAAAAATGCTGTGGCAACCCAGTGAGGCTGTGCTCATCCTGTCTGGGGTGAGCAGGGCTGAGGGGAAGGGAAAAACAATGTTCTGAGGAGGGTACAATTCTCTCCAGGTTCACACGTAGCAACCCTGCAAGTTTCTATAGCAACACCGGGATTATTTTTAGCATTAGTCACATTTTAACAGTAGCAACCCAACATGGAGCTGGGGTGGAGGGTGCCTTTCACCCTCTCCAAGGCTTTTTCCTTTCCCCCAGCCCCTCTCCTGGGGGCAAACCCACCCTGACAGCTGCTCAAGTGCTCATACACAAACCAGCCGTGCCTGGGAATAAATGTGGAAGGCATTGGGCAGAAAAAAAGCTCTTTTTTTTATTTTTTTCCCCCTCCTTTGTTGACGTCCCTCCACTCCAGAGGGTCAAAGGCTGCTGTCCCCAGTGGCAGTGGCCACCCAGCCCACAGAGGACATTTCCATGGTGTTCTTGGAGCTCTTTCCAGCCTTGGTGGGTTCTGTAAACAGCAGGGAGAGCAGGGAGCAGCCACCTGTCTCCTTTTGCTCTTATTTAGCAGCAAAAAGGGGCCCAGGGTGGCTGTCACGGGTGGGCTGTGCCCACGGACTCCAGGCATTTGTGGCAGGAGGAGCTGAAGGCAGCTCTGAGGCACAGGAGGGTGCAGAGTGAAAGAAAAGGTGCAGAGCATCCTCCCAAGCACTGAAACCAGGTGGGAAAAAAAAAATAAAAATGCCCAGAGCCCTGCAGAGCTGCCTGGGAGAGGGGGCACGGTGGGATCCAGCTCACAGCCCAGATCTTTGATGCTGCACATCATCCCCAGGAGGCCAAAGAGATGCAGCTTTCCAGCCCCTCAAATGGGCAAACCCTCTCCCACAGTGCCAGGCCCCCTGGCCCTGACCAGGTGACGAGCTGCTGGGAATTTCTCTGTTTTACAAACCCCAGCAAGAAAGCCACAGGGCAGAGCTGGGTCCGTGAGAGACCCGGCCAAGCAAAAGCAGGAATACAAATTGTAGCATCTCCTGAGAATCTGTTCTCCACCCACGCACCCACAGGCAGCTCCTATTGCCACTCGTTAGCCATGAGGACGTGTGCTGCGATAATTAACCAGCCCCCTTGCCTGAGGTTCCTCTCCTGCAAAGAAAAGCCACTGGTGCCCCACAGCTCCTGTGGCCACTGAGCTTCCAGCACCTTTTTTGTGGGGTTCAGCCCCCCCCACAGACTAAGACCCCACCGAGCGAGCCAGATTCTGATCACGTCCATGGAAAGCAATCCCTGTCCATCCTCATCTCAAGAAGATTCGTTTCTGCTCCCTCCAAGTGAAATTGGCTGTGGAGTCCTGCTTGGAAGAGCAGGGAAACTCCTGGAAATGGCCACAGCAGCCAGCTGGGGCAGGAAACAAGATTCCCACCTTTATTTTCCCCACAGGATACAACATTTACCACACCATCAACGTTCAGCTTTGCTAGACAGGGACCACCTCTCATTTTTCCCAACACCAGATGGTCCCTGGCACCTTCTCCAGAGGAGCACAATACCCAGAGGGACTGGAGAAAGTTGATCCTTTTTTACCCACTGGTTTATAAAATCCGAATATTCTGGAATTGGCAGCGAGCACAAATGCCCCTGGGGAAAGGCCAGGCTGCTGTGCATGTTGATTCCCTGAAAAGGCATCCAAAAAAGCCCCAGAAGCTCCTCAGAGTCAAGGCTGCTGCCTGAGGAAATGATGGATGCTGCTTTACCACTTCAGTAAGAACTTGGTGTCCTCAAAAGAAAAGGAAAAAAAAAAGAAAAAAAAAAAAAAAAAGAAAAAAAAAAAAAAAAAAAGGGTGGGGGGAGGTTGGTTAAAACAATTTGCTCTTCAGCCTTCATCCATCTGCTACACCATCCTGCTCTTTCCCCAGGAATGCTTTGGCACAAGCCAACAGGAGCAGGGAAGATGGGAAAAGCTGGGATGAGTGGGCTGTCAGTGCCACAAGGGAACTGTGTCACCTGGGGGACAGGAAAAGGCCTGGTGGCCACCTGCCAGGGGGGCTGTCACAGCCCCAGGTGAGCTGATGTTAGACTGGGAATGGAGGCTGGGGCTGCTCCAGCCTGGCTGTGCTGGGAGCATTACCCAGGAGCTGTGACAATGACAAGCAGAGACACCTGTGGTGGCCCAGCTGAGCCAAGGAACTGCTGTGGGCACTCCTCAGCCCCTGTCACCTCTGGATTTGGGATCCCTGCCCCAGGCTCCCTGTGGAAAGGACCCCATCTGCTTTTCTGGTGGGATTTTGGTGGCTACAGAACAGCTGAGTTACGTAAATTCCATAATGAAGAAAACCCCAGCAGGAATTGAAGGATGCTCCTGCTCTGGAACACAGGGATCACTCCTGCTGGGTGTCATTCCTCACCATGGCTCTGCTGCTGACCTCAGACCACACCTCATCTGTGTTTGCACTGAAAGCTCTGCTTGGAAGCCACTGGAGAAAGGCCAAGCCTCCAGATATTCCCAGAATTCCAGGATCACTGAGGTTGGAAAAGCCCTCCCAGGCCATCAAATCCACCCTGTGCCCCATCCCCACCTGGTCCCCAGCCCAGAGCACTGAGTGCCCTGCAGGGTGGGCCAGAGAGAGCTGCAGCCGTGGGCTGTGCTGGGGATGCTCTGAGGGAGCAGAGCTGTGGCTGCCAGCACAGGCATTTTGCACAGCCCTGCCTGGGGGGGTCACTTGGAGCTTCCAAGCACAGCTGCTGCTCCCCCAAACCCAAGGGAGCCTCGCTGCTTCCACAGGGGCTCCCTGCAGAATCCCAGGATCACTGAGGTTGGAAAAGCCCTCCCAGGCCAGGGAGTCCCACCCTGTGCTCCATCCCCACCTTGTCCCCAGCCCAGGGCACTGAGTGCCACCTCCAGCCCTTCCTGGGACACCTCCAGGGATGGGCACTCCAAACCTCCCTGGGCACTTCCAAGGCCTGAGCACCCTTTCCATGGGGAAATTCCTGCTGCTGTCCAAGCCGAGCCTCCCCTGGCCCAGCCTGAGGCCGTTCCCTCTGCTCCTGTCCCTGTTCCCTGGGAGCAGAGCCCGAGTCCCACCTCTCTACAACCTCCTTTTCTTGATCTCCCCAGGTCACCAGGGTTGTGCAGAAGAAGAAATCAGCATTTCTCCAGCCAGTGCCTCACAAGAAAGCCAAATTCAGCACAAGCTCCCCCCAGCCTCCTGTCCTGGGAGAAGAAAGGGCGAAAAAAGGAGAGCAACAAGCTGCACTTTTGGAGAGCCCTGCTCTCCCACTGCATTCCCACCGGGATGCTGGGCTGGGCTGAGGGAGCACAGCAGTGCCTTGCCTGCCCTCACTTACAGTATGCTTCACTCTTCCCCAAGGAAAGATAGAGTTTTTCTAATTAAGCATTAAAGTGATTCAATTATGAGGAATGCTCTCTTGTGGAGCTGAAATCTGTCCCAGACAAGAGTACAGCAAGGCTTTGGGCAATCCTGGAGAGGTTTTGCTGACCAGGGGGGGTCAAGAAACAGCACGGCTCCAAAATGGGAATTTTTTTTATTTTTTTTTCCCTCATGAGAAGCACTGAATTGTGTTCTCTGGAAGTGTAAAAGGCAGAAGAACAAGAAATGATGATGCAGAAAGGAATGACAGACTCAGACAGGCTCCTTGAACTGCAGCAGAGGAGCCAAGCAAAAGCTCACACACGGGGATTTCAGGGCTGGGAGTGGAGGTGCTGCCCCAGCTCCTTCCAGTCTGCCATGGGCAGGGGGAGGTTGGGTTTTGGGCACCCTCACGGGGTTGCTTTTGCCAACACAGCCCTCACAACGAATCCCAGAGCCCCTGATGAGCCTGGCTAATTGGCACAGCCAACCACTCTGAGTGACAGCTGTCAAGCCAACACAGCCCGGTGTCAGCTCAGCGAGGCAGACGAAGTGAAAAACATTCCACATCCCAGGAAAGCTGCATCATTATTTTTATCCTGACAACAAACAGCACCCTACCCACAGAGCTGCTGTCTCTGGCATGTACCAGCTCTCGAGGTGCCCAGTCCAGTCCCAGGAGGGGCTGCCAGTCCTGCCAGGACCAGGCTGCCATGGACTGTCCAGAGAGAGCAGTTATAAAAATAAGATAAATAATAAAAAAACCATTACAGACACTGTCTAGACAAACTCAGCCACCTTCCAGGCCTCCCTTCCCTCCCAGCCAGTCCATTTGCCTTCACACACTCCAGCTGGCCTGTCCAGCTCCCTTCCTGCTCTGGCCTAATGATGTCTCCATTTGTTTCATGTCCGGGGAGCTCCTTCCCAGCACATCCCACACCCGCAGGGATGCAGCACTGCATTCACCCCGCTGCACATCTGCAGCTCCTCAGCCAGCTGTGCCCAGCCTCAGAGGGCACTGGGAAGGGTGGAGCTCAGGCAGGTTGTAGCCCAGCCCAGAATCTTGCCAAGAAGCTGGATAACTGGATTGATGGGCTGAGGGAAGGGTGTGAGGATCAGCGAGGCCACGTGCCGGGTCCTGCCCCTGGGTCACAACAATTCCCTGCAGCTGCAGGCTGGGGCAGAGAGCCTGGGAAGCTCCTGGGGGAAAAGGACCTGGGGGTGCTGGTTGACAGCAGCTGGACACGAGCTCAGGTGTGCCCAGGTGGCACCTGGCCTGTCTCAGCAGTAGTGTGGCAGCAGGAACAGGGCAGTGACTGTCCCTGTGCTGGCACTGGTGAAACATCTCGAGTGCTGTGTCCAGTTCTGGGACTCCCATGGTGAGAGAGACCTTGAAGGGCTGGAGTGTGCCCAGGGAAGGGAATGGAGCTGGGGAAGGGTCTGGAGCCCCAGGAGGGGCTGAGGGAGCTGGGGAAGGGGCTCAGCCTGGAGAAAAGGAGGCTCAGGGGGGCCCTTGTGGCTCTGCACAACTCCCTGCCAGGAGGGGACAGCCGGGGGGGTCGGGCTCTGCTCCCAGGGAACAGGGACAGGAGCAGAGGGAACGGCCTCAGGCTGGGCCAGGGGAGGCTCAGCTTGGACAGCAGCAGGAATTTCCCCATGGAAAGGGTGCTCAGGCACCGGAAGGGGCTGCAGAATTCCAAACTGGATTTACCTGATGAAGGTGGCGAGACACTGAACAGGTTGCCCACAGAGGTGGCAGGTGCCCCATCCCTGAAAACGTTCAGGGCCAACTTGGACAGGGCTTTGAGCAACCTGGTCAAGCTGAAAATGTCCCTGCTCTTTCTAGGGGGTGGGACTGGATGAACTTCCAACCCAAACTATTCCATGATTCTTGAAGCTGCTCGGCCTTCTCAGCAGACAGGTTGGATACAGAAAGCTCCAACCAGAAGCCAGCACCACCATGGTGCCCAAACTCTCTCAACGTGCCCTTCCCAAACTCTCGCTCTTTAACTTCATTTCACTTTCATTTCAATGAAAATCAGTCTTTTTTTTTTTTTTTTTTTTCACTCTTCCCAACTCTTTTGGGGAAATGAGTTTCTGTCCCGCGTGGTGGGTGATGCCATGTCCGATGTTCCCACAGCTCCAGGGCACCAGCTCCCATGGGAGCAGAGCCCAGAGGGCTGTGAAACAAGTGCACAGCAGCAGGTGACCTTCCATGACCCAGATAATTTGTGCCCTACTTTACTTAATCCCTGGAAATCCTGGACCATAACCTCAGGACCTGCCTTCAGCACACTGTGCTAAAATTAAACCCAACTTTTTCCAATGAGGTTTACAGACCTCAGGCATGTATTTTTCTCCTCAGAAGCATGGCAGTTTAACTGTTTCCAGCCTGGAAAGGTGAAATGTGGATGTACAAGTGTACAAAAACCATCCCCGTGGGAACAGGCACATCAGGTGAACAGCAAGAGTTGAAGGCCACCTGCAAATTAGAGATGATGATGATGATGATGATGATCCCACCTCCTAAAATCCTCTCACATTCCCCAAATGAAAGTGTGAGAAAATGTCTTAAGGACTGCTTTTCTGAAAAATCACCAGTGAAAAAGCTGAGGGCAGGAAGACTCTGGGATTGTCACTTGGGGATAAGGAGAGATCGCTGCTGACACATCCTCTCACCTAATTCCCTTTGTGTCCATCACATATCTTGGCTCACTGCTCCAAATTTGTGTCCCCTGGGCAGGACAGAGACTGTCTTTTCATCCAGCCAGAGCAAATCTGGTGGCCAAGAAGTTCCTCTCCTCCCACCCCCAGCAGGAAGCAGCTGCCACATAGTCAGGCAGGAGGATGCACCCTCAGAGGGATGGGCTGTACCAAATGAAGAGTCCAACACCATTTGGCCCAGGTTCAGCTGACCTAAATTCTGCCTCATTTGCAAGCCTGTGGTCCGTGGGAAGACCCACAGCTTGCAGCAGCATCTGCCAACAGCAAATATCAGACAGAGACAAAGGTGGAAATTAGGGCATCTGAATCTGGGCCAGTGCTCTCCAGTGATGAGACCTCACCCTTGGTTGTGGTCCTGGCTTGGATGGGAGGCCCAATACTCAGATTGTTCACCATCCTGAGTATCCAGGATGGGTTTTGCTTCTTTTACTGGACTGAGCAAGAATTGGAGAGGTGAGAGCAGCATTTTGAGGGAGGGAGAAAAGGAAAGGGAGCCCATCAGCACCGGGAAAATAACACCAAAAAACGTGGTGTGGCAGACAATCCAGACTGAAACCTCATTAATTCCCACTTTGCTGATCACAGCCTCCTGCCCGTGGTGTCCAACACAGGCTGTGTCCCTGCTGCAAGGCTGCTCCCACCCAGCACTGCTGCAGCTGTGCACGTGCAGATGTGCAGCAAAGGCATTGAGCCCTTGAGCTGTGATGTTTCAACCAGGAGAAGAATTCCAACCGGGGAAGGAGACGGCTGAAATGACCAGAAATTATAAAATCAATCCAGAGAGGTGAGGCAGCAGCCAGCAGGACACTGTTGGTGTCACTGATGCTGCCAGGGCACAGCCCTCGTGGCCAGGCTCATCCCTCCGTGTGGTGGAGCCCTGGAAGCCTCAGCTGAAAACCAGGAGCCACAATTCACCAGCCAACTGTCTCCCCATTCATTATTCATCCATTCCAAGCACTGCACGCTCCTTTTTCCTGCCACTTTGCCACATTTCAATCATTTGCAGCAAAGCAAATCAATCATTTACATCACTTACTATTTGCCTCATCCCACACACAGCTAAAAAAGACAAGGGCTCTCCTTGAATGAGGACAGCACGCTACTCCAGTGAGGCTGACAAGAACAGGATCTCTTTGGCTCATCTCCTGCCACTCACTGACAGCAATTTAGAAAGGTCTGTTTGACAGTAATTTCCTCTTTACATTCTTATTCTGCTCAGACTGTAAAACTACCAGTGCAGAAACAAAACCACTCAGAAAAAGACAAGCAGCCATGGGAATCAGGTGCCTCTCCATTTAGCAGTGGAGATTTTAGAATCATTTTTGAGTAAAAGCAGGGGAGGCCACAGAACTCTCCATGGCATGCAGCCAAAACAGGTCATTCCTCCTGGGCATCCTCCTCCTCTTCCCAGGGATGCTGCCACTTCTAAGTGCAGTGTGTGGCCAGGGTGTCCCTCCTGTCTGGGGGGCACAGGCAGCACCAGGAAGCTGCTGGGGTGCCTTGCAGCACTTCTTTTGGGGTGTTTTTCGATTTCTGGGCTCACTGTTCAGGGTATTGACGCATTCCACAGATGCATCTCCCCGCCACAGAGTCTTTCTGAAGCTTTGTTATTCCTGAGATGTCCCCTCTTGCAATCCTTGCAAAACCCAGGCTCTAAGCCACTCTGCTGCTGAGCTGCCAGAGGATTTACTCTCATACGTGTCTTCTCCTTGGAACAGTCCCAAAATCCGTGTCAGTCATGATAACACTCGAATTCCACATCAGGCAGCTTTCCTCACCTGCCTGGAAACGTTATTATTTTAGCCTGCTGCCACAAAGAGACAGATTGGAATCAATTTTAGATCAAGCTATTTAAAATACCCCGTCCTCCTTTTCAAAGCTGACTCAGTGCAGGCCACACACACCCCCTGGAGATGCCTGAACACCCTGGGCATAAACCCCCCTCCTCTACAGGTTGCACCTACAGAAGTGAAAGAACGGGAGGGGGGAAACTGAGCCCTTGAGCTGTGATGTTTCAACCAGGAGAAGAATTCCAACAGGGGAAGGAGATGGCTGAAATGACCAGAAAAATATAAAATCAAGGATTTGATGGGAGGGAACCTTGCAGAAGGTCAGCTCCTGACAGATGTGCTGCCCAAGGGCTGCAGGCACTGTCTGAATGCAGATGGAGCAGGAGCAGGACTGGAGAAACCAGGTGAGGCTGAGGTGAGCAGGAAATCCCTTCTGAGAATGCAAGAAATCATTTTCCTCACAGCTCTGGCTGTGCCTGCCTAGCCCAGCCCTGCCCACGCTGAATTCCTTACACACACTAATGAACACGTGCTCCCCACTGGAGGGGGAGAGTCCTTCTGCAGCACCAGGACCTTTGCTGCATCTTTCATGACACCCTTGGGGATGAAAACCCTCTGCCCACGCCCCACAAGAAGCAGATCCATCAGACATCTCTCTATCTATAGCTGCAGAGGTTGTCAGATTAATCCCGGCCCTCTTCAAAAATCCACCCACTGTATTTTACCCTCAGAGACTTGTGCGTGGCTGCAAGTCCTGTGTGTGGCTGCAAGTCCTGTGTGTGGCTGCAAATCTCCTGTGTGTGGCTGCAAATCTCATGTGTGGCTGTAAATATCATGTGTCCCTGCAAATCCTGTGTGTGGCTGCAAGTCCTGTGTGTGGCTGCAAATCTCATGTGTGTGGCTGTAAATCTCATGTGCTCCTGCAAATCCCACATGTGGCTGCAAATCCTGTGGCTACAAATTTCATGTGTGTGGCTACAAATCCTGTGTGTGGCTGCAAATCTCATGTGTGTGGCTGGGAGTTCCCATCCCTGGAAAACGAGCTGGGGAAGGGCAGGCCTGGTGACAGCACTGACACCCCCTCACCCGTGCAGGACATCAGCACCAGGGGCAGCCTGGGGACCTTCCCTTGGGCTGGCATTTCTTATCTCAGCACTGCCAGAAAATGTCTTGCAGGTCCCTAAAGGAGCAACAGGGATGAGATAAATAACAGGAGAGCTGGCAATGGAAAGGCAGCTTTAGCACACACAAACACACACAGAAGGAGGACAAGAGCAGAAGAAGCACTTTCTTCACTTTTTTTTAACTCCAAGACAGTACAGGCTGAAGAGATTTCATAGTCCATCTTTCCTTTGCCCTTTTCAATAAAAATATTCTGGGTTGCTCTCTGGTCAGAACACAGAGAAACAGGAGCACAACCAGATCACTCTGTCTTCTCTACCCAGGAGAAGCAAAGAGGAAAGAAAAGCTTTTAAGAACCTGCCCATTCCCAGCCTGCCTTTATGTGCTGAAGTGCAGGAGGGTCAGCACATCTATTCTCTCCCCAGCCACCTCCAAGGTGAGGCAGGCAGCAGGCTGCGGGGTTCAGGAGGAAGAATGACCGATTTTTGGGGCTGTGGCATTGCTCCCAGGCCGAGCACAACCAGAGGCTCAGCACTGAGGTACCTCATGAGGCATCAGCCTGGCTCCCCTTCTTGCTGCCCTCCTGTTTGTGCAGGCAGGAGCCACTTCCTCGCTGCTTTGCTGTGCTTGGCAGCACCCTGGGAATGCTAAGTCGGGCAGATTGCCTCTCAGGCACGGGGAGATCTCTGCTGAGACCAGAAATAGACTCTGTGTGTGTGTGTGTCTCCATCCCTGGATTGCACCGAGCTGATCAGAACATAAAAACCGGGAGAGAAAGGCAGCTCATCACCCTGAGGGGCTCCTCAGGAAACCTGCACCCTCTGGCTGCTCCCTGTGCCACCAAACCACAAACTGCAGGACCCACTGCAAGGGCTGATGTCTCCAAGCCCAGGAAAAACACCAGCCTGTCCACTGGTATGTGAGAGGGGTGCTGGGAGCACACTGAGGGGTCACTTTGTGGGCTCCATGCTCCCCTTTTCTTTGCCTGGAGAGCCTCAATATCCACGAGCACTGCTGTTCAGAAACATGCAGTGTTTCTGGAGTTACCACCCTCAGACCCAGGCATGCAGACAAGGCTGGTTTTGACTCTGAGTAACAAATGACTGCCCATGCCCTCCTCCCTGCCAACAGCTCGTCCTGATTTTCTGCATCCAAAGTCTATCACCCATCTCCCTTGTGCTCTGCTCAGGCCCAGTGGGATTCCAACATAAGGCAAGCACTTACCAGTGCATTATCTCTCTGCTGCAACAAGAGCTTTAACCTCAAGAGTTTATTAATTTTCTCTTCATTCCCTCCCAGGAGTGTCCCCAAGGAGCAGGTGGCAGATGAACAGAATAAAGACAGCACATGAAGCTCACAGAGGTTGGATGCTGCAAAAGCAGAGGCAGGACAGGGAGTAACCAGAGGCAGCAAATTCCCGTCCTCAAAGTGTTTTTCACCTCTCAGCTTCTTTCCCTGGTCTCATCCAGCAGCTCCTTGCATCCCAGGCCACGGCTCTCCATCCCTTCCCTGGCACTGCACGTTGTTTTTCCAGCTTCTCCCAACAATTTACTCCAAACATTCCTCACAAATATTTTTTTTCCTCCTTCAGAATGCATTAGGAAGGCTCATGGGGGGAAGCAGAAAAATGAAATCTAAACAAATCCAGGGCACTTCAGGCTGAACTTGGGATCACTGACACTTTGCCATCAGTCCTTGCAGCCTCCACCCTTCCAGCTGCAAATGCTTTGGTGCAGCCACCTCTTTTTTATTCTGCCCTTGACACATCCTTTGGGGAGTGGCTGGAGCCTGAGGTGGGCAGAAACGCAGATTTTATGGAGTTCACAGAAGAATCCCCACCTCTCACCTTCCATGGGAGACTGAATGGTTGTGTTTGAAACACCAGGAGCAAGAGCTGGGGCTGAGCAAGGGGCTAGCTGAGGGCACGGCAGCTCACACACACCATCTGGAGCAAATCAAAACACTCTGGAGCTGGGAAGTGCCAACTGGAACAAGCTCAGGCCCAAAAAGCCACGAGTGCAGCTCAGTCAGTGCAGAGCAGGCCATCAGGAGAGCTCCCCTGGCTCGAGCTGGACCCTCCTGCAGAACAGAGCTGCTGCAGCAGAGCCCAAGGGGCTGTGCCTGTGCTCCCCCCAAACCTCAGCAGAGGTGGCTCCAAGCTCCCAGAGCAAACTCTGCCATTTCCCCTCTTGTCAAGGAGCCACCTCCTCCTGTCTTTTGCTGAGCAGATGTTTGGAAGCGAGAGAGAGCTGTCAGGGCTGGGGGCTCCCAGGCTGTCTCGGGGAAGCTTGGCTTGCTGCCACGTGGGCACAGGCTCAAGAAACTCCCAGGAGCCCTCCCTTCACTCCTGAGCAGCCCCAGTGCCCTGATTTCACTGGGATGAAGGAGGAGATGAGGACACGTGGCGTGTTTTAGCTTTCACCTTAAGTTTGATGTATTTCAGGTTCTGTGCTGCCCAGGGGTGCAGCTCTCAGCCTCACACTCAGTGTCACTCAGCTCTGCACAGAGCAGGGACACAAAACAAATCCTGTTCCTGCTGCACACCAAGGACAACTTTCAGCCCCAACAGCACAAACAAGGGTGGCTGGAGGGAGGAACAAGAAGGATGGGACCTCACAGCCTGGAGATGCAATTGGACAATTAAACCGCAACATGCAAATGGACCAAAACTGATCAAAGTGTGACAACTTGTGGCTGGTCATCCATTTTGTGACCATTTTGTGTCCATTTTATGACCATTTGGGGTCCATTTTGTGACCATTTTGTGTCCACCTTGGATGCAGCCCTGGCCGGGCTCTTGTCCTGCCCAAGGTGTACCCCTAAAAACCTTTCAATAAATATCTGCTTTATTCTCTGTGCATTCTCTGTTCCAGCTCAGCCTTCCCAAGGCATCACCACCAGCTCCCCTCTGACAGAACCCATCAGCTCTCTGTGCTCTCCCCACGTCCCTGCAGCAGCTCTCATCTCTCCCAGCTCTCATCTGCATCATTCTCTGCTTTTCCCCTGCTCCTTTTTCCTGGCACTTGGACAAAACACCTCAGTGTAACATTTCTGTGGTTTGTGCCTTGCTAGGAGAGCTGCCAGTCATGTCACACTGACCCACATTGCACACTGCAGGTTATTTCTGTCGGGCAGAGCATCCTTCTCCAGAAACAAATGCTGGTGTTCCCCCTGTGATCTCAAGTTCAGGTTCTTCCTGGGTGATATCAACTTTATGAGTTATTTGCACAACCTCTCCAGCATGTCAGATGGGAAAAAAAAAACCCCAAAACACACAGAAGAGGAAAAAAACTTAATATTTAAGTGACAAAAACCATTCCCAGCCCTCGGTACAGCCACTCTCCCCTGTTCTTGGCTCTTCCCACTGTGCTACAGAGGGTGACCAAGCAGCAGCAAGTGCAGCATGGACCTGTTCCAGAGCTCAGCATGACAAATGATGCCCTTAACGAGGGGACCAGAAGACAATGGTGAACTTGGGACATGCCAGATCCTAAGCAGCTCTGACAGGACAATAGAAAAAGCCAGAAATAGAAAAGCAGGATCGCTGGGCTGCTTTTCAATGGGTGAAAAAGTGACAGAAGGTTTTTGAGCCAAAAGAGAGAGGAAGTCTGGATTAAGGAGAAGCTTTGAAAGGAGCTGACAGAAGAAGACAGCCCTGATGCAGCTCCAGCCTCAGCCAGGGCTGGAAAAGCCAAAGCTTGTGTGGAACATCTGCCTGAAATCCTTCCTGGTGAGCAGGCTGGTTGGGAATCCCATTTCAAATACGTGGTTTTATCTAAAAGCTGATTTTTGTATTGTTTTTTGTGACCAGAGAAACAAGCAAACCACTGCAAAACCACTGCAAAACCTCCTCCTAAAGAAAAGATGATATCCCTCCTCATTCCCTGCAGACAGGCTCTTGGTTTTCCCAGAGAAGCCATGCTCAGTGCCACTTTTTACATCACTTTGCCTGCAAAGCCAAGATGATGAAGAAGAATTTGAATCCAGATCTGTTCGGGAGAAAAGAAAAAAATAAGATTCATAAACTTCTATAAAAATCTAGACCAAAATAGATCCCACACAGAGGATATTTTTAAGATTCAACTTGCAATATTCAGGCAGAGACAGGAAACAGAGGAAGGTTCCCAGGTGGAACAGAGCACCCAACATCACCAAAAAAAACCCCACCAAACTCACAGGCCTTAAATTCATCCCAATCCATGATGTCTAATCAGGTTCACTTTGTCCTGCTCATTAGGCTCCCCTTGACATCCAGGGAAATCTCCAGCATCCAAACCCAAGTGCATTAAAGTGTTTCTCCCTGCCACAAAGGGAAAGCTGTGAAACACCTCCAGTCTGAGGCACACCCACTGCATGGAACCAAGCACCAGGCCTGGGAGGAGTTCAGTCCTTCTGAGGGAGGGAATTAATGGCACAGTGAGGGGCTCTGAGCCTGGAGGGTTAAATACAGGCTGTGATCCACCCTGTGTTCACCTCCAGGTCAAGTTAGAGGGCAACAGTCCTTGACCTGTGGCCTGCTGTTCAATTTGCTCACTTCATTTTGGGGACTTAAAAGGCTGTGGGATACCTTGGAGAGAGAACAAAACTACACAGACAAATGTGATCTGATCAGATCCTTGGCACAGGCAGCTCAGCTCTTCCCACTGGGAAGTGAGCTCAGAGAGGGTTAACCAGGAAAGCACCCTGCTGGACATAACCCCACAAAAGCAACCCCAAAATGTGAGCTTTTCCTTCACACCCTTTTGCCAAACAGCCTCCTCCTAAGGGAGTGTGAAAGCCCTGCTGCAGAGACAGGGCTCTGAACTGACACCTGCCCTTTGGGGCATCGCTGGGAGCAGATCCCAGAGCTCATCCACACCCTCACGCCCCAGGGAATGGGCTGGAGCTGTGCCAGGGGAGGTCTGGGTTGGATTTTTGGGGAAGGTTCTTCCTTCAGAGGGTGATGGGCACTGCCCTGAGGCTGCCAGAGCTCCAGGAGAGCTTGGACACTGCTCCCAGGGATGCCCAGGGTGGGATTGTTGGGCTTGGATGATCCTGTGGGTCCTTTCCCACTCAAAATTCTCTGTGATTCTTGCACAGCAAGAAACCAGCCCAGCTCTTGAGGGTCCACACCAGCCCTGTGGCTCCAGGGCCACCCCATCTCCTCAGGAAATGCTGGGCATATTTCCCAACTAAGTAAACTTGAACCCTTAGCACGAGGGAAAGAAAGAGGCAGCTCCCACCGGGCCCGGGGTGAATTCTTGGCACTGGTTGTGTTTCTCATCGCCAGCACAGCCACAGCTTATGTTTCCTTTAGTGAGTTATCTTTACAGCCAGGAAGTGGCTCTTTCCATCTGGACAGTGTCATTCTCCTGGCTGGTTCTGTCTAAATGTTAACAAAACCCTGCTGCTGCCTTTATTTCCCCTCCTCAGGGATACTTGGAATTTTTATTTTTCTTCATAACCACTGAAGAATCCATATTTCACAGGGTCCCGTGGTCTTATAAAAGGACTAACAGTGAAAGAAAATCACACTGGGCCTCAAGGTTATCTGTTGAGCCTAAAAAAAAATGCAGGCATAGTGCAAAACACAAAGACAGAGGTTGCACAAGAAATTTGCAGGGCCTTAGGGGATGAAAGTCTCGTTTAGCAAATAGATTTCACAGAGAAATCCCATGAGGGAAAACAGACATAACGAGATCTAAACATATTTGCACGATGTGAAGGTCCTGTTCTGAACAGGCATTTATGGTTTGCTGAAAGTTAGATGGAGAGAGGCTCATGGGCTAAAATGAAAGCCATGGCTGAGCTGGGACCACAGGGACAGGAGCAGAGGGAACGGCCTCAGGCTGGGCCAGGGGAGGCTCAGCTTGGACAGCAGCAGGAATTTCCCCATGGAAAGGGTGCTCAGGCCTTGGAAGTGCCCAGGGAGGTTTGGAGTGCCCATCCCTGGAGTGTCCTGGGAAGGGCTGGAGGTGGCACTCAGAGCTCTGGGCTGGGGACAAGGTGGGGATGGAGCACAGGGTGGGATTCCATGGCCTGGGAGGGCTTTTCCAACCTCAGTGATCCTGGGATTCTGCAGGGAGCCCCTGTGGAAGCAGCGAGGCTCCCTTGGGTTTGGGGGAGCAGCAGCTGTGCCTGGAAGCTCCAAGTGACCCCCCCAGGCAGGGCTGTGCAAAATGCCTGTGCTGGCAGCCACAGCTCTGCTCCCTCAGAGCATCCCCAGCCCAGCCCACGGCTGCAGCTCTCTCTGTCCCACCCTGCAGGGCCCCCAGATGCTGCCTCAGGGGCTCACACCAAGAGCCCAAACTTCTGAAAAAAAAGCTTTCCTTTTTTCCAGGAAAGCTGCTCTGGTTCAAGTCCCACCAGGTGCTGGCCTTTGGCAGAAGCATCCCTGAGGAGTTTTCATCTCCCCCACGCTGGCTGTGGTTCAGAATCCAAAGGATTCTCTTCAGCCCCTTCCCAGCCCTGCTGCCTCCTTCCACTGGTGCCCCTCAAGAGCTCCCCACTCTCCCACACCCCAGGGAATCAGTGACTCTGTAAAGGGAGATGGATTTGGGGAGTTTACAATCCTCAGGTTACAAGGCACTGGAAAATCACCTTTTCCTCGGTCCTTCCTACTCTGTCTGTGTATTTTACAACAGAGCTGTGCAAATCAGGAGAGATTTCCTCTGTCTCCTGCAGCAAGGCCAGGGACAGAAGCAGTTTTTAAGTGGTGAATACCCCAGAAGTGTTTATTTTCTCCTCATTGCTGAACAGAAAAAAAGGAAGAGTCATAGAATCACTGAATGGGTTGGGAGGACCTTAAAGCCCATCCCATCCCACCCCTGCCATGGCCTGACCTTCCACTGTCCCAGGCTGCTCCAATGTCCAGCCTGGCCTTGGGCACTGCCAGGGATCCAGGGGCAGCCACAGCTGCTCTGGGCACCCTGTGCCAGGGCCTGCCCACCCTCACAATAAAGATTTGTTTTCCCATATCTAATGCAAACCCCTCTCTTGGAGTTTGAACTGCTCATGTGGCTGAGGCACAAAGATTTGCTCCTCCCTGAGCAGAAAGAACACTGGGGGAGCTTTGGCAGAGGATTTGACTCCGAAGGATCAGACTCCTCCACAGCAGCTGAAGTTTCCCTTTCATCTCCCCAGCCAGGGGTTACAGAGCTCACCCAGGGGATGCTCCCATTCAGACACACACCTGCAGGGACCCTCTACAGGACTCCCTTCCAAAGGGAAACTTGTTGTATTCCTCTGGGGAATGGTTTTACCTCCCAGAACCCCCTGAAGGCTGTAACCGTGTAGTTTGACCCTTCTTTCCTATCTTGACCCTATTGGCTCAGGCCCAGCTCTCTGTCCTGAGCAGAGCCCAGATAAAGTCCTGTTTGTTCCTTGTTCTCTCTCTCTGCCCTGGAACCCTTTCGAAAATAAAGCCTTGGACTGATCCTAGGGGGTGAGAGCCTCTTTTGGAATCTTTTACCCTGAGATATTCCTCTAAAGCCCCTCAAGGAAACTGAGCTAGCCAAGGAGCCCAGGGGGTGGGCAGGGGGGTATCTCAGAAACTGCCCTTCCATGCTGTGGGCAAATCCTCAGCCCTCTGCACGGGAGTTGAACATCACTCAGCCCAACCCCCCAGCTTTAATTCAGCTGTCCCAGCCCCAAAATATTTAAGAAATGTCAAGAAACGTCCACTGGAGATCGAATTTGTGAAGTTTAGTTTAGCCATACTCCAACTACATGTTTTTCCCGTGGAAAAGTGACTCATCAGGGGCAAAATATCTATTTTTAAGTCAAGTTCAGCCTCTCCACAAAAAAAGAATACTCAGTTCGAGGCAGGACCTGAGAGGGCAGGTGGTTGCTATGCAACTCCTGAGAGAGGACAGCAAGTGAGAAAGGTGCTTTCACAGGATTAAGATCTTTAAAAAAGTTCCCATAAAGTACAATTATCACTGTTTCTATTTAATAATTATAAAAATCTGGCAGATAAACCCAAATAACAAAGGGATGATGTTTGTTAGAGCAGACGAGCCAGGATGTTTAACTAGGAAAATTCTGTCTTTAAGGAGAAAATATCCATATTTTCACAAGATAAGAACTGTGCTTTTCTAAAGGAAAAAACACTAAAAGGCCAAGAGGAGTTTCTTGCCAAGCTGGAACACTCTGCAACCCCAGGGCAGCCCTCATTGCTCACTCTCCATCAGCCAGAGACTCACAGGCAGCTGCTGCTGAGAATCAGAGGTAACTCAGCAGGATTTGGGAGAGCTAAGAGGAACAGAAAAAAAAAAAAGAAAAAGAAAAAAAAAAAAAAAAACCACAGAAAAATATTAAAAAAAAGGAAAAAAAAAAAAGAAAAAAAAGGGGGAAAAAGAAGGAAAAAAAAGGAAAGAAGGAAAAAAAAAAAAGCATGGACAGTGAGATGAAGCTAAACTCTCCAAACACTTGAGAAGCACTCACTGGCCCATAAATATTCCCCCAGGTTTACTCCAGCTCAGTGGAGAGCTCTCCAGCCACCGAATTCAGGCTGCCCTGCAGGACAAGGTGTTTCCATGCACATCACTGTCATTTCAGGGTCAAAACCATATTTACTCATTCCTGGGCATTTCTGTGGGATCTCTAAACCCAGTCCAAGCTCTTTAATCACTTTTCTCCCTCCCTGCCATGAATCAGAGCTATCTCTTCTGTCCTCTCAGCAGTCAGGCACAACTGGAGATGTGACACTTCCCAGAAGGAATTCAGGCTGATTTAGGGACTGGCTGACCCATATTTTTCACATCCTGAAGCAACGTAACTCCCCCCTCAAGAAAAACTATCAGAAAAAGAGGGAATAATTCCAGCTACAGCTTTTTAGCTCTCCAAGAAGCATGCCCACACTGATGCTAGTGACAGTCTGAATAGATGGCTGTGATGGGCAGTGAGAAAGGTGTTCATGGGATGAAAAATGGCTCAAAATAGGCAGAAACTTTTGCTGTTATCACTTCATAAGGTGAGTGATGCTTCTTCAGGCAGGCTCTGCTGAGCTGAGGCAGAGATGTTTAACCCACAGCTGGGAAGGTTTGCTGGTTTCTAATCATCCTCCAGTTCACTCCAAGCTCTCAGATCCTTTCTGTTCCTATCAATCCACCCCGATGGAGCAGCTCAAAAAGCCCCAGCCCGGCCCCACCCAAGGCAGGAGCTGTTCTCCAGCCCTGAACAATCCCAGCCCTTTGCCAGCTTCCTCCTCCAACACAAAGGGAGGCAAAGGCTGGAAGGAGCCAGGCTGGCAGACAAAGCCCCTCTGGGCACAATTGTGTCCCTTATCAGGGGTTTTCCCCACAGCTCCGGGACTGGAGACGCCAGAAATCCACGGCTGGGCTTTAAATCAGGGCAAATGTTTGAAATGGGGAAAACATCCTGGGGATGCACATCCAGGGCAGCAGTGACATCCAGAGCAAGCCTCAGCTCCTAGAGGTGATTTGAAGGCTCGGATTCCCAGGGAATTTGGGCACCTCCCAGTCCAGTCCACTGGGGATTGCCGGGGTTTTGGACCCCCAACAAGGAGGCCAAGTGGCATTTGGATGATGGTGACTGTAACCTTTTGTGCCAGACGCTGGAGACACACCCTCTGCTCCAGAGCCTGCCATAAAAAAGTATTTGGAACTAAAATGCGTTTTTCCAGGACAAGGGAGGAGGTGGGGAAGAGAACAGGACAAAAAATTAGTCAGGAATGGGAACACAGAGACGTGGTTCCTTTCCTGTGTCCTGTGTTTGCCCTGAATTCCCAGCAGAATGAGCCACCCACTCCCAGGCCAGGCCACAAGGCTGTGGCTCTTTTCTGCTCTCCCTGGAAGCGTTAACGGAGCTGGGGAATATTCTCCATGCAGAACACAAAAGCAGCCAACCCACAAATCTGAGCATCAGCATCCACACTTGGCAGCGGCGGAGGAAAACCACCACAAGGCAATTATGGCAGGTAATCTCATTTTCAAGTTGGAAATAATTTGTCCTGGGCTGGAAGATGGGCACCACAAGCACTTACCCAGCAAACCACAAACAGCGAGGGACGGCTGCAGGGAGGGAAGGGAGGGTATAATAATCTTATTTCTGTTCAGCAAACCATACCACTCACTGATATTCTCACATATTTCAGGATGTCAGTGCAAGGGAGCTGCACTTTTTTTTTTTGTTTTGGTTTTTTTTGGGGGGTTTGTTTTTTTTTTTTGGGGTTTTTTTTTTTTTTTGTGTGTGTGTTTTTTTTTTTTCTTTTTCTTTTTTTTCTTTTTTTCTTTTTTTTTTCCCCTTGTCAGAGGAGAAAACACAGAGGAAAGCGAGACAACTCAATCCAGCCTGGAATACAGCTCTGATAGCTGCTCCCAGATGGGTTCCCAAACCTCCCAACAGGATGCTGTTGTGCATTATCAGCAAGGCACAACTTTCCATGTACATTAATGAGAAACACTGCTGTGCTACCAATTTGTCTGGCTTGGTCTTGGCAGAATTTCTAGCCTGGAAATCCCATAGTTCACATAACTGGTCTGTTCACCCCGCTGCTTAATCTGTCTTCACTTGAGGAGATGAACTCCACATATAAACATGCAATGCTGGATATAAACAGCCCCCAGGCTCGAGGATGACAAGAATTAAGCATTGCTCTGTGTGTGTTTGTGTGTGTGGGGCTGGGAAGGAGCCTCTTGTTTCCTGGTTATTCTGAAATCCTAAATTGTAAATGCAAAGTTCTCCAAAGCTCAGGCTGGGCTGTAACCTCAGAGATGAGCCCTGAGCAGAGAGGGGCTGACAGGGGCAGACAGACCCTCCACTCCTGTTTGGTTGGCAGGTTAAGAGAGATTTCGCTCTCTGTGAACCAAAATTAGGGGGGAAACACCTAAACCCAAGTGATCTCTGCAGTAGAAGATTCAGAGAGGTGCATGGGTCTCAGGAGACTCTGTTGGCTGGTGAGGTGAGGGGTGAGCATCCTGTGAGAGGGAGACACATCCTCCTCCTGCATCCCAAAGCTCTTTGGTGCTCCACAGCCCCCAGAAAACACAGCATTTCCCCATACATGGGGCCCAGGCTGTTTCTTATAATGAAATTACAACTGGGAAGATCATGTTTTCCTGCTTATTCTTTACAGAATTTGTGAACTGAACGGAAAAAAAAAAATAAATCTCTGACTCCTCCAGATTTTTCTCATGTTGTTTCCAGTTGGTGGCTTAATCTATTTCTCTATGTTAACCCTGGCTTCTGTCAAAAAAGGTCGGAAATTATCAGTGCAGGGGGGAAACAAAACAAAACAAAACAGAACAACAACAGAGAGCCTGGTCCAAACCTTCAGAGTGGAGAGGGAATCCCCACAGGCATGGCTGAGCAAAATCCCCCGGAGTGGCGGGGAGTGCACAGGCTGAGGGATGCTGTGTGTGCCAGCAGCAGCTCTGGGTGTGCAAGGGGAGGCACAGAGCCCACCCAGAGCCTGTGGCAGGCACAGACACCCTGAGCATCTCTGCTGGGAGAAGCTCAAGCCCAGGAAATAAGGAATGATGCAGGAAAATGTGTGGCTGGAGACCCCCGTGGCCAAAGCTCTCCACAGCTCCTGCCACATCCCCTCCAGTCCACTTCAGCTCAGGGCAGAGGTGCCCTTTGGGGCTCACCCACATCTCACTTTTTTTTTTTCCTGAACACACACTGGGAAGGGAAATGAAAGGAAAGGGAAACTACAAAAGTGACTATTTTAAAAACCCCATGTTGTGAAGGAGAGGTTATCACAGGCAGCATCCACTCCACCAGCACAACTCCTGTGAGAAAAGGAGTGGGCAGAAAACACAGATCTCCAGCTGATTACTATTCTGGGGAACAGAGAACACACCAAGGAAAGAGGAAAAAAAAATTTAAAAATGTGCCTGGGTGGGCAAGCCAAGGTTTTAAATTCACAGCCTACCCCATGTCATTGCATGTTGCATTTCACTGGTCTGAGCCTCTGCTGGCTGTGACCAGAGAACAAAATCCCCCCAGGGAAATCACTGGAGCTGCAGATATTGTGTTCATCCTGCAGCCCGGCTCATTCTGTGCCTCCTTCCCAAGCCTCTCCAAACGGCCTCCAACAAAACGGGAGGAGAAGGAGAAGCCAGGGAGATGACAGAGGGGATAAATTAGACGCTCCCGTGCTCACCTCCCTCTCTGCTCCTGCGAGGAACAGGAGCTGTGCTGCTCCCTCAGCCCAGCCCCGCTGCAAGGAGGAGGATGCTTGGAGCAGGTGCCTGCGGGCTCTGGGCAGGTAATCTCATTTTGCCCCCTGGGAGGAAGGCAGAGAGGAGAGTGCCTTGAGCCTCTCCCCAAAAGCCAGACCCGCCTCCCAGGGTGTCACTGTTGTATCTCTCTGGGGAGGTTTACCCCAGAAGGAGCCCCAAAGCTGTAACTGTGTGATGTGACCCTACCTTCCCCTGCTATCTCTGACCAATTGGCTCGGTGCCAGATATCTATCCTGGGACAGAGGGTCTACATAAACCCCTGTTCTTCCTGGTTCGTCCTCTTTGCCTCGTGCTCTTTTACCTCCTTGGCTCTCTCTTGCCCCTGGAATCCCTTCAAGAATAAAGCCTTGGAACAATCCTAGGTAAGGAGCCTCTTTGGGTCTCTTCCCTTTTCCTGATATAATCCTAGCCCAAAGCCCTCCAGAATCTGAGTTAGCAATCGGGGTATAGGAGGAGGGCGGAGGGCCAGGGATAAAATATCATGTCACTGCAGCCTCGGCAGAGCCACCTCTGCCAGCACACTTCCCAAAATCCTGGCGACAGTTCAGCCTCTGAACCCCACCGAGGGGAAGGAGCTGTGCCCCCTCTGTGCCATCTCCCCCATGGAAACCACTGCTGGCGACAGAAAAGCTGCAGGAATTGGCTCTGGAGAGTGTCCCCGTGGGCAGGTGCTCCTAAAACACGGATTTTCAAAGAGGTTGGATGTGTCTCAGCTGTGCTGGAAGCAGCCAAGGTGAAGGATGTTTTTGGAGGAGGTCACTGGCAGTCAGAAGGAAATGCCCACAAATCACAGTTGTGCAGAGAGGATCATAAATCATAAAAATCCCAGAATCCCAGGATCACTGTGGTTGGAAAAGCCCTCTCCCAGGCCATGGAGTCCAGTGCCCCATCCCCACCTTGTCCCCAGCCCAGAGCACTGAGTGCCACCTCCAGCCTTTCCTGGGACACCTCCAGGGATGGGCACTCCAAACCTCCCTGGGCACTTCCAGTGCCTGAGCACCCTTTCCATGGGGAAATTCCTGCTGCTGTCCAAGCTGAGCCTCCCCTGGCCCAGCCTGAGGCCGTTCCCTCTGCTCCTGTCCCTGTTCCCTGGGAGCAGAGCCCGACCCCCCCGGCTGTCCCCTCCTGGCAGGGAGTTGTGCAGAGCCACAAGGTCCCCCCTGATCCCCCTTTTCTCCAGGCTGAGCCCCTTTCCCAGCTCCCTCAGCTGCTCCTGGGGCTCCAGCCCCTTCCCAGCTCCATTCCCTGCCCTGGACACACTCCAGCCCCTCAATGAGAGAGCTGCAAGGAGATGGATACAAGGACTTGGTCCCAATCTGAAGGACACTTTTGCTGGTAATTCAGGAGCTGATGGAAGTGCTCAGCAAAGAAATTCAGCATTTTCTCCCCAGAGTTTGAGTGCTCTGAACAGGATTTACCTCCCCAAATTTCGAAAGCATTTGTTCTGTGCTCTTCTGCAGATCGGAGCCTACAAGAGAGCTCCAGAAAGGACATGTTTTTTCTACATCTGTGAACAGCCAGGGAAGAATGTTTGACTGCTTCACAAATCACATTTTAAAGGCCTAGAAAGCAGAGAATTTCAGAAACTACCACACATCCACCCTCCTTTCACACAGCACATGACAAGGCACTGGAGCAATGCCTGTTGCTCTCTTGTACAATTATGCTGTCTCAACACAAAACTCAGTATAAACCATGAAGATTCAGAGCCCTACACCAATAAACCACGGCCCTGCCACGTTCTCTCCAGGTTTCTTACAATGTCCATCACCTGGAAGCCAATAAGGCTCTGCTGGCAGAGGGAGGCATCTGAGAACTGCTGATATCAATCACAATCAATTCATTATCAAGAGGCTCTAAAAGCCTTCACCAAAACACAAATGCATTGAAGGGAACCTGGAGACAACATAGCAAAGGGCCAGGAGTGGCTTCTTCTGTTTATCTGATCTGGGCAGGATGCAGCACAGGAAACCTCTCCTGGTCCTAATAAAACATGAATTTACTGGCACATTGCAGAGGCAAGCTGGGCTGGGTTTGTTTAAGCCCTGCTCACAAGGACAAGGCCTAAACATCAGCAGTTCTCTTGCCAGAGCCCAGAGCATGCTGGAGAAGTTGAAGATCAAGTAGCTGGGCCCAGAGGCCAGAGCCTGGCAAAATCCACCTGGATTGTCCTGGGAAGCACACTCAGCTTAAGGAGCTGGCTTTAGATCAGGAAGCATCTGCTTGAGCCAGACCTTCCCTCAACTTTCAGCCTGGCCAGAGCCCTGAGCAGGGGAGGCAGCCCAGGCTTTCTGCAGAAGCCAAAAATCAAATTCTCCATTCTCAGCAGCCCAGCCACTGGGAGAAAGTGGAGTTTTTGCCCGGAGGAGTGATAGTACTTCCAAAGGAAGATGTAGAAATAAAGCAACCCAAATCAACAGTCACGTTGGAGTTTGTGTATGCCAAGCTCAGTCACTTGAGGTGCATCAGCTACCAGGAGGGCTGAATTCAGACCCATTACTCAGCTCTGGGTGCAGCCTGTCCTATCTGGAAGGTAAACTGGGACTTGTGCAGTCTGTCTGGCTCCTTCCAGCATTGCAGATCTCAGTGCTCTGGGAGGGCAGCTTCACCCCACAGCTCCTACCAGAGGAGAAGGCATCAGCTGCTTCAGCAGCACGCAGGCCCACTGCAAATGGAAGAAGCTGTAAAAGTGGGAGAAACCACACCGTTTTCTTTTCTCTCCAGACTGAAAAGAATGTCCCTAAAATTCATCCAGAACACCAAGGCCTTGCAGCTACCCTAAGGAAAGGTGCCAGGGGTTTGAAGAGCTGCTCTGTACTTGTTATCTGACTGTTCTGTACCTCCTAGCAGGGATTGCACAGAATCCCAAAACAGCAGACACAATCCCAAAACTGTGCCAGACACCTGGCTGTGCTCATGGCAGAAGTTTGGGGCAGATTTGGCATTCCTACCTTGCAAGGTGCTGCACTTCCCCCTCTGTACCTCGTTCCTCAGGGACATGGTGCCGTACATGCCCAGATCCTTCTCCAGCTGCTGTCACAGAAGCCAAGAAATCCCCCAGCACACCCAAATCCACTCTCCAGGGAGAAACTCAGACTCAGGGAGCAGGTCCTGCTTTCAGCTCTGGGACACTGAAGCACCTTCCCAGGGGCTGAGCAGGGAGTGCTCCTGCCTTCCCACCTCGGTGCCAGGCTGGGGAACCCAACCCCAGGAGCAGGAATGACATCAAACCCCTGATGGAGCTG